>OX419718.1:16370360-18896787 GCA_948474765.1 Patella depressa
GAACTAGAAAAGCACCGAAGCAGCTGTTGTGATTTTGTTCAGATTTGTAGATAGACGATACTTTATTTAATTTCTTTGTGATGTTTGTTGATTCAAGAGTGTTGGTTGTCAAACCAATACTATTGATATTGCCATTAATTTGTTATGGGTTTGAGTTGAAACACCACAATTATGGAGAAATGCAGGCCGTCATCAACGATGTACATAAAAAATGTCCAGAAATTACACGAATATACAACCTAGACCACCAATCAGTCCAGGGCCGAAATTTAACTGTTTTAGAAATAACTGATAATCCAGGGACACACGAACCAGGTAATTTTGTTTTTAAAGCATTATAATTTGCTTTTGGTTATTTTCTTTTTATTTTAGGAATACGGTATCACGTCGTATAGTCTTTGCGTGGGAGTGCTAATTAATATTATTAATAAATAACACAAAAAGAAATAATGAGTCGTAAGTGTATACGTACGCTTACGACAGTATTTTATGCCTTGGTGGGAATTTTATTAATTTTTTCTTTAATTTAATGTTAAAAAAAATCCAACAAAAAATATGAAAGGAAAATTTAGTACCTGTGGCCTATTTCACAAAATTTTAACTAAGATAAGATCCCAATTTTAGTAATTTGATTGGATAATATTAGATTGATTTTAGTGCTTAGCCAATCAAAATTGAAATATCTACTAAAATTGGATTTTATCTTAAGTTAAAATTTCGTGAAACAGGGCCCAGGTAATGGAAATGAAAAACGTGATAATTGAATCCTTCCCCCCATCTTTTCTATTTAAATACCAGACTGGTTGAAATAGGGTTTGTATAATTGAAGCCGTGTTTAAAGATGCCTTTCTGCATACAAACTGTGTAATTTGATGACATTTGGATTAAAAACATGGTAGACGCTTCCTAAAAACATACCTATATATGTATTCAAAATAATTATCGGCAATCAGCTGTGTTTATCATGTGACTTGATGAAGGGAGAATCAGGGGCCTATTTCACGAAATTTTAACTAAGATAAGATCCCAATTTTAGTAATTTGATTGGATAATATTAGATTGATTTTAGTGCTTAGCCAATCAAAATTGAAGTATCTACTAAAATTGGATTTTATCTTAAGTTAAAATTTCGTGAAACAGGGCCCAGCTTGTATTTGTTAATCCATGTCCATTTACCGTCACTATCCAAGCCTCTGTAAATTCCTTAGTCTCTTATCATCCAAACAAATATTCTACGAATATTAGTCTGGATGGGTCCTCAAAATTTGACAGAAAGTCGGTCACTGTCTGGATTATCCAGTCTTTTAAGTTACCACGTACTGAATCTATCAAAACATCTCGCTTGTCAACAATGACACTCTCTAAAATTTTGTTTTAAAGGTTTTAATTGAAATGGTAATTTTCTCTCGTCATGAATCAAACGTATGGCTTCTCACATCTCCTTAATCGTGATCCATGCTGTTGTATTGTCTCTATTTTGTTTCTAATAATAGATGTGCCAAGTGAATTGTGGGATATATTGTATCCTCGCTTTATAGAATCTATCAAAATCGTCCCGGCTTCATAATATCTATCACTTACCGATACTTTAGCCAAAAGGTTCCATTGCCCATGCGTAACCGGGAGTTTGGTTTTTTATGTGGTAGATTATCCAGTAATTTTCGTCAATAATTGAGAACCGACCCAGACCCTCCGTGCGTTGAAGGCTAGGGGGTTCTGGGTGACCGAGACTATAAATTCCTTGATTATCCTCTGTCAACTCTTTTATGTTGTTTCATCACGGAGTCTATTTGACATTTAATTCTCTCAATGTTCTCACAGTCACAACAGTCAGCCTTTAATAATAATAATTATCTATTTATTATAATGTACAGAATATCCAAAAAACTACTGGCTCAAGAGCGCTATCTACATTAGATCTTTAAAATGATGAAAGTAACCAACATGATAAACATTTAAACACATTGAAGGAAGGAAGTTTTAAAAGTAATATTATATTACAGGGGAGCCAGAATTTAAATATGTGGGTAATATGCATGGAAATGAGGTTGTGGGTAGAGAGATACTACTTGCTTTCATGGAAGAATTATGTCGGAGATATAATGAAGAAGATGATAAAATTCGATATCTGATCGACAACACTAGAATCCATATTCTACCATCCATGAATCCAGATGGCTGGGAAATGGCTAACAACAAAATGCAGGTAGGCTAAATGAATTATTTTTGTGATCTTGATCTGGATGTCACTCAGCAATCTGAACCCTCAAATATAGTCAGCTGTGTTAAACATGAAGATAATTTGAACTTGCTTTATCTCAGCATAACAAGGCAGTTTATAACGCTCCTAGGTATACAAGGTAGTTTATAACGTTCATAGGTATATGAACAATACCATCATTTTTACCATCTACAGTGCGGTAATTAAACTAATATGTTCAATATGGTAAAACACAATATGTCTTAATGAGCTAAAGTTTTTGTACTTTCTACATTTATGATGTATGTATTCATACCAGCTTTGGCATTGACATAATTTATTAACAAATTTTCCTCAAGAGCTCTTAAGGGGGGTTGAGATGGCCTAGTGGTGTAGAGTGCCGCGCTTCAACCTCTAGCTGTCCGGCTTGCGGCTGTGGTTTCGATCCCTGGTGTGAGCGTATGTGGCATGGAGATAGGGGCCCCTTCTCAATCTCGTGGGTTTCCTCCGGGCACTCCGGTTTCCTCACACTGCTAAAGACCTCTGCGCTCAAGCAAATTATTGAAATAAAATTAAACCATGTGTTATTCCCGAAATGACCTAGTTTGTGTCGAGTGGACGTTAAACCCCATTTCTCTCTCTCTCTCAAGAGCTCTATAAAATTAAGTGACTTAGCAAAATGTCACAAATGAACTATATTTTATGTGCTTTTTTTTTTTAGTCAAATGGAGGTGTGTCTGATTGGCTATCTGGTAGATCAAATGCAAATAACATTGATTTGAATCGTAACTTCCCAAACCTGAACAAGATCATGTATGATCATGAAGCTAAAGGAAAAGGCAAAAATAATCACTTGCAGAAGGTTACTCTTGCCATGAAAGATCCCAACTTTAATGTAAGCATTTACACAATCAGCTTTTTATCAGATTGTTTTTGCTACACAATCATTTCAATATAAATTCAATATGAATGGAAATTTCAGTATCCATACAAGAAAATTTTAATATTTTTTGGAAAAAGAAAACCATTATCATTAAATATAATAGACCTATAATGGTCAGTAATTATGGGATGTAAGAAAGCACCTGTTGTTCAATCAATACTGCATGTTAAATCATTTGTAACTAAGACTAAAGTTTGTATTTTACAGTTACAACCTGAAACAATTGCTGTGATTCACTGGATTATTCAAAATCCCTTTGTTCTATCAGCTAATCTACATGGTGGGGATCTAGTAGCTAATTATCCCTATGACGCTACTCGCAGCGGCAAACCTCAGGAATATACAGCTTCACCTGATGATGCTACTTTCAAGTAAATATTACATAAATTAACCTTAGAAGAAGTGTTAAGAAAGAGTACCAAAAATAAATCTGTATCAGTGTTTTTCTCATATCACAGAGAAATGAATCATAGATATTAATGATCAATTTCATTTGAGAAACTGACAAAATATCCAACATTTCCAGATGTCAACTGAAAGACGAATTATTTTTTGGAATTATCATTATTTTAGTATTGGACCATTGGGAATAACATTGACATTTCCCATTCATTTAACACCTCTCTTCTGTGCTTGTAACACATTATGGAAATTTCAGTTTCGACTTTTTAAAAATAGTAATTTACATCATTCGTATAACATCAAAGATTTAAATAAGGTTATTTTGAGACAAATAAAACAATTTTATATTAGAATGAATGATCTTTATTATGTTCTAATAAATATTCAAAATTTATAGAATGTTACTATTTACCAATTGTCAGGCCTGATAGTTATATTTGTATTTATGTAGATCATTGGCTGCATCCTACGCAGATGCTCATACTGTAATGGCAACAGATCATAAACCATGTGATATGTCTGGAGATGATAATTTTGGTAAACAAGGTGGTATTACAAATGGTGGAGCCTGGTATTCTGTACCTGGAGGTAAAATTTTAAACTGTTTGATTGGAACATGCTAGAGTCCAAACGTAAAATGTTTGACACTCTTTCAGCAATATCATAATGAAGTATTGAAGATCAAAAAGAGTGTGGTGCAAGAACTTAAGGGGGCGCAAATACTCAACATAATGACACAAAGCATGTCATTGCATCCCTTTCACTTTTCCCTAACAGAAATGAAATAATTATACCAGGACTATTAATACATGTAATGGTATAGTATTGAATATTCATGCTTTACTTCTTTCAAGGGGGTGGGGGTGGATGGCCGAATGGTTAGCGTGCGTGCACTGTATCATACGGCCTGCCATTGAGTCAACTGGCGTGGTTTCAAATCCCCAGTTGTAGGTGCCAAGGAGTAGGGTTGCCTGTCCAACCAGGTGGGTTTTCTCCGAGTACTTCGGTTTCCTGCCACTGCTAAAGACCCCTATGCACAAGCGAATTATTGAAATAAAATTAAACCATATGTTAGTCCCAAAATGACCTAGTTTGTGTCGAGTGAACGTTAAACACCATTTCTCTCTCTTCTTTGAAGGTGTACGTTATGTGTACTCTATATACATGTATGGTACATGTATTTATAATCTGTAAGGCAGACACCACTCTGCACTCAGTGACGATCTACTTTGAAAATATTTTCACATCTGTCATACACACAGACTAAATAACCAGAATCAATACTTCTTAAAAGTCTTGAAATATACTTAGTGTTTTCAACTAAAGTCATTGATTTGGGAATTAAAATGTGGGTGAACTAGCTTAGTGTCTGTTCTCAAGAGGAACTAATTTTAGTTAGACTATGTAAGTTTTTAGCAGACACCTGAAGATTTGTACCTGATAAAGTTTGAACTTGCGCCTGACATTATGTGTAACAGTATTTCCAGGCTTGATATTATTAACACAAGGGAGGGGGGGGCACGGTGGCTAAGTGGATAAGGCGCTGGTTCGCTAGCCTGGAGGTCAGGTGTTCGATCCCTGCATTGGCTGAGAAAGTTCATCTCGATTTTCTGGCGTAATTTCCCCTTGTCAGTGATGCAGAAGGAGGGCCTGACAAGGACAGCTGCCTAGTCGTTCAGATAGGACAAAAAACAGGTCCTGTGTACATATTGGAGTGCATGTAAAAGATCCCTTGGCAGTTGGAATTCGATATAAGAGTAGGCCGTAGCGCCGCTGCCTGGGCAAAATTTCCCTCATAGCACACTGTATGGTGTATGCCTGTCTTCCATTAGCCCAGGTTAGGTGCAAAAGAGTAGGACGTTAAACCCCATTTCATTTCATTTTTATTAATACAAGTCCGTATGATTTAACATTTAAGTAATGATAAAGTGCAGTTTGCTTTTAGTCATGTACAAGTAATTTATTTATATTTTTTAAAAATTAACAGGTATGCAGGACTATAACTATTTGGAGAGTAACTGTTTTGAGATTACACTGGAACTTGGATGTGACAAATTCCCACCTGCATCCAAACTTCCTGATTTCTGGAACCAGAATAAACAAGCTCTCCTCAACTTCTTACTTCAAGTATGGAATGGCATCATTTAATATAGGTTTCGTTAACACAATATTTTGAGCTTTTAAGACTAACATATATGGTAACTTTTGTGAAATGTGAGGGAAAGAATTTTGGTAGTAATTAGACCCACTCTTTTTCAAATCCTGACTTGCAAGAGATCGGTCATGTTACCTACCAATTTGTTCACTGGAAGTATGTTTTCTGTCTGACTACAGGCAGGCTACTATTATTATCCCCAGGTGTTATTTTGAAATCGAACAATGTATATTTTTCCTATCAATTTAGAATGTTTAATGTTGAGAGCATCAACTGTTATTATAAAAATTAAGTACTATAAAAGCAATTGAACATGGTGAACAGAATACAAAACTTGTTATTAGATAGAAGATATATATTATGATAGATAAAGATGACATTATTATTGTAAATATTAAAGGTACATACTGGTATCAAGGGTTTTACAAAGAGCACATCTGGTAAAAGTATCAAAGAAGTTGAAATCAAGGTGACTAATCTAACAAGTGGAGAATACATTCAGCATGATGTTTTAAGTGGTAAATAATTTTATTTTTCCAGTCTCTAATTGTCTATGTTATTGTAATGTAATACAAAGATTTTGAGTAGATGTTTTCGTTTGAATCATACTTGTATGAAGTTCTAAGTGGTAAAAATTAATTTCAATTTGACTAAAAATTGACTATGCAGGTCAATTAAATTGTGTTGCTTACAAAATCTGCAACAAATCAATAAATTCCTCTGATATAGATGTTTTATATCTAATTTATACAAAACTGAGTACATTATTTTTCTTGTTGAAACTCCTTATGCCACTTTACCATTATCTTAAAATTGTAGATGATGATGGAGATTACTACCGTCTACTTACTGATGGTTATTACCAGGTTACAACAAACAAAACTGGTTACCACCCAGTTACCAAGTGTGTTGTTGTCAGCAATAATCCTTTCCAAGGTGCCCAAAGACTTGACTTCACTCTCATTCCATCTGACAAGAAAGTTGATAGATCAGCAGATGAAACAAACTGTGAAGAGATCAAAACTAGAGCTGAACAGGCAATAAATGTAAGAAATTATAGTATTCACTTTCAAGATGTTGACTATCATATCACTTAATACTTTTTGAGTTGCAACAGATTTACAATTCTGATTTTTAACTTAATTATTTCTTGATACGAAAGAGGCAAGATAATCTGTATTAATTCTATATATTCTTTGATGACTTAGTATAAATCATTAAAGTAACTAGTATATACACACAGGCACTTGAAGGGATTAAAATAAATTAAAATAAAACTTCTTACCACTGCTTAATAAATACAAGGGATTAAAATAAATTAAAATAAAACTTCTTACCACTGCTTAATAAATACAAGAAGGTAAGTCACTACGCCATCTTTGTTTTGACTGAGATACCATGAATCGTCTGAATTCATCTCACAATACTCACTAGTTCTAACACTTCATGTCATTTTTATTGCTAACGAGACTTTATTTGATTATTATTCACCTTCCGATGTAATTAAATTGGTCATTTAACACTGTTATTGATAACAAATCAAACTTGAACCGCTATCATTTATCCGCAATCAACTTGCCGAGACCGGAAGTATTCCGAAAATAGGTCAAAAGAAGTCTGTGTCACCCAGTTCCTTTATAAACCTATCATTACTCTATATGTGCATAGGAACTGGGTGATCGAGTTTCGCCTAATAGCGGCCTCGCTTCGTAGGCTTTATCACGTTATAGAACTTACGAAGCCAGGCCGCTGACTTGATCACCCAGTTCCTATGCACATATCGAGTAATGATAGGTTTATAAAGGGACTGAGTGACACAGACTTCTTTTGACCTTATTTCGAGTTTCTTCCGGTCTCGGCAAGTTGATTGCGGATAAATGATAGCGGTTCAAGTTTGATTTGTTATTAATAACGCTGTAAAAGGACAAATTTAATTACATCGGAAGGTGAATAATGATCAAATAAAGTCTCGTTGGCAATAAAAATGACATGAAGTGTCAGAACTAGTGAGTATTGTGAGATGACACCAGACAATATATCATAAAAAAGTCAGAACAAAGATGGCGTCTGCCATCCCTTGTTGATCATATAGGCTAGTTATAGTCAAGCAGTAGTAAGAAGTTTTATTTTAATCCCTTCAAGTCCCTGTGTATATACAGTATTTTTATACATTAATTCTTTTACAGGGAGATGAGACTGATGAAGAGATGATGGCAGAATTGAAGGAGCAGCTTAAAACCAATGATTGGCCTGGTTTGATTCAGTTTCTCTATGACTACCAACAAAAATAAACCTCAATTAACAACATTTACAATATGACTACTTAACAGACCTGGTTTACAATACGACTACTTAACAGACCTGGTTTACAATATGACTACTTAATAGACCTGGTTTACAATATGACTACTTAATAGACCTGGTTTTCCTCAGCCTATTGATAGTGTACAGTGACAGATACAGGGTTTAATATCTACTTATACGAAATCTAAACCCCACATCTGCCACTGTCATAGTTATTTTGATTCAATTCCAAGCATATATTGTTTTCAATCATTCAATCTCTCATATCTTCATCTCAGTAGCATTTAAAATCAGACATTTACACTGTAGTATACGTAATATTTTTGATAATCTATCATTATTATTAGTTGATAAAATTACAAGTTTTATGAATATTACAATGCAACGCAACTATAGCACATCTTGAGTAATAAGAAAATGCAAATATATGTGAATGGCATCACATAAAATAATAGTTATTAATCAGTGATTTTGAAAATTATTAGATTTGTTATGATTTTATTGCATACAGTCATTATTTTTGTTTCATTACTTCCTATTTCCAAAATATTGCAAAAGACCAATTTATTTGATAGGCTCACTCATTCAAAACATTCCTGTTTTAAGTATATCTATTCTAAAATCAAACATTGCTCACAATACATACACCTGTTGCTTAACATAAAGATTATTATTGTTGTTATTATTTATCCTATCATACTTATACCATTTGTGCTGGATGTTGTTTATTATTAATATATTCTTGACCCCCCCCCCACTTTGTTTATTATACACTTTCGTCTTTCTCCCATTGTCAGTATTAAGAAATAGTGATTTATAAAAATAAACATGTTGTTAAAAAGGGACAGTGCAATTAATTTAGAAATATAATAAACATTGAAGTGGCTAAATCTCACCACTTTAGTTTAAAATAAAGACTATATTGGTTCTTATGAAAGATAAAGCAGCAGTGGATTTGTTTAATAATTTTAGTATCATTATTCACTTTCTGTGTCAACATTGGCTTGTTTTATGATGTAAACGCGAGTGGATTTTCAACCCTCAAAACAAATCAAAATATACAATATCAACAACTCTATTTTTGACCTTGTATCACAAAAGAGATATAAATATATAATGTACTTAAACTTTTAAGTTACTTGGTCTCATGTATAATACTGTGCATTTACCAATCAAAATAAACTGGGATATCAAAATGTGATAATTATAAATATATGGCATCAAAAATAGAATTATGTATTGTACTTGACCTTTTATGTGAATATTGTATTATTTTTTGAATGTATCCTAAAATATTTTTAAAAATTTATGTTGTTCACATGATCTTAAAATGGAAACAATTGTAGATAATAATTGCAAAGAATTAACTTATATTGTTTTATTTTCAAAAATCAATTACCGGTGGTAATAGTGTTTATAAAGTAAATCTTATTTAGAAATTGTATTTTTGGAACAAATGAAGAAATAATTCAGTATAATTCTAGTCATATTAAAAAAAAAATCATATAATTCTAGTCAACAAACAAATTATTACTTTTTGAACATTAATATTTAGTAAATATTGTTGTTTCTGTTGATGATATAATAATCCTCTGTAATAAATGTATATGGCATACCTAGGCATAATAGGCAAGTCCTGGACCTGGGAATACAATAGAGGAGAGTAGATAGAAGCCCTGATTAGAATTTGAATCTTATTTTCCTATCTCCATTTCATCTCTCAAATGCATATTAATATTTATCATGTTAGGTGTTAAAGTTGAAAATTATATATTTCTCATCAGAAATGCAGAACTGGACACAGGCACTTGAAGGGATTACTGCTATATAGTCAATTAGTAGTAAGAAATTTTATTTTAATCCCTTCAAGTTCCGGAACTTGAGTATTTGTGTCCCATGGAAGAAACAAGGTAGACAATTAATATTTATATAAGATTGAGGGATATTTTATTGCTTTTCTACAAGTAACAAAAATCTCATTTTGTGATAATAAACATTTTGTTTAATTCGACATGATGCTGTACCATTGGAGATACCAATAATAAGATTAAAAGAGATAATTAAAAGGACTATAAAGGAGCTTTTACTCCATTTTTTCTTCTTCCCTTGGTCAAACATATAATCTGGTAGATAAAGAGAATGGTTCTTTAAGGGTCATTCCATGTTAAGTGGACCAGGGGGCCCCTCAGAATATTATGAAAATAATATCTTAGTCAATATTAATGCTAGAATCATATAACTGGAAGTTTACACAAGATTGTATGTCCTATAACATGTATTTTTTATTACTTTCTGATGGTGTCACCTTTCTGAGACTTTGGTCCACATGGTATGGAATGACTCTTCAGGATATAACTGGTTTTGTCTGCTGTATATTATAGTGTGTGAAAGTAGATGGAAATTCTCACTTGATCATATTATTAGCCATTTTATATTCATAAGTCGTGCACACATGAAAATAGGTTCTAGAATTTCTAGTCTTCAAAATATATCTTAGTTCACTTATATTCATTTTTTTGCTCAAGGATTATGAAGTTGTGGTTAGTGATAAAACTATGTGTTCTTCCATGAAATCCATATTCCAAAATGACATGCAGCCCATGATGCATTTCTATACAACTCTCTATTGAATTCCTCCATAGTAAATTAGTATATTTGTTGTATTTAAATTTAAGAAATACCTTCTAAGCATCAAATTAATATCTTAAAATAAAATTGTAACAGTTATAGATTGTTATTTTTGTGTTATATGGTTCCTTGTATTTTTGCACCTATTTAACCTCCTTATATAGGCTATATGGTTCCATGTATTTTTGCATCTAAACTTTTTGAAAGCATTACAAATATCTAAAGATGATCAGTACCATATTTAGAATTTTATCATCTTTAAAACATGAAATCTGGACGTAGAATCAGATCAATAATTTGGTACTACAGACTAAGTACAAGCATCTATTTGGATCACCATTAACAAAATGATTACTTTTTCACAACCACAGTCTAACAGTACAGTTTTATTCATTCACAACTCTACAATTGATGTGGTTAATATGTGGAAAAGTGCAAGAGATTGTAACTCTAAATTTGCCTGAATACATTTTTATTTATTATTGATATGGCTGGCTTCAGCATCGGTGTTTGATATATGGTCTCATGTTCTTGACATGTTTTTCAAATTTGTAGAAACATTTCAATGGTTTATTGAGTAAAACCCCATCAAGATACTTGGCACAAACATTTGTTAACAGACATGTAAATTTCTGTACATGTATCTCTCTTCCTTAATTTTTATGTTTTATAGATACCTTGGTGGTATGAACCCACAGCTTGTCACCTTTACAAATTGTGTAAAATTATTCAGCTTTGAGTTACAATCTCTTGCAGACCAAAACGTTCATATAGAATAAACCTTTTAGATGTTTTGTTTTGTCAATAAAAAGTCACATGTTGATAAAACTTCTTTATTTTCTTATTTATGTTACCAGTAATGGAAGAGTTCTGGATTCACCGTTTAAAATCATATACATGTAGATAGGTTGCAAGGCAACGAAACATACGTCCACAGCAGCTTAGTTGTCCTAACAGTTCTCACATTTTATGCTTTTGTTGATAATGGGAGCATTTACAAGCCACTAACAACCTTAGGAAAGATTTTTTTTATAATCAACATCAAGTTAGTAGTAGATCTAAAATGAAAGAGGCTTGGATGGGAAAAGGGAGCGAACCGATTTTTGGGTTAATTGATGTTGTTAAACGCTTTAATATAATTTGACTTTTCTCTTGAATGATTCATATTGGGGTGTGAGGGGGGGGGAAGAGGCAGTGAGCATAACAAGCCAGAATGAGATCCCGTGGTCTGGTCCCCAGGATAATTCATAAAATAATGAAGCCATATTTGCAAATTATTGGGATGGCGGAACTGAATAGAGATGTCTGTGTTGTCGTTCGTTTGAGGATTTAAGGTGTCAACTAGAACTAGATTGATCAAATTGATCAAGGGCCATAACTGTTGACAGTATACAACCACATTTCAATGTGGGTGTAAAAGGATAGCACTATCTGTCACTCTAAGCTCTATAACAGCTAACCTTGTCAGGTCCTGCATCATTGACAATAGGGAATCACGCCGGAAAATCTGGATGAACCTTCTCTGCCAAAGCAAGGATCGGACTTCCAGGCTACAGAGCCAGTGTCTGACCCACTTAGCCAAGTGATCCCACGTAGAGGGTAGTGTCGCCCAAAGAAGAACAAGAAGATGAGTTGAGCTTGGGGCCCAGTTCCTGTTCTAAAAACACAGCACCAATAACATAAAAATATTTGCACAAAAAAGTTAATAAATATATCTTAAAAGTCTAGTATTCACTATATTCTTTTTTGATGTCTAAAAACAGTTATCTGTTCAGTGTTCACTTCACTTCCCTTCCCATGAATATGTTACATATAAGAAAAGCAAACAAATATGTAGCAAAGTCTTCCACAATAGCATTCACATAACCCATTATTTGATTGTATGTAGCTATTAGTTCTGGTTTTATTCCACATAATACCAAGGCACCCGACAAAAGAGATCCTTTAGGTCGTAATATAATTTCCTGAAATGAAAAAATTCAAATATCTTTATTATTACTTATACTTAATTTCATTGTTATGAATGATAACAGAATAGTATCAAATGAAAAGGGGGTTAATGTCTTAATTTTCTGCTAGGAGAAAAATCTTGCCCAGTCAGGTGCTAGAACCTTTTCTTATTTCGAATTCCAACTGTCAAAAGGTTCTTTTATGTGCACATCTACATGTATGTGTACACAGGACCTTGATTTTTTGTCCCATTTGAATAATAAGACAGTTGTTCATATCAGACTCTTCAATCTGCACCACTGACAATGCGAAACCTTGTTGGAATATACTGGGGAAGTTCCTCAATCTGGGAGTCAGCATCTTCCTCACTTACCCGCAGCAGCTCCTGGCTTACAAGGTTTAATTTAAAACATTTTAGAACAATTTACAGGTGACTATATTTCCTATTATGTTCTAATATGGGTTAGATTTGGCACTGAAATCGATGTAATATAAATCATTATCGGGATTTACATACCTGATTGTTCATATGATGGAAGGCATAGAAAGCTATTTCAGTAATTATGAATGGAACAAACATGGACTGAAATGAATTGAAAAGAAAATGGAAATAAAATAGAGTCATAGTAACTTTTTAACAATTTACCATAATGAATATGAATTTCAAACACAAGAAAATATGATTGTTGACAGACATAAAACAAAGGATGCATTATGGTCCCATGTTTCAATTGTCATTCTAACAAGAGAGTGGTATCTGACTAATCTATACTCAGTATTTAAACAAATTCCATGCTCTTGATCTGATTGAATATACATACCTGTAAAAAGATAATCCCAAATCCAAAAGACAAAATCCATCTTACAACTACAGCTAATAACACAACAAGGCCCAATCTCATCACATCTAGCATTCTCTGTATGTCATCTTTATTTAATTGATCTGTTTTCTGAGTCACTGGATGCTCGATACCAGTACCTAATGTCTTTTTGTCTTTGACTACAGTTTTATCAATTTCATCTTTGTGAATGGGCTCACGTGACAAACTCGGGCTATTAAATATAGAAGAGTCTTTCTTAGATTCTGACAGAACATCAGCTGCAGTGTTATTAATTGATGATTTTAAAGCCTGATTTATATCATTCTGTTCAGAATCAGATGTTATAGTTGTCTTACTCTTATTCAATGACAATTCTGATTCTGGTGGTATGTTTGAAGCTTTCTCAGTGTCTTTACCTGCTAAAAAAAAGAAATAATTCATTATAAAGTAATAATATAAATAAACCTGGACTGTGCAATTAGTTTTAACTGGTCAATCAGTTTCGAAAAAATAAATGAACAAAGCATTAATAAAAATAGTTCATACATTAACTGATATAATACTTCATATTCTATTTAAACTACAGCTGTTACATACCAGTGCTGGCATAGGAAAGAACTTGTAAATAAATGTATATCGTACATATGCAATGGAAATACCACTTAATCGAACAATATTTGTTGAGATAACTTCATGGATAAGATGACTAGAGTAATAAAGCAGACATCAGGGCTGATATGTCCCTCTCATTAATCCCAAACTAATGGATGACACATAAATTTCACATATATCTTTTTGTAAAGCATTGGGCAACAATCAACTCCTGTCATGACATTCATCTACACAAAGTTGTAATATTCAACCTCAATTAAAACCAGAGTTACTATATGTCCCAAAATCTTGACAAATCCAATTGCTTATGCCATATATATATTTGTACGGTACTTAGCATGTAAAGCTTATCATTCAAGACATTCACCTGACATTGACAAAACATCTACACCACATTTGAATATTCTACCTCAGTTAGAAACCCTAGACCTGATTACAGAGCCAGCGCCTTAGCCGTTTAGACACTCACAGTCACACTGTCAGCTGACATGGTTTCCACATAATGACAATATCATGCATTTTCATTTTAGAATAATGACTAGTTTGCTAGTTCAGAGATGACAATATATGGTCATATCACACAGGCTATGACTATGTATAAAATTTCATTTAATGGGATTGAATTAATGACTGACACTAAAGAATATAACGAAATGGCCTGGAGATACATATTCTTCGGACTCAAGGCAGTCTAGATAACAAATCTTATCTCTCCACACTCCGTGTTTCGAGATAAGATTTTGGCCTATAGTCTCCAATGTAGCACATCCCGTCGTGATTCACTCCTGCTGCGATTAAACAAAATTGACAATATTTTTCATCAAAACAACGATTGATTATTGTTATTTATAATATTTCTGCCACACTCAATTACAATTAAGCATGTAATCCTACCTGGAACGGGTATAAATCATCGCATTTAAAATCGAGGCGTTATGCCGTTACTAAGACCGCCATCTTTTTTAGAGCAGTGAAGTCTAACAGCTGTCATAATGTGGGCGGGCGCTCAATCTTAGGCTTTATAACAGCCAATCAAAAACGCAATTACATGTGGAAATACTAAATGACATCCACGTGTATATCAATGGAAGTGGATGTCTGACAAAATATAGATTCAGTAATTTAAATGCGAATATTTGGAGTTAGGCGATAGTTGTGCCACCGCATTGGCCTCTGTAAGTTTAATTAGTGATAAGAGTATTAACTTATCTTATTTTAAAGATGTTACATGCATTAATAAAGAAATTGAGTTTGCAACATAGAACTAAAGCGCCTCAAATCGTAGCTAAAAACAAGAACATCAGTATATCTCAACGTTTTTAGCTACGTTCTCGTAGCTAAAGGCAGTCATGAGTCAAGGACAAGAGTTCGGTAATTTTCGAATAAATAATGCACCCTTGTGTGTGGCAATGTGCATTTGCCAGCTGTGACAGTGCTGGGAAACTTTTTATGGCAAAGGCACGATGCATTTATTATTATTTACTTTGACCCAACAGTTTTCGCATCCGATCTTCTGAATTTTGAAGGATTTTACGTCGCCTTTCCTCTCTTTTAGTTTCAGCCGACGCCATATTTGTCGAAAGTGAGGAAAATCCGAAGTAGACATGGTTTCGAATTTGTGGAAATCGGAGTTTATTAAGTTTCTGCTCTTGTGTTTTCATTTCAATTCAAATATCATATCAAGAACAGAAAAGCCGCCATTCTTGAAATTGAATATACAGGTATAAACAACAATATTAGAGATTTATTATTTACGCAACTGTTTTTTATTAATTCTTTATAATTCACTATTCTAATTTGCGTTGCGCAAGTCGATGTTTCCAGTTAGCGCAAGAGGTGGGCGCGCGTGGTACAAACATAGTATAATACATAGATATCTATGGTATAATACAGAAAAACACAGAGTAAAAATACTCTGCGGTACGTGGCAATACTGGAAACGAAAGTTACGAGAAATCAATATGTGGCTAAATCTATTTGTTAAGGCTTGCTCAACTTTCGTCAAGGTCGATCGATGAGATGGAAATAAGAGGGCACGTGATTGTTGGCAAGATTGTAGTTAGCGTTAGGGAAACCATTAGGTCCAGGGTGAGGATTAATGCTAGCCCGGTTAACAGCGATCGTGACCTTTAACCCTAACGCCCTAAATTGGCATTGTCAAATAGATCCCGTGTGTATCGTACAAAATAATCATCCATTTAAGGACCCCTTAGAAAGTTAGAATATGGGCAAATCAAGATCTACATAAATTAAATAAACGTCTGCGTGAAAAAGAAATTTAAGCAAATATATTCAACTTTTTATGGGGGTTTTTTACAACTGTTATTTTTACTTTTTGAACTTTATTCCAGTGGAACGTTTAAGCTTGTACTCAGCCCAAAATGTGCCCCCCCCCCCACAACCGTCACCCAGGCTCAGTAGGCTACTGGAGGTTAAATCCCAACGTGTACCATGGGGGAAGGTTTGTCTGACACCGTATAAAACCAGGGACGATCGGTGTAAACAAATTTCAGTAATTTATAGAACACACAACTTTCTTTTGGGTACAACATGGAAATGATCGCATAACCACAGGATAATAATATTACACTCCAGAGTACAATGAATGTCAACTAAATACTGGTTATAACATTACACTATTTTGCCTCGACCGACTTCGAACTTTGACTAATGGTTTCGATTGCTCGTGCTTGGTTTTATTTTATTAAGCGGCCGTCCGGTAGAACATAAATAGTATTGTATAATTATATACAGCGGCCGTCCGGTAGAACATAAATAGTATTGTATAATTATATACAGTGGACTCTGTCACACCGACATCTGAATACTATGTCATTCTGTCACATCCGACATCATTTTCATGTCCCGATTTATTTCTTTATTACTTCAACTAAAAAAGCTTTGGGTAATCGGAATTCTAAATATTCCGAATTCCGACTTCAATCAGTCGTCCCGTCATACGATTTCCATTGAATCCACATTGAATTATCGGACCTTGAATCGGTGGGTGTGAAGACACCCACCAATGATCGGCGAGATTAAAAACTCGGTGGGTGCTAAGCCGCAAAAGATTAACAAGTGATTACCAATCAATTATCGGCGAGATTAAAACTCGCTCGCGTAGGTCTTTGTTGATTACCTTAATAATTTAATAATCTCTTGTAAGAGAGCACCCGGTATTTGATTTGAGTTTCTCATGCCAAATACAGCGACATTATATGTAAATTGCCGTGATGAAGAATCGTACACGTTATACCATATTATTGTGTTCAAAATGTATGATCGTCCTGCAAAGCGTGTCCGAACGGATTTGACATTAGATGTCAAGCTGTAACTTATAGCAGATTTCGAGAAAGATCCACAATCCACACAGAAAGAATTAGCCGATAAGTATTCAATTGGCCGAACCACAGTGTCAAACATTTTAAAGCGGAAAGATGAATTTAAACAGAAGTTTGCCGATAACTTAAACCGAAGTAAAAAAACGATTTTACACCACCTCTAAAGTACGTGGATCTCCTGACAAAGAAGACAATATACCACTTGCTAGACTCATGGAGTCATTGGTGCCCGAAACAAATGCGACCGAAGACGCTTTTATAAATTTTGACCACGAAATTCCGATAGAGTGTGACGACGACCTGAGCATAGAAACTCAGATTATCAATGAACACGTGACAGCAAAGACACCCGACAGTGTGCAACTGAAGACGAGAGAGAGAGAGAGAGAGAGAAATGGGGTTTAACGTCCACTCAACACAAACTAGGTCATTTCGGGATTAACATATGGTTTAATTTTATTTCAATAATTCGCTTGCGCGTAGGGGTCTTTAGCAGTGGGAGGAAACCGGAGTGCCCGGAGGAAACCCACGAGGTTGAGAAGGCGCCCCTATCTATATGCCACATACGCTCACACCAGGGCTCGAAACCACAGTCGCAAGCCAGAGGTGACCGGCCAGCTAGAGGTCGAAGCGTGGCACTCTAGACCACTAGCCCCCCCCCCCACACACACACACACACACACACACACTGAAGACGGGGCACGAAGAAGATAAATTGACAAAAGACTTGACGTATTCAAAATGTTTACGCATGCTAGATAGAATAAGAAGATTCGGCCAGATTAAGGACGATACAATCGTAGACAAGATTCTAGAGCTTGAGGATTGCATGCAGGACTCTTCGTTACGGTATGCATCCGAAAACCAAAAGCAAACAACTTTACGCGATTTCATGTATATGAATATAAAATAAATTGTAAATCTGTATGCATTGTCATTGTTTGATATTTTAATGTAATAAAACTTTGAGTGTACTTTGAGTTTTAATGTGAATGACGTTGTGGAGTTTCGAAGCCACATTATAATAATACTTCCGATTTTGAGAAAACTGAGTATTCGGAATCTCTGCGAAATCGGGCATATTATGACAATCCTGTACGATGTCGGATTAGTCCACTGTAGCCTACTTTTGATCATTTTCAGCATATTTTCATGATATAAGAATGGTTGTGCATTAACTTTCAGTGCAAATGAACTGATTTGACCCCTGACCCCGAATATCTCGAAAAAAACCCAATGGCCGACTGATTACCACTCGACATTGTATTCTACGAAAAATTTTACTCTTAGTAAATTTGGGTCTGGCTTTGTGCCCATTTGATGGACACCTCCCCGCACTGAGCCTCCAGACTACCGTCAATCTCACCTGTTTTGCAAGAGTTGACATAACATTTGCACGGTCTGACGCCCATAGGCGTACGAGCTGGGGGGCTGGGGGGTGGGGGGGCGGCCGCCCCCCCATTTTGGGCACCAAATGCTGGGAAAATTTGGGCACACATCTGTACTTTGTAAAAGTTGTATAAAAAAATATTGTGTTCTTGAATGTGTCCAATTTAACAGCGAATTTATATTCAGAGTGTCTATAGTTTGGCAATTAAATAGAAATCTTATGACTCGAACCCTCTTTTGTTTGGAGTACATAGTAAGCCACGAGTTACAGTTACATAAACAACTGTTTTTAGTTGTGTATATTTACAAGTAAATAAACTTTAGTTCTCTTTTATTGATGATTTAGAAATCAAGAACTTATTCATCGCAAAAGAGATATTGTAGAACCTGTCATGGGCCTTCAAATAAAAATTGAACTATTTTTTATTTGGTAAAAACTCCTTAGAATCACTTAAAATGCATATTCATTCATACGTGTTTTGGTTAAATAAAAACACTGACAGCCTTAGCAGCATTCGGGTCGGAAATATGGTCGGTACTCGGTCCGTTAGCTTTGTAAAAGAATCTGCACACTTCGTTTCCATCCTACAGGCCTGGTACGTGAACCTATATTTTGTATTAATAATATTAAAGTAGGTAAGTCCCTAACTCAATAACATCCAAAATCTTCAACATTGAAAACACAAATAATTTGTCAATTTAAATCAACATTGACCCCCTAACTTTCGGGCAAGCTGACTTTTCGGGCAGAGAGAGAAAGTGAGAAAAAAAATTCATCTACTTAGCCCGAAATCTAATAAAACAATAATTTTACTGACTGGAATAGCAGTAAAACGCGTTTGCGGCCGTCATATTCCAAAATTTTCTTGGGAGGTCTATCAAGGTCAACTCCGCTTCTTCGCCTATCGAAAAAAAAAGGCGCAGCTGTCTGTAAACCTGAATTTCTGGTTAGTTTTGCTTCCCTAACTGTCCTTGAGCCCTAAAACACTAATTTTACTTTTTTTTAAATTGACAACCACGAATTTGTACTGAGTCGACTATGGATTAAAACAGTTTGTCTGGAGCCATTCTACTTTGTGCGACAGTTTTCGGGCATCGATTAGTATTTGTAAATGCAGCTACAACAGTCTGGTTGGATGGTTGGAATTCAGAGTGTGATTTCGGTTACAAAACCATTGGATACTTTTTGGAGTTACTGACATGGGCTAGAATAGCAGAAAACGCATTTGCGGTGGTTAAATTTTCAAAATTTTCTCTGGAGGGTGAGGCCCCCATACCCCGCGACGATTGACTGTTTTTAGAATTCGTGTCAGCAGGTGGGCTGTATATTTGACCAAATTGAAGTTACCCTAATTAAGCTAAATTTGATCACTTTGAGGTTGCTTTTTTCACGGGTTGAAATAGAAGGAAAACAGCCGTCAGTATTCCGAAATTTTTTTTGAGGGAGAGAGGGGGGGGGGTGCGTCTGTAAACCCGAAAATTTTTCGGGCAATTTGGGTTCTGCCCCCCTAACTGTCATCGAGCCCGTATGCCTATGATCATTATTGTGTACCATACTAAAAACCTAACTATTTTTGGGGGGCACCAACCACCACCGCCCCCCCCCCCCCAGTCAAAAATTTCCCCGTACGCCTATGCTGACGCCCCACACACCAGTGATGCTACTAATATAACTGGGCAGTTACCTACGCCAATATGATAGTACCGAGGCAGTATAAGAAAACATAGGAGTGGAAGAATGATGTTATAATGGAAATGGAGCCAAATTCGTTAACGAGGTGATAAGAAATGGGACAGCATCTTGATGCCTATCTGTCAATTTCGCCTGTTTTGTGAGAGTAGAAATAACAATTCTACAACCCGTCGCCCCACGACAGAATGATGACATATATGGACGATATTTAACTGCGCTTTTAATTTTTGAGGATTGGGCCTGGGGGGACTTTATCTCAATGAGGCATTACTTGGTCTCTGAAATACCCTGGGCTTTGGGGATAGAGATTGTAGAATTCTGATGGTCCGGAAACACTTACAACATAGTAAATTAAGTTTTAATTTCTCCTAGGATTGAATATGCAACAAGTAAACATTTGAAGTGCATTTCTAAAACAAACTATACTTCCAATAACTTCTTACCAACTGTTCGACTAATATGAAGAACGCCGCATCCGGCTACAGCATCTACGCAACAGGTTCCAGTCAGCAAGTGCTGCGGCCAGGGGAAGTGTTGGAACACGACAGCGTCAGATCAGCCCCGAAACAGTCTTAAGGCGCCCGCCAACATCAAATCCTTTTGCATCGTCATCGACTTGACAGGGGTATTATGCACAACACACCATGGCAAAATCTCATCTTCTCGGATACATCGCTCGATTCAACCTCAGTTTTCCTGATAGACAGCACCGCATCTACCGACGTCAACATGAACTGGGTGCTGGAAAGGGACCGTTTCGGGGGAGGTGGTGTCATGGTTTGGGCCGCTGTCAATTTCCGGTCCAAGTTGGTGGTTGTCCAAGGCAGTCTCAGGGCTAACATTATGTTGACGCCATCCTTCGTCCGGTGTTGCCTCCATTGCTGACTCAACATGGCGTCTGTCGACAGATGGTTTCCAGCATGACAAGATCAGACTTTCTGAACAACCATCATGAACCCGATCGAACACCTTTGGAATGAACTTGGACGATGAACTTGCCAGCACGAACTGTTGCACAGGCACTCCAAAATATCATTCGCAACCATAGGCGTACGAGCTGGGGGGAGACGCCCCCCCCCCCTTTTGGTCACCAAATGCTGGGGAAATTTGGACACACAAAACTTGTAAAAGTTGTATAAAAATATATTGTGTTCTGGAATGTGTCCATTTTAACAGCGATTTTAAATTCAGAGTGTCTATGGTTAGCAATTAAATAGAAATCTTAAGACTCGAACCCTCTATTGTTTGGAGTACTGTAAGCCACGAGCTATTATTATTATATGAAACATACTAAGAACCTAACTACATTTTTGGGCACCCCCCCCCAGTCAAATATTTCCCCGTACGCCTACATGTATGTTCGCAACAATCCCACAGTGTGTAGTGAGTCATCTGTGCCAGTCCCTGTCAAGGAGACCTTAGGTATGTGTAAGAACTCTGGGTGGACATAACCCGATATTGACTTCAGCTGAGCCCTGCTTTGTTTCACAGTTCTCTGACGTTTCGGTTTTGTGCATTTGTAGTAACTTCTTTCATGAAATCCACAGATGGGGGGATCACGTGGCTAAGTGGGTAAGACGCTGTCTCGCTAGCCCGGAAGTCGGGTGTTCGATATTTGGAAGTTAATCCAGATTTTCCGGCTGTTTAGTCGTTCGGATGGGACAAAAAACCGAGACCCCGTGTACACATTGGTATGCACGGAAAAGAGCTATTGGCAGTTGGTATTAAAAAAAAAATTTTTTTGTCCAATTCGTCTAAAAAAAAAATTTCTGATGAACATTATATGGGGTGGGGGTGGGTATTGGAGCGGAATTCGGATTCCTGCAATAAGGATTCCGAATTTCGTGCGAAAATTTCATCGGATTCACCCGACACCGTCGCCCGCAAAAAATGGGGCATTTTTCAATGAAAATATTCCTACTTATTCAATATTCCTAAATAGTTAATCAAATGGTCAAAATTTTTTCAACTAGGCTTAGTCTCATTTTTAACCAGTTAAATTCTCTTGACGATACAATGATAATACGTTATTTAATAATTTGACGATATGATAATTTCACAGGTTGATGGTTGTAAATTACTTGCAGGTCGCATTTTTGGCCTAAATTAATCGATTTATGAGATATATTATTTGACAGAGATTATAATCAGATATGCAAGTAAATCGCATATTTGGGGTTCATTTTTCAAAATTTTCCCCCGGACCACCTGTCCGGGCTCCGCGGTTAGTAAAAGGGGCCGCTTAGCCCCCCCCCCCCCAAAAAAAAAAAATCGAATTTGCCCCCCCCCCCCAAATGTTTCGCCAAAAATAATGATTTCTTAACAGTGTTCTTCGCCGGCCACATCCCCAGCCCCTCCAAATTATTCTGTAGCCCCCTCCCCCCCCAAATTTTTTGAGCTGGCTACGGGCCCGGGCCGATCCGAATTCGAATCATGACTTATTGAAAAATCAGTTTCATTTTATTGCCTTTTGAATCCAAACCAATCTGGTTCACAGATGATTTAAAATATTCATGGTTGCTCAGTATGTGTATCAGTAAAAGGAGGGGTCGCTCCGAATTTGTATCATGGCTGATTGAAAAACCAGTTTTATTTTATTGCCTATTGTCATTGAATCTAAACCAATCTGTTTTACAGTTGATAACGAATATTCACTATTGATCAGTGTGTATTTAAAATAAACTTTTTAACTTAGTATACATTTCTTCCTCTGAAATATGTTCTGTTCCTTGTCACCATATTAAATAATATATTATAATAAACTGGCGTTTCACTCGGTACTCAGATTAACCTCAGACAAGATGAAGAGTACCCAAAGAGATATATATGTTTCTATAAAATAACACATAATTACATAAAACAACTCCACGAACAAGACGCAATACGCAGGCATCACAAACAAACGTAGCCTACATATCAGATTAAAAAGTGAGTGAATGTACCTGGCTGGGGCGCAGCCGTAAGCTTCCAAAGCCGTACGGGCCAAATGAGAGTACCGGAGTCTGCCGAGTGGCCTATTTTCAGCACAACAGGAAGTAGACGCTATCACTGGGTCCTGAGCTGGAATGTTTATGTATAGTCTGTATACATTTTCTGTAAAAATCAAAAAAACCATAAAAAAAAATTAAAAAAATCGACACCCAAGTAGGCCCTTGTGCTTTGTGCGAAGATTATGGTTTTTATTTACATCAATGAGAAATGATTATTTAAAACACTGGTGACTTGTCATGTCATAGTCATCATTGAATTGATCAACAATGTCCAATAATAATGCCAACTACCAACTATGAACTATTAATTATATGATGTGACCTATGGCTATGTATCCTAGTTCCTACTCCTAGTAGTCCTAGTCCTATGTCAGGCTATGTTGATCGAAGTTTCCTTAATCTGTACACTTTAGTTCATTCAGTATAAAATTAAATATTGTCATGCACTGACAATTTCTGTATAACAATAATAACATGTATGTCTGTGATAAATTTATTACCCAGTTATGCACTAGTTCAGATCACCCTCTTCTTCAAATACAAATAAACTACTGTACCAATATAGGCCCAACCTTTTCGGCTCTTGTGCAATTTGTAAGGGCTTTTTTGTATGAGGCAAGCATTCGAAAGTACACTGTCAACTGGACTTACTTGGGGTTTTTGTGTGGGTGCGGTCAATCGCTTCCCTCCTATTCGAAATCCTGTAATTATGATACTGTACATTAATTCAATGACCAAATGATTGTAGATGGAGATGTGAAAAATGTAGTTTCTGCCAATGGATAATATTTATATGGATCTGTATGCCTAGGAAGGTTAAGATGCGATTTCTTAGTTTACCAAAACAAGATGTTAAAAAAGGCTAATGATAAGAGCCTTAATCAAAGCATGTCAATGCCAAGCTCTGCACCAAATCCAGAAGAACAAAGAAAGACACACAGTTTTAGCAGAAGACAAGTTCTGTTCAAAACATTTATTGCAGGAGGTACAGTATACTTAGATATGGGTACCACTGTTGCTCATTGAGTGAGACACTGTCTTGCTAAACTGGATACCTTCGTTCGATACCTACATTGACAGAGAAAGTTCAGCAGGATTTTCTGGCGTAGTTGTCTCTTGTCCATTTGGCAGGACAGAGGGCCTGGCAAGAAACAATATATATTCGTTCAGATAGGATGAAAAACCGAGGTCTTGGGTAACCATTGGCATGCACATAACCGTGGCAGTTGAAATTCGATATATAAGAGTAGGACATAGGGTTGCTGTCTGGACAAATTTCCCTCATAGCACACTTTCCATATTGCATATGCCTGTCTTCATTAGCCCAGTTGAAGCAGAACAGTAGGACATTAAACGTTATGATGTTTAGAATAGTAGGGATATTGTCACAAAATTGAAGCTTCATAATAAGATCTGTGAGTGTTCCTGTAAGAAAAGACATCTTACTTTCATTTCATGAAATCACATGCATAAGCAAAGGAGGAAATATCTTTCATGAATCAAGTTTCCAAATTTTGAGTTCATCTCAATATTAAAGCAAACCATGATGTGCAAGATGGTTTTGTATTTTAATATCCTAGTTTTAATTTCTGTCACCATAAGGATATTTATATCCATATCTTTTATTTTAGTTATAGAAATAATGCATGTATGTATAATTAATTAAATGATTTTAATTTCACTTTTCCAGGAATCGCAGGATGTGTTGCAAAAACAACAGTTGCACCATTAGATCGTGTTAAGATATTACTTCAAGCTCATAATCAACATTACAAAAATCTAGGTATATATGGCCTAGTATTGAAATAATAATGCTATGATTTACTATAAAACAAGAAAAAAATTGTTGGGGGAAGGGGGTGGGGGAGAAGGCTGAATGGTTAGCACATGCGTGCTGTATCATAAAGTCTATCATTGAGTCAATTGGCGTGGTTTCAAATGCCCAAGTTTGTGTTGAGAGGACCTTAATCCCCATTTTTCTCTCTCTGTTTTCTATATTGCGCGGTGTTGTAGCAAGCTACTTCAACTGTCAATGTGTATGATAATATATAGTTTACATTGGACAACAGCTGTTTTTATTCAGCAGACTCACTAATTCCCGATATCTTGTATCTTAACATTAAATTTTTGAGAAGGCAAAACCATGAGAGGAAACATTTCTATGAGAGCATGTTTTGAAATGAACTAAGTGGTCTTGTCTTGCTCCAAAAAATATAATACCTTTGCTGTACCAGAATCATGATCTGGATTCTGGATATTTTTTGGTAAACAATATTGATTATTACTGATGTAAAAACATCATAAGAATATGTTAATTTAGAATTTTTCTCAAAATTATCGATCCAGTAACATAATTATTTATTATGCCTACAGGATTGACTCAGTGTATATTTTTGTTTTCAGGAGTTTTTTCAACAATCAGTCAGGTTATCAAAAAAGAAGGTGTACTTGGTTTATATAAAGGAAATGGTGTTCAGATGTTAAGGATATTTCCATATGCCTCCATACAATTTATGACGTATGAACAGTATAAAAATGTAATTTCATGTCACTTTTTAACCCATTGGGACTAATTGCTCCCTGACCAATAACTTTTTACATTTTCAACTTCTTCTCCTAAACCACTTAATAGATTTCAAAATAATTTGGTTGGTTTATGCTGCTTGAGTGGTGGTTATTCAGATTTGTTCAAATTAAGTTTTTTGGGTCCCCATCATAAGCGTGGGATGCCACACTTCACAGTGGCATATTTAGACATTAACAATATTTCCCCTGATCCAAGTGGTTGGATGCCAAATGGTTAGCACATGAGCGCTGTATCAAAAAGTCTGTCATTGAGTCAACTGCCATGGTTTCGATTCTCCGGTTGTAAGTGTCAAAGAATAGGGTTGCCTGCCCAACTTTTTGGGTTTTCTCAGTGTCCTCATGTTTTTTCTCCCACGGCAAGCAAATTATTGAAATAAAATTGAACCATGTGTTGGTCCCAAAATGATCTAGTTTGTGTCGAGTGGACTTTAAGCTCCATTTCTCTCTTGCTCCTGAACCACTTGATAGTATTTGACCAAGAACAGGTAAATGTACATGTTTCATCAGAAACATAGAAGCTATTAAAATGTTTATAGCATAATATGATGCACAGCACATGTCTCCATGGACTTCTTGAAGCAAAACAACATGGAAGTGCTCAATGTGCCAGATCACACCCCTGATCTGTCACCAATCAAGTAACATTTGAATAAACTTCACCCTTTTTTCTTTAAGGTTACAAGGAAACTAATTGGGAATCATCCACATCTGATTAAATTATTAGCAGGCTCCATGGCAGGTATAGGCTATATTGATAATACAATGGCATGTGTAAAATGATCTTAGTAAAACTGGATGATAACATAATTAATCATTCATTTTATCCAATATTTAAGACGATTGAATTTGAATTAAACAAGAAGGTACCCAAATTTAACAATCTACAATTTGACCATTTGAATATTTGACTTATTTTTTTTTTCTTTTGCAGGACTAACAGCAGTTTTATTTACATATCCTTTAGATGTAGCTCGAGCTAGATTAGCATTCCAAGTTAAGGGAGAACATTTTTATTTAGGATTTGTGGATGTTTTTAAATCTATGATATATGATGAAGGTGGTCATAAAGCTTTATATAGAGGAATTGTGCCGTCTGTTTTAGGAATGGCACCATATGCAGGTACTTATGTCTTACTTAAAATTACCTAGTTAATATAAAGTGATAGGAACATAACATACTAAAATGATTGTATGGACAACAACCATTAGTTGATGGCACAAAGAACTGTATATATGTATACTCAGTGTGTTGCTATTCTTATGTTATTATATGGGGGTGGCGACAGGGTTGGATGGTCGAATAGTTAGCCCATGCATGTTGTATCATAAGGTCTGACTTTGAGTCAGTTGATGTGCTTTCGATTCTCCAGTTGTCTATGGCAATGAGTAGGGTTGCCTGTCTCACCTTGTGACTGGGTCCTCCAATTCATTCCGACTGCTAAATACCCCTACACGCAGGTGAATTATTGAAATAAAATTGAAGCATGTTAATCGAGAAATGACCTAGTTTGGGTCAATGTATAAACATGATCTTTTCAGGATTTTGGTATAATTTTCTTGCATTATTAATGATCAGTTTATTTATGCAAGTGTATGACTTTTAGCAGTTGAGCAAAAATAATTGTACGACTTTATTTATTAATATTTTATTATATTTTTTTTTTGAAGGGCTTTCATTTTATAGTTTTGAAACTTTGAAGAAGATGTGTTTAGATAACTTTCCAGAATTTTGTGGCAAACCTTGTCCCCAGAATACAGGTGGTTTAGTTCTTATTTTACCAGCTAAATTAATTTGTGGCGGGTTAGCAGGGGCTGCAGCACAATCATTTGCGTAAGTTAAGTGAAACATATCAATTTGTTTAATCATAGTGTTGAATATGCAAATTATGGCACACAAGGTTACGTTTTTGTATGTGAAAACAAAATCATGATGGATTTGGACATTTAACTTCCATATTTCCAATGGATCTAACAATGGTAAACTGCAGAAAATGTGCTTTTAATTCTTTACTAATAAGTAGTTGATATATTCACAAGCTTTAATGACAAATCATGCACAAATCATGGGTCATGGAGGTACTGTTCTGTACTGTATTTATGACATATTGGTATATAATCAGTTTAAAGTTCCAATTTCATATTTTCTAAGAAAGTCAAAGCATAATTATTTCTATGTCTTTTGCTCAAAAGGTTGTCAACTCACTATTATACGATCATGGGCAAAATTTTGGGGCATTAGAAAGGGTGACACAGGGTGATTGAGGAAATAGTTACTCAATTACCTCCCTTGTTTTCCCATTCCTCTCCATGGACGGCCATCTTCAAACGTTTGAATTTGAAGTTGAAAATGATATTTTTGCCCATTTCTCAACTGGCAATAGTGAATTATAGGATTATTCTTTAACAAGGTAGGACTGTTTATAGGTTCAATCTATTTTAGGGCTTTGTTTTAATACATTTTAAAAATATAACTTAAAAAAATGCTATTTTAACTTTAATGATATTAATATCATCTTTATACCAGGTATCCACTAGATGTAGTAAGACGAAGACTGCAGCTCTCCATTATGTTACCAGATTCACACAAATATGATAGGTATGTGTTTATATCAAAATTTGTCTAAAGCAAGTTGGATAGTGTCACTTCTTGGGGGTATATTAATGTTGCCGAGCAACAGAAAATCTACAGTAGCATATATATCTAGCAGGTTTTTATTTTTATTTTTAAAAGATATATATATTGAGGCATTTATAAGTATTATGACCTTGATTATTAATATAGTAATACTAAGGTTTAAATTGTAGGGGATGGTTCAATACGTTGATCTTGATCTATAAAGAAGATGGTATTGTGCATGGACTCTATCGTGGACTTAGTGTAAATTATATACGGGTAATGCCGATGGTAGCTGTATCTTTCTCAACTTATGAAGTCACAAAGCAATTGTTTGGTCTTGATACAGGAGTGGATAGATGATGATATTTGCAATTGGAACTACTTGTATAGTGAATGTATAAAACATATATACCAGTATATTCGTTCATTCCTGGAGATCCATGAAATGACAGTACAAGACTTGCAGGGAATGTTTCGATTGTGATAACATAATAGTCTTTCAAACCTGATGTATTCTTTTTTGAGGTATTTGCACCAGGATATATCTAACAATTTTGGTGTTGGACTTTTCTTAGAATCCATCTAGTCTCGAAAAGAACAAAAAAGGTGTAGATAAATATATTATAATCTTTTAGACCAGTATTTAACTTTATAGTTAATTTGAATAAAATGAATACATAAAGATATGTGAACAATTATAAATTGATTGATAGTAGATAGCAAAGGTAGTGGCCATTGAAAGTATGGATACTAATTTCTTTCCATACCAAGTTCTTACCCTTATACCACTTTTACACAGCCAAATTTAAATGTGGTGATATATTGTCTTCACACTTATTCGTCCATCCTTTGGTCTGTCACTGTTGCTTGTGGATGCTCGATTGGCTATAAGTTATTATCAAATTGACTTGAAATCCATGTGGATGCTCTAGAGCTAATGTAATTATTCAATTGACTTGGAATCTATACACAATGTACAAGTTCATAAGACCAAGTAGTCATATATTGCAGTTGCCCCTGTCCGTCCGGGACACTTAGCTTGTGTGAGTGTATGTTATGTTGCCTGGCAACCGATCTTTAGAATGTTGTCATTGCTCCAGAATACATATCGTCGGCTCGGTGACAAACTGTCGTATCTACATTTTTATGCAAAACAACTTTTTTATATGGCGGGAATTTCCATGTCTTGGCCCATCTTCTGACAAACTCTCGTACCTTAAAGCCAATTAGAAATGGTTATATGGTCATGTGCCAAAAAGTCGTACCGTGATTGGCTAAAAAAAATTCTTCCAAAATAGTGTATCTGACAAGAGTGTGCGAACGTAAAACCGTGTTCCAAATTAAAAGAGAATTTCAGTAAGTTTTGTCTATTTTAGAAGTTGAATATAAAGCAAAGATGTTTTGCATTTATAATTATCAAAATCACATTGAAGTCATAGCAGTTTAATCTACGTGTTCTGCACGATGGGTAAAATTCACCAATACTTTACTCTATAAAGACTAAAATATTTTTCCCAAATCGTGAAAATGCGTCCCGATTCTATAATATGTTGATGAAAATCCAAATTGATGGTGTTTTAACTGTGCTTAACGTTTTAATTTGTCATTTTTTCGCCAAATGTAAAGTTACGACATTTTGGAAATAAAGGTCGAAAAAAGACACAGTGAAGTTACGATGTTTTGTTTCTGCAATTTAAAACCCCGATGTCTTTTCATTAGACTAATGATCGAACAATGGGATCTGAAATGGAATGAAATGGCGTTTAACGTCCTACTCTGGGCTAATGGGGGAAATTTTGCATTACGGCCTTCTCTTATATCGAATTGCAACCCCTTGACAGGCCCGTGGCTAGCCCAAAATTTTTAGTGGGTAAAAGGCTTACAGGGGCGCCGATGGGGCTTCTTTGGGCGCTCTCCATATGCGTACGGTGAATGTTAGGGAAACACAACTGAAATGCCCGAACAAATTTCGGGTCAGGCCTACAGACGTCTAGGGACGCTCCCCGCCCACCAAGAAAATTTGGAAAATTTGACTTCAAACGGGTTATCTTACTATTCCAGTCCCTGAATACAATAGGTAGTCTGATATAGCCTAACGTAGGCGGCTGAGTCGAATTCCAATCATTCGTTTATATTTCACGGAGACGGGGCAGCCGGGGGCAAATTTTGACTGCCGCATTCTAGCCCGTGAATACAGCAACTTAAATGTGGTCCAATATAGTCTACCTAAGTTGGCTTGCCATACACCTTGCAGTGTTTCGTTTGAAAGCTAATCGCACTTAACACTGCTGTAATGGAAGCAAATTTCTGTTCCAAATTATGACTGGTCAAAAGTACAATTAACAACCAATAGCTAACCCAAGAGTAAAGCAATTTCCAATTTTCCAATCATTTTGTAACCGAAATCCCACACCATGCCGACCTGAATTCCAACCATCCGATCGGACAATTGCAACTGGATTCACAAATAATGATCGATGCCCGAAAAATTTAGTACAAAGTAGAGTGGCTACAAACAAATTGTTTTAATCCTCAGTCAATTCAGTACAAATTCGTGGTATCTAATTAAAATAACAGTAAAATTAGTGTTTTATTAGATTTAGGGCACTTTATTTTGCCAACTAGATGAAATAATATTTATTTGTTTTCTCTTTACCCATCTGTCCGAAAAGTCAAGATAACCTATGTTGCTCTCCCCCAGAAATTTGGGAAAATAGGGTTTGATGCTGAATTTGCGATATTGGCATGTTATGATATTTTGATATAAACATTATAAACATAAGGAAGGGATACGACTTTAACGTACCTATTATAATTTATGAGAAAAATAAAAGGTTCAGAATCGGGTTAGAATGCGACTGGTTTGATTTTTGAAGATTAGCACGCCGTTTTGGACGCCCAATTCTTTCGTGGGAGCCTAACTAATCTCATAAGCATTATATTATGGGCGCCCTTCCGGGATGAGGCACCCAACAAATCATGCCGTTTGAATTTTTAAGATTATCACGCTGTTTTGGGCGCCCAATTCATTCGGATGAGGCGCTCCACAAATTATGCCGTTTGAATTTAGAAAATTATCACGCCGTTTCGAGCGCCGAATTCATTCGTTGGCGCCTAACCAATCTCACTAGCATTATATTATGGGCGCCCCTCACAGACGAGGCACCCCACAAATCATGCGTCCATTGCATTGGTCAAGTCGAGGGCGCCCAACCAATCTGATTCGGTATTATTCACTATGTGTGGCCCGACAATATAAGGCGCCCCACCAATCATGTCATTATGGGGGCTGCTCTGAGATAAGGCACCCCACAGATCAGGCCGTTTTGGGCTCCCCATCAATTGTGGTGTTAATCGTGTGGGTAAATATGAAGCGCCTCACCATTTGGGGAGCGCCCCATAACGACATGATTGGCGAGGCGCCCATAATACCAAGTGACATTGGAAAGGTGCCAATCTCGTCATGGACGCCAAAACAGTGTCACTCGCCTTTATGTGGCGCCGATACTAATAAGGAGCCATTGGTCGTTGGCCTCGTATTGCGTCCTTTGGGTTTGAGTGCGACTTGTTTGATTTTTTGAAGATTATCACGCCGTTTTGGGCGCCCAATTCTTTCGTGGGCGTTTAACTAATCGCATTAGCATTATATTATAGACACCCCTCTGTGATGAGATACCCCACAAATGATGCCTTTTGAATTTTGAAGATTATCACGCATGGGCGCCCATAATGCTTAGATCATGGGCGCGCATAATATAATGCTAGTGAGATTGGCTAGGCGCCAACGAATGAATTGAGCGCCCATAAAACCAAGTGACACTGGAGAGAAAGAGAGAAGTCATTTCGGGACTAACATATGGTTTCATTTTATTCAAAAATTCGCTTGTGCGTCGGAGTCTTTAGCAGTGGGAGGGAACCGGAGTACCCGGAGAAAACCCACGAGGTTGGACAGGCGACCCTACTCCTTGCCATGTACAACCGGGGATTCGAAACCACGCCAGTTGACTCAATGGAAGGCCGTATTATACAGCGCGCGCACGATAACCATTCGGCCATCCACCCACCCACCCCCAAGTGACATTAGAAGGGCGCCACTCTCGTCGTGGGCGCCCAACCAATGCCACTCGGCTTTTTGTGGCGCCGATAATAATATCGAGCCGTTGGTCGTTGGCCTCGTATTGCGTCCTTTGGCGCCCATTGAAGGAGCCGATTTTTCCACAATGGGCAAAAAGCGCCGTAGGCGTCAATCGGGAGAGCCGAAATTTTTGCTTGGCCAGTACTTAGAAATGTTTCGTATGTTAATATTTCCAAATTGTTCCCGACAACGTACAACGCAACGTCATTCGGGTAGTACCAAAAGTCGAGGTCCAGTGTACACATAGACGCGCACGTTAAGAATGCCGTGACCGTTGTAATTTGACATAAGAGTAGGTCGTAGCACCGCTGTTCAGGTATAATTTCCCTCAAAGCAAATTGTATGGTGCATACCCGTTTTCTTAGCCCAGACGGGACAGAACAGTGGTACGTTAAATCCCATTTCATTTCATTCATTTTCGTTTTGTTTGGCAACTTTTGTGGGTTGAAATGTCGTAAGTACCCACATATGTTAACTTTTGGGAATCAAATTGTCGTAGGTTTGGATCTCTCAGAACCCCTAATTCTTCACACCAATTTAATTATGAAGAAAAATGATGAATTAAGGTGTATCCTCATTTGTGTTCATAACGTTTTCAGAATAGGGGAAGAAGGAAACAGCAACCTGGTTCATCCCTGCATAATCCCAATTACGAAAACTTTGTGAACATGATAAAAGTAATAGTTTAGAACAGATTTGTTTTTCAATTTGGATATTAACAATAGGTCTGTCAATGAGTCAAGTGGCATTGCATCGATTTACCTCTTATTCATGACAAGGACCCAGGTAGCCTGTTCAACCTCGTGGGTTTTCTCCAGGTCCACCTGTTTCCTCCCACTGCTAAATACCACTACAAATAATTGATGTAAAATTCAAGCTGGGCCACATTTCGATAAAGATAGAAACCATGATTGTCACTGCTTAAAATGTAAATTAATTAATTTGAACAAATTAATGTTTTGTTATTACAAATGAATATTTTGTTATTACAAATTAATATTTCATTTAAATGAAATAATATTTTGTTATTACAAATTAATTATTTCAATTAAGCGAATTAATTATTTTGTTTAAACGAAATATTATTTCGTTATAACAAAATATTAAATTCGTTTTAACGAAATATTAATTCATTCAAACAAAATATTAATTTGTTTAAAAGTAATGTTTAATTTATTATTTTGCTTAAAGGAATTAAAATTTGTTTAAACAAAATAAAAAAATTAAATAATAGATTTGTAATAAAGAAATAATTAATTTGTTTATATAAGAGTGAAATAGTGCAGGAAAAAAATATAAGAATAGAATCGTGCACTAAGGGGCTCCATAGAAATCGTGGATATGGGTAAATCTAGTTACTATAATGTAACGATAACTATAGTATGACGGAAGGCATCAATAGTGGAACCATTTCTAGGGTAAATCATGCTGTTAGTGGTATACTAATACCAAGGATAAACACTGTACATGTATATTTGGATAGAAGAACAGTTCGGTTATATAGGCTATTGATTGGTAGTATTGGGTAATTGTTCCAGTTGGCCTGTTTAATTACGAACTCGACCATCAAAATGTATGCCTTGGGTAATTTTCAGGAATTTGTTTTATTTTTCCATTCACTTATATTTTGTGTGATGTGTGAAACACCAGTATCCCCCCCCATCCTATTGTAAATTACTCTTAATTTATTCAGGCAGTTAGAAACAAATACGCATAATTTAAAGTACTGGTTGGTCAAGACTATGAATTTACCGTTATTTTACTTCCTGTTTATCAAGATGCACGAGAAACAAAGTACCGTTTGTCATTTTCATCATCGTTATTAGCCTCAGTACAGGTTAGTCAAATTCGATATTGAATAAACATAGTATTATCAATGTATTATAAAACTGTGCGATAAACCAATGAAGGTTAGTAACATAATTAAACCACATATTATATCGTATTAGGTTTCACCGTAACTCCCAGTTTAATAAACCGACTTTATAACTAATAGTTAATACATTTTATTTTATGATCAGTAGTGGAATATCGCGTTTTATCAGTGAAATAAAAGTGTTATTCCACTGGCGATCAAAGTAGTCCATGTTGTTTTACTTAAAGCCCCAATAACACTCTTGTTGTAACTGAAAAATATGTCCCAATCTTCATTCTGGTCAACAAATCGTATTATTTTAGAATATTCCAATTAAATGATGATATAAATTTCATCTTAACACACCTAATTTAAAAAATTGGAAAAATTCAACCAATTGATTTGAAAAGTCTAACGTAAACCTTTTCAAATGTGACTTGGATTTTAAAATATTTTCGAACCCTCTGGACAAATAAAATAGGTTGTAATGGATAATTTACACAACAGGTAGGACATTTAAACATCTAGTACTTAGAATAAGGGTATTATTTATTTTCTGGAGCTACCAAGCCAGCAAGAATGTTATTGTCCCTTTAAAATGATTGTATAATCATAAAATATATTGAGGATATTTGTCGTTTTAGAGTGAATAACATATTTTATTTCATCTCTAAACAAGAAAACGTTTATATTTTCACTCATGCTACGCATTCGTGAAAATATATGTTTTCTTGCTTCTGGATGAAATAAAATATGTTATTCACTCTAAAACGACAAATATCCTCTATATATTTGATAAATATAGTACAATATTTACTGGTGTGTATTATACAAGATTGTGTAAACCCGGGTAAAGCTCTTTTTTAAAAAAAATGTTTGTAATGAATGGCAGAATTTCGTAATGTGAAATTTGCTAGAAATCATTAATTAAAGATACCGGGATGACTTAGACCGAAGGGTTCAAATATTAATAGGACATAGAAAGAAACGTATTTAAATAAAGAAGAAAACAGAATTTTAAAGATGGTAAACATAAATGGCTATGTAAACATTTTATGTATAAACAAAAGCGTTCCCAGTTAATTGAAAGCCAGGGTAGGTCATAAACTCTTCAAAAAAGAATAACCATAAGTTCTTTTACAATATTTTAAGAATATTTCATGCAGCTATATGATATGATCTAAAATCTAAACTGAAGTGATATAGCCTATTTTGCTGTGGTGGTCGATCTATAATATACTTGTATATTCATCATATCATGTATACAGTCTTTGAATATATTTATTTGTCCTAAAAATCAATGTTTATTGTATTTCTTAAACTACAGTCAGAATGCGCTGGTTGTATTTAACATAGATATTAGATTATTGTATAGAATTACCATTATCAATATTTATAAGAGGAGTAATTTGACAATTGAATATTCAGAATAAAGATATAAGAAATTTCTTTATATAATTAGCTACTGGTATCATCGTATATATGCAAACTTTTTACTTGGATAATCAATTGATTGGTTTTTTTACTGTCGCCTGCAAAAGTTTTGTTAAGTATGTGAATTCTGGGCTTGAGAAGATTAGATACCTAGAGACAAACATTTAAAATTATCGTTTAAAAGAGGATCGAGTCAGCAAATTATTTATAGGCAATACATTTGTGCTTTTAGATAATCAGTTTTTGCCCTCAGGGATTGCTGTGTTTTTGGGAGTTTTTGGGGGCTCTATTTATTGCATTCGGTTGGGTTCTCAGCATTTCAACTTTGCAGTATAGTAATGACTTATTCTTAAAATTGTGTGTTCTGCTAGTATTGTAACGACCAATCCTTTCTTGAATTTATGCATGGTTTTGGTTTTATTACATAAACTTTAAGGTATGTTCAGAACTTATAAATACATTAGTGGCCAATGTTGTTAACATGATTGGAAAAGCTGCATTATTAAACTAGTTAGATGTTAAGTAGAACAAAGTCTGGTAAAATACATGTATGAAGTGAATAAACGAAAATGGAAAATAATTGAAATTCATCATTTTGATTCAAATCAGATTGATTTCATTATAATAAACATATTGTGGATGTTGTATGCATTTAGCAGATTGTATTTAGTCTTGTCAAGATGGGATTGAGCATAGTGTGATTTAATGGAAATTTATATGGCGGTATATTAGTGCCAAAATTCTAACATGCTTTCGTCTAATTTCTTACTTCTATTCATGTAATCTGTAACCTCCATTCATGTAACTTCTAACTTCTATTCATGTAATTTCTAAATTAAGACAATGTATAATTCAACTTCTTTATTTGTTCAGTGTAAATATCAATTCTATTTCATCTTATTTCTAATATTGGGGCGAAAAATGTCTACTTCATTGTGGTGTTACATGTTAAGCATGAACGGCAAACAAATTTAGAATTTTGATACATCTACCTAGCAACCATCATTATGACATCGTTTGGTGTCGCCACCGTGTGCTCAGTTTGGGAATTGAGCACCTGATCGGGACCATTCTATTGATACAAACGACTCCCTCTTCGTCAGATTGAGTGGCTTGCCTAAGTGTTAAAATTGAAAACAACATCGGGAGAGATAGATGGGGACATGGGGTTTAACATCAACTCGACACCAACCAGGTCATTTCGGTATTAACACCGTTCAATTGTATTTCAATAATTCGCTTGTGCGTAGGAGTGTTTAGCAGTGGGAGGACCCGGAGAAAAACCCACGAGGTTGGAAAGGCGGCTCTGCTCCATGTCACGTAAAAACGGGAAATCGAAACCACGCCAGTTTATTCAATGACAGACCTTATGTTACAGCGTGCACGTGCTAACCATTCGGCCATCCTACCCTCTAAACAACATTGAACGTGATATAAATGTATGGTTTGCAAATATTATTTCGAATACCGTGGCTAAGTGGGTTAGACGCAGGCTCGCTAGGCTGTGGGTCGGGAGTTCGATCCCTGCATTGGTCGAAAAAAGTTCATCCAGATTTTCTGGCGTGGTTCCCCCTTATTAGTGTCTTCTCGTTCCGATGGGATGAAAATCTGAGGTTCTATGTACATGTTGGCGTGCACATAAAAGATCCCAAGTCGTAGATCCGCTCTCCGGGCAATATTTCCCTAAAGCACACTGTATGGCGTATGGCCGTCTCCATTAGCCCGGTTCGGAACAAAACAGTAGGGCGTTAAACCCTCTTTCATTTCATTTCATTTTTATACGCCCACATTTTCATGTGGACGTATTATGTCGTCGCCCCTGTCCGTCCGGACGTCCGTCCGTCCGTCCACAATTTGTTTGTGGACTCTCTACAGGTCACAATTCTTATCCGATTTTGACGAAACTTGAAATATAGGTTTATCCCCAAAAGTTCTCGGCTGCTTTCGATATTGGCATGTATCGGATCAAAACTTCATGGATTATGGCCCCTGATTGTACGAAAAATCACGTTTTTAGCTTGTGGACCCTATAGAGGTCACAATTTTGAACCGATTTTGATGAAACTTGACATGCATGTTTGTAACCCAAAGATCTTGGTTCCTTTCGATATTTGCGGCTTACGGAATGTAATTTCCTGAATTATGGCCCCTGATTGTCCGAAAAATCACCCTTTTTAGCTTGTGGTCCCTCTGGAGGTCACAATTATTATTCGATTTAAAAAACCGTTTGATTATATCACCGTTACAATCTAAGGAAGGTTGAGTTCGAATTTCGGGAAAATCGGACGAAAATTGCCATACAAAATGGCCGCCGTTTGTACGCGAATACTGTTAAAAAATGGTATATCAAGGTTGTGGACCCTGTGGAGGTCACAATTTTGATTCGATTTTGATGAAACTTGAAATTCATGGTTATAACCCAAAGATCTTGCTTCCTTTCGATATTTGCGCATATCGGATCATAACTTCCTGAATTATGGCCCCTGATTATACGCAAAATCGCCTTTTTTTTTAGCTTGGAGGTCACAATTATTATTCGATTTAAAAAACCGTTTGATTATATTACCGTCACACCCTAAAGAAGGTTGAGTTCGAATTTCGCGAAAATCGGACGAAAATTGCCATACAAAATGGCCGCCGTTTGTACGCGAATACTGTTAAAAAATGGTATATCAAGGTTGTGGACCCTGTGGAGGTCACAATTTTGATTCGATTTTGATGAAATTTGAAATTCATGGTTATAACCCAAAGATCTTGCTTCCTTTCGATATTTGCGCATATCGGATCGTAACTTCCTGAATTATGGCCCCTGATTATACGCAAAATCGCCTTTTTTTTAGCTTGGAGGTCACAATTATTATCCGATTTAAAAAAACGTTTGATTATATTACCGTTACACCGTAAGGAAGGTTGAGTTCGAATTTCGGGAAAATCAGACCAAAATTGTCATACAAAATGGCTGCCGTGTGTACGCGAATACTGTTAAAAAATGGTATATCAAGGTTGTGGACCCTGTAAAGGTCACAATTTTAATTCGATTTTGATGAAACTTGAAATTCATGGTCATAACCCAAAGATCTTGGTTCTTTTCAATATTTGCGCATATCGGATCGTAACTTCCTGAATTATGGCCCCTGGTTACACGCAAAATCCCCCTTTCTTTAGCTTGTGGTCCCTCTGGAGGTCACAATTATTATCCAATTTAAAAAAACGTTTGATTATATCACCGTTACACTGTAAGGAAGGTTGAGTTTGAATTTCAGGAAAATCAGACCAAAATTGACCGACAAAATGGCCACCGTTTGTACGCGAATACTGTTAAAAAAATGATATATCATGGTTGTGGACCCTGTATAGGTCACAATTTTAATTCGATTTTGATGAGGAAGGTTGAGTTCTAATTTCGTGAAAATCGTACCAAAATTGCCGGACGAAATGATCGCCGTTTGTACGCGAATAGTGTAAAAATATGGTATATCATGGTTGTGGACTCGCTACAGGTCACAATTCTTATCCGATTTTGATGAAAAGTCACATTTCTAGGTTGTGTACCGTCACACCATAATCATTGTCGGTTTCGAGTTTCATTAATATCAGACTGGAACTGACCAACTAAATGGCTGCTCCCAATACAGTATGAAATACAGGACGTAAAGAAGTAGGAAAAATCACTTTCGGTATTGCTTGTTCTCTGTCCATCTCTCGAAAATGTGGGCGTATCCTGCCTGGCAGTGCCAGCCTATCTTCTATTTCAAATATAAGCTAAACGGGATTTGGAGAATTTTATTTTATTTTTTTTTACGGTTGAGCCAATAATTAATATCTATATGCAGTTGGTCTATATTAACACAGGGTATAAATGTTATGGATAGGCCTACACAGATACTGAGTTTAATACTAAGTGATCTCTCTCTCTCTCTCTCTCTCTCTCAGCACTCCTTTCAACCTTCAACCAAACGAAGAATGGGTCGTTTATACCAATTATGGTCCCGATCAGGTGCGCAATCATCCAATTGAGCACACAGTGGCGACACCAAACGATGTCATAATGATGGTTGCTAGGTAGAAGTATCAAAATTCTAAATTTGTTTGCCGTTCATGCTTAACATGTAATACCACAATGAAGTAGACATTTTTCGCCTCAATAATAGAAATAAGATAAAATAGAATTGATATTTACACTGAACAAATAAAGAAGTTGAATTATACATTGTCTTAAATTAGAAATTACGTGAATGGAAGTTAGAAGTTACATGAATGGAGGTTAGAAGTTACATGAATGGAGGTTAGAAATTAGACGATAGCATGTTAGAATTTTGGCACTAATATACCGCCATAAATTTATACCGACTACCATTTATTTGTTTGGGAAATTTATATTGCTAATAGTAATAAATTAGTTGTACACACTTTGATCTAAACAACAAAGGTGATGGTGGGTGTTTGTTACCTTGTCTGGCTATTTATGTACATGTAATAATCTATTTGTTTACGCCCAAAGATTTAGGTGACTGTGGGGATACATTTTATTGCCTGGCAACCTATCTTTTGATGTTTTGTATTTCTTGTAATTGTTGGCCATAAATGTTATATCTTTTTAGGGTTTCACACTGCATAGCTTGTGTGAAACACTATTGTTTTGGTTAAGATTCTTATTGGGTGTGACTTAAACTTTAAAGTTATTTTGAACTTTCTGTGACAATGCGAAATGTCCGAAATCACAAAGTTGTCGTTTTTTGAAATATTGCTGTAATATTAACAATAATCATCGAATTTTAACATTTGATACAATTTCACATAGCCTGAGACAAGGCACATAGCTACAACTCTTTAGATTTTTAATTTTTGAAGAATCTTAGCTGATATTAGGTGCCAAATTTTGAAAATTTAAATTTTTACAAAAAACTTTTTTATTTACGGATATTTTTTTATGGCGTTTTACCCATAATTAAAGGGTCATGTGATTTGAGCAAAAATATTAACAAATTTTGTCTCGATAATATACCTTGGCCGCTATTGGCTAATTCAGTTTGTGGGTTCTAGATAAATTATTTATTGCCCAATTTGTATAAAACAAAGTTCATACATGTATGCTCAATGGTGCAAAGTCGCAACTTTTTTATTACCGATAAAGTTTTCTGTCGGCACCGGAAATGACGTCATTTTGACAAAAACTACAATTTTGGCAGTTAGGAACGTCTTTTCGCAAGCAAATATTATTTTTTTAAAATAAGTAAAAAGATGTGCCCTGTAAAGGTGCAGAAACATCGCGCTCAGTGTTTTTAATTTTGATTTCATTTTTGCGTCATTTCGATTTTAAGGTGAAAAAAAAAGTGTAAAAATGGTCTATTCACAACCCATTCAATTCAGGCTTTTCATAATTTAAAATATTTCTTCGCAACATTTATTCACTTATAGCAATAATCCATACGAAGAGAATGTATGTGAAAATTAGTTTGTAATATGAACAGTTGCTGAGAAATGGACAATTTTGCATGACTCACTTTTTACGCTAGTTTGCCTGTAAAAGAGTCAATTTTTATTGGATTTTCATGAAAGTGACACCATTTGATGCGTAATGTCAATTTTAATTAGTTCAAACCAATTTAACATTTTCAGTGTCACCGGAAATGACATAATTTTGGCAAAAACTGTATTTATAGCCTTTGAAACAAACAATTTATTCCAATGAGTCATATTTGTTATTTGTTTAGAATTTTGTTATTTGATTCCTATCAACTAATAGAATGAATACATACGATCATATAGATATCACAAAATGGTTTGTAACTTGTACTGTTGCAGAGAAATAGATGATTTGCTACAGGTCACTTTTCAAGGTTTTTGGTCCATAAAAGTGTCGATTATTATTCAATTTCATAAAATTTTCACCCTGTGATAATTTAAGATTTTCATTATGAAATGGAAGTAACATCATTTTGGCAAAAACTGTATTTTTAGCCTTCAAAACAGATATTTTATTCAAATGAGTCCAATTTTTGATGTTTTCAAAATTATGATATTTGATAGCAATCAACAATTAGATTGAAAACATATTATCATACAGATACCCAAAAATTGTTTCTAACCTGTACGGATTCAGAGAAATGGACGATTTTCTACAGGTCACTTTTCAAGGTTTTTGGTCTATAAAAGTGGCAATTATTATTCGATTTACATAAAATTTTGACCATGTCATCCCTTATGCCATTCCTGATTTCATAAAACTAATTGAACGTTTTCATTATCACCAGAAGTACTGTAATTTTGTCAGGATCACTTAGAAATGTGCAATATGAATTGATATTGCTGGATTTTGTTGATTCTGTGACCATATCATTTGATGTGTGCAGTGTTTATGTGGAAATCTGTTTATCGGTTCCATTGGTACTTGAAGGGTAACGTGGCACCGAAAGTGACACAAGTTTAAAGGTAACGTGGCACCAGTAAAACCGGTCATTCCTGCATAGCAGGTCTAATTAAATATTGTATTGTATGAGACATAAACCAACACTATAGATATGTGCATAGCATGGTTACTGACTATCCATGCTGAAAAAATTGGGCCTAAAATGTATATGGGAATTACATGTAGAAGAATATGAATAGACCAGAATTGTTTTTTTATCCCCCGCCTTTCGAAGAAAGCAGGGGACTAATAAAATGGGTTCGTCTGTCCATACATCTGTCCGTCACATATTTTGCGACACAATGGCTCTCCTACTAATTGAGCTAGAATGTTCAAACTTGGTGTTGGTGTTTATTAGGTCAATGCCTCGATGGAGTTTGCAAATGAGCATTTTCTTAGTTGATGCGTTGGGACATGATACCTTTAGTTCTAATTAAGTGTTAGAGATGAAACTTGGGACATGATAACTGTAGTTCTAATTAAATGTGAGTGATGAAACTTGGTATATATGGTATGTAGTTTCCTTACATCAGTGTTAAACCCCATTTCATTTCATTACATCAGTACCTTGTACCTTGACTAAGTTCAATAATGAGCATTTTCTGCTGTAGGTATACAGAGCGATAAGCAATTTGATTGGTTGAGACTTTGGAATACAATAATTCTCATTCTAATTGAGCTAGAATAATGTTCACACTTGGCTTACATGTAGGTGTTTATTAGGTGAATGATGGAGTTTGAAGATGAGAATTTTCTGCTTTGGGTAAGCGGAGATAAGCAATTTGATTGTTTGATGCTTTGGGGCATGATGACTTTGGTTTTTAATTAAGTGAGAGTGATGAAACTCTGAGTATGAATTCACTACATCATTACCTTAACTAAGTTCGATGATGAGTATTTTCTGCTTAGGCTAAGCAGCAATAAGAAATTTGATTTGTCAAGACTTTGAAACATAACAACTCTTAGGTGAACGTCTTGACTATAAAAAGTTCAGTGATTAAAATTTTGTGCTAAAGCTAAGCAGAGCTAAGCAGAGCTAAGCAGAGCTAAGCAATGCCATTGGTTGATGCTTTAATGCTATGTGATAGAGAGTGATGAAACTGTGTATAGTTGGTAATCAGTTTGTTTTGCTTGATACTTTTGATAAATATAAATGTGCATTTAATTGATATGTGTCTTCTATTTATTTTGGGACTTATGTGCTGAACATCTACCTCACTGTTGGCTTGCTTCATTCTAATGTAAATCTGGTATGAAAAGGCTAACAAAAACTATAAAATTATTTATACCATAGATTGCTTTCACAGATATTGGTTTGTGTAGCAGATGTTGTTATGTTAAGCATTAAATATTATTAACTACATAAGAGGAACTTGTTAAAAAAGGGTTGTGATTTATTTATTGTAAGACAACATCCTGGTTCAGTTTATGTTCAGTGTCAAACAAATATATAACAAGGATATACTGTAAGGATGATTCACATGTTTACTCTGTATAAGCTAAAAGCAGTAGTTGATGGTGTTTTTATTTCTGTTAAATATTCATGATTGAATAAGAGATTGTATGACATTTAAATTCTGAATTGGGTTAAATATTAAGTTTAGAGGTACTATAATATAAAATGTCATTTTTAGAAAGAAAAATTACTTCATGTTGACTTACTAACTATTTTTCTGGTGAAATGTGAAATGTTGTTAGCCTTAGACAGCATATATTGATAAAGGAAACTAAGTCAACTGTGACTGCCATGCTATTTACTAATAGACTTGTTTACAAGAAAAGGAACAAATTGTTACATCTGATGGTTTGAAATATGTTTTGAGCCATTATGGAATTAAGACATGACTTTACAAATAACATTTGAATTTAAAGAAATGTAGGATAATTCTTACTACATTAATCCAACCATATTAAAAAATATAATTTTTTTTAACAATTAACTTGATCACTCTAATGATTAGACATACATCTGATTTTATAACAAAAGTTATAAGGTCATATTAATAAATATGTTACTTATAAAGTTATCAATATATTTCAATTTGGATTTATAGTTTAGAATACCAAATGGTGTGAAATTTGATTAAAAACAGATAGCTATCTTTGTATGGTGACATTTTCCATTTTGTGCTAATGGCATTGTGCGTGAAATTTTGTGATTAACCCATGAAATATTATCTGCCAATTACAGACGTTAAAATCAATAACATGGTTGTATAACTGGAAATAGTGGGTGCTTAAAAGTGGTGAACAGGATGTATTTAATCAGTTATACTGACTTTTGTTGACGAACACAGAATACTGGAGGAATTTAGAGCATAAGGTTGGGATTAATATGCATTGGATTCAATTGTTTGATGTTCAAAGCTTCTTACATATGTTTGGTTTTATATTTATGTATACATGAGTCTCTGGTAAATATGATCACATTTGATGTCACTAATTTTAGCCCATCAGGCCTATCTTCTACACACACTCAGTTATCTATCACCCAATTGTTAGCCTTTTACATTTTTAACTCTTTCCAAATCAACTGATGTTTTTCAATCAAATTTATTTGGTATGTTGTTGCTTAGGTGCTGTTCATTTATGGTAAATATATTATGGGGTAATGTTATGTATACATATATATTACAGGGACAATTTTAGACATCTTCTACTTCTTCTCCTAAATGTTTTTGCTTGAGTGGTGTTTATTTAGATATATTATGGGGGCAAGGCATATGTACATTAAAGGGGCAACCATTCTAGATGGTTATCAGGATATTTGACTCTTGACTGTCAACCCATGTTAAACTAGAATTGTTTTTAACTAGTACCAAAAAGAAATTTTGCAGTTGTGTGAAATGTTGACAAAACTAACAGATATGAGCCTTAAAAATAGTCAGCAAATAACCATTGATAAAATCACAATGAACTATGAAAATAACTTAAAAAGTGATCTGTATGAAATAGGCTATTTTATGATATCTGTATGATCATTTAAAGGTGAAAGATTCAAGTAAAGTTGAAAGATATTCTTTAAAGCGAGAATTTCATATTTTCTAAGAAAGTCAAAACATAATTATTTCCATGTCTTTTGCTCAATAGGTTGTCAAGTCACTATTATACAATCATAGGCATTATTTTCCATACTTAAAATTCTTTCACACCGGAAATAATAACACAAATACCTGCCTTGTTTTCTGATTCCCCAAATGCAATAGCTATCTTCAAAAGTTTGAATTTGAAGTTGAAACTGATATTTTTGCCAGTTTCTCAACTGGCAATAGTGAATAATAGGATTAATAGGATTATTCTTAACAAATAACAAGGTAGGACTGTTTATAGATACCATCTATTTTAAGGCTTTATTTTAATATATTTTAAAAATATAGCTTAAAAATATGAAATTGTAGCTTTAAAGGTAACCATTAACTCTGATTTGAAAAAGATATATTTGTTTCTGAGGTTAAATATATAGTTTTGTCATGTCACTTTCTTGCAACAATGTCATTGTTTGATTCATTAGATATGATGACCCTATTTGTTTTGTTTTTTTCCTAAATATTTTCCCCTTGAATCTGTAACCATAGTTGTTTGTGTATTGTGAAAATGAATTGTACATCAAAGTAAATGATAAAATCAATACTTGTTTAGTTCTATTACATGTATTTTAATTAATGTACACTTTGATGCTAGATATCATGGTCTTTATTTTCTAATAATAAAACTATACAAATATTGCAATACATTCTTATTTAGATGACTATTTTCATGTTGTTGTGATCAATATAATTGCAGAGATGTATTGTGTATTGACGCCCATGTATTCATTTAAAGGATTCTATTCCATTACACAATATACTTTGATCTTTAAACAAGATATTACCAACATTTGGAATATTCTGCTAGTAAATGTTAAAGTCTATTTTGGAAATGTTACAAAAGTCAGCTAAAATGAGAATTGACATTTTTATACGCCCACATTGAAATGTGAACGTATATTGTCGTTGCCCACGTCCGTCCACGGTCCAGCATCTACAATTGCTCTAGAGGCTGAAGTTAATACTTAAAATGTATACACAGTGTTTAAGGTCATGAGAAAAAGAAGTCTATTGATTTTCAGCGATTTCCGATAATTACTGCTAGAGTAATGATCACCACAAAAATTCTTGTGGACACTCTTAGAGACCAAAGTTAATATCCAATTAACTTTAAATGTTTTACAGTGTTTAAAATCTTGAGACAAAGAATTATATTGATTTTCCGCAATTTCCGATAATTACTGCCAAAGTTTTCTCTCTTGGTTACTTTGAAAAATCTTGTGACAGTTTAGAGGCCAAAGTTATCATCCAATTGATTTCAGATTGATACACAGAGTTTAAGGTCTTGAGACGAACAAGTATATTTATTTTCAATGAATTTTGATAGCTGAACAGCTAAATCCATGATATTAGATGTTTCGTATACTAAACGTTATCAGAACATTATAAAAACCCAACAAATTCTAATGATTTTCTGATAATTACTTAATTCATATTTTGGTGTATTATAAATGTTTCATTACTGAAAAAAGTAAAAATATGCAACTGCTGTGGGCTTATGTTTCTTTGCCTGGCAATCTATCTTTAAAAGATAACAGGACTGCAAGTATTATTTCAGCACCTTTTCTCTTTGCAGTGTTTCATTTGATTAGGTTAAAAAAAACCCTGAACACTGCTTTACTGACTCATGGTTCCTGTTCCAAATTATTACTGGTTAACAGTAGAATTAACAACCAATCAATTACAGCGTAACAAATTAATCAGGATTAACCAGAACTTTAACTATGTTGACATAAATGTGTATAATGATAATATTAGGCAAGGTTTGAGAGGGCTAAAGTAGTCCGAGATTTGGGGCACAAAAATATGGTTTTCATAGAAAAATTCAGTCAAAAATTAAATCATTCTAATCAAATCTAATACTGTACTGTATAGTAACATTTTTAATTTTTATAGCATTTTCTGTGGTGAAAATCAAGCATCAGAAAGATGATTCTTACTACCAGAAGTGCCACACTATTGCTTGTCTTCCAAATACTGCTGCTCTTTGTCTTGACAATTGACTCTGCTACTATTGGAGGTCATGATTATTGTATTATCGGAGCAGGGCCCTCTGGTCTACAGTTAGGATATTACATGGAACAAGCCAAAAGAGATTATATCATATTTGAAAGATCTAATACTTCAGGTAAGTAGTCCTCTAATTATTGAGTTGATTTCACAGTAAAATTTAACTAGTGACCAAGAAATAATCAACACTCATACTGGTAATTGAAATAGCAATGGCATAAATTCAGTGCCATGGATTAATGCTGGCTGCAAGAGGGAACAAGATTTGGTAATGGCCAATAAACAAATGACGGTCATTTTTGGAGTAAGCAACTATAGCTCACAGTCACAGATAATCCAGCTGAGTTCTGGCAGGGGGATCTGAATCTCCCCCATCGGGTCAAAAGGAATTCCTGAAAAATTTTGCTATTTCGAAACATAGTTTTCTGTTCAGACTGTTTCTATTTCTGTTGGAATCAAGGGTTTAGGAAGCTAAGTCGCTCCCCCCTTAAGGAGAAGAATTGTAAAATTTGTAGTTCTCAGCACAGTTTGTTCAAGGAGAGTCTCATATCCATCAGGGTATCCAGTTCATCATATTGTGATTATTGAAAGAAAATTTTCATCTGATTAGACTAATTTCTAGCTTTCTCTTTTGCAATAGAATTTGATAGAGTAGATCTACCATTCTAAACTGTTAGATGATTAGAGATATTAACAAAACATATAACAACCTTTACTGTATATTCAGAAATATGATATTATTTATTCAAGTTGATTTCAATTTTGAATAGTAAGTTCAAGACAAAATTTTATATTTTATTTTTTAGGAAACTTTTATGTACAGTATCCACGACACCGAAAACTTATCAGCATTAACAAGAGACATACTGGCCAAACAAATAAAGAATTTAATATGCGTCATGATTGGAATTCATTACTCAGTCATGACGATTCTCTCCTATTAAGGCATTATTCCAAAGAAATGTTTCCTCATGCTGATGTTCTGTTAAAATATTTGAAAGATTATAAAGAGAAGTTAGGAATACAAGTTCAGTTTAATACAGAAATCAGTAATATACATACAGTGAAGAATGAATCAGCACCTGATGGTCACCTGTTTTATATGAATGATCAAACTGGAAAGGAATACATCTGCAAGTATGTAGTTTCATTCTTTCTTCATACCTGCCTGATTAAAATCAAGGCCATAGATATGTTAAAAAATGAAATGGGGTTTATGGGCTTTCTGTTCTGCACCGAACTGTGCTTATGGAGACAGGCGTATGCCATTCAGTGTTTTATGAGGGAAATTTTGCTCGGACAGCAGCACTACGCTCTACATCTAATTCCAACTGTCAAGGAATCTTTTATGTGCACGCCAACAGGACCTCAGTTTTTAATCCCATTCAAATGACTAGACAGCTGTCCTTGTCAGGCTCTCTGTCCTGCAAACATGTTAAAAGGTTTATGGCATCAGAAAGAATGTAGAGAATATACAGTGCGCTTTTATTTAGATTAGTTGGAAACACAAAGGATATGTTTTAAAATATTACTTGTCTCTATTATACCACTTCTGTGCAAAATTATGACTTATTTTGTTTTTTTGTAACATGTTTATTGCCTTTTACAGTATGTTTTATTTTTGTGCAATATTATATTTCCATCTGCCCATTGTGTAGCTTAAGAAAACGTCTATAGATTTATAGAGATTTGATGGATTATTTTTAATAAAGCTGATTTTTATTTTGAAAAGCAGAAATAAAGTACATGTATTGTCATATCTTAATATATCAATGTGAAAAATGGTGAACATCAATTTCGTCAGATTATCAAATTTTTACTTATTTAAATTTCAGAACATTAATAGCTGCTACAGGTATGTGGAAACCTAATATACCTGATGTTCCAGGTATAGAATATACTGAAGGTTATGAAGATGTATCCTTGAATCCAGAAGAATTTGAAGGACAAACAGTTTTAGTATTAGGTATGTACCCAGTACAGAATTAAAGTCCCCTCTTACTCCTAGATGGGGTGATACATGGATGGTAGTGGGGGAGGTGAAAGGCTGTGTATTTATTTTCTATAAGCCACACCCAGTTTATTGTAGATCTCTTCCTCTACTAGGAGTACACCTTCTATACCAAATTACTGTATTAAAAACCAGCACCACTATATTTTAGTTAACTTTGATTAGATTTTGATAACACTACCAAATTAACTGTATAAACAGTTATGAAAGCATTGCCACAGTAAAAAGTCACCCGAATAATCTTAATTCAATTTCAAATGTTGCGGAAAATGAAATTTTTGACTTTATCTTAATAATAATTTTTCAGGCCGAGGTAATGCAGCTTTTGAAACTGCTGATCATATTATGGGTTCAACTAATTTAATACACATGGTTGCCAGATCTAGAGTAAGGTTGTCATGGGCTACTCACTATGTCGGAGATTTACGGTAATTAATAATAATAAATAAAATTTTATGTGCTTATAGTATAGCCAGTGGTTACTATATAGCATACTAGTTTCACTTTACGGCAAATGAATGAAATTAATTGTGCCATTTTCACAAAAAGTCGCAAATATAGACCTCCCGTAAAAATTGCTTTGCCAATAAAAACTCTTAATACCCTAAGATATAGTAACCTCTGGTTATAGGTACATATGTAATTTTGTTTGGTCTATACATGTTCTAACTAGTGTGTTATATTGAAAAACGAGAATTAATGCGCAAACTATGCAACATGAGAAATCATTTATATCTGGATGTATCAATACCGGAGATCACACTGTAAGATTTAAATTTATTAGTTCATATTTTAAAGGTATGTCTGAAAATGTGATACTTCTAATAACCAAACAGGAAATATAGAATTAAAGCAAAGACATCAGCAAATTGAATACGTTAATAATCACAGAGCACACCAACCAGCATGTGCACATGTTGCCCCTGGTTGCATGATGACATACTTTCATTGCCAGCATGTTCATTAATATAAGAACTCTTTCATTATTTTTTTTACAACTGAATAACTTTGATCAAGAAATGATCAAAAGATCGACATATTGTTAAATATTTTATATGTATTATTTTAGAGCTATCAACAACGGATTGTTAGATACTTACCAACTGAAATCGTTAGATGGTGTACTAGAAGCTGCTATTAATGAAGTCAAGATTGTTAAACGTAATGGTAAACTGTTTCTAGATTTAAACACAGAAGATGAAGATGAAGAATCACTAGTATATCTAGATAATTTTGCCATGAGAGAACCATATGATAGAATTATACGATGTCTGGGATTTAAGTTTGACATGTCGATATTTGGAAATGAGTAAGTATCAATATATCATGTATTAAAATGATTATTACAGGCCCATAGCCAGTGTTTGCTAAGCTAGCAGGACAAATTCTTGACTTGAAATGATCGATCACACACATTTCATTTTCTATCTAGTCAAAACTATTCATTTTCAATTTCAATAAGAGAACAAATTGACAAACATGTTCAAGTCTCAATTTGCAAAATTTTATGATCAAACTGATACTGTCAATTGTGCCAGTTGTGTCAATAATTTTACTGTTTATATGATTACAGTTTTCAGTACTTTTTGGATTTTTGATTGGATCCCTTATTTTACTAAATACTTCTGTATTTGTTACATTTAGCACTGGTGTTATAAAAAAAGCTTCAGGTTTAAGAATTAGTAAATACCCATCTATAATGCACAACTATGAATCAACAACTACTAAAGGCATGTTTGTGGCTGGTACAGCTAGTCATTCCTTAGATCACAGAAAATCTGCTGGTGGCTTTATACATGGTTTTAGATACACAGGTAGACATTTTATTATTACCTTCCATTACTTTTCTCAGTTTAATGCATATTTTTCAGCATACTTCTAGATACGTCTACTGAATGCAAACTGTCGTAGCAAAATGGAAATAATTTCTCTTAACTGTTTGTTACAGAAATTTTAATTTTTAAATTATTTTTACAGCCCGAGCATTGCACCATATTTTAGAAAGTCGTTATGAAGGTGCAATATGGCCCCATAAAACATACAAGTCATCTGAATTAGTCAATGTTTTATTGAAGAGAATGAATGAAGCTTCTGGAACATATCAGATGTTTAGTGTACTTGGTGATGTTGTTGTCTTTAGAGAGTAAGTGGTACATTAATATCAGAGGTGGGGGGGTGTGATCTCAATCTAATATAACCATGTTCTGCAAATGCAATCTCTTTGCTGTGTCAGGTGGGTGTTTGTTCAGGCTATTATATCTCTCTTGTGTTCTTATGTCTCTGTCTGACTGGCTTAAACTATTAGTAATCTATATGGCAACATTGAGATTTATGTTTTTAATTACACTTTATCAATAAATATTTGATTTGATTTTAGCAACCGAGAAAGTTTTGAATACTATGAGGAATTTCCAATAAATCTCCTACATGAGTTTACCAATGTAACAGGAGCAGAAGCAGGCGAGGTTATAGCAGTAGTTTTACAATATGGTGCCAACTTCTCTGGTCCTGGAAATGATATTTTCAGAACTGACAGAGCCACTGGTGAACCATCAGAGGCTCATAAATCCAACTTTCTTCACCCAGTATTATATTATTATAAAGACATTCCAACAGGTAGGTATCTTTTGAAAGCAGTATTGTGTTAGGACAGTTAGGAGGCTAAAACACATTTTCCTTTTTTAAATCTAAAAAGCTTTCTGCAATGTTCAGATATCAAAATTCTACCCAAATGGCAAATTAAACTGAATGCAAAATAATGCATGTTTCAGGAGGCTGATTTCAGAACCTTTAAAAAATAATCTCATATGTATATTTTCAGCAAACCAGATGAAGACTAAAAAACGAACTGAGATATTGCCTCGTCCACATCTGATGCATCATATTGTTGAAGATTTCCTTACTATGTGGGACGCACCAATCAGCCATGTTCTACCATTAAGACGATTTATAGAGGATGTGTTACAAGTTGATATCAGACATTATTATATGGATGACTGTTTCCGTCTGTCAATGTTACATTCAACAGTACCAAGTGGTTGTCAACCATATCTTAATGGACAAGGTTTAAGTGGAACCGGACTTTTGATTGAATCAGCCATAAAACAGGGGTTATTAATGTGAAATATCCTGACTAAATTATATTAAACTTGTTGTGTTTTATCATGTGATTATATTTAATTATATTGAGTAATATTCCATTTCATTTTTAGGGCTCAATCAAATATTGTTTTAGTTTCTGTTTTAATAGTACTGGTATTGTATAATCTTTGAAAATTTGTAACAGCTGTTATATGCTTTAAACTATGAGTTTAAGTCTTAAGCTTATCTCTAATTAGTTTCATTTAAAAAATAATATTATTATTAATAAATACATGTTACCCATATTTTTGTAATCTCAAGGATCAGGCGACTTCATGGAAATCATTGTCAGATGGTATGATCTGTTTAAAAATCAAGATCAATATTATTGGACTTGGAAGACATTTATCTTTTATAAGGACTTTTTACAACATATTTTTAAAACTTCAAATATGCTTCACTGTTCTAGCTTTTAGAATTTATTAACCAGTAATATGCAGGTTTATCGCATCTTCAAGAGCTATATTAATTTTTATCCACTATTCTCTTAGTAGTACATGTATTTTAGTACATCAAAATTTAATTTATAATGTGTTATTTTTTATTTGTTAACTTTTAGATAACTTTAGCTTTAACAATGTAATCTTTTCTTTAGTTATTATAATTTATAGTTTTGTTAGAGGATTGTCAGAGATTATTACAATAAACTGTTATAGATATATAGCACATATAACTTCTCATATTATAACAAAAAAAAGGTGCTGTGATAAATATATGATTTTAAATCAGGGATGAGTCTGTCGGACGGCAATAGACATGTACTAAGGGCAAACAAATTAAAAAAAAAAGAATAACAAATGGCTCTTTTATTTAAGAAAAAAGCAAACCCCCATATAAAAATAACATAAAGCTTTAGTTTAAGATTATTGTTCATTCTTACCCCAGCCCAGTTCATCGCAAATGTTTCTTGAACTGCTACCATTATTGTTATATGTATATTATAGGGCTATCAAGGAGATCCAGATTAAACTTGGGACCAACTATTTGATAACAATCTGCGGTAGAACTTACATTCTGAAGCTAATAGAATATTACAATAACAATAGCTCTGTATTTACCTAGGGTAGCTACTGATTGCAGATGCATAATTGTTTGTCAGCGAGGAGGAGATGAGCAAGTTGCCCCTAGTATAGTTTTATTATACATAGGTTTGAAGATTATTTAAAAGGCTATGGCACTATTTTGTTTGTGTAAACTTTATTGTACATCATATGGTTTATAGAATAGCATAATCAGTTTGCTTTTATATTATATTACTTTTTGTTTGTTACTAAAATCACATGCTCACAGGGACTTGTTATGTGTTCAATTCATAAAAAAAATAAAGTGAAATATTATATTTGAATGTTTATACAATGTATATGTACAGGGACAGATTTATAAATCTATAAGGGCTATGAAAGATTGGTATTTGACATGCTGGTGTGCCCAGACAGCAGAGTTTTGCTTACTCTACGTGAAATTCCTTTCTTGCAATTGCTAGACCTTCTTTCCTGCGCCAATGATATCCAAAGCAACTTTTATCTGCCAACATCTAACCTGTTGTTAGTAAGCCAGCGCCTTAGCCACTGATACAGGGCATGCAGTTTGTGGCCTGCATCATTAGTTAACCCCAACAATTTTTATACGCCCACATTGAAATGTGAAACTTCCATTGAAATGTGGTCGTATATTGTCGTCGCCCCCGTCCATCGGTCCGTCCAGCGTCCACAATTGCTTGTGGACACTTTAGAGGCTAAAGTTAATATCCGATTGACTTTAAATTTATACACAGTGTTTAAGGTCATGAGACAAAGAAGCCTATTGTTTTTCAGCGATTTCCGATAATAACTACCAGAGTTATGGCCCTTGATTACTTCAAAAAATCTTGTGGACGCTCTAGAGGCCAAGGTAATATCCGATTGACTTTAAATTTATACACACTGTTTAAGGTCATGAGACGAAGAAGCCTATTGATTTTCAGCGATTTCCAATTATTAGTGCCAGAGTTATGGCCCTTGATCACTTCAAAAAATCTTGTGGACTCTCTAAAGGCCAAAGTTAATATCCGATTGGCTTTAAATTTATACACAGTGTTTAAGGTCATTAGACAAAGAATCCTATTGAATTTCAGCGATTTCCAATAATTAGTGCCAGAGTTATGGCCCTTGATCACTTCAAAAATTCTTGTGGACGCTCTAAAGGTCAAAGTTAATATCCGATTGACTTTAAATTCATACACAGTGTTTAAGGTCATAAGACGAAGAAGCCTGTTGATTTTCAGCAATATCCGATAATTAGTGCCAGAGTTATGGCCCTTGATCACTTCAAAATATCTTGTGGACGCTCTAAAGGCCAAAGTTAATATCCGATTGGCTTTAAATTTATACACAGTGTTTAAGGTCATAAGACGAAGAAGCCTATTGATTTTCAACGATTCCTGATAATTACTGCTAGAGTTATGGCCCTTGATCACATCAAAAAATCCTGTGGACGCTCTAGAGGCCAAAGTTAATATCCGATTGACTTTAAATACACACACACTGTTTAAGGTCATGAGACGAAGAAGCCTATTGATTTTCAGCTATTTCAAATAATTACATCCAGAGTTGTCTCCCTTGATCACTTCAAAAAACCTTGTGATGCTATAGAGGCCAAACTTATCATCCGATTAATTGACTTCAGATTGATACACAGAGTTTAAGGTGTTGAAACGAACAAGTATTTTGATTTTCAATGAATTTTGATAACTGAACATCTAAATCCATGATATTAAATGTTTCCTATACTAATTGTTAGCTTGGGGCAAAACTTTTATAAAAAGCAAACAAATTCTAATGATTTTCAGATAATTACATAATGAGTTTTTACTCTTAATCAGATTTTAGTGTATTACAAATGTTTCATTACCCAAAAAAGTAAAAATATGCGACAACCCTTGTTGACTGCCCGGACGATTTAGCTGCTGTGGGCGTAATGTTTCGTTGCCTGGCAACCTATCTTTGGTGAATTTACTTCCCTTTTCTGTGTGTAGTTAAGTGGTGCTTTTGTCTAAGGGCGGTAGGTGGAACATGGCAACCAATGGGGATCTGCCCCTGATATGATGTAATATAGTATATTTGGGAAGGTACTATAGATTTTATATATAACCATATAAGTGTAGATTATGTATTGACATGAAATGTTTTGTTATCATTATCAATTATGTTGAATTTAAAAAGCTTTAAAAGATTAAAGCAATAAATCTATCAAAATGTCTGTTTGTATAGTTATATATAATAACCTAAGGTAGATAGTCAGATTTGATTGGATAATGTTACTCATGAATACTGACTCTTGATAACAGTAAGTGGTGACATGAAATAACTTAAAAATAATATGAAGGACACACAGTGAGCCTTCACACAAAAACAGAAATTTTAGTCTATGCAAAAATAAAGAATATTTTAAACTGAAAAAGTTCATGTGCATGATAGAAGAACCATTAATTCAAATATCATGGCTATTGAGGATGGGCATATGCCAAGCATTTTGTCAAGAGGGAAATTTAATTTGCTTGGACTGCAAGAGAGAGAGAAAGAGAAATGGGGTTTAACGTCCACTCAACACAAACTAGGTCATTTTGGGACTAACATGGTTTAATTTTATTTCAATAATTCGCTTGCGCGTAGGGGTCTTTAGCAGTGGGAGGAAACCGGAGTAAACCCACGAGGTTGAGAAGGCGCCCCTATCTCCATGCCACATACGCTCACACCAGGGCTCGAAATCACAGCCGCAAGCCAGAGGTGACCGGCCAGCTAGAGGTCGAAGCGCGGCACTCTATACCACCAGGCCATCCCAACCCCCCCTGCTTGGACTGCAGCTATCTGTATATGTTCCCCCCTCCTGTGCCAAGATTACTGTCCAATATATAGCATACATTATGTCGTCCTGTCCCACTGCCTCCCACAAACAACAATTAATGTCCCAGTTTTTAATCAGTCTAGAGAGAAAAATAATTGCGTTATTTTTTAATTGAAAATTAATAACACAAATCAGATAAATTAGTGCTCATTTGACGTTTAGTAAGACACCGTTAGCAGATAGTATAGCCTAGTATAGCTGAGGTCAGTTCAATATCAATACAATTGGGAATTTAATCTTTATTTTGAGTAGAATACTATTTTTAGTTACTTTATTGTTCATTCTTGAACATTATATCTAAAACAAGTTTTATTAGCTAAATCGCTAACATTTGGCACTTAGTTGGTCGCAACGCATATAATACTGTAATATGGATGTATATAAACTGATTTACATTCAATGGTTTCCATTTTTACTCTAATTTCAAATCAGTTATATTCAGCGAAATAAGCCTGCAGTCTCAATCGAATGCAAATTTCTAGCATCTGGTTATTCCCGTCTACATACGCCTTTTGATTTGGTGCAATAATTCTAGCCTCGTGGTAAAATCTATCAGAAGCCCATCTTTTTCTGGTAAGATCACAGCATCAATGTTGATTTAAATTGACAAATAATTTGTGTTTTTAATGTTGAAGATTTTGGATGATATTGAGTTAGAGACTTAGCTACTCTAAATGAAATACAGAGCAGAAAATCCAACAAATGGCAGAAAATGAATGTCCCGGTTTCTACTGTGAATGATCTGGTAACCCAGTAACTGCATGCACCAACTGCAGAAGAAGAGTAGGATGTTAAACCCCATTTCATTTCATTTCGCATGCACCAACATACAGGACCTTGGTTTTTGTCCCATCTGAACAACTAGCCTCTCTTTGCCATGGAGCCCTTCGTCCTGCATCACAAAACATGCCAGAATATCCTAAGGAACTTTCCAGGTCAACACCGGGATTGAGTCGCCTGGATTAGCGATTGAGCCAGTGTTTTACTCTCTGAGACACAGCGGCTCTCTCCCTTAAAAAATGTGTGTTGGAGGGGGGGATGGCCGAATGGTTAGCGTGCGCGCTATATCATACAGCCTGCCATTGAGTCAACTGGCGTGGTTTTGAATTCCTGGTTGTACGTGGCAAGGAGTAGGGTCACCAGGCCAACTCTCGTGGGTTTTCTCTGGGTACTCCGGTTTCCTCCCACTGCTAAAGACCCCTACGCACAAGTGAATTATTGAAATAAAATTAAACCATATGTTAGTCCCGAAATGACCTAGTTTGGCACAAGTGGATATTAAACCCCATTTCTCTCTCTCTCTTCTCTCTCCCTAAAAAGTGGTACATAAGCTCGACTCCAACCAAGTATGGTCAACAAACATCAAAGGTCCCCAGTAAAGAGGTCTAAACCCTAACCCAGGACAATACTCTAAATTGAAATGGCCTTAATTAATGTAGTTAACCAGGCCCAGATCCAGGATTTTGGCGGGTCGGGGAGGGTAATAGGTTGCAACCTATATAGGACTGCTTGGGCGGGGGCAATGCGAAAATCATGTTTATAAAAGAGCACATATGTGAACTACAATGGTAACAAATAAAATGAAATGACGTTTAACGTCCTACTGTTTTGCACCTAACCTGGGCTAATGGATGACTAGCAAACGCCATACAGTGTGCTGAGGGAAATTTTGCCCGGGCAGCGGGGCTAAGACCTACTCTTATATCGAATTCCAACTGCCAAGGGATCTTTTACGTGCACTCCAATGTGTACACTGGACCTCGGTTTTTTGTCCCATCCAAATGACTAGGCAACTGTCCCTGTCAGGCCCTTCTTCTGCATCACTGACAAGTCGAAATCACGCCGGAAAATCGAGATGAACTTTCTCGGCCAATGCAGGGATCGAAACAACAGTAACAAAGCAAACGAAAATGAAAATCAACTTTGTCACTGGGGCCCCCTGCCCCCAACCCCCCTGGATCCGTGCCTGTTAACAAATAGATTTAGCCCTTAAAAGTGCACTACAAATCCTTACAAGCCAGTTGACCGAGAGAAAGATAACCCACATATATCTTAACCAAGGAGAAGACCATTCTGTAAAGAGTAGCCAACAAAAGATAGGAATTAGCTGAGGGAGATTTTGTATCTGAATTATAAAGATAGGTTGCCAGGCAACAAAACATACACCCACAACAGCTAAATCGTCCGGGCAGTCAACAAGAGTTGTCGCATATTCTTACTTTTTTTGGTAATGAAACATTTATAATACTCTGGAATCTGATAAGACTAACAACTCATAGAGTAATTATCAGAAAATCAATAGAATTTGTTTGGGTTTTATAAAGTTCTGAACCATGCTAACGCTTAGTATATGAAACATTTAAAATCATGGATTTAGCTGATCAGTTATCAAAATTCATTGAAAATCAGTATACCTGTTCATCTCAAGACATTAACTCTGTGTATCAATCTGAAGTCAATTGGATGATAAGTTTGGCCTCTAGAGCATTACAAAAGATTTTTCAAACTGATCAAGGGAGATAACTCTGGAAGTAATCATCAGAATTCGCTGAAAATCAATAGGATTCTTCGTCTCATGACCTTCACTGTGTATAAATTTAAAGTCAATCAGATATTAACTTTAGCCTCTAGAACGCTCACAAGATTTTTCGAAGTGATCAAGGGCCATTACTCTGGTAGTAATTTTCGGAAATCGCTGAAAATCAATAGGCTTCTTTGTTTCATGACCTTAAACACTGTGTATAAATTTAACGTCAATCGAATATTATCTTTGGCCTGTAGAGCGTCCACCAAATTTTTTGAAGTGATCAAGGGCCTTAACTCTGGCAGTAATTATCAGAAATTGCTGAAAATCAATAGGCTTCTTCGTCTCATGGGCTTAAAGGAGCTAAATCGCTAACATTTGGGACCTAGAAATTGACTCAAGTGGGTCGCAACGCATATAATACTGTAATATGAATGTATATAAACTGATTTGCATTCAATGGTTTCTGTTTTTACTCAAATTTCATATCAGTTATGTTCGACGAAATAAACCAGCAGTGTCAATCGAAGGCATTTTTTTTAGCGTCTAGTTATTCCAGTCTACATGCGCCGTTTGATTTGGTACAATGTTTCTAGCCTCGTTCCTCGAGTCTCTTGCAAGAACTGGGGCTGAAACGCATTATGGTACACGATTCGTGTACCAATGGTAAAATATTTATTTTGTCTTAAATATTGGATATCAGAAGTCCATCTTTTTCCGGTAAGATCACATCATCAATTTTGATTTAAATTGACAAATAATTCATGTTTTCAATGTTGAAGATTTTGGATGATATTGAGTTAAAGACTTAGCTCCTTTTAACACTGTGTATAAATTTAAAGTCAATCCGATATTAACTTTGGCCTCTAGAGCACCCACAAGATTTTTTGAAGTGATCAAGGGCTTAACTCTGGCAGTATAATTATCGGAAATCGCTGAAAATTAATAGGCTTCTTCGTCTGATGACCTTAAACACTGTGTATAAAATTTAAAGTCAATCGGATATTAACTTTAGCCTCTAGAGCGACCACAAGCAATTGTGGACGCCGGACCGACGGACGGACGGGGGCGACGACAATATACGACCACATTTCAATGTGGGCGTATAAAAAGTAGTCGACGGGTGTGTTCCGAATGCAGAAATTAAGTAGCCTAGATCATCAAGATTCGAAAATCCGGATACGACCTGATGGTGTAGACTACATAACAACATGGCTGCTTCTGTGGAACTTCGAACATGTGAAACGCCAGGTTGTGACGGAAAAGCTAAACTCCAATGTCCTACCTGTATAAAACTGGGAATTACTGGTTCTTTCTTTTGTTCACAGGTTAACCACCCCTACTTCGCTAATAATTTGCACATGCCTTCAATCTGGTGACTAATATGAACCGATTTACTTTCATTATTTTGTCAAAACTTCGTCTGATGACACTGTTGTTGTCGGTCCAATTGGCACTTCCCTATCGTCTTTGATTGTTAATTAAAGAGTTTAGGCAAACTTATTAAGACTCAAACTAAATATCATCTAATGTCTTCGACATTGAAAACACAAATTATTTGTCAGTTTAAATCAACATGGTTGTTATTACTATTAGTTCCTTTTGGAACTGTCTTTGAGCAGACCCCACTGACAGTTCCTATCCGGCCTTATATAGCTGCAATATGAAAATACGGTAGAATAATGCTATTTTGGAACCCTTACCTTCTATTTTTCACTGCGAATGTTTATTTTTTGCAAAATATCTGACATAATTCAACACTATGGGAATTCAAGTGGAATTTAGCGATTAAGTAAACATGCGATCTGCGCATGTTCAGGTCTCGTAATGGTTGTTCAGTTCAAAAGTATGTTTTCAAGCGTAGAATTCTACTTTAAAATAGTGTTGAATTATTATGACTGTGTGTGGACAGCTGTGGCAAGAAATGATTCCTTTGGCAAACAAAGAAGAATCTCATCTGGGTGAAAAATAGTTAATAAAGATTCAAAAATATCCTAAGCCCAGAGGTGGAGATGAGCAGTATTGTCATATTGCAGCTATATAGGGCTCGATTGGAACTGTCAGCAGACATCTTCAGATCAGAGACAGTTCCTAAAGGAACTAGTAACAAGGGACTCAAAGAAAGAGGCTAGACATATTCCACATTCAATTGAGACTTCTGACATTTTTACTAGGTCCCAAATATTAGCAATTTAGTTTCTTTAAAACTTTTGATTGGAACCATTATGGTTTCAGGGAAAATGACAAAAAAAATAGGACTTTAAGTTTTCTAAAAAGATCAAGATGCCAATGATAGCTACTAGAAACAACCTTGAATTTCTTGAAGGCACACCTTTCAAACATTGAGAGGAGATTCTACTGGGGGATGGTTCATCATTGTACTGCATGTGTCAAATTCCTGCTTGTACACTGTAGCATTGACTATGGTTATGATTATGCATTATCACAAGTCTCTTAGATTATAATTTAAAGATTATTTTTCTTATAATTTCAGGAGTGCTTTAAAGGAATTTGGGGAGAACATAAAAAAGTGCATAAAAAAGCAAGTAAGTATAATTGTTGTTCCATTGGCATTTTAGTGATTGGTCACATGAATTAAAACATTGAAACACAAAACTTTAATGGTGTACTATTACTGAATTTATTAGGAGGAGCATTTAGACAATGATTCTCTTGTCATTATCACGCATATGTATAATTGTGTAGTCATCAGTTCATAATGCGCAGGTTTATGAAATGAAACCCCAAGTCCCAAATCCCATCAGAGTATACATAAAGCTTTTAATACATATTATAGAGTGGTCCATGGACGATCACCTCAAGAGTTTAAGTAAATGACACTGATCAGATCTAATTTATAATGAATTGTAGGGGTGCATCCATGTACCTGAAGCAATGACTGCTTGTTTTACAACATTTGTCGAAGATTCCCAAACTTATAGGTAGTTATCTCCCTTTTTCCACAGACCTGCAATACAAACCGGTAAAAGAATAGATTCGTTTGCAGTCCTTGAAAGCTTTTTTAGTTGAAAAACTCACGGAAAAGCAACCTTACCAGCATAATGGAAGAACTAAAATTAAATTAGAATGGTTTGGACTCAGATGTGAAGTGGGTCATAGCCGAAAAGCAAAAGTTCCAACAACTTTGACATTGAGCGAACCATGAACTTTGCAACTCGGTTATCGCAACTAGACATTTCAGTTGGAAAGTTTGTGACTTGGTATTCACAATGATATTTTCTATCAAGGAATCTGAAAGGTCCCCAGCTGGGTCAGGAAACAACTGAAATTAGTGCCCAAAAATGTAGGGTATTACATGAAGGCCTTGATATGATGCATGGAGTTAAAGCGAGATAAAGCCTTCTATTGAACATGGAGTGCATCAGGCAAACGTAACCAAACACTGCATTGAACTAGTGTCACATGACCTCGTACAATGAGTGATACATGGTCAAAAAAATACCTTCATATAAAATATATTAGCAAGAAAACCTGATGATAATAATCTAACAAAGATCAATGTTTTTGTCCTCTTAATATATTTGGAGTAAGTTGACCTATTTACATAATTTGACTTTTTATTAATAAACAGCTCTATTTTAAAGATTCTGAATAAATATGTTTTTTAAATACATCAGGGAGGCAGTATAACGATTGTTTTAATAGCATTCTATGGTTTTCTCATCGAGGTATGGTTGATTAATTAATTGATAATTACTATATTATGTTACCTAAATTATGATTTAGCACAGCCCCCTCTAACATATAATTTCTTTTTCAGACTCTGAGGTTAATGGTTTAACTCAAAACTATAATCCATGGCCAGGATTTCGTTTTACTGGGAAACTGAGACCATATCCAGTGGTAAATATTGGTAGAGATTATTTAAAGAGTTGTGAGGACGGAGACCCAATAGTTTGATATGACTTCAAATAAAGAATGAACTTAATTCTATGGATAATGATAATAACTTTGTTCTATTTGTTATTCAGTTAGAACAGCATGGAGAATAGTTTCAAGATTTGAGTATCATTTAACACTCACTAAGATACAGGGAGAGAGAAATGGGGCTTACAGATATTTGACATAAATTAGGTCATTTTAGGGAAAACATGGTGATTTTACATACGCATATGAAAAAGTGTGAAAACAAAATATTTACAAAGCAAAATAAGAAGAGCTGTGGATATTCAAATTTAAAAATAATATTTCTAAAATTATTACATAGCAGTTCCAGTGCACAACAAATTAAGTCAAACAATTTTTATACGCCCACATTGAAATGTGAAACTTCCAATCAATAGAAACAGGAAACACAAACCAAATACAGACGATTTGATGGGATCGATTTTGAGAAAGTCAAAATGATGCATATGATATTCAGATAAGTTGATATAAAATAAGTAGTAGAATACAATATCAAAAAACCATCGTTTTATCCAACGTTAGTATTTTTACTGACGAAACGTTGGATAAAACGATGGTTTTTTGATATTGTATTCTACTACTTATTTTATATCACATTGAAATGTGGTCGTATATTGTCGTCAACCCCGTCCGTCCGTCCGGCGTCCACAAGCAAAAGTTAATATCCGATTGACTTTAAATTTATACACAGTGTTTAAGGTCATGAAACGAAGAAGCCTATTGTTTTTCAGCGATTTCCGATAACAACTACCAGAGTAGTGGCCCTTGATCTTGTGGACGCTCTAGAGGCCATAGTTAATATCCGATTGGCTTTAAATTTATACACAGTGTTTACGGTCATGAGACGAAGAAGCCTATTGATTTTCGGCGATTTCCGATAATTAGTGCCAGAGTTATGGCCCTTGATCTCTTTAAAAAATCTAGTGGACGCTCTAGAGGCCAAAGTTAATATCCGATTGACTTTAAATTTATACACAGTGTTTAAGGTCTTAAGACGAAGACGCCTATTGATTTTCAGCGATTTCCGATAATTAGTGCCAGAGTTATGGCCCTTGATCACTTCAAAAAATCTTGTGGACGCTCTAGAGGCCAAAGTTAATATCTGATTGGCTTTAAATTTATACACAGTGTTTAAGGTCATAAGACAAAGACGCCTATTGATTTTCAGCGATTTCCAATAATTAGTGCCAGAGTTATGGCCCTTGATCACCTCAAAAAATCTTGTGGACGCTCTAGAGGCCAATGTTAATATCCGATTGACTTTAGATTTATACACAGTGTTTAAGGTCATGAGACGAAGAAGCCTATTGATTTTCAGCGATTGCAAATAATTACTGCCAGAGTTATCTCCCTTGATAACTTCAAAAATTCTTGTGACGCTGTAGAGGCCAAAGTTACTTCAGATTGATACATAGAGTTTAAGGTTTTGAAACGAACAAGTATTTTGATTTTCAATGAATTTAGATAACTGAACAGCTAAATCCATGATATTAAATGTTTCATGTATATACTAATTGTTAGTGTGGGGTAAAACTTTATAAAAAGCAATCAAATTCTAATGATTTTCTGATAATTACATAATGAGTTGTTACTCTGAATCAGTTTTTAGTGTATTACAAATGTTTCATTACCGAAAAAAGTAAAAATATGTGACAACCCTTGTTGACTGCCCGGACGATTTAGCTGCTGTGGGCGTATGTTTCGTTGCCTGGCAACCTATCTTTGTTTTAGGTTGCTTATTAACTAGAGAAATATATCGTCTCAGTTAACACACTGTACACATTTACAAACCAGCTTATTTGTATTGAAGTGAAGAAGAAATTAATATATTATTATTATTTGATTGTTTTAGACACCAAAAAGAAGTTTACCAGATACTATTCTTAGACCTGATCATGCTGACCATCCTGAAGGTTTGTATTTTAATGAATTTCAAATATTCTGGGCCCTGATTGACTCAATCTTAACTAAAGATAAAATCCAAATGTTAGTAGATACTTCAGTTTTGATTGGCTAAGCACTAAAATCAATCTATTATCCAATATCCAATCAAATAACTAAAATTTGGATTTTTATCTTAGTCAAAATTTCATGAATACGGCGCCAGCTCAGTAATTACTACATGCACATTAAGAAGTAGTATTAAAATACATAAGGCAGACAAGTATCACAGTAAAACACTGCAGACCTTTACCACAGTTAGAATAACAATAAACTATTATAACTGTAGCACTTGTCTAAAGTCATGATATTTAACTTATATGGTATTTTAACTGTGGTAGTAGTCTATGGTATTTTAACTGCTGTACTTGAACTCTTGTACTAGTCTTTGGTATTTAACTGTTGGACTTATTTAACCAGGGTGTTAAAATACCAATACTCCTATTATTTCAGTGAAAGTAAGGAAAGAACCCATTTTTCAATTTGATTAAATTCCATTTTTATAGTATGAATTTGCATCGACTTATAACATTGTGGTCAAATACAATAAATGAAGTAATGCATTACTGTTTTAATTAAACGTATATAGCATGTTTGTATCACGATATAATAGTTAGTTTGTTATTTTATAGGTGTTCCTATATCTGAACGACAGATGAGGGGAACAACATCAATCAAAGTTCTTAATGATGAAGAAATTGAAGGCATGAGAATAGCTTGCAGGGTATATATTTTTTTATGGAATTACTCTGCCTTTACCCAAAATCTTCTGAATGTCATAGAGGATATAATAGTTAACAGATTTATCTTAAGTTTGGTGTGACGAATTGCGGTCCGGAAAGGGAGAACCCTGTTGATAATCTGTTCAATAGTGGTGGTCATTGAAACAGAATAACTATCTTTGTTTGACTTGGGGAGGGGGTGGCTTTATAAACAGTATTTTTATCCAGTAAATATCTGAATTTTGACTGGGAAAGAAACTACCTATTTCTTACCCTTTTATTTGTACTCCACCTGATAGTGTGGTTAGTGAAAATAGTTATATGTATATTTATAGTTGGGTAGAGAGGTATTAGATGTAGCAGCTAGAGCTATTGGTATTGGTGTTACTACAGAAGAAATAGACAGACAAGTTCATAAAGTAAGTTCCCAATTAATGTTACAAGTCAAAATCTATGAATGGCCATAATGAAAAAAGAAAAACATTCCTATGCACTGTATACACCAATTGATGAACATCTTAGCAAGGTTTGAGTACATTAGAGTAACCTGCTTCAAGTGAGAATTTCATATTGTCTTAGAAAGTCAAAGCATAATTATTTCTATGTCTTTTGCTCAAAAGGTTGTTAGGTTATTTCCCACACTTACAAATCCTTCAAACTAGAAATAATAACACAATTACCTCCCTTGCCCCCCCCCCCCCCGCCACCCAATGCAATAGCTATCTTCAACCGTTTGAATTTGAAGTTGAAAATGACATTTTTTGTCAATTTCTCAACTGGCAATAGTGAATTATAGGATTAATAGAATTATTCTTTAACAAGGTATGAATGTTTATAGATACCATCTATTTTATGTCTTTATTTTAATACATTTAAAAAATATAACTTTAAAATTTTCACTTTTAAAAGCTCATGCATGGTATTACTCCTTCTTCTCCACTTCTAGAGAGGGATAATGAAATGGTTGAAATGAATTTATGCCATCTTTTGATTGTGAAATTAACTTTTTATTGTCAAACTGTCAAGTGCACATGAAACCTCATTTCTCTGTCTTTTTTGAAGATTTCAATAGTTATGTGTTTAGCTGGGGATAAGGCTGCTCTGTTAAACATACTGTACTTTTTGGGGGCTGGTGTGTTTACAATTTGGATAATATCTCATTTTTTTAACATAATTTAAGGCCTGTGTAGATAGAGACTGTTATCCATCTCCTCTTAATTATTACCAATTTCCAAAATCTTGCTGCACGTAAGTTCTCCACACTTTCATTACATGTATTTATAACAAAAACACTTTATATAACAAGTATTGTTCATTGACCAGTAATATTCAGGATTTCATATCTTGAAATATAAATACAATCTGATAGGAATAAACCTAATACCAAACTACAAGTACAGTCACAGCAAAATGACTTCCAACTGGCAGCGCTCACGCTGTCGATCGCCATTTCTGCCAATTGCAATAAAAATATAAATTTGGCGATAAAAAATTCAATCTGGCGAAATTTTTGGCGGTAACTTTTTCCCGCATGGCGATTCTTTTTTAACCGTGGCTATAAATTTTCCTTACCACAAAGCTTTGATTTCCACGCCGTGCTTACACGTTACAGTCTGTTGTGCTTGGTTGAGTCAGTTATCAATCAATTAGTTGCCAATGATAGAGATATCTTTTTTCCCTTGATCAGTCTCGGATTAGTATTTTTACAGTAAGAGCAGTAATAAACTAATTAAGAGACAAAATATTTAATTATTTGTCTTCAAATACGAATACGTGGCTTTTTTGGCAGTTTTTATATATTCAAAATGGCGGACACTGTGAAGAAGACTCGTTCGATTTGTTTGGGATTATTGAATTATGATAAAAGAGCTGACAGTTCTCACTATAATAGTTTAAAAAAATATATGGCTAATAAATTAAAATGAAAAATTGGCAGAAAAAATGAAACCCAGAGTGTTCACTGTCAACTGGTATCAACATAATAGAATTAAATTAAGGGTTATGTATGAAGACGAAGAGTAGAAAGTCATTAGTATGACAAAATTAATAGCAAAAACAGATTTATTCGTTAACATTTACTTTTGTGTGTTAGGTCTGTGAATGAAGTTATATGTCATGGTATACCAGATAAACGGCCTTTAGTAGATGGAGATATTGTAAATGGTATGTTAGTATGTTCTTTTACTTCATTCTTAAAACCCCATTATCTTTTACAAATACATTGTGTTCCTAGTTCCATTGGTTTTGCATATGTAGTAATAAGACAATAGTGTAATGAATAACATAGGCACATCTAATATTATTTATTGACTATACCCTATTCAATATTATTGTTTTTCTGCACAAAACATTTGGAAAAGAATGAATTATTAATCAGAGTTGACATATATATTTGTGTAGGAGATTAAGAATAATACTATTATTAAATGACAGTGTACAATGAATAGTATAATTCACACAAGGTTTTATATGTTATATTTATAGCAATCCTTTCATAAATTAAGGTTTGAAGCATGCTATAAATGACTTGTTACATTGACACCTGCTCAACAGGTTTCTTGATATTGCACAGAAAACCCACCCGACTTCTCTATTTAAATTCTACTAAAACTAGTGTAAACTAGCAAAAGTGTGCAATAACATTGAACATGTCTAGTTATTGCAGGGTTAAGCTCCACCCATTCTACAAGAGGGAAAACAGTCTTTATTCAACTTAAATAACAAAGGATGATTTCCTATCCATGTTACAAATAGATTTATACATTAAATCAGGCATTATCAGGATCTTGATGTTTTTGTGGACAATTTGTTGTGTTTTATATATTTCATTTAATAAACAATGTTTTGGGTTTGTTTTTTTTTACAGTTGACATATCTGTATATCATAAAGGTTTCCATGGTGATTTAAATGAAACATTTTTTGTTGGTAATGTTGATGAAGAATCAAAGAAATTAGTTCAAACAACTTATGAATGCTTAATGTTAGCTATTAATGAAGGTGAGTTCTCTTTTATATCAGTAAATTAATTATGGTACGAACGGAATTGATGTGGAATAGTTCAAATAATCATTGAGTTATTGATATCAGTGTTTATCAATCTACTTATACCAGGAAAACTCAATCCTGATTGATAATTATATGATCAAAGACTGATTTTGGTTATGGTTAAGATCTGTGTTTATTTTTAACAGTGAAACCTGGTGTAAGATATAGAGAATTAGGAAATGTTATACAGAAACATGCACATGCTAATGGTTTTTCTGTTGTTAGAAGTTACTGTGGTCATGGTATTAACTCGTAAGTATTTTAAATCGGTACTCTATATGGTCATAAAAATAAAACGAAAATTAGTAAACAAACTCACTTCCATTTGAAATGTCAGTGTAATGGTATGTGGCTCTTTATTAATTGAAATAATACATCAGATCAACCAAATTCAACACTTATTCTTTTGTTTTTCAGGCTTTTTCATACTGCGCCAAGTATTCCACATTACGCAAGTAAGTTTTCTATCTTGGTATTTATTGTTACAATTATGAAATGAACTGAATCTTGGTATTTGATCTTTCCATCTCCCTCCTTCTACCCCCCCCCTGTGTGCGAGCTAATTTCAATATGTAATGCTATGATTTATAACTAATGAACTAATATACTTCTATCCAGATTATCAAGACTTTAAAAGATGTTAATAAATTTATAATAGCCTACTATTTAATGTTAATTATTTTTATTTATAGAAAACAAAGCTATTGGTATTATGAAACCAGGTCATACATTTACAATAGAACCTATGATATCACAAGGTAACCTATAGTATTGTATATGAATTAATTAACTTTTGTTTTCATTACCGGTAATACATACAGTAAAAGTTTTTGTTTATGAATGGTTGAGTTTATAATGTAACAGTTACAAGGACACATTGGTAACTATGCCGAAATTCATCAAAGGTCGTAAAATATTTAAAAGTTTTCAATCAGCCCCTTGTCGCCTCACAGTCCAGGGTCATGAACATTGGTCTATTTTTCCAGGTACGTTTAGAGATGAGATTTGGCCAGATAATTGGACTGCTGTAACTCAAGATGGAAAACGATCAGCCCAGTTTGAACACACATTATTAGTTACAGAAGAAGGCTGTGATATTATAACCAAAAGATTGGAAAATGATGGACAGCCACATTTTATGGATCCAAAATAAAATAAATCAGAGTGGTTTTAGTTGGGATATTATTGAATTTGAACAGGTTAAACCTGCCCTTCCAACTTACTGATCGGAGATATGTTGAAATATGTGAATTATAATACCAAACCTGTAGAATTCCCTGAAATGGTCGAACTTAAGAGCCAATATCAGTAGTAGGTTCTGTAAAAGAAAAGTGAGCTTAAACATATGGAAGGCAGTGAACATTATATGGCTCTACTACAGGAGCTCTACATGTAGTATGTGTTTTGGAATGGGTTAAAGCATAAAGTAATAAAGATCCCGTCTTTGATAGCTAATATTTTGAAATAGAATATGGTTTTTTCTCATACTTATGTGGAGAAGAGCAAATGTTTCTGTAGTGAAGTTCTATCATGAATAATGATGTAACTTACATCTTATAAAAGAAATTAAATTTTTATGAATAACTTGATAGGTTCACCTTTGTAACACTACCAGATTCAGAACTTATACGCTCCATTATTAAATCGTTTCCAAATAGACAAAGACTAGATCTGATTCTATTTTTTTTACGTTTTGAATGTGCTATTAAAGATGGGTTCCTTGTAGAGTATTTATTTGGTGGTTATTGGCAATAAAAGTATGGCAATTTTGGTATATATGGAAAGTAGATATATCCAATCCTAGAAAAATACTGGATTCCCTGAAAAGCACTCATACAGGTCAAAAATGTAAGGGTTCCCCCAATCAACAGCCCGACGATTAGAACTATCTGCACGTGGTACGTCGAAGGCTGCACGAGTATATTGAGCGCTTTGTTTACATGTTTATAAACTTTATGAAGAGTTAGACGTACAGCACTTTCTGAGATAAAAATCACGGAAAAAGACGTGGGCATTGGATAATCTGAGAATTTAATTAGGATTCGATATTTGTAATAAATAGTCAGCAATTACAGACATCGTCTTGTGTATGCAATGAATTCTCCCCCGTAATCCCCTTACACAAACATGGCCTCTTTTTGTGCGATTTTTATAGCAGGGTGTACTTGGCAATTACAATGTTTTAAGAAGGATTTGAAGCAAAATTATGATAAATTAATTAGTTTGAATATGTTTTTAGTCCTAATATATCATCAAATCACCCAGTTCATACCCGGGAATGGAACTTTAACAGTGTAAGCTATTATATTAATTCTATATAACAATTGGTTTATTGTTTTGTTAAACTTCAATATTCTGAGAGATATTATATAAAGCATATTCTTATTTCATACCAGATCAGCCCAATATAAAGATAAAACCTTATTCCACATTATAACTTCTCCAATATCATAGTATTGGACAGATTTTATGGAAGTGATGTTTTTTGTTAATTTCATAATTATTGTACATTGTATAAAATGTATTGTAATAAAATTATTCTGGGTTTATATTGCTGATGGTGATTGTGTCGTTACAACAATGTTGACAACTAGAACATTCAGACTTCACCGGGAACCATGAAGTGTGAAACATCATCAGATGAGTTTGGAGACATTTGTGAATTTTTTCCACCAAGAACACAGCTTTAGTAAATGTTGTAATGTAAACTGTTTTGATAAGTTTTAACAACCATGGTTATGATCATTCTAGAACACAAGTTTACTGTCATTAGATACAGCAACAGAGAAAAAATATCTTGGTTTATATATCGCAATCACAACTCTAAACAATAAAAAAAAAATTGAATCTTTTTATTCAAACAATAAGATACAATACTCAAATAAATAATTTTATCTGGACGGAAGACTGTTTATAATTCAGTTACATAATAAATTAAAACTTACTGAAATTTGAAAACAATCAATACCAAATATGGTATATACATTAATCGTCTCAAATATAGCATGGTATTTTTACAATTGTCAATCATAACAGCTTGGCTAAAAGTTTAAAGCAATTCAAGTAAAAATACCCTTGATATTACTGTTACTTTAGTGCACAAGCATTAATCAGATTTAGATAAACAGTTCTATTGCAATGTTCACAATTGTGTAGATAATGACATCCCAACAGGTAGAGTAACTTCATAATATATATCCAAACAGGTAAAGTTATTTGAGAATATATATGTGACTAGAGAAAAACATTATTGGTGATGCATTTAAAATCTGCATATGGTTAAGAAAGGTTAGTTATATATGCCAGCTAATGTGGGAGCTCCTCTTAAATCTGCACTTTAATTTTCATGGTTATAGTACACCCAAAAATCTGCACCAGGATTTCATGGTTATAATGCACACCAAAATCTGCACCTGGATTTCATGCGATATTATGCACACCAAAATCCACACTAGGATTTCATGGTTATAATACACACCAAAATCTGCAACTGAATTTTCATGGTTATAATACACACCAAAATCGGCACCTCAATTTTCATGGGATATAATACACACCAAAATCGGCACCTCAATTTTCATGGTATATAATACACACCAAAATCAGCACTTCAATTTACATGCCATATATTACTGTATAATACACACCAAAATCCACACATGGATTTCATGCTTATAACACATATCAAAATCCACACCTAGATTTCATGCGATATTATGCACACCAAAATCCACACCTGAATTTTATGGTAATAATACACACCAAAATCTGTACCTGGATTTCATGTGATCAATAATATATCACATTTAAAATCTCAACTGAGCCGTTTTGTTTAGCTTCCTTTACAGCTTAACCATACCAATATATGACACATAATATACCGTAACTTGTTCATGCAATTCAATGGGAGCGGTTTGGTTTCATGCTCATAGTCAAACAAATACTGTTGGTTTATATTAGTGTTCAGTTAAGTAATGTAAGTGTTACTTTGGTGTTCTCATCACACTTTTATAAGGTAGGGAGTCGATTTCATCTAAATGTAGTTGAGTTGGAGTCAGATCAAGTTAAATGTTGATATAAAACTAATGTGTAACATTTCCTTTATTGAAACCCAGTCTTGTGTTTTTCTTGAAGCTAACCTGTGTCAAATGTCAACCCCTGAGAAACTCAATTTTAGAAGCGTTAGAAGATCTGTTTGTAAATGTACAGCATTTAAAGATGGAATAAACCAGCAGTTACTTGACACTAACTGAACTTTATTCTACCCAAACATAACAAATTGATGAGAAACATAACCTCACTCAATGCTAATATAAATACACATATATAGCAGAAATAACATAAATATTAAGACCACCCATCAGATATCAATTCTTCAACAGGAGGTTTATCTAACAAATTTGACATTAAAAGATAATCCTTCACCTTATTAGCAACTTGTAGCTTGCTAACCTTATCCTTCAATGGTGCCCCAAGATGACTTCTGATCTTATTACGACAAATAGTTAACAGGGATCTAGGCATTTTCATTGCATTTTGAAATAATCTGCCCAACTCTTGCCTCATGCTAGCGCTATAGTGTACATTCATTTCTGATGTTGTCTTCAGAATCGTGTCTAACAGTTTAAGAACTTTATGTGGCAAATTTTCATAGCTTTGAATCATGATTTTTATCATTTCAATATTTTTATGCGTCATGGCTAAGAAAAATGGCTCAAGACAAAAATGTGGATGTGGGTCATCATAAACTAAACAACATTTCATCAAGTGTTTCATTTTAGTATTATGAGCATCAATATCACAACCAAAATTGAGCAAAGTTTTACATATAGCTGGCTTATCTTCTTGAAGAGAAGTTTGAAATGGTGATAATCCTTCAAAATTAAGCTGAAATTAAAATTAAGTAATTTTATTACTTGTACATAATTTTAGAAAATAAAACAAAATTTAAGTAATTTTGAACAATAATATAATATTTAAAATAACCTTATACTCAACTAACTATAAGTGACAGTCTAAGAGTAAGGTATTTTTCACATGTATATGATAAAGATTAAACCACCAAAAAATTGGTACTGCTTGTAAATTAAAAGCTGCCATTGAAAACGTGTGGTTTTGTGCTGTCCACAGCATCATGTGCAAGTTGAGGAATACCCTTTCCCTTTCAATCATTAAAATGTACTTGTGGAAGGGTTGTTTGAAATCAATCTTCCTTGCTACTGGGACTTATAACTTATAAATTAAATAACTTGCAAGTTGTCAGTGATATACATGTAATATAGGTAATTTTTGTTTAAATTTGTATTTTGAATTGAGTAAGTCTGGATCCTAGATATAGATTTTCTAACTAGTACTGAGATTAGTGATTTTGTATATAACATAAAATATAACTTACCATATCAATATCGTAACCAGCTTCAATTAACATCTCTACAATATGTATAAAACCTTGTTTACATGCTATATGTAATGGTGAAACTAGGGTAGCATTAGCTGGTTGTTTATTTAATGCTGGCTGTTTTAATATATGATGTACCACTTTATTACTACCTTTCTCACAGGCTTTAAACAATGGTGTCTGTCTTTTATCATTCTCCACATTCAAATCACAACCTAAAATAAGCAGATATGTATTATTTATTTCAATGGTAGGGAATCAATGCTAATAAAGTAATTAAGTCGCAGATGGAAAACAACCATCATTGCAGAATAAAAAATCTTGCCGTTCGTGTATCAGTATTATAAAACTACATGTAATATATACAAAAATTAGCAACTTCTTTATCATTCTTTTTGCATGGGTATGGTTGGCCAGTAGATCCCAACATTAGCAAACCAGTCCTCATTACCATTAAATCTTCTTGTATTTTATAGATATATATACCTGAATCAATAAGTAAAATAGCAGCGTCTGTATAATGCTGACAAATAGCTTCATGTAACGGTGTCTGTTTCTGAGTAGGTTCTGGTAAATTAAGATTAGATCCTGCCTCTATTAAAGCCTTTATAATCTACAAACATTACAGTATATATATAATTATAATATGTGCAAACATTTTGTGTCGGAAATGAAAAGAAAGGACTTGGGTTAACATATTACTGCAGATATTTCAATTCTATTGAATATACGGTGGAGAACCACCCTTATTAGACTGTCTTGTATTTTAATACTGTACTGCTTCTGTGGTAAGCTAATGTCGGGCATGCACACATTGAAAAACACCCACCAATCATAATGGATAAATTACATAAGATATTCTAAACATGACTTTCAGATGGTGTGTATATTTATGTAAGCTAATACATGACATCTGTTTCATATTGGCATGGGGAGAATCCAACATCTCCTCTTTGAATTCCAATAACACCTAACATATGATTAATTACCTCGTATTTACTTCTGGTTGAAATGGCTGTATGGAGTGGGTGTTGACCATCTTTATTAACAACATCAACTGGACAACCTGATTAATTACAAATCTAATTTACAAAATCTGTTGATATTATAAAAGTAACAATTTGACAAGAATCACAAAGCTTGATGAAGTGAAAGTAAAGTTGGTACATGTACATGGATATGATTAATGTGTCTATATGCGAATATGACAACAAATTTTTTATGAACTTCAAAACAATACATACCAGCCTCAATAAACATTTTAACAATATCTTCATTATTACCAAACACAGCCCCATGTAATAGTGTCTCTCCTTTTAATGTAACGCCATCTATTGGTGCTTGTTTTTCATATAGCAGACGGCATAATTCTGAAGTTAATATCAGTTACGAAATAGAAATCAATGGTTCTAGCCTACTAAAACAGTAACAATTAGTATTTCCAATGTTTTAGAATCATGAAACAGGCACCTTGCAATAGAATCATCAGGAGCTTTGCGGGCAACTTTAACAAGTAATCAAATTTTAATAAAACCTTGAGCAAAAGAAATAGAAAATCCTGGCCTTTATGCACTTACATCAGGGTCTCTACTTGATTTCTTATAATATGAGTGGGTAAGCAGTATTAGCCAAACTGTCTTTACAAAGATTAGGACTATTTGAATGCTTTGCAGTTCTAAGCAAGATTTCTCCAAAATATTGAGAGATAAAATTCTGGAAATAAAATTCATTATTGGCAACTTGGCATATAAATAAGTTTCACAATCATCTAATTCCAAGCAAATCAATACTGTTAGGATGCAAATATTTACCTTTTTCTCCACTAAAACCAGCCTGATATAGAGGTGACCAGCCCTGATTGTCAAATACATCTAATTTGACATTAGCTTGAACCAATAAGTTGACTAGTTCAACAGGTTTACTTTCCTTAGCATCGAAATACTGTGATACTACAACAAAATAAAGTGAGTACAATTTGAGTTCATCTACCCCCCCCCACCAAAAAAAACCCCAACACAATTAATAAAGAAAAGAGAGAGAGAGAGAAATGGGGTTTAACATCCACTCGACACAAACTAGGTCATTTCGGGACTAACATATGGTTTAATTTTATTTCAATAATTCGCTTGCGCGTAGGGGTCTTTAGCAGTGGGAGGAAACCAGAGTGCCCGGAGGAAACCCATGAGGTTGAGAAGGCTCCCCTATCTCCATGCCACATACGCTCAGACCAGTGATCGAAACCACAGCTGCAAGCTAGAGGTAGAAGCGCAGCACTCCAGACCACTAGGCCATCCCAACCCCCATTTATAAAGAAAACAACCACTGTTTATACACATATAGCACAACATTTTGACAAGTATTCTCTTATCGTTCTCAAGCACAAAGGATAATTAGTAAACTAAAAGGAGAAATTACATTGATACATTCAGGAAGCCACTAGTTAAAGGGATCTTTAACGTGCACCCCCAATTTTACACAGGACCTTGGGTTTTCATGCCTTTGGAACAACTAGACACCTGTCCTTGTCATGCTTCCTGACAAGGGGAACCACGCCAGAAAATCTTGATGACCTTTCTCAGTCAATGCAGGGATCAAACACCCGACTTCCAGGTTAGCGGGCCAGCATCCTACCCATATAGCATAGCCATCATGACCCTGTATTGTATAGAAAAATACCTTGTTTTAATGCAGCATGTAATGGAGTTTGTTTTAACCGATCAGCTTTATCTATATCACATCCTGCCTCTATCAGCAGTCTTACTACTTCTACATTATTATTACGAATTGCACCTAAAATAGATAATTACACAATTTATTTATAACAAGCCAACAGTGGGGTTAATGTCCTCCACCAAAATCACAAAATAAATAGATGGCACATATCAATTAATTGAACATTTGTCTTTTTATAAAGCATCAAGTAATCAAACTGATTATCTATACTTGTACTTGTAATCAAAAGCAAAAAATATTTGAGATCGATCTCGCCAAGGTATTGATTTAGGTGAACTATACATTAAGTTTTATCACTCTCCCTCAATTAGAATCAAGGTTATCGGTTCCCAAAGTAACGATCAAGTGAAATTGCTTAGTTCTCTCTAATCTTAGCGGAAAATGTTAATCAATGAATTCCATCAAGATATTCACCTAATGAACATATTTTACCTGAATTAAAAGCTGAGTAGTTGTTTTCCAAAGTCTTGACATATCAACACGCTTTTTGCTACTTAGCCTACGCAGAAAATTCTCATTATCGAACATAGTCAATGTATTGGTGTGATGAAACTATGCTTGACTTTCATTGCTCTCGCCCAATTAAAATCAAATTGTTATGTTTAAATTGCTTCTTTTAATCCAAACCATTATTAGAACCTGAATGTTACATCATACCTAATAATGGAGTATTGCCTTTTACTGTTGATATATTTGTATCTGCTTTAGCTTTGAGCAGTTCTTTAATAATATCTATATAACCATTAACTGCTGCTATATATAATGCTGTTTGTCCTGAACGATCCTGCTTATTTATCAAACAATCTGAAAATAAAAGGTATGAAAATTGAGGTATAAAATAAGAAGTTTAATTGGTTTGATCAGGGGAGGAGGGCATTATTGATTTGTAATGAAGCGGGGGTTGGGATGGCCTAGTGGTCTAGAGTGCCGCGCTTCGACCTCTAGCTGGCCGGTCACCTCTGGCTTGCGGCTGTGGTTTCGAGCCCTGGTGTGAGCGTATGTGGCATGGAGATAGGGGCGCCTTCTCAACCTCGTGGGTTTCCTCCGGGCACTCCGGTTTCCTCCCACTGCTAAAGACCCCTACGCGCAAGCGAAATATTGAAATAAAATTAAACCATATGTTAGTCCCGAAATGACCTAGTTTGTGTTGAGTGGACGTTAAACCCCATTTCTCTCTCTCTCTCTCTTTGTAATGAAGCAATGACATGAAATGAAATGGGGTTAAACGTCCTACTCTTCTGCTCTGACTGGTGTAATGTGCTATGTTCGAAATTTTGCCCGGACAGCAGCAGGGATCAATCACGGGACCTCCAGATAAGTAAGCCAACATCCTACCTACTGAGCCACCATGGTTCCATGATGGAGCAAGCTTTATATCATTTTTAACTTTCATTTAAAGATTACAGAATGCAGAAGTCTGTCTTGCCTACGATATGAGCCCTGGTGGAAGACGGAAGTGGATGTTAAACTCCAGAAACGAACCAACAAAAAGAAGTCTGTTTGATAAGTTTGAAACACAAAAGAAGTTATATGTCAACATTCATCTGCAGACCTAAAACTTTAAATTGTAGACAAATTATCTTTTCAATGGAACTGATAATTTAAATTTTTACCCAAATCAAAATTACTACCAGCAATTAAGATAACTTACTTGAACTTAAAAGAACTTTAACAGCTTCAAGACAATAAAGTTCACAGGAGATCATTAAAGGTGTGTAGTGACTGTTTGAACCCCAGTTGATATCACATTCTGTTTCAGCCACCAGGACTTTCACAATATCAATATGACCATTTTTACAGGCAGAATATAGAGGAGATTCCATTCTATAGTTGCAAATATTTATGTCACATTCAACTGAAATTAGAAGCCTAGTGATGGCTGCATTTCCTTCACATGCACAAATATTAAGAGCAGTATCCCCATCTGAATTTTGGAAATTTGTATTAGCTTTATGTTGTATCAAAAGTGTTGCTATGTTATCATAACCTAATTGACTAGAAATTATCAACAAACTATTTGCTTCTACATCAGCTGCATTCACATCTGCTCCAGCATTAATTAGCAACTGACATATCTCTAGAAATCCTAATCGGACTGCTAGTTGTAATGATGTATGTCCTCTATACTGAAAATCAACATCAAATTTCTCTACCAGTATTTCCTGTACCAGACGGATATTGTTTACATCAATGGCTTCTTGAAGCCTGCGTATTCTTCTTCTTTTTTCCCTTTTTTCGAAATTCCTCTCACTATTATTATTATTGCCACTATTACCATTCCCTTAGAAGAGATAAACATTTTTATAAGCACTAAAAATATAATATTTACAAGCAGAATCAGTATTGCTAAATCAACTAAATTTTTGAAATATTTGATATTGAACCAGTGCTCAAGCAGACTGACACTCTAAACTTATTTCATACCCCATTGCCCATTCCACCAAGTATATACAAAATTTTGCCCAAAAGCTATCCATTGACTTATGGTTATGAACTTATGATTCTTACAGCAAGTCTGAATTTTTCGGAGGTTTGGAAACTAAACAGAGACTTGATTCTCAACTTCAGACAATAAAGTATTTGCCCCGAATTTGATAATATAACTTACGAACATGGACATAATAGAAAAAAGACATAATACTTAGTCTAAGTTTAAAGGGATTGTCTAGGTTACAAGCATCATTACCGACTTAATTGCCCTGACACAAAGCTATTAAATGGTTGACAATGATCCAAATGTTAATCTAAATTAGTAAATATCTAAAATGAATACAAAAAGCTGTTGGGAAAAATATGTAGACAACCTTTTTCTCTTGTACCAAAACGAAATTACCTTTGTTTAAATCACTTTGCTTTTTAATAATTTTTATTTAGGCTACCAGTATGGTACTTTCAATTCATTTTTTCTGTCAATATAGCTTAACCCGAATTTATCTTCAATTTCATCATGAGGTCAGCTCTTTGCCTATTTGACCCCAAACAAGTAAAAAGCACAGATTTACGTACATGCTTCAAATAGAAACAAAATATTGAGGGCCCCTAGCTTCTAGCACCCACCCAATCTGGATCCGCCACTACTTATTGATTATTATGTAGGCCTCCTAGTGCTATACCTAGTTCGGTGTTCAGGAAATTGAAAGGCTCTAAGCAGGAGGCGCCCAGAACAGAAATGATAGAAAGTTCTGGACCAGCCAGACACCCCGCCAATATAAATCAAAATAAAGGGAAATATGAAAAATCAATATCTGCAGCAGCAATATATTACCCTTTTACCTTTAGAACGTGATTATTCGATCTTAAAAAAAACTAAATATACCTGGCATGTTCTATTATTATTACGCATTATTTACCTTTGCTTGCACTGGAGGCAGACATCTTGAATCGAGCAAGGGAGCTATCATTTTATTTTTTCATTCTACACTAAAATTATCTGTGTTCAATTACGAAAGAGAGATTAATAACATTTGAAATAAATTTCATACATGCTCAATTGATTTTTAGTTGGTTCCCCAAAAATCTAACAATACATTTAACAACTTTTGGGTGGAGGAGTTTTATATTAATTTAGAGAGAAATGAGGTTGACTTCACCCAATGCAAACTAGGTCATTTCGGGAATAACATCATAATCATATTAATAATTAATAATTTGTTGGAAATGAAATGCGGGTTAACGTCCTACTGTTCTGCTTCGAACTGGGCTAATGAAATCGAGGGTCTACTCTTGTATCGAATTCCAACTGCCATGGGATCTTTTACGTGTATGTCAATGCATATCTACCTAGACAGGCCACAGAACACTAATTATTGCCCCATTGACTTTAATGTTAATTCTCGTCTCTTAGACCGGCTGTAACTTTTTCCCAAATATTCGTTGGGAAAAACGCTTTCTGCCACAGATGGAGCAACATGTGGCAGACTCTTGCCCAAAAGCATGTATGAGGTTCTTCATGAAAAACTTGAGATAGACAAGCTGGAAGTAGAGACAGCTAACCTTGCAATTTTCGGCCCTCCCTTTCAACGTAACCAACCTCACAACTCTTGTATCCTTCCGCCTCAAAATCATGAATATTCACCAAAACCTGGCAGAAAATGTATTTTCAAACCCTTTTCTTCGATTCTACACCAAAAATTCAACAAAAATCGCCATGCAAAAGGAGGAAAAAGGGAAAGGGAGAGAAGGACTAAAAATAACTTTCGCCCTTGTTTGAATATTTGGTGATCTGTGTCCACATGGAACCTCGGGTTTTCCCTGCCACCCGAACGACTAGGGGTAGAAAAGGCCCCAAATATCCATGTTGATAATATTAGTAAGATCCTTAAATCAATAATATCTAATGGATTAATATAATGTAAATCCAGCAAATATTTTGTCCAATTTATAAAACAAAAAAAGGGCGTATAGTGATTAATTTTGAAGAATAAAATCACATTTTCAAGACCATCAAAAAATCTTTTGCGCTCCACCAGTCACATGACTGAGGTTCAGGCCAGTATATGTCCCGCTCATGTTACCACTAATTAGTTATTAGGTGATGAAACTATTTACAACTGCATGAAAATAAAATCTAATTTAGACATTTTGAAACCCATACTGGCTTTGAAATATCAATGAAACAATTACAGGAAAGAGCTACACAATACCTATTTTCCCAATATATAGTATTCCAGCCATTGAAAGCATACAACAAACAAGCACAGCAAATATTGCACGATCTATGGTTTGTTAAATGTAGGAGTGATGACAAGGGCTAGTTTAACTTCAACCCGTGTCTCCAAAAGACACATAATATCTGACACAAAATATAATATAAACAACAAAACCAGATAAAACAAAAAATGTTTATTATTAATAAAGTATATAATATAATATAATATAATATAATATCAGTAATATATAGCAGCAGACATTTGGTGTTGGAATGAATAAAAGCCTGTGTCAAGGGTTAATATGAGCTATATTAAAGAGGAACGGTTTTGGAGGACAAACACCAGACTGTCTTAAAGCATTCTCAAGATAAAAATTGACAACCCGGCTTGCCATTGTACTCATATCAATGACCAACATATATAAATTAAAAACCATGTAAGTTTTATCGTCATTGGAACGGGAATAGGTACGAGGAATTTAATTTTTTCGGAAATGTGAATATTCTGCAAAGTTAGATGCAGTGTGAATGCAAAAAACATACATTAGAGCATACATATATGTGACAAACTTAATACACAACATGTAACTTTATTTTTTGTTGAATAAATCAACTAATTATTACCTAAAGAATTTTTTGCATGACTCTGACCTTGGAATTTATTAGTATGCAGACTTAGAGCACTGAATCACTGATAACAATATAAAAACATGTTTTTGTGTCTTGTATAAAAAACAAATTAAAATAACAATCAGATAACTGAGCAATTAAAATTTTAAAGAGCATTTCCACATTCAGAATTCAGATAACAAGCTGAATCCTGATAATCACCTTATCTCTAAAAACTGTTCAAAAGAAGGGTATACAAATTTACCCATGCCATCCTTTCACTTGTCATTAAATAATAATTTCCATGTCATTATACATTGCCATAATAAACATGTTCTATGTGATGAAAAATAATACTGTATTTCATAAATAAATTATTATTAACAAACTTGGTTAGAAAATAGTCAAGAAGTTGTACAAATATTATATATATTATAATAATTATAATATGGATATTTATTTTTTATATACAAATATTTATATATTATATACATGTTAGAAAAAGTTGAATACATGTATTATGTATGAACTTCAACTATATATTACACTTTAATACCGACACATAACAGAATTGACATTATGGATGGAAGCACTGTTTATAACTAATATTACCATTGTCGATCATATTGCTTTAATAGGAACACTTCCTATTGTACTGAATTTTGGTTTGCTGCTGGTATCTACTTCATCTTGTAATACTGAAGCCCTCTGTTGTAGAGAATAAACCTGAGATTTCAATGCTTCTATTGTATCTTCTAATTCCTATATATACATAAAACATATTGTATCAAGCATTTCTTGTTTTTTTTGAAGGTTTATATATTTGATATACATGTAACATAAAATCATAAGACAGGGACTTGTCAGGCAGCAAAGAATCCTTCATACTATATCTAGAATCATTGTCAACAAAACCCTCAAACAAAGCAAGTGTTTAGAAATCTATCTAAGTTTAAAAGTTAAAATGTTAACATAAGAATTTCTCCAGTAAGTGTTTTCAAACTTTACGATAATAGCATTTTGAAACTCAATAGTGTTCTTCCTTATACCCTAATCAACAAGCCCAATGAATTTGAAAACTTTGTCCTATATACTGTATAGAGTTCGAATGTATTAATAAGTTTAAACGTAAATGGGAAGATGACTCTTGAGATTTCAGATTGAAAAATTTTGAATTCAAGATAAGATTTGGGGGAATATTGTTTGATACCATACTGGTAACACTACAATGTGGATACTGCCTGCTTAATTATAACAATAATCTAACCTGTCTAACTTCTGTTGGTATAAGACCTCTAATTCTTTCTTCATAATTCAACTTTAATCTGGTAACCTAGAAATACAATTCAAAGGTTTAAACTTGTGATGAGATTTTTAAAGATGTTAAATATTAATGAATGTGATCATCTGTATTCTAATTTATCATTGTTAAAGACACCAAAAAAATGTTTAGTTACAATCTAATACTGAACTTAAAATCAAGATATAAAATTACCTTTTCTTCATGATCCGATTCCTCTTTCTGTAACTGTCTTTCTAAATTCCTCACCTTCTTTCTCTGAACATCTAATTCTTGAGAAATTTTCTGAAACATTTTTTTTAATGAATATATAAAAGCCAATTATTTTAAATGATTAGTCAAATTCCCAGTTCTCAAATACTTTGAATTAAAGGGGGAAACATAGTTTGCCAGACAATGAAACATGTTTCCACCAGCAGCTGTGTCATCCTCTTGTTTATAAAGGTTGTGATACAGAATATCTTTTTAAAACTTTACATAGTATAACTAGAGATTCCAGGTTTGATCCAAAAGTGTTGGCAGACAAAGTTTCTTTGGATTATCTGGCACAGTTTCCTCTTGTGAGTGATACAGGATGGAAACTCTTCTTTTGTAAAGTCCAATTAATGCAGTTATAATTGAAAGATATGATCTGTAATATAACATTCACCTGCATGCTAGTTGAGTACTGTTTTCTTATAGCCTTCTTTTCATCTTCATGTTGACCCTCAATATCTATTACTTTCTTGTCTCCTTTTTCTTTAATTCTATTTCAAATAAAAACATAAAAGACAATAAGAAAAATCTACTGCAATAGACCAATAACAAGTTTTTCAGTGACCAATAGTAAAACCATTTATAGACTTTCCGAGAAATTAGTTGATTGATGAACAACCCTACTAGTTTATACTTATATCAATGAGTTTTATTTTATTAGCAATAAGTTTATTAAGCTATATAATAAGAAATAAACAGATGATTCTACCTTTTGATTTCAGTTCTAAGATGATCAATCGTAGTTTGAAGACTGGATATATTCTGGAATACATCAATAATTTACATCCAATTAGATCAAAGCCAGCATAAAATGTAAACAGTATGTATCTATGGTGCGTACTGATATCTTGTAATTATATAGAAATAATGTTAATATACTTTCCATGAAACCTAAACATTTCAGTTCTTGTGGAACTTACGACATTGTCAGGGTTATACTGATTTTAAAATTATGTGAATGCTGATAATTGTTAGTTACCTCCGTTGAATTTTTCATCTTTTCATTATTTTCTTTCTCCAGATCTTTTAATCTTTCATTGGTCTATTAAAAGAAGTAAATTGAAAATTATATACTTTGGCTATAATGCTACAGACAAGTACCAAGTGTACCCGTCTGTATTCAGAAGAGTACCTGATCGTCTGAACACTCTGTTACTGACTTCATAGGACTACATTAATTATAGTCTATAAAAGAAAACTTCACAAAAATGAATTGAAATCAAGTTCTAATGTCTATTAACTCTCCATCAAGGTCAAAGAGTTATTTTTTTTAACTACATGTATGTACAAGTCCAGAGAGGAAATTTTACAAGGACACCAGCAATGGAATTCCAGCTGTCAAGGGTTAGTTTTTGGGGCATGCCAAGCATCTATTGCTGAATTGAATAACTAGAACACTTTTTCCTGTCGTCCCCCAGGCTACAAACTTTCTGTGACTAGAAAATAAAGAAATTTGATACTAAAATCAAAACCTAGAAAAATAAAATAAGTACATAGATATATAGTTAAATAGAAATACCTTTTGTAACATTTGCTCCATCTCAGAACTATGTGTTTTCTGTAATTCTAATCTTTGCTGTTCACTATCTGTTCTCATTCTAGTTATCTAAAAATACCATTTATACAATCATAACACACTGTTTTATTATTCATATCAACATGAAATTTTAGGCTGGAATTATGTTCATTGCCCCTCAAAATATCCTTGTGGGTGCATAAAAGCTGCCTTAAAGTACATGATTTTATACACAGTTTATTAATAAATTCATAATCCATGAACTAGTGTGGATTAAGGTGACGAATTATAATTTTTTCAAAAACTGCAAATAACAATCATCAGCCCAAAGTTGTTTTCATTAATTTTGAATTAACTAGGGTAGAGCTGTGTGATTTGATATTGGTTTATAAGGATTAAATAATTACCTCTAACTCATGGTCTCTTTGCATCTTTTGTTTTTCTTCTTCACGTAATAATCCCAGTTCCACGAGTTGTTGTTTACGTAGTTGATTGGATTGTACTAATTCTTCTCTTAATTCTCTAAGTTGTGTTTCTAACTCTCGCATGGTCTAGAAATCAATGTGAAATATATAATCCAACCACAAAGTTTCTTAAAGCGAATATAGACTTTCAGTACATGCATATAAAAATGTAGTTTTATTAAAAGAAATATTAGCCCAAAAATGATTAAAATCAATAAATGCTCTTAAGGTACATGACTATCAGTTGTTCCCATTACAAGTACTTATTGTTGATTCCAAGACATGATCTTTTCCAGCTACAGAAGTATGATATTAGTTGTAGCTGATACTAACCTTGTTATCTTTGTCTTGTCTTTCTCGTGATTTCAGCTCTAAACAATTTAATTCAGCTTTATGGGCTTCTTTTATATTATCTAAATCTTTCTCATGATCAGATAAAATATAATCTTTCTGGATGTGAAAATCTCTCAGAAGTTGTGTTTTATCATTATCAAAAAATATCTTTATTTCAGCCAACTTGAAAAAAAAAACCAAATTCAAAATTATATGATATTTTGAAAAATATTAGGGAGAGAGAGATTAATGTCCACTTAAACAAAAACACGGTTATTTTCAGACAAACATATGGTATAATATAATGGCATTAGTCGCTTGTGCACAGGACTGTTTATCAATGGGAGAAAATGAAGAAAATAGGTTATCCAAGGAAGGAACTCAACTCAAGGGATTGAGATAATCAATTTGCATATGACAGATCATAAAATTTACAATGTACTTTACACCACCAGTGCTACAACCCTATCCCAAAAACTGTTTCCTTTGAGAAAATATATAATCTAAAATAATAACCTCTTTATCATGCTGAAACTTTTCTTCTTCTAATTCATGAGCAAATTCTTGAGCCTGTTTCTCTCTACTTAGTTTAGATTTGTGTAGATCTGATTGTACTTTATTCATCTAAAAATATTAAAACAGTGTAACCTCATAATAATAATAATAGTACAGTGTTTAATTTCATAAATTAAAATTAATAGTTGAGATTCTAAATAATCATCAACTTGAAAACATATCTGAACAAGCATTTTATCTCCCCACATACTTGAAGTGAAGCTTTTTTTGAAACAATGTCTTGATCGTGGATGTTCCTTTTACATCATAAAATTTCAATGTAAAGTAGATGTAGGACTAGTTGAGCACAAGCAAAAGAAACATATTTTTTATCGTTTGGATATTATTATTGATAATAATTAATCACTACCTGTTCTTTCATTTCATCATGCATTCTTGTTTGATTTTTTTCTACTTGTAATTTAAATTCTTCTAGAGCTCTATCAAAATAGAGCTCTAAAAATATTAAAACAGTGTAACCTCATAATAATAATAATAGTACAGTGTTTAATTTCATAAATTAAAATTAATAGTTGAGATTCTAAATAATCATCAACTTGAAAACATATCTGAACAAGCATTTTATCTCCCCACATACTTGAAGTGAAGCTTTTTTTGAAACAATGTCTTGATCGTGGATGTTCCTTTTACATCATAAAATTTCAATGTAAAGTAGATGTAGGACTAGTTGAGCACAAGCAAAAGAAACATATTTTTTATCGTTTGGATATTATTATTGATAATAATTAATCACTACCTGTTCTTTCATTTCATCATGCATTCTTGTTTGATTTTTTTCTACTTGTAATTTAAATTCTTCTAGAGCTCTATCAGCTTGAGCCGCTTGTTCATGATTTTGTTCTCTCAGTCGATTTAATTCTTGTTCTTTATCACTAGCAAAAGATTACAAACAGCATTGAATATCAGGAGTCATGATATTCAAGGATACATTGAAGGTGAGTTATAAGGGTGAAGAGGTTCTTTCTTTATTTTGGGATGTAATTTTTGTTCTTTAACCAATATTTTTTCAGGTACCCTATCCTTTAATTGTACAATACCCAAGTTAGCTTTGATTGATAATACTAGTTTGAACCTTTGTTTACAGTTCGTATGATGCTGAAATAAAAAAAAAAAACAAGTTTCACTTACTGAAGTGTGTTTTCTAATCTTTTGATTTTTTTCTCTGACAATTGTTCTGATTGTTCAAATTCCTTTTTAAGACTCCGAATCTGCAAAACCAACACAAAATTTAACACACACTAGCATTTAATGTTAAATTATTAACATTTTTTAGAATAAAACTTTGAGTAAAGATTTTATTTAGTCAGCATTCATTAAATAAAAGCATTGATCAGTAAAACATATATTTATAGAGCCTATTAATCATAGAAATTTGTTGACATAAAATGTCTTAATATAAAAAGAGAAAGTTTCAAATACCTACCTGCTTATCATGTAGACTCTCTAAATGCATTTTATCTTGTTGATACGTGTGTTCTTGTTCCTAAACAAAAGTAAATCAATATATTTCAAAGAACAATTTGTACTTTCAAAATGTACAAGACTTGGATTTTGTGTTATAGGAATTTACTACACTTGGTTTTTCAGTATTATAATCAAATACTGACTGACACTATCACAAAACCATACACTACAACTGTCATGTATCGTATGAACAATAAAGGAACAGATAAAAACCAGAGCGACCATTGTCGGGGGGGGGGGGGTGTTTAAGGCCTACTCCCCTATTTATTTAATTCCAAAAATAGACACGTCAAAGGAAGAATTTTTTTACAATATTATGTAGAAATCTTTCAACACAAACTAGGTCATTTCAGGACTAACATATGGTTCAATTTTATTTCAATAAGTTGCTTTTGCTTAATGGTCTTAAACAATGGCAGGAAGCCAAAGGACCCGGAGAAAACACACAAAGCCACCCAACTTGACTCTAATGACAAACCATATGATATAAAGTTTACCATTTGGTCACTCATCCCGTACATGAAATTATGGGTTATAATGACATGTAAGCTAATTTTATCATAACTTCATCATGAGGAAATAAAATATTCACTGATAGATTAACAATTTATATTGGATAGATAATTTAAGAAATGTCTTAATAATATTATCTACCCTTAATTGTCTGTGATTTGATTCCTCTGTATCTTTTAATGTTTTCTTGAGCTGTTCAACATTTTGTTCTAACTCCGATATTGCCTCTGTATTCTAAAATATACCATATTTATATATAATTTAACAACCATTACAAAATAGTATTCACTAACTGGTTAATCAATGGAGATTCCTCATGACTGACCAATCCCCAATGTGGTTATAAATTATCAGAAAGTATGTGAAAAAGTTGACAATCTTGTCTTGACAGATATCCTAATACTACAGTGTATTGCTTACCCAGAAAAATAATATCAGGTTGGATTGAAACACTACATTACTTAGTGCCAGATAGAAATGATTTATATAGACAAACACAATAAAACAATAAGACTTGTGTGTCAATTTGACACTAAAAAATGATTTGTGGAAAATTAAACAGAGGGGCCTCACACCCCCTATTTTCCTGGTAGTGCTATAACAGAAGACATGGCTCAATCGTAGCCAATTATGATCGGTTGATTACCTTTGATGATGATAAACTTTGTTCTTGTTTTATATACTGTAAACTAGCTTCCGTTTTACTTTTTAAACTCCTTACTTCTTGTTTGTGTGTGTCAATTAAATGTTTATATTCACTATCTAAATGACGGAATCTGAAATAAGTATGTAATATAAAGGAAATAAAATACCAAAGCTAAAAACAGTCAAATTTGAAATGTTCTAAAAAGCAAGATGAGTATGCATACATTATCTTAATACACCTACTATCTCTACCAATTTGTTTACAAATTGCAATTTTTCTTGCCCATTTAACTGAAAATAAGACTACCTTTATATTGTTCTGTATTCAGAAAATGAGAAACAAACAAGGAAATTCAAGGCTGAAATACACATCAAAACCAAAAAATGTTGGGAAATCTCAGGCTACCCATTCTGAAAGCTCTTATGTTTTACCTGTCTTTAGAGTCTTCTAAATTTGCTGATAATCTATCAACTTTTATCTGTAATTCATTTTTCTCTTTTTCTATAATTACTCGTTGTTTGACTGTATTATCAACCTCTGTTGTTAACATCTGAACACGATTTTCTAATTCTTTAATAATGTTAGACTGTAAAATATCACTATTTAGAATATAAGTCTTGAAGTCGTACAATTAAAGTGATGATGCATCATTTGTATTTTTGGCTAAAATATCAAATTTGTCATGGCTTAATCCACTCTAATATGCACTCAAACTACCGGGTTTTTAATGTTTAATTAAGAAAACAAAATCAGAAAACGAACGCTAGATAATGTTTTGACTAGGATTCAATCAGATTTAAAACAGGCCTATCATTAAATTTTTCTGGACAACACAATGGTGAACAGATTAATACATAACCGGCAAAATAGATTGATGAATTTCAAATACCATTGTAAATAAGGAAAGGAATTGAACTATTGTTTGACTAATATTACCATTAGAGATTAGTCTTTCACAATATTGTAGTTTGCAAGTGATTTTGGAGACTTTAAAGAAATTGCAATATTTAATTATACCTATTATTTCAAAAGTTCAGGGTTTTTTCAAATTAAAAGGAAAATAAATTACCGTTGAAGTTGTTTGTTGACCATATTCCTTCTCCATTCGTCGCAACTTTACGTCAGTTTCCTCCAACACTTCTTGTACATTTCTAGAGTGATGACTCTGCATTTCAAACTTTTCTTGTTCAAATTCATGTAACAAATCATGAAGCTATAAGAAATATAGTAATATTATCATATTTGATTAACACAAAGCAGATATTATACATGATAAAACGCCATTATTCATATATAAAACATTGTAGATGCAGATGGAAATGTACTGGATTCCAGAAAAATGACAGGTCGTCATCTGACCTTTGGTTTTTCTTTAAAACATGCTTTTGTCTCTTTCGGCAGAAAATGATACATAAAAATTTAGCTTCAGTCCGCTATATTGATTTCCTCAGAATCAAAATTCCAGATGTCCAGTAAATATAAATTAAACTTGTAAAAATGAATTAATTGTCCCTAATCTGTGGTTAAATACTTCATAAATCTATATCAATCAACAATTCAGTAAAGTTCTCTAGATTATGTTTACCTTTTTTTCATATTGAAGTTTTTTTGATTGCTCAGTGTCTTCCACCATTTTCTTTAATTCTGACACCTGTTTTTCTTTGGATTCTCTCACCATATTGGATTCTTTGACAACAGTTTGTACTAAATGTTACAACACAAACATGTCAAATCCTTTGATTTATCACATTCATTCTATTAACCAATTTTTGTTTGACAAACTTCATTTAAGTGTATGATTAAAAAATTAATTCATTTTAGATAGCTTTTAACATCATAAGATCAGTTCTAGAGATATAAATAATTATTGAATTCTTTCAGTAAAATTAAACTAAATTAAAAAGATTAAAACATGTGTTTTCTTTTAAAGAATTCACCAAGGAAACAATAATATTGTTGCTGCATTTACCTTTTTTATCTAGTTTTGCTACCACATCTTCTAATTCTTTCACTTTTTCATTATATTCTGATTTAAGATCTTCTACCTCTAAATTTTTCCTATCAATAACCTGAAGAATAATTTACTACATATATAAACCAAATATTGTTTTTTCATGCCCACATTTTAACGTGGATGTATGACAACTCGCCTATTTCCTCATTCACCAAAGAATCGAAAGATTTCTTTGCACAAACTACAATAACATCAGGATTATTGGTTAAACAGCTTTAATTATTTTCCTTTGATCCTAGTCTTCAACGTCTGGGCCTGTTGTCAATATTTGACGTAAAGTCCATTGCCCATGCGTAACCGGGAGTTTGGTTTTCTAATGTGGTTGATTATCCAGTATCTTCTGGCCAAGTCAAGTTGCATCCCTTCCCGCAATATATCCCACAATTCTTGCATTAATATAAATAAACATGAATCGTTACAACGAAATAGAATTGAATTTAAAAAAAGATAGGCTGGCACTGCCAGGCAGGATACGCCCACATTTTCGAGAGATGGATAGAGAAAAAACAATACGGAAAGTGATTTTTCCTACATCATTAAGTCCTGTATTTCATACTGTATTGGGAGCAGCCATTTTGTTGGTCAGTTCCAGTCTGATATTCATGAAATTCGAAGTCGACAATGATTATGGTGTGACGGTACACAACCTAGAAATGTGACTTTTCGTCAAAATCGGATAAGAATTGTGACCTGTACAGAGTCAACATCCATGATATTCCAATATCTTTCAACTATTCGCGTACAAACGGCGACCATTTCGTCCGGCAATTTTGGTACCATTTTCACGAAATTCAAATAATTCAGGAAGTTACGATCCGATATGCGCAAATACCGAAAGGAACCAAGATCTTTGGGTTATAACCATGCATTTCAAGTTTCATCAAAATCGAATTAAAATTGTGACCTTTACAGGGTCCACAACCTTGATATACCATTTTTTAACAGTATTCACGTACAAACGGTGGCCATTTTGTATGGCAATTTTGGTCTGATTTTCCCGAAATTCGAACTCAACCTTCCTTACGGTGTAACGGTAATATAATCAAACGTTTTTTCAAATCGGATAATAATTGTGACCTCCAAGCCTAAAAAAAAAGGCGATTTTGCGTATAATCAGGGGCCATAATTCAGGAAGTTACGATCCGATATGCGCAAATATCGAAAAGAAGCAAGATCTTTGGGTTATAACCTTGAATTTCAAGTTTCATCACAATCGAATCAAAATTGTGACCTCCACAGGGTCCACAACCTTGATATACCATTTTTTAACAGTATTCGCGTACAAACGGCGGCCATTTTGTATGGCAATTTTCGTCCGATTTTCCCGAAATTCGAACTCAACCTTCCTTAGGGTGTAACGGTGATATAATCAAACGTTTTTTTAAATCGAATAATAATTGTGACCTCCAAGCTAAAAAAAAGGCGATTTTGCGTATAATCAGGGGCCATAATTCAGGAAGTTACAATCCGATATGCGCAAATATCGAAAGGAAGCGAGATCTTTGGGTTATAACCATGAATTTCAAGTTTCATCAAAATCGAATCAAAATTGTGACCTCCACAGGGTCCACAACCTTGATATACCATTTTTGAACAGTATTCGCGTACTAACGGCGGCCATTTTGTATGGCAATTTTAGTCCGATTTTCCCGAAATTCGAACTCAACCTTCCTTAGGGTGTAACGGTGATATAATCAAACGGTTTTTTAAATCGAATAATAATTGTGACCTCCAGAGGGACCACAAGCTAAAAAGGGTGATTTTTCGGACAATCAGGGGCCATAATTCAGGAAATTACATTCCGATAGCCGCAAATATCGAAAGGAACCAAGATCTTTGGGTTACAAACATGCATGTCAAGTTTCATCAAAATCGGTTCAAAATTGTGACCTCTATAGGGTCCACAAGCTAAAAACGTGATTTTTCGTACAATCAGGGGCCATAATCCATGAAGTTTTGATCCGATACATGCCAATATCGAAAGGAACCGAGATCTTTTGGGGATACACCTATATTTCAAGTTTCGTCAACATCGGATAAGAATTGTGACCTGTAGAGAGTCCACAAACAAATTGTGGACGGACGGACGGACGGACGTCCGGACGGAGAGGGGCGACGAAATAATACGTCCGCATGAAAATGTGGGCGTATAAAAATGTAAATATGGCCCATGAAGAGTGAAATTTTACAATAAAATATTTTTTTTTAGGAATGTTGGATATTGAACTGGCATGCAATCAAATGCATTATTTAAAATGGCATTCTTATTTTAGGACGAGTTACCTCCCTTAGACATTATTTGTGATATTGTAAAAGACGGACAATCTAGTCAATGACCGATTTTTCTCAAAGGTTGACAACGCATCCAGACTAGTATTTGTAGAATATTTTTCTGGATGATATATAGAAACTACATGTTTACTTGTTATGCCAGAGGCCAAAATTTTGACAAAATTTTTCTGAAACTTTCAGAAAAATCATATTAATATGTGGGTATATAAAAATGGATCTTGTAAACCCCAATGGTTTGCTGAAAATGGTTGTCCACCAGTAGCACACAATAATCAGGCTCACATAATCCTTGATGTGATCAGGCCTTTACTTCTGAAATTTTAAAATCATGCTTTTGATTGTGATAAAACCACAATAACTTAATAAAACTTACTTTCTGAACATAGCTATCATGCTTTTGTTTTAATCGAACTTTTTCTTCGTGAAAATTAGCTTCTAACATCTTAATCCTTGTCTCGATCTATAAAATGATAATAAAAGTATATAAGAGTTTATTTACTTGATAACAAGCAGTATGAAGCAATACCGACACCTAAAACTTTGCAATGCATGCATTTATAAGAGACTAATTGTACAAACACATTTCTGTGTATATATAGGGCTGGGTATCGATAGTGATTTTTACTATCGATAATCGGCAATGAAATGTCGGTCGATAATCGATAGTATCGAAAACAAACTTATTTTCACGATCGTCATCAAGACTGGATACAGTGTAAGTTCAAAGTTCAACACCATACGAAGTTGTGAAAGATCGTTTGCTCCTGTGCTTCCACACAGCACTTTTAGCTTTGCCGGTAACATCAACAAGCGTTTTGACGTCCATGTGTACTATTTATTGTACCGGGTACTCTATTACTGAGGCACACGTACAGAAATAGTGAACTGTTCAGACGAATTCTGAAGCTTGCAAAGGGAAATAACGCTAACTTTATTTACACATCCGGGTATCTCCGATTTAGCGATATTCAACAATAATTTCTTCAAAACTAAAGTAACGTTTCAATGAGAGTGAATTTATGAAAACGGCTGTTCAATAAGCAGTCACAATTTTGTTATGTGTTACATTGAATACTTCACTTGATAGTAATTAAAGTGAGCGGTGTATTATGATTAACTGAAAGAAGCCAAGTCTGACATTTCAGACGCAAGAAAAATAGACGAAGAGCGATAATCGATAGTAACCCACCGCTATCGATAGTGCTTTTCAGGGCCGTCCAATCGATACTATCGATTTATATCGATATTTTACCCAGCCCTATGTATATATAATTCAAACACATATTAATGAAATAAATTCAGCGTCTAACTGGATTTTTACAAATTGTTAAGTAAAACAGTATAAAAGTCGAAACATCTCAGAGTTTATTTCAGTCTATAAAGAGGCATAGTTAACTCAAATCTTTATGGCATCCCATGAAACATGAACAGAATCTGTAACTCTACCATATACATCTGTGTATTAAATTTCAATCAAATATATTAAAGGTAAATGAAAACGTTTATTCCCATTCGGTAACCGATAGGGGAATCAAATAACGTTTTGAAAATGAAAAACTTTAGAAAACACAAACATTAAAATCTACAATGGTTTCTTACCTCTGATGTATGTAATGAAAATTGTTCATCAGGATAGGGGGTAACTAAAAAAAAAACCAAGTATTAAATATATCATTATTATATTATTTAGAAGGAATCACATAGCTTGGGATTTTTTTGTGATATGACGAAGCAAGCTGCTCACCTTTTGGATAAAGTGTAGACGTAACATGACTATGATGACTATATGGTCTTGACCAATCACTATCATTTACCTAAAATAACATATTAAATCATTAACAGACTGTTCAAAGCACATGCATGTAAAAATACAGCACCAAATATAAAGCATATCCAGGAGTTTTTTTCTTTACAGCAATCCTGATGGTGATAGGAAACATTTAGAATTTTAAATTGTGGTGTGTTCTAATCAGCTTGCAATTAATGTAGTTATAAATGAGTTCACCTGAGTAATATTTCTTCTAGTAGGTGACTTACTTCTTGGTCTAACATCTATAATAAAAAGAAACAGAAAGTACATTTTTGACTTATACAGCATCATCCATAAGATATTTTAACTCCTTCACTAAAATAATCCACATTTGCAACTACTGGTATCAAAATAAACACAGACTGAAAATTTACCAAGTAAATTCACAGTTGTCCTTATGAAGTTGCTAATTGTATTGAATGTAACTCACCAAATTTTCGTTGCTCTCTATTTAATGGGGAATGTGTTGGTGAAGATTTTGTATCAAGACACAAATCATCCTGTAGAAAGATACAAATATATAATACATAGGTCTACTATTAATTTAGCTAAAATTATTTCCAAGAGACAATCTGAGTATAATATAGATCCTGTTTCATTTCGTTTTTAATATTAGCCAGGAAATGATCTGTTATGGTGAGATTTTGGTGTGAGTCTGTCAGGTGCACAGAAATGTGGGTAATCCATTAGAAATATCAATGCTGATTGCTTAAACAAATGTGTGAGGTCTTAGGATCAAAATTTGCTTTTATGACTTTTATGACGCAACCTTCCAAAGATCTTTATGTAGTGTAGGCCATCCAAATTATATATCTGTATTTTAATCAGATTGTTAAGAAAACAAGATATGTTATTTCAACAATTCACTTGCCGACTTTAACCGACAGGAGAACCCAAAGAAATCTCATAAGAGGTGGACAACGCTACTCCTTGCCATATACAGATGTGTAATTTTTAAACATTCTTACTCATAAACATTTGCCACATACAAATGAACTACTTAAACATTCTACTCAAAAACATTTGCCACAAACAGATGCATAATTCTTAAACATTCTACTCATAAAATTTTGCCACATACTACTTATAATTAAATGACACCCTTATATCTATAGCACACATTTAAGTCACCCAACAACCTGTCTAAAAAGAATAAATAGAATTTATCAAAAAGGGACAACTGGTATAAAATTGAATGTTAATATATTACCAGAGCAAATGGCAGAGATTGTTCATCTCTATTTGGTAATGATAAATGGTGATGGCTATCTAATGATGAAACACCAAGACTATTGGTTGATCTGTAATACAATACGTTTACAGATTAAGGGCCGGTCACACAGGCTTCCGCGAGTTGATCACGAGTGTATCGCGAGGAAGAACTGTCAAACGCGAAGTAAGCGCGGTCACAAGTGAATGACACGTGAATGAAACGTGGTGGACTCGCGAATAACAAGTGCGCACACGCGCGAAAAATTTTACACGCGCACGGAGTCCGATTTTATTTTTGAGCAGCACAAAAATTAGGCGCAACGGCCACCGCGTGTCGCACACGTGGTGTAAACGCTGTACAAACGCGGGCCAAACGCGATAACACGTGGTACACTCGCGGATCACAAGTGGACGACAAGTGGTCACTCGCGGGCAAACGCAAAATTTCTTCGTGTGACTGCGTGTGTAGCACTTGTCATCCACTTGTGATCCGCGTGTCTACAGCGTTCCTACCACCTGTGATAGCGTGTGCTCCACGTGTAAAAGGCTTCCTCAGGGATTGTGTCACGAGTCATCCGCGGGCCATTCGCGTGTTTTCGCGTTGAATCGCGATTGAACCACGACTGATTCGCGTGTCGTCCACGACCCAATCTCGTTTGTACCACTAGTTATTTCTGCTATAAAAAGATCGCGTGTGGGCCATTTTGATCTTTACTCTACGGAATATTGATCGATACTGATCCAGAACACCGGACGCGGCGGCTTTTATACACGCGGGCGGCAAGCGGAGCACAAGTGATCGGCACGTGATTCACACGCGGAGCACATGTGGAGCACAAGTGATACACACGCGCTGCGTGTGACCCCATTTTCTGACCACAAGCGCTCACACACGGAGGACTCGTGGTGGACACGCGATGCACACGCGCGCGTGTGGTCCACTTGTCATTCGCGTGTCCAGCATGTCTGAGACAAATTGGTTGATTTTCACCGCGTGTAGAAAAAATTTGCAAAATTTATAGCAAAATTACACGTGATCAACTCGCGGAAGCCTGTGTGACCGGCCCATTAGATCAGTTTAAGCAATATTAATCAGAAAAGAATTGACAAATGATTTTTTTTTTATCCCTTTTTTTATTGATAATAACTAATGAATGTAGAAATCCCTTTACTATGACAATCTGTTTCTTAAGGAAATATACTTCATATCTTGATATAAGCATAGGCATGAGTTTCCTAAAATCGTGTGACTTCTATGAGCTCATGCAAGTCTAGACAGTCCAACCAAGTATATAAATGTACATTTCATAATTATGAGATATTGAACATGGACATGGATCAAATAAAGATGATCAGTTGTGACTGTGTAAATTTCATTTCAACTTGAACAAAATAAAAAAAACAAATCTTTGAACGTCATGCACAATCACTGAAATGAACTTCTTCAACTTAGCATGCTAAGTAGAGATTGATTTCCATGCCTTCGCCTAGGAGAGTAGAAAACAGCATAAAACCTTTGTTTGATATCACGACTAGTTAGAAATGTTGAGGTAGCAGTTGGTTCCCAGAATGCTGATTTATGAAATAATGATGATCCAACAGAATGAGTCAGTTCTCCTGATACCCAGTCTGGTGTTTTATCCTGAAATACAAGATAGCATAAATATCAATCATGGATTAAATAGATCATTTTACTGACAAGAAAACCAATAAATGCTAATGGGACTTAAATATTTCTTTTGATTTGTCTTTGCAACAGTTGATTCTGGAAGAATATTTTAACTAAATTGTGTTCGGTTTGATACAAATAAAAGTTAATCAAGCTGTATGTCACAGGTGCATAGAATAGAATTATTTCAAGATACAGGCAAAGAACATAACAGAATCAAATCATAAGTTGATGTCATTCAGTTAAAGTTCACCTATGAGACACCCAACATGATATAAATTCCCTTGTATATTTCAAGAGCACATTATACAAAAAGATAGGTTGCCAGGCAATGAAACATTCACCCACAGCAGCTAAGTCATCTGGGCAGTCAACAAGGGTTGTTGCATATTTTTCTTTTGTCATAAATGGGAAGATTTACAACACTTGAAAATCTGACCAGTAATAACCCATTACATTAAGTACTTAGCAGATATCATTAAAAATAAATAGGCTTTTTCGTCATGTGACCTTCGTATAAATTTAAAGTCGATCGGATATTAACAAGATATTTCAAAGTGATCAAGGACCATAACTCTTGCAGTTATTATCGGAAATCGTCTAATGACCTTAAACACTGAGTATAAATTTCAAGTCCATTGGACATTAGCTTTTGCCTCTAGAGCTTCTACAAGATTTTTCAAAAAGTCATGGGCCAGTAATTATCAGAAATAGTTGAAAGTCAATAGGCTCCTTCATTTCAAGACCTTATACATTGTAAATAAATCCAACGTTAAATAGGACATCCACTTTCGCCTCTAAAGCAACCACAGTGATTAAGGACCATAACTCTGGTAGTAATTGTAGGAAATCACTAGAAATCAGACGGATTATTTGTCGCATTACCTTAAACACTATGAATAAATTTAATATCAATCAATTTTAACTTTAGCCTCAACATAGTGGACACCGGATAGGCGACATTATACAACCACATTTCAACACATAAAAATTAATAAAATAAAATCGGAAGAAACCAAAATATTTTGCAGTGGGGCTTAGCCACATAATGTTAATGATTAATACCAAAAAACAAGAAATTATGAAAACACTCAATACACAGAAATACATACCTCTTCTAAATTCATAGGATCGTCAAAATATATTGACTGAAAAAAATTTCCAATTGTTAGAGCTTAGAAACGTTAAGTCATTAAATTTACTAATCAGCATTACTAATAAGGTCTACTAAAAACTAAAAGAATAGAATGGCACTACTCTAATGTGTTAGCTAGTAAATAATCACTAGAAAGTAAATTACCGTTTATTATCTATAATGACGTCAAGGTATTACATAGGTAATAGGTCACTGTCAACTATTATCTTGCAAATGCAGCTTGTTAACAAACATGCATAGCTTATTAACTGCACCAATCACTTGATGCAAATAAAACCATCAAAGCAAACTAAGACTACCCACCATACTTTTTAATAAAGATATTTTTCAGCCATGTGAATGATTAAGTTGACTTATGCAGCTAGTTGCAGACATATGTCATAATTTCTTGACAATAAGAAAATGCCTCAAAAGTTAGAAAGCTGATATTTCAGCAAAGCTTACTGAAACATAAATGACCTTGCTATTCAGGAAACTAGCACTTAAGATTTGCAATACCGATACATGTAATTGACTTAAAAGTTACCATATAAGTAGGTAATGTTGGCAAATTTCCTTCTTCAGGTTTTAAATCAAATGGTGACTCTAAAGTTCCTCTTCGAAGCATTCTTAACATCAGTTGTGAATAAAGATTACGATTTTTTCTGAAATATAATTTCATTCAATACATAACACTTTAGCTATACCAATAGCTGATAATATATTTAAGAAAAATACAACAATAAGCATGATAAAATTGAAGACAAAGTTTAATTTTTGAAAGACATTTTCTTGAATCGGACTTGCTGATATTACTCTGTGGAATTAATGACTTTAAAGTTTTAAGTGAGAGCCTTCATCAGTTTGGATCACAAAAGTAAAGAATTATTTAAGTCAAAATACCTGCTGGATAATCCAGATGATGGTGGTTCACACAACTTTTTTATCCAGACTGCACATCTTTGACGATCTAAATATAAGTATGAAATAGACAATGACTAAATCAGTTCAATAGTTGAAGACTAACATGGATTTTTATTAAAAGGCTCAGGGTTCATATACCCACTTATATCAATAAATACCATGTGAAATCTATGATACCTCTGTTCATTAGTTAATCTCTTGGTTTAGTTAATCTGATAGACAAATAAATGATTACCCTGTTGATTGACATCTGGGGCCGTATTTATAAAAAATCTAAGAGTTTTTATAACTTTTACTCTAAGACTTCCTAAAACAACATTTAGTTAAAAGTTACTCTTTAGAAATATTTATAAAGGGTCTTAGAGTTACTTTTAACTAAATGTAAGACTTGGGTCCTAACCAAACTCTTAGCGATGTAACCATGGGAAATCCGGGGATTCCCTGAAGTTATTTATAGCTCAATGTTGATGTCAGACAGTACATCTAACGTTTCTGCAATCACTCTACTCACTGTAGGTTGACTGATGCCGAAATCGTCACCACTACACAGTTGCATTTTACCAGTAGCTAGGAAACGAAGCGTAATGGCGATCTTCATCTCAGCGTCGATTGAGAAATTTCGTTTAGTAGGAGTTTTAAGTAGATGCCGAACTAAATCTGTAACAAAAAGAACCCCACCCATGTCCATTCGATATCTCCTTATCAACTCGTCATTGTTGTACTCCACTAAGAAACCTCTTCTTGTTTTAAACTCTCTTAGGCGGCGTACACGGACGGCCATGTTAACCAAGAAAAGAGTACTTTTAACAAGTTAGGAGTGCTACAGGAGGACTCCTAAATATGTGTCATAGTTAGGAGTAATTCTTAAAGTAAAATGTTTTATAAATAGGTCTTAGGAAAATCTACAAAGTTAGGAGTAATTATTGACAGTTAAGAGTTGGTTCCAACTCTTAGAATTTTTATAAATACCGCCCCTGGTCATTAGGTGCATTATTAATACTTAGACCTATCTTTATTACATGACTAGCCATTCAAATATCATTCTTGTGTCTCTTGTTAATTTAAGTTTAAGCTCACAGCTCTAATGAAATAAAATGAAATGGGGTTTAACGTGCTATTGTTCTGCTTCGACTGGGCTAATGAAGACGGGCATACGCCATACGGTTGATGTTGTTCTTAGCGTTTAGCGTCCGCTTCCACCGAAGGTGATATCGCAGACAAGTCTTATTTTTCATTTTATTATCTTAGCGCACGCGCAGGGGTCACTCCTGTGGGAGGAAACCGGAGTGCCCGGAGGATACCCACGAAGTTGAGAAGGCCCCCCTATCTCCATGCCACATAAGCTCACACCAGGGCTCGAAACCACAGCCGCAAGCCAGAGGTGACCGGCCAGCTAGAGGTCGAAGCGCAGCACTCTAGACCATCAAGCCATCCCAACCCCGGGCATATGCCATACAGTGCACTAGGGCAACTTTTATACCAAATTCCAACTGCGAAGGGAACTTTCATGTGCATGCCAATCTGTACACTGGGCCTTGGTTTTTTGTACCATCCAACCAACTAGACAAATGTCGCTGTTCGACCCTCGATCCTGCACCTCTGACAAAGGGAAACCTAATGAACTTTCTCAGCCAACACCGAGATAGAACCTGCAACCTTCAGGTTAGCATTAGTAGCAAACCAGCAGCTTACTCACTTAGCCACCTTGACTTGCTCACAGCTTTAAAATACCATTCACATAAAATAACATCAGTAAGCCTACCTTTTTTTTCTGGCAGTTTTAAAACATATGGTTTCATATCTACTAAAATTTTGTCAAACTCAGTGTCAAGCTGTTCACTGGTCATAGTTTGACTTTCCATACTGACTAAATGAATGACTGTTCAAAATTTCAGAAGAAATATGAACCTATTGAAAAGAAAAAAGTATACAACATTAAATTAATGTTGACAGATACAATTGTATTTCATATATATAAAGCATACAAAACATATATATCCAGTCTCACTTGGATTCAAAATCATGGTCTCTCTAGTGATGTAATTACCCAAACAAGAAAATCAAATGACATTACTTATACTATTATCTACTAATTTTTATAAACCTCAAAAGGCTGAATTGCTTTCGCAAGATTGGGACTATAATAAGAATGATGATGAACAGTGACTAATTCGAAACTAAAAAAATCCATAACCCAATTTTAAGGAAAAGAAGCCAAAATTCAATAAGCCATATATAGTCAATCTAATTAGGTAAAGTTAGGTTGAACTAATGAATTTACGTTCAGATTTTTTTTCTAAGTATTACACTGTATTGTAATCTAACTATTTTTCTACCAAAAGTGTGCAATAGTAAATCAACCAATCCCCTACATGGAAACATTGAATAATATTTAATTTAATTTATTTATTCATCAAGTATCCACTGCTCAATTTGTTCTTAGTGGAGGCCTTTAGTTTACTCTTTCATGGGTTTCATTTCCTACAAGTCCTTCTTTAAGCAGTTGCTTTTGAAATGAATTGTATCCGCTCTGCTCTCTACATCGTTACCGACGCATGCTGTACACAATTTGAATTAAGGTGAAAATAACGCTTTTCTCCCATCTTGGTTCTTAGGCTATTTTGGAATCCTTACTGTCTATTTTTCACCATGATTCTTCTATTTTATAGACTTAAGGTAATAATTGTTCATGCATGGTGCATAAAAAAACTTTAGTGGTATCAAATACCAAGTTTTGTCTGTTATAATTGATGTAAGCTACAGCACAAATTTTCATTTGATAATGGCGGACCAATTCAAATGAATGTTTGTTCATGTTTTTACATGTAAATAGTATTGGATTTTTATAAATTTGTGTCAGATGTCTCAAGAAATGTTTCCTTTCATTTGGCAATCCAGGAAGAATCATGGTGAAACATAGATGGTGAGGATTCCTAATTAGCCTTAGAACTGCGAAGTTTCTTGTAATGAGTTTAATGACGTATTACGTAAGCTGCCATGACACCGGCCAGTCGAAATTTCGCGTAGCAGTTAGGTTTCATCAAATCATATAATCATGCGGTAAGGCTTCACCTTTATTTCAATGGGAATGGATTTATTATATGTTAAGCTATGTTTTGGGTCAGTTTATTTGTAAATTAAGGGATAGATTGGCCAGTAACCTTTTTGTAGTTATTTGACTAAAAAACTTGCGCAAAGGAGCTCAGTAAGATAAGCCACTACTGTGGCTGGAGGAGGCGGAACACGACAGTAGTGGAACCATTTCTAGTGTATAGCAATGCCAATATAGTAATACTGATCACAATAACAATTCGTACCACTTGAATCTTGACACTTTCAAACAGGAAATTCTAAAATAAAAACATTTCATACTACGTAAATTAAGTCCTAGAATGTCGCAGAATATAAATATAAACGATCAGATATGAATAATAAATTAAAATTAATCACTTAAACAATTGATCATCCTGTCACTATTACTAATGTCAGACTAAATCGACTAAACATGTCAAAACAGAACATCAATTTCAACCAGTTCCTGTGTGTAGAGGTAGTAACCCTGTAGTGAGGCTGATTACTGTAATTGAACCCAATTCTATAAAATTCTTCTGTGAAAAGATGTAATTAATTAGGTACCTGACTTCTTCACTGATAAAAGTGCATGATGGCAATGATGCTTCAATTTGTGAAACAGCTTTCACTTCTTTGAGTTAAGTTTGACGTTCGGTTGTTTCAAAACAACCTCCATGCTAGTCTCGGTCACCTAGGTCATGTTCGAACTGTTAGTCAGGATCGGACTCCAGGATCGGCGAAACTGCGACGAAGGCTGACCTTAACGCATGCGTATTATAATTTGTGATTTCTGATGGCTTTCGCAAGAATACAAATAATATTAAATAATTCTTAGACAGGTGGCATAGTATCATACCGTTGTCATACCACATAATGATGAAATCCGAGCACTGGCAAACGAACAGACCTTACACGTTAGGCTCGGTTTTCCGAGTGGCATCATCTTTCTCTGTTCACTTGAACTTGGCCATAAGTTTAGTAAGATAATTTTTTATCTTTGACGGGTTTGATCTAGTTCTATTGTATTTTATGAAATACAAGTCACTGTACACGACTTTTCTAAGCACGTGCAACAGGCGTTAACTATGGCGGAAACGGTTGGAAAGGTAAATATTAATTTATTGGGGCATAATGGATAATGTAAATTCATTTAGACCTGCATTTTAAATGTTAAATTAGGAGTCTATCTCGATTATATTTTGGAGTTAAATTCTGCTTAATTTTGTGTTAAAAGCCCTTGAGCAGAAATTTTGTGACAAGGAAAATACACCATTCCTCTGCCTCTATAATTTGACGCTTAGATTTCATATATATACACAAAATGTTATTTCTGAGACACTGTTAAAATCGGGATGAACCCTTTAAATCTACTCTAGACTATTGACAGTATTGTCTCTGGTATGTCATAGAGTGTAGAGTAGTCCAATGAAAATGTAGAACACTTTGTATTCTTCCTTGTTATTTACAGACTGGACATCCTCCAGGATTTTTCAACTATTCAATTTATATTTTATGTCAGCCCAGATACATAATAAATAAGTTATAGTGTATATTGGGTCGGCAGCAGTCTGTCACTGTCACTCAGGGAACCGGGCACTGTGGAGGCCTTACAGTTACAGAATGTCCAGGGCCAAGGTGAAGGTATGATATGTAAGCGTATACCACAGGTAGTCTGAAATTAAGATAAGAGTAGGTAGTAGTCTAGGATGCACTGCCAATGTCCTGGCAAAAATTCTGTTATTAGATATTATTAGGCCGCTTGGTGTACAAAAGTAAGATGTTAAACCCCACTTCTTGGTAATTTGCGATTGTGTGATGTTTTTAATTGTGGATATTTGTAGTAATCAAACTATTTATTGCTGGTCTAAACTTGTAATGTAATATCAATTTTATATTTCTAATTTCATAGCTTTTTTTATAACAATTGCATTCATTACACCTTTTATGTTTTCTGGGATTTAATGTCCAATCAACACAAACTATGGACTTATGTACAGTTCAATTTTTTTTTTCAATAATTCACTTGCACATAGTGGTCTTTAGCAGTTGGAGCAACACAAACTCAAGATTAACATATGGTTCAATTTAATTTCAATAATTGACTTGTGCTGGACGGGCGACTATGCTACTTGTCGCCTTCATGTAAAATCGGGGAAGCAAAAACCACGCCAGTTGACTCAATGACAGACCTTCTGATACAACCATTTGCTCCTCCCCATTGAGGATCTATCATTTTATTTTATATATTACAGACAATTACCTGTAAAGCTGCTGTAGCATGGGAGGCAAAGAAACCATTAGTTCTGGAAACAATTGAAGTTGACCCACCAAAAGCTGGTGAAGTCAGAATCAAGATTCTGGCTACAGGAGTTTGTCATACAGATGCGTATACTCTAGATGGGTTTGACCCTGAAGGAATTTTTCCAGTTGTATTAGGACATGAAGGTGGTGGTATAGTAGAAAGTATTGGTGAAGGAGTCACATCTGTACAACCAGGTTTGTATTTTTTTCCTTCCAATTGAACATACATGCTTTCACCAAGTTTTCCTAGGAGCAATCCAGATTTCTCAAAGGTATCCATTGATAAAAAGGAGTTTGAGTACTCAAATCAAATGCCAATGAATGATTGAATCATCCACAAATGTTCTGTGAATTAAATAACATGTAAATTTAAGAAGATTGTCTATTAGTAGTGTAATAGAATAATTGGACTGATAACTAGGTTGATATCTTGTTTATTTTGTATATCTTTTAGGTGACCATGTTGTGCCACTGTATATACCTCAATGCTATGACTGCAAATTCTGCAGGAGTCCAAAAACTAATCTTTGCTCAAAAATTAGGTAAGTTATAAATAAAAAACTAAAAAAATCACCAAGCAACTTTCACAATGTTGAGCACAGTTACTGTGATCCAAACTATCTATGCTGTTCAAATAACACAAACAATTACTATAAAAGTGTGTTATTTGATTATGTTCCAATTACTAAATGCCATTCAAAGAATATCTATGCTGTTGTATATACAGCCATATCTTGTTACCCCTATCTGTCCATCCTTCAATGGGCGGGGATGGATGCCAATGGATGGCCCAATGGTTAGTATGTGCACGCTGTATCATAAAGCCTGTCAATGAATCAACTGGCGTGGTTTCGAATCCCCAGTTGTACATGACAAAGAGTATGGGTCGCTGTCCAACCTCAATGGGTTTTCTCCAGGTCCTCCAGTTTCCTCCCACTGCTAAAGATCCCTACGTCCAAGCGAATTATTGAAATAAAATTAAAACCATATGTTAGTCCTGAAATGACCTAGTTTATGTCAAGTGGTCATTTAATGGTCTAGCATTTGACCTCCCCAATTTTATGTGGACACTCTGTGAGCAGTGTTTTCCAAAGTGGGCAATGAGTAGATCTAAAGGGTCAATGACTCGATGACAAAAAATTGTGGAGGGGACAGTATAACCATATCTATTACTTTCACTTTGTCTCTTTGTTTTTTTTAAGGGCTACACAAGGTAAAGGTGTAATGCCTGATGGGACATCAAGATTTAGATGTAAAGGAAAAGAGTTATTTCATTTTATGGGCACCAGTACTTTTAGTGAATATACAGTTGTAGCAGAAGTGTCTGTTAGTAAGGTAAACATTCACCATATTATAATGTTCCCTGGCTCATGTGCTTATCACTGAATTAAAAACATTGTTTAACAAGCTGCGAAATGTCTCTAACTGCGCCATATTACTTGTAGAACTAATTTGAAGGCATTAGTTTTATTATAAAGTAATCCACACATGGCTGTGTTTCAAGGCAAATGCTTGTTGGGATCACATTTTATAAGTGTATTCCTCAATAACTCGAGATGTGTGCTAATATGTGTAATCATTATGCTTTTTGACGTGAAAATTACCCAGAGGTAGATTATTAAAAAAAGTTAACAATGGGTTATATTATTATATATATTGTACAGTAGACATAAATAAATCGTAAGAGAAAATTAATATTACATATTGCAGGTAGATGTTAATGCTCCATTAGATAAAGTATGTTTACTGGGTTGTGGAATATCTACTGGTTATGGTGCTGCGTTAAATACAGCTGGAGTAAGTGTCATAGTTCAAGTACTTATCTAGCTTCTGAATAATGTATCCTCATTTGAGATTATTTGTGCAATTATTTAACATATCATGTATGTTATTCTATTCAATTTTAGTAAATTCAATGGCAACCATTTCTAGCCCTACTTAATGAACTTTAATTGTCCAAAACATGTTAAAAACCATTATTCAGAATTCATAATACTTTGATATTTCTACATGTAGGTAGAGCCTGGTTCCACATGTGCTGTATGGGGATTAGGAGCTGTAGGGTTGGCTGTTATTATGGGGTGCAAGAAAGCTGGTGCTACTAGAATTATTGGTGTTGACATTAATGAAGACAAATTTGCAGTAGGTAAGTCTAAAAAAAACATCATAGATACACCAGCTTAAATTTATCCCATTTGCTCTTAAATGTCAAGTTTTAGGAATGTCAAGTGTTTACCTCTTGAATTCCATTTGATTACAAAAATGATCCGAAAAGAAAAGTATTCATATATTTGTACTAATCTTTTCTGTAACATTTAAATGTGGAATAGAAATATAAAGTTTCATGTCTGTTGGTATTAATAGGATAGTAATCACCCTTTGTTTACAGCTAAAGAATTTGGAGCAACAGAATTTTTGAACCCAAAAGAATTTGAAAAACCAATTCAACAAGTAATTGTTGATAAAACTGATGGTGGATGTGATTACACCTTTGAATGTATTGGAAATGTTGGAACCATGGTAAATATCAAGACTATAAACAATATATGAAAATGCCAATGTCTAAGCGAGACATGGGGTTTTAAGTCAGTAATTGTATTGGGAATATGGTAAAATATTATGTTATGATTCACCGCATCCAGAATTTAAATAACACTTAAAAATGCCTGTGTTTAAGCCAGAAAAAGTCGGGGGTTCAAATCTAGTAATTGTATATAGGAACTTGTTAATATTAATTAATAATCAATAATTTCCAAATATTTTAAATGATAATTAACCATAAAGGTCAACAAAGGCCCAGTTTGTGTCCAAAATCAAATTTATCAGAAGTAAACAAATATTTAAAAACAATGTAAAATATTTTGGCGTCTGTCAGTTACGTCAAAGTTGTGATGCTTAGTGAAATTTTGATACCAATGTTGTAAATAAAAAAAATATATTTTTATACCTCTGCAAATGGACTATATATTTTTTTTGCTACCTTAAAATGATAATCTCATCATGCAAACCACAGACATCTTTTTACAGGTAGGCTACCTGCACAAAAATAACCATATTATGTATTATTTGATCTGTAGAGAGCTGCATTAGAAGCATGTCATAAAGGATGGGGTGTATCAACTATTATTGGCGTAGCTGGTGCCGGTCAAGAAATATCGACCAGACCATTTCAGTTAGTCACAGGAAGAGTGTGGAAAGGCTCAGCTTTTGGAGGCATGTAATTAATATTGATTGGTCAACCTACTATGTATAATGTTAGCAATATTTACAAGTATTTCATTATTGGCTATAATATTTTTTTTTTAAACAATTAGATTTCTAACAGATAATTCAACATTTCATCTGTAGATTTCAATATATTTAGTGTTAGTTAAAACTTATCTGTAGATTTTAAAACTAGTTAAACCTCTTTGATTTAGGTCAGAATAATGAATTGAATTGGGCTTATCTGTTGTTGTTTTGAGAGCCTGTCTTTTAAAAAATTATTATTTATAAATATTTATCTTGTCACCCTAGGATGGAAAAGTCGTGAGAGTGTACCAAAATTAGTAGATGAGTATATGAACAAGATATTGAAAGTAGATGAATTTATTAGTTTTACTCTACCACTAGATAAAATCAACGAAGGTTTTGATTTGATGCATAGTGGGAAAAGGTGGGTGTAACTAAATGTTATAATTTCTTATTTTAGGGAATGTGGATTTTTATACACCAACATTTAACACCTGTCCATCCATACTGCAGTCCAGACACAATTGCTTGTGAACTACATTTTTCATCCCATGAAACTTTGTATTAGATTTTTAATGTACGAGAACAAGATTCATCAATAGTTCCTTGTACTGTCACCCTTGACGTAGTGATAATAATGACGGAAGTTAACGTCCTACTGCTAATGAAGATGGACATAGGCCTAGCGGTGTGTTTTTAGAGAAATTTTGCACGGACTGCAATTGAATTTCCTACTGTCAGGGGTTCTGTAACATACACACTATTGACCCTAAGGCTAAAGGTGTACACAGGGTCTCAATTTTCCATACCATCTTAATAACTAGACCATGTTCTTTGTAAGGCCCTCCGACAAGGGGAAACCATGCTGGAAAATAATGGGGAACTTTCTCTGCCCATCCTGTGATCAAACCTTGGACTTAATGGTAAGTGAGCCAGCACCATGGCTCCCCATAGTAATTTTTATACAGAAAGTGCCTGACAAAATGGTCTCTTTTTGTATGCAAATAGTGTAAAAGTATGTAATACCAAGGGTGTGGAGCACCAAGAAGTCAAAATTTTTATCCAATTTTGATGAAACTTAAAGTATATCTTTATGACCCAAATATCACAGCCCTTTATGATATTTGCACATTTCAGACCACAACTACTTGGATTATGGCCCCTGATTGTACGAGAAATTGCTTCTTTTTTTTTTAGCTTGCTTGCTATGTGCCTTTTTTATACGCCCACATTGAAATGTTGTCGTATATTGTCATCGCCCCCGTCCGTCCATCCGTCTGGCGTCCACAATTGCTTGTGGATGCTCTACAGACTGAAGTTATGGCCCTTGATCACTTCAAAAAATCTTGTGGATGCTCTAGAGGCCACAGTTAATATCCGATTGGCCTTAAATTTATACACAGTGTTTATGGTCATGAGACGAAGAAGTCTATCGATTTTCAGCGATTCCCGATAATTACTGCCAGAGTTATGGCCCGTTGATTACTTTAAAAAATCTTGTGATTGTTCTTGAGGCAAAAGTTAATATCCGATTGACCTTAACTTTACACACAGTGTTTAAGGTCGTGAAACAAAGAAGCCTATTGATTTTCAGCGATTTCCGATTATTACTGCCAGAGTTGTGGCCCTTGATCACCTCTGAAAATCTTGTGGACGCTTCAGAGGCCAAAGTTAATATTTGATTGACTTTAAATTTATACACAGTGTTTAAGGTCATGAGACGAAGAATCCTATGGTTTGTCAGTGATTTCTAATAATTACTGCTAGAGTTATCTCGCTTGATCACTTTGAAAAACTTTTGTGACATTCTAGAGGCCAACCTTATCATCCAATTGACTTCAGATTGATACACAGAGTTTAAGGTCTTGAGAAGAACAAGTATAATGATTTTCAATGAATTTTGATAACTGATCAGCTAAATCCATGATTTTAAATGTTTCGTATACTAAGTGTTAGCATGGGGCAGAACTTTATAAAAACCAATCAAATTCTAATGATTTTCTGAGTATTATAAATGTTTCATTATCAAAAGAAATAAGAATATGCGTCAACTCTTGTTGACTGCCCGGACGATTTAGCTACTGTGGGCGTATGTTTCGTGGCTGGCAACCTATCTTATTACATAATTATTGTATGCACTGCTAGAGCTGTTAGCTAATATATTCAAAACATGCATAAATATTCCATTTTCCCAATTAAAAATGTGAAAAGTCAATCTCCAATGAATTATTTGCTCTTTTTGCAGCATCCGTTCTGTCATCACATTATAAAGAAAGATGAAGAAAAACAGCTATGCCTTTATTCCTAGTGATTACACTATTGTTATTGTGATGATTTAAGATTAAATAAGCCAGATTATGGTTATATATCAGAAAAATGTTATACTGATGTGATATTCTTAAATCATCCTGTTAAATAAAGTCAAGCTTTATAAATATATACATTCAATTATGTTGTTATTATTGGGGCATTATAGTACTATATTTGTTAAACAATAAATTCTTTCTTAAGTATGTAAGTGTTTCTCTTAATATGTAATCTTTTGTTAAAGAGTTGTAATCATAAAGAAGTATGTAATCGTTATCTGTTTGAATCTCAATGACTACCAGATTAGTTTCTCTTATTAGCTCATAATGACTGAACAAAAATATTCTATTAGTGCTGAGGACATTTTTTAAAAAATGAAAAGCTCCCAGGCAGGAAAACGGGAATCAATTTAAAATTAAGGGTGAATCTGGTGTATAACCTGAGGATTACCTGGTAAGGTGGTAGAGCCGTAATTAGAATAGTGTTTCAAGCATATTGTCTAGTTGTGCAATGCCCTATTAGCGTTGACACTTTAATGATTTAGGATTTGTAAATATAGGTCCCTCTCTTGAGAGTACACCTTAAATTGGTGTGGTTTAAAAGTAGGTCTATCTCTATTGTCAAATTTACATTATGTTGATCTCTAATCTATGTATAATATACTGCAAGACAATCTTAAAATGGCCATAAACGAGGTCAAATAGATATAGCAACAGATAGCTTATCTCTAAAGATAATAAACTTTTAATGTAATATGATGGATTACATACACTGTTAATACACATGTAAGCGGTTTAAAGATAGTCAGCAACAAACAGCTGGGAGGAAGCACACATTTTAATTCAGTATTATCTACAATATGGAAGACACTGCAGGAAAGGTAAAAAGTTTCATAAAACTGAAAATGCTACCCAATTTTAAAGCCTGTAGCAACAATAAATCCACTTATGTGGCATTAAAGAAGAATTTCAGTCATTGACATTTTTTTCATTGTCCAATTTTAAAAAGAGTTTAGTAACTGCACAACAGAAATACAAATCTTTTTAACTTTAATTAGCATATTGAGTGATAATGAATAAACAAGTGCCAATGGCTGGACTTATCTTTTAATTAAGAACAGTATTGAAGTGCACTGAATTGGTCAAAGAAAACCATTTGATGGAATCATAAAAACAAGGCTATAGCCTATATGATTTCGTTCCTTTTCAAGGTAATAACATGTAGGGCTGCTGTAGCATGGAGTGTAAAACAGCCATTAGTTATAGAAACAATAGAAGTCGATCCACCCAAAGCAGGTGAAGTTAGAATTCAGATTCTGGCTACAGGAGTTTGTCGTACAGATGCTTATGCACTGGATAGATATGATCCTACTAAAGCGTATCCTGTTATATTAGGACATGAAGGTGGTGGAATAGTTGAAAGTGTTGGCGAAGGAGTCAAGTCTGTGAAACCAGGTAAGATGATTTCACGAATATATGTATATTTGCATACGGTATGTAGATTAGCTCATGCATGTAGGATTTAGATTAGCGAGAGAAACGACGATTCAAATTTCTGATAATTCATTCTAGATGTAGACCTACTACCCTTGAACACATGCAATATCTTGCAACTGCTTTAGTAGTATGAGGTGTCAACTGAGAAAAGTATCCGTGACAGAACTGGAATTCTGCAAAGAAGAAAAGACAAAGCTGACCGGGAATAACAATTTGGCAATATTTTCAGCAACTTGTAAATATGCTTTAGCAAGAAAGATTATTTCCAGATCTAGAATTTGCATTGTTTCCTTCAAGAGAATCTTTAAAATGTTACCACCATTCGAGTAGCTAAGCTGGTATGATATATCTAATCACTTTTTAGATGTTTTACATTGCGCTAGAAGTTCTCTTTCAGTATTACCTTATCCGGATGAAGAAACATCTAACTGTATCTAATAAATACTTTATAATATATGTCCCCTGTTTATATATGAAAGAATACACAATTTATGGACGGACTGCTTGGGAGAATTATAAGCTGCTTTGTGTGTGTTAGAAGAAACTAAAACTACACAAGATATTTCTTTTTCAGGTGATCATGTTGTCCCGTTATATTATCCACAGTGTTACGAGTGTAAATTTTGCCGAAATCCAAAAACAAACTTTTGTTCCAAGGTCAGGTAGGTCGTCAAAATCGGGATGATACAGGATGGCTTTCACGATGCATTTAATTTCTAATTTAAACATCTCTATTATTATTGACGTGTTATCTTAAATTTGACATTCGTTTCAAAGAGGATTAATTTGTTGTTTTGAATAGGTTTGGGTCATATTTGATAACCATGAAATTATCAATGAAACAGAAGTATCTGATTTACATGTATCTTCCTACAATAATGGTATATTTGAAGGATACTGATTAGATGAGTGTTAAATTTATATTCTAATCATATTACTTTAAATATGCCACGGCACTTTAGCCTTAATTGTCTTTAAGAGCTACACAGATGAAGGGGGTAATGCCTGATGGGACATCAAGATTTAGATGTAAAGGAAAACAGCTATTTCATTTTATGGGTACCAGTACATTTAGTGAATATACAGTCGTAGCAGAAGTTTCTGTATGTAAGGTTTGTAAATCTAAAGTATATTGCCGCCTTGCCTTAAAATTGCTGAATAGACAAAATTTATGGGTTTTTTTTGGTGTTTTTTTTCAAAAGTATAAAATGTTGTTTGGATGACAGAGCATGGGTTTTTTTAAATAAATTTTGTGGCAGATTATGATTAAGCAATCCTATTTTAATTTAGGTCGATACAAATGCTCCGTTAGAGAAAGTATGTTTATTGGGTTGTAGTATATCTACCGGCTATGGTGCTGTAGTTAACACAGCTCGTGTAAGTTTCCCTTTTATTTCATCTTCTATATTGATATTACCAATGATTAATGAGGTGATAAATCTTCATTATACCATTGCTTCAGAAATATGTTGAAACATTGAGTACATTCTTTCTTCATGTATTCTCGGATATTTTGGGGAAAAAATAAATGACTTTATTTCGGTAAGCATTAATGTCAAAAAACTTGAAATTATAATCAAACAAATTCAGTGTTTGGAAAATAAATGCATGGATTAATAAAACCTTGTTTATTCTCTAAAAACACAATTTCAAGGGTATATAGTGTTTCTGTTACTCCCCATAATTGCAATTTGTGTAATTTCAATATGCATTCAGCTGTTAAATTTCCGCTGTGCCGTGTATTATTGTTCAGTTCGTAAAAATTGCCAATTTGTGACCTTGACAAAAAACCTGATGGACCCTGTTTATCGAAATCTTAACTAAAGATAAATTTCAAATTTTAACTTCAATTTTGATTGGCTTTGCACCAAAACCAATCTAATATCCAATCAAATTACTAAAATTTGGATTTTATCTTAGTTAAAATTTCATGTAACAGACCCCTGTTCCTTAATAGTCTAACTGTTGAATGAATTAAATAATATTTTGAACCTTTATACCTGTAGGTAGAGCCTGGTTCCACATGTGCTGTATGGGGATTAGGAGCTATAGGGTTAGCTGTTATTATGGGGTGCAAGAAAGCCGGTGCTACTAGAATTATAGGTGTGGATATCAATCCAGACAAATTTACAATAGGTAAGATTGAACAAAAGTAAAGGAATAGTTTATGTTCGCAATGTTTCACTGGCAAAATCTATGACTGGGTTATGAGACTGGTCCCTGATTATTCCAGACTAACTTAATTGCTTTGAGTTTGTAAACTGCGTACAGCTGAGTTTTTCATTTTGTGCTTACAGCAAGAGAATTTGGAGCCACCGAATGTATAAACCCAACGGATTATGATAAGCCCATTCAAGAAGTTATTGCTGAAGCAACTAGTGGAGGGTGCGATTTTGCTTTTGAGTGTATTGGAAGTGTGGATGCCATGGTTTGTTAATTTTTATGCATCCACATACACTCTTAAAGTATACCTTTGTCCTACATTCATCCACAATGTCAAAATTGTGCAAGGATTATCTAAATTTAGAATTTTCAATGTCAAAATAATTACATACCCCTCATATCGTGTTAATGCGGTCACCGGTATGCCCAGAGTTTGTGAGGGACCGTCCTCGCTTATGTGCTCCACATCTTTAAATCAAACTTTCAAACTCCAGGACTCCAGCAAGCAAGTGTACACTTTATTTAGGCCACATTTTGATTTCAGAGAGCCTGTATCGAGGCATGTCATAAGGGATGGGGAGTTTCAACATTACTTGGTATGACAGCACCTGGTGCTGAACTTACTGCTAAACCATATTCCATAGTCACTGGCATTACATGTAATGGATCTGTTTTTGGAGGTAGGCTTAAAAATTTTGTTATAAAACTAATTAATATAATATTGCAAATATTTTGCACAACAATTTGATCTTGCAGGATACATGTAAGAGAGAGAGAGGGAGGGAGAGAGAGAGAGGGGAGAGAAGAGAGAGACTTCCATTCGACACAAACTAGATCATTTCGGGACTAACACATGGTTTAACTTTATTTCAATGATTCGCATGCGCGTAGGGGTCCTCACACTAGTTAACAGTGGTACCGGAAGCTGCCAATGTACGATCCAACGGATATTGCGGATCGTTATTTTCAACGTTTCTATAGTGTGAACTTCAACCTATTGTATTTGCGAGAATCGAACTACGATTATGAAACCAGCATTGTCAGTAGCCTATGTTTTTACGTTAATAATAATAACTATGTTCATTTATATAGCACTAGTAGTGCCTACCCCATGCACAGAGCATGCTCACAGCGCATACATTTAATTAATTTAATTAATCATGATAACATGTCTCAAAAAGATGGAGATGATTTAATGATTTCTGGTAGGTTGTTCCAGTGTTTAGGTGCATTAACTGAGAACGATCTGTATACAAATGATTTTAGCCTCCACTTTGGGCAACACAACCAATGAATTCTGTTTGATCGGAGGTTACGTGAGGGAATGTGTATTTGCATAAGGTCGGATAAGTATTTTGGAGCTAAGCTATTTACACGTCGATAAATCAAGGACAGGATTTTGAAGCTCTGGTAACAGTTCCACCTGTGGTATTTTGCACAAGTTTCAGTTTTTTTTTAATATTGGCACTAGATTTTCCTGCTAACAAGCTGTTACAGAAGTCAATCCTTGAGAATACAAGTGTGGCAGCTGCTTCCTGACTAATCAAATGTCTTAAATGGCCAATATTTCAGAGCTGAAAATAGCATTTTCGACAAATTTCACAATGTAACTGTCCATACTTACATTGGGCTCTAACAGGACACCTAAGTTCTTCACAGTGTCTAATGGTGCAATTATTGTATCTCCTACCAGCACACATCCTACAGGCACACCATCGGCTGCACTTATTTGGACCGAAGAAGATACATTCTGTTTTAATGTAATTCAATTTCAACATGTTTCTTGTCATCCTGTCTTTAATGTCACGTGTACACAATTTGATATCAGAAAAGTTTTGGGATGGAACAGTTTTTGAAATGGAGTAATTTGCAGACAGCTGTGTATCAACTACATACGAATGTCGTTCTAGACCATGTTTATCGATTAGTTGTCCTAAATTCTTAGTATACATCACAAAAAGGACAGGTCCTAAGACTGATCCTTGTAGAACTCCACAGTTTAACTGAATCTTGTCTGATTTCGCTTTATCTACTAGAACACTTTGAAGTCTATTTGTACGGTATGTATCAAGCCAATTTAATATGATACCATCTAGACCAAAGTCATGTTTAAGATCGTGTGGGGGACCAACAGGGAGATGCTTCCAGAATCCACAGACATTCGAATATCATTTGTCACTCTTAACAGCCCAGTTTCAGTGTTGTGTCCAACACGATATGCGGATTGGAATTCATCCATAAATCATGATGAATCAGATGGTCCATACATTGAGACTTGGCAGTCTTCTCCAGTATCTTAGAAAGAAAAGATAAATTGGAGACAAGGCGGTAGTTTGATAGGGAGGAAATTTCAAGAAGATGTTTCTATAAAAGAGACTTAACCACTGCTTCTTTGAGACTTTGAGGAACAACGCCAAATTCCAAGATTTTATTAATGATCAAATAATGACTGGGAGAAGCACACTCACATAATACAGGAGGAATTTAGTAGGAATAGGGTCTAACTCCGAACTTGTGGGCTTTTATTATTTTCAATACTTGATCTTCCGTATAGGGTTATAAGTTATAAAGAGACTGTGGAGACGGCCTGGATATGTGTTGTGGTGTATATGTAGTGTCATTCTGTACTGATTTTATCAGCCTTTCCTTTAAAAAAAAATAGGTTGCCAGGCAACGAAACATACGCCCACACAGCAGCCAAATCGTCCGGGCAGTCAACAAGAGTTGTCGCATATTAAGGAATTATCAGAAAATCATTAGAATTTGTTTGGTTTTTATAATCAAACGTGTTTTTTTTTTAAATCAGATAATAATTGTGACCTCCAGAGGCACAACAAGCTAAAAAGGGTGATTTTTCGTACAATCAGGGGACATAATTCAGGAAGTAATGACCCGATGGGCGCAAATATCGAAAGGAACCAAGATCTTTGGGTTATAAACATACATGTCAAGTTTCATCAAAATCGATTCAAAATTGTGACCTCTATAGGGTCCACAACCTTGATATAACATATTTTCACACTATTCGTGTACAAACGGCGGCCATTTTGTCCGTCAGTTCTAGTCCGATTTTCACGTAAATCAAACTCTCTCTTCATTACCATGTAACGGTGATATAGTCAAACGTTTTTTTAAATCGGATAATAATTTTGACCTCAAGAGGGACCACAAGCTAAAAAGGGCAATTTTTCGGACAATCAGGGGCCATAATTCAGGAAGTTACGATCCGATGGGCGCAAATATCGAAAGGAACCAAGATCTTTGGGTTATAAACATACATGTCAAGTTTCATCAAAATCGATTTAAAATTGTGACCTCTATAGGGTCCATAACCTTGATATAACATATTTTCACACTATTCGTGTACAAACGGCGGCCATTTTGTCCGTCAATTCTAGTCCGATTTTCACGTAATTCAAACTCTCTCTTCATTACCATGTAACGGTGATATAGTCAAACGTTTTTTTAAATCGGATAATAATTTTGACCTCCAGAGGGACCACAAGCTAAAAAGGGCAATTTTTCGGACAATCAGGGGCCATAATTCAGGAAGTTACGATCCGATGGGCGCAAATATCGAAAGGAACCAAGATCTTTCGGTTATAAACATACATGTCAAGTTTCATCCAAATCGGTTCAAAATTGTGACCTCTATAAGGTCCACAACCTTGATATAACATATTTTCACATTATTCGCGTACAAATGGCGGCCATTTTGTCCGTCAATTTTGGTCCAATTTTCACAAAATTTGAACTCAACCTTCATAACCATGGAACGGTGATATAATCAAACGTTTTATTAAATCGGATAACAATTTTGACCTCCAGAGGGACCACAAGCTAAAAAGGGCGATTTTTCGGACAATCAGGGGCCATAATTCAGGAAGTTACGATCCGATTGGCGCAAATATCGAAAGGAACCAAGATCTTTGGGTTTTAAACATGCATTTCAAGTTTCATCCAAATCGGTTCAAAATTGTGTCCTCTACACTGTTCACAACCTTGATATAACATATTTTCACACTATTCGCGTACAAATGGCGGCCATTTTGTCTGTCAATTTTGGTCCGATTTTGACGAAATTTGAACTCAACCTTTATAACCATGGAACGGTGATATAATCAAACGTTTTTTTAAATCGGATAACAATTTTGACCTCAAGAGGGACCACAAGCTAAAAAGGGCGATTTTTCGGACAATCAGGGGCCATAATTCAGGAAGTTACGATCCGATTGGCGCAAATATCGAAAGGAACCAAGATCTTTGGGTTTTAAACATGCATTTCAAGTTTCATCCAAATCGGTTCAAAATTGTGACCTCTACACTGTTCACAACCTTGATATAACATATTTTCACACTATTCGCGTACAAATGGCGGCCATTTTGTCCGTCAATTTTGGTCCGATTTTGACGAAATTCGAATTCAACCTTCATAACCATGGAACGGTGATATAATCAAACGGTTTTTTAAATCGGATAACAATTTTGACCTCCAGAGGGACCACAAGCTAAAAAGGGCGATTTTTCGGACAATCAGGGGCCATAATTCAGGAAGTTACGATCCAATTGGCGCAAATATCGAAAGGAACCAAGATCTTTGGTTTATAAACATGCATTTCAAGTTTTATCCAAATCGGTTCAAAATTGTGTCCTCTACACTGTTCACAAGCTAAAAAACGTGATTTTTCGTACAATCAGGGGCCATAACCCATGAAGTTACGGTCCGATACATGCCAATATCGAAAGGAACCGAGATCTTAGGGTGATAAACCTATATTTTAAGTTTCATTGAAATCGGATAAAAATTGTGACCTGTAGACTGTTCACAAACAATTGTGGACGGACGGACGAACAGGGGCGACGACAATATACGTCCACATGAAAATGTGGGCGTATAAAAATTGGTATAATCGTTTGCTGCTGGAATAGGAGACGATATTCTTTGCCCTAATAAATAAAACAGATGAGTGAATAAAGCCTTAGAACTTGCGGAATTGCTTAAAGGGACAATAACATTCTTGCTGGCTTGGTAGCTCCAGAAAAAAATTAAACCCCTTATTCTAAGTACTAGATGTTTAAATGTCCTACCTGTTGTGTAAATTATCCATTACAACCTATTTTATTTGTCCAGAGGGTTCGAAAATATTTTAAAATCCAAGTCACATTTGAAAAGGTTTACGTTAGACTTTTCAAATCAATTGGTTGAATTTTAACAATTTTTTAAATTAGGTGTGTTAAGATGAAATTTATATCATCATTTAATTGGAATATTCAAAAATAATACGATTTGTTGACCAGAATGAAGATTGGGACATATTTTTCAGTTACAACAAGAGTGTTATTGGGGCTTTAAGATTTAGTAATTGTAATAATGAGTTTTCACATGTAGGAGTTCATTGTTCACATCTGATCTACCTTGATAGATCAACTTTCTCAGGTGTATTTTTAAAAAGACTTGAATCTAACAAATCCTTTCCAAAATCTGCCTTTGAGATACTCTTAATGTTCCTGCAATCTATCACCGGCTTTGGGTTTAGTGGGTTAGAACAATCTGACATTTGATGATCTTTAACAGAGACTGGCTTAACTACTGAATCAGATTGTCGAGAAACAACCAAGTCAATGATATGCCCATTTAAATGAGTGGCTGTGTTTACGTGATGGATAAGCTTATGAGAACTTAAAAGACTAAGAATCTTTCTGACATTGATGCTGTTCATCATAGTGGGGGCCTATAGATGCAAACAACATGGTGGATGTTTTGCAATGCTTGATTAATGTCTAAGTATACTCAAATGGGGAATACTCAACATGCTTCGATCAGATCTTACAAGTTACATGTACCTTACATGTATATTGCCTTAATATATTTTGATATTCCCAAAGTGTATTGTAATTAAATTTATGCACAGATTGACATCTGGATTCCAGTAACTAATATGCTGGATGTCAAAGTGATGTGAAATGGATTTTAGATTAACTTTTTTTTTAAGGTTGGAAAAGTCGAGATAGCCTACCAAAGCTAGTAGATGAGTATATGAAAAAAGAAATAAAAGTTGATGAATTTGTTAGTTTTACCCTAACTCTTGATAAAATCAACGAAGGTTTTGATTTAATGAAAAGTGGGAAAAGGTATGTAATTTTAACACAAGAGACAAGGCTGTTCCTATTTTTGAATGTTATGTGAACTGGAAATAAATATACAGGAAACTACATCCATGTTAAAACAACTGATGATGTGCCATTTTAGATTGAATATTTATATTATTATTTTCAGCATAAAGTCCGTGGTTATCTTTTGAGAAAACAGTGATTAAGAATATGAGTAGCAACCATTCTAGGTGTTGACAGGCCAACAAGGATTCAAATTACGTCATGAAGATTTAAATAATGGCCAAAATGTTTATTTAATTGTAAAAAAAAAATAGAATCCATATTATTCTTGTATGTTTTTTCTCTCACTTTTAATTTTTGCCCAAAACGAGGACACTATGGCCATGAAAAAGGGTGGGGCAAAAAGCAATAGCCGGCCTACCCGTATCTGGATTGCTTACAACAGATGGGGCTTCCGATATTGGGTCTCAATCAGAGTTGGAATAAAACAGGTTTTTTTGATAAAAAACAAAAACAACGTTTTTTTATGTTTAAAACAATGTTTTTTTATTGTTTTTTTATTAATCTTCATAATTTGATTAAAGACAAAAAGAGAATTTACTACAGAAAAAAAATAAATGGTTTTGTCCTACAATCATGAAGTTACAATTCGATATGCGCAAATATCAAAAGGAACCAAGATCTTTGGTTTATAAACATGCATTTCAAATTTCATCAAAATAAGATTAAAATTGTGACCTCTAGGGTCAACAATCTTGATATACTGTACCATATTTTCATAGTATTCGCGTAGAAGTGTCGGTCATTTTGCCCCCCAGTTTTGGTCCGATTTTCAAGAAATTCGGACTCCACATTCATTACGGTGTAACGGTGATATAATCAAACGTTTTTTTTTTAAATTAGGGTAATAATTTTGATCTCAAGAGGGACCACAGGCTAATAAAGGCAATTTTTCGTACAATCAAGGGTCATAATTCAGAAAGTTACGACCCGATATGCGCAAATATCGAAAGGAACCAAGATTTTTGGATTTTTAACACGCATTTAAAGTTTCATCAAAATCAGATTAAAATTGTGACCTCCACAGAGTCTACTACCTTGATATACCAATTTTTATACGCCCACATTTTCATGTGGACGTATATTGTCGTCGCCCCTGTTCGTTCGTCCGTCCGTCCACAATTGTTTGTGAACAGTCTACAGGTCACAATTTTTATCCGATTTCAATGAAACTTAAAACATAGGTTTATCACCCTAAGATCTCGGTTCCTTTCGATATTGGCATGTATCGGAGAGTAACTTCATGGGTTATGGCCCCTGATTGTACGAAAAATCACGTTTTTTAGCTTGTGAACAGTGTAGAGGTCACAATTTTGAACCGATTTGGATGAAACTTATAATGCATGTTTATAACCCAAAGATCTTGGTTCCTTTCGATATTTGCGCCAATCGGATCATAACTTCCTGAATTATGGCCCCTGATTGTCCGAAAAATCGCCCTTTTTAGCTTGTGGTCCCTCTGGAGGTCAAAATTGTTATCCGATTTAAAAAACCGTTTGATTATATCACCGTTCCATGGTTTTGAAGGTTGAGTTTGAATTTCGTGAAAATCGGACCAAAATTGACGGACAAAATGGCCGCCATTTGTACGCGAATTATGTTATATCAAGGTTGTGAACAGTGTAGAGGTCACAATTTTGAACCGATTTGGATGAAACTTGAAATGCATGTTTATAAACCAAAGATCTTGGTTCCTTTCTATATTTGCGCCAATTGGATCGTAACTTCCTGAATTATGGCCCCTGATTGTCCGAAAAATCGCCCTTTTTAGCTTGTGGTCCCTCTGGAGGTCAAAATTGTTATCCGATTTAAAAAACTGTTTGATTATATCACCGTTCCATGGTTATGAAGTTTGAGTTCGAATTTCGTGAAAATCGGATCAAAATTGACAGACAAAATGGCCGCCATTTGTACGCGAATAGTGTGAAAATATGTTATATCAAGGTTGTGAACAGTGTAGAGGACACAATTTTGAACCGATTTGGATGAAACTTGAAATGCATGTTTATAACCCAAAGATCTTGGTTCCTTTCGATATTTGCGCCCATTGGATCATAACTTCCTGAATTATGTCCCCGGATTGTCCGAAAAATAGCTTTTGGTCCCTCTGGAGGTCAAAATTATTATCCGATTTAAAAAAACGTTTGACTATATCACCGTTACATGGTAATGAAGAGAGAATTAGAATTTCGTGAAAATCGGACTAGAATTGACGGACAAAATGGCCGCCGTTTGTACACGAATAGTGTGAAAATATGTTATATCAAGGTTGTGGACCCTATAGAGGTTACAATTTTGAATCGATTTTGATGAAACTTGACAGGTATGTTTATAACCCAAAGATCTTGGTTCCTTTCGATATTTGCGCCCATCGGGTCATTACTTCCTGAATTATGTCCCCTGATTGTACGAAAAATCTGATTTAAAAAAAAAAAACGTTTGATTATAAAAACCAAACAAATTCTAATGATTTTCTGATAATTCCTTAATATGCGACAACTCTTGCTGACTGCCCGGACGATTTGGCTGCTGTGTGGGCGTATGTTTCGTTGCCTGGCAACCAATTTTTTTTATAGTATTCGCGTACAGTCACTCATATTAACTTTTTTCTTTCGACAAATTAAAGTATAAAACATTTTTTGTATGTATTAGAAAAATAAGTAAAGACGTTTGAAGTATTTGTAGTTAACAAGTATTTCCTATTTAGTGTAAATATCAGTAAAAGGCATCATTTTGCCCGGAGCAGTTACGTGTTATGTAAACAATGCACGAGCCTTTGAGCCAATGATTGTTGCCACGTGATGCCATTACACGTGTTGGGGACAGACATCTGTGACAAGAGATAATTCGTAAGTAATCCTCCGTCAAACATATTGGTATGACTTATGTTACAGCCCACTAATGCCACCGCTAAACGGATAACGGAGCCCAACACCTCCGTTAACTATAACGACAAGTTGACGACACGTTAATGTTAACAGGGCTTCCAGCAACAACCCTTCTCTCCGTTGAAGTTAACGATCCGTTAACATGAAGTTAATGGATCGTTAAAAGTTAACAGATTTGAGCAACCGGCTGTAAGAGACCGAGAAAGATTGTGTTTTAAGCGAAAAGAAATCAAGACAAACTTGAATGAAGTTGTCAGACTTCATTGTCACATCCCTCCAATGCTGCCAGTGTACGACCCAACGGATGTTGCGGATTGTTATTTTCGATATTTCTATTATGTGAACTTTAACCCATTGTAGTGAACACCTACTTAATCTTCCTGTCCTGATAGTATTCTATCAAAGTCGACAAAAACCATACCAAATGTATTTGTAATAAAGAAAATTCATCCCCCGCGTCTAAAATTATGTCTTTTGAATATCCAATCTGCTTGTAATAAAGGACTTGACATTGAGGAGACTATTATACATCAGAACATTGATATGCTTGCCTTGACTGAAACCTGGCTTAAACCGCAAGGTGATGAATCAAAGATTGCTACCATGACACCGAAGGGTTACAAATTTGAACATAAACCCCGCATGTCCAAAGGTGGTGACATAGCCGTGATTTATCGAGAACATCTCTCACTAAAATTCTATCCCCCAAAATTAATAGAAGTTAAATCATTTGAATATTTAGAATGTTTGCTGACATCTGCACAAACTGAAACAAGAATAATTGTTGTATACCGGCCTCTAATATCAAAGAAAAATCAATTGAAGACACAGCAATATTTCATGATGAATTTTCCAATTTACTTGAATATGTTCTTTCTTCAAAAACCAGACCAATTATACTTGGTGATTTCAATTTTCATTTTGATGTTCAAACTAATCCTGATACTGTTACTCACAAACAATCTTATTCAACGTGTTAGTTCTCCAACCCATAAGAAAGGTGATATTCTGGATTGTGTGGTTTCAAATGACGCTGACAGGACTGTGGAAGAAGTCACTGTACTATTATTATTATTATTATACCGAGCGCCATAGAAAACGCATCACTTAGTTTTTCGTATAACAAAATGATCCTGTAAACATATCTTATTTATTTTGCTTCTTATTGTGAAAATCTGACCAAAACTGATTACAGATTAAACATCCATAAGTGTACAAACATCCATAAGTGTACAAACGTTTTGTTATTGATGTGTTCCCATTTGAATATTGTTCACAATAAGAAGCAAAATAAATAAGATATGTTTACAGAGGGTCATTTTGTTATACGAAAAACTAAGTTGATGCGTTTTCTATGGCGCTTAATGTATTTCCTAGAATCGAAATTTGATTATATAACCAGCATTGTCACGTGTCTGAACGTTCAGATTTGCAAGAGTGTCTCGCATCAATATATTTTGATATGCCCATTGCCCAATGTTGTGTTGTGATTGAATTTTTCAGATTGACATCTGGATTTAAGATAAGATAAGATAAAACAAACACCAATATGCATTGCACGTAAACTTAATAATTAAATTAATAAATAAATAATCTCATTTATTACACTACACACTGGGATTGTCACACCTGGTCATGACGAATCAAGGATGACATCAAAAGCACACATTATTTCCGTGATGGTCCTGGGTAATGTGTGTGTGTGTGTGGGGGGGGGGGCTAGTAGTCTAGAGTGCTGCGCTTCGACCTCTAGCTGGCCGGTCACCTCTGGCTTGCGGCTGTGGGTTCGAGCCCTGGTGTGAGCGTATGTGGCATGGAGATAGGGGCGCCTTCTCAACCTCGTGGGTTTCCTCCGGGCACTCCGGTTTCCTCCGACTGCTAAAGACCCCTACGCGCAAGCAAATTATTGAAATAAAATGAAACCATATGTTAGTCCCAAAATGACCTGGTTTGTGTCGAGTGGACGTTAAACCCCATTTCTCTCTCTCCCTGGGAAATGTCATGACCACATGACAAGCCGCAGATACATTCACTGATTCAGGGGATGCTCGATTCACAGCCCAGAAAGTCCCGAATCGACAGAACTACAATCGAGTGACGCGGAATTCAGTCCGGTCACAGTTCTGCCAGTCCCGACAACTGAGGTGGAGTGAGTAGAACCGTGACGTATTCCTAGGTAAAAAACATGTTTCAGCAGTCATGATTGGTTGGGATACTTTTTATACAGTCGACGCATGCGTTGTAATCCGAAATTCTCCTTTTCACTCGATTGATACCAGTTTTGGCACTCAGCAAATCTCGACAGATTCCGTAAACTACATCTAGTCTCGGCTGTATGACAGTAAGTGATATGTACCTACGCCCATACATTTGCTATGCGGCTACCGGTTTACTTTAACAGGAAAACATGACGCTATTACACAAATTGGAACCTATTCGGCTAGCGACCTATTCGACCGATCGAGCTGCAACCTGTTCGTTGGAAACCTATAAATTTAGAATAAAGACAACAGTCGCCTTAACTCATCTACTTATCAACCAATAAAATCCAACGTTATGCCTATCAAATGAAAGTAGAATATATTATTTTTTTATCCATTCCTTTAGCTCAGAATAGAAGTGTAATTTCGTCATTATCTTGCAGTTGGATCGGTCGAATAGGTCGCTAGTCAAATAGGTCGCCAATTTGTGTTCGGTATGGGCGCAGCCATGTTTCATCCGGGACCTTTAAAGTAGTTCCAATATGGCGGAATTCGTCATACAGCCGAGGTACGGAATCATCGAGGTTTGCCGAGTGCAGTTTTGGAATTCAATTCCGGAACTGTGAATCGAGCATCCCCTTACACATATGCTAAAAGACATGGACATGAAAATGGTAGTTTCAAAGGAGGTTGTAATATGAAAATAAGTTTCAAAAGTATACAAACTCGGAACTGCTCTTAACTAAGTTTTCATATAAAAATACTCTTATTGCTTTTTTATACTTTACTATTTGGTCTATGCTTTTGAAATTATAAGGAAGACTGTTACAAAGCCCACAAACTGATCCCGCAGTGAATATTCGCATGGCCGCTACAATCACTGATAAGCATGCCATCGACGAGACTTAATGAGTACGGCATATTAACTTTTTTACTCCGACAAATTAAATTCTCAAACATTTTTTTGAGATAAAAGAAAAATAAATAAAGACATTTGAAGTATTTGTTGTTAAAAAATATTTCCTATTTAGTGTAAATGGGTATTAAAATGAGTAAAATGCATCATTTTGCCCAATGACTAGCGTGGCGTGCAGTCAAAGCCCCATACCAGTATAATGAAACGTTTTTTTACCCTGAGATTCAACGTACATTATAAGTTACCTTTATTGACAACTGACTAGATCTAGTAAAGCCTAGCTTATGTCGCCATACGACGAGACAAAACTGACGCCCCCCCCCCCCCCTTGCCACCCCCTGAATCGGCGACTGGTTTACGATCAACTGGAACTGATCAGTCGTGACTACCTTGGCGACCTGAGCGCTCTTACGACTGGTGCAAGTTTTTTCGAGTCGCGCATGTTCAACTCTTACGACTGGGGACAACTAGTTGTCTCTAGTCGCAAGCGACATGAGCGCTCTTACGACAATCTCGACTCGGCGCTTTCTTGAGGTAGTCAATAAGATTCGTTTACTTAGTCACGTGGTAACATGGGAGGCAACAATCATTGCGGAAAAGTGGATCGAGGCCGACGAAGATAGGTTAATTGAATTATGGCAGCAACGACCCTCGCTATTCGGCAACACGTGACAAAATCTGATTTGTTTAAAAACAAGAAAAAAACATGTTAATACCGCGCATTGTTGGGATAAATGAACAGTAGGGCCTACCCCCTTTTATTTATTACAACGTTAAATTTTGTTGATGTGGAACTCTCCTCTTTCAGAATTGCCGCCGCCATTTTGAAGCTTATCACGTGCTACTTGCAGTCATGTGATCAGTTGTGACTCCGATTCTGTAACTGATGCCGGGCGACATAAACGGGCTTACGATAAGACCAACTAGTTGCTCGTGGTTGAATCCAGTCGTGGATAAATTCAGCCGTAGCGACATAAGCTCTCAGTCGCCGTTAGTTGCCGTCAGTTTCATCGCGTCGTTAGGGCGACATAAGCTAGGCTTTAAGTGTGAACGTCATTCGTGAATAATATTTTTTCTGACAAGTCTTGTAATATATGGGGGCCAAACCTCTTACTATACGAAAATAATGGTTTAATTTTATTTGATTTACCCATAAGTGGATCGGTAGCCAGCCAACTTCAAGGAATTCGTCACATCCAATATGTGAACGATTATTTAAATTCAAAACAAATCTTGAGTTTATTTTTAGTTTATTGCAACTTCTTTTTTGTTATTTCTGACAGACTAGAATACCAGAAAGAACAAGCATAATCGAAATGGCATGGGATTAAAGGAGAACTTAGTTAGTAATTTCTTACAATGTAATGACAAAAAATTTACTCTTTCTATATAGGAATTTTAGTTTACAGTTTGCTTTTTTGCTTACCTTTCTACCCATACTTCACGGATGTGGTTGATGGAATATCAGTGTTATTGCAGACTACCCTTATACTAGAATGTTTCTTTAGTTTTGATTTAGTGCCAAAAAGAATGGACGTAGTCTTGCCTAAATGTAGTGATAATTTATTATCACATAACCACTGACTGAGTTTTGAAAGGTCGCCACTAAGTTTATTTTCAATTTCCTCTATGTTTCTACTTGAAACAATTAGTGCAAGGGCAGAATCATCCGCATATAACAGGGCCCGGTTGATAGAAAATTCTTAAAGTAAGCACAAAGTTATACTTCACTTTTTCTTACGTAAGACCGTTCTTACGTAAGCACAAGTCAAGTCTAGAAAATTCTCAAGACCGTTCTTATTACGTAAGCACAAGTCAAGTCTAAGAATTGTGACTGGTAAAATGAGACTATGTTGCTCTTAAACGTCATAAAAACAGTTTTGGTATGCGAATTACATCATAAATAAAATTGTCGTCTGTTTCCCGGCAAATGGTCGATTTAGATGTATTTGACCAAACTGATCCCGCAGTGAATATTCGCTTGGCCGCTACAATCACTGATAAGCATGACATTGACGAGGCTTAATGAGTACGGCATATTAACGTTTTTACTCCGACAAATTAAATTCTCAAACATTTTTTTGAGGTAAAAGAAAAATAAATAAAGACGTTTGAAGTATTTGTAGTTAAAAAATATTTCCTTTTTAGTGTAAATGGGTATTAAAATGAGTAAAATGCATCATTTTGCCCGAAGCAGTTAGGTGTTAAGTAAACATTGCACGAGCCGTTGAGCCAATGACTACGAGGCGTGCAAGTCAACGCACGTGTTTTAGACAGCCATCCGTTACAGGGATATTTCGTTAGTAATTCTCTGTGAAACAGGTTGGTATTTGACATGTCATGCACATGAAATGTGGCACAAGCTAAAAAAAAAATAAAATAAAAAACGCAAGTACTCTGAAAAATTGCGGGAGCGCCCGATCTTAAAGTAGCCTGTGTGTCTGTGTTGTTTACTAATAACTGGTAAATAAATAAAATGGTTTCAGTGCAGTAAGCGAAATTTTCTATAGCTTACTCCTCGGGAATATGTTTAAAGGATTTTCTCTGCCGTATCAAAAGATGTAGGAAATGCCGTTGAATAACTGTTAGCGATCTTGTTTGAAGCAGTAACAGACTTAAGGTTGGTAAGCAAGCCATATTATATAGCCCTAGGCCTAGCCTACCTTGCTTGAGACTTAAGTGCTTAGATAAAAACAAAGTTGCGCTTAAGTTTTTTCCAGAAACACATAATAACGTATTTGTGCTTCCACTAAAGTCTACTCAAAATCTAAGCACAAGGACATTAAGAATTTTCTAGGAACACAAAATGCGATAAGTTTACTTTAAAGGACAATATTGGTGCCAGTCATTATCACATATGTGATAGAACTGATTAAACACTTTCCAAATATAATATTAACACAGAGATCATTGCTACCATAGAGGAGTTTATAATAAAGGATTCATGAATCGGAAGTGACGAACGCCAAAGGAAAACACGAGTTATTCCTTTATATAACTAACTGAAGTGACTAGTGATAACAGATACATGGGCGAATATCTGCTCACTAATAATTCCCTCGAACACCTAAAGTTTATGTGTGGCACTGTGAGAGAATATCTTACAATTCATAAAAAGAATTGACTGCCACTAGATAAGGAAAACAGATTAAAAGTCCGTGCATTACCATGTTTTTATAAGGTAGGGGAGACCGGGGCACATTGAACCACCATGGATATAGGCCTATCCTTTATAAATAATACTATACAACCCAACACTATATATAGAAGTGAGATAACTTCTTAAACCCATTTCCCCATCAATAAGCCACATGCTGTCAATCATTTTCTTAGGCAGTGAATATTTTAAAAAAAGCGCTTAAAAGAGAAAAAGTGTCCATACATGTTAACTTCTTAGCCTAGGAAATTCTTGTACTTAAAGGGCCAATCCCGATAACTTTTTGGGGAATAAAACTGCTTAATTTTGTGTTAAAATCCCTTATAACCCATTATCTAAGGCCGACCAACTAACCCGATATTTGTGATACGCTTGTAAATAACTTAAACCTGACAGGCTTCATCTGGAAATGGAGACTGTTGTATTATACAGTATCTGGATAAAACCAGATTTTTTTCTATAAAAATGATATGTAGGTGAAATTTACCTTTTGTTATCAGTACAGTACATGGGTCATTCACTGTATAGACCTCTCAAGAAACGAGAATCGATTATCAGGTCACCAAATCAAAAAATTGACCCGAAATCTTAAAAGGGTTACGTGTCCGGACAAGCAGTGTTGACGTTAACGTCAAAACGACTCAATATTTTGAGCTGAAACATTGAGCCAAGGTTTATATACCATGCCTCTATATTTTGGTCCATAAATTTCATAAATGCTCGGACTTTAATTTTTGAGACTCTGTTCTTATCGGGATTGTCCCTTTAAGTTCATATATGTCTAATCTATACAATCCAGATAAACCGGGGTTTGATCCATATAAGAGGGCATACTGATTTTTTTTTTAAATTTTGATCATGAAATAAAGAGATCTTCTAATAAAAACATTTGATATGAAATGAGGACAAACATGTATGTGAACAAAGTGGTTCAATGTGCCCCGGTCTCCCCTATAGAATGAATAAAAACAAGGGGCTGTACGGAGTATTTCTATTTTTCCCGTGTTCTCTTATCTTATGACACTTAATTACTTTATTGTATCGTCAGATAACCTCTTGCGGTCCCATATAACAACTTTTTGTCTTCGAAGGAATTATTAGTGAGCAGAAATTCGGCCGTTTATCTGTCATCACTCGTCACTTCAGTCATTCACATAGAGAGATAACTCGTGTTTTCCTTTGGCGTTCGTCACTTCCGATTCATGAATCCTTTATTACTCCTCTATTGTAGCAATGATCTCTGTGTTAATATTATATTTGGAAAGTGTTTAATCAGTTCTATCACATATGTGATAATGACTGGCACCAATATTGTCCTTTAATGCAAAGTATAGGCTACTTGAAATCTAAGCACAAGAACGTGCTTAAGAATTTTCTAGGAATCGGGCCCAGAAGTCTACAAGACACCGACTGGACGAAACGTGTTTGTGGACGAACTAGGTAGACATTTTGTGTTTGTGGTACGAACAGGTGACTCGGAATACGCTGTATTCTGATTGGTTGTTTGTGTGCATGCTTTTGATAATCCCATGAATTGTAATTACTTGAATAAAGTCAGATCATCCATCGCAGTCGTTGTTGTTGGTTGTTTTCTCTCCCAGACTGTCGATCGCATCGAATGTTTTTGTTCATCGCATTACAGGCCATGATATGGTGAGCAAGTAGAATTTTTTAAGGGCCCAGCATTTTGCATCGTCACCATTTTTGGTAGCAGAGCGTGGTTGCTGCGGTTATTCGAAATAGATGGTTTGTGGTGTATTGTTATGAATACTTACGGGAGAGAAAGCTGCACGTGCATTCCATCACCACGTCAACAACAACCGACAGTCATCGTCAACAGCCAGGATCATTTGGGTATTTTTTAATAATATGTTTTCAACTAACTCTTAATCTGGTAATTGTAAAGTAGTTTCGAAGTAACAATGTCTGAAGCAGAAGTCGATGTGGCAAAAATCCCGCTCCCAGAAGATATTGATATTGATGAGTCTGATCGACTGTCTGATTTACTAAAACAGAAACGCTTAGCAAAGTCTCAGTTTACTAAAGCCAAATCTCATCTTACTGGTATTATTTGTTCTGCTGCAGAAAGTACAGAGCCATTGAAAAATAGTATTGATAATGTGTTAAGATTACAGACCGAAGTTATCAATATATTATTGTCGTTGTGTGATGTGGACGCTGAACGCTTTGAAGCAGAATTAGACGCAGTGCAAGATGATAGTAAGTTATCAGAACTTTTGTTGAGAGCTTCGGACTTGTTGAAAGTGCGGTCAAACGTAATAAACAATACAAGTAGACAAACATCGTCGACCGACCAAGGGTCCGCTGAGCATGATGAAATCGTTTTGGCTTCCCCATCACATCCGCCTTCGAGTAGTAACACTTTTCAAATTGATAGAGATATGTACCAACAGTTACAACGTGTATCCATACCGAAATTTAGAGGCAACAAACGAGATTACCCCCTATTTAAAGATGCATTCGAACAATGTATAGATAAAGTAAATTGTAGTGACGGTTACAAGATGTTACAACTCCGACAATACTTGGAGGGTGAAGCCCTTCGCGCTATTGAAGGCTTTTCAGCCACTGAACATGGATATTCCGCTGCAAAAAATAGACTCGAAGAGAAGTTCGGCGGTCATCGTCGTTCTGTGTTACTCCACCTTGATAGTGTTCGTCAGATGAAACCCATTAATTTCAATGATTTAAAACAGTTAGAGGAATTTACTGATAAGCTAGAACTTTCTATAATATCTCTTAAAGATGCCGGTAGGGTGGAAGAATTTGAAGCCAACTCAATGTATTATTCCGTTGCCAAATCAAAATTATCACCCTTAAATGTTGCAAATTTCAAGCGTTGGTCTGCTTTGGAAAAGAAAACTGAAAATCTGGTTCATTTGCATTCTTGGTTGTCTCAAGAAGTTCGCTTTCGTGTAGAAGCACAGGAAGAAGTTGATGGTTTTAATGTTTACAGTCAATCGCGTTCGTATCCCAAACCATCAAATGTTAATAACCATGTAGGGAAGCCACGTGCCTTTAGTTCAAAGGACATCCCTGGTGTTCCATGTGTTTTGTGTAATGCTAATCATAAACTTGTCGATTGTACTAAATTTAGGTCATTGAACGTTTCTGATCGATGGGAAGTAGCTAAGGAGTACTGGTTATGCTTTCGATGTCTTTCTGCGTCCCATCATGGAAGTAACTGTAAGTATACTCGTCGGTGTAATGTTGGTGATTGTCGTCGATCTCACCACTCCTTGTTGCACGGAGGGGGATACACCAGGTATTCTGCTCCCACTGAACAGGAAAACTCGAGTCATATTCGACCAAACCCATATCTTCGTACTCCGGGCGGTGATAAGGTAGCTATGCGCATTGTCCCGGTATGGCTAAGCAATAGGGAACGCAGACTTCGAGTAAATGCCCTCTTGGACGAGTGCTCAACTGACTCTTACGTAAGTGAATCAATCGCTTCAGAATTAGGACTTTGGGGACATGAATCGCGTTTGAATGTGTCCGTTTTAGGAGGGAAGCGAGTTGACCAATCGCGATGTCGGTTAGTGAATTGTGAATTGACAAGCCTTGATGGTAAAACTCGCTTTAACATAGAGGCATCCACTGTGAAAAATGTTACTGGAGACTTACAAATGATTGATTGGTCAAAGTATGTCCATAATTGGCCTCATTTACAAGGAATCGACTTTCCAAGAGTAGAGAAGAAAACTCGCGTTGATCTGCTATTAGGTTTGAACTTACCGGACGTGCATCGCGCTCTGACTGAAATTAGTGGTTGCCCGGGTGAACCTATTGCACGATTAACGCCTTTAGGATGGACTTGCATCGGACCGTTATGTGAGGTAGACCCTCGTACAACATCGTATAACCATTTAGCACGAACCTTTTTCACATCACAAGATGAGACAAATGAATTGTTACGTCGCATGTGGGAACTCGAAACTTCAGGTGTTAACCCTGATGCGGTTACACCTTATGAAAAACAGATATTAGATAAATCGAAATCGCACTTGGAATTTAATGGGGATCGATATATAGTTGACATTCCTTGGAAAGATAGTGAGCCACAACTTTCGAATAATTTTAATTTGGCACAATTAAGACTCAGAAACTTAGAACGATCTTTAGCAAATCGACCTCTTGTAGCTTCCGAGTATAAAAATATAATACGCGATCATGAGCAAAAAGATTATATCCGGTTAGTTCCAACTACGGAATACCATGGGGATCATGTCTGGTTCATCCCTCATTTTCCAGTTGTTCGCCTTGCTAAAGAGACAACTAAAGTAAGAATTGTAATGGACGCCGCTGCCAGATTTGATGGTAAATCACTTAATGACTGTATACACGCAGGTCCAAAATTGCAAAAAGAGTTACTTGATGTTTTGATCAGATTTAGATGCAAGCCTATTGCCATCGCTTCCGATATTAGTGAAATGTTTCTTCAAATCGAGATGAAACCTGAAGATAGGCGTTATCATAGATTTCTTTGGCGCGACTTAGACGCCACTCAACCCATAAAACAATATGAGTATCAGAGACTAGTTTTCGGCAATACTTCATCTCCGTATTTATCTCAATTAGTTATCCAGGAACACTGTAAATCAAAATCGTTTGAATTTCCATTGGGTGTTGAATCAGTACTTAATTCCATGTACGTTGATGATTTGTTAGATAGCGTGGATTCGATTGATCTGGCCAAAACTCTCCGACGTGAAATTACAGAACTGTTGCGTCTAGGCGGTTTTCACATTCGAAAATGGTCATCAAATGAGCTTGCTGTGTTATCTGACATTCCCCAGGAAGATCGAGTAGGAAGTTTAGAGATTACGGACAAATCGGGATTGCCGACTTTAAAAACGTTAGGTATTCTATGGATTGCGCAAACTGACTGCTTTACCTTCGATATAGATAAACCATATGTTGATTCCGATTTGACTAAACGTATCGTAGTGAGTAAGACCGCAAAACTCTTTGACCCGTTAAATCTCTTGGCTCCTTTTACTGTGCGTGCCAAGATAGGTATTCAGGAAACGTGGGTAAAAGGTCTTGACTGGGATGCTCCGTTGCCAAGAGACCTACAAAATTCATGGAATAAGTGGTTTAGTGAGCTACCACAACTTCGGGATGTGAACATTTCAAGATGTCTAATCAATAAGAATCTAAAAGTTGTTAGTAAAACCATTCACACCTTTGTCGATGCATCCGAAGTTTCATATGCCGCAGCAGTTTATTTGCGCTCCGAATATGAGACGGGACCTGATAGTGTTAACCTAATCGCCGCAAAAACTAGAATAGCACCGCTTAAAGCACTATCGATACCGAAATTAGAGTTGTCCGGTGCGGTATTGGGTTTACGTCTGACACAGACTGTTTGTCAGGTATTAAACATTTGTACTTCAACAGTAACTTACTGGAGTGACAGCCACAATGTATTGTTTTGGATTAAAGGTGAATCCCGGAAATATAAGCCATTTGTTTCTCATCGAATTGGTGAGATCCACTCCTTGTCCGATCCGTGCCAATGGCGTTATGTTCCATCGAAACAGAATTCAAGCGATCTAGCCACGAGAGGTATATCTGCCGCTGTGTTAGCCGATTGTGACTTGTGGTGGCATGGACCGAATTTTCTTTGTCAAAACCCGGAATTCTGGCCTACAGCTTTCGCCCCGGAACCGTCACAGGAAGGACTTGAAGAAATTAGACCTAAACAGGTAACATCATTTGTAACGCAACGTGTTCAACGAGATTTTGGAAGATTAGCTCCGTCGCGTTATTCCAGTTGGCTCAAGTTAACGCGCGTAACAGCTTGGATATATCGTTTTTTAAGAAACTGTCGTACTCTTGTACAACATCGGAACTTGAGTAATGGACTTTCTGTTCTAGAACTAGCACAATCTGAAAAGTTTTGGATTTATACGGCGCAGTGTGATGAATTTCATGATGAACGAAAATCTTTGATTTTGGGTCAACCTGTAGACTGTCGTTCGAATTTAGCTCCGTTAAACCCTATTGTCGATAACGATGGAATTATCCGCATTGATGGACGTTTACGTCAAGCCAGTCATCTTTCATACGATTCTCGATTCCCTGTGATTTTACCTAGGAACCATGATGTAACACGTTTGATAGTAACCTTCTTTCATATAGAAGGCGGCCACGATTTAGGACTTTCGCATACGTTGAGTGACCTTCGTCAAAAGTACTGGATAATTCGAGCAAGACAGGCAATTAAGACTGTTGAATTTCATTGTGCCGAATGTAAACGGCGTAAATGCAAATCTGCTAAGCAGGTCATGGCGCCCCTACCTTTGATTCGTTTAGGACAACCACTTCGAGCATTCGCGAAGGTTGGGGTCGACTTTGCTGGTCCATTTATCACAAAGCAAGGGCGAGGCAAAATCCAAACTAAACGTTATCTGTGCCTATTTACATGTTTAGCATCGAGAGCTGTACATTTAGAAATGGCTTGGGGACTGGACACGCAATCGTTCTTAATGGTATTTGATCGCTTCGTATATAGACGGGGAAAGCCGATTTTAGTGTTAAGTGACAATGGGACAAATTTTGTAGGTGCAAATCGGGAGCTCCGTGAATTATACAAATTAGATACTCAGAAAGTCGGTGATAATTTGGCATCAAAGGGAATTGAATGGAGATTTAACCCACCCTTGGCGCCGCATTTTGGTGGTGTATTCGAATCACTTATAAAATCCGCTAAGCGCGCAATTAAAGCGATTTTAGGCAATGCTGACATTAAAGACGAGGACTTACTCACCGCGTTTGTCCATGCCGAAGGATTGCTGAATTCAAGACCACTTTGTTACCAAGGAAACGATCATAGGGACGAACCGGTTTTAACTCCGAATCATTTCTTGTTTGGCCAAGTAGGAGATCATTCAGTACCACCTCACGTCATAGATGATATCCGCTTTAATCCTCGTAATAGATGGCGCCGGATACAGGATCTAGTGAACCAGTTTTGGAAACGTTGGATACGTGAATTTCTTCCCATGCTTAATAATAGGTGTAAATGGCAGACTCCACATAATAATTTGTGTGAAGGGGACATGGTTCTCGTCATCGACCAGTCGAATCCTAGGGGCAAGTGGCCTTTGGGTCGTGTAGTGAAAACGTATCCCGGTGTTGATAATAAAGTACGTGTTGTGGATGTTAGAATTGGAGATTCTGTTATCAAGAGACCAATTCATCGTTTGTGTCCTTTGGAGGCATAATATTAAAGAACTTGTAAAGTGTTTTGTTGTATCGTCTATCGCATCGCATCGCATCGTTTATCGAATCTTAGTATATTAAGATACGAGTTTTTCGACTATCGTCTATCGCATCGAATTTTGGAAGATTTATTAATGTCGTTTTGTGTTCGCTTGTGTGTGAATATTTTGATTTGGATCATCAATCGCATCGTCAATCGCATCGTTTAGTGTCCAGTAATTTGGAATTCTTATCGTACGGCTTTGAAATTTTGACTTCGGACGGTCTGTGATGGATCATCGTATAAATGTGTTCACTGTGATCGCTTCGGTCATCGGTATTAGTGGATGTTTTGGAATCGTCACATCCAGGAGGGGGATTATGGACGAAACGTGTTTGTGGACGAACTAGGTAGACATTTTGTGTTTGTGGTACGAACAGGTGACTCGGAATACGCTGTATTCTGATTGGTTGTTTGTGTGCATGCTTTTGATAATCCCATGAATTGTAATTACTTGAATAAAGTCAGATCATCCATCGCAGTCGTTGTTGTTGGTTGTTTTCTCTCCCAGACTGTCGATCGCATCGAATGTTTTTGTTCATCGCATTACAGGCCATGATATGGTGAGCAAGTAGAATTTTTTAAGGGCCCAGCATTTTGCATCGTCACCACCGACGCTTGCATATCATTTACATACAGGCGAAATAAAAGAGGCCCAGGTATCGACCCTTGGGGCACCCCACATGATATATTGGCGTAACTATACGAATTCCATTTAGGCCTACATCAACCGTCTCACGCCTACCAGTTAAAGCGTGAAACCATCCAACTGACATTTCGTCCATCCCCATTGCTACTAGTTTATCTATTAAAATAGAATGATCAACAGTATCAAAGACTTTTTGCAAATCGCCAAGAACAACTCCTGTGTAATTACCATTATCCATTTGTTGCCTGATATAGGCCTAGGCCCGGTTGCTCAAAACTAAGTTATTTTAACGATCCGTTAAACTCTAACGGATCGTTATCTTTGTAACGTTTCGTTTGTTAACGGTCCGTTAAATTTCGGTTGCTTTAAAGTCAATTTTATTATCTGTTAGCTAACGGATTCATTAAAGTTGATCCAAGAGAAGACGGTTTGTTCATTGGCTGAATTTAAAATTTTTTATTTCAATGTACATGTATAATTTCATAGAAGTTACTATTAACAAGAAACTGAAGACAGTGAGACAACTGTGCAGTCTGTTTACAAAACTAGATTAAAGACAAAAAGATGACTGTAGAATTTACAACAGAAAAAACTATAATAATAATAATAATAATGTTCATTTATATAGCGCTTAATCCATCCATGAGCATGCTCTAAGCGCTGTAAGTTAATAGCTCCTGTGGATAATACATCGTGAACATATGTGTCTTAAGTCTAGATCGAAATTGAGCAACTGTTTCTGAACACTTTATTTTGTCAGGTAAGTCATTCCATAGTCGTGGACCATTATACACTGAAGGCTTTATCACCAAAAGATTTTAATTTAGTTGAAGGTACAACAAGTGATAGATTATTCTGTGAACGGAGTGGTCGGATTGTTACATACGGCTGCATAAGATCTGTGACATATGATGGAGCTGAATCATGCTGAGATTTGTAGACCAGTGTTAGGATTTTAAAGTTTATACGAGCCTCTATTGGTAACCAGTGAAGCGATTTAAGGACAGATGTTATATGTTGGCGTTTTGCTGTTCTTGTGATAATTCTGGCACAGTTGTTCTGAATTATTTGAAGTCGCTTTAATAAATGTTGAGATATTCCAGCCAGAGCACTATTGCAATAGTCCAATCTTGAGAAAATTAGAGACCGCACCAAAAGATGACAAGCAGCAGCAGTCAATAGATGACGAATGTTTCCTATACTACGGAGATGAAAATTACAAACACGACATAACTGATCAACCTGTTTTTCCATTGTTAAAGACGGATCAAATATAACACCTAGATTTTTAACCCTTGTTGCAAATTCAATACTAGAGTCGCATATTACAAGACACGAGTCAGGAGTTGATGCGAGACGCTGTGGTGTTCCAACAAGTATTGCTTCTGTTTTTTCATCGTTTAACTTTAATCTATTATTATTCATCCAGGATTTAACAGCTTTGGAGCAGCGAGTGGTATTGTCAAAGGAATCATGAACATTTTCTTGTTTAAACTTACTGATTAACTGTGTATCATCAGCGTAAGAGAAATGGCTTATACCAAACTGGTCTATAACATCCCCCAGACATCGTGTGTACAGTATAAACAATACCGGACCAAGAACAGATCCTTGAGGCACTCCGCAATTAAGGTTTGCAAACTCGGAATGAGATTTGTTTATAATGATCTTCTGTCTTCTGTCAGTAAGATAAGATTTAATCCATTGTAAGGCCGTACCAGTTATGTGAAAAGTTTGATAAAGTCTTCTTAAGAGAATTTCGTGATCGACAGTATCGAATGCGGCAGACAAATCTAACAGGGTCAAAGACACAAGTTTACCACTGTCTACAGAGCGCAGCAGATCATTTAGCACACAAAGAATAGTTGTCTCAGTGCTATGATGTGGTCTGTAAGCAGACTGAAATTGGTCTAAGAGATTTCGAGAAACCACGAAAGACTGTAGTCGATTGTTTATTGCCTTTTCAATGATTTTGGAGAGGAAAGACAAATTTGAGACGGGTCTGTAGTTCTTAAACACATTCCGGTCAAGAGAAGTTTTCTTAATAAGGGGTTTTACAACCGCATCTTTATATATTAAAGGAAATACTCATATACTAAGACTTGTATTCACAATTTGAGTAATGACTGGAAGAAGCAGATCAAGATATTCAACAAGGATATTTGTTGGAAGAGGATCGAGTAGGCAAGTTGTCTTCTTAGATGACTTGATAAGTTTTTCAATTTCATCGTTAGAAAATAACTCAAAATCTGTTAGATAATCTTCACATGTGGCTGAAAAAGATGTAGTGCCTTCAGCTTCTTCATTTTCACTGGCGTGATCTAACTGTTCACGTATTTGATTTATCTTGGATGAAAAGAATTGATAGAAAGCGTTTGCAAGATTGTCATCATCGTCAGATTTTGATAGAAATGTCTCAGTTGTAGTACCAAGTAGTGATTTCATAAAATTATGACATTGATTGGGAGACTTGAATTCATCCGTTAGCTTTCGAACGCAGTATGCGGATTTTGCATCTTTGATTGTTTTTGAGTATGCACCTCTTGCTTTTTGGTAGATTTGACGGTGAATTTCCAGCAGAGAATGACGATATTTTCGTTCCGCTTTACGGCATTCTTCTTTTGCTATGAGAACATCTTTATTGTACCAAGACCTGCCAGGCCGGAGATATATCTTCTTAGTCACAAAAGGGGCGTGCTTATCAAGGAGGGCAAGTAAAGTGCTATTAAATTTACCGCACAGTTCGTTAAGTTCTATGGGTGTATTTGACAGCAGATCTGAAGACTTAAGGTCGTTGCTGAAAGCTTCCCTGTCTAATGACTTAATCTTCCTAAACGAAATGGTAACTGGCTGCAACTTCGGTTTTTCAAAATTCCATAAGGTTGAAACGAGATAATGATCTGATATTTGAATATCAGCAACTGATACATTTTGAATGAGGGTACATGGCTCTGGGGTTAGAATCCAGTCAAGAATGTGTCCCGATTTGTGTGTAGTATGCTGAATGTGTTGACTATAGTTGTGCGAGGCTAAAAGCTTGACTATCTTCCTACTGCTAGAGCAATCTGGTTTGTCATAGTGTATATTAAAGTCACCTAAAATAACAGAATACTTTATTTTTTCCTTTAGAAATTTTAGCGTAAATCTGTAGGAAAAATTATGGGATTTGCACTACAGAATTATGGGGCCATTATTTCCTGTAGTCCACCAAAATTCTGTAGAATAGTATAGAATTTCATCCTACAGAAAATGGAATAGGCCCGGATCGCCCAACCCTCTAGAATGTTCTACAGAAAACTACATTGGTAATCTATGACTTTTAGCTACAGCCAACTATAATGCCATTATTAAACATAACGGAGCCCCAAACCCCCGTTAAATATAACGCCAAGTTAACGGGACTTCCAGCAACAGTCGTTCTCTCTGTTAAAGTTAACGATCCGTTGAACTTTGAGCAACCGGTCCCTAGTCTGTCAAATGTATGAGAGTAGTGTCGGTCGAGTAACCAGGCCAATGTTATGCTGAATGTAAAGTGATGTGAAATAAATTTTAGATTAACTTTTTTTAAAGTTACATTCCCGGGTATAAATTTTGTGAATTGATGTTATATTTGGATGGAAAACATATTCAAAGTGACCAATCTATCATAAATTTGCTTCAATTCCCCCTCAAATTTGTATTCGCCGGGGATACCCATAAATAAACTGTTGTTGATGCAATGTCTGCCAACTTAGCTTCATTGTGGGAGGGTCATTTTTCAGAATGCATTTATCATCATGACTTACCGGTACCAACATACTGAGGCCTAAGCAAATTGTTAATTATTTCTGCCAACTTACTTTTCCCACGTTTAATTGCAGAGTCTTTTGTACACTGACATCCCTCAATATTAACCCCTTTGATCAAAAAATAAGCTGGCAGACAGTAAGCCGTCGGGTTGTCAGTGATACCCTAACAATTTAGCCAAGTGGTTGTCCCATGGGTGTTTTTCGGGTAATCCAGTATTTTTCTAGCAAGATTGGGGTCTTTACTTTCCAGATATACCAAATTTGCCATACTTTTACTGGAAATAGCCAGCCACCCGAAATGTCGAGTGAAATTGCTTCAATTAACGTCCGCTTCCATCGCAGACAATAATGCAGTGGTTGTCGACTCAATTGCCGACGAACTACTTGTGACACCCCAGTAAAATTTATGAGTGGATTATCTCCCTTCCATCAAGTATTACGGCCACAGTACATAATTCTCGGAAGTTTTTCTTTCAATTATTGAAGCCAGACAACTGTACGACGCAAAGAAACCCCTTTGGTCGTATAATCAGATATCCAGCCATACATAAATGAGCAGACACATTCCTTCGATTTTATAAATTCTCGTTTCATCTGTCAAGCTCCTCAGTTCAATCAATAAGCACAGACCAATAGCTGCCATCGTTCACAATGTGCAATTAAGGCTAACCGTAACCACAATGACAAATTAAGCTATCGATCTTGCCTTTCCACGGATAAATCCTGGTCGTCATTAAAAGATTACAGTCACCACAGCTACCAACCCGATGTAGATTGCAAATCAGTAGAGGGCTGGATCTCGTTTATCTACATCTCACAAGCCCCCGGTCATTGCTTCAGGAACAAGCCATGAGGATTGTAGACTGCACTCTGCTACTATTGAGATTGGTAGGGAACCCTTTTTCGTCCAACTTACTTACGCCGCTTTGGTTGACATGGGAAGATTGCCGCCACCAGTTGTATGTAGGCTACAAATATCAACTCGAAAAACCAGGCTCACGGGTATGCAACCCATCCCCCAATCATGTAATGTATTTCTGAAAAGAACCATTTTTATCAGTTAGACATTGAAATGAAGACCCTCATATCAACCAAGATTAGAACTGTAATGGTGTTAAAACACCCCCATTCTGATACTGTTATCTTTATCTAAAAGTAAGAATAATTCACAAAGTCAACATTTAGTAACTAATATATTTTTCAATTACTAATAACAATGACAAAACAAATATTTACATACACATGTACTAACGCATAGATTATTAAATAGAAACTTTAGTTATTTTTACAACACCCCCGTCTCGTGCTTTGTATACTTCGCTCATGAGATTTTTCATATAAATTATTTCGCGTTGCAATTCTTCCACTTTGTCCGATAAGGTTTTGTTTTTCAGTTCAAGTTCATCTTCCTCTTTTTTGATTTCATCGGATTCAATTTTCTTTTTTTGCCGATATCGAATTGCAGCATTCTTATTTTGCAATTTTTTCTTTTCTTTCTTGTTAAGGAATTCTATCTCCAACCCGTCCTTCGACACAGATTTCACTTTTGATTTTCGAATGGCAGATTGAGTGGATGCAGATGATTTTACAGATGTTGATTTAGATAGCGATAAATCACCTGGGGTGGGCTGTGTCATGAGTTTAAAAAGTTCACTTTGACAAAAAGTTGACGAGGGAGAAGTAGGAGGCGAAGATAGTAAGCTATCAACATCACTGGCCGATAATGGTGAATGCATGACATCCTCCATATCACTGAGATCAACTGTGGATGCATTACCTTCATAAAGGGAACTGTCTAATGAACTAATACCACTATCATCTAATGATATGATGGGCAAAACCTGGGGTGTTGCTGCCTCTGAAAGAGATGACATGGAACTGCCTTGAAAACCAGTGTCCAACTCTGCAGCTTTTACTACAAGTTGTTCCAGCAGTTCAAATCCATCTAACCCTAGATCAGTGAAGACTGGAACATCTTCTTCATCCATATTATTAAGAACTGGACTAACATTTTCTGCATCGGAAGGAACAGATGCTGGTACAGAACTATCCATTGCCATTCCGGTCAATTCCTCTAACATTTGTGTCAAACTAGTCTGTTCCATCCAATCTTGAGAAAAGGGATCTGTAAACAGAAAAGGAACATAATAAGAACAAGGTCATGAGATCAAATTAATAATACAAGAACAAGTTCATTAAACATTACATATACAAGTTCTTAAGGCTAAGTCAAGGTACTAAATTCAGTGTACAACAAGTTTGTTTGGCAAAGGTATTAAACGGAATGCTTACCTCCATCACTAACAGGAGATGCAAGGATGTCATTGAAGACATCCGATATCCCATTTTCATTTTGTGGTTTAACATCAATCATACTGTACAAATTATTTGCTTGGTCATCGGACTGGGTCATTAAACCAGGCCTTGAATCCCACCCCTCCAATTCCATCATACTCGTAAAATCTTCGTATACCGACATAATCTTTGTTTACTGACTCGATAGTCCTGTAAAAAATTCCACTTGGGATAACATCTTGAGGGTTCCTGGAATTATAAGAATAAAAGAAATGTTGAAATTAAAAATAAATAAACAGGTGAAAATATCTAATTCTAGATTATACTTCGTAGTAACTGTTCACATTAAATTCATGGTTTTGACAAGTTTTTTTCAGGTAATAGGATTTGACTTCTTAAAAGTGCCACGTGTCCGGACAGCCATATTCGACATGTTGACATCCTGCTACAAAATGGCGTCTCTCACCAAGGCCATTCTCAATGTCATTCAATCAATCCATTTAGCGACTAAATTAACACATTCATATAATAAGAACAGATATCATGGTAGAAAAAGTAATATTTTATCAATATTAGAGTGGTTCAGGCTAAAAATGTTTTATAACAAACAGACACTATTTCGGGACTGTAAAGACATTATATGATAAGACTTACTATAAAAACTTCATTGATCAACAATGGAAGTCTGGCTACTTCTGAATTTTGAGGATATATAATCATTTGGACATATATTATAAATGGCTCAAAATCTTCCCGGCTTCCATAATCAAAGGAGTTATCTCTTAGTGAGAATAAGAGCTATGTCCCTTGGTTGTACTAAAAAAAATATGCTCCAAGCTACGCACGTCCCGGAAACGAAATAACTTGATCGCAGTCGGAAAATATCGTTTATTTCCATACTGCAAAGTAACCGAATACACTCTATGAGACGATTGGATTTGACATATGTACGCATGCGCGAACGCTTCGTTGTTTTAACAGTAAACCCGCGCCTTCAAATGTCTTTATATTAACCGTGTTTATAATGCTACAGTAGAAATTAAAATACATGTTAAGCTGGAGATGAAAAGATCGGCATTTGACATGAATTATTTCAAGATTAGCCTCATACATATATTAAAATGAACAGTGCGTTTACTTATTTATACCCAGACACTGGCCTATTTATAACGGCATGTTATACAGAGGGAGCGAGGAAGAGAGAGGGGTCTATAAATCTAATAATGTAACATTTTAATGTTTATCTCAAAGATAACTAAATATTATATTGTGCAGTACGATGTTTGTTATGAAAAATAAATTGCCGGGTAAAGTACGAGAAAAATATAATGACATGTAATACGGGGAGTGAGAGAGAGGGATAAACACCCCAATAAAACTATTAGTTAAGACTTTATTTTTTGTCCCTCAGATAAATAAATATTTTGTACTGCATGATGTTTGTTATGAAAAAAAACCACATTGCTGGGTAAGTGGCGTATGCGCCGAGCCAGCGATTATTGCGTATGTACCGAATTTAGAGCCAAATTTGTAGTTTCGTCTGTAGGCCTATAGAGGGTGGTATTTTTCGCCGACTTCAAGGTTTCCTAAACATGTGGACACCGACGCGCTCACATGATATTCTTTGAACTGTAGATTTTGATGGAGTGTAATTATATTTTTTTTTTCCGCGAGAGCCAAACATGCGGTTATAACCACTGCTACGTTACCATTGGAAACGTTTAGATTTTTAAGTTTCATGACCAAATTATGGCATTCTGCTGTGTATCTTTGATTTTTGACATCATACTAAATTCCTTCGTTCATCTAAAAAGGTTTGGACTTGCAACCATTCTTTTTACCTGCCAATTGATTTTTATTTTCATTATTAGCCTTCATGTGATCATTTCTTTTTTATTCTTCGGAAGTTGATTTTTTTTTTAAACTTGGTGATTGTGCTTTTATGACAATCGCCGCAAATACTTTTCTTTCTATCTAAATCAGTTAAGGTCGCATCGGCAGATGTCCGAGTCTCTCTGTTTATTAAATTAATTTCACTTGTGTCTGCCGATGGAGTAACGTAAACTATCACGGAAAAAATGGGGTGTCAAGAAAATCATCGTATGATTTCATACCTTTTAGTGGACTTAACCTTACTTTTACTCACCTTCCTAGTCTTTGTCGTCAGTCTGACCAGTCTATTTTGAATGTATTTGTCACCAAAAGTCACACAGTCGTCATGTAAAGCAGTCATGATAGACCGATGCTCCGAAGTTGTCGGGAATTTATTAACATTTGTCTAGCATAAAGCCTATTTGTGATTTTTGTCATAGGTAGTTTGTTACAGTTCCCAAATCATAGGGGTAATTGTCCAATCCAATGCTGGATAGCAAATCATCCGTGGACGATATCTTGCAGGGCTCAGTCTCAAATCTAGAAAAAAATAAGTCCGTCGATCAAAGTCTATGGCTACAGGATGGTTAGATAATATACTATGATTATAAAAATAATTTACCATGTTACCGAAAAGGGTCTGGAAAATAAAGACTACAAATAAAAAGTTTGTTTCGGTTATTTTCCGGTCTCAAATAGTTCTGCGTATTTAGAGCTAACAAATATTTATTTCCTAACCACAATAGTCGCCAGCGTAAACCAAGAATGTAGCCACTTAATAAAAGTAAATCTCGAAAGGTTGTAGTGAATTTATCTGGGCGCTTTCACCTACTTGAAAGTTAGAAATGAAACGAAGCTATTATAGCTAGCTCTGTATTTAAATCACCAAAATCGCCAAAATCAAAAATCAAATCAAGGAGTGAAATCGAAATTTTTGCTCACGTTCGCTATTAAATAAACACGTAAGTCGAAGCCCGTAATGAGTGTATTATTTACTCCGCGTTATATACCAATACAGGTTTGTAAAAATACCTCATGTGACGTATATTTGCTGCGACTTCCTAAACCACGTGCGCGGCGCTAACTTCTGCTCACTTCAGAAGATTTCTCGACGGAGCAATCACACAGATAAGCGGGTCAGTTTTTATAAGGACAAATACTGTGTCTCTGAACCACTCTATCAATATTTCAATGCGTCCATTCCAACTAAATCATTAAATTTGCGAAATAAAAATCTGACGCCATTGCCATCCCTTCGACACGTGGACGTGGTCCATAGTTAAAGTTATAACATAAGTTCAAATTTATATTTCAGAGGATCTCACAGGTTTTTGTTCTTTTTTTTAAAAAAAAAAAAAAAAAATTAATTAAAATACTCACGCCATATTTAAGTTTGTGCTGGTGCACGGTGCCGGAGCCGGTGCTCGTTTTAAGCTGCCATATTTTCACACAGCAGATATTAACTTGTTCAATGGTCTGGCAAGAATGTGATGTAGCGCACGTTCGTTGCTATAAAAAGGTCGGTTTATGTCCAAATTAGTACGCGACTGGCATAGCTTTTCCGATTCCCAATATTAATGTATCAAACCAAACGTGTATAATCTATAAAAGATTTTTAAAAATATAAAACTACATTATGGAATAATCTTATAAAACTAACGACACAAACATACACAGAATCGGGAGAACTTTATTATAAGCGCATTCATAAAACCAATGCTATTTGGTTGAAAATTGCATCAGAAAATATTGGCAAATTGCCAACCATGTTTGACGCACATGGTAGTTGTCTTGAATAGCCAGATCAGCTCCATTTACATGTACGAGGAATAAAATTCACTGGATAATGGGACTGACATAGCATACTACGTCACAAGTTATATTTAGAACGTGATTGTCGTATTTCCAGTCACATGTTTTGTACATATATATATATATGAAGGTTAAATTCTAGAACTAGGATTATAATACTAGGAGGGACCTATACCAGTGCCCCCCTCCTAACCCCTTACAAAATTGTAATACACTCATTTTTTAAACTATAAAATTTATATACAGGCGCGGATCCAGAGGGGGGGTTTGGGGGGTCCACCCCCCCCCCCCTCAGCTACATAAAAAAAAAATAATGCCTTGCATCAATGAAATTACATCACAAAGTGATCCTACATCAGTATAAAATGATTTCTCTGTTTAAAAAGCTCAATTTGCATGTATGCCTATGTAATTTAGAGACGATGATGGCAGATTTCGGTAACAGAAACCTGGCAAACCCCCTCCTGCAAAAATTCCTGGATCCGCACCTGATATAAACGTTTGAGTAAAAAAGCCTATAATTATATCATTATTTTGATTGGACGTTGTCAGGGGCGTACATATCGATTTCGTTTGGGGGGTGTTTAGCCAAAATGTGACCGACTGATGCACATACCCCCGCCCCACACACTAGTGGTACCACAAACTGGGCAGTTCACTATAATCGTGAATACGATAGTGCTGAGACAGTATAAGTGTATAAGACAACTGACGTGTAGAAGAATGATGTTATAATGGAATCGCGCCGAAGGCGCGAAAAAAAATTTCAGATATGTAACAGGGCTTTTCAATCTCCGCGGCTGCCTCTGGGAACGAGATTGAGGGCTTTTAAATATTTGGGACTTGGGTTATGGGACAGAATCTTGAGGCTTATCTGTTAATTTCGCTTGTTTTATGATTGTATGTTTATTTCATTAATTCATTTAGTCGGAGACCGACTGCGGTGAGTACTTTTTTTTGAGACCGCCTATTTTTTGCCGTGGTAGAAAACATTTTATAGAACAACATACTCACAACAGAATAAGAGTGACAGGCAGACATGGTTATTTTATACATAGTTTTGAGTGACGTATGCAATTTAGGCACACGGATTCCCGCAAATACATAGCATTTGGGATCTATTCTGGCATTGTTTTTGAGACCGACTGCAGTGACTGCACTTATTTTGTGACCGACTATTTTTCTCCCTTGGTGAAATTTTGTTGTTAGACCAATTTAACATACTTACAACAGAATAAGAGTGACGTATGCAATTTAGGCTCACGGATTCACGCAAATATACAGTATTTGGGATCTTTTCTGGCATAGTGTTTGAGACCGACTGCAGTGACTGCACTTATTTTGAGACCGACTATTTTTCTCCCTGGGTTACATTTTGTTGTAAGACTATACATTATACTCACAACAGAATGAGAGTGAAACACAACATCTTTTCAAAAATGATAAGCAGGGGCGTACATAATGATTTCGTTTGGGGGTGTGTTTAGCCAAAATGCGACCGACTGATGAACATACCCCCCCCCCCCCCCCCAGTGCGAGTGACGCAATCAGGAGCCGAGCACCAAGTGCGAGTTTTCTAGGGAATATGGGGGTGGGGTAGGGGAGGTTCCAAATGTAGGGCGCCATCCACAATCCCATCCCACAATGAAAGTAAACAAAATAATATACTAGCTATAACATGAAGCGTCCCGGTAGAACATTGATATTGTTATATAATTGTGTAGTTGTTCGCCGATCGTTGTCTCGTCGGAAAGTAGTTTTATTTTAATTCACATATAGTTTATGTCATATCAATGGTGGTGCCTATAACACTGAGTAATTTGAGAAATTTTTTGAAAAATTGATTCAATATCCTGGCATTTGAGCTAGGTCATTGCTGGGGGAAATTCCTGTGGACGAGTGTACCAGAAATGTCAGTCAATGGGAGAGAAACTCCAGATGTGAAGAGTTGGCATAACATCTTTACAATCTGACGCCCCCACCCCATTCACCAGTGGAACTACATCTGGGAAGTTCACTATAATTGTGAATATGAGGAGTAAAAGAATGATTTTAAAACGAAATCAAGCGCCGCAGGCGCAAAAAATTTCCAGATACGTAACCCAGTAGAAAAATGATGTTATAATGGAATCGCGCATGCAGATATGTAACCGATCTTTTAAATTTTTGGTACTGGGGTTGATAAGAAATGGGACAAAATCTTGAGGCTTATCTGTCAATTTCGCCTGTTTTGTGATTGTATGTTTATCTCATTAATTCATTTAGACGTAGACCGACTGCGGTGAGTACTTTTTTTGAGACCGACTATTTTTTGCCATGGTAGAAAACATTTCATAGAACAACATACTCACAACAGAATACGAAATACAAGCATACAGGGTTATTTTATTTCCTATAGTTTTGTGTGACGTATGCAATTTAGGCACACGGATTCACGCAAATACATAGTATTTGGGATCTATTCTGGCATTGTTTTTGGGACCGACTGGAGTGACTGCACTTATTTTGTGACCGACTATTTTTCTCCCTTGGTGAAATTTTGTTGTTAGACCAACATACTCACAACAGAATAAGAGTGACGTGTGCAATTTAGGCTCACGGATTCACGCAAATTAGGCTCACGGATTCACGCAAATATATAGTATTGGGGATCTATTCTGGCTTTGTGTTAATGGAGACCGATTGCAGTGACTGCACTTATTTTGAGACCGACTATTTTTCTCCCTGGGTGAAATTTTGTTGTTAGACCAACTACTAACAACAGAATGAGAGTGAAACACAACATCTTTTCAAACATGATAAGTTGACAAGGTTATTTTATACTTAAGACTGCTCCTATTTTGCGACCGACTGCACTGATTTTGCGACCGACTATTTTTATACTAAAGTTTTGCGTGAGTATAGCGTGACGTATACAGTGAGTACTTATTTGATACCGACTACCCCTATTTTGCGACCAACTGCACTAATTTTGCGACCGACTATTTGTTGGGGGGTTAGGGGGGGGGGTGTACCCCCCCCCACATTTACGCCCCTGATGATAAGTTGACAAGGTTATTTTATACTAAGACTGCTCCTATTTTGCGACCGACTGCACTGATTTTGCAACCGACTATTTTTATACTAAAGTTTTGCGTGAGTAGCGTGACGTATCAGTGAGTACTTATTTTGATACCAACTACCTCTACTTTGTGACCGACTGCACTAATTTTGCGACCGACTATTTTTTTTGCGTGAGTAGCGTGACGTATACAGTACCGACTACCTTTACTTTGCAACCGACTGCACTGATTTTGCGACCGACTATTTTTTTTGCTGGGGGGGGGGGTACCACCCCACACCCCCACACCCCCCCCCCCACATTTACGCCCCTGGACGTTGTTGTATCTTGTACTATAAATAAATATAGGCGTATAGGCCAACATGTGCCGTACTACAAATCAACTCCATACAGTTCGGTGAACCGTCCATTTTCCGGGCAATGTATTTCCGTTTTTTCAGGCACAAACATCAGGTACTGGAGAACATTATGTATTGGGTTGTTTTTGGGGGGTTTTTTTGCTATTGTTAATTCACATTATTGTCTAATTGATTAATATTAAAAGTAAGTGCAATTAACTAATAAATCAACTAACCATCACAAGTTTGTGAAAAATTCGTTTTAATTAATGTATTAATGTATCTTTACAATCTGACGCCCCCACCCCATTCACCAGTGGAACTACATCTGGGAAGTTCACTATAATTGTGAATATGAGGAGTAAAAGAATGATTTTAAAACGAAATCAAGCGCCGCAGGCGCAAAAAATTTCCAGATACGTAACCCAGTAGAAAAATGATGTTATAATGGAATCGCGCATGCAGATATGTAACCGATCTTTTAAATTTTTGGTACTGGGGTTGATAAGAAATGGGACAAAATCTTGAGGCTTATCTGTCAATTTCGCCTGTTTTGTGATTGTATGTTTATCTCATTAATTCATTTAGACGTAGACCGACTGCGGTGAGTACTTTTTTTGAGACCGACTATTTTTTGCCATGGTAGAAAACATTTCATAGAACAACATACTCACAACAGAATACGAAATACAAGCATACAGGGTTATTTTATTTCCTATAGTTTTGTGTGACGTATGCAATTTAGGCACACGGATTCACGCAAATACATAGTATTTGGGATCTATTCTGGCATTGTTTTTGGGACCGACTGGAGTGACTGCACTTATTTTGTGACCGACTATTTTTCTCCCTTGGTGAAATTTTGTTGTTAGACCAACATACTCACAACAGAATAAGAGTGACGTGTGCAATTTAGGCTCACGGATTCACGCAAATTAGGCTCACGGATTCACGCAAATATATAGTATTGGGGATCTATTCTGGCTTTGTGTTAATGGAGACCGATTGCAGTGACTGCACTTATTTTGAGACCGACTATTTTTCTCCCTGGGTGAAATTTTGTTGTTAGACCAACTACTAACAACAGAATGAGAGTGAAACACAACATCTTTTCAAACATGATAAGTTGACAAGGTTATTTTATACTTAAGACTGCTCCTATTTTGCGACCGACTGCACTGATTTTGCGACCGACTATTTTTATACTAAAGTTTTGCGTGAGTATAGCGTGACGTATACAGTGAGTACTTATTTGATACCGACTACCCCTATTTTGCGACCAACTGCACTAATTTTGCGACCGACTATTTGTTGGGGGGTTAGGGGGGGGGGGGTGTACCCCCCCCCCACATTTACGCCCCTGATGATAAGTTGACAAGGTTATTTTATACTAAGACTGCTCCTATTTTGCGACCGACTGCACTGATTTTGCAACCGACTATTTTTATACTAAAGTTTTGCGTGAGTAGCGTGACGTATCAGTGAGTACTTATTTTGATACCAACTACCTCTACTTTGTGACCGACTGCACTAATTTTGCGACCGACTATTTTTTTTGCGTGAGTAGCGTGACGTATACAGTACCGACTACCTTTACTTTGCAACCGACTGCACTGATTTTGCGACCGACTATTTTTTTTGCTGGGGGGGGGGTACCACCCCACACCCCCACACCCCCCCCCCCCACATTTACGCCCCTGGACGTTGTTGTATCTTGTACTATAAATAAATATAGGCGTATAGGCCAACATGTGCCGTACTACAAATCAACTCCATACAGTTCGGTGAACCGTCCATTTTCCGGGCAATGTATTTCCGTTTTTTCAGGCACAAACATCAGGTACTGGAGAACATTATGTATTGGGTTGTTTTTGGGGGGTTTTTTTGCTATTGTTAATTCACATTATTGTCTAATTGATTAATATTAAAAGTAAGTGCAATTAACTAATAAATCAACTAACCATCACAAGTTTGTGAAAAATTCGTTTTAATTAATGTATTTCCGTTTTTTCGGGCACAGACATCAGGTACTGGAGAACATTATGTATTGGGGTGTTTGGGGTTTGTTTTGTTATTGTAAATTCATATTATTGTGTAATTGATTAATATTAAAAGTAATGTGTAATTGTGTAATTAACTAAAAATAAACAACCATCACAGGTTTGTGAAAAATTCGTTTTAGTTAATGATTGAACCTTCATCTTTATAAAATTCGGGCGACATATGAAATAATATGAGCTATTGACGTTTTACTTTTCTGCGCGCTATATTGAAGACGGGATATTTTTCCACGTCAACGTTTTCATTGTAAGCCGATGTCGTATTTGTATTTTATTAAGAGAAATTGCGCACTTTGTCATGCAAGTTGTGCGCTATAAAAATGAACGATAATAATACACCCAAGACCTCACATGTGAAATTTGTTTCCTATACGAAGGACTACTCACAGCCCCACCTCCTGCACCACTGGCAAGGGATGAGAACGTTGGGAAATCCCGATGAACTTTAACATATGACAACGATCATTGCAGTGATTAGTTATTATAAAGTAATTTGTGAAATGAAATGTGCTCGCTATTTGCTAATAAACACTGACATTTTCCCCGGTCAGAGTCCAACTGCCGATATTTTTATACGCCCACATTTTCATGTGAACATATTATGCCGTCGCTCCAGTCCGTCCGTCCACAATTGTTTGCGGACTCTCTACAGGTAACAATTCTTATCCGATTTTGACGAAACTTGAAATATAGGTTTATCCTCATAAGATCTTTCGATATTGGCATGTGGACTCAGACTAGTAATTATTTGGCCATTGACTTCAATGTTAAATGTGGTAAATGGTGGTACGGTATAGATTTCTTGATTGAAAACAAGAGAAAGGGTTTTAAATAAGTTTATATGGTCCACAAATTACACATGATACAGTTTTATATTACATGTACATTGAAAGATGAATTAAAACGCGTAATAGGGTGCTGGCTAATCTATACCATATAGTACCATGTACCATAACCAACAATGCTGGCATTACATATAACTATATAAACATAACACATATTTTATGTTTGACAGTGAAAATACAAAGTTGTCATTAGTCAAATGTTCATAACCAATACCTACAATCATATTTCAAACACGTGTAAAACTATTCTCACACTTCGCATTCAAAGTCACATTATTTAATGACGTATAAAATTTATTGAAATGAGTCAACGTTTGGCCTTATCTGCTAATCCGCAACACGTGGTAAAGGTGCTCGCATTATATTTTAGTTTTATCCCAGCTTCATCCACGAATAACCAGCCAGGACAAAGAATCCAAGATCACCTGATAAACAACCTTTTCAGCAGTGCCGGACTGGACCCACCTGTCCACCTGTCCGTGACAGGTGGGCCTAAGCTCTTTTTTTTTCAAAGTGGGCCTAAGCCTATAAAGAAAAAGGAAAAGAGAACGAAAGGAGAGGGGATGAAAGAAAAGAAAGGAAAGGATAGACACAGGAAAGAAGACAGAAAAGATAGGAAGCTTTGGTCTGAAATTCTTGGAAAATGGGTTTGCGATTGTTAATTTTGAAAATTTTCCTGGAGAGATAAACACCCGACTTCCCTCCCCTCGGACGTTCGCGCGCCTTTGGCTTGTACAAGGCGCGTACTTGTGCGGACCCTGGTCAATGACCTGGCAGGTGGGCCCAAGGCCCATCAGTCCGGTACTGCTTTTCAAAGAGACCGCTTTCTGAACTGAATGATTCCAGCGAGTTATCCTTTCAACTCTACAACTCTACCAGAAATATTAAAACTAAACCATGTAAAACACTAAAACATTTCAACCACAAAAATTAAGCACCATAAACCGGACAATGCAATTCCCGTCCCATCATATAATTGAAAACCCACTACCCAAAACATTTAAAGTAATTTATATTCCCTCAAAACCAAAAATTTAAACTCACTAATTCAAAACTTCAAATAATAAAGACACTGGCCAGGACTAAGGGGCGTACATATCGATTTAGTTTGGGGGGTGGGGGTGTTTAGCCAAAATGCGACCGACTGATGCACATACCCCCGCCCCACACACCAGTGGTACTACAAACTGCGGGCAGTTAACTATAATCGTGAATATGATAGTGCTGAGACAGTATAAGACAACTGACGAGTAGAATAGTGATTTTAAAATGGAATCGAGCGCCGCAGGCGCGAAAAAGTAGAAGAATGATGTTATAATGGAATCGAGCCGAAGGCGCGAAAAAAAATTTCAGATATGTAACAGAGCTTTTAAATATTTGGGACTGGGGTTGATAAGAAATGGGACAGAATCTTGAGGCTTATCTGTCAATTTCGCTTGTTTTATGATTGTATGTTTATTTCATTAATTCATTTAGTCGGAGACCGACTGCGGTGAGTACTTTTTTTGAGACCGACTATTTTTTGCCGTGGTAGAAAACATTTTATAGAACAACATACTCACAACAGAATAAGAGTGGCAAGCAGACATGGTTATTTTATACTATAGTTTTGAGTGACGTATGCAATTTAGGCACACGGATTCCCGCAAATACATAGCATTTGGGATCTATTCTGGCATTGTTTTTGAGACCGAATGCAGTGACTGCACTTATTTTGTGACCGACTATTTTTCTCCCTTGGTGAAATTTTGTTGTTAGACCAATTTAACATACTTACAACAGAATAAGAGTGACGTATGTAATTTAGGCTCACGGATTCACGCAAATATACAGTATTTGGGATCTTTTCTGGCATTGTGTTTGAGACGACTGCAGTGACTGCACTTATTTTGAGACCGACTATTTTTCTCCCTGGGTTACATTTTGTTGTAAGACTAATCTATACTCACAACAGAATGAGAGTGAAACACAACATCATTTCAAAAATGATAAGTTGACAAGGTTATTTTATACTAAGACTGCTCCTATTTTGCGACCGACGGCACTGATTTTGCAACCGACTATTTTTATACTAAAGTTTTGCGTGAGTAGCGTGACGTATACAGTGAGTACTTATTTTGATACCAACTACCTCTACTTTGTGACCGACTGCACTAATTTTACGACCGACTATTTTTTTTTGCGTGAGTAGCGTGACGTACGTATACAGTGAGTACTTATTTTGATACCGACTACCTTTACTTTGCAACCGACTGCACTGATTTTGCGACCGACTATTTTTATACTAAAGTTTTGCGTGAGTAGCGTGACGTATACATATTTTGATAACGACTATATCTACTTTGCGACCGACTGCACTGATTTTGCGACCGACTGTTTTTTTGCTGGGGCATTTAACCAATCAATTGACAAAATTCCATAATACCACCCTCTAACGAAAAACCCGACACTGTTCCTCCCAGCTGCACAACTGGCAAAGGGTTTAGAACGTTGTGAAATACCGGTAAACTTTCACATGACGACGATAATTCCAGTGATTAGTTAAAATAGCATTATGCAAGAGCAAAATCTGCTTATTACAGGTCTTTCTTTAGGCCTGAAATGTTATCTAACTAATCAATTAAGACATTTATTAACATATCCAGACCATAATAGACTCTGTTGGCAAGGCTAGCCTTCGATGTTGGCGGATTAAATTCATATATGCCGCTTAATGGCCGTTGATAATTAAATCAATCAAGTGGATAAGCGAGACTATGCTGTTTATATTAATGATTTGAGTAATAATAACCGAGGATATGTGAATATTTCAAACGCTTTTTTCTCGGCTAATAGTGGATCAATGTGACTGAAATTTTCAGCAAACTACCTTTACACTATCTAGTTTTTAATTATTATAGTTAGAACTGCCATCTCTTTATCTTATCTCCCATAATGTAACTTTAATTAGAGATGAAATGAAATATGCTCGCTAACGAAGACAAACATTCCCCCCAGTCAGAGTCGAGCTTTGGGCTACTATTATTTCAAAGTCCAACTTTGGATGTTTTTTTTTATGTGTACGTATACACTGTACGCCTATGTCGTATTTTGTATTTTAGTTTATTTTATTTTTGTACCATATTTTATACAGTGCAATTGCGCACTTCGTCATGGAAGTTGTGCGCTACAAAAAATGAACAACAAGAATAATAATAATACACCCGGAACCTCACATTTGTGTCCTGTACGAGGACTATATATAGACCCCCCCCCCCCCTTCCTGCACCACTGGCAAGGAGCGAGAACGACTACGACCATTCAAGTGATTTGTTATTATCCAGTACTTTGAGATGGAGTACGTATGCCACTTGATTACTGGGGCATAAGATTTGTTTAAATTTATGATACCCAATTTTGGTTTGCTGGTTGCCGTATTTTCGTTTTGACGATGTCTGGTTGATGGTTAAACGAAATCTGCAACACGCACGATACTGGATCTTTCCGAACGGACAAATATTTTTCCGTGTTTATAACCACAAATCTAACCCTAACCCTTCAGAATAGTTTTAGATAAACCTAACCCGAACCCTAACCCAAGGGAAAATATTTGTCCGTTCGGAAAGATCTAGTATTTTGCCTGCAAGACAGGTGGCCGTGGGCATGCATTAGAGGGATTTCATTTTGGTTGATGTGTCAAGGGAGACAACTCAGTAAAGTTAAAGTGTGACTGTGCAGGCGCGAATGGTGTTTAAAGAAGACTTTGAATATAATTTAATGCACACACATAGAAATAGCTGACCAGATCAGATTAATTACTTTTTGTGTTATGCATTACAATAGTACTAAAACTTAGGAACCAGTTTTAAAACCTTTTTCAAAGAATTGGAGCCACGCATGTACGTTAATATGTAAAACATGAAAATCTAGAGTAACAAGTTACAACTTGAGTCAATGTCATGATGGCAAAAGAGGCCACAGACTTTACTCTTTTTGAACCTGTATGTTTTTTGTACTTTTATCTTTCACCATTACATATTGTATTTTGTAAACTAACATGGATTCGATACGTAATAATCATTTGTATTAGTCAAATCTGATTTTATACTAATAATACCATAAACAAGAATGGCGCACTTTTACTAATACGGACAATTGGAATTAAAAAACAAAATCATGAAATACTTAAGATATATAAATATATTGTCAAAGTATAATAATCCACAAATTAATAAACATAAAACTTAAAAAAAAAAATAATATCACAGATTATACAATCACAGATTTACAAGGTATAAATAATATAACTTCAATAGATATATATTTAAATAAGTCATTGGTTGTTATTGTCAGATTATTTTATACTGTCTCCCTCTGCTGTCTACTTCAGTATATAAATAAATATAAGGCACACTTTGTCAACCTTGAAAGTCTATTCCTCCCCACCCCCCACAAAGTCTGAAGCAAAGTAGCTGTGCGATATTTGCAAAGGTGAAATAAAATTCTTGTCTTCTTCAATAGCATAATGTACTCAATATGCACTTCAATGAGAATCTCAATATGTCAACAATTTTGTCAATCAAAGGGGTATAAATGATTTATTCCTCTCATTTTATATTTATTACTTCATACTTAATTACATAATTAATGTGGGATAACATCTATGAAATATTGATGGTTCATGTATCTATGTTAAACATACAAATTAGATTTATACTATTCATCATTGAATTAAATAATCGGTCAAATTTAAAGAAAGATGTTCAATGTATATGTTTTTAAGAAGAATTAATGTACAAACAGAAAGTGATTTTATAGTCTTTTAAATGTATATTGAGATTTTAAAACTAAACAATGGTCATACAATCTTATTATATTCAATATAATAAACAGAAAAGAGCTACAAGCGTATTTAAAGTCAACATTTCGAAGAGCGTTCTCTCAATGTTATCAAGCTAATCACATTTAAAACATTGAGAGAACACTCTTCGAAATGTCGCCTTAAATACGCTTGTAGCTGTTTTTTTATAAGTATGCGTTTTTGTTTTTACTCATTCCAATTTATATTCAATATGTTTACATGGGTTTGCTTCTTGCCTTTGCCAACCAAGCAGCTCTTTTTTTCTTCTCATCCACTTCTTCATTATTTACCTTCTGATTTTTGTGGCTATTTTTAATCATTTCAACCATTTCTTGCTCTTGTTCATTGGTTCTTAGTTCAAACTTGACATGTGTGCGTAAAGGATTATTATAAGGGCTGACTTTACCTAAGAGAGGAGCACTAACTGAGTTAGGTATCTTCTCTTGATTAACTATTTGTCGGTGTTTTAACTGTTCTAATTTATCTTTGACTTCTTGTGAATACATCAACATGGGTACAATGTTGGTTTCTACGGACTGTGTTTTAAAGCCCTGTTTTTTAAGACGGCTTGTCTGTGATCCAGGAAGTGCTGGCATTATGGAGGAGGGGATAGCATTCAGAGTGGTTGGTCGTAACTGTACGGGTGCTGTTATTGGTCTACGATTTGGGGTGCTCATAAACTCAGGAGCAACTGGAATCTTTTGCATAATGGTGGCTGATAAGGGACGTATAACTCTACCTCGAGGTAAGGTGGATTTAATTTGTTTTGGATGAACAGATTGTGTAACTTTGGTTTTTAATGGTGTGGAGATACATTTGACCGAATAGATTTCTTTCTCAGGTAGAGGTGGTGGTCTGAGATGTTCTCGTGACTTCATTGATCTGACTGATTTCAGCTCTGATAATTCTGAAACAACAGTCTCCCCATCTTCTGAGAAAGTTCTCAGATATTCCAGACCAAGTTGTTCAACAGGAACCTTTGTTCTTGGATCAATTTTACCAGGAGATGAGGAAGGTCTGTGGACAGTTGCCATAGTTTGAGTAGGTTCATCTTTTAAGTTTAAATATGTATTGGTATTTGTTTCTGACTGATTCATTGATCGTTGTATTGTGTTCACAGTCAGATAAATAAAATCAGGTGGCACAATATTTTCTGCCTTCATTCGTATTTGAGACCTCAACAGGGCCTTCATTTCAGAAAGAGAAATATCCTTGGCCGAAGGCAATAATGGTTTATCAAAGGCCCACGATACTCTTCTTTCAATATTGATTGGAGGCTTCAATTCTATGCCATCTATTTTCTGAACAGGTGGATCCATGATTTTTACAATGGACGGTTGAGATTTAACTGTAGCAGGTCGACTACATGATCTTGAGTTAGGTACCTTGTTAGAAGTTGTAGAGACAGGAGATCGCTGAGGAGCACTGTTTGGTGGAGATACATTCTGACCTTTAGTCTGCTGCCATGTTACTCCACAAGATTCACTCTTTTTACCTTCAGATTCTCCAGTCCACAGACGACTCTCATATGTAGCAGACACAGATTGACTGGACTGAATTCTTCTAGAAGTTTCTAAACTTATGGCACTCAGTGATTTGGCGCTATGGAGAATTTGGGGAGCTGGGTAGTCTGATTGTAACCAAGATTTTACATGAGTAGCATCATTGATATTACCATCGTGATTGATTATTTTAGTATTTGTAGCTCCTGCCTTCTTCATACGCATGGCTCTCACATAGGCATAAGATTGTTGTCTTATTGGTGCATCTGAATAGGAACCATATTGAACTAGTGGTGGTACGGAGTCTGTTTCTAAAGAATAATCCCACTCTACTTTCTCAAAATTTAAAACAAGGAGATTACGACTTGTATTCAGTGTAATTCTGAAAAACATTAACCAAAAATAGAAACATGATGAGAACGTTAAAAAATCCCTGACAAACTTAATGGAGAAAATTAGGCTTTTATGAAAATGTCATATGATTATTATTTAATTCATTACTTGAGATCAATATCATAAACTTAAAACTTTAGATCATCATTATGACACAGATAATATAAAAAGAATTAAAAAATGTTATTACCTATCCCCATTAGTAATGATAGATAATATTGGATCACTACGACTGTTTCCTCTCATAATACGACAACACTGTCCTGTTACCAAATTCCAAATTCGTAATCGGCCATCAGCTGAACCAGTTATAACACGTAAATACATAAACTCTAAACATAAAACTTCTCTGTAATATGAAAATTGTTTCGTTAAAACAATTCAAAGTATAAAATGTTTATTATGTGAATTATGAAATTTTTTTAATTGTTACAGATGCATTACGTAAGAGCTAAATGTACCTTGTGCAGGTCTTTATTCTGGCTTAAAACGGTTGATGGAGACTTAGTCTCAAATAACAAGGACCATTGCTACGATAATAAACAATCTACACCACATCTTGTGAACACTTCAAACAGTGATAACTTCACTCAGTATAAAGTAATTTGAATGAAATTTTCAATATTTATCTTGCATTATTTATTTTTGAACTATTATAGCCAGAATGGCCAACTCTTTATCTGAGTCTTACATAATGTGTCTTTAATTTCAAGAAGCAAAATAACAGCAATCCTTTTAAATAACAGCAATTCTTTTAGACTCCAAACAGGTTTTTTTAATCGATAAATATTATTTTTTTGTTCTATAACTGACTGCTGTGCTTAAGATATGACATAAAAATTTTACTTTGGATGTCGTAATGCTGTTAAACATCTAGAATGGTCACCATGTGCACTCCACGCCATTACATAACCATCTCTACTACCAGATACTATATGCCATCGATCTAACTTAATACCAGTTATAGGTCCAAAATGCCCAGTTAATGTCTGCAAATAAACAACTAAATAATTACAAACAACATTAGCTATGTGACCTCCCCAAATAAGCATTAGTATCAGGTGTTCAAATATTTATCAAACATATATTTTATGATTAAAATATACATTTATGCCAAATAATATAATCAATTTTCTCTTATAAATCCAATTTTTATTTGTAACAGGTGTGTTTGTTTATGGTATATTTAGTTTATGTATATTATATATACTTACTTTGATTAAATTACCATTATCTAAACTCCATACTCTTATTTTACCCGATTCACAACCAGCTATACACCAATCTTTACAAAGAGATACTATACAAACAGAACTGTTATGGCGAAATGTCATTTGACATTTACCTGTCTGTAAATCCCATACTGAAATCAATTGAAAATTTATGTTATCATTAGTTTAGGATTATTAGTTATTAAATATTTGGTGGTATTTTACAATCTGTTTCACAGAGAATTACTTACGAATTATCTCTGTGACAGACGACTGTCCACAACAGGTGCGTTGACTGCACGCGCCGTTAGTCATTGGCTCAACGGCTCGTGCAATGTTTACTTAACACCTAACTGCTTCGGGCAAAATGATGCATTTTACTCATTTTAATACCCATTTACACTAAATAGGAAATATTTTTTAACTTCAAATACTTCAAACCACGGATCTTAATCGGCTGTTTTTTGTCGGCTTTAGCCGATTGATCTTTAATCTAGCCGGTTTGTAAAACAATGAACCGGCCACTATGGTATCATTAATCAATCAACTTTCGGCCGATAACAAAGAGTTAATTATTACTCGTCAATTAAGAAACCCATCAAAGAATCAGTCAATACAATATGAATACCTTCAGCTTCAATCCGTATCGGCTCATTTCCTAAATAAACAACTTAATTAGTTGAGTCAATCAAGTAAAAGAATGTATATAATCCAATGTCGGTTCACTCATTTCTATCTAACACAATGTTGAAGTAGGCTACTTGAACACCTCACAGAATGACAATAGAAAACGTAAGCGAGTTTTAGCCGACGATAGTGATGGCTGCATTGACCTTGAACTTCAAGCATGCACGTCGTCATTGGAAGTTCCAAAAGTCGGACAAACTCCCACGTCCAATATAGGTCAACCAAAATCGACGACCGGGAGATATTTTAATACTGAATGGTTAACTACTTTCAAATGGCTTTCGTTTGACAAAATTACACAGAACATGTTTTGTCTCGTAGTCGTAAGTTCTTAATTTAGTCTCCTTTTTTAAGTCACGTAATAACCTACTGATCTCGTATAGTAATGATTATTATTATTATGTTAGCGTTGAGTAAATCTGGTAATAACCTACTGACCCGTATATAATTATTATGTCAAGTAATAGCCTATCATGGTAATAGGCCACGTGACTTTTCGCACGTCGGCATATTTCCGAGTTCCGACTATACACAGAAACTAATTTGTGCTAATTTATTATTATTGATATGTGCTTACATTCTTTTTATTTTTATATATTGACAAGTGATCACAATAATACAATTGTAAAAAAAACGTATTTATATTTACTGGTAGTTTTTCTTTTTACTAAATTATAACTTCCGTTTGGTTGGATGAAAGCGAAAGTAGGAATATGCATTATGCAAGTTGCTGAAATTTGACTATAAATTTCGATATTATTATCGATGTATGAATACAAGTATGCAATTACAACAAAGGTGTTGTTTATTCGAAGTTTAAGCTATTATTATTCGGAATACGTTATGCAATTATTAACGTGAATAAAGTATGCATAAACCAACATGTCTGTTGTTGAAAATACGACTATCCGTTAGGCTAGACCGTTAGGCTTACCCTTGGCCGGTTCATTTCAAAATGGATTAAGAACCCTGCTTCAAACGTATTTATTTATTTTTCTTTTACCTCAAAAAAATGTTTGAGAATTTAATTTGTCGGAGTAAAAAAGTTAATATGCCGTACTCATTAAGCCTCGTCGATGTCATGCTTATCAGTGATTGTAGCGGCCAAGCGAATATTCACTGCGGGATCAGTTTGGGTATTTTATTGAAGTAAGCTGTTGACTTTATATAATGTACTCAACCCATTAAGAGTGGCAGTCCATATACTATATAAACAGTGTAAACCTATTATTTCATTGTTAGAATAATATGGAACTTGACCATACAGTTGCTGTTGTTACATTTCAAATTGAGATTATGCTATAAGGGGAAGTAACTTCTATGATTAATATCTGTGCCATGCACACACATCCAAATTAACCCGTTACATTTTACTGATGCTTTTGTGCACTAATTCGAATGATGATTTTCACATATTCTAGGTTTCATCTGATTGCTAGTTATCTTGATGTCTGAAGTTTACGCATAAATGGTTAATAATTTACCTTTACAAGCACCATCTTTTCCACCAGATACTAATACTTCACCTTGTAATAATAGAGAATTCACAGTATCTCTGTGACCTCGAAATATTTTTAAACACTGGCCAGTTTCTATCGACCATAATCTAAAGATCAAATAAAATGATATTAAAAAGTAAAAACTACAGATATATTTATTTATCAATATTTCTATATTGTTCAAAAAATTGTCAGTCAATTTTCATAAGTTCAAAGGAATATATAAACTGCAGTAATTTAATTATTCATTTGCAGGCTTGTATACAGAAAAACATTGGATTGAATATTCTCCTTTACTAGTATTTTGTGTCAAACTTGCAAATGTAGTACGGTACTAGTACCTGCCGTAGTCCTAAAATCCTTCTTTAAAGCACACTCTAGGACATACGCCCGCCGTCATTAAATTTATTTCAATAACATTCCCAAGCTTAATCATCTTCCAAGTACAAAGGAAATTGATTCCTCAAAATAAACAACGGTAAACAGAACTCCTTTTAGAATTGTTTTATAGCCGATTGAATATATTAAATAAAGGAAATAAATGTAGCAGCTTTAACTCCCACGCAAGAAGTTGATATTCATCTCCTCCCCCCCCCACCCCACAATGACAAAAGACATTTTGTAGTACCTGATACTGGTGTCGTAACTGCCACTAAACACCATTCCTTTTTTTTCACAGACAAATACACATCTTATAGAACCAGCATGGCCTGTTATTAATGGTCCTTTCTCTTTACCAGAAACAGCATCTAAAAATCTTACTTTACGATCTTTAGAACCTGTAGCTATCAATGTTCCACCATCTGTATGAACTACTCGGTTTGTATCAGTTCTATAAAATAACAAAAGTGTTATGTCTTTGTGAACACATATAACTTTTGTTCAAACAGTCTATTTGTAGTTACTTCTCTTGATTGTGTTTCTTATCCAGAAATTGTTTTATTTGTTCAGCAATGCCAAAAGATAGGTTGCCAGGCAACGAAACATACACCCACAGCAGCTAAATCGTCCAAGCAATCTACAAGAGTTGTCGCATATTTTTACTTTTTTTCGGTAATGAAACATTTATAATACACTAAAATCTGATTAAGAGTAACAACTCATTATGTAATTATCAGAAAATCATCAGAATTTGTTTGCTTTTTATAAAGTTTTGCCCCACACTAAGAATTAGTATAGGAAACATTTAATATGATGGATTTAGCTGTTCAGTTATCAAAATTCATTGAAAATCAAAATATTTGTTTGTTTCAACACCTTAAACTCTGTGTATCAATCTGAAGTAGGGGTGTAACGATACATCGAACAATCGATGCATCGCGATAGTTCAACCGTCGATAGTATGTATCGATATTAAAAAGAAACTATCGATAAAAATTGCGATAGTCAAGCAAACTATCGATAGTTTCGATAGTTTGTAATAGCGAAAGTAAAATGGCTCAAATTCACTCGTATTTGTCGAATAATTACTCTGAATTTTTAACAAAGAGCTCTGTTATCACTAAAAGAGCGTTACATGATCTCAATATCACATGGAAATCTTCGTCTACCATATTAGGCATGGCTTACTAAGAAATGCGTAAAATGGTTGATTTTGGCGCGAAAAAAATGAAAATGGTCACGTACGCCAATAACAGACATGCTGAAAGCATGCCGCATATGACAGGAAAGTTGGCTATGCTTTTTTACAAGTTACTAAACTACCAATGTAATATTACAAATATACCATTTTATATAATATAAAGAAAAAAAACCCAATGTACTTTATCAGAATGCGACGTTACAGTGTACCCGAGATACCAGCTAGGAGGCTCTTCTATTCGCCCCCACCCTTTTGTCGTGCCATTAGAAGCCACATGTTGTTTTTGTTTTTATCTGTACCGTCTTGTGTCGCTTCTGTCGTTTTTTTTGTCGATATGATTACCGATATCCGTGTTAAAATATTACGTACTGATTTACGGAGGGAGATGTTGAACTAGTAAATTGTAATCTATTGCCAGTACTGGATTTTTAATTAGCAGTTAAAGCAGTGGGGGTAAGTCAGAATGCGAGAATGTCTCGTACAGGCCAACCGATACGATTTTTGGCGAGGCGATTACCCTATTCAAGAATTTTGTAATTGTGACAACACTAAAAATCAGTATGGTTATTTTCTGGGAAAAGCATTCCGGTCATCGATAATATAATCAGTAATATCATTATTTTGTTCTGCTTATTCGAGAGTCCGTTGTAAAAATGGATTTGATTCGAAAAATGGATTACATTGATTTGTCGATTAAACGATTGTCCGTCATAGAGTGTCCGTTATAAAAAGACTTTGAAAACAAGAAATTTTTATTACAAAATTCGGGACCAAACTGTTGTGTCCGTATAAGTGATTGTCCGTTGTATGCGCATCCGTTATATTATTCGGAGTCTACTTGTATTATATTATCTAACATTACCTGGAACTTTCTTGTGTTTCAAAATTTTTAGTTTGATTGAATGTTATAATAAATGTATACCTGGCAGTGTGTTTTAAACCTAAACTAATAAACAGATCAAACTATCGCAATAGTCCAATAGTATCGCAATATTTAATCCCCAATAGTAATAGTATTGCAATAGCTGTTTACCCAATAGCAATACTATCGCAATAGTGAAAATTACCAACAATAGTCACCCCTAATCTGAAGTCAATCACATATTAAGTTTGGCCTCTAGAGCATTCACAAGATTTTTTGAAGTGATCAAGGATTACAACTTTGGCACTAATTATCAGAAATTGCTGAAAATCAATAGACTTCTTCGTCTCATGACCTTAAACACTGTGTATGAATTTGAAGTCAATTGGATATTAACTTTGGCCTCTAGAGCCCCCACAAGATTTTTTGAAGTGATCAAGGGCCATAACTCTAGCACTAATTATCGTAAATCGCTGAAAATCAATAGGATTCTTCATCTTATGACCTTAAACACTGTGTATAAATTTACAGTCAATCGGATATTAACTTTGGCCTTTAGAGCGTCCACAAGATTTTTTTAAGTGATCAAGGCCATAACTCTGGCACTAATTATCGGAAATTGCTGAAAATCAATAGGCTTCTTCGTCTCATGACCTTAAACACTGTGTATAAATTTAAAGTCAATCGGATATTAACTTTGGCCTCTAGAGCGTCCACACGATTTTTTTGAAGTGATCAAGGGCCATAACTCTGGTAGTTATTATCGGAAATTGCTGAAAAACAATAGGCTTCTTCGTCTCATGACCTTAAACACTGTGTATAAATTTAAAGTCAATCGGATATTAACTTTAGCCGCTAGAGCGTCCACAAGCAATTGTGGACCCCGGACCGCTGGACGGACGGACGGGGGCGACGACAATATACGACCACATTTCAATGTGGGCGTATAAAAATTGGGAAAATCAAACATGAATCAATATAATTTTGTGGTAAACAGTTACTTCTCGAAGATTACTTACTGATCTTTTAAAACCATTACATTATAAGCACCACAATAAACATTTCTCTCTTCCATAATAACTTTACGTGTTGCTACCCCACTATAAGCTGTTTCAAAACTGACATCTTTCTTAAACTGAGTTTTAACTACAGTCTCATCAGTGTGGATGACTTTACATGTTCCAGGTTGTAAATTAGGTACCAAAACATCTACATCTCTGGCAAAAACAGGATTAGCACATTGCGCAGCAGCACCCTACAAATAATATAAATAAATATCACTCTCACATTGACATAAGACATCTTAAGATAATAAAGGCCTCTATACCCTTTATCATGTTACATTTATAAATCTACTTTGAAAATAGGCTTCCAAGTAAATAGAGAGCTTGGCTTGGGTAAGTAAGTAATACCAGTATTAAGAATGGTAATTTACTTCAGAAATCAAGGAATTGGTTAACAGAAAGGGAATTTGCATTTAGAAATCGATTTCACTGCAAGTCATATTTTAGTAATTTTACATGTTTCTATTTTCCAAATAACAGTTAAAACCCCACAATATCAATCAACAGTTGTTTCCTTATCACTCACTTAACCTTATTTAATATGACTTAATATTCAAATCTGTGTAATCATGTATAATATGATATAGAACAGAATTCATCTCCAAATGTACATGCATTTCTCAAGGTTTTCTATTTTTTTAAATGGAAAATTATATAAAAGATGTATTACATTACGTAAGATTAAGATGAAGAACTTCTTACTATGATAGTTCAAAAATAATAATAAATATATATATATCTATATCAAAAATTTATTCGAATTACTTAATGCTGAGCGAAGTTATTACTTTTTAAAGTTTTGACAATATTATTCATTTAAGTCTTTGTCATCCGATATCTAGAGAGTTGATTATAGGTTTGTCATGTGAATAAGTTTTGACAAGTTGTGGCGTAGATTTTTTTATTTCGCCTAAATTTGCCATTTTTAAATTAAATCATAATATGGAGACCATCTTTTAATCCATTTAAATCTCTGCCATCTGATGATTTATAGGTTTGTCATGTGAATAAATGTCTAAATAACAGTTTATATAACATTTGATTTGGAGCCAAAAAAAAATCTGCAATAGGCAAATTTAGCTCTTACATAATGCATCTTTAATGTTATACTACATAATCAGTAAATCATATGGATATATAAAATTTGTAAAGCTTTTCAAAGCATCATAAAGTCAACAGCAATTTATTTTATAAATATATATTACTGTCAGTATATAATTAATAATATTGGATATTCTACGAGTCTGGAACATGCAGACTTTATAAAAAGTCAACAGCAATTTATTTTATATAATTAATAATATTGGATATTCTGCAAGTCTGGAATATGCAGATTTTATATAGGCTCTATATAAATCATTGTTATTGCACAGAGCTTTTATTAATAACGAATTTATTTTATGTCAAATACGCCAGTAAAGTATGATTAATGATGTAGTGTATTACTGTGTGTAAACATATTAGGTTATGTGGTTGGTATTTACTTTGTCCTGTTAGGTAGCTAAGCAAGGGGTCCAAACGGATTTGCTAAGTTAATCAAGCATACCACATAATACAATAGACAGTCAATCTTTATTCAATAAACAAGTCTTTTTTTACACAATAATCCATAATAGAAGATTATATTGTATTAAACAAAACCTGTCATACTGACATTTTATTCACATATTAATCTTACACAGGCAAAGATTTTAGAAATTGCTATTCATTTCAAAATGAATTCACAGAATATCTAATACCTTACATTCTACCCATAATATTTTGTATATATATTATTATCTTACTTTTGGACTAAAACATTAATTTTGAGAATAATTTTATCTTTTTAAACTTTAATGTTAACCTATTTTTCCCTGGATATGAATTTTTTTCTTTGAGCCCTTATAAACTGACTAACTTTGAATAAATCCATTCCCATTCTCATATTGTATCGTTGTAAAAGTTTAACAAATTATTATTAAATCATTAATTTGACTTAATTCCCACACTCAATTAATGATCATAATCAGACAAATAAATATTTATTTAATTTCTGGAAACGGGAGTTTACAGTTCTGCTACACTGTATTTAAATATTTAATTGAAATATCAAATCATTAATAAATAAAATTACTTGATTGAAGTTTAAAGCCACTAATAATAATATAAGCTTACAAAAAGTATACACTATACAGTTTTGCTACATTAGACCTGATTTATACAATTATGGTACATGCGGTGAAGGGTTATAATAGCAGTTATACTATCTGAGCCTTTAGGATTAACTGCATTATACTATTCATGAATAATAAACTTTATTATTCCTACTTATACAATAAACATATGACAATAAGGTCGATCACCATAGTCCTTCTTAATCTCCCCAAGTCAATTTATCTTGTAGCTTTAGTGTGGAAAGAATAAATTTAACATAAAAGGCAATTCATGCACTTGGTATCAATACAGTGTATATTTTTTCTAAAAATTGAAGGAAATAATGACTAAACTAATATCCATTTTGTATTTTTGAACGCTTTAAATGCGTACTCAAAGAATATTCTACCTATACTTAGACTATAAGTATTTCCATGATGATCTACACAACACCCAACAATCCTCATTAATTCGACATCGAGTTAACCAATACATTAAAATGCATTTAATACCTAATTTCTATACATACCTGCATTAACATAACTTCTTCGATTAAGAGTTGATTAACATGACGTTCTTGATTGACTTCTTCAGCCAAACTTCTCCAGTTCCGACTCACACCAAGGGCATTGGTCAGACTGCCCCTATCTAGAAAACTTAATATAAATTTACCCAGGTGGACAGGAAGATTCCGAATAAAATCTTTATATCTTGCTACACCTGAGTAAACTTTAGATCCAGTAGGTATGATCATACAGGCTGGATCAATACTTGTCATACTCTCAGTAATACTACCATCACTATTATTTTCTTTAATGTCTATAGTTAGAAGATCTCCTGTAAATGGGTCTGTAGTTATTTTACTATAGTCTGGTCTGGCTTGAGATAATAAGTGAAGTTCTGGGTGCTCTGCTGATTCTAATGAATATTGACTGCTGTATACAGATGCTGCTTCTATGTGGTCAGTTTCTGAAAAGTGAAACAACCCCAAATTTAAAGGATGTAATTAATGGTATTAATTTAGTGGAATAAACTGTCAAAAATTTTTTAAAAAACTGAACACTTGAATTGGATCTAAATCTAATATTCTTATTAAAGATACTTTACCACATAGAAACTGTGATTTGAAACATACTCACATTAATTAATCTCTCAAAACTTTGTTATTTGCGGGAAATGCCCAAAGCTACAAAATCTGTTTGTAGAAGCCAGGTGTGTCACCTACCAGTAACTAACATATATATATGGTTCAATTTCATTTAAGTAATTCGCTTGTGCGTAGGGGTCTTTAGCAGTGGGAGAAAACTGGAGGACCCTGTGTAAATCCACGATACTGAACAAGCGACCCTACTCCTTGTCACATACAACAGGGGAAGTATACAATAAGCCATTGGCCAAGCTGTCGGATTGCCTGACATTTTTGCCCAGTGATTGCCCCATGGTTGTTTTTCGGGTAATCCAGTATTTTACTAGTAAGATTAGGCGTCTATACTTTCCATTTATATACCAAATTTGCCATACTTTTATTGGAAATAACCACCCGATAAATATTTCCCTGACAATCTATTATTAATTGCACTCAAATATTGAATTAAAATATTTAAGTACCGGTAGTAAAATCAGTACCGGTAAGCTTATTCAATGTGGCCCAATAACAGCACCATTATCTTGTATCTATAGGCAAATTGTAAACTTTTGTCTTCATATAGCCTACCTGTCTTTGCTGATAAGGCCCGTTCTTCTGATACCAGAAGTGTTTTAGCTTGTGTATACAACATAAACAATAGATTTGCATCACAAAGTTGTAAAATTGCCATAGCAAAGTTTGCTTTTGTCCAATAATTAGCATCTGTAAACCAGTCCCATGTGGAGGTAATATAATATTCTACAGCACAGGTTGGTAGTGCATGATCAGAACTTAATGTAGCTATGTCTGTGTCTATTCCTGGGTGGGTTCTCATACGAGCGTAAGTATAGTCTTTATTAACTAATGGTTGTAATATGTTTACTAATTGGTTTAACAAATCAACACTGTGGATTCTCCTAAGAAGACCCAGCATGAATCTTCTTTTGGTGTGATCACCTAGTTTGGAAAACCAACTTTTAACAAGCCTTACTCTACTGCCAAGAGAGCATGTTTCACAAACACCACATTTTTCAGAACTGTTACACTTGAGTTTTATTACTCTTCCAAGGTTATATTCAAAAGTTTCTATGTTGATTGGTGGATGCTTCATGACTTCTTCTATACCACCACTGCCCTCACACAGATAATTACATGTTGCTAACATTTTTTTTTGAACACCTGCAATAAAAACATAAATGATGTAACAAAAACATAAAAGGTGTATTCAATTATATACAGTCAAAAATTCATTATTCCACTATCGGGCCCAACATATTACCTGTACCTTGGTACCGGTAGTTAAAATATTTTAAATCATGTGAACAAAGACATTGGTGCACCATTATGAGCCATTCATTTTTAAATATATTAATCATTATATATCATTATGCTTTTTTGTATAAGAATTAATTATCAAAATGTTTTGAAATGAACATTCAATGGTTTTACAATTTTATTCAAGATTTTTAAAACATGTGCCTACATTCACATTATATTCGTCAACATTACCGGTATTTATAATCTTATAAGATATAAATATTAATTTTTAAAAAAAAATGGCAGTTCGTTGTAACATACTAACATATAATTATTATAATAATAATTATATAATATAGAGCCAAATAAAATCACAAATCACAATATCAATATTATTTTTTTTACCTAATTCAATTCTTTGACTAATCCATTGAAAGGTTACTTCTTTCACCCATAAGTTGAGATAGTATTTACACTATCTAGTTCATAAATAATTGTGAACAAAGACATTGGTGCACCATTATGAGCCATTCATTTTTAAATATATTAATCATTATATATCATTATGCTTTTTTGTATAAGAATTAATTATCAAAATGTTTTGAAATGAACATTCAATGGTTTTACAATTTTATTCAAGATTTTTAAAACATGTGCCTACATTCACATTATATTCGTCAACATTACCGGTATTTATAATCTTATAAGATATAAATATTAATTTTTAAAAAAAAATGGCAGTTCGTTGTAACATACTAACATATAATTATTATAATAATAATTATATAATATAGAGCCAAATAAAATCACAAATCACAATATCAATTTTATTTTTTTTACCTAATTCAATTCTTTGACTAATCCATTGAAAGGTTACTTCTTTCACCCATAAGTTGAGATAGTATTTACACTATCTAGTTCATAAATAATTAATTAAATTCTAGGAGTTGTGAAGTTGAACAATTTCACACCGTCGTAATCATAAATGTCATCGTGTGACATTTTCACTTCCTAACTGTAAATTCCATGTTTGTTTGTATTTCTCAAAACTGTGATCAACTAAGTATCATCATTGCCCTGTAAAACTTGTTAATACACGTGATTAATAGATAACAGTAAATCGTATCGATCTAAAACGTCCCCAAGGTGACAATCTTTTGTTTGGGCTTTGAGAAGTGTTTACTATTTTTTGCAATTTGTGTTTGAGAGTTATTCCCCTTCGTTTTAAAACTCGTTTCGTGTTTTGAATTATAGGTTTACGCTCTAATTTATGTTTTTTTCCAAACAAAATAGCTTTAATGTACTATTAACACACAAACGTGACTAACAGAGACTATTTAATTAACTGTCACTTCTAGAATTTTATATTATACACTTTTTTCCACGGTTAATTTTTCCGTGCTGGAATTTCGTCTGCTTCCGGAAGTTAATTTTTTACCGCTAGGTGAAGCAGTCCTAGCAACAAGAAACCCGGATGGTGCTTGGGAAAATGGAGGACAGAGCAACAAAGTTTTTGGTGTTTTTACGTACCGCATGTTTGTAAGCACATCAAATGTATCAAATGACGTGAATGTTTTCCAAAAGTATTAGAATCCCCAGAAAAAGTAACTTAGAATACATTGCAGTTAAGCCATTAAATAATTAACTGCAAAAAATGGCACTGGAGCGGGCCAAGGTGAGATTTGTTTTTGTCACTTTTTTTTTTTTTTTCTATTTCTAGCCTATAGGCCCTAGTATGTAGATCTACTCTAGGCCTTGTCTAAGTAACAAAAGCATGGCATGCTTTGACTCTTGTTCTAGCCTATAAGGAACGTAAAACTAATGCTACAGTACAAGTCCTGAGACCTAATTACAATATGAATAATCTTGGCTCTTAGTTTTAATCTTCTTAATAATCTTATTCAGATTTTTGAGATACATCAAATGATTCATATTTCCTAGTTCTTCTAGTAATAAATAAAGAATTTCTCTTAAAGTTCGTTGTCATATTGTCAAAACATATAATTGTATAGACTATCCCAGGATGAGGATCGATGTTGCAGTACTTGTACATCTAGATAACAAACCTCATTCCTCAACCCTCCGCGCTTCGAGATAAAGAAAGATGGTCCTATAATAATAATAGTTCCACGTAGCAAAGCCCATTGCAGATCACATCATGTCCCAGAAAGCAAAATTGACAATATTTTTCATCAAAACGACGATTGATTATTGTTATTTAAGATATTTCTGCCACATCCAACGACAACTAAGCTTATAAATATAATTCTACCTGAAACAGGTATCTTTGTATCAGTATTTAAACTTTGAGGCGTTATGCCGTTGCAAGATGAAGAATACGATTTTTAAACAGGAGATGTATGACGCTATGAGATGTATGAAGGTGGAGCTAAATATAAGGCTTTTATAACAGCCAATCAAAAAGGCAATCGCAAGTGGAGAAAATGTAAACAAACAAAATGACATCCACAGTTCTAATCTATCCTGAATCATTTCAGAAAGTAAAATTATGACCTTAATGTTGAATGAAAACCAAAGCGCCATAACTATGAATGGACATTGATGTCGGTTAAAAACATCGCTTCATTACCAGTAATTTAAACGCAAATATTTGAAGTTAGGCGATAGTTGTGCCACTAAATTGACCTGTGTAAATTTAATTAGTCATAATAGTGTAAAATTATCTTATTTTTAAAATGTAGCTTGCATGAATAAAGAAATTGAGTTTGCCACTTGGAACTAAAGGCAACCAATCATAGCTAAAATCAAGCACTTCAGTATATCTAAATGTGGTTAGCTATTGTATAGTACATCATGTTTATTGACGATTTGAGATTTATCACGTAAATTCTGTCTTCTAACAGTAACATATTTCAAATTATACATTAATAAAAAACATTTATGCGTCGTAATTGTCAAAAGTTATTATTGTATAGCTTACCCTAGGATGGATGTTGTTCTTGTACATCATATGACCATGTTTGTTGACAAAAAGTTAGAAATTATTATTTACTGTAGGTGTTTGACCTAATCTAGTGTTTTGTACATGTACATAATGTCGTGACGTAGAAAGGTAAATGAGGCCGTGTTCAAATTGTTTATGTATTTCTCCAAACTGGATGCAAATAAATTGTCATATCCTTTTCAAAGGTCTTGAAACAAACCTCGAAAATTATAATCATGCTTTCATTTATCACATGGTCTTTGTCCCAATATGATTCATGTACAAACCAGGTTCTCTATTTTACACTGAATAAGTTTATTGGCTTTTGCAGATGATGACAACTCCTTTACAGAGTTGCAGTAAATCTCGTGGGCTACCAGGGTTGCCTGCCTTGCCCTCCACAGTTAAAGAACCATCAGACCTTTATCAGGTAAGTTTACTTTTATGAGTTTTATTTATTTTCATTGTAGTGGTGATAAAGAGAAACAGATTAGTTATTTTAGTTTACAGATTGTATATATTTTCTCGATTAAGCTAAATGTGCCATACAATGTGATATAGTTATTATCATTTTTCAGATTGTTCTGCGTAATAGTCAACATCCACCATTAATGAAAGGCACGTCATGGACTTTAGCTGCGCCATTTAAGGAAGAGAAATATCACCGTACACCCAGTGAATCTATAGCCAACAACTACACTCCGTCAGCTAACTCTTTAAAACTCAAAGATCTGCCAAAAGTTTATAAATCAAAATCAAAACGTAAGTTAATTCACAATTGTCTTCAATTACACAAATTGTATCTATGTGCAGCTTTTCAATATTTTATCTATGATTTCTCCTAATAATTTAATGATTTCATCTGATTTTATTGATTTCAGGAGCCAATTTGCCTGCCTTAGGTAATTAAAATACCCACCTTTCCCTGTTTTAATGTCAAGCTATCCACTCCTGCAAAGCTTGTGTCAGTTATTCATCATGCACCTTCATATTTACTGCACCATATATATATTATTTTCACTTTCATTTTTCACAACACCCTAAAGCACATTTTTACTGTGGACAGATTTCTATTCAATGAATTTGAATTTCTAAATTGAATATGGTCTTTATTTTATGTCTAGTGTTGGCATTTTGCACAGATAATCATAAGTTTGCTTATATTTCCCCCCCTTAACAAATGCTTTTACTTTAGGTGACATGTTTTATTATCTACTTTTTGTGTGCACAGTTATCCGGTTTGATAATGAAAATAGTGTGTATTTATAATGCACACTTTCCATTTGTGTATGCTCATGGCACAATTATCAGTTCTGCACATACACATTTCAAAAAGTTAAGTTTACACTTGAAGTAAGTAAGGTGTAAGTAACTTGTAATTGGGATACAGAGTTATCAACACATCTTGAAAATAAGATGAGGAAGAAGAAACCTATAGAATTTCCATATTTTGGAACTAAAAAAATGTAATGTTTTGAAAAGTCATTTTTATACGCCCACATTTTCATGTGGACGTATTATGTCGTCGCCCCTGTCCGTCCGGACGTCCGTCCGTCCGTCCGTCCGTCCGTCCGTCCGGACGTCCGTCCGTCCACAATTTGTTTGTGGACTCTCTACAGGTCACAATTCTTATCCGATTTTGACGAAACTTGAAATATAGGTTTATCCCCATAAGATCTCGGTTCCTTTCGATATTGGCATGTATCGGATCAAAACTTCATGGATTATGGCCCCTGATTGTACGAAAAATCACGTTTTTAGCTTGTGGACCCTATAGAGGTCACAATTTTGAACCGATTTTGATGAAACTTGACATGCATGTTTGTAACCCAAAGATCTTGGTTCCTTTCGATATTTGCGGCTATCGGAATGTAATTTCCTGAATTATGGCCCCTGATTGTCCGAAAAATCACCCTTTTTAGCTTGTGGTCCCTCTGGATGTCACAATTATTATTCGATTTAAAAAACCGTTTGATTATATCACCGTTACACCCTAAGGAAGGTTGAGTTCGAATTTCGGGAAAATCGGACGAAAATTGCCATACAAAATGGCCGCCGTTTGTACGCGAATACTGTTAAAAAATGGTATATCAAGGTTGTGGACCCTGTGGAGGTCACAATTTTGATTCGATTTTGATGAAACTTCAAATTCATGGTTATAACCCAAAGATCTTGCTTCCTTTCGATATTTGCGCATATCGGATCGTAACTTCCTGAATTATGGCCCCTGATTATACGCAAAATCGCCTTTTTTTTAGCTTGGAGGTCACAATTATTATTCGATTTAAAAAACCGTTTGATTATATCACCGGTACACCCTAAGGAAGGTTGAGTTCGAATTTCGGGAAAATCGGACGAAAATTGCCATACAAAATGGCCGCCGTTTGTACGCGAATACTGTTAAAAAATGGTATATCAAGGTTGTGGACCCTGTGGAGGTCACAATTTTGATTCGATTTTGATGAAACTTGAAATTCATGGTTATAACCCAAAAATCTTGCTTCCTTTCGATATTTGCGCATATCGGATCGTAACTTCCTGAATTATGGCCCCTGATTATACGCAAAATTGCCTTTTTTTTAGCTTGGAGGTCACAATTATTATCCGATTTAAAAAAACGTTTGATTATATTACCGTTACACCGTAAGGAAGGTTGAGTTTGAATTTCGGGAAAATCAGACCAAAATTGCCACACAAAATGGCCGCCGTTTGTACGCGAATACTGTTAACAAATGGTATATCAAGGTTGTGGACGTTGTAAAGGTCACAATTTTAATTCGATTTTGATGAAACTTGAAATTCATGGTTATAACCCAAAGATCTTGGTTCTTTTCGATATTTGCGCATATCGGATCGTAACTTCCTGAATAATGGCCCCTGGTTATACGCAAAATCCCCCTTTCTTTAGCTTGTGGTCCCTCTGGAGGTCACAATTATTATCCAATTTAAAAAAACATTTGATTATATCACCGTTACACTGTAAGGAAGGATGAGTTTGAATTTCGGGAAAATCGGACCAAAATTGACAGACAAAATGGTCGCCGTTTGTACGCGAATACTGTTAAAAAAATGATATATCATGATTGTGGATCCTGTATAGGTCACAATTTTAATTCGATTTTGATGAGGATGGTTGAGTTCTAATTTCGTGAAAATCGTACCAAAATTGACGGACGAAATGGTCGCCGTTTGTACGCGAATAGTGTAAAAATATGGTATATCATGGTTGTGGACTCTCTACAGGTCACAATTCTTATCCGATTTTGATGAAAAGTCACATTTCTAGGTTGTGTACCGTCACACCATAATCATTGTCGGTTTCGAATTTCATTACTATCAGACTGGAACTGACCAACTAAATGGCTGCTCCCAATACAGTATGAAATACAGGACTTAAAGATGTAGGAAAAATCACTTTCGGTATTGCTTGTTTTCTGTCCATCTCTAGAAAATGTGGGCGTATCCTGCCTGGCAGTGCCAGCCTATCTTTACTTTAACTGAGACAGAGTTCACAGTGGAAATTGTTAAAACTTGCTCCACAGAATCTGTTGGTTGGGTGTCTGTAGTAATGAACAAATTAAACAAAGTACACATCTTCCCAATTTTTTTTTGAAAATCTGATCAACTTCAATCCTAAAACTGTCCTAATATTTATCCTCTCAGTTGAATCAAGAAGTCCTAGAGCAGGTGCTGTTAGTCCAAATAAGAAAAGAAAGAAGGACTTATCACCAGACAGACGAAAAGATCTACGGGAGGGTAATGGGTAAGTTAATAGAACAGTTTTTTTTAAATCAAAATAGAAAAGAACCAGGCTTTGTGAGTTTGAATGCATTTTCTTTTGTCTGATTTATAAATTTTTGTAGAAATTTACTTTCTTTTTGTCAAAATATTCTTTTGGTATTTTTTTTTTTAATGAGATTTTTTGTTTTGTTTACAAGTTGGATTGGTGGCCATACCTCACCGCTTCCAGATATTGATTCTCTACCTCCAAGTCGACCTTTAACCCCAACCGAACAGATGGATATTATGTTAGCTATAGAATCTGAAGAATTACAACAAACAGGCACAGCTTCTGATAGAGACTTGGAGGTGAGCACTTTTTCAAAAGATTTTCTTTAGGATTGATATGAAAAAACAATTCTCCATATTCATGATGTTTTTTATATTTCCTTTGTATCTGGAAATAAATATTGGTTGTCAGTTTTATTATTCATGGTTTGATTATTTTTTTATTATTTTAGAGGTACTATTATTACATTGATAGAGGAATACATGATAAAATGTTGGCACCACCACATCCTAGTCAGTTGAAGAATATTAAACACTTGGTACCATCAGCATTATTAACTAATCCTGAACTAGAAGAGTTGGAACAAAATCTAGTAGAAGAAATAAACGAGGATCATAAACAGAGTCTAAGAAAATCCATAGGTAGCATACATTAATTTAATTTTAGAAGGGTGATAAATCATTCTGTATTTAATTTATATTTATAATAATACATCTGCTTTTCAATAAATATACAAAGCTACAAATAATTTCTTTAAAACAGCAGTAATCAGACATTCTAGAAATAGGTTTTTTTTTCTGATTTATAATGTAATATTTTATATTTTTTCAGTTGATTATATTTTGAAAGATCCAGAAGAAAAGGAAAGACTCTTTATATCATGGACACCAAAACTATTTCCACAGAGAATGATCCGAGCTCCTGTGCCCTGGCATGATACATATCAACGTATGAAGAGTTATAGTGAAACATATCTCTTTATAACAAATCCTATTATGCTATCATTACAGAATATCTGGTTTGATAAGTATGTGATCTTAATAATTCATTTTATTTTGCCTATATGATATAATATATATATATATACTATTTTGATATTTTTGAATTAATTCAATTATATTATATATTGCCCATCCCTAATCAATGGATAATGCCTGTTGATTGAATACTATTTAATTGGGTTTTTTTTATTTCAGGTTCTGTCATGTTAGATTTATTAACCTGAAAGAACTACTTGCTGCTGATCTACCATTACTTCCTGTTGAGTTTGAATCTTTGGTAAAGAAGCAATGCTGGGAAGCACATGAACTTCTGAAAAAAGAGTATGTTCAAATCTGAGTTATGTTGATTTATTTTCAAGTACAGTACAATCCTTTTAATATAAAATTAGTATAGGCACAACATATGATTTCTTGTAGCCTGGTATTCTGTGCGTTTTCCCCAAAATATGTATAAAAAAGAGTAGATAGTAAAATGCTTTAAATAAGTGCAAGACTTATGTAGTCTTTGTGTAACAGCATGGCCATCACATCACTGATGTCATGATATGCACGTCTCAGAGCTGAACAGAGATTTTTCTTTATTGTAATATTATTAAGGTCATTAATCCTATGCAGAGTGATCAAATCGCATATTAGATGTTAATCTCTTTAGAGAATATATTAACTTTGGTCCTAATCTTGTCCTATAATTTTCTTCAGATGGATTCCCACATGTGCCAAGGTATTTATAGATCAGAAAGATGTATGGGAATATTTGGTGCCACCTAATGATACTGATTCTACAGAACTTGTTGCTGAATTCTTCTCTTGTGTTGCTGCCTTAATGTCTATACAATTACGTAGCATGGTCATAAACTCACTTGCTGATTTCCTTGAATTTTTTCAACTGCATGAAGTAGGTCCTTTATATATATTATTAACATTTTGAAATCTTGAATTGAATCACAACACAGATATCATTTCTTACATCGATCAGGGTCAATTATATTTGACCTATCCTTCCCGAGCAACTAAAGATGGCTGATTTACATGCAGAAAATACAGTTGTCTTATAATGTTTTTATTGACATTGTTGAATTTCAGACTACTTATTTGTTTTGCAGACTAATGAAAATATTATATTATTCTAAAAATAGTTACCGGTAGTTTCAAACTCTTTTTGTACTCTCAATCTGGTCACTGGTCTCCCACCTTCATGTAACCAGTCTTCTTTGAAGAAACATTTATGCATGTAATTCATCTAGAACTAGAAGTAAAATTTGTGTGTATTCTGTATATATTTTAGAAAGGAAATGATTTTGGAGATGACTTTGAAGAATTGCAGTATGTCATGAAACAAGTTATGATCATCAAATTGCGAGTGCAAGATCCTAAAATTATATTTGATCCTTTATTCCGTGAAATACGAGATATTATACTCCGATGTTTTACAGAAATTATTGCCTGTGCAGAAGGATTGTCAAGAGTAAGTTGTAAACAGATTTAGATATATTTTTTGGTTATATCACTTGACAAATGCAACTTTTTGCAAATCGGTGAATCTTGATGTGTTAAAAAAATTTATTTTTTTAAATCTTTGTGATAATTTTCCATATGTATACATTTATATATTATACAGTTTAATTTATTCAATTATATTACCTTTAGGTTGAATGTGAATTATTTCCTGATATGAAAAACCAGAAGTTACATCTTCGATCAGTAAAGTTAGAAGAAACACTAGTCACAGATTTTATTGATAAAGCTATGGAAATATTTAAAGATAATACTGTCGGGCCACAGAAGTAAGTTATATATATAAATAGACAAAATAATTTTAAAAAATCTTAGTTATTTAACGCTGTGTAACATGTAGCTATAATATACAGACTATTTCATTTACACACAGAGAGTATGGTGCTGGCTCACTAACTGTAGGGGGCCCAGATTTTCCAAGGGTGGGGTGGATGGCTGAATGGTTAGCACTTGCACTATGTATCATAAGGTTTGTCATTGAGTCAGCTGGCATGGTTTCGATTCCTCAGTTGTACATGACAAGGAGCAGAGTCACTTGTCCAATCTCATGGGTTTTCTATGGGTCCTGTGGTTTCCTCCCACTGCTATAGAGACCCCTACGTGCAAGTGACTTATTGATATAAAATGGAAGTATATATTAGTACCAAAATGATTTAGTTTCTTTTTTATTATAATATTTCATGTGTAGTTGAAATCTAGACTAACTGTTATCATTGTTTTCAAAAGGTATTTGAACACCTATAAGAAATATTCTGATCTACTGAATAATAAAGCTGATCAAGATGTCACTAGTTTCCTCAAAGAAAGACATTCAATACAAGCTTTTAAACAGGTACAGTATTAATATATATATATAATATTTTATCGTAGATAGATAAAAATACATTGAGAAATAGATTTTATTATGAATCTTTTATTGTCAACCTTTTCAACTTTGTCCTATTATTTGTCAAAATATGTTGTTGCCTTCACTGTTAAAGATAATTACACTGTAGCTGTGCATTGAATGATTACTGAACTTAAGGTGTGTATGAAACCCTACTTGATTATCTTTCCTTTTCTTATAGAAAATCAACAGTTTACAAGATCTGAAAGATGAAATAGCAAGTTTAAGAATTACTGTGCCTTTGAGTATGTTTTGTTTGGACTGTGTACAATTAAATCAAGAATTATGTTTGAGGGCTCAAAAACTGAGAGAAAGACTGATCACATTTGAGGTGGATGAAAATCGTGATTTAAACCGAGGGTATGTAAAGAATTTCTGATATTTAAAACACTAAACAGAACAGTATTTAGATTTTGAACTTAAATTTATATGACAGAGATACCATGGCCAATTTCCTTTAAACATTTAGTTAATCCTTATTGAAAACTATTACAAAGATAATTTGATACTGTTATATTATTGTTGAATAAGATATTACTTTAATGTACTGCAAATATTAATGAAAAATGTTTTATTAATTAGATGTTTTAAATATCAATATAAACCTGTAAAATATTATTATATTTGTTATAGAATATGTAAACTCTATGATGAAATGACAGATAAAGTCAGTGAGATGCCTGATACAACTCAAGAAATTGTCGAAACCCAGGAATTTCTCAAAACGGTATGTACAGTTGATGTCAAAAATGTTAAATTGAGAAAAAGAATATGATTAAGTCTTTTTGTTAAATCCATTTTGACTAATTAATGAAGACTAGACATCTAAACTGTTAAAATTTATGTGGGTTTTTCTCAAATCAAAAAGTAATTGCTTACACTTACAATGTATTAAAACTATTTCAGTCTATGGATGTCACAGTCCATAAATTAAAAGATGAAATAGATGAAGCAGCCAATAGATTGATGTTTCTGTTAGACTATGCTATATTTCCCTGTAAGTATACAAAAAGATATTTTTTGTAAATATGCATTTAGACATACATCCATCTAATATATTGCACAGAAAATACATACAATACTATATAATCTATCACAAGCGTATTAATTATGGTTCATACTTTCTATATATAATTTTTTTATTTTAACCTTCCTCTAGTATTATGAATATCCTTACTCAAAATTTGTCCTGTAAATGTTATTTTGTACTCTGTTATATTTTTTATATTTGACTTCTCCCTATAGTTGAGGATTTTTTATATTTGACTTCTCCCTATAGTTGAGGATATTAAACTCAACAGTACTGTATTCCATTGGCCGGAACATATTCGTACTGTTTTCGAGTTGAATCAATCAAGAATTATTAACAAGAGAGAGCACATTGAAGAGGAACTACGAAGAAAAGTTTCTGCCTTTGAAAGTCGTCTGGCAGAGTATATGACTAAAGTGGAATCATATAAAAAGAAAGAGGTAAGATTATAGTATGTGGAATTATCTATAAACTGAGAAGATAATTTAAAGACACCAAGTCCTTGTGCCTTTCAAAGTAATCGGCCGAAAGTTGATTGATTAATGATACCATAGTGGCCGATTCATGATAATTAACTCTTTGTAAATCGGCCGACGTAGATTGATATATGATACCATAGTGGCAGATTCATTTTTTTATCAATCGGCTAGATTAAAGGTCAATCGGCTAAAGCTGACAAAAAACAGCCAATTAAGATCCCTGCTTTCAATAAGCCATTACCTGGCCTTAGCTGGATAGGGTAGTATGGTATATTTGCAAGATAAAATTCATGTAGGGCAACATATTTGGAGCAAAACATGAATGTGACCAATAAATTGCTTCTATGGCTTTAGTAAAGAATTATAATTGTAACGACTTTGATATTAAAATTATACTGCTGCTTATACTTTCTTTCTACCAATAAACAAAAGTTTGGGTTTTATTATGAGTCTAATCTAGTGTAATTTTATTTCAGATAATGAGTGTAGATGAAATGAAGAATAATTGTGAGAATTTGAAACAATTACATGAAAGTCTAGAAACTGCTAGAGAAGAATTAGACGCTATTAATGAAGAAGAACGTCTGTTAGAATGGGAACAAAGTTCTTTCCCTGATCTACAGTTAATGTTTACAATGAAAGAACCATATGAAAAATTGTGGAATACAGCATACACTTTCCATCAAAAACATGAAACCTGGATGAATGGTAAGGACAGATTCTTAATTTCTGAGAAATAAGATTGTTTTGAATCAGATAACCACTTTCACTTAAGGAGATTTTTGACAAAGACAAGAATTTAAGGTTTATGAATATTATTGATAATGTATTTTATTTCTGTTTTTTACTAGGGGCATTCCAGGAATTAAATGCTGAAGATATAGAAACTGAAGTTGGTGATATGTGGAGAAGTATGTATAAATTAACCAAAACATTTAGTGATCAAGCTGGTCCTAGACGTATAGCTGATAGTGTTAAAGGAAAGATTGATAAATTTAAACAACATATGCCCATCTTACAGACTATTTGTAATCCTGGTATTAGAGATCGTCATTGGGATATGGTAAGTTTAGTTTTTGACAAAGCAGTTATAAAACAGTATTTCACAGTATTTGGAATGCAGAAGTTGTTTTAAGAATCCAGTCATGTAAAACCAGAGGGGACAGGATTGTAGCTATATAACCGTATAAAAGAACATAGCAAAACAAACGTCAATTATAAATAGTTATTTTCATATATCATTCACCCTAAGTTCACCTATGGTTCCCTAATACGACTTCCATTGCAAACTATTCAGAGCTGTATGGAGTTATCAGACCATTGAATTTTGAAATTATAAAACTATGATGAAATAGAATTTACATCTGTAAATCAAATTGCCTGTTCATGTTGTTACTTTAAATGAAATCAAAACTGTCTTTAATTCTCCAATTGCTCATTTTTAAAACTGTTTTAATAAACAGATAAAATGCTAAGTCTGCTAGAGTTTGACTCTTACTTTAATATAATTATTAAATGATTCAGATGAGTGATACAGTTGGTTTTAATATAAAACCTGAAGGTGATATTTCACTGTCTAAGATGTTAGAATATGGTCTTCACAAACATCTTGTCAAGTAAGTGTCCAGTTTCTTCCTCTAGAAAGTCTATTTGGACATGAAATTTTAACTTTTAAAAGGGGCTGTATAGGGGTGGATGGCTGAATTGTCGACTTGTCGAAACGTCCTTCATTCTTGTAAAGGTCATTCTTAAAAATTTGATTTAGATTTAATTATAGTTTGATTATGTGATTTTTATGATGATATCAGAATGTCATTCATAGAAAAGCTCTGCATAAAATATTTAAATCATATCTGTTTTTAGACTAGAGGAAATTGGTGCTGCTGCAGCCAAGGAATATTCTCTAGAAAAGGCTTTAGAAAAGATGAAGTTTGAATGGAAGGATTTAATTTTTGAAATGCTTCCATACAGAGATACAGTAAGTTAAAAATATTTACTGGTATAATCCTTATAAGACATATAGAAATAGATTTCACTAAAAATAAAACACACTTATATGGATATACTACTTCTGAATTTATTAACATGCTACGTTTCGATACACTTACAGATATCGTTTTCAAGCAAATATTTACTGGTATGTGTACCATAATGATTTTAGTGATAAGTGTTTCCAAAAATTTGAATAAATATTATGCATTTTAGATTAAAATCATTCATACAGTTTTTCCCCTTAATGATTTTTTCTAGAAATAGGTTCTATTTTAATTATGTTTTATTTTATTAGGGAGTTAGTATTTTGTCATCTGTTGATGAAATACAGCTACTACTAGATGACCATATTGTGAAAGCTCAGACTATGAGAGGTTCACCATTTATAAAACCATTTGAAGTTGAAATGAAGGAATGGGAAGAAAAACTGGTATTGATGCAAGATATTATAGATGAATGGCTTAAGGTAAAAACAAACATGATAAACTGTGAAAATTTGAGATCTTATAATTAACAAGATATTGTATAACACTGAAATAGAAATGAGTTGATTATTACATATATTAAACTTGAAATTCCAATAATTGTTTATTAAAATATGTAATAAAATGTTATCTCTATGTTTCTTTTCAGTGTCAAGCTACATGGTTATATTTAGAACCTATCTTTAGTTCAGAAGATATTATGGCTCAGATGCCGGAAGAAGGACGTAAGTTTGGTATTGTGGATAGTTATTGGAGAGATATAATGACAGAGTCTATTAAAGATACACACTGTCTAGCAGCTACAGCACAAGCTAATATGTTAGGTAGATTGAGAGAAGCTAATGTTTTACTGGAAGAGATTCAGAAAGGATTGAATGCCTACTTAGAAAAGAAACGACTGTATTTCCCCAGGTAGGTTCAATTCTTTTTACTGTCTATAATACAGTTGATTGTTCTGACGTATTTAAAGTTAACTTAACTTGTTGGAATTCAATTTTTACTATTAAAATTTACTTAAGTGTTGGGTGGAAATTAGAGAACCAAGAATAAAGCCACTAGGTAAGGCAGGTGGCCCTAGTCAATGTGTGGATTCTTGTGTTGGTGTCCATTATAGATTTCTGAGTTAACATTTTGGTTTATTTTCATTTTGCAGGTTTTTCTTCTTGTCTAATGATGAGTTGTTAGAAATATTGTCTGAAACTAAAGATCCTACACGTGTACAGCCTCATCTAAAGAAATGTTTTGAAGGAATGTATAAACTAGAGTTTACAGAACAACAAGAAATTGTTGGCATGGTTTCATCAGAAAATGAAACTGTACCATTCAGTACCAAGATTTACCCAGCTAAAGCTAAGGTATTTATCTAAATACTTGTATCAATTATAGTTAGGTCAGAATGGAAGATTATAGAATTAATCTTTTTTGGAACATTTAGGTCTTTATTGGTATATTTACTGGTAACACAATCTCCAGTATTACATTGTCTTTACAAATAACAAAGCCACTTTTGAGATTATTGTTTAATGAGACCTATGTTAATAATGTTTTATTATTATAATATTAAAAGGGTATGGTAGAGAAATGGTTATTACAAGTAGAAGATGTTATGATCAGTAGTATTAGAAAAGTTATTATAGAATCTATGAAAGCCTATAAAGAATCACCACGTAGAAGGTGGGTTATTGAATGGCCTGGTCAAGTCACATTGGCTGTTAGTACTATTTATTGGACAGCAGAAGTAACAGAAGCAATGAAAGAACCAAATGGAATGAAAGTAAGAAATAATCATGTTTCATTATTGTTTTGGGGGGGGGGGGTCATTCTGAAATTTTCTTATGTCATTAGACCAAACTAAGTGAGCGGTGTTTTTGAAAATATGCAGCTAGGAGCTTTGAGAAGAACAGCCAACTATTAAAGTTTCAATAGTTTTTAAAAAAAAATTATTTTCAAAAAATTAGAATCAAAATTTCAATTGCTTTCTTGAAGATCTAAAATTCAAATTGGTATGGCTTAAATAGTTTTGATTGTAAAGATGAAATACGTTCTTTATTCTGAACATCTATTTTAATGGTTTTGGTTTTTTTAGGAATATTTAGAGAAGAGTAATCGTCAGATTGAAGAAATTGTAGAACTTGTACGGGGTAAATTAGAAGGTGGAGCTAGAACATCTCTTGGTGCTCTTACTGTTATAGATGTCCATGGTAAGAATTCATTGTCTTTCAGTTTATACAAGTTAAATATTTACAGCTATGGATTTAAAGAGAAGAATCATCCATTTGCTGAAATTATTTCTAAATAGCAACATACACTTGATGAATACCAACTATTTACATCATATTGATTACTATAAACATATTATACAGACTTTATTTTTCACATTCTATGTTAATCTTCACTTCTCCTTCTTACAATGACAGTCTCCATAGAAAATCCAGTTGTTGAAAATACTACTGATGTTGATTGAATACATTTACTTACTTTCAGCTCGAGACGTTGTTGCTTCTATGGCTAAAAACAATTTACGAAGTCCTAATGATTTTGATTGGCTAGCACAGTTACGATATTATTGGGAAGATGATGTTATTGTTAGAATGATAACAACCGATATAAATTATGGTTATGAATATTTAGGAAATACTCCACGTCTTGTTATTACACCACTTACTGATAGATGTTATAGGTAAATGCCCTTTATTTATCCTACACTACATGTATATCATACACTGAGAACTTGGATCCAGTGCTCCCTCTTCAAGATTATATACTAGCTAGAAATTTTAAATGTGTTATACAGTGAGTGAATACATTTAGATTAAATATAGTGAAATATTCTGAACTGTATATAAGATATAGGGGGTCACGGTGGCTAAATGGGTAAGACTCTGGCTCGCTAGTCTGGAGATGGGGTGTTCGATCCCTGCATTAGGCAAGAAAATTCATCCAGATTTTCTGATGTGGTTCCCCCTGTCAGTCATGCAGTACGAAACCCCTTGTCTTATATACAGGGCAAAATTTCCTTCATAGCACACTGTCTTCATAGCCCACTTCGGAGCGGAACAGTTGGCGTTAAACTCCATTTCATTTCTGTATATAAGATAATATTTTATTGTATCCGAAAGCCTATATAATATTCATTACATATACCGAGAAACATTTTTGAAATAAATTTCTTAAAAGTTTTTTTAATTTTGTGTTTACAATTTGTAGAACATTGATGGGAGCTTTGAAACTGAATCTTGGTGGTGCACCAGAAGGTCCTGCTGGAACTGGTAAAACAGAAACATGTAAAGATTTAGCCAAGGCAGTGGCAAAACAGGTAAGTCAACCAATAAGTTATAAGTTGGAATAAGACATTTCTAAAATATGAAATAAGTTTCTATAATGAAGTAAATAGATGAAATCTGTGAAGTGAAATCATTGATTTGTATGCCCAAAAATTTTCAGTGCCTTGTACTAAAATATGACAGAGAAACATTTTAATATGAGTGAAGTTGTGTCATTTCTGTCTTCTTTTTTTTTTCAGTGTGTTGTATTCAACTGTTCAGACGGTCTAGATTTTAAGGCCATGGGTAAATTTTTTAAAGGTTTAGCACAAGCTGGTGCCTGGGCTTGTTTTGATGAGTTCAATAGAATAGAACTTGAGGTATTATCTGTAGTAGCTCAACAGATTCACACTATACAACAAGCTATAGCCAATAAAATGAAGAGATTTATATTTGAAGGAACAGAACTATCGTTAAATCCTACATGTACTATGTTTATTACTATGAATCCTGGTTATGCTGGACGACAGGAACTACCAGATAACTTAAAGGTATTGCTTCTAGCTTTTAAATACACATATTCATCAAAATCTCATTATTTCAGTTACAGGTTATTTACTGATGTATAATTATCTAAATTGTTGTTTGATTGAATAACAATTTAATTTGACTTTTGTTGTGGAGAAGGTTTTAGTTCCCACTTTAACGTGTTAATGTTGTAGATATTTTATTTTATAAAACCCAGTATTTTGTTAATATGATGGTTTATGATGTTTGTAGGTATTGTTCCGTACAGTAGCTATGATGGTACCAGATTATGGTTTGATTGGTGAAATTGTTCTCTATTCTATGGGATTTGTTGATGCCAGAAGGTAAATAAATCTTGTTTAAACGTTTGGCTCATTTTTACAGCTTTCTTTAGTCCCTAGTGTGCCAAGAGATAAGGCAGATGTCTTGTCCTCCAATTCAAAGTGTTTAAATTCTTACTCATATGTAGTAGAAAAATCCAGAACAATTGTATGAATCAGAAATTGAAAGTAGTTTTAAACTTCTGCATACACTGCCTGATGCATAACATGAACCTCTTGTCTACTGCAGAATTCATTTGAATTTTATTGTTTATTGCTAGCAATGTCTTGTGTTGTTTGTCTTTTGTTTGCCGGTTTGTCTTATTAGTTTTATTTGTATGTTGTGCAGTGCTCCTTCAATTACTAATGACTAATACATTACCTCACAATTGAAATATGCTTCATGATTTCTTTATTTTAGTTTATCTAACAAGATTGTAGCCACATATAAATTATGTTCGGAGTTATTGTCTTCTCAACATCATTATGATTATGGTATGAGAGCTGTGAAATCTGTACTAACTGCAGCTGGTAATTTAAAACTCAAATATCCCGAACAGGACGAAGCTGTCTTATTACTCAAAGCCATCAGTGATGTCAATTTACCTAAATTTTTGTCGCAGGTAAGAATTAGAAAGTTATGGCCAAACTATCTAACATATGCATTTTAAATCAGAAGATCTGTTTTGGGTCAAGTTGGGGGATTTCAACCTCGAGCTTGTTAGTGCCAAAGAATAGTGTCACCTGCAGTCTAACCTTGTGGGTTTTTTTCCAGATTATTCATATTATTACTACTGCTAAAGACCCCTCCCTATATGCTTAAGCGAATTATTAAATGAAATTGCACCAATTCTCTAGCTCTCCAATATGAATATCAGATATTTGCTGTAATTTATTATATACTGTCTGAGTAATGTGCTGTAAATTGATATTTTTTTTTTAGGATGTACCTCTTTTTGAGGGTATTATATCTGATTTATTCCCTGGTGTTGAATTACCTAAACCTGATTATGGAGTGTTCATGGAATCTCTTAAAGAAAATATATTAAAGAGACAACTACAGACTGTTCCATGGTTTATAGATAAAATCATTCAGGTTAGTAGAAGTTCAATATGTTACAACTACTTTCTATGTTTCTGTTCTGTTCTGAATGGTCTAAAAGCCCTGATATGTCATTTCAATGTTTTATGTTTACTCTGCCCTATAACTTATAACATTGCTTTATAAAAAATAATTGTATGCACGCACATATAATGTGGATTTATTTGATATTCCCTCTTTGTGCCCACAATTTCTTGTGAGCAATTGTATGATCAGAATTCTTTTGATGGTCGTGAGCAAGATATCTGTTGAAATTCAGATTTCTTTTTTTTTGTTCCAATATCATAGGGCTATCTTCTTTACTTTGAAACTCATGAAATCTTGTGATATAATATGGGAAGACATTTTCCATATGATGTAATGTGGAGCCTAACATATGTGTTTATATTTTCTTCTACAGATTTATGAGATGATATTGGTTCGCCACGGTCTTATGATTGTTGGTGAGCCTCTTGGTGGAAAGACGCAAGCTTACCAGGCTCTAGCTGATACACTAGGTGATCTGTGTGTGGCTGGTCTTTTCAACGAGAATAGAGTACAATATAGAATTATTAACCCAAAAGCTATAACTATGGGACAACTGTATGGTTGTTTTGATCCTGTTTCACATGAATGGTCTGATGGTAAGAAAAACTTTAATACAAATCTATTAGAAGTCTATAGTTCCATCTATAACAATTATATGATTTCATCTATAAGAAGTCTGTGATTTCATGAAGTCTGTGACATTAACTTCAATTTAATCATATAATCAATATTTTTAGGCCACTTGTCTGCTACTGGTTTAGGGTTAGAATCCTAAGACAAATGAATATACATGTTTTTAAGAAAAAAGCTATTCCTATTTTTACTAGAAAATTGAAATGTGTGAAAATGTAAGAAACTGAAATAGATGCTGGTAATTTGAGATCATATGTTTTTATTATACCAGGTGTTTTAGCCAATACTTTCCGTGAATATGCCAGTAATCCCAATGAAGATCGTAAATGGATTTTATTTGATGGACCAGTTGATGCTGTGTGGATTGAAAATATGAACACAGTACTTGACGATAATAAAAAGGTAAGAGATTAGCTAATTTATAATAAAACAGTTGTAATTTTTAAAGGAGCAAAGAATACATAAAATTAAAAGCTATGATCAACATTCTGAATATCTGGTCAAAGCTTTACTCGGAAGCAGCCAGGAGGATTGATGTAGCAATTGATATTCTTAGCAACCAAATTAAATTATTAAATCAGAAATCTGCATATTAAAGGACACTAGTCAATCTATATTCAAATCTATGATACAGCCATATTTTATTTGAAATTTTGAAATTTTTTTTTAGTTATGTTTAATGAGTGGAGAGATTATACAGATGAGTAATACAATGAATCTGATATTTGAACCAGCAGATTTAGAGCAAGCTTCCCCAGCTACCGTCAGTAGATGTGGTATGATTTATCTTGAACCCCATCAAATGGGTTGGCAGCCACTCAAAGATTCCTACATGAAGCATGTTCTACCCCAAAATCTTAATGAGGAACAAGTTGAGTTGGTCACTGATCTTTTTGGTTGGTTGATTCAGCCATGTTTAGACTTTATAAAGAAGAACTGTAAAACGTTTATCAATGCGTCTGAGATGCATTTGGTCCAATCACACATGCGTCTGTATACATGTTTAATGGATGAAATTATAGCGGCCATTAATCATCAAGCAGAAGAAGAGGAAGGTGCCGAATCAAAACAGGAACAACTTACAAATCAACAGGTAAATATTTTTGTCCTACTTAATTTGATATTCTGGAATTGAGTTTTCTGCATACCATATACAGTGAACATAAGATAAGGCATGTGATAACTTAATAAAACTAAATCTCCACCAATCATCACATTTGTAACCAATCTCATTTCGTATTTTATTTGGCCTGTGCTGTACCATAAAACCTGGCGCAGTTTCGAATCCCCAAATGTACTTGTAGGGTCGTCTGTCCAACCTTGTGGGTTTACTCTGGGTCCTCTGGTTTCCTCCCACTGCGAAAAACCCCTACGCGCAAGCAAATTATTGAAATAAAATTAAACCTTATGTTAGTCCCAAAATGACCTAGTTTGTGTTGAGTGGACATCAAACCCCATTTCTCTCCCTTTCTATGGACTGAAAATGATATTGATAGAACTCAATTTTGCCACCAAAGTTTGCCACCCAAAACATTTAACTGATCATCCACAGTTTCCATTTTGACATTGTCCAAAGTTTTTTCAAGTCACTGTTCATCAAATACACATTTATTTTTTACAGATATTCCTGTGGTTACAAGGATTGTTTATATTTTCGTTAATCTGGACAATAGGAGGAACCATAACAGGTGAAGGACGAAAGAAATTTGATGTGTTTTTCAGAAACTTGATTGGTGGAACTGATCAAGATAATCCTAAACCTAAAAGTATCAAACTTACTAAGGTAAATTATAACATGAATATTTTAAATTCAACCATAAAATATTATACAAATATTTAAAGTCAACGTAAGATATTATATAAATTTTTGAAATTCAATCATAAAATATTATCTCATTGTATAAGTTTCATCTGTAAACTACGATATATTTTATAATATATCGTGTTTGAAATTCATATGGGTTATTGTGATTCATTCACACTAATATAATAAAATAGCTTACTAATCTTTATAATATTTAATAATACTAGTCTGAATGGAAGAAAAGACCTTTTTATTTTTGGTCCATCACCTAGCTTTCTCTTATGCATGTATTTTTGTAATGTTTTCAGAGTAACTCTATCCCCGAAAAAGGCAGTATTTATGATTATTGTTTTGAGAAGAAATCCAGTGGACATTGGATAGATTGGATGGATACTATAGATAAAAGTTTACTAACTATACCACCTACTGCTAAAGTAAGATTTCCATTACGTTTTATTTATTAACATTCCAACAGTAACCAATAAAATTTAAGTAATTAGATTCCCCAATTAAATTTAGGCTCCAACTACCCTTTGAGATTAGTGGATGTCTGAAAAGAAATAAGTATGGTCTGCCTCTTACATGAGATCCACCATTGTTGTAGTACCTACTTTGAATATTATTATGAAGTATATATTATTATTATGATATATTTTTTAGGTTAGTGATTTGATTATACCTACTATGGAAACATCTAGACAGAGTTATTTTCTACAGACCTATTTATCTCATGAAGTGTCAACACTATTTGTTGGTCCTACTGGTACTGGTAAATCTGCTATTACAAACAGTTACTTGATGAGTTTACCTAAAGACATGTAAGTCACTTTGTCTATAGCTTATGTTAGTTATAGCTTTCTACTTTCATCATATTAAAAAAACATTTATTAAACATTCATTTGATTTTTTAAATTATCACCGTGAGTCTTAAAGATGTTTTAAATACTTCTCACCAGTGTTTTATCTTAAACTTTAAAATGGGTATGTAATAATCAAAATATATATTTCAATTTATTAATTTATTGTGGAATTTTAAACGGATTATCATTATTGCAGGTATGTTCCGAACTGTATCAACTTCTCTGCCCGTACTTCAGCCAATCAAACACAAGATATAGTTATGTCTAAACTAGACAGGTAATTTACTATTTCATTAGAAAATTATGAAAATCATTTATTTTATGTGCCTAGAAAAACGTTATTCATTTTGTAACAGTGTTGAGAATAACAGGGTATCTGTTGATAAAAAAATAAATTTAAATATGAAGTTCAAAAGGCAAAATGAAAAGAAATAGTGTAATCACCCTGTCTGAACCTTATGGAGCTATTTCATAGCAAGGTTATATGTAAAGAAATTTATGGGTGACTTGGTGATTCCAACTATATCACTGAAAACTTTAACTTGGAAAAGGGTATAACTGTGGTTATCCTGGCACTCATGTATGGCATGGATTTTAGAGACGTTTGGAGATCTTTATCACTAACCACACATGGGAAGTAAACGTTTATATTTCTTTGAAAAGTATCACAGAACTTCAGTACAGATAGCTGTACAAGACAAGGCTAAAGGTTTCTTAAAAAGTCTAAAGAAAATTAATCAGTTTTAATAGTTTTATTTACTAAAATATATCTGAGACTGGACCTTTATTAAAAAGGCAAATCATTATTTTTATATAGGAGAAGAAAAGGTGTATATGGACCACCTATGGGTAAAAGATCTGTTGTATTTGTTGATGATCTCAATATGCCCGCTAAAGAGAAATATGGAGCACAACCTCCTATAGAATTATTACGACAGTGGATTGATCATGGACATTGGTACGATAAAAAAGATACATCAAAAGTGTTTTTAACTGATGTTGTAAGTACTGTTTTATTACCACTAGTTTTGATGGAGGTCAGCAGTGCTTGAACGTTTTAAGACTCACTAAAATTAAGAATTGATAAATAAGATGGGATATTGTATTCTAAGTACATTGTCGAGAGGGAGTTGGGTGATGAAGTGGTCGACTAATATTCTACAGATCTGAAGGTCTGTTATTTATTAAAGTCATGTGTATGATTTATGCATGTGTCGTCTTTTACCTATTGGATTTTCTTCAGGTATCCCATGTGCCTAAGCCAATTATTGACTGACCGTGAAAGTTTTAAAAAAATGTATATAATTCGAAATGTTATAAATTGATACATTGACAGAAGACATCAGGTCAAATCCTCCATAAAAATGACATGTTAGTCTTGGGTTTCTGTTTATATTCGAAATAAATTAATATGTATTTTATTTATTTAGATTATCTTGTTAAGTAATTAACTTTATATGTTAATTTCAGCTATTTGTTTCCGCTATGGGTCCACCAGGTGGAGGTAGAAATGATATTACTAATAGATTTACTAGACATTTAAATATTATGTCTATTGATGAATTCGATGATACAACTATGACTAGAATATTTGCTACTATAACAGACTGGCATTTCTCTAAAGGTTTTGATCCGGCTTTTGGAAGAAATGGAAAGGTGAGATCTGTTTTGTCAATCTATGTAATGACTAACCGTTTGTATATTATAATAACTATCCTTTTGTATATTATAACAACCATCCTTTTGTATATTATAACAACTGTCCCTCTGTGTAATTACTAATGTACTTTTGCCTCTAAACAAACCTAACCATTACGTTTTTCTTCTTGGCTTGATTAACTTTACTTGTAACATTGACATCTTTGCTTATCTCCTCCTTTGTCTTCCCCTTCTAGAAAGATGCTGATGTAAGTTTAACTCAGACATTTGTTTTACTGTTTAGTATGCTTTCATTTTTTTGTTATATTCTACAAATTTCATTTTTCAAAGGTGTCATTATTTATCTTTGAATTTTGTTCTTATGTTTCTTTATTTGTTTTTTTGTTTAGTGTTGTATTTTTATTCTCTAAATAGTATAGATCTGTTTAAATCAATTAGGAAAGATACTTAGGGGCACAAAGCAATCTGATGGAGAACAAAATTATTTAAATATTCTGTTTATTCTACCTCTCTGCCTAATTGCATTTCTTAGTGCTATATAGAATTATAGATTATTATTATTGTACAAATGATATTCTTGTCATATTGTAAAGATAAGACTGTGTTTATCTCAGAATTATTTTTAAAGTTTATTTTATTAATTATTACAGTTGCTGGTTCAAGCTACCATGGCTGTGTATAAAGAAGCTGTAGAGAAGTTTTTACCAACTCCCAGTAAAAGTCATTATGTATTTAATCTTCGGGATTTCTCTCGTGTTGTTAGAGGTGTATTACTATTACCTGCTAGTAACATGCAAGAAGCAGAGAAATTGATGAGATTATGGGTACATGAAGTATACAGAGTCTTTTATGATCGTCTTATTGATGATGATGATAGGTAAGAATAAGTTGTATTTAAATGTTCTCCCATACAGTCTTGAATGTTATACTTTGGATCCACTGATTGCACAGAGGGGCTTCAGTAATGTCCCATTGTCCTTTCTTGGCCTTTTGATACCATATCATGTTGTTCCTTGGACAATAGCACATCAGTTGACAGACTGTGATATAACGTCACCATTTCAAGATGGCTGCAATGATGGTATACTCAGTTCCTTGTCCGTAGTGTGCTAGTACCGTTACTTATTAACTAAGAAATTTTTTTATTGTCATTTCAGATTAACATTTTTTAACATGGTAAAAGAGATGTGTCAGACTCATTTTAAGTTAAGCATAGATAAAGTACTCGGTCACTTATCTAAGAGTGGTCATGTTGTAGATGATGATGTAAGAAGTTTATTTTTTGGTGATTATATAAATCCCGAGTCTAAAATCTATGATGAAGTAACAGACTTGAAGGAGCTGACGTCCATTATGGAACAGTAAGTAAATTAACACAATCTAGTTTCACCTGCTCTATAGGCTAATAATATTCATTGCACTAATAGTAGTAATTATGGCAATTTGATTACTTCTGAATAACATATTCAGAGAATTTAGATTTCACTTGTATTTGAATGCCTCTACTGACTCTGCTCTCTTTCATTCTGTCGTATGTTAGTACATCTTTTTCTGCTGAACATCAACACAAATTTATGTCTTATAACAAATAATCATTGGGTTTTTCATTGACCAGTTATATACTGAGATTGTAAACCTGAAGTGAACATTTTGTACACAAGATAGAACTATTCTGCACGATTATCAATTAGTTACAGGCTGTTTGCTGCCAGTAATGCCACTAGGAGCATGGTATGATATGTGTTCACTATATATTTATTTCTAGTTATTTGGAAGAATATAATACTATGAGTAAAGCACCTATGCACCTGGTTATGTTCAAGTTTGCCATAGAACATATATCTCGAGTTAGTCGAGTTTTGAAGCAAGATAATGGACACGCCCTGCTTGTTGGTAATTACATTTATTCAATTTTCTACTAAATCTTATGACTTACTTTTTATCCAATAATTGATATAAAAAAACAAGTATTGATTTGGATTTGAAAAAATGAGCGTCATATTAAAGTCTTTGTCACATTTCTATACAATTATTTTAGGTATTGGAGGTAGTGGAAGACAGAGTGCTGCTAAGCTGGCATCATTCATGGCTGACTATGATTTGTTCCAGATTGAAATTACTAAAAATTATTCTACTAATGACTGGAGAGATGATCTTAAAAGGGTTAGTCAAATATCAGTATTTATTTATATCTCTTGAAGAAAATCACTAATATTAGAACTAACATTTAAAACTTTGTAAAGAGTTTTTATGATGGTCGAATAAGATTTATTACAAAAAAAGTTGTAATATTTGGCTTAGACTGGTTGACACTGACAGTCTGGATGCCATTAATAAAATTTGAATTACTGGATTGAAAAATTGAACTGTTTAATTTTACTCCAGACTTACTGTTTGTCATTTTATTTTCTAGTTATTATGTAAAGCTGGAACTGAAGGAAAACCAACAGTATTTTTGTTCTCTGATAATCAAATTAAAAATGAATCATTTATGGAAGATATTAGTATGATATTAAATACTGGTGATGTACCTAATATATTCCCATCTGATGAAAAAGCAGAAATCATAGAAAAGATGCAAACGGTGGCTAGAAATGAGGCAAGTAAAACAGATGTAAGATTTTGACATGATCAAAATATGTTTTTTTTGTTTCCTGTCTCCTAATGAAAAGATTTCCATCTATCCGGTATTGTAAGTGGGTTGGGTGGCCAAATGTAACATTGAGTTGTTATGATTGTTGCCTGTCCAACCTTGTGTGGTTTCTCCAAGTTCTCCAGTTTTCTCCCACAATTAATGAAATAAAATCGAACCATTCAGTCTCAAAATGACCTAGTGGAGGTTAAACCCCATTTCTCTCTGTTCGGAAGTATGAATTCTGCATCCTCATATTTCTGAAATGAAAAATGAGATCGAAAATAACAACAAAACATTTTACATAAACTTTGACTTGTATTTATTTCAGGGAAAGAAAATAGAAGCTACGCCGTTAGCAATGTATAATTATTTCATTGATCGAGTAAAACAGAATCTACATATTGTTTTAGCTATGAGTCCTATTGGGGATGCTTTTAGAAATCGTTTGAGAATGTTTCCGTCCCTTATTAATTGCTGTACTATAGATTGGTTTCAGGTTAGTTCTCTATTTATTATATTAGTATACTAGTAAGTACAGATCCTTCCATTGTAATATATATTTATTTATTATCTCTTACACCAAGTTAAAGCAGAAAATAAGTTTTTATTTTTGCTAAATATAATATTTCTCATGGCTTAATCCAGTATGATACTCAGGTTAATTATTTTTAATAATTAATGAAGAAAACAAAATCAAAATACCATCACCAGATAATGTCCTTGCTTAAGACAGGCCAATCATTAAATTTTGGTGCACAACAAAATGGTGATGGGCTTTTTGCATAGAGAGCAGCATAGATTGATGATATTAAATCACTAAATGAAGAAATTAGAAAAATGTTTATTTTGTTTATTTTATGTAGGCTTGGCCAGAAGATGCTTTAGAAATGGTAGCCAATAAATTCCTAGAAGATGTAGAATTAGATGATAAAGTGAGAATAGAGACGGTAGTAATGGTGCGATTCTTTCATGAAAGTGTTCGTCAACTATCTGAAAGGTAAGCAACTTGAAATGGGTCATGCTTAAAAAATTAAGTTGTTGATTATCATCAAAATATAGACAACACCTTTCCTGTTTATTTTTTTTAATTGATTGATTCATGAATTTAAGAATAAAATAATAAATTAGGAATAAAATGATAATTTACTAATAAAATGACTATAACCAGTATATAATAATTACTGCTTTGTGGTGCTGGATTACTAAAATCTTTGTTTTTTGTATTTGAGTTATGTGAATATCAGATTTAGCTTGATAATTTCTTGTATTTCAGTTATATGGAGATGTTAAGAAGACACAACTATGTAACACCCACCTCATATTTAGAATTGATTATGACATTTAAAAAATTGCTGGGTAAAAAGAGAGATGAGATAATGTTAATGAGGAACAGATATTTAACAGGTTTAGAGAAATTAGATTTTGCTGCATCCCAGGTATCTATCATGCAACAAGAGTTGACTGATCTTCAACCTGAACTTATCCAGACATCTGCTGATACAGAAAAACTGATGATAAAAATAGAGCAAGATACAGTAGAAGTAGAAGCCAAGAAAGAGGTATACATATTTTATTCTTCTGGGAGATTTATAGAAAAATGGAGATATAATTAATACATTAGCTTTTTTCTGTAACATTTGTGCTGGCCTGCCAGATGCACGGATATAAAAATTCAATTGTGAGAATGTTAAATTTTGAATATTTGTAGGTTGTAGCAGCAGATGAAGCCGTCGCTAATGAAGCAGCAGCAGCAGCTCAAGCTATAAAAGATGAATGTGAAGGTGATTTAGCTGAAGCTATACCAGCTCTAGAAGCAGCTATATCCGCTCTTAATACATTGAAACCATCAGATATTACTATGGTGAAATCTATGAAGGTAATGATAGACTTGCTGCATAAAATCTGTGCAAGCATTTGATAGAATATTCTTCTCGGACATCCATCAAAATTTTGGTTTAGCATGATATAAACCTCAAAAATCGTTACTTAGCAAAAGCTGTTGATCTATGGTATTAATATACGTTAATGTTATATTGAATCTAAGGTATATGTATCAATAACATTCTAAAATATATAACTTATTTTTTATATTCAGCTTTAAAACATGAAAGTTTATGTAATAGTCCCATAATAAAAGAACATTCCATAGTTACGGTAGTTGAGGATTATAATGTATATTTGTATTATTTTAGAGTCCACCTGCTGCAGTAAAACTTGTCATGGAGTCTATCTGTGTAATGATGGCTATCAAATCAGAACGTAAACCAGATCCAGGGGGATCAGGAAAAATGATTGAAGATTTCTGGGGACCATCTCAGAAATTATTGGGAGACTTGAAGTTCTTGGATCGACTCAAGTCATATGATAAAGACAACATTCCACCCCCTATTATAAAAAGAATTAGAGAAAAGTGAGTACACAATATTTCACAAGGGTAGATAATTGGGATTGTGTTTTATTTAAATGGTATTAATTTTACCTCAGAACTAGTAGATTATTATTTAATTACAGTTTCAGTGGATAAAAATGATATTTCAATTCTAGGTACTGTTCTAACCCAGAATTCGAGCCAAATCTTATTAAGAATGCATCTACAGCTTGTGAAGGTTTATGTCGGTGGGTTAGAGCTATGGATATTTATGACAACGTAGCTAAAGTTGTTGCGCCTAAAAAAGCCAAGTTAGCAGAAGCTGAAGGTGAACTGTCAGTACAAATGGAGAAATTGAATGAAAAGAGAAGTCAGTTACAAGCTGTGAGTAGTTTAATTTGTTAGGATTTCATTGGCCTGGGTAAACAGATATCAAAAAAACCTGCATGATTTTCAATAAGATCAAACTCTATGAATTTCTCTAAGACTAAATCTCAAATGATCAATTACTCATTGTAGTTTCATTTCTGGATTAAACTTTTACATTAAATTTGTCTTTGGTGACTGATGTGTTACAATCTCTTAAAGTAAATGTTTATAGTTATTTTAAAACTGAAGTAGACTTTTTATTACTTGATTTTTTTTTGTCAGGTCACTGATAAATTACAAGCTCTTAATGATGAGTTTGAGGCCATGACACAGAAGAAGAAGGAATTAGAAGATAACATAGATCTGTGTTCTAAGAAGTTAGATCGTGCAGAGAAACTGATCGGTGGATTAGGAGGAGAGAAAGATAGATGGACAGATGCAGCTAAATTATTGGGAGAGAAATATATTAATACTACAGGAGATGTATTATTATCAGCTGGTGTTGTAGCTTATCTTGGTGCCTTTACAGTGGATTTTAGACAGGTTATTACCTATATTAATCATATGATTGGAATTCGAGTATTATAGAAGTCGTCCACGAATTCGTAATGTTTGGATAGGCAGATTTAGCTCTTGCATAATGTTAATTTAATTATTGATAAAAGTTTTGAATACATACAAGAACAGAAACTTTATGTTCTTTACTTATAGATGTCTTCATGTATAAGGTCATTTAATCTGTACCTATGAAATTACAGGCCTAAAACAATAAGCTTGAGAGTTTTGAATTTTGTAATTCAAATGAATTTTTATTAATTTTGTAATCGTTTTTTAACAGCAAATAACTAAGAAATGGCATATGTTATGTAAAGAGAAAGAGATACCATGTTCTCAAACCTTCTCTTTGAATTCTACACTTGGTGAACCTGTTAAAATACGAGCCTGGAATATAGCTGGTTTACCTGTTGATTCATTTAGTGTTGATAACGGTATTATAGTATCAAACTCTAGAAGATGGCCACTAATGATTGATCCACAAGGTAATACCTACTTTCAACATTCTTTAAGTTTATTTGATTTATTTAAGATTATTAATAGTATAAGCTTTAAGTAGGTTCAGGAGCAAATTTTTGTATATGGACCAAATATGTGCAGCATTAGCAGAAGACATGGTGTGGACCATGGTACAGTGTGCCCAGGCAGTGGCATTATGGCATACTCTTATATATCGAATTGCCACATGCACGCCAATGTGTACACGGTACCTTGTTTTTTTTTGTCTCATCCGAACAAATATACGTTGTCCTTTGCCATTATGTCCTCAGACACAACTGACAAGGTGCAACCATGCTGCTGGAAAACTTTCAATAAACTTTCTCGATAAAACCAGGGGCGAACAAGGGACCCCCAAGTTCGTGAGCCAATGCCTTAATCGGTCTCAATGAGCCACCGCGGCTCCCAGAACAGAAAACAGTTGAAGCGTTTTTAGCAACAAATGCTTAATTCTTGATAGTTTGAATATATTTTCCAATCATAGTTATGTATCTATGCTATCAACTTTCAAGTAAAATATCTTTGATGATTTTTTGTTGTGTTTTTAAGGTCAAGCAAACAAATGGGTGAAGAATATGGAGAAAGAGAACAAGCTAGGCATAGTTAAATTATCTGATGCTAGTTATATGAGAACAATGGAGAATGCTATACAGTTTGGTTCACCAGTTTTATTAGAGAATGTAGGAGAAGAACTAGATCCTATATTAGAACCCATTTTACAGAAACAAACATTTAAAGCACAAGGTGTAGAATATATACGACTTGGAGATAGTGTTATTGAATACTCACAAGATTTTAAACTATACATAACTACAAGATTACGTAATCCTCATTATTTACCAGAAATCTCAGTCAAGGTAAGAAATAAGTGACTCTACTGATATAAACCAAGAAACACAATCTTCCCAGTTTGGGTGTTGGTAGAACTCAGTTTGGAACATCTGATGCCACTTGTCACTGTACATATCTAAAAGGAACTGTTATGCTGTTCTGTTTGATGTTACCTTCAAGGGGTGTGGGATTTATCAATGACGCTTCTTGAACTGTTATTTTTTTGTGTCTGTTTTTTAGTTTTGCAGTTCTCCTGCATGTCCATCAAAAATTAGTAACATAAGCTTACTGTTTATTTTGACAAGGATTCTCCTGTCTTTATCAAGCAAATGATGTTTAAATATAATTATCCATAGAATTGTGATTGGTATTAATATTAGCAAAATATATGGAAGTATCAGTACCACAAATTATCAATCTCTCACTATTACTCATTTCGTTTTGAAAGTTAATCTGAATGAAGTATATATATCTTTATTACAGGTAGCATTGTTAAATTTTATGATAACACCCCTTGGTTTAGAAGATCAGTTATTGGGTATCGTTGCTGCCAAAGAAAAACCAGAGTTAGAGGAAAAGAAGAATCAACTTATCATTGAAAGTGCTGCTAATAAAAAACAATTAAAAGAAATTGAAGATAAAATCTTAGAAGTTTTGTCTTCTTCACAGGTATATATATTTGATAAATGTTTAATTACTGATAATGTGATTAAATACAATTTTGCTGATGAAAAATCTGTTTAGTTTTAATTGGCGAAAGTTGTTATCCTTTTAGAATACACAAAATTAATGATTATAAAAAAATTTCAAACATCACAAGAAAATCTGATTCAAAATATAAAATTGGACTTGAATGTCAATTTCACAACCGTACGAGTAAAAAAGGACCACTAAAAGTTTCGAAATAATCAATTGTATGTTATAATTAATAGAAACAAATGTAATTTATTTCCTAAAGAAATATATATATATAACTCGATACGTCTAAATATCGATAATTATCATAACTGTAAACAATAGAGTTTGGCCCAGTTACTGGAGATCGCAGGTGGATTTGAGTCACGTATGGCATGGTATGAGCTTCACGAGGCGCTGGGAAAGGGGTGCGCCTAAACCACGCATATTTTTTTTTTCCTGAAACACCCCTGCCAAAGTCGCCCTGCGCCTTATACACTGAAAAATACGGTATTATATTTTTTTCCAGGGTAATATTCTTGAAGATGAAACAGCCATCAAAATCTTATCATCTTCCAAAACTCTATCAGAAGAAATTGAAGCTAAACAAGAGATAGCAGCTGCAACAGAAATAGAGATTGATGAAACTAGAAATGGTTATAAACCAGTAGCTGTTCATTCATCTATATTATTCTTCTGTATATCCGATCTAGCTAATATAGAACCTATGTATCAATATTCATTAACATGGTTTATAAACCTCTATCTACAGGTATATATTATCTTATAAATTACTTTTACATCTAAAATAATGAAGTTTAATACCCATGTGTAGTGTCAATATTGTCATTCAAATTTAAGACACAATGTAAACAAGGCCAAGTTTCTGGTCACTTTTTCTTGTACTGTACACAAAATCTTGGTTTTTGTCATGTAAAAATTTAGGTCAATATTTCTTGCCCATAATGAGATTGAAACCTGTGGTATTCTAGATGTTAGTCCAGAGACCTAACCAAAACAATAAGATTCATCATATGAAAAATCATCGTTGTTTATTTCAGTCTATTGTAAATAGTGTACCATCAGATAATTTAGAAGAAAGAATATTTAATCTTAATGATCATTTTACCAACAGTATCTATCGGAATGTGTGTAGATCATTATTTGAGAAAGATAAACTTCTCTTCTCCTTTGTATTGTGTTATGGAATCATGAAAGGACAGTAAGTACAATCATTTAGATCGCATCAATATGAATTTTATGCACCCACATTTTTATGTGAATGTATATTGTTGTTGCCCCGGTCCGTACGGATGTCTTCGCAATTTTTACCTGATTTTGATGAAGCTTGAAATGTATGTTTGTAACCCACGTTTTTAGCTTGTTCTCAGTTTAACTATAAAAAATTATGATCTGTCTGGAATCTGCAACAATACATTACAAGGTGTCCGATTCCAGGTCTTCGAATTAGAAACCTCATTGTTTTAATAGTTTAAGATTTAAGTTTTTCTATGGTTACTCAATTCGAATGATTAGATTTGCAATATTTCTTTATCTGCCTTGTTTTACTTAGTATTTAATTAATTATCACTAAAGTAAATTGACTATCTGATTTTTAGGGGTAAAATTGATGAAGAAGTTTGGAGATTTTTATTAACTGGTGGAGTGGCTTTAGATAATCCATTTCCCAATCCTTGTTCTGACTGGTTGAGCGAAAAGGCATGGTCAGAAATAGTACGAGCGAGTGATATACCAAAACTCAAGGGATACCGACAGCGTAAGATATGTTTTGTCAACTCATTTTAGCAAAATTAATTTGAACATTTTTATTTGATATGACTGTAGAAACATGTAAATATTGATTTGATTTTTGACTTAATTTTAATGTCTTAATTTTCAGATTTCCAGGAAAATACAAAAACTTGGAGAAAACTTTATGATTCTTCAGCACCACAAGATCATAAATTACCTAGTCCATTTGATGCTGTTACTGGTATGGGTAAAATGGTCATACTGAGGACATTACGACCAGATAAAATAGTTCCTGCTGTACAAAATTTTATAGTGGATAATCTCGGACAGTCATTTATTGAACCTCCGACATTTGATCTAGCTGGTTCATTTGCTGACTCTAACTGTTGTGCTCCATTGATCTTTGTTTTATCCCCTGGTGCTGATCCTATGGCAGCTCTTCTTAAGTTTGGACAAGATATGGGGTACTCTGGTCAGAGAATTCAAACTATTTCACTAGGTCAAGGACAGGTAAGTCATTTAAAAACAATTTTATGGTGTGTTCATTTGTGGACATGAATACAGAAAATATTGTTGAATACTGCATACATCATAGAATGAAACGTAAAATACTATCAATAGTCTGTTGTGTGTACCTCTGTGATGTGAATACTAAAAGTTACTCAAAATAGTGAATTTTGATGTTACACTGACAAATATTGGTGAGTACCAAAAACATGTCAATTTTCCAATGTTAATAAAGAACATGCAGGTTTTATGTGTAAGTCATTTTACTTTCTGAGGACCATATTTAGGATTGAATATCTACTTTAAATTAGATGGTGTTAAAGTTAGACATGCTGAATAAGAACAGACCTTGTGTTTATTATGTTGGGTAGCAAACTAGGAAAACTGCAGTGCTTATGACCTTTCATTCACAAGTAGTATATGGACATTGTATAAATAGAACTAAAATCCTTCATCTTGATGGGGTTTTTTTTAATCCTATTTGAACGGGGTTTTTTCAGGGTCCAATTGCAGCTAAGATGATAGAAAATGCTATCAAAGATGGTAGCTGGGTTGTTCTACAAAATTGTCATTTAGCAACAAGTTGGATGCCTAAATTAGAAAAGATTTGTGAGGAGGTCATTATACCAGAAAATACAAATAAAGATTTTAGACTATGGTTGACAAGTTATCCCTCTGATGAATTTCCTGTATCCATATTACAAAATGGTAGGTTACTCCGTTTAATATTTTATGAGAATTGTTCGGCAAATAACTAGTCAAAATATGAAATTACTCTTAAGAGATTGACTATGATTTAAAGTTTAATCTGTAAATTAATTTGAACTGCTGTAATAATTTATTATATTTTTTCAGGTGTTAAGATGACCAATGAACCACCTAAAGGATTAAGAGCTAATTTATTACGATCATATTTGAATGATCCTATATCAGATCCAGCTTTCTTTGGTAGCTGTAATAAAGTAAGTAGCTACATAGACTGTATACAATCCTAATGTATATTATTAAATCAAGCTTTAGTACAAATAGTTCAAATATAGGTTGCTTGCATACAGTTTATCTGGAAAGACAGCAAGTTTGCATATTATATCTGTTTGAGAAGTGAAATTTTCACAATACTGCCAATGACATGAAGTTGATTGAAAATACTTTAATATATATTTTATATTTATTTACAGCCCGAGAAATGGCATAAGATGCTCTTTGGTCTCTGCTTCTTCCATGCCATGGTCCAAGAGAGACGAAAGTTTGGTCCATTAGGTTGGAATATTCCATATGAATTTAATGAATCTGATTTAAGAATCAGTATGAGACAAGTTTTGGTAAGTGTGAACACAAATGTGAAGCAAAAATTATGTTTCCTTTGTGACATCCTAGAAAAATAGATATCTAACAAAAGGCGTGATACACTACCTTACACATGACACCTTTCAGATAGATTTTGACTTTGATTTCAAATTTGAAAAAAGACAAAATCACCTACCCAGTTGTTTTAACACTAAAGAAAAACATTAATTATTGAAATGTGTATTTTAGATTTTTAGTGTGAATTACTTGCAAATTCCTTGTATTCCACAGGATAATTATTGTGGATGAATTTCTTTTTTCTTTTTTTTTAGATGTTTTTAAATGATTATGATGAGTTACCTCTACCAGCTGTAACATATTTAACAGGAGAATGTAATTATGGAGGTCGTGTAACAGACGACAAAGATAGACGTCTGCTTATGTCACTGCTATCTATATTCTATACAGAAGAAATAGTCACTGATGACAACTACAAGTAAATATATAATCTTCTTAGCATTTGGGGGGGATCACATGGCTAAGTCAGTAAGACGTTGGCTCGCTAGCCTGGAGGGTGGGTGTTCAATCCCTGCATTGACCGAGAAGTGCAACCAGATTTTCCAGCATGGTTCCGCCTTATCAGTGATGCAGGATGGAGAGTATGACAAGGACAGCTAGCTGTCTAGTCATTCAGATGGGATGAAAAACTGAGGTCCTGTGTACACATTGGTGTGCACATAAAAGATCCCTTAACATTTGGAATTCGATAAAACAATAGGCTGCAGTGCCGCTGTCTGGGCAAAATTTCCCTCATTGCACACTGTATCGTGTATGCCCGTCTTCATTAGCCTAGTTCAGAGCAGAACAGTAGGCCGTTGAACCCCATTTCATGTCATTTCATTTTCATTTCAGTTTTGCTGTATTATTTTTACCTTAATCACAGAGATTTTGCATCTTTAAGATAATTATTTAGGTCTTAGCCATATAGTAATCTTGTTAAAATAATCTTGTTCTTTACTTCAGGTTCTCACCAACTGGTTTGTACTATGCTCCTAAAGAAGGAAATTATAATTCTTATATAGACTATATTAGAACATTACCAATGATACAGAATCCAGAGGTGTTTGGTTTACATGAGAATGCTGATATTACTAAAGACAATCAAGAAACACAGACGGTAAATAAATGTTTTAAAATTGAAGTCAAAAAAATATCTATGATATGTATTGGTAGAATTAAAATAGTACATATACTGTTTTACATCCACACTGCACAACTAACTCAATTGTGAACTAATATATTTTACCAGCATGTTGGACTTGAGGGAAATCAAACAAAGTTGTCAGTCCTGGTGTTTGTCAAGCAAGTTGCTAAGGATTTTTCAGCTTCATTTCTCCTTGTCAATGGTGCATGACAAAGGGACTGGCATCTAGTCATTCAGATGGTACATAAAGACAAAGTCCCTGTGTGTGGATTGTCATGTAGTATAAAAACACCCCTTAACAGTTGAGGTTAAATAAATATAGGTGGAAAAGTCGTCGTTTAAGCAATGTTTCTCTCATAGCACACTACATCGCATGTGTAGTCATTATTAGCTCGGTCAGTAAGTACAAGAAAATAGGACATTAACCCCCAGTTAATTTACAATATATTAAATGTTTAAGAACCATCCATATTTCTGGTATTTCCTTCCGTACAGACACGGTTGATGATATTTTGAGTGGAGTCTATTATAAGGAATAGATAATAAATGTTTTATTGTGTGTTTCAGCTGTTTTACAGTATCTTGTTAACATTACCTCGACAGTCTGGTGGTGGTGGTAAATCATCAGGTGAAGTTATACAGGATCTTGCTGCTGATATCTTGAGTAAATTACCACAAGATTTTGATGTTCCTTTTGTAAGTTTCCTCTTATTATAAAGTTCATAATGGATATGACACTATAGCTAATGCATTTGAACTCGAGAATAAGAAATGACCTGAGGTTTAAAGGGCAGTGAATACCCAGATTTCAACTAGTTTGTTTAGTCCAGTTTTTTTACCACAAATTCAGCATAAATTTTTACTAATCCTATAACATAATTTCAATCAACAAAGTTAATAAAATAAATTTTGTAGATTGATAAGACTTGACGAAATAATCCCAAACAAAATATCACTTGTATGTGGGGGTGAAAATGTCTGGAGACTTGACAGGCATTATGTAAGTAAGGGCTTAATTTGCCAGTACACAAAAAAAGACAGAAAATTTAAAGTAACGGACAGTTGTTGATATTTACTTTGTCCATAATGTTTTGTATTTTTATTTGCAGGTGATGAAGAAATATCCTGTCATGTATAGTGAGTCCATGAATACTGTCTTACGTCAGGAACTTATTCGATTCAATCGTTTAACTGCTGTAGTAAGATCATCTCTTCAGAATCTACAGAAAGCTATTAAGGGTTTGGTTGTTATGTCATCAGAACTAGAGGAGGTTTTTAATAGTATGTTTATTGGTAAAGTACCAGGAGTATGGGCATCTAAGTCTTACCCTTCATTAAAACCACTTGGTAGTTATGTTACAGATTTGTTACAAAGGTAATGAAAATATTTGATTAATACCTTATATAAGTGGGCAAAAATATTGACATGTGTTTCTATATGCCCATGCCCATCCATTTACAAATCATATAACCATCCGTATCAGAGGTTCTAAGAGTTTTTTTATTTAAAATTACATGATGGAATCAGCAACTGCAGTGAGTTGTGCGTCATTTTTATTTCTGGTGGGAATATGTTCTTTTATGTTTTATTAACACTATTTTATCAAAATCCAAGGAATTATTCTTGACTACATAAGGTATCCTTAGATTATGTTTATGTAAGCAATCGATTCAGTAGAATTTACTATTTTATTACCTAACAGAAATCCCACATGATTCGGCTTCATTTATTATTTGTTAACAATGGTATTCTCATTTTGTAAGACAAGTGTTTTTAATTATTTCTCTGTTAGGTTGAAGTTCTTCAAAGACTGGATTGATCATGGAATGCCAAGTACATTCTGGCTATCAGGATTTTATTTTACTCAATCTTTCTTAACGGGTATGTATGTTTTATATAAATCACTATCACTTTTCTGACCTTATCTCATTTTTCAGGACTTAATCCACTGAAACAGATTAACTAAAATTTAATTAAGAATTAATCACCGGCAGATTGGATTTAATCAGTTTAAAAAGAGGCCAATCCAAAGAATTGAGCCAACACTGATAGGTGATGAGAGCTGAATTATATTGTCTGCTGAATGTTGCCAAATTTTCAGTTCTTTTCTATGTGAATGCTGAACAGAATTGAACCATTTTTCGAATAATGTTTCTTCTTAAGATTAGTGACATTCAAAGAAAAAAACATGTATAAACATTGTTTTATATAAGTTTTCATAGAGATAGTAAATTTATATTTCCAATTTTATTTGTTTTCAGGTGTGTCTCAGAATTTTGCCCGTAATACAAAGATTCCTATAGATTTAGTTGGATTTGAATTTGAAATAACAAAAGAAGAAAAAGAAATGACAGAAAAACCACAAAATGGTGCTTTTGTTTATGTAAGAAACTTTTATATTTATTACCTATTTTTAAAGTCATATTTAATGCAGTGTACTTAAACTAAAATAATTTAAGAATTCTGCCTTCTCATTAGCTAAGAACTAAAATATATACCTGGAACTTTCAGCCAAGACTTCAACATTGTATATTGTGCATGTCCATGAATTACCCATGACAATTTTGTATTTTTACCTGACCCAGTTCAAGTAAATGATTTTATGTAGATTTGTTACTTTTTCAAGGAATATAAGTCACATGAAATACCACTAGAAGTTTTTAATAGAAATACTGTTTATTGAATTTGGGTATTTTTATGCATTAATATTATTTATTTTCAGGGCTTGTTCCTGGAAGGTGCTAGGTGGGACAGAGAAAAAATGTGTATAGGAGAATCTCACCCTAAAATGTTATTTGACTCCATACCTGTCGTATCCTTTTACAAATATTTTGAACTTATTACAGTTTTCACTAATTTTAATCTCACATTTCATTTAATAATAAAGCAAGCAGTTGCCAAGGGGAGACTATTTATGGTCAAATAAAAAACTTTTTTTTATAAAGATTTTAAAAGTGTGCTATGAGGGAAATTTTGTCCGGACAGCCGCTCTATGGCCTACTCTTATATCGAATTCCATTTGCCACAGGATCTTTCAAGTGCATGCCAATGTATACATGGGACCTTGGTTTTTCATCCCATGCGAATGACTAGACGTTGTGGCTCCCCCCATGGTTGCAGAGAATGAAGGTTTGATATTGCCATCAATTGCACATGGCTTTGTTTATAAACAGTGACAGTTATACCCTGATAACATGACAGTTTGCATCTTAATTTGTTCATTTAAGGTCTTGATTTCTCCTTCCGGTTTTGCATTGTGGAAACTATTTTAATAGCAGATAAAGAATAGAATATAAAATATCTACAATGACTTTAAACCCATCATGATTTGTTGTCTTAAACTTAACATTTATTTCCTTGACATAGCTTTAGATATTGTTGAAACCTAATAAAACAGATGAATTTAAACCAGTACAAAGTTATACATGTCCAGTTTACAAGACAAGTGCTAGACGAGGAACATTGTCCACTACAGGTCACTCTACAAACTTTGTTATGATGATCAAGCTACCATCAGATAAATCCGAGTCGCACTGGATTAACAGAGGTGTTGCTGCTCTGTGTCAGTTAGACGACTAATTTTAGTCTTAGGTCGTCAAACTTTATGTATTAATATTCCTTTTGCATGCATTTTTTTGTCTTTAAGAGTTAAAGTGCTGGATAGTCTTTTTTTGTGAAAATCATAAGTAATTTATGATTTTTAAACTCTATTAAATGAAAAGTTATACCATTAAAATGAATCTTTATAATGTACCATTGTTTCCATATGTCCAGCCAAAAATGTTAAATTTCCAGATTTTCAATATTTGTATTTGTCATTGCTCTTTTAATTTTATTGCCAGATTTAAAAAAAAAAGAACAGCATTAATACTTGAAGCATTATACCACAACTTGTATAAAACCAACTTTAATTGTATATAATTTTGCGATTTGTATAATAATGTATTTATTGGGATAAATGTTATCATTAGCTTGTGTTTTTTCCGTCCAGTCAAAAAGGTATCATTTAACATTTAAGCTTATATATATATATATATTTTTTTATGCAAGAATCCCTCCCTTCCTGTGATATTTTCCAAAGCAGTGTCAATCATTTGTGCAATCACAATACACAACACAAGGCTACATTTATTCGTCCAGAGGTAATCCAAATTCAAAAGCTGTAATTTCATACAAGTATGGCTTAATTTAATTTTAAGATATATTGCATTAAACTGTATGTTTATGAGACTTTTTTTTTACTTAATTGCCAAGCTTCTTGATCTTAATTCAGAAGAATTCACACACAAGCCTTGAGTGACCTCATATTATTCAGTATCAATCGATGACCTTTACAGAGATAAATATAACCAAGTTGATATGTGGTAAGATTGACATTCCTGCTGTTATATGATACTGCTGAACATTTACGCTAGTTTACCATTAAGCCAATGGAAGTTAAAGAAACATTCCAATTATGAATAAAATTGTAAATAGAATAATGTATATTGCAATGTTTTTGTTATAGTGAAATATCAAATATATTTATTCATCCCGATTCCTGACCTTTTGTTATCAGTATCATACAATCCCAGTATTATTTCATACCCTCAACTTTTATATATATTATTTATTTTATAAACTAGTATATGACTTGATGTTAAGTTTTTTTTATAACCTCTATATTTATTCTATCAACACCAATGTGTTATTTTATTAAATCTGTGATATAGATTGTCAGTAATAAATGTTTTGATGTGTAATAAACAGACTTTTGTCTGATGATGCAAACATGTCCTCATATTATTCTTTGGAGCCTTTTCAAATTTTTGCCCTACAGAGGACTACTGATCATGCCTGTGATACTTTTGTCTTTAAGGTGTGCATCTCAAATTGTCTATATAGTATGCATGTTTTAATAAGTGGCCTCATCCTCAAATGCAATATGTCATTGCCATTTACAAAGGATCAGGTAGATTTGTCATCTCATAACAGAAGACACTGCTGCAACCTTAATTCTTTACTAACTGGTATTAAAGATTACAAAACCATGCTGCTTACATTGTAACTAAATCATGCATCACCCCAGTTTTAAATTATACTTTTAAAAGCAGATTTATTAATCAATTAATAGGTTATCTTCAAACCCTAGTATCATTCCAAATGTGTTTTATGGCAAATTATTATTGGATGTAGCTACCTATAAATAACTGATATGTCAGACTTAAATCCAAAGTGGAAACTTTTATATAGTCACTATCATTAACACTCCAAAGTGAGAACATTTTCTAGTGTCGAGATCATTCCCTAATGGATTGAATAGTTGCATGATACAAATATTTTTAGTTACCTTTTTGGCACTGATATAAAAGCATAACTTCACAGGGGCAGATCTAGGAATTTTGAAAAGGGGGGGGGGGGGTCGCACGCCGCTGAGAGGGGGGTTGGGCCCCAAGAAAATTTCCTTGCCTCTCTAGCCAATTCAAGAGCTATTTGGCCAATATTTTCGTCTAAACGTTCGGAAAACGTAGAAAAAAAGCCTCAAGATCGAGCAAAAAATCTAGTTGAAAGGCACTTTCAGTAGTAAAAAAAGGGCACTGTCGAAAATAGGGGGGGGGGGGGGGCGCATGCCCCCCATTGAATCCCCATCTGCTTCCGGTATAGCAACGCAAATAAAAGACAAAAAATATACTATAAAAATGTATTTTATATAAAAAAATATTACATATTTTAAAAAGGAATGTACAAACATTTGGAAATGATTCACAATGTGCTGCTTTAGTTGGGGGTTGGGGGGGGGGGGGGGGGGGGGGAGAGTGTCTTTTAAAAATCTCTCATGAAATATATCACTTGTGTCCAAATTTGGTGTTCAGGTTTATACATGATACCTTACAAAACTTGCTTATATAAAATTTCCATTAACTTTTTGAAATATGAAGATCATTTCCAAATAACCAATACAATGCATAGATAAATCAACAGTTCATTCAACATTCACAACCATAGAAAATTGATAAAGTTTTAAAATATACGTTAAATACACATGTCCAGTAAGAGGTCAACATTAGGTTTCATTATAAAAGATGTCTTGATAACATATTATTTTACCGGTAGTAATTCCTAATCCATTTTAACATTTCAATGGTTATTTATTATCAACAAATATTTATCATTCAGGGAATATGGTGCAGCCAGAGACTATTATATATACTTTTGTTGTTAATGGAATTCAAATTCAATGCGGGTCGACTTTTAATGTTGAAGTGCCAAAGATATAGATATAAGTATCTTAAACATAGGAAATAATTTTTAATTTTCTTTGTACCATGAACTGTATAAACGGTCCATGTTTGTACTAAAAACATCCACACAGCACAATCAAACCTCATTTGTTAATTATAAAGAGAATATTATTCTTATATTTACAATATTATGTCTGATCATACATAAACTAAATACAACTTCCATTATAGAAAATGATATGTTTTGATATAATGGTGGCGTAAAGCAGATAGTAACCTGCACATACAAAAGTTATTAAAAAGATATAATTTGCATCAAATGCAAAAATATTTATATGTATTTACAAAAGGCAATAAAAATGGCAATATAATGAATCATTAATTATCTTTTTCAAATCAAAAAGAAAAGTTGTTTATACATCTATGCTAATATATTCCACAGCTAAATAAAGATTTAAAAGTAAGCGAATTTTTACAGATTTTCTTTCGTAACCCTTGTCATAAGCCTAAAATATAGGGATTTAATTTAGTAATACAATTATTAAGTGTACTTTCCTATAATTTACATATAATTACAAATAAAAAAATGTTCAATAAAAATGCATGAAAAGGAATGAATAGCTGTCATTGTGAAATATTTAATTTATAATTTCTGATAAGTTATTGCCATGATGTTACAGAAAAAAGCTAGGATTAAACTAATGGATAATTTTCCAACTCCATTACAACCATCTTTATCCTCACAATAACATGTCTCTCTAAAAACACCAGTATAATCCCATGACCATCTACAACCCCATGCAACACCTGAAAATACAAGTAACACTAGGTAAATATTTTTGGATTTTCAGTTTTTATTATTAGTACTAGGTTAAACCTGAATAATGAAATAGAAATCTTGCAGATGATTTTCATTGTGTAATCAATGTGTAAATATGACAAAAAGAAACAGAAATGATGTGTAATATGTAAAAAGCCAGAACACTAATCCCAAAAGAGTCCTCAGGCCTTAAAAAAATAAATATAAACCCGAAGCCCATTAAGATAGATATCTTAACTCAGATTGTCTAATGCATATTATTATGACAACTGTTTTAAATGAGCTAAGGTGTTTCTTTAACTCACCAAAATCTGTTCTCGATCCACATCGTCTAGTTATTTTCTTCCATCCTCTCCCTAAAATCACATAACATGTATTAGAATGGTGAATAAACTAAATATACATATCACTAGAAATTATTCACATTTAATTATGTCTCTCATAATCATCCATGCCAGAGTGTAGGGATTATCAAAAGGGATTTAATTTTTACAGCATATGATTTAAGCTGCAACACAAATATTTGATAAAACTTAGGCAAAACTTATTTTTAGATTTCTTTACACATCAGTTGAAAGTAAAACGGTGAAGTAAAAGCGAAATTTGTATTACTTAGCAATAGCATAACAATTGATGGTTTGTACGTATATATATGTGCAGATATCTCTACTTACATCCTGGGCTCTCTTGAATAATTTTCATACAAAACTGACCAGGAACATTGGCCTCAAAACTGTTACAATCAACTAAAGCATTGACATAACTATCAAACGATTCTTCAGCTGGACATGATATATCTTCATTACTATCACATTGAAAACATTGAATACAATAACCTGAAATGAAAAAAAAAAAAGTACATTGTAGCCTATTCTTATAATTCTCTGAGAATTTTGTGTGAAAGTGCATATTTAATCGATAATTTGGGCCAAAGAATTAAATCCTTCTTAATCTTTTGGAAGTTCTGAATGCCTGTATCTCTGATAATGAAAGCATTTCACCGCGATCTAGGTGTCTGTTTTGGGGCAAATATTCAGTTCAAACTCAAGCCCCCCCACCACCCACCCCCACCCAAAAAAAAACTTCTACCACTGTCATGGATATGTTTATCCTATTAAGACTTGTTAAAAACGTTGTTCTGTGTCTGTGAAATGGGCAATAGAAGTGTTAAATTAATACGCAGCTTTTTTACTATTCAAGTTTACACAATCCACATTTATAATTGTTAGTTACTGTATATAGTAAATTGGCAACGGTATGTTGCGATATATACATTATTAATGACTTAAATGGTTAAAAAAATATCTTGTATCTGAAATGACTAACTGTTATTTTGCTTTGGAATGGAAGACAGTAAATTCTTGTCAGGAAAACTCTGACATCATTTCGAACAATCTCGATTTGTCAATTTAACGATTCTATCTGATAACGAAAGCGGTTAATATTAATTACATGATAGGTAAAAATCTAAATACCTGTAGAGATCAAAGATAGAAATAATATAGTCACAAACATCATTATGGCTTCGGACGCCATTATGGCGGTCTCTTTTGCTTTTGTCGCTGGTGGTGGCGCTGTCATCAAAGTCACATTCCTTCGATTAGATTTCAATTTAAATTTCTTTCACCTGTGCGCGACACAGGTAAATTTTGCTAAACTAAAGCGACACGATCTGGTTTTAATACCAAAATCAGTCTAATATACTTGTGAGAATAATTTATTATTATAAATTCAATTTCAGGGTGAAACGATGATATTTTGTTAAAAATATTCTTGTTATTAGTCACAAAAAATTGACACGCATGCGTCGCTTGGTGGGGCTCTAACAGGGTTGACTGAAATTCTCATGCCTCATTTTAGTAACCATAAAAAAAACACTTCTTAACGCGTTAAAATAAATTCATTCTATTAATAACAACATTTAAAACTATCCACTGTCAAGTATATTCCGTTCCATGACATGAGACCGAGTCTTTAGGTATTGTGTACCTAATTAAAAGGTATATAAATACGTGGATAGACACTTTTCTATTGAAATAATGATAAACCCAATCATTTTGTTTCACATTTCCAGATAATTTCGATAAAATTGTCATGGCTAAAGAAAGTCCTCTTTTACATGTTCATTTACGATGAATGTTTTATTCAAAAATAATAGACTTAATTCTGGTCGAAGCTGTGTTGTTGGTTTTTCGACATTGGCCATTATATGTTAAATCCGCAGGACGTAAAATTGTATTGATTGATGTGTCTAAATCTGGTCCGAAATCTGTTCAAATCGACCAATTCCAAATAAAAAAAAAAAAAGTATATTTTTGTAAAAGCTAAATCTCACGTTTTTATATTGGAGTCGAATGTTATATACATTATTATTATTGGTCATTAATCACATGACAAGCTTATAATCAACACCCTAGACCATCGGATGACGGAGATCTTGTCGGATTAAAATACGATCGCAATTAAATGATTTAATTTTAAAAATGGAGAAGGTTGTAATGTTGTTACGTTTCAAAACAATGCCACATCTTATCAAAACGTCAAACAGTTATAACTTCGGCCAGAATAAAGTAATTTGAATGACATTTTCAATGTATTCATTTTTCATTATCTTTATTGAACTATTACAGCAAATCTTACATTATACAAGAGTTAAATCTGCCTATTGCGGGTATTTCTTTAGGCCCGAAATGTTACCTAAATTAGTTATTAGACATGAATTAACTTATCCAGGCCATAATCAATTGTTGATGCCATCCTAACCTGTGATATTTACTAGATTAGAATCCAATTTGCTGCTAAACCGAAAATTCAATCGCTAAATTCTCCGTTCAGAGTGGATCAATTTTTACTACTACCATGAAAACTGCCAGCTCTTTGTCTAATCTCCCACAATGTATCTTTAAGTTACCAGTATGGTTATTTAAGTTCATATTAGTTTCTATAGCATTGATTTCACATGATTGTGTTTATACCCCAACCTACAACTTTTTTTATTCTCTTGTCTGTTTGTTGGTTTGTATTTGTCTATTTATTAATACCTCCCTGTTATTACTGCAGTTGGACATGATAAGGAATCCTGCTGAAATTCATGATATTACGACTGTAAATAATTCAAGTTAATATATTTTCCAATTTGCATATAGATTTTAAACCTTGCCCTTGTGGGAAAATATGACGAGTTTGTGCATACATGTATTTTGTAAATTTTAGATATGTGTATTTAGGAGGAAGCTTGTCGAAATTTGTCTGTAAATGTTTTTTGATTCTCATTTACGTTATAATTTATTAAATCTTGGGGGGGGGGGTGTTTTATAAGATTTTGGTGCATTTGTTGATTGAAGATAGAGACTACATGTATATCGAAATTTGAGTTATTATCTCCGTTAATATTATGACAAAAGCAGAGGCGGATTCAAGGGGGCGCAAGGGGCGCCCCCCCCCTAATTTTCGACAGTGACCTTTTTTACTTCTGAAAGTGCCTTTCAACTGGCTTTTTTGCTCGATTTTGGGGCTCTTTTTCAACGATTTCCGAACGTTTAGACGAAAATATCAGCCAAATAGCTCTTGGAATGGCTACAGATGCAAGGAAATGACGGATAACTTTCTTGGGACCCCCAATCCCCTTCTCAGCGGCGTGCCCCGTCTCCGCGGTCAGTGCCCTTATTTTGCGGCGCCCCCCCCCACCTTTCAAAATTCCTAGATCCGCCCCTGAAAAGAGAGAGGAGAGGGGTACTTATCATTTCCGCCAATAAAATAAAGTATTTCAAGGGCAAGGACTTCTTCTGTCTTCTGAGCGCGCCAACGTACCTACACGTGACGGTTCATGAAAATTTCAATTTTCAGGCTAAATTTGCATATTTTCGTATTATGTTATTTTTATGAACATTATAAAAAATTAAAGGAAGGAATATGCATGCGGTCGGTTTCTTGGCCATGATGTCGTCGTGCGATATCCTCGTGGATGAGGCACGTCCACCAATCATGCCATTTTGGGCGCCTCATTGATATGTCGTGAGCGCCCAACTAATCGGAGTTGGCAATCATACGTTGTCGTTATAAGGCGCCCACCAATCATGTCATTATGAGAACCCCTGCTTGTACGGTGTTAATTGTGAGATTCATTAGGAGGCGTCCAGTACAGCCCAACCAATGTTACTCGCCGATTTTTTCGGGTGGGGGTGGGGGCTGCTTCCCTTGCCCCATCCTCCCGCTAGCCACGGACCCTATTGTTGATTCCTTGAGGAAAAAAAACAAAGGACGGTATCTCATAATTTATATAGATAAGTTGCAAGCCAACAAGGTTTTACAGAGTGATCAAGGGGCTTTAACTCTTAACAATTACCAGAATTCGTTGACAAACAGACTTCTTTATCTGAACAACACAAGAAATGTGTAGCCTATATGTATGACCTTCAAGTCACTCAAATTATTACAATAGTCTTTAAAGAATCTACAAGTAAATGTGGACAACTGAGCCATGTGTTGACAATAATATATAACATTTAAATGGATTTCCTGCGCAGTTTGTCAACACTGATGTTAGAGCTTTGCAATCAACAAAATTATATCCTAATAAGGATACACACAGTTAAAGAGTATAAAAATATTTATTTCAAAAATTTAAAACCCTATTTACATTGAATGGATATGTTATAAATATGATTTGATTGCTGAAAAGAATAATATTTATAATCGCATATATAATATTTTAATAAAGTGATATATGTGGGAAGAGGTGAGACTATACAGTTAAAAGAAAGTGATGCTGTACAATCTTCATGAAGGATGGATTATAAAAACGGCAAAATGTATGCTCAACAAATGTTATATGTACATAAATATAATAAAATGAAATTAATAAATCTTCAATTTGAAAATGTCCCAATTATTAAAAAGTTTTAAAAAATTGTTGCTTTTAATGGTAAGATCTGGACAAACACATTCACTCACCAAATTCACACACTTTCAAACAAATATATATTCTAAGAATCACAATTTTGTTAATGCACTATAGGCTGCAGTACTTAAAAAGGTCATTATTATTGGTGTTGCATAGTTAAAACTGTGTGTAGTGGCGCTGTTACAGCCATCTTGGTTGTCACAATGGCAATATCTTAATTTCACATTATATGTGCCAACTCGCTCTTTACAATCACGACCTTCTCTTGGCCCTACGTCTCCCATTTCGGCACACTGTCGAACATATCTTACATCCCATTCACCATCATAGAACACTGAAAATAAAAATAACATACCTCATATTTTAATTTAAAAGTTATAAAATAAAAGACAATATTTATTTCAAAAAGGAATTGGTGTTAGTACAGTCACTATTATTAAACTGTATGATCTCTTACATATGCTTGCTTTTGTCATAAAAAATGTGTGAGAGCGAAAGATGGGGTTTAAGTCCACTCGACACAAACCAGGCCATTTCGGGACTAACATATGGTTTAATTTTATTTCAATAATTCACTTGCACATATAGGTCTTTAGCAGTGCAAAAAGGAATACCCGGAGAAAACCCACGAGGCTGGACAGGCTACCCTACTCCTTGCCACGTACAACCAGGGATTCAAAACCACGCCAGTTGACTCAAAGGCAGGCCGTATGATACAGCAAGCGCGCGCTAACCATTCGGCCATCAAACTCCCCCATAAAAAATGTGAAGTGAAAGTGTACATAATAATGCCATTTAGAATATATAGTCAAGGTAGTTACTTTCTAACATTAAATGGTTTTCAATAGGCAATATGTTAAGAAATGCGCTGAATATAATGCATCCATTCCAATGGAACTATTACATGTATCTTTTTAAGAATTGGTTGCATTCTTGAGTTATATTCTTTGTCATTGTAAAAATTGTGCGCCCTATTCTTTTATAAAATTTATATATCTAGGGTTTATCTTTCTAACAAACAACACCTCCTTTAAGGAAATCAAACAGCTAACAAAGATTTGCTCTACTGTTGGAGTCATGGTGGTAAAGTGAGTAAGAAGCTGGCTTGCTAGCCTGAAGGTCGTGAGTTCACTCCTGGTGTTGGTCAAGAAAGTTCATCAGGATATTCTAGTGTGGTTTCCCCCTTGTCATTGGTGTGTATATAAAAGATATCTATAAGAGTATGCCATAGCACCGCTGTCTGGGCAAAATGTTTTCCTCAACGCACTCTGCTTGTCTTCATTAGCCCAGTCGGAGCAGAACAGTACAACGTTAAACCCCTTTTCATTTCATTTTGTTCTACTGTTATTTAAACGTACGGCTGGTTTTACCCAACAATTTTTGGCATCTAAAATCTAGAACCATTTATAGCCACGTTTTATGTTTCTACAACAGCCAATACATTTTTATTTGAAGATTTGACATTGACACCACACTTTTGTAGTTGATGTAGCACTGCTGTTGTAATTAGACTTGTATTTCTCTTGATAAAATAGTAACATAATCTACATCTACTTTTTTTGTTCTTGATATTTGCGTGCCTCTTTTTCAATGTGACAATGATTTACCTTCTTGAACAATTTTTCGGCAAAGTGAGTTGGTTTCTGGACATTCTGTTAAATGTTGTGTGACGTTATCAAACCAGTCAGCACAGTCAGCTTGATGATAGGAATTACATACAAAACATTTTATAGCTGATCCTGCAATATAGAAGAAAAGGGGAATAAATTTCTGGTAGATTGTACTAGGACTATTAAATGATTTTATAGTTGTAGTGAGAGCAACGTGCAGGACAGAGTTACAGATTTGGAGGGGATTTGGAGGGAATCTTAAGATAAATAAGTACATGAAGGATATATAGATACCATATTTTGTTCACAACTTAAAAGTCATTCTGTGGAAGTGTAGATACAGGTTAGGGTACAAGAAATCTGTAATTGTTAGAAATATATAAATGATAGACAGGTTATAAATTATACAACTAATAGTAGTAGCTAGGCCTAGCCATATAATTTGAATAGTGACCCATCTAGAGTTTAATATGTAGCTCATTCCGTAATTCTTATAATGACGAAAAAATGTTATTATTTAGACAATATTTTCTATCTTATAACAGGAACAGCCTTATCGATATATATATAAATATTTATCGATATATATTTCATATAGGCAGATGTACAAAAGATCGAATGTGTTGTTAAACTGTACATTTATAGTGTTCACAATGAGTAATCCACAATTCAAAACTATTTTCGGTGGCCATGTTGCATACTGTGAGATAAGGAAAGTGAAGTCGCCGCTTCGATCTTTTGTGAACTAATTTCACAAAATAGGCCTATACCCCAAATCCAGAAATCGTTGCAATTTTTTAATGAAATGAATATCTAAACATTAATATTTACCTGTATCTAAAACAAATATAATGCTCACAACGGCCACACCAACTGCTATTAGTGACTTCATGCTGTCTCACTGTGTGCTCACCTGAGCAATATCTCAATCTAGGTCAAAGACAACACAGGTAAACTGTCCTCCTTAAATGGGGCTCTCTTCGGGTTGAGGGATGGAAAGAGTGCGTTAATTTCTGCGTCATCCAAAATGTACATATAAATTACGTAATAAAATAGTATTAGAAGAGAGGTAGTTCTAGCCTATTCCTAAATCCATTTCAGAAAAAATATATTGTTTATGAAGAAAAAAAAAAATATTGAGATCCGTACGGTGACTGATTTAGGACGCGCGCAAAAAAAAATTATCTCGAGCGCTCGGGATAGTTAAGTTTAGTGCTCGAGATACTATAAGTCGAGTGCTCGAGATAATACAACCGAATAACGCCCCGATGTTTTAAGCTGTTTAATTAACATGATAAACTTGCAGAATAAAGATATTCATTTGTTCGTATTTACAGCCAATCCCAAGCTGCAGTGAAGGAGCGGACACCCCCCCCCCCCCACACACACACACACACACACACAATCCACACCCACCCCATCCCATGCTCATCTCCACCACTAAATACTTAGGTGGGGGGGGTGCATGCGTGTCCTAAATCAGACACCGTTTGTCCGTCAGATGTTATGGCACATCGGAATTGGCCTCCTTATCTTACACGGCAAACTATCCAAGATACACATTGAATTAACACTACTACGTATGATTAGAAATAAGGGTTTAAAAAAAACCTATAAACCTAAAAATTCGAATTGCGTATGCATGTAGACACGTTTATTTCTTTGTGAAAATTTTGGGTCAAATTTGTACAATTTTGCGGTGCCCAATTTGCGTGTTTACCATTCTGTATGTATGTCGTTTTCAATGACCATTGTTGAATGAACTGATTTAAATATATCAACCTTCATTCGATCCTACTAATCGCCGACAAAATTGCCTATATTGGAAAATGTCACCGAGAAGGAAAAATATTGATGCATATTCTCCACATCCTATCTACTCTGTCTATTAAATTCCTTGTTTGTCTTACAACGAAATAAGATCTGGCTTTATTAACAGGTGTTTTTTTTATGTTTAATATGAATTATATTTACGCAAATGTAATACTCTGCCCGATAAATACCATTTCATTTCTGTGAAATGTTTGAAATGTATTTAGTCAACAGAGCAGGCGGTTTGAATCAGTAAACCACAGTTAATACTCATATAAAATGACATGGGGTTTAACGTCCTTCTTTATTGCACTGACTGGGATAATGAAGACTTAACTGCACTGGCTGGGATAATGAAGACTTTACTGCACTGGCTGGGCTAATGAAGATTTGAATACGCCATAGTGGGATATGGGCGAAATTTGCTCTGACAGCGGCGCTATGGCATACTCTTGCCGAATTCTAACTGTTATGGTCACTTTTATGTGCACGTCAATGTGTACACGGGACCTCGATTTCGTCCCATTCGAACGACTAGAAAAATGTCCTTTTAAGACTCTCCGTCCTGCACCACCAACAAGGAGAAATCAAGTCGGAGGAAGTGTCTGTTACAACCCCTATTGTAATAACAACCCCTATTGTAATTATTACATTTATTACAATAGGGGTTGATATTACAATAGGGGTTGTAACAAGTGTCTCGCCCAATTACATCGGGAGCGAACCAATACACATATAAAGCACAGCTGTGTATTCTGTAATACACACAACGCGCTAATATCCACCATCTATTGTATATTGAATCACTGCCAATATACATGTACATCACGGTTTATCAACGGAATCCGATCGTCTATGAGTTATATTATTATGAGAGGGTAATGAATGTATAGCCAATTTTATATAATAAAGATGCTATTGTGTATTCAAAATGGGCAGCGGCTGCCATGACGATTTATAGGTATCACTAGGTGGTTTGGCGGAGAAACGATTGTACCTTAGTTTCTCAAAGTCTACTTCTACAAAACTGATATTGCATACAGGACCTCTATAGGAGAACCAAAGATTCTTCTTGTATATTAGAACATGTGACAAATTTATATATTTTTGAGACAGTATTCCTGTTCCTTTAGGTGCGCACATATTTTAGAGAAAATAGGCCGATTTGCTCGAGTCTCTTACACATTCAGTCAAACCAAAAGTTCGTATTCTCAAGTATTAGGTGACATTACTCCGTGGTTATGAGGGAGGGCCTGTGCAACGTAGCTGCATTATAATATACCCAGTACATTTAATTAGAAAATGAACTTCTAACATAACATGTAAATGATGATAATCACTGTTCGCCTTTTTGTACTTTATTTTGGAAATCCGAATTTTGAGATTATCGCCATCGGGACGAATTTTTCATTTGTTGCTGCGTTCAAATTTCGCTTCAAGAAGGGGCGGAGTGTTATTGATATGGGGGCCCGATTTGATTTTACAATCCTGAATGGGTCGCTTTTTGGATGCCCCCCGCCCACCAACTGAGAAAATATGTTAGCCCAAGAGTAAGTTGTTATAACAAAGTATTCAGAATGTGAAAATGGGTGTTGAGTATTCTGAATGTGTATTGTGTTTTTTGTGTGTGTGTGTGTTAAATATTGAGTTATTATTTAGTAAGTGTTAAAATAATTGAGTTGAGTATTGTCATTCCGGAATGTATATAATACCGTGGTTATTGGTTATTATGTAATGTGTTACATGTAATTGATTGTGTATTATTGTATTAAAGATGCATTATATTAGGATATATCATCCACAATTATATTCTTCTGTAAAGTGCTTCACAATAAGTTTAACAAAAGAAATCCACACATGATATTTTATCAAAATTTAACAATAAATATTTGCAATACTGAATAGAAGACAAAATATGATATTCATGGACTTTAGTGGATGGATATACAGGAGATTACGATAGTTATATTTATTGCCAAGGAAGGGCATCTTTGGGTCCTTAATCCAATGTTACAGTGTTCTTCAGTTCATATTTATCAATTCTGTTATCAGATTACTCAGGATCTGCTCAGGGGTGTTTTAAGGTTTATTACGGCAGAGACTATACTATTTTGAGGGCCCTCTTTCGCGGGGGGAGGGGGTCTTGATTGATGATTTTTAAGCCAATGCAATGACTACATTCTCATTCAGTAATGGATTCCACAGTAACAGTGTATAGAAAACGATTGACTCGGACTCGGGGCCCTTTCCCTTGGCCAGAGGGCCCTTTCCCTTGGCCAGAGGGGCCTTTTTGTCAGAAGTTGGACCCTTTTGTCTGCCTTTACAGACCCTCTAACTAGAGTACATTTGGATCTGCTCATTGGTGCAACACTCTAATAACCAAAAAAAAGCTATATATTCAGAATCTAATAAACATACATTATGCAAGAACTAAATCTGCCAATTGCAGGTCTTTGATTGAAATGTTATCTTAATTATTTAAAAAAATAGAAATTAATTAACTTTATTTTGCGATCAAAACTAGGGACGGCAGCATCACTTTGACTTGTTTTATTATATGTGTTTCTGTTCTAAAGTTAAGTACGGTTACCGATTTAGTGAGCATGTTGGGGCAAGTCAGACTTCTCCTAAAGGTTATGAGATCTGACCAGACACAAAATACACACCAATCTTTGACATTTCTATTCGTTTATTACAAATGGCAGACATAACATATACCTACTTATATACAAACATGAAAATTACACAAATAATGTAAAAGAATTTTTCTATGATGAAATGTCTTCCATTTGAGTGATACATGTAAAACAAAGTGTTATGTTGGCTGATAAAATGACATATAAATTGGAATAACACATAAAATCATCTCTTTTTAAAACCATATTTTTTCCTTTCATAAAACAAATCTGTTTTTGCACTACCTAAGTTGACAATTTTAGGGCATCCATCTCTCTGAAAAAGAATAATGTTAACATTGTTAGAGTATGTTCAGAGTAAAATCTGAAATAAGTTGTTCATCAAAAATGTAGTCGACTTATTACTTAATGATACTTTCTCAGTAAAGTATTTATCAGGTGGTTATTTCCAATAAAAGTATGTCAAATTTGGTATATATGGACATTATAGACACCCAATCTTACTAGAAAAATACTGGATTACCCCAAAACACCCATGGGGAAAGCACTAGGCAAAATTGTCAGGTCAGGGTATCACTGGCAACCCGACTATTAGCTGCCAGTTTATTGTGTGCTGGCTTAAGTGAGGGAGCAGTTGCTATTTCTTGATCAAATCGTTAGGAGGTTTTGGGAACATTGAAGACTCTGCAATTAAATGGCGGAAAAAGAAGTTGAAAGAAATAATAAACAATTTACTTTGGCCTCAATATGTATGGTAAATGTACAGTCAGTAATGAAAAATGGACCCTCCCACAATGAAGATAAGTTGACAGACATTGCATCTAACAACAGCTTACTTATACAAAGTTTTGAGAAGGAATTGAGGCAAATTTTTGATAGATTGGTTACTTTGAATATGTTTTCAGTCCAATATATCATCAAATCATACAGTTTATACCCGGGAATGTATCTTTAAAAATACATTATGGAAGATTAGATAAAAAACTGGCAGTACTTCTTTTGTCCATGAAGCAGTATTTAACAGTTCTAAATCTCAAAATTTGTCAATCACAAGTTAGACTGAAGCACACTAAACATAATAACTTTTGAAGAAGTTGACCATAAAACTACTAGTATATTATGTAGTCAGATAGCCATATACTCACATCTTTTTCCATAATTGTACATTCTTTACAATAATAGGCATCTGAAACTCCAGGACCTCCACATATTACACATCTTCCTTGATATGAACCATAATTACACTCATCACAAATACGAACTAGAGTACAGGGTCTTACATAGGAATCACATATTACACATTTACCATCACCTGTAAGTAAAATATATACATAGTACACTTACATGTATATATGTAGAGCAAATAAAAATGAATTGTCTCTACCCGACCAACATAAACTTATTCAATGACCAGGTCCAATTCCACAAAAATTTTGTTATTTAAAACCGTTTGAATCATCATTATTTTCCTGAACCTTACTAAATAATTAATCTAGAAATGCTAGAAAATAATACTATAATAATATTTATGATTATGTACAACATTTAAGGTTGATCTGTTGGTTCGATATTAGGAAAGATCTGCCTGGTGTTTACTCTTATCAGCAATATGTAATAGGTACCTAATACCAAGGGTACAATGTAGCTAACAATTTAACATATAATAAAAACAAAAGCCCAGAAACAGTTTTTCTATTTCTTTTTCATAAAATCAAAGATATTAATGCCTCATGAATGATATAATACATACATAAATAATACTTACATTTTTCACATAATCTTCCAATAGCTGAAAATTTATAAAAAAAACTTTTAGTAAATGTTTGTGCATTGTATCAACTCCTCATTCTGCCGGTATTTAAAACATATTGCTTTTGCAATATATTAATATATTATTGGGCAGTTTTGACCAAGTTATGTCTGCAGACCAATGTGAATTTTGGCCGTCATGGTATTAAAATGACTATAAAAATATTATGTTACTCATTTTGAACAAATCTTTGGCTATAGTTTATGACAGTAATGTCCATAACCCATAGGTGTTACCAGGTTCTTGCCAGTGACACTGAAGCTATCAGTTCTTAGGTCTGCAGAGAATACATAGGATATCAAATCAAAATTGTCCAGCGGCAACATAGTGCAGTAAGACTAGCACCAGTAACACAAACATTTATGGAGGCATTTACATACCGGTACCAGTAATTGCTTTTTAGATTCTGAAGCCAAAATTAACCCTGGCTCACTTTAGACATTTTAAAGTAGCTAAGTCTCTAACTCAATATCATCCAAAATCTTCAACATTGAAAACACAAATTATTTATCAATTTAAATCTACATTGATGCTGTGATCTTACCGGAAACAGATGGGCCTCTGATATCCAATATTTAAGACAAAATAAACATTCTACCATTGGTACACGAATCGTGTACCATAATGCGTTTCAGCCCCAGTTGTAACAAGAGACTCGAGGAACGAGGCTAGACACATGCACCAAATTAAACGGTGCAATAAATACTATATAGACTGGAATAACCAGGTGCTAGAAATTTGTATTCGATTGAGATTGTTGGCTTATTTCAAATCAGAGTAAAAACGGAAACCATTGTGAATGTAAATCAGTTTATACATTCATATATTACAGTTTTATATGCGTTGCGACCCTTTTCGGCGTTTGTTTTAATTTCTAGGTCCTAAATGTTAGCGATTTAGTTCCTTTAATACATTAACTTGAAAATATGAAATTCTCACTTTAATAAAATAGATACTGTTGTTTCGTTCAAATTGATATTGTTGTTGAAATAAATTTATAATTACTATTTCAGTACTTTGTTGTGCTGAGTGAACACTGAATATTGTAAGGTAACTGCAACAGTGTAATTTAAAAGTCGATGGAGTAGCCTTTGCATAAAATAAAGGTCAGGCCAATCAGAAAATGGATAATGGTATAAGAAAATATAGTTTTACGGTAGATACAGATCATAAATACCCACCAACACCCGGTTGTTTTCTACAGAAAATTAAATCGGGATGATGCTTCGCCATTTTTGACCGATGTCTAAATTACTAATCGGAAACTGTTCGGAAACGATGTCTGCATCATGAAAGATATTATGCTAATAATAACGAAATGTACAAATATATACATACTATTTTATTTGGGCATTATGAAACATTATAATTTATTAGAATCATTCAATTGATTTAAAATACTCAACATATATTTATTCAATTTATTTCGTTCCATGCTATTGTGCGACATTCTGAAAATTAAGTCAACTAACCGGAAATATTGGGTTTGATAAACGTAAAACAACACACGTGCGACGTTATATTTCAAAGAAAATAAATAAACAATGTCTAATAGTGATTCTGAATCCAACTGTAGTCATTCTGAAGGAGAGGAAGAAGAAGACGAAAGAGTTACCTTTAAAAGTCTTGTAAGTCGTATCACCATGTTGATAATTACATCATTTTACTTCTCGATTTTAATTCTGTTCTGCTCTAGTCTAAAGTGAAAGTAGGCCTATACTGGCTATACACTACACACACAGCTGCAGCAGGTGAACGTACATATGTATTGAAAACCATGTTAAAGGAGCTAAGTCTCTAAATCAATATCATCCAAAATCTTCAACATTGAAAACACGAATTATTTTTCAATTTAAATTTAAATCAATATTGATGCTGTGATCTTACCGGAAAAAGATGGGCTTCTGATATCCAATATTTAAGACAAAATAAACATTTACCAATGGTACACGAAACGTGTACCACAATGCGTTTCAGCCCCAGTTCTAGCAAGAGACTCGTGGAACGAGGCTAGAAACATTGCACCAAATCAAATGGCATATGCAGACTGGAATAATCAGACACTCGAAATAGCCACTCGATTGACATTACTGATTTGAAATTAGAGTAAAAACGGAAACCATTGAATGTAAATCAGTTAAGATACATTCATATTACAGTATTTAATGCGTTGCGACCCACTTGTGTCAATTTCTATGTCCTAAATGTTAACGATTTAGCTCGTTTAATGTCTCTTTGGCCACTGAAAATGAAAGACATTAAGGTGACCAGAATGTCTGTTGTCTGCACATTTCTGCAACTCAACAAATACCAATTGAATCCGGCGGGAAGAAAATTTTCTTGAATTAGCCATTCCACTGTGACTCGTGTGACGTTTCTACTCATCACAAATATTTAGATATGAATATCATTAAACCTAATTATCAATTTCCAAAAAAACCTCTCCCATGTAAAATTTTTGTGTTCTGTTTCATGAGAAACACTTAAAATATTACCTTGAGCAAAATTTTGTGCAATGTGATCATAATGAGTTGTGACTCGCGTGACACGCATATGCAGCGCGTTCGTGAGTATTTAGTAGAAATGTAATTAGAATATAGGAATATGACTTACATGAATGTGAAGCTAAGTTATTCAGCAGTAGCATCATTTTGATACAATGTGGTATTGTTAAAATGGCAATTTCATATTTTTTAGTTATATTTTTAAAATATATTAAAAATAAAGCCTTAAAATAGATGGTATCTATAAACAGGCCTACCCTGTTAAAGAATAATCCTATTAATCCTATAATTCACTGTTGCCAGTTGAGAAATTGGCAAAAATATCATTTTCAACTTCAAATTCACACGTTTGAAGATTGCCATTGCGTGGAGGGGAATTGGAAAACATTGGAGGTAATTATGTTATTATTTTCTGTGTCAGCGATTTAAACCCCCCAGAAATATTGCCCATGATTGTATAATAATAATAATAGTGAGTTGACAACCTTTTGAGCAAAAGACATAGAAATAAATATGTTTTGACTTGAAATTATCCCTTTAAGTTTTGTGATAAACTGAGATTTTGTATGTGACTTGCGTGACAAGTAGAAAAAACACTAATGGTTCAATATAATATAATTAATTTTTGGGTTGTATTTCATTGTCAAAACAAACAAAAATTTATTTGCTCAAAAAACATTGCGATAGAAATTATAAATTCTTTACAGTCGCACACACCTACCCCAGAGATCTCTCTGAACACATTTCATACAAGATCAATATGGTTAAAACTATTTCATTAATGTTGAATATTCATTCTAGAATTTCCTGCCTTAAATATCAATATAGATATCATTTGAATCTGCAAATTGAATTTCTTAGTTGCTACTATCTGGGGACTTTAGATATGCTCTCATTAAAAATGAGTTGACCTCTACTATTAGCTAAATCTGACTGAGACATGATGCAAACAAGATCATTTATATTTAGCCAGGATTCCTCTGGATCCAAAGGCCAAGTATATAGATTATCGTGGAAATAAAACAAGAAATTAGTTCTGGAACGAAAACATGGTACAAGTAGTATAGCAAACTGAATTACTGCCCTAAAATCACTAAAAAGTAGAACAATTAGTGTGATTCAGTAGAACAATTAGCGTGACTCGAGTGACACGACTTAAGTAGTTTTTTTTTTGCATTGGAAAAAAGAAATAACATTACGAAAATGCATTCAGATATTCAGCTTTTTATGCTTATTTATCATTAATATTTGTCAAATGATAAAGTTATTTTAAAAGGGTGTTAAAAGAAATATATTCGCTTTGTGACTTGTGTGACCATCAAAATGAGGTAGTTTTCAGATCCAGAAAAATTGGGGATCAGCTTAACTCATCGACATATTTCTTTAACTGATTGGACAGTGACCTTTTTGATGTCATTTTGTCAAAATTGAACCAAATTGTAACAGAATTTACCTGGTATAATCCATTTTTATTCCATAATATCATTTTTATATCATACATGTACTTAACATTTGAGGACAAGAACTGTGGGTGGCCAATATTTATAGAAAATGTTATTATTTTAGGATAACATATTGCATGATTTAAGGGGGTGATATTCGGATACAAAAAATGGTCGAAAAACAAAATAATTTTGTGATTTTAATTTTTGATTTGATGTTTTGATAGTGTGGAGTGGCTGATTGATGTCAGTATTGTCATAGATCCTGATTAGTTGTCACCAAACTGGACTCGCCTGTATGACAAAAGTTTTAATTAGAAGCGCCAAATCCGCCAAAGGATGTTTATTTTGGAATAAATTATTTTGATACACATATTCTTTCTACATTTTACAGGATTATGCTATAAGGGTTTATTTTATTTCAAATATTAGGGTATTGTTGATGTTTTGTGTGATGCTTGTGAACAGTTAAAATGGAAAACTCCGACAAAAATTCAAAGGGAAGCTATACCAGTAGCTTTAACAGGTAAATTTGACTTCTGAAAAGATTTTATTACCCACAAATGTGTACTTAGGTCAGTATTGTTATAAATAGAATGAATTTCCATTTTCTCAATAATTAAATCTTTTTTTTAAATAAATATAGGACATTATTTAATTATTTTGACATTCAGTATATCGGTACTTGCTACATGATTGCCAACACTTAATAGCAATGACTTTTCTGAAAAGAAACACCTTATCTTGTTGATTAATTAATTAGCTTAGAACAACTGCAAATATATTATCATCTTGATTCAGGTAAAGATATAATTGGTTTAGCAGAAACAGGTTCCGGGAAGACTGGAGCTTTTGCATTACCTATTCTTCAAGCTTTATTAGATAGTCCACAGCGTCTGTTTGCTCTTATGCTGACACCAACAAGAGAGTTAGCTTTTCAGATATCAGAACAAGTCTGTGCTTTAGGGACATCAATTGGAGTCAAAACTGGTAAGTAAATTGTTCACTAAATGTCAGTACTGTGAAACAAGATTAAGATTCCAGTCTATGAAGAAATTATTGTCACAAATGAATTCAACATATTGCCAATCTAGTTGTATCATTGAGACAGATATTCTACAAATATTAGTCTGGCTGTGTTGTCAAAATTTAAGAAAAAGTAGTTCAATAGCTAGATAATCCTATCTTTTACATTATCATGAACAAAATCTAAGGGAGGTAAATAGCATTAAAACAAGGTTTTGAAGCTCATGAAATTGATTTAGGAATTGACATTTCAGAGAATCCATCTGCATTGCCAGTTCAATATTCAACATTCTTTATTTTCTCATTGTATAATTTTTCTCTTCCTGAACCATATCTAAGTTTTTTTTAAATCCTAATTCATTGTTACAATTCATGTTTGTTTAAAATAATTTAATGCATGAATTATGGGATTTATTTCTGGAAGGGGTGCAACTCTTACTTGAATTGGCAAAATGGAACATTAGCTGATGTAGACAACAGAAAAATACCCTCCTTGTGTTGCAGACTAGGAAATTCTTGGTGACAAAAACTGGCCAATCAGGGTATTTTCAAAGATAGATAAATAATCAACAGTGATTCATTTTTCAATCAACATTGTAAATAACTTAAAAAGATGTAATAGTTTAAGATATATAAATGATAATAACTTATGCTGTAGTTTGCTAATTTGTTCTGAAATCCAAGTGGTGTAGATAAGGCAGATATTTGTTTCCAAAGTTAACAATTATTAATTGTGATTTTTTTCAGCTGTAATAGTGGGTGGAATGGATAACATGAGTCAAGCTTTAATGTTAGCAAAGAAACCTCACATTATTGTTGGTAAGATCTAATATTAATATTATCCTAATAAGAACTAATATTGATATTATCATAATACAGGTTATTTTAGTACATTTATTATTACCTATACATATATTGTCTTTAGTGTGATGAGACTCAGTTCTGTGTTTTTCTTTTGCGATTCCATCAATCGAAATGCTCTTGACTGACAATCGAGCCCCCGTCTTAGCTCTAATTGTGATTTTGAATTTTTCATATTTTACATTTCTTGAAATCTTGTTAGTATTGTAAAATTGACAAATAAATGATTTGGGTCAATAATAGAAGTATTGATTTTATATGTTGATTTGTTTTGTGAGATACATGTAATGATCTGTCTTTGTTGAAATGTTGGAATCTATAGTTAAAGCCAGTGTTGACCTAACCAGTTTTGTATTTCACTTTCAATACAGTAAGGGCTAAAACTTAATTTTGTTCATATTTCTTATGTTTATTATCGAATGAATATTTTATGCAAATTTTTCTCAGCCACACCTGGTAGACTTATTGATCATTTAGAAAATACAAAAGGCTTTTCACTTAGTTCTCTGAAATACTTGGTAAGTATTTATCTTTTTTTAATTTAAAAAGTGTAATTTTATTTTGGCTTCATACAGGCATATCTTTGCTTTGTATAAGTTAGAAAGCAAATTAATAAAAGGTTATTATTTTTCAACAATTTCCTGTAACATAAAACAGCTGGTGTTGTTATCTGATTAATAGTACATATTTTGTTTGAAGTACTAGAAGCCTATCAAAGTTTAATTATTTCAGATTATTACTTCAGTAACAATTATATGGAATATAACTAATACAAGTTACTTAAAGGTTATTTCTGATGATGTTTTAACAAGAGTTCTCTCCTCTTTAGCAACTTGTATTCCATATAATTGGGTCATATGATATGCTTATTCATTTACCAAATGCCACTTACACAAAATATTAATTCATTAAATGTTGTCCTTGACCAATTATGTAGAATATCTACTTAAAAAATGCAAATGCGACAAGTGATAACTTTATGTTCAGACAAATAAACAGCTGTTAGTTGGCTTATGGTTCATTTCTTGCCAAAACAAGTGGTTGTAGTTTCAAAACAATTTTTTTTGTATCTTTTAGGTAATGGATGAAGCTGACAGAATATTAAACATGGATTTTGGAAAAGAGGTAAAATTAAGACTATTTTAGTCCTCAAAATGCCATTACATGCCAACATTTGTGTGTAGTTTATGTCGAGCTACAGGTTCGTCTTTTTGCTTGGGTGCAGTGCGGTTCCCTTGCACTTACTATTGAAATGGTGTCATAAGTTTCCTTCGCTCCAGTCCCAACGTCATCAATGGTATCGTGTGAAATTATATCGTAAACTTTATACATGATTGTATATGTTATGAAGCAATTTCTGATAATAAATTCCAGAGTTATTTGTAGAAACTTTTGAATGATTAGAGATAGAGAAATGGGGTTTAACGTCCACTCGACACAAACTAGGTCATTTTGGGAAAAACATGGTTTAATTTTATTTCAATAATTTGCTTGCGCGTAGGAGTCTTTTGCAGTGGGCGGAAAACGGAGGACACGGAGAAAACCCTGCGACGTTGGACAGACAACCCTACTCCTTGTCGCGTAAAACCAAGGATTCGAAACCATGCCAGGTGACTCAATGACTGGCTTAATGATTGTGAATGATTAAGTTACAAAATACATTATCCAATCAGCTTGAAATTTATATGCATTGTTCAGATTACTGAAATAAGGTTGTCCATCATATTTAACAGTTTCAATTAATTGTTACAGCATTTACTCACTCCAAATAGCAATTACAACAATTTCTAATAATTATAATCCTTGAGTGGCATTTAGTGATTGAGCACATTAAAAAACACAACACAATTTATATGGAAAACAATCACTGGTTTATACACATATAGCACAACGTTTCGCCAAGTATTCTCTTATCGTTATCAAGTACAAATATAACGATAAGAGAATACTTGGCGAAATTCGTGCTATATGTGTATAAACCAGTGATTGTTTTCCATATATAATGTGTTGTGTTTTCTTTTTCTGATAATTATTTATAGAGTTATTGCCCCTATGGCATAGGATCTTTTCAACACTTTAAAATTTACAATGTGACTATTGTAAACTGCTAAAACAACTTTGCAACTGTCTGTATAGCATGTTTTTTTGTCTGGTCACATCTTTTGTATTGAGAGAGACCCAAATAACTGATAAGTAAACATTTAGTAGATTAACATCACTTTTTTCTTCAGATTGATAAAATATTAAAATTAATTCCAAGACAAAGAAAAACATATTTATATTCAGCTACAATGACACAGAAGGTAAAGTGAAATCCACCAATATTTTATCAGTAAGTCTTTGTGGCATGAAAGTAACTGCCTTAATTGGTAAGGGGAAATAAAATCTGGTTAAAGTTGATTTAACATTAATTTACACTAGAAAATAGAATTTACTATGCCTCTCTTTAAAATATTTTCACCATCTTGTTTCATTCGTCAGCACAATATTATCTGGGTAATTTGTTTTATATTGTTTTTTATATTATCAGGTAAATAAGTTACAGAGAGCATCATTATGTGATCCTGTTAAAGTACAAGTTTCTAGTAAATATCAAACAGTGGATAAACTACAACAGTTTTATATATTTATACCTGTCAGATATAAAGTAAGTATATACATAAGTATACATTGTTTGATAATGGTTCATAACATCCTTAAAATAAACTATCTTAATTGAATAAAGGTATAAAACTCTTCCAAGTCTCTCTGTCTAAAGTGTATTTCCCAAAATAAAACTAGTTTATTTAGTGCTGGTATCAACAGTGGTAATTGTGCAGTTTTTTGTACTGATTGAGTTGAATGCAGCATCCGATAATATTGAGGACAATAGTCTACTCCCAATTTAATTAAAACACTATATATAGATAACAATTTAATGGTTTATTATACTGCAACATCAACAAGATTTTTCACAAGAAATTCAAAGAATATACTTGTTTTTGTAAACCATTCATATATTTTTGATCAATATAATCTGTATATTTGTATTTTAGGATGTATATCTGGTATCTATATTAAATGAATTAGCTGGAAATAGTTTTATGATATTCTGTAGTACATGTGCTAATACACAGAGAGTTTCTCTTTTACTGCGTAATCTGGGTTTTACAGCTGTTCCACTTAATGGACAGATGAATCAGGTATGGTTATTTAAATAATTTTGGTTATAAAATCTACAGAAATACACAAATTTTGATAATTTCATCGCCTTATAATTTCAAGGACCAAATATTAGTCTCCAATCATGGCTTCAGCTAGAAGCATATTGAGTATTTGAATTAAAATCAAATATTTGTAACTAACATAGTCAATGACATATTTATGAGATGTTATTATGTTGTTGCTTAACTTTATTAGTGGTTAAAAGTTCAAAAATAGATCTACTTTATTTATAGACACTTTAACAACAGGGACTTGATCTATTATTTAAATGTTGATATTAGAGAAGTACTTGACAAAAGTTACAACTTGTTTTTCAGTCTAAAAGATTGGGTGCTCTCAACAAATTTAAAAGTAAAAGTAGATCAATTATTTTAGCTACTGATGTGGCCAGCAGGTAAATGAAAATTTATACATTTATTATTGTCTAAGAGTAAATGTACCAGCACATTCCTGACATTTTTTAAAGTAGTTTTCATGTATAGCACCAGTAAATAGGTCCAGAAAACACCTGCTTATTGTGTATGTCCATCTTCATTAGCCTGATAGATGCAAAACCTTTAACCCCATTTCATTCAATATTGTGTATGTTCTTATAAATTCATAGGGCAGGGTGGGTGGCCGAATGGTTACCGTGTGTGCATTGGACCATCAGGTCTGCCATTAAGTCTAGTGGCATGGTTTTGAAGCCCTCCTTGTACACGAGTTTCCACCCACTGCTAAAGACCCCTACACGCATGTGAATTATTGAAATAAAAATCAAACCATATATGTTCATAGTAATTGTTTGTTAATAAATAGTTGTAATGAATCGAAATGATCTGATTTTAATAATGGATGATTGTAAATCTGGTTTGAGAGATTACATTTGAATCTGACAATTCTTAATGTGACATCATGTAACGACAATAACACTTATCAGAATCATGTTTCCACACCTAAGTAAACACAGATCTATTTTTTCTCAAACGTAAAAAAATGGATTCAATAGAATGAGAATATTGAAACTTCATAGTTCTGTGGAAGGCTCAATGATATGCCCATCTTGTCACCTGAACACTGAGAATGTACAATTGCATAATTCAGAATGAGATACGTTCCAAAATTTCACCCAACAAAAGGTTTGGATGACATCAGACAAGCATCCTGGCTGATCGTTTCCAGCAGACAGGATCCACCTAAAATTGGCCATGGACTGGACAGCAACACGTGACAAGACCTGCATATAATCCGGCAACATCTACAGGAATCGCACTACCAGCTTCCAGTACTGCTGCTACTGATAAATCGCCCACATGTGTTCATCAGTGCTGACACTCTACATTCCAGACCAAGTCTAGACCAAGCCTGAGGCAACCAGGTTACTGACTTATTGATCAAACTGCCAGATTCGGTACTGCTGCTACTGATTACGCATCCACATGGGTTCACCAGTGCTGACACTCTTTAGAACTACATTCCAGACCAAGTCTGTGGCAACCATGTTGCTGACTTTTGATTTTTACCCTTGTGTCTATGTGTCACTGTCTAGACCTAATGTTATGGCCTCTGTGGTTTGTCATATTTTCTGGTGTCGGTACATATCTTACCTAAAATCAGCTGCAGTATGTTTCAGTAGCAGTCTCAGTTTTCATTCATAATGTGTGTATCTATTTGCAGAGGTTTAGACATACCCCATGTAGATGTTGTGATAAATTTTGATATACCTACTCATTCTAAAGATTATATACACAGAGTGGGTAGAACAGCCCGAGCAGGTAGATCAGGCAAAGCTATTACATTTGTTACACAGTAAGTATTTAACTAAACCTTTTGGTAACCATTGTTTCAGTAGAATTTGTTGATAATCACATTTATGTTGTCTGGCTAAAAATGTAACCAGTTTATTTTTATGGAATTTAAGATTGATCCTCATTTTAGAATAAAGTATACAGTTGTATTGTTTGTTTCAAAATTTCTTTTTGTCTATGATTCTCTATCAAGGAATTGATTATTTAGTTACAGATTTTCAATATCATCGGTGATAAAAGCTTGTGAACATGCCGGAAAGTTTTTGATTTAGTTTAAGAAAGATTGCAATAAGATCATTTTTGTGTGATCCTGCTAAATTATTTGAAAAAAATTTAAAGGAAATAATTCAAATAACTATGTGAATATTGATGTGATCAATGATTTGATCATATTTTAAAAGTATAAGTGGACTTTTGATATTCATAATTTTTTGTTGACAGATATGATGTTGAGTTATATCAGAGAATAGAACATTTAATAGGTAAAAAATTACCACTATATAAAACAGAAGAAGAGGAGGTGATGGTATTAATGGAAAGAGTATCTGAAGCCCAAAGATTAGCTAAACTGGTATGTAATCCTGGCATGTCACCTCACAGTATGAATTGAATCAAAGACTTCTGAATTGATAATTGACAATTGTGTTGTGTTATTTATGCTTCTTGGAAATTGATATATATTCTATAAAAAGTGGCTCACAATTCTCTGAAAACCACTTAAAGATACATTACCGGAGGTTATCTGGGAGATTAGATAATGAGTTGGCAGTTCTCACTATAATAGTTAAAGATAGGCTGGCACTGCCAGGCAGGATACGCCCACATTTTCGAGAGATGGATAGAGAACAAGCAATACCGAAAGTGATTTTTCCTACATCATTAAGTCCTGTATTTCATACTGTATTGGGAGCAGCCATTTAGTTGGTCAGTTCCAGTCTGATATTCATGAAATTCGAAGGTGACAATGATTATGGTGTGACGGTACACAACCTAGAAATGTGACTTTTCATCAAAATCGGATAAGAATTGTGACCTGTAGAGAGTCCACAACCATGATATACCATATTTTTACACTATTCGCGTACAAACGGCAACCATTTCGTCCGGCAATTTTGGTACGATTTTCACGAAATTAGAACTCAACCTTCCTCATCATAATCGAATTAAAATTGTGACCTATACAGGTCATACCATATTTTTTAACAGTATTCGCGTACAAACGGCGGCCATTTTGTCTGTCAATTTTGGTCCGATTTTCCCGAAATTCACTCTCAACCTGCTTTACGGTGTAACGGTGATATAATCAAACGTTTTTTTAAATCGGATAATAATTGTGACCTCCAGAGGGACCACAAGCTAAAGAAAGGGGGATTTTGCGTATAACCAGGGGCCATAATTCAGGAAGTTACGATCCAATATGCGCAAATATCGAAAAGAACCAAGATCTTTGGGTTATTACCATGAATTTCAAGTTTCATCAAAATCGAATTAAAATTGTGACCTTTACAGGGTCCACAACCTTGATATACCATTTTTTAACAGTATTCGCGTACAAACGGCGGCCATTTTGTATGGCAATTTTGGTCCGATTCTCCCGAAATTCGAACTCAACCTTCCTTACGGTGTAACGGTAATATAATCAAACGTTTTTTTAAATCCGATAATAATTGTGACCTCCAGAGGGACCACAAGCTAAAAAAAAAAGGCGATTTTGCGTATAATCAGGGGCCATAATTCAGGAAGTTACGATCCGATATGCGAAAATATCGAAAGGAACCAAGATCTTTGGGTTATAACCATGAATTTCAAGTTTCATCAAAATCGAATTAAAATTGTGACCTCCATAGGGTCCACAACCTTGATATACCATTTTTTAACAGTATTCGCGTACAAACTGCGGCCATTTTGTATGGCAATTTTGGTCCGATTTTCCCGAAATTCGAACTCAACCTTCCTTAGGGTGTATGTCAAGTTTCATCAAAATCGGTTCAAAATTGTGACCTCTATAGGGTCCACAAGCTAAAAACGTGATTTTTCGTACAATCAGGGGCCATAATCCATGAAGTTTTGATCCGATACATGCCAATATCGAAAGCAGCCGAGATCTTTTGGGGATAAACCTATATTTCAAGTTTCGTCAAAATCGGATAAGAATTGTGACCTGTAGAGAGTCCACAAACAAATTGTGGACGGACGGACAGGGGCGACGACATAATACGTCCACATGAAAATGTGGGCGTATAAAAAGTAGTTAATGTAATTGCAATTTGCTGAAAATTTCAGTCAGATTGATCCACTATGGACCGAATACTAAGAGAATGAAAGATTAGTCAATCTCAGTGATTTCTTGACAATAAATTGGCCAGCAGTAGTGTTAATGTAGAATCTGACACACTGCATTGATTATTCTCAGCGACAGAAAATCATAGACAAATAATCCATGGTCTGTCTAGTTCTAAACTAGTTCAATCAAAATTGGTCTTCTAGCCTTATTTTGAGTTGAAAATTATTTGTTTTGAAAGTGAAACGGTTCATTATTTTAAAGTGATCTGGATTGAGATCTCTAAATGAATGTTTATTTTGTCAAACTTAATAAGTGTGTAGTGGCTTATCTCAAAAAGAAATTTGTTATTAAATAAATCTGTCAACAAATAGAGGATGATTTCACTGAGATCTTTCGTGATTTGATTGAAAAGTATCACATAATCTTTGGTTGAGGTTTAACTACCAAACAAACTACAATCAGTTGAATGATTTCTGTATTTTCAGGATATGGCCGACTTGGGTAAAAAGAGAAAAGGTAATAAAGGAGATATCGATGATACAGAAGACTCTATGGGAGTTCGCAAACAAAACAAAAAGAAGAAGCGAAGATAAAATGATGTTATTTGTTATGTAAATAGATGTGTACATATTAAATGTTTATTAGGTTATAATTTATCAGTATGTACAACCCTAGTGAACTCATCCTTTAAGATGACTTCCCGCATACAAACTGTGTAATTTGATATTATCACCGAATATATACAAGGGTCAGCGGCACAGTCTCAATTATGTCTGAAGAGTTCGAAATAAAACAAATCTATTCGCTTACAGGGAGAAATCTATGAAGACTGTTCGCAAATCTACAGATTTTATTTAAACTAGGGAATCCAGTACTTTTATATTAAGATTGAGAGTCAGCTGCTACTGTTTCGATTTTTAGGTAGTACGTGACAAGACATAGGGTCGCCTGTCCAATTTTGTGGGGTTTTGCTGAGTTTTCTGCTTTCCTCCCACTGCTTAAGACCCTCTACGCACAAGCAAATTGTTGAAAAAAATGTTAGTCCCGAGAAGACCTAGTTTGTGTCGAATGCTGTTAAACCCCATTTCTCTCTCTCTCTTTTAATAAACTGACGTTGGATACAGGTGACATCCACCAAGTTAAAAGTACACTTGCAAAAAAATCTACACAAAGGGTGATATATAGTATTTTATTTGGTAAGGAAATTAACCAATCAAATTCAAACCAAGTGGGTTATAGGCCACACCTCTTTTACAACGACCATCATGAAGAATCATCAAATTAGTAGCTGTAACAAGACATTAGAAATTCCTTATAATATGCATTAAACAAATTTCAAGAATGGAACCTTATCCTTCCCAAATTTAAATACTTTATTTTTAGAAGCATACAATGACTTTTGTTATAGAAGCATACAATGATTTTGTTACACAGAGTTCAGGCACGGATCCAGAACAAAAATAGTTTAGGTTGGAAATAGTAAATTACAGTACTAGTATGAAATTAGTCCTTGTGCACATTTTTCCACTCAAAAATCCCACCCCCCCCTTTCTGAAAATCCAGGAGTTAATACATTTTAAAAACAAACAAATGTTTACCTGTTGTCTGTCCGTTGTTGTGAGCTTTGATACTTTCAATGTGGTGGCAAATAGCACATTCATCACGATAATTCTTATTATTGGAAGCACAAACCTGATATTGATTATGAGTGTGGGGTTTTCGTTGACATTGTATCAAATTCAGTCCTGTTGTCTCGAAAGCTAGATTGCCAACATCAGCTTTATACTGGGTGCAATTAATCTGTCAAAAGACAATACTTATAAACCTTAAAATAAATAGACATATAATTTCCCTAATAATCCAACATAAGCATCCATAAGTTTTAAAAACATGGAAATATGTTTTTAAATTGTTCTCCCTTTTGCTCTATGAACAATCCCAATAAGCAAGAAATAAATTCCACACAGAACTATATCTCATGTATCACATTCACACACTTGAAAAACATGAACAAACAAATACCTTATTGCCATTTCCATTTAAACAAAACAATTTATCCTATCTGCATTCGAAATTTGTGATCATTCAATTTTGTATTTCAAAGGTTTTATCTTTATGCCCAAATGGTCAGTCTCATGGAGGGCTCCCCCCCCCCCAAGATTGAATAGTTCCAATCTAATTGGAATAGTTCATAATTTCGCAGAGATTCTTCACTATACTATAAAATTTGAAGTGCGAACAGAAAGTTCTCTTTCTTATGCGACAATGGTTTCATGTCCTAATTTTGCCAGTGAAATTTCGGCTTGCGCCGTTGAATTCTAACAACCAAGCGTGTTTCTACGTGCACATTTAGGAGCTTGATATTTTGGGACCACCCGTAGGGTCATGCTATCTTTCTTGCCAGACCCTCCTTCCTGCATCACTGGCAAAAGGAAGCACAGTAGGAAATTAACTTTCTGAACCGTCGGACACTGGGTTAAAACCCGAAACCTTGTTATTAGTGAGCCAACCTCCGAGTACCTTCGCAGACTTGCTAAATGTTTTTTTGTTCATGATGGGGTGAGGTGTGTCAACCAGAATTGACTTCTTTGATATAAAGGTGTGCTAACCAAAATTGTTATAAAAGTGTGCCAACCAAAATTGATTTCTTTATAAAGGTCTGCCAACCAAAATTGACTTCTTTGCCATAAAAGTGTGCCAAACAATATTGAAAACGACTGTATTGTTTGACTACACAACAATAATCAAGTCAAACTGATCCCGCAGTGAATATTCGCTTGGCCGTATCTGCAAATGTTACTCAAATATATATGAATTATTGCTGTGTAAAAGCTGTTATGTAGAAAGCATAAAGAAACGTGGTCTATAGTATAGCTCAAATTCTACATAATTGATCATGCATATTTCTATAACACTGGGTGCCACGTATCTGTTGTACTCATAAAATATTGTTGTGCCGTTGGCTATTTCTCTCTGCCGGGAGGTGATCTGAAACCCAGACCCCAAATAGTTAAAGATAGGCAGTAATGGGTGTTGTGCACGAGAAGGATACTATGTTTACAAGTTGTAACACCTTTCGACACTATTTGTTTGAGTAGTTCACATTACCAACAAGTTTCACACTGACTACCAACATAATCTGTTATATACTATTCAAAAAAAGTAGGGGATATTTGATTTTGGGGGCATAATACTAAAATATGCAAATGACTACGAAAAAAGTCACTATAGAACCTAACAGAAGAAACATTTCCAGTTACATGTGACGCACCAATAGCTACCGCATGGAATGCAGGTGATGCTTGGGATCATCATGGGTGTCCAACCCAAGATTTGCACGACTCTGACTTTGAATGTTACAGTCATTGTGGCATTGAATTCCAGGGTGGAAACATCAGTTTAATTGTTTTAGTGACCAGAAAACAAATTTTGATATGCGTCGGCTTACCCAAAATGAAAGGTTGCGTGCCCTTGGCATGCTACAGATCGGCACAACACAGGCGGTTGTGGCGCGGACGATGAATGTTTCTCAGTCTGTCATAAGCAGGCTATGGTCCAGATACCGTGATACACAATCTGTACAGGACAGACCACGCTCAGGTCGACCAAGGGTGACAACTCAAGCCCAGGATCGATGTACCTTGGCCCTGAGAAATCGTGTCATCACAGCAAATCAGATCAGCGCTCGTCTTCAAACAGACACTGGTGTGAGAGTGAGTGGCCAGACGATTCGGAATCGACTGCATAGGGGTCACCTTCGCGCCCGACGTCCTCTCGTGATCCCTTGTTTGAGAGATCATCACATTCAGGCAAGACGTCGTTGGTGTAGGGATTTTCAACACTGGGATAATCGACGCTGGAGCAATGTGATGTTTTCAGATGAGTCAAGGTTCACTGTTGATTTTTTGGACAGATGTAGGAGGGTGTGGCGTCGTCGAAAAGAGCGCTTCCAAGACGTTAACGTCATCAGACATGATCGATTTGGGGGTGGTTCTGTTATGGTGTGGGGAGGCATCACTGTTGCTGGAAGAACGGCTTTACATGTTGTTGCAGGGCGTGTTACAGGCCAGTACTACCGGGACAACATCTTGGCAGTCCATGTGCCGTTCGCACGACGTCATGGCCGCCGTTTCATCTTCCAGGATGACAACGCAAGATGTCACAGGGCCAGGATCGTTACAGGTTACCTCCAACAACAGAACATCACCACATTACCTTGGCCAGCACTGAGTTCCGACCTCTCCCCCATCGAGCATGTCTGGGACATGCTTGGACAGAGGTTACGTCAACGTCAACAACGTCCTGCCAATGTCCAAGAACTTGCTGCTGCGTTGCAACAGGAATGGGACAATCTGGACCAAAATGACCTTAGACGTCTCATTAGGAGTATGCCACGTCGGATCAATGCTTTTTTGGCGAACAGAGGAGGATTTACCCGTTACTGACTTTGTTGTGATGCTGTGGTAACTTTGCTGTTTGACCCCGGGTATCATTTTAACCTTATAATGGTCAGTCTGTGCCTTACTTAGTCTAACGATCATTTGGAATAAATCGATGAATGTGAACTTCATTTCATTTTGTCATTTGTTTCTTCGTCAGTTTCATTAGGTGACTTTAATAACACTTAAAAATCAAATATCCCCTACTTTTTTTGAATAGTATAAAACGAGTTATCTAAGCAGGTGACCTGGTATTAGGTGTTCTCTTTAGTTTAACGTACCGCTCTAGGCGTAGGACAGCTTGTAGTAGTTGTGGAAATTTCGCCAAGATGTTTACCCTGTGCAGCCAATTGACATTGAGCCCTCTGGAACAAACATTTGTTTTCTGAAGATAAAACAAGAGCGCTACAGATTAACTGTTGCACTGTATCATGCAGTTAAAAGTAGATTAGGACCAGTGACTTGCGATCGACATGAAAATCAATATTACTAATAATGCTTCCCCCGATCTCATAAAATACGAATGTAGTTCAACAATTTTAGCAATTCTCTCTCTCTCTCAACCATTAATTGCATGACATTTTTGTTAACACTTATTTGGTCTAGAATCGAAGAAAAAAAATAACTGGGTGAATATTCTTGAATTTTAGTCGCATGGGGCATGTAAAGCAGACATAAATCATTAGGGAAATCACAGCAGAAAATTTAGATGGTCAACCCCCAATCAGAACGACAGACTCACCATACCTGCATCCAGCTACCATTTAACATTCGTACGTTAGTTACGTACGGGTCAACCCCCTTCCATATTTTTTTTATCGGATAATCTTTACATGTTATAGTTATTTTCATGGTTATAAAGATTTAGATCAACGGAATTGTTCAATAAAATTATATAGGCCAGAGAATGGCATAGAAGGTGTCTAATCCTTGATATTGGCAGAAAACCCGAGTTTCCGTGTTGACGAGCTACATTGTGTACCAGAGAAACAGCTATAGGCCTATCAAGTCGTTAAATGATCAAAAAAAAAAATATATTTCAACTTACTATAAATTTGGTTATCTGAACCACATACCGGATCTAAATCTTCTTCACAAATACGAGTACAGGCGGGAAGCTGATTATGAACGCCCTGTGTAGAACATTCTCCACTGTGAATTTCATACAGTATCTTGTTTGATTCGTGGGCCTGGCAAGACGAAATCCCAAAGTAACACGGATTTACTGAAATAGTCCGGTGTATAGCACTATTTAATGGTAATCAAACATCAAACCCTATACTTACGGCAACAATCATATTGAAAGATTATTGGATGTGAAACTGAAAGAAGAAGACTTTGTTTTAAACCTACCACCATCACACCCGTAGCCAGACGGGGACAAGTTTCCCCTCCCCCCCTTAACAAAATTTTGTTTTCAACCTGCTATCCCCCCTCCCGGAGAAAAGAGAGAGAGAGAGAGGGAGAGAGAGTTTAACGTCCACTCAACACAAACTAGCTCATTTCGGGTCTAACATATGGTTTAATTTTATTTCAATAATTCGCTTGCGCGTGTGCGTAGGGGTCTTTAGCAGTGGGAGGAAACCGGAGTGCCCGGAGGAAACCCACGAGGTTGAGAAGGCGCCCCTATCTCCATGCCACATACGCTCACACCAGGGCTCGAAACCACAGACGCAAGCCAGAGGTGACCAACCAGCTAGAGGTCGAAGCGCGGCACTCTAGACCACTAGGCCATCCCAATCAGCTCCCCCCGCCCCCGGAGAAAAGAGTTACCCTTTGTTTGTCTTGTCAAATAAACAAACTCTACATTTTTGGAAAGCTTGTAACGGGACACAATAAATCCAACGAGTTCCAACCAGAATGTCTGCAATAACTCGATTTAGGGCAATTGTGAAGTTTATACAAAATTAAATATTGGCGAAAACACTCATTGCCATCATCCTCGGCAAGGAATATTTCATTGGTTAATTTTTTTAAAGCCATTGTTTGTTGGTGGACATCATCATCACCACCAGCTGCAATTTGTAGCCGTGATAATCCTTGTCTGTACGGTTACAATTGATACACAATTCCAGGTTTTGAGCAAGTGAAATTAGGTTCATTTGCAAAATTATATTATTTCAAATGGAATTGTTTTCGTCGGGTTATATACATGTACAATACAGTTTGGGGTCAGTGTAATAGGAAATTAAGCTAGTTTATATGCCAGTAACTTTTAGTCGTCAAATGACTACAAAACTTGCTCAAAGGGAGACCTTAGGACGGTCCACTATACGGTGGCTGGAGCAAGACGGAATACATCAGTAGTGGAACCATTTCTACCTCGACACCTGTCATTTCTAATTATATCATTCAATTAGTTGGGGTCATGATGAACTAAATATTTTATTTTATTCCCAATCGAAACTCTAGGTGCGCTTTGTTATACATTATTATTGTTTTGTGTCAAGAAGATTGCTTACCATATGTGTTACCGTCAGATCCGCATATTTGTTGTTGCTCCGCTGTACAATTCTGGCTACAGTGGTCAACTGCACATAACCCTCCTTCAATAAAATACTACCAGCTCAAATTCGAATTCCACAAAAGATTAATAAAATCCATAAAATAATATTAAGAATCAAGTGTGGGGGTATTCCTTAATATGTACAAATGGTGTCGGTGAATTAACAAAAAGAATTTGAAATCTTTGATCTTTAAAAATAATATGCATTTTCCCCACATTCCCAGTTGCATTATAGGCATACATTAGTGAAATAAATATGACCCGTTACCTGATATCAATATGAAAAGGGATAGGAATGCCAACATCTTGTTTCTAATATGTCAGCGTTGTTCTATTTTTTCCTTTTTAAACTTTAAATGGATCCTTATCTTTTTTTTATCTTATCATAATGACCCTTCTTTATCTTGATTGTGGGAAGTCTGGTAGCAGGCCTTCTTTTCACAATGCACGAAGGCATACAATTGCAAACACGTTCCTCGACAACCATCCATATTTCTGAGACAGAAAACAAAAACAAAAAAAGAAGAAAAAAAAGAAAAAAAAAGATTACTACAATGTGTTTAACTTAGATTAAAAGTTAGAGAATCTCTTGACCTCAATGTTCTCAGAGGTGAAATATTGCCTTTGCTCGACATTTGGATACAAGAAAACAAATTCGCATCTGCTCGACGAGACTTTCATTTACACCCCTATCCCAGGGAGATTTTAAAGTAGGCCTACTGTTTTAAACATCATTTTAACTTCGCGACCGCCTCACCCCATGTGACCCCTTATTGAGATGCCTCATTTGGCAACGCCCCTGTGTATACATGTATACATATTCGCCGAACGTCGAGGAATAAAATGGAGTGGGGTTTAAAGGGACAGTCCCAATAAGAACAGAGTCTCAAAAATTAAAGTCTGAGTATTTATGAAATTTATGGACCAAAATATAGTGGCATGGTGTATTTACCTTGTCTCAAAATTTCAGTTCAAAATATTGAGTCGTTTGGACGTGGACGTCAACACTGCTTATCCGGACACGTAACCCTTTTAAGATTTCGAGTCAATTTTTTCATTGGGTGACCTGATAATCGATTCATGTTTCTTGAGAGGTCTATACAGTGAATGACCCATGCCCTGTACTTGATAACAAAAGGTAAATTTCACCTACATATTATTTTTATAGAAAAAAGTCTGGTTTTATCCAGATACTGTATAATAAAACGTTCTCCATTTCCAGATGAAGACTGTCAGGTTTAAGTTATTTACAAGCGTATCACAAATATCGGGTTAGTAGGTGGGCCTTAGGTTATGGATTTTAAAGGATTTTAACACAAAATTAAGCAGTTTTATTCCCCAAAAAGTTATCGGGATTGTCACTTTAACGTCTTGCTGTTCTGCTCTATAAACTGGGCTAATGAAGACGTATATATGTGTTCTATCAGAGAAATTTTGTCCGGGCAGCGGCGCTACGGCCCATCTTAAAATGAATTCCAACTACCAAGGGGTCCTCCAAGTACACACCAATGTCTCATCCGAACGACATCACTGACAAGAGGAAACCACACCGGAAAATCTGGATCGAACACCCGAATTTTAGGCTAGCGAGCCAGTGTCTTGCCCACAATATACCACCGTGATCCCCGTCGAAAAATGGCTGAAATGGTTGAATGGTTTTCATGACCTCCCTATTTTTGCTTAATGTCCTCATAAGCCTCCCCACCTCTCTCTCAAGAAGAAAGGTTAAATTAACCGATGTTTTGTGACCAGTTAATGTCACTGTAAATCTCGGCTTTGATCAATAGCCTTTTATAAATTATTAAATATTATATAATAGCAGATGAAAGATTGTATCGATGTCTTCATTGTATTCGCGGGGCTGTCATCTTGACTTTCAAATGATTGATAAGACATATTTATATGACCTGTTAAGTACAACAATATATTATCTCATGTCTATGTTTGTTGCATTATTGCCTTGAGGTATGATGTCAAATCTAAGGTGTGTAACTAATAAAAACATTAATCCTTTGTTTTAATATCTACTGTTTTACACACCAGTGCGTAAAAAAAACCAGTATACAAACGAATTAAAACGCAGGGAGGATAAACTCAACTTGCTATATCTGGGCGATAATACCATTCCGAAATTTGTGACCTATTTTACTTTCCTGTCTATGGCCATGTGCAGGTGTAAGCCTATCAAAAGTTCGTATTTGTCAATCCACTATGATAAATAACTTTCATCGTGGTGTAATTTCTATATTTTATGCATATATATTTCCGTTACTATCTAGACTCTATTATACCTCCCTAATTAGACTGGCCCAGTCTCTTCTATTTATTTTACATTTCGATTTATATAAAAGTATTAATTTTTAGTAAACCAACACTTTCGTTTCCATTTGTATAAAAAAAAAAATTTGAGTAAACCTGTGATTACGTTTTTTTTTCGTTTTTTTTTTTGAGAGGACTGGCCAATTTTTGGTGTGTGGAGAAGACTGGCCACCAGTCTACTCCCTAATATGTGCTGTCCTTGTTGTCTAACCCACAATAAAAAATAAAACAGCATTGAATATATAACAACCACAATATGAAACGGGTTATTATGCCTATGGCCATTGTCAACATCAAATCCTCTTAAATGTCAGAGACGCGTTGTGTTTCATTTCAGTACAATATGTTAATTAATAATTAGTGAACTAAGTAATGGTAAAATATAACATGGCTGCATCTAAACAAATGTGTCGGGGGGTTACACAATAATTGTATGTAAAGTTAACAATGAGATGGGTTTCAATACAGATCACCTTCAACCGACCGCAAGGTCTTTCACGCTCCAGTGGCCTCGGTTACCAGAAAAACTTTCCCGTGGCGAATGAACTATTATATTCTATGGTGAGGCTATTTCAATTAAAGGGACATCTCCTGAATAACTGGGGGGGGGGGACCATATTTTTTATACGGGTATCTTAATGGAATGGGGAACAGGCTTAGCCCATGTAAAACCACTCTCCCTAAATAATTTGTATATATCAATGCAAAATGGGTGCCATGTATATACATAGTTAAACTGGCAAACACATACATATTATATACAAAACATAATAAAATGGGTGAAAATGTACAGTGTATAGTAAAGTTAATAATTATACATATGCAAGCATAGTAAAAAAATGTTTAATAATAAGCAACATTAGAGGGACTAGTCAAGATTATACATAAAATAGAAGATAGAATATTACTTTCTTGATCGGGATTAGAATCTGTTTGACATACGTGAATCTATAAACTTATGGACCTGATTAAAAATATTATTATTAACATCAAGACTGTAGGTTGTGGAGCAGAATTAAAGGTTTATATTTTTAGAATCATGTTGTAAATTTGTCTATGGTTTCTGTTCGTGCATTTGAATAACTGTTTGAAATGAAATAAGGTTTTACATCCTACTTTTTTGATCCAACTAATGAAGACGGACATTAATGTACGCAAGTGTGTGCTAAACACGGGACAAGACTCGTCCCTAAGGCGGGTGGGGATGGGGTGGGGTGGAATCAAATAAGCCATGGAGAGGCAGTAACCTTTACGGAGTTGCAAATGGAGAAGCCGTCCTGGGTGCCGGGCGGACGAAAATATTCCCAAATGGTGCACGGTGGGGGTGAAACTAAAAATCGAAAACCTAGACAAAAACATCTAAAAATCTGTAGTTATTGTAAAATTTTCATTCCAAAACGTACAATTGGCAGGAACGTTTTCAAAATATGCTGTATAAATACTAATACTTGTTTCGCTGGAGGCAATAATTGAGGGGGGGGGGCGATATATCACTGGTAAAGTCTTTTTATTGTATAAATGTATAGACCTAACTTTTAAACAAATCCACTAATGGATGCTTTAATTTCTCCCTTAGCATTTGATTGTATGAAGATATTGTTAATACTTATTTCTCATGTAACGGTGAACAATTCTGTTAATAGAATTATTATCTGTATTATTTATTACTTTAGTACTTTGACATTCCCTTAAATAGGACCATCACTTTAATATTGGTGACGTTTTATCTTTCCCGAAACGGACTATAGTTATCCCCTTTTGATAAATTTTACCGTAAGATGTCGCTGTTGAGCGTTATTCGTGAAGGTGACTTCCACTCAGTAACTTTGTAGGTTCCAGGTTTGTTGTAAGACGGACGATCTTTCCAGAAATCATGCAGCTTTTACCAACTCTATATTGTGCTGTTTTGTTGCTGGTGGTTTATATCGAATCAGGTAATTATTATTAGCATTTGAAAAACAAGCGCTTTTATAAGTCGAATGGATCGGTAGATTGCTTGGTTGTTACAATTTACACCGGTACAACAATACAAGTTGAACTAGGTTTCGCCGAAATTCGGTCAATGAACTTTTAATAAACAGAGTCGTCAGAGTGGGGGTAGGCCCACAGAGACACTCCGAATAATACGAGAACTGATATTTTGGGTCAACCAATACAGGTGCAGATTTAGGGAATGATTGAGCGGTATCCAGACAACTCATCCCAAAGACAACTCATCCCAAGACAACTCATCCCAATATAAGACAACTCATCCCAAGTCAAAAGACAACTCATCCCACTATAAAAGACAACTCATCCCAACTTTAAAACATGGATAGAGAGAGAATCAGGTTATAATTATAAGACAACTCATCCCAACAAATATAAGTGATATTTGTTTCAATACAGTTGCTATCTTTGAAGACCACTCAGCCCAAATCCAATCAGATTGGTGAAGCACTTCAAAGACAAATATTATAACGTTTATTAAAATGATTTGAGTAAGTGTCAAAGTTGGGGTATTGTATAAAAAAACTGAAATCAAATATTTTAAATTAACTTTTTAATATACAAGGACTTTTTATTTTGTGTTTACCAACTTTCAACCCATGAAGTGTAAATACATGTAATTTAATTTAATCAACCTTTCCATAATATATAACATATATTGGATGTTAAATCTGTAAATGTCTGATAGCTGTATGTCTGTGAATCAGTAGTTTGCCTAAGATAGGGGGCTGTTCACTGTGACAGGTGTGAACAATGGCAGCATAGAACTTGTAATACTGGTAAGACTTTAATGTCAAGTAATGAGTAATGGAAGATTTCAAAAGTAATGAGTAATGGAAATGTAATTAATTACATTCCAAAAATCATGCAATGGTCAATTACATTTCAATTACTCTTCAATTACATATAAATATTTACATATGATAAACATCAAATTTAATAGCAACAAAGAAATAAATTAGGTGTATCTGACACAAATCCAATTCATTATTTTTTTTAAAAAGATTTAAATCGGTTTTAACAAATTATTAGAAGGCATTCAGCATTTTCTTTTATTACTTTTTATGTAGGATTCTTCTTTAGACATGTGACTTAAAAAGTGAATCTTTGAGGAAAAGATTACTTTATTAATCAAAGATTAAGTGTTAATTTACAGTCAATCATTCAATCAATCAGTTAGATTAAAAGACAATAGTTTTACTTCACTTTAATCTTAATCTCAAGGTAACAAGTGACAAACCAAAGAATGGCTTTCAATTATCTCATTATTTTATGGTTACTTATTATATATTAACCATCATATATTTTGTTATAGAATCATGCTTTATAATTTATCAGTTATGCAATATATTATAGACAAACTATTTGGATTGATTAAGAATCTTATAATATAAAATTACTTAAAAGAAAATTCAGTTAATCAACACTTTCACGTCGATATGCCAGAAAATATAATTTAATAAATTGTTGATGTAATAAATTCATATTATTTTTTAGTGATTAATTTGTGGTATTTCTTTGCAACTTGAAATGAGTGTGGGGGGGGGGGTTAAAAGTTGGGATGAGTTGTCTTTTGACTTGGGATGAATTGTCTTTTGACTTGGGATGAGTTGTCTTTAAAAGTGGGATGAATTGTCTTTTATTGGGATGAGTTGTCTGGGATGAGTTGTCTTTGGGATGAGTTGTCAGGTATTCGATTGAGCTTATTGATGATCATTGAAAATAATGGAAGACAAATTTTACAAAGCAAGTTCAAGTTGCTTATAAATTATTATAAAGAAGAAAGGCTAAAAAAGGACAAGTTCATTCTTGATTTTTATCGATTCAAGTACAGGGTATTTACATGTAAGTAGATAAATCAGTACTCATCGATAATTTTTCGAACAAAACTAGTGCTACTGCTAGTCAAGTTAAAAAAAATTCAGGCAAATTGATTAGCAAAATAATGTCAAGTTTTGATATGTCAGTGTGACTGTGAGCTGTGTATGGAGAATACGATATGAATGATAAAGTAATAAAGTCTATGTATCTGTTGAATTTTACAATATTATGCATTTACATGTATGTAGCTTTATTTCAGTCACACTCTTTCAAAATAATTGTTATGATTATTGCAATGTCTCCTCATTCGTCCACACGAAAAACCTGGTTAAGTCGTCCACACCCGTTGGTGGAGTCGTCCACACCCGTTGGTGGAGTCGTCCACACCCATTGGTGGAGTCGTCCACACTCGATGGTGGAGTCGTCCACAAGACTTAGTTTAATTTTGAAAATACAGTAATACGTTGGTGGAGTCGTCCACGTGGTCATTGAAGACAGTCTCGGCATGGTTTCAGAATTGCACGTCTTCCACGCTCTGTCCGTGTGAATGTCAGGTACCGGTAGATATTAGAATAATAACTGGATAATACATTGATGGATTCACTGACCAGTTGTTAGGTAAATTTAAATCGTCATTGGATATAATTCCCTGATGGAACATCGAATACACGGAGAGAGAAACAGTGGATGTTTTCCCCGACAGAATCTCCATTGGAGAATTCCAATGATACGCGACATATCGATTGGCATTCTGCCAATAAAGCAGTTCTAAATCGATTTTTTATACACTATTGACAGGCAATCTGAACGACAGACTCACCCTACCTATTACCATTTAATTTTCGTACGTTAGTTACATACGTATAGACAGGGTGTTAATTTTAGCAAATATTGAAGGCTACATCATCATAGTCGCGATCATTGTCTATCATCGACGGATGAATAAAAACGTTTGCAAGTTACATGACTGTTACATGAAGGAAATACCACGGCATTTTCTGATACTGACAATAAACACTAATCAAACAATCAAAATTGCTAAATCATAACGCCAATTAACAAACAATACTAGAATACTTCATTAAAGAAACATCAGTGAACAACAAAACAATGATCATACGATCATACAAACAATACGATTAACATTAACTTTTATTATAAAAAATCGGTGATTCGATCTGAAATCAATAACAAAATAGTCAACGAGTACTAGCTATTTCTTCCATATGATTAAATTGTGTACGAGTCTTATAAATACATTTATTTATTTTAACAATACATTTATTTTTTCATAACACAATTTGTAGTTTTTGTCTGTCACATAACTTTCAAATGTTTTTATTCATTCGTCCATGATAGACACGTACGGCACAGTGATCCTGTGACAACCATAATTTAAATCATCATTGAATATAATTGAATATATATCAACAATGCGATCATACGATCATACAAACAATACGATTAACTTTAGTACAAAAACATCCGTGATTCGATCTGAAATCAAATAACAAAATAGTACTATAGCTATTTCTTCCATTACGATTAAATTGTGTACGAGTCTTATTCTTAGTTGTGGACGACATCACCAATAGTTGTGGATACGATTAAATTGTGTACGAGTCTTATTCTTAGTTGTGTACGAGTCTTATTCTTAGTTGTGGACGACATAACCAATAGTTATGTACGACATCACCAATAGTTGTGGACGACTCCACCAACGGGTGTGGACGACTCCACCAACGGGTGTGGACGACTCCACCAACGGGTGTGGACGACTCCACCAACGGTTGTGGAAGACTTCACTGTGGACGAGTAATTAAAGAAGCAAAATTTGTGCAAATCAAGTTAGCTACTTTGTAGCAAATTGCTTAGCAATGGGCAATATTTTTGATTCGCAAATTTGGATGTCAACCCGATTATCAAGCCCTCTGTTGAGAGTTGTAGACAGCTTGATATCCCTTGAAGAATAGCCACATCAACTGTGTAGAATCTGAGACACTTAGGATTTTGACTATAGTAATAGTAGGCCTAATAAACTGACATATCAATAATATCATTATGGATTATGTTATCCCTGACTATCTGCTCAGTGCTGCCAAAAATGATTGATTAGAGATTTCCTAGATGGGTGCTGAATTAGAAGACATCTATTCAAAAATTACCTCAAACAATTAGCATTACATGCTTACTTGGACAGAAGACACAAATATTCTACTTTAATAATTACTGTCTGTGCGTTCAGTGGTAATTCAGAATATCAGATCACTTGTAGTCTATTGAAGTCATAAATCTAATTTCTCATGTCAGTCTTGCTCCAGGCCTTTTCATACTACATACTATAAGCTATTTACACAGCCAAACATAAATTAGAGATGTATTGGTGTCACACTTCAACTGTAGAGAATATACATGTAGTGAATTTAGAGGTCACCTTTACTTAGAAATATGACATTGATTTTACTGTTAAGAGTTAGCCTATTATTAATTTGAGTTGTGAGTCTGGGTACAGATATTGTTTAATTATGAGGTACTTACATGTATTTGTTTACTACAAAATAGATGATAGTACCCAGTTGACAGGGTTTTGTACTTAAGCAAAAGATGGGATAGTAATTGTACCTGTAGACACTACACCTTCCCAGTATGAAGTGATTTGACACTCATTTCTTGTGTAAAGTAATGTGGAGTCTGGATGTGTCAGTTCAAGTAAAGCACTTATTTGCTAATCAGGACCAGGTATTCTGTTTCGCAAAGGACTGGAACCAGGTTTACTCATTACTATGGTATGGAAAATCGGGGTCCAGTGTACACTTTGATAATCACTTAAATTAAAAGGACCATTGTCAACTGGAATTTAAAATAAGATTAGTCTGTAGTGCTGCTGTTTTTGCAAATCCCCCCCCCCCCCCATAGCACACTGCATAGTGTACCTCTATGTCTGTCTTCAGTCTGACGCACTTGGTGCAGAACATTTAACCTCATTTCATCATGGTATATTAGTAACAATATTTAGAACTTTTATGGCTCCTGGCTTTTAGATGGTTATCTTAACTTGCATTCTAATTTAAATTTCAGGTTTAGCTTTGAAATGCTACGAATGTAACTCATTCACAGATCAAGCTTGTAAAAGTATCGCGGAAGATACAATAGTACCTCTTATTACTTGTCCAACAAATTCTACAGGATGCAGAAAAGTGGAACAAAGATGTAAGTCTTTTCTTTAATAATTAATAGTAGATTAAAAAAAATTATTTTGCAGAACTGGGTTAGTCAAGAATTTAGAATAGCAAGAGCTTGATTGTAGAAATTTATACAATACAGGATTAGATTTACTTATACGATCTTATAGGCATACATGTACATGGTATCTTCAACTCTGATTAAAATACAGATCTATTTTTCATTTTGTTTTTTATACTATTGATGCCCTGCCTACATCAAGACCTGATCGGTTGTTTTGGGAGGTCGTGTCAGAGGTCATACAATGTTTATAGTCGATTGTCCACAGTTCAGTGCACCTCACGCCAAAAACTCGTAACAAACTATTTCAAAGGCTAATCCCTAACATCATCCAGAACACGTCACTGATAAAAACTATTCTATTTCCTAGTGTAGTAAAGACAAGTAAAACAAATTTTTGAACTAGAAAGAACAAAACGAAATTGGATTTGTATTTTAATCAGTGGTAACTGGTATCATTGTTACATATTCAATTAAAGAAGCTGAACCTCTAACTAACTAAATATTATCCAAAATATTCGAAATTAAAAGCACAAATTACTGGGTAGAATTTAATGTCGATCCATTTCAATCAATATTCATATCTTATATTAATGAAAATATGAGATCCTAACATTTTATAATCAGTACACAGCCTTGTGTACATCTCTTTGAGTGACATTTGTAATGAACAAAGAAAAACATATCCTACAAAATTTGGGGGGGGGGGGGTCACATGGCTATGTTGATAAGACACTGACTCGCTGGTCTGGAGGTTGGGTGTTAGATCCCTGAATTGGCTGAGAAAGTTCATCCAGATTTTTCGGTGTGGCTTCCACCTTGTCAGTGATACATGACGGAGGGCCTGACAAGGACGGCTGTCTAGTGGTTTAGATGGGACGAAAACCTGAGGTCCCGTTTACACATTGGCATCCCTTCCCTTGGCAGTTGGAATTGGATATAAGAGTCCGGGCAAATTTCCCTCATTGCACACTGTATGGCATATGCCCGTCTTCATTAGCCCAGTAACGGCAGTTTAGGAGCAGAAGAGTAGGACATTAAACTCCATTTGATTTCATTTCACAATGGACTCTATCACTTCCGAAATCTGAATACCACAGTAGTACAGTATTCTGTGAAATCTGTCTTCATTTTCATGTTTCATGTATAATACAGGTGTCATCTGTCATGGTTACAGCATCCAATCTGAAGATTTTAGATCTCATAAAAACGGTATAGTCAAAAAATATGAGATTGCACAAAAGTACAAAATCAAATTTTTTAAATGTTTATTTATACTATTCTGCTTTTCAGTAACCTATGATGGTGATGAACACATTCGATTTTACCGACAATGTGCTGCATTAGAAGAACCTAAAAGATGTATTGAAAGAAGTGGTACCCTTGGTGTGAAGATGTTCTATTGTAATTGTGATGGTGAGGGATGCAACTCTGGATCTACTGTAACTCTTTCTCTCGCTTTATTTGCAACATCCTTTGCCTTTATTCAGTTGTTTAAAAATTTATGAACACAGTCTTTTTTTTAAAAAAACAAAAATAATATACATGTATGTTTTGATATAGACGCAGTCCATATTTTATTACGCACCACAATTTCTGTGTTGTGATCATTGTATCAAACTGAAACCCAAGCCACGTTGAAATTACAGATTGTTTAGAAATATTGTATTTCATTAAAGGAACAAAAAAAAAAAATATTTCAAATGAGTATGAGATGGTATGAATGAAAAGTTTTGTATGGAAACTGTGTATGCATGCTTGAAATTAATTCCGGAGATGTAGATATTGAATATATAAATTTCTTATATTTTAACAGTTACGTGTATTGAAATAACATTTGTATTGTGTTTGTGTTGTAGAAGGCATACACTCGTATGGTTGTTTATTACATGAACATTAGTAATTTTTTATTTTTAATGAATATAATAATCTGTAGAGCAAAACTACTCAATTGGAAATATTTGAGATTAAAATAGTAAATATAGTTTGTAAGTAGAAACCATTGTGTTCTATAAATTTGTTTAGAAAAAATAAAGAAGCGAAGATCTACTTTGTATTACCATAATATTGTTTATTGAGCTTACAGTTAAGATCTACATTATATGGATATGCTTTATTAAACTTTTATTTTATCATATTATTATATAAAAATGAAATTGATAGTTAATATGTAATACTTTAAAAGACAGCTTACATTCGGTTAAATTAGACATCACATTGTATTGTAATTGTTACATTTTTATTTTTTGCATTTACTCATAGTATGACTTCAAGGAGCAAATGACCTCTTGATTATCTGTAACTAAGTGGTGAGATGTGGAATGAATATGGATTGTCACCATCTTTATTATTTGTTAAATACCCTTGTTGTATACTTATCATTTAAATTTTAAGAACCTTTTTTTTGTATAATGCAGATGATTTTAAAAAATAAACAAAATTCTTATTGAGTATGGTATGTCATTTGTTATAAACCCATGGTGTTAGGAAATCACATTGAACACTTAAATTACTTTCCTCGATATAAATTAAGCAATCTTTTTTTAAGACTACATTTCTTTGAACTTGATTGGAGGATAAATCTAAATTACCAGTGAAGACGGTAAATGAGAGAATAATATTGGTGTTGGAGTCTTTTCTTTTGCAGTCTCAAATTACAGCATCACATCTTCAACTTCCCACCCCTCCTTTGTGCACAAAACCTACAAATTGTTCAAAATGCCATTTCTTTTCATTGTGGGGTTGGGAATAAGGGAGGTAATCCTATCAAATATGTTAAAAGCCAGTTATGAATCAATTTTTTAACTGATTTCTGCTCAAATTTGATTTGGACAATGACAGAATGAACCCTATCGATTATCCCTGTTCTCCGGATTCACTGCTTGTTGATATTTTGTTGCAAATATTCTAAAAAATCTTTATCCGTGATAATAGTGCCTGTGATCATTGCTAAAATGTATTAACATTCAGCTGAAGTTCAAAAGCATCTGATTGAATGGACGAACCTTATCGAACCATGGCGATTTCTGAATTCATCGGTTGATGTCCACAGTCTGAATGTAAATCAATTTATTTACATTCATATTACATTATTGTATGCATTGAGATCCATTAGGAATTTAGCTCCTTCAAACTATATTCTGAAGGTTGCCCAGAGCCATAATGTGTTTTTGTCAGTTTCCTGCAACGCCTTGTGTATTGCATCATATCCCATACTTTTCTTTGACTTACCTGTTGTGTAAAGGATGCACACATTATCACCTTTTGATTTGTAAAGATCTGCACAGCTCTACCCCAGGGGCCCAGGGCTTTCAACCCAACACAATAACACCTTTTTATATGCCCACATTGGAAATGTGGTCGTATATTGCCGATGCCCTGTCTGTCCATACGTCGTCCACAATTTCTTTTCTTGTAAACGCTCAAGAGGTTCAAGTTAACATCCGATTGACTTTAAATTTATACACAGTGTTTAAGGTCACGAGGTGGAGAAGCCTATTAATTTTCAGCAATATCCAATAATTACTGCCAGAGTTTTGGCCCTTGATCACTTTGAAATATCTTGAGGACAAAAGCCATGAGACAAACAATTGAAACAATTCTAACCATTTCTGATAATTACTTAAAATTAATGGGCTATTACTCGTAATAAGATATTCATGTGTTGTAAACAGTCTCTTTACTGACAAAAGAAAAAATATGTGACAACCCTTGTTGACTGCCCGGACGACTAAGCTGTTGTGGGTGTATGTTTTGTTGCCTGGCAACCCAACTTTATAAGTTTTGTAAAGGATTGCTCAGCTGTGTTCTACACCAGAGATGCTTTCAACCTAACACGATAATACCACCATTTTCTTTTGTAAAAGACTGCACAGCTGTACCTCAGGGTTTTCAACATGAACAAATCTCAGTTAATTTAAATGAAATGGGGTTAAATTAAAGTCCTACTGTTCTGCTGCAAAGTGGGCTACTGAAGACGGGCATACACCATACAGTGTTGTATAAGGAAAATTTTGCCCCGATATCGGCACCACAGCAAGTTCCTATTGTAAAGGGATCTTTTACATGCACGACAATGTGTACACAGGACCTCAGGTTTTTGTCCCATCCAATTGACTAGACAGCTGTCCTTGTCAGGCCCTCCATCCTGCATCACTGACAAGAGAGAACCACATCAGAAAATCTGGATGAACTTTCTCGGTCAATGCAGGGATCAACACCTGACCTCCAGGCTAGTGAGCCAGCGTCTTACCCACTTAGCCACCGTGATCCCCCTCAATTAATGTGATGTGATCTGTGTAAACAGCTGTTGGTTTAACTGGCAAAGAATGACCCCCCCCCCCCACACACCCCCACAACAAAACAGGGCCATGTCATTCCAACCTCCTCTCTGCCTTTACAAAACAGACCATTGAAAGAGTCTGACCCTTCAGACTGCTATCATAAACTAAAACCTTCCTGAAAGATATTGCTGGTGTGGGCAGGTTTCATTACATGGCAATGTATCTTTTGTATTATCAATTAAAACCTTACTGAAAGATTTTGCTGGTGTGGCATTACATGGCAACATATTTTTGTATAAAGACAAGTCTTATCGTATAGTTAAAATTTATCTCTGTGCTTCAGATAGTGATAGTTTGATATTATGAATTATCCGACTCTTTCACTGGTCTTTTGATGGACGAAAGTAAGAGCAATTGAACAGATTTCACTGTTTTCCAAATCTCCACTTTACATTTCCAATCCCATTATATTTATTGAAAGTTGAATAGTTTACACTTTCCAAGATATATGGCAGCGGCAGTTGGATGTTTATTTAACATCCAACTATGTCAAAATCTTTGTTTAAAAAACTAGAAAAGTTATGGCATACGTGTACCCAAAGATTTGAATGTAAGATGTCTGGTTATTATATAATCATTGACTTGATATGTTGACAATTATAGACTGATCACTCATCAAGAAGAAAAATAGGTTGCCAGGCAACAAAACATACGCCCACACAGCAGCCAAATCGTCAGGGCAGTCAACAAGAGTTGTTGCATTTTAAGTAATCATCAGAAAATCATAATTCAAACTCACCCATAACTACAGTGTAACTGTGATATAATCAAACGTTTTTTTAAATCAGATAATAATTGTGACCTCCAGAGGGACCACAAGCTAAAAAGGGCGATTTTTCGTACAATCAGCGGCCATAATTCAGGAAGTTACGATCCGATATGGGCAAATATGCAATGGAACCAAGATCATTAGGTTATAAACATGTATTTCAAGTTTCATCAAAATCGGTTCAAAATTGTGACCTCTATAGGGTCCACAACCTTGATATAACATATTTTCACACTATTCATGTACAAACGGCGACCATTTTGTCCGTCAATTTTGGTCCGATTTTCACGAAATTCGAACTCACCCTTCATAACCATGGAACGGTGATGTAATCAAACGGTTTTTATAAATCGGATAACAATTTTGACCTCCAGAGGGGCCACAAGCTAAAAAGGGCGATTTTTCGGACAATCAGGGGCCATAATTCAGGAAGTTATGATCCGATTAGCGCAAATATCTTTGGGTTATAAACATGCATTTCAAGTTTCATCCAAATCGGTTCAAAATTGTTACCTCTACACTGTTCACAAGCTAAAAAACGTGATTTTTCGTACAATCAGGGGCCATAACCCATGAAGTTACAGTCCGATACATGCCAATATCGAAAGGAACCGAGATCTTAGGGTGATAAACCTATATTTTAAGTTTCATTGAAATCGGATAAAAATTGTGACCTGTAGACTGTTCACAAACAATTGTGGACGGACGGACGGACGAACAGGGGCGACGACAATATACGTCCACATGAAAATGTGGGCGTATAAAAATGTAGAGACAACAACAAAGGTAAGATACAATTAGATATGAATTTTATTTACAATTGAGTAGCATGCTAAACAAAGATGATCAAATCATTATCCACTTGATCATTAGTAAAAAAAAAAAGCTATTTATACTGCTCTCAATAAGGCCTAGTCATCTGCTTAATCGCATACAATTTGTTCCTGATCTTATGATTTTTCAAAGTTGTTCCATTTTTATCAAAAATATATATTGGTAGAAAATCAAGAAACCTTTTTGGGGACGTTATTTTGATAAATAACCACAAAGTCTAAAAGCATAAAAACCAAATTATTTATTCTTGTGTTTCTTCTCTTTTTACAACTCTTGCTACAAGTTGTTGTTCCCGTTCTAATTCTTTTTCTCTGCGCTGAATCATATGTTGTTCTTCTTTTTGTTTCTGCTGCTGTAATCTTACAGCCCTTCTCTTTAATTTAAATGTTCTGTCACTCAACATAGTCATGTCTTTTTTGACTGTCATCAGTTTATTGTAATACACTCTAGCTTCTAACATTAATGCAACTAAATGTTCCAAGCTATTACAATCGGAAAACTTAGCATTTTCTTGCTGCACTGTTTCAATCAGCACATCTTGATTTTTTAGTGCTTCGTCCAGGGAAACCTTTGCCTTCTCGAGGCTTGGTAAAATGTTATGCACTAATCCGTCAGTAATTTTGCTTACACTGTTTGGATTAATGGAAATATCACACCCTTCATTATACTGACTATCTGTGTGTCTTGACTCCAAAGAACTGCCTGTGTCCATCGAATTTACCTCATCATTATTGCCCGTTAGGTCGTCTGCTTGAGCATCAAGTTCACACCCACTATTTCGAGTTGAAATGGCTGAGGCGGTAGCGTTTCCATATTCTACATTTTCAACTTTAATAGTATCAGTTGTGTCCATGATTATTACTGATATTATTCACTGTATAGGCCTATAACTGCCAAATTATGATATTATGAAGGGAAAAGCATAACGAAAATATATGATAACAAAATATTAATATTATGAACGTGACATTACGGATGTATAAAGCGTCCCCTGGTGTTGGTATTATTATTTTGACATGCGCGAATCCATGTAGGAAATGGTGTTGATTCACAAGAATTACAGTAAAACCAAGAATTTTTCCATTTCTTCTTGTAGTCGAATTCTACCAGAATGGAAATAATTAATAAGTGTGTTTATTAGGTATGATGCTTATATTTGTAACAGACTTCGATTTCGCGGACGTCGACAGACGATGTCAGCCCTTAAAGCAGCACAAAAATATCAACAAACTAGACTGTCAAGACCTCTCTTCATCTCACAAGTGACTAGGCCTAGATTTTTGGATTGATTCATTGAAGATATCAATCTGTTATTCTGTGTTTAGCCTTTCTCTTAGACTGGGGAGACAGTGTTTATTAGAGTTTCATATTCTTTAGATATGATATTTTGGAAGCTACAAAATATATTTTGATCCAGCTATATGTTTATTTCAAAGAAATAAAAAGGTTCATACCAGATAGTAATTAAGTAATATAATATATTAATATACTAATAAATATAGTAGATAAGGATAAGGTACCTTATGCCATGGACCCCCCACACTATGATTGATTATTGTTATTTGGCCGGGGATGATGATTTACATACATAGACCACTATATTGTTGTTATTGTACTAATATATTAGTACAGTATAGATGACTAGATGTCTGTGGTTGGTGCATGAAATACACTAAATTCATTTAAAGGGACAATAACATTCTTGCTGGCTTTTTAGCTCCAGAAAATAAATAATACCCTTATTCTAAGTACTAGATGTTTAAGTGTCCTACCTGTTGTGTAAATTATGTATTACAACCTATTTTACTTGTCCAGAGGGTTCGAAAATATTCTAAAATCCAAGTCACATTTGAAAAGGTTTACTTTAGACTTTTCAAATCAATTGGTTGAATTTTTCCAATTTTTTTAAAATAGGTGTGTTAAGATGAAATTTATATCATCATTTAATTGGAATATTCTAAAATAATGCGATTTGTTGACCAGAATGAAGATTGGGACATATTATTCAGTTACAACAAGAGTGTTATTGGGGCTTTAACTGATAAGATTTGCAGTTATGTGAAAGTTTTATCAGTATATTTGGGCTAGGTACCGTATATTAAATTATAAATATAAAATCGTATATTTATAGCGGGGCTTATTTCGACTTTGCAACCCAAAGCAACTAGTTGCAGTCAGTTGCAAGAGTGCTTATGTCGATCATATCAGCAACTGAGGACAACTGGGAGCAACTGAATTCGGAGCGCGTATGTCGACTCAGATCTGATAGCGATCATCCTTAACATGTGACTGTTAATTTATTCATCACGTGATCAACAAAATGGCAAATAACTTAAAAGAAGCAACACAAAGGCATGGTCGTTCTTACTACAATTCTATTATTATATTATTGTCAACATCATCAACATTTGAAAAGTGGGTGTCTTCGTTCGCTTCCATTTGCTTATTTATAAAGTAACATGACACATGTCTCTTATCACCTGATGTTATTTCCATAGAAACGAGTTGACTCCATTTGCAAGGACGCCCATGTCGACTGCATTTAGTTGCTGCTAGTTGCAGAAAGTTGAACATGTGCAACTGACTGCAACTAGTTGTAAGAGGCACTCAGTTAGACCTTATTCAGTTGCTTTCAGTTGCTCCCAGTTTCCAAAACGCCAGTTGCTTTCAGTTGCAAGGTCAACATAAGCCCCCCTTAATACTTTGCAATGCATTTAGCGAGAGAATCGTGTGGCAGAATCAGTCGTTGCCAAAATTTGCCTTGTGTTTCAGGAGTGGCGATGCCATATTTCTATTAGCCCAAATGATTTGTTCAAATCTAATGTGCTTGATATTTTCATTTGCAGCATTTATATTCGTGTAGCGGGCCAATCATTAGCCAATCAGTATCACTGATGGTGAAAAAGTCACTAATGATTATTCTTGTAAAATGAATAATTAATACAGATTGTTGTGTTTTGACTAGGTAACCAATCTGGCCAAACCTCAACCACAGTTTATATATAGCCTACCATTGCTCCCAGCACCATTTAGAATGCTGCATTGTACAATTGAATGTAAAATGGATCTGACCTATTTAAAACGATCCCTCGATAGATGTTCACATTTGGTTTTTATTTTAACATTTATGTTAATGATTTTTATTTTAGAAAGTCATCAAGATGAGTTTTATGAAAAAACTGATAGGGACCAAGGGTTCCTCAGACCCAAATAAATCAAACACCCCAGATAATTCATTGGGTCTTATGCACTTGAGGAAATTGTTTGCTGAATTCCGGCATCCTTCCGCCAAAGCAACACAAAAAGACCAAGAAGACAAATTGTATAATATGCTACCATTATTTTGTAAGGTAAAGTTATATTTAGTTGGTACATTTAGATTGCTGTGTTGAAAGTTAGCTAATTTAAGTTGTGATATGATTTCTGTAACTTGATTTAAGTGTAAGAATTGTGCTATACAAACAAAATTAAAGGAACAGAGTTTGAATTTAGAATGTACATGTAGGTAATAGTTTCACATCTTATTTTCTTTCTTTTTAAGGTTTTTGAAAATGCACCCTCAAGTGATATGACCGAGAAATGGGGGGATATTCTTCAATTTTGTAGTCATGTCTCAAAGCTAATGGTTACAGAAATAAGGCGGAGAGCGTCAAATCAGTCAACAGGTAAGTACTTATTGTAAAAACTAATTGATTCAAATAAAACAACAGTCTTAGTCTCAAAATTAATTGTTCATTCTAGTTTCATTTCACTGTATACCTTGTATAAGCTATGTGTTTAACCTGTGGAAGACAGACCTAATTTGTTCACTATATTGAATTTAATTTTGCTATGTCTTTCATTTTTTTTAAAAGAGTCTAAACTATTTCTTTATAATACTAATACTACAGTGTTCAACAACACTTACAGGAATTCCCCAGACCTTTAATACTTCAATTTCATAAGAAAGATTTTTATTATTTGTTGTGATTAAGAAATTTATTAAATGGTTGATCCACTGCCATCACTCACTACAAAGTAAATGATCTTTTTATTTTCTATTTTCAGAAGCTGCAAGTTGTGCCATTGTAAAATTTTTAGAGATAGAATCTAATAGTCAAACTAGCAATGGCTGGAGTTTGTTGAGTGCCCTTAATCTGCTGTCATTGGGAAGACAAGCGCTTATAGATTGCATGACAGCTGCTTCCTTGCCATCAACTTTAGTCAAATGTTTGTATTTATTTTTTGATTTACCTCCACTAGAGAATCCTGATGACAGATCAGAAGGAAGTGATTTTAGTCATAAAGAGAAACGAGTTTTACTACAGAGAATATTTGTTCAGGTGATATATATATTTATATAATATTATATTCATATTTTGCTCTGACAGTATTTTCATTTATGCTAATCAAAGGTAATTCTAAGTTCCTTGAAAGATAATTCTGTTGATGAAAAGAAAGCAAATGATAATATAAATAGTTGAAAGTATGGGTTATTTTAATCTGCACTCCAGTGAATCACTAGTATATTGTCTGTAACACCACAATTATACAGACAGTAGCAGTGCAAAATCCTTCCATTTTCTATTCAGTTTGATGTAGGGAATTTTTGGAATGCACATGCATGGTTGAATTGGTTGTTTTACTTAACCATCTTCAGATGAACATTGTTACTAATTAGAATTCCCTACTTCAATAGCTTATTGCTGTGTTGTTGTTACTTATTTCTCAACAAAAACTACTGTGTATTTGTAAAACCTGATAAAACTAAATAAATAAATTTGTCAATATGTTCCATAATGATCCGCACACATATGTCATAATTTATTCTGTATCATGTAATAACTTTATTGATTGAAAATCATATGTTTCAGGTTCTAGTGAGGTTGATGAATCATTCCTCGCCAGCAGAGGAACTAGCAAGGAAAGATGATTTAAGTTTATTATTTAGTGCTATAACAAGTTGGTGCCCAGCTGATAATGTGATGTGGAGAAAGAGTGCTGGAGAAGTATTAGTTACATTATCAAGACATGGTCTTACTACTAACGTTGTCAAGTATATTCATGGTTAGTAAACATTGTAGCGTTATGCTGAAAAGTTAAAGAATACCTTTGTGATTGTATGACAATTAATCTTATAATGAGTAAATAACTCTTATTTCTCACAAGGCATTAAAAAATTAAATGCCTGAATTATCTTTCGTGTAACAGCCACTTGATTAAATTGTTTAGACCTATGAAATAGACTACAGTATTTTATTTGTTTATGTTTTTCAGAAAAAGGTTGTGTGAGACACTGTACAGAAAATATGCAGAGGGTTCAAGAACTGTCTCCTTTAGAGCTAGTTGAAATGTTTGTTACAGTATTTTGCTTCCTGAAGGATTCCAGTGAAGTATCACAAACACTGATAGATGATTTTAAATCTTGTCTTGGATATGTTTTCTTATCAGAATTTCTTCTCAAGTAAGTACCATATATAAACTCTGATGGGAAATTTGCTATATTTTGACTATTTATTTTTTAATTGCATTAGAAGATAGATATTTTGTAAGACAAAGCCTCCTTTTTTGTTACAGATTAGAACTAAATGAAGAAGAGGAAGCAGAACAAGCATTAAGAAATTTAGTATTATTGGTAGGCTCATTGACAACATGTGGTTTTGGTGAACTTAAACCTAATGCTAGTAGCACTGGTTCATTATTTCAAATGCCTGGATTTTGCATTCCCCAACCTGCTGGTAAAGGTTAGTATATAAGATAAAATACACACCGCCGATACTTTGGTGTCACCAAGTTAAATATTATGTGTGTATCATTGTTGTGTTTAAGACAAACTGCAAGATTTTACAACCATGACTTCACCAATTTAAGCTTAAAATTAATGATATGCCAGCATGATTTATAGATTGTTTTAATCTTGATATTATAGTAACACCTTTCATTATTTATCTCAAATATGAACAAAAATTTCTACAATACTTCTTACTTGTTGATAAAAATATAATTTGCTTTAAAATGAAAGATCAGTTCAATTAAACATACATAATCCAAGAGCAAAACATGTCTATTGCAAGTCTTGCTTTAGGCCTGAAATGTTATCTATATATACTGGATTAGAATCTGATCTGCTGTTCAGTACTCATTGATGATTAAATCAAAAAATGGATATTTGAGACTGTTTTTTATCGTAATGATGGTCGAGGCTAGGCCCAAAATTCAATCGCTAAATTCTCTGTTCAGTTTGGTCAATTTTACTGAAATTTTCAGTAAATTCCCTTTACATTATCGAGTTAACTATTATAGTGAGAACTGTCAGCTCTTTATCTTATCTCCCATTGTGATAGTCGAGGCCAGGCCCAAAATTCAATCGCTAAATTCTCTGTTCAGTTAGGTCAATTTGACTGAAATTTTCAGCAAATTCCCTTTACATTATCTAGTTTTTAACTATTATGGTGAGAAGTGCCAGCTCTTTATCTTATCTCCCATAATGTATCTTTAATGGTACGTGTTGATTACTATTACCGTATATCACCATAGTTAGAGCAGACATTACCAGAATACAAAATCTATTTTGCAAATCATTTTGCACAATATTTTAACAATTATATTATAGTCTGATTTTTATGTGGGGTTATTATACTTATTATGTTTTATTTGTGTCACATTTGAGTTACTTACTGTCACATTATTTATGCATGAATTGATTTTAACACATATTGACAGATGTTCAAGTATATTCAAGTGGTAGTTACAGTTGAGTACACATATTTTATGTTTTAATATAAAAAAAACAGCCTACTGGGATGTGGTGCTGGATTAGACACTTGAGTAGTGTGGGGTTCTCTTTAACTTAAATTTCAGATCTGAAATACATAAATATATAAACTGCACTTGCACCTGCATCTCTAATTGTTTCTTTTAATATAGATTTCTCTCTATGAATCCTTTAGAAATTGTTGGGGTTGATAATATTTCTTCCTATCAATTTATACAGTGAGAATGGCTTATATTAATTAACTAGACAAAGTATTTAATTTAATAGCACTCTAATTTTATTCAATTTTTCTTTTTTAACCATAATTAGGGTTTCACACTGCGTAGCTTGTGTGAAACACTATTGTTTTTGTTAAAATTATTATTCTTATTATTATTATTATTATTATTATTATTATTCAGATTCCAATTTGAATAGATCTCAGCAACTACGTGTCGCATCGTTACGATTTCTTCGGTTTTACTGGGAAAGTGGGTGTGACTTAGAGGATAAAGCTATTTTGAACGTTCTGCGACAATGCGAAATGTCCGAAATCACCGAAGTTATCGTTTTTAAAAATATTGCAGTAATTTTAACAATAATCATTGGATTTTAACTTTCGATACATTTTGGCATAGCCTGAGACAGGGCACATAGCTACGCTACTTTCGATTTTTGATTTTCGGCAAATCTTCGAAGATATTAGGCGCCAAATTTCGAAAATTTAAAATTTTACAAAAAACTTTTTTATTTATGAATATTTTTTAGTCGTATTGTGCACAGAATTAAAGGGTCATCTGACTAGTGCAAAAATGTTAAAAATTTTTGTCTCAGTAATTTACCTTGGCCGCCATTGGCTAATTCAGTTTTTCAGTCCTAGATTAATTTTTTATTGTTCGATTTGTATAAAACAAAGTTCATATGCTTCGTTGTATCAATTGTCGTTTTTTTTATTACCGAAAGTGTTATCTGTCGGCACCGGAAGTGGCATAATTTTACCAAAAACTACAATTTTGACAGTTATTTACGATCTTCATAAACAAATATTATTTTTTTGAAAAATTATATGACTCAAAGAGTGTGCCCTTTCAAGGCGCAAAAAATGTAGGAAGCAGTTTTTTTAATTTCGATTTCATTTTCGAGCAAATTCGATTAAGACGCTAAAAATGGTGTAAAATTGGCCTATTTACAACCTATTCAGGCTTTTCAGATTTTAAAATATTTCTTCGTAACTTTTATAAACTTGTAGCTATAATCCATACGAAGAAAATGTATGTTAAAATTCGTTTGTAATATAAGCAGTTGCCAAGAAATGGGCAGTTCTGCATAAGTCACTGTTTTCGTTATTTTGCCTGTAAAATAGTCAATTATTATTGGATTTTTATAAAAGTGACATCATTTGATTCAAAAAGCACGTAGCGTCATATCAAGTTGATTACAATTTAAAATTGACACCGGAAGTGACATCATTTGGTCAAAAAATGCATTTTACACTTTTTTAAATCAATGTTTTATTCAACCAAGAATAACTTAATATGTATTAATAATTTTAACTTTTGGTTTAAATTCACATATAAACAAAACTCATATGGTCATATAGATATCATAAAATGGTTTCTAACTTGTTCGGTTGCCGAGAAATAGACGGTTTTCTACAGGTCACTTTTGAAGGTTTCGGGGCCATAAAAGGGTCAATTATTATTCGATTTTCATAAACGTCACACCATGTTATACCTAATGCCATTTGGGATTTCATACAAGTAATTTAAGATTTTCATTATCACCGGAAGTAACGTCATTTTGGCAAAAACTGTATTTTTAGCCTCCAAAACAGATATTTTATTCAAATGAGTCTGTTTTGAAATCTTTTTCAAATTATGGTATTTGATGCCAATCAACAAATAGAATGAACCCATACGATCATACAGATACCACAAAATGGTTTCTAACTTGTACGGTTGCCGAGAAATAGCCGATTTTCTACAAGTCACTTTTCAAGTTTTTTGGTCTTTAAAAGTGGCAATTATTATTCGATTTAACGTTTTTATTTATAAATATTATTTAGTCGTGTTGTGCACAGAATTAAAGAGTCATCTGACTAGCACAAAAATGTTAAAAAAATTTGTCTCAGTAATTTTCCTTGGCCGCCATTAGCTAATTCAGTTTTTCAGTCCTAGATTAATTTTTTATTGTTCGATTTGTATAAAACAAAGTTCATATGCTTCGTTGTCCCAATTGTTATTTTTTTTATTACCAAAAGTGTTATCTAGCAAATTGGATTAAGGGGTGAAAAAAGGCGTAAAATTGACCTGTTTACAACCCATTCAGGCTTTTCAGATTTTAAAATTTTTTTACTTAACTTTTATAAACCTGTCACTATAATCCATACGAAGAGAATGTATGTTAAAATTAGTTTCTAATATAAGCAGTTGCCGAGAAATGGGCAGTTTTGCATAAGTCACTGTTTTCGTAATGTTGCCTGTAAAATAGTCAATTATTAATGGATATTCACAAAAGTGACATCATTTGATTCAAAAAGCAAGTGTGCGTCATATCATGTTGATTACTATTTAAAATTGACACCGGAAGTGACGTCATTTAGTCAAAAACTCAATTTTTAACTTTTAAAATCGATCTTTTTTTCAACCAAGAATTATGTCACATGTAATAATAAAATTAACTTTTGGTTTAAATTCACATATTAACAAAACTCATACGGTCAAATAGATATCATAAAATTGTTTCTAACTTGTTCGGTTGTCGAGGTATAGGCGATTTTCTGGAAGTCACTTTTGAAGGTTTTTGGCCCATAAAAGTGTCAATTATTATTTGATTTTCATAAAATTTTCACCCTTTGAAGCCTAATGTCATAGACGATGTTATAAAACTAATTTAACGTTTTCATTATCACCGGAAGTAGCGTCATTTTGGCAAAAACTGTATTTTAAGCCTTCAAAACCGATATTTTATTCAAATGAGTCTGATTTGTAATGTTTATACAATTATGATATTTGATTCCAATCAACAAATAGATTAAACCCATACGGTCATATAAATACCAAAAAATGGTTTCTAACTTGTACGGTTGCCGAGAAATAGACGATTTTCTACACGTCACTTTTCAAGGTTTTTGGTCTATAAAAGTGGAAATTATTATTCGATTTACATAAAATTTTCACCATGTGATGCCTTATGCCATTTCTGATTTCATAAAACTAATGGAACATTTACATTATCACCGGAAGTACTGTAATTTTGTCAGGATCAATTACATGTAACAAATGTATAAAATGAAATGATATTGCTGGATTTGTTTGATTCTGTTTCCATTTTATTTGTTGTGTGCAATTCTTATGTGGAAACCTGTATATTGGTTTCATTGGTACCGGAAGTGACATATGTTCAAGAGTAACGTGGCACCGAAATTGACACAAGTTCAAGTTCAAAGGTAACATGGCACCAGTGAAACCCGTCATTCCTGCATGCAGGTCTAGTGTTAATTTACTATTGTACTGTATTGTATGCAAATTAATGTTGTTTTTTTCAGGGATATTCATTTGGGTTTTTTTTTTTTTATCAAAAATAAGATTTACCTAGTTAGTGTTCACACTCAATTTACATGTCTAATAAAATGTTTCTTCACCTCTTAAACTTATGAAGGACTAGATCAAACACTTACATTCGATCAGGAAAACTCAGTCTTCTAATTTCTAGAACTGGCGAAACAAAATTGACTGCAACTATAAGTTGTTATGTTATTGCTGAACTGAGTTGGGGTGTTCTAGACTACATTGCCTTCTTTTCTTTGCATAATAAATATTGCTTGATTTTCAAGAATTAGATGTGCGTGCTTGTTTTAAAGTTCTGTCTTGTGTATATAATAAAACTAACAAACATCTCATCTATGCTATATCTAACTTGTTAATCGAATCTAATACACAGTATAATACAATATATACCAACAGCACAAATATGCAATTTATCTCTAGACATGGCTTTTTATATGCCACATTCCATATGGAGGAGTATATTGGGATCACCTGTGGGTTTGATCAAGATTTTCTATCACTCCTTTCCAAAATACTCCTGCACGTACGCTAATTACTAAATTGAAAAAATATATTATCTCGAAATGACCTGGTTATTGTCAAATGGACATTAAACCCAATTTGTCTCTTTTCTGAAGTAGTTGTTACATGAAGGCTAACTATAACTAGCCTGCCTTTCATGTACACATACAAGGAGGTACCCTCTCACTGCATGTGCATTATACAAGTCTAATGAATATTCATGAGCCTGACAGTAGTTGTTGCTTCTTTGGCAGAGCAGTATTACATGACATCCTTGCAGCCTCCCTACAGTGTGTTTAACCTGGCTGAAACTGTTACAGTCTATGATGATTGCATAATATAATGTAATCTCAGCTTATTAGTAGTCACTGTTGTATTAGTGAAGTTTCTCCTATATTCAGCTTTATATTGCATGAAAATAATTTTGAAAACATTTTTTTGTTTTAATATGAAATGTATTGTTAGAATTTCATAAAGATTAGATATATTCTAACACAGTGTGCTGCATTTTTCTTTGCGTTTTTGGATGGAAACAATCTTTGTCATCCTATATTGGCAGACTTGACGTGACTGTGTAATGTTATTTAAAGATATCTTCAAATAAAATGATTTCTTGTATTTTAGGTGTCAGTGTTAGGAATATTCATGCTTTTCAAGTTCTTCAATCTGTCTTCTTAAAGGTAACCGGAAAAGATGTTTCTTGATTTATTGTATGTTAATCAACAATTGTGACTCAAATACAACTAATTTTATTTACTTGACTTATAGTTATATTGTTTTACTTTTCAAACTGGGTGATAATTTTTATAGAATTTTTATATAATGGATATTTTTTAAACTCTTTTCACATAGGTGTTATTGTCAGGTGAGCAACAGAAAAATTAAGACTTTGCTCAGAAATTAAACATATCTTGTTTATAGAATGTATAACAAATCTATTTAATGAATTATATGTTGATAAATCAAGATGAATGTTTTTATTTGTAGGCGTCTACTAGTCACCTGTGTAGTACTATATTAGATGTTATTAGTAGTATATATCACCAAGACAACGCTAACTATTTTATCTTAGAATCCCAGCATACATTATCAACATTCATAGAAAAAGCTCATTTAAAACCAGCAGATATACAGGTGAATAAAATTCTTATTAAAGTCACTTTTAAGGGATATTGAAACCCTTGCCAACTACAATGTTCAGAAAATTAAATTGCTAAAAAAAGGAATATCAGTCCAAAATCAATTTTTTTTTAGCATATACAAATATCAATAGTTGGCTACAACCCAGCACCACTTATAAACTTCGCTTACATCTTATGAGGCCCTCTTTTTAATCTGATTTTGTACAAGCCTGGAAATTTTCTGCCATTACTTTTATTTTGTTTTCTTAAATTAAATGAATGCTGCAATTTGTGTTAACTTTAGTATGGATTAAGGCATGAAAAATATGATATTTCCTGAAATATGCAAATTATGATCAGCGGCTTTCAATTATGAATGTTAATTGATTATGGGTAGTATATAACTACACTAATACCCAACTATTCATAGTTTTGATGTATTCTTCAATATTATAAGATGTGTTTTCATAATATATTTATTTTTTCTTTTCAGAGCAAGTTGTTTGAACTGATAGAATTTATAGTTATCAACTTGAACTTTGTTCCATGTAAAGAATTAATTAGCTTAAGTATTCTTATTAAATCTCAACAGTAAGTCTGTAGTTTTTTCATTATCAGTGTTGTGTAGACTTTAATAAGAGTTTGTTCAACTGCTCTGTGGGGGTTAGGTCTCTGAAACTCCATGGATGACATGGATTAATTGAGTCCAAAGAAAAACCACATGTTAGCTAGGCCATGCTTTATTCAACATCTCTACATACTAAAGATTCTTCATATGGGAGATAACTCTCAAATACTCTAGTCCATAACAAAGGGGAGAGAACTCTTACATGAACAGTGACATTACTATATGACATCCCCCTCTCTTGAAAGATGTGAACTCCCTTTGATAAATTAAATTAGAGTTTACATTATAATGAAAAAAAAGAAATAAAATTCCTTGTGAAACACTCACAGAAACAATCAAACACACGCAATGAAATAGCAATTAACATATCAAAACACAGAAATGTTGGTTCTTCTACAGATACACAATGCATTATTCACATACACTGATGGCTCTAATTTGTTATCAGAATGTCTGGCATGTACTTGTAGACACTTTGCTCCATATTAAGAAGTTTCAGAGCAGTTACATTTGAAAAAAAAAAAGCACATATGTCATGATTTCTTGACAAAGTACAAAGTCTTGTAACATTCAAACTTCTATTGTTGAAAAATTACTGCTTTTACTGGAACACTGGTTTAGCATCTCCACCATGCTCTGTGGGGGTTAGGTCTCTGAAACTCCATGGATGACATGGATTAATTGAGTCCAAAGAAAAACCACATGTTAGCTAGGCCATGCTTTATTCAACATCTCTACATACTAAAGATTCTACATATGGGAGATAACTCTCAAATACTCTAGTCCAATGACGTATATATATTAACTAGACCGCGCGCATGTCCAATCTCGACAGCAAACCAGTCATAACATCCGGTTCAGTCAGAAGGCGGGATACATGATAAGAGTAACGGTAAGTAGCTTATAGAAATTACATGAATGGAAGTTAGAAATTAGACGATAGCATGTTAAAATTTTCAATCTAATATACCGCCAGAGACAATATTTTTCAAAATATCAGCTCTTTGGCTAGGAAAACCCCACAGTGCCTTCAATACCCTACTATCCACTCAATTATTAGTACCAACATTTTTGTGAATCCTTGGTAATGATGCGTGTGGGTTTTGTAATGAAGAGCCAGAGACAATTCTATTTTAAAATTTTAAACATTCATAACTTCGCTCAGAATAACATAGTTTAAAAGTGTGGCACTGCTCCTAAGTATCTGTGTGGACGTGTTCAGTCTTACAATCTACCGAAAATGTGATCGAAATCGAAAAATGCGACCATAGACAACTGATCATACCAAGTTAAAGGATGGCTAGAAGGTGGTCTCATTACTTGTGAACCTTCGTCAACACACCTCATTAACATCATTCAAGAAACTTTTAACAACTCAACTGATTCAAACAGACTTTATGTAGACATGTTTTGTCAAACGCTACGAACACAATTTAAAACTATTATAGCAAGAACAGCTATCTCTGTATTACCAAGTCTTATGGATCTATCGTGTACCATTATATTACTGCACGATTGAATATTGCAAGATAGCTTGATAAAAAAAATAAGTTTATTATCACCCATAAGCACATTCTACAGTAGATATCACTTGTGTGATAAATTTCATAATCTACTACAATATCATATGCATTTTTATTATACGCCCACATTTTCATGTGGACGTATTATGTCGTCGCCCCTGTCCGTCCGGACGTCCGTCCGTCCACAATTTGTTTGTGGACTCTCTACAGGTCACAATTCTTATCCGATTTTGACGAAACTTAAAATATAGGTTTATCCCCAAAAGATCTCGGCTGCTTTCGATATTGGCATGTATCGGATCAAAACTTCATGGATTATGGCCCCTGATTGTACGAAAAATCACGTTTTTAGCTTGTGGACCCTATAGAGGTCACAATTTTGAACCGATTTTGATGAAACTTGACATGCATGTTTGTAACCCAAAGATCTTGGTTCCTTTCGATATTTGCGGCTATCGGAATGTAATTTCCTGAATTATGGCCCCTGATTGTCCGAAAAATCACCCTTTTTAGCTTGTGGTCCCTCTGGAGGTCACAATTATTATTCGATTTAAAAAACCGTTTGATTATATCACCGTTACACCCTAAGGAAGGTTGAGTTCGAATTTCGGGAAAATCGGACGAAAATTGCCATACAAAATGGCCGCCGTTTGTACGCGAATACTGTTAAAAAATGGTATATCCATGTTGTGGACCCTGTGGAGGTCACAATTTTGATTCGATTTTGATGAAACTTGAAATTCATGGTTATAACCAAAAGATCTTGCTTCCTTTCGATATTTGCGCATATCGGATCGTAACTTCCTGAATTATGGCCCCTGATTATACGCAAAATTGCCTTTTTTTTAGCTTGGAGGTCACAATTATTATTCGATTTTAAAAAACGTTTGGTTATATCACCGTTACACCCTAAGGAAGGTTGAGTTCGAATTTCGGGAAAATCGGACGAAAATTGCCATACAAAATGGCCGCCGTTTGTATGCGAATACTGTTAAAAAATGGTATATCAAGGTTGTGGACCCTGTGGAGGTCACAATTTTAATTCGATTTTGATGAAACTTGAAATTCATGGTTATAACTTAAAGATCTTGGTTCCTTTCGATATTTGCGCATATCGGATCGTAACTTCCTGAATTATGGCCCCTGTTTATACGCAAAATCGCCTTTTTTTTTTAGCTTGGAGGTCACAATTATTATCCGGTTTAAAAAATATGGTATATCATGGTTGTGGACTCTCTACAGGTCACAATTCTTATCCGATTTTGACGAAAAGTCACATTTCTAGGTTGTGTACCGTCACACCATAATCATTGTCGGTTTCGAATTTCATTAATATCAGACTGGAACTGACCAACTAAATGGCTGCTCCCAATACAGTATGAAATACAGGACTTAAAGATGTAGGAAAAATCACTTTCGGTATTGCTTGTTCTCTGTCCATCTCTCGAAAATGTGGGCGTATCCTGCCTGGCAGTGCCAGCCTATCTTTGGATTAAAACACAGATCCTATTTCATTTAGTTTTTGAGGGGGTTGGGGGGTGGTCTAGTGGTCTAGAGTGCCGCGATTAGACCTCTATCTAGCCTAGTGGTCTAGAGTGCCGCGATTAGACCTCTATCTAGCCTAGTGGTCTAGAGTGCCACGGATAAAACATTTCGTACCAGCGTTATCTAAACTAGAAAACCACAGTTGTACAATGAGAATACAAGGGGGGTTGGGATGGCCTAGTGGTCTAGAGTGACGCGATTAGACCTCTAGCTGGCCGGTCACCTCTGGCTTGCGGCTGTGGTTTCGATCCTTGGTGTGAGCGTATGTGGCATGGAGATAGGGGCGCCTTCTCAACCTTGTGGTTTTCCTCCGGGCACTCCGGTTTCCTCCCACTGCTAAAGACCCCTACGCGCAAGCGAATTATTGAAATAAAATTAAACCATATGTTAGTCCCGATATGACCTAGTTTGTGTTGAGTGGACGTTAAACCCCATTTCTCTCTCTCTCTCATTTAGTTTTTTATAGTTCAAAACTTTGATTTACTTGTCTTCAAAACACTTTCATCTGGAAGATTTGTTATGTAACAGGTATTTAAGTTGATGTGAGGAATTAGCTAGTGCTTTCCACGAAACTGGGTAAATCCCTGATTGATTAATCTATGTCTGGTGTCATAGGGTCAAAATAAACTTATATGACCACTGATGTGACCTTCCAGTACAACTCTCCTGTAATCTGGAAAAACCTAGTAACACTGTTGAATGTAGATTTGAGAAAACAAAGGAAAACTTTTTAGATGAAGATAATTAGAAGCTTTTTCAGTGAAGGAGAAAAAAACCTATTATTGTATACATGTGTACTTAGTCCAAATATGGGTCTCACTCAATTTTCACTAAAATATGACTTGCTAGGTTTTTATACGCCCACATTTTTATGTGGATAAAAACAAAGTCAAAGGTATCACAAAACCATCTTTTAAAGTATACTTTAAAAGATGGTTTTGTGATACCTTTGACTTTGTTTTTATCCACTCCTACTACTGGTGTCACTGTATCAAGTTTATTATGACTTTGATCCTGTCTATGTTTATGTTATTTAAATGGTTTTGGATTCCTCTCACTTTATCATCCGTATTCACATTTTTATGTGGACGTATATTGTTTGTGGACTCTCTACAGGTCACAATTCTTATCCGATTTTGACGAAACTTGAAATATAGGTTTATCCCCAAAAGATCTCGGCTGCTTTCGATATTGGCATGTATCGGATGAAAACTTCATGGATTATGGCCCCTGATTGTACGAAAAATCACGTTTTTAGCTTGTGGACCCTATAGAGGTCACAATTTTGAACCGATTTTGATGAAACTTGACATGCATGTTTATAACCCAAAGATCTTGGTTCTTTTCGATATTTGCGCCTATCGGAATGTAATTTCCTGAATTATGGCCCCTGATTGTCCGAAAAATCACCCTTTTTAGCTTGTGGTCCCTCTGGAGGTCACAATTATTATCCGATTTAAAAAAACGTTTGATTATATCACCGTTACACCCTAAGGAAGGTTGAGTTCGAATTTCGGGAAAATCGGACGAAAAGTGCCATACAAAATGGCCGCCTTTGTACGCGAATACTGTTAAAAAATGGTATATCAAGGTTGTGGACCCTGTAGAAGTCACATTTTTTATTTGATTTTGATGAAACTTGAAATTCATGGTTATAACCCAAAGATCTTGGTTCCTTTCGATATTTGCGCATATCGGAACGTAACTTCCTGAATTATGGCCCCTGATTATACGCAAAATCGCCTTATTTTAGCTTGTGGTCCCTCTGGTGGTCACAATTATTATCCGATTTAATAAAACGGTTGATTATATTACCGTTGCACCGTAAGGAAGGTTGAGTTCGAATTTCGGGAAAATCGGACCAAAATTGCCATACAAAATGGCCGCCGTTTGTACGCGAATACTGTTAAAAAATTGTATATCATGGTTGTGGACCCTGTAGAGGTCACAATTTTAATTCGATTTTGATGAAACTTGAAATGCATGGTTATAACCTAAAGATCTTGGTTCCTTTCGTTATTTGCGCATATCGGATTGTAACTTCCTGAATTATGGCCCCTGATTGTCCGAAAAATCGCCTATGGTCCCTCTGGAGGTCACAATTATTATCCGATTTGAAAAAACGTGTGACTCTATCACCGTTACACCCTACGAAAGGTTGAGTTCGAATTTCGAGAAAATTGGACCATAATTGCCAGAAAAAATGGCCGCCGTTTGTACGCGAACTGTGTAAAAATATGGTATGTCAAAGTTGTGGACCCTGTAGAGGTGACAATTTTAATTCGATTTTGATGAAACCTGAAATGCTTGTTTATAACCTAAAGATCTTTATTCTTTTCGATATTTGCGCATATCAAATTGTAACTTAATGAATTATGGCCTTTGATTCTAGGAAAAATCACTTTCGGTATTGCTTGATCTCTGTCTATCTCTCGAACAATTGTTATCTGATTTAAAAAAAAACTCTGATTATATTACTGTTGCACCGTAAGGAAGGTTGAGTTCGAATTTCGTGAAAATCGTACCAAAATTGCCGGACGAAATGGTCACTGTTTGTAAGCGAATATTGTAAAAATATGGTATATCATGGTTGTGGACTCTCTACAGGTCACAATTCTTATCCGATTTTGACGAAAAGTAACATTTCTAGGTTGTGTACCGTCACACCATAATCATTGTCGGCTTCGAATTTCATGAATATCAGACTGGAACTGACCAACAAAATGGCTGCTCCCAATACAGTATGAAATACAGGACTTAATGATGTAGGAAAAATCACTTTTGTTATTGCTTGTTCTCTATCCATCTCTCAAAAATGTGGGCGTATCCTGCCTGGCAGTGCCAGCCTATCTTTAAAATTTTGAATAGCCATTTTACTGTTTGTTTTCTTTCTGAAAAGATCATTTATTTGCAGTTATTTTATGACAAGGTACACATTACAAGTAATTTGTTTGGGCATCTGTACAAATAATTGTTCAATACCGTGGTTGCTGCTAAAGTTACATGTATTTTCGAGAACATTGGGTGTGATTTGCATTATTTCTAATGACAATAGATCCTTAGACAAAGTGGAAAATATAATAATACAAGTGCCTTAAGGTCGCTTCGCTCAAAAACAATTTAGGTTTTTTCTTTAAAACCAACATGGATTCTTTCATTCCATAGCCTGGGGCGCACAAACAAAATTTCAATGGTGGCGGTTGGCGGGAAGGGGGCGCTATCAAAAAATCGTTCCACTCAATATTAGAAAATCAATTCGGCCCACTATTACCTTATTTTTGGCACCCAGTGAAAATGGCATCGCCCGGCCCGAGATGGAGAAAAATTTTTTAAATTATCAATTATTACCCCCAGTTATAGGTCGAAAAGTAGTAAAGTATAGCACTGTGTAATTTTTGAATGACTCGGTTGAATATTGATTTGTAGTTGCGTATGTGGCATGGAGATAGGGGCGCCTTCTCAACCTTGTAGGTTTCCTCCGGGCACTCCGGTTTCCTCCCACTGCTAAAGACCCCTACGCACAAACGAATTATTGAAATAAAATCAAACCATATGTTAGTCCCAAAATGACATAGTTTGTGTCGAGTGGACGTTAAACCCAATTTCTCTCTCTGATTTGTAGGCCTCATTTTGTTTTTATTATGTTTAAGAGACAAAACGGTCCATTTTCCCGAAAGAATCCAGTCACTCGGCAAACAAAATCGACCCATCCCCAATAGCCCCCTGTTGTTCAGTCCTGTCCATAGCCCTTGTTGTGTCACATTTTAATATGCCATGAAGTGTATATTATTCATTTCTAGTAGAATCACAGAGCAGCGTAAGGTTCTAGAAAATAATGCTGATCCGTGCTTATGTAAACACTGAGAACTAAGTTGTGGCATTTGGGCGCAGAAATCACACCAATCCCGATTCATAGGTCCTGTAGCAAATTGATAACCAGTAATCAGTTCAGAATAATAAAAAAAAGCTTAGGTCTAGACACTAGAGGGTCTGAGCATTTGGCTTTTAAAAGATAGGGTCGGTATAGATGCAATTGCTTACCTTACCTATTAAAAAAATGGGGTCGGTGGGAAAACGTCTTTATTTAGGTTTTTTCCGATAGGGGAATCGTAAACAGACTTTTTATATTTATTTTTAATTTTTCGGGTGCCGTTATACGCCAATGAATCCTAATATGAAAATAAGTAGTTCAGCCAGACCTCAATCAGCGCATTGCCCATTCGTGGTCATATACTTGAAATTATAAGATATGATCACTTCTAAAAAATATAAAATTTTATTTGTGAACTGTACGGCGATGGTAATAACAGAAAAAATCTAAATTCCAAACAGTCTTTTTATTTACAAACGATATAACGATAAAAATAAGGTGCACAACGTGTATTGTTTACATTAGAAACGTCACGCTTTCGGCTCTTCTTGACTGAACCGGAAGTCAGCACTGATTTGTCATCACGTCATTAGTAAACAGATTGGCGTCATCGGTCTAGTTAATATATATACGTCATTGCTCTAGTCCATAACAAAGGGGAGAGAACTCTTACATGAACAGTGACATTACTATATGACACAACATTTGCTATTAATATTATTATATGTTTTCTAATCATCTAATCTATATATTTACATTAAGCCTAATCCCAATATTCTGTAACATGCTGTATTTACATATTTTTGTTTCAGTTCCATATCGTGTAGTATATTATGTATGAAGACATTGTTGCATATATTAAGATACCATAGTGTCTATCGTGATGTGTTCCGTGAAGTGGGAATGTTAGAAGTTATGGTAACTTGTATGCATAGATATGCTGCTTTACTGAAAGATCCACAGTCAGAATCGGGTAAATTTCTTGTTCAGTAGTTTAGTTTATGAGTGTTTAGGTCTGGAAGTACCTTGCAATATGTCTAACGCCAATAAACTAGTACCTGTTATTTGAACTTGTTCCAGAAATGTGTTTAAAGTATCAATAAAAGACAACTTCTAAGTAGCAAAATCACATGATCTTAAGGCTTTACATGCATTTGTGCCTGGCAATGTCTGTGACAAGTGCCTTATTTTCAGGCTTGTTTAAAGTATTGCTGAACATTTTCTGGTTTGTTTTATATTTGTAACAGAAACTGAAAATATTAGTCAAGAACAACAGGAATTGGGTCATTTAGTAATGGAAGCCCTGGCATTGTTATTGAGTGGTAATAGTAGTAATGCAGGTAAGGAGATAGATAGTATTTTTTGTATATTATCAGTATATATATTGCATTGATGGTATTTGCGGGGATCACAGTGGCTATATTGGAAAGACGTGGGGCGGGTTTGCTAGTCTGGATGTCGGGTGTTCAATCCCTGCATTTGCAGAGAAAGTTCATCCAGCTTTTCCAGCTTGGTTCCCACTTGCAGGATGGAGGGCTTGTCAAGGACAGCTGTCTAGTAGTTTGAAAAACCGAGGTCCCATGTACACATTGGCGTGCATGTAAAAGATCCCTTGACAGTTAGAATTCGATATAAGAGTAGGCTGTAGTGCCGCTGTCCGGGCGAAATCTCCGTCATTGTGCACTGTATAGTGTATACCCGTCTTCATTAGCAAAGTTCGGAGCAGAACAGTAGGACGTTAAACCCCATTTCATTTCACTTTTTGACGATATTTGGAATTTACAAAATTACCAACTGTAACAAAAGACATATACTTTCAGCAAAATATAGTATGTTTACCCAACTTTATGTCACGTGATTTGTTAAACTGTACAGATCTATATGAAAATAAGATTGTTTAATCATTACCATCAAAATTTTAATTTGGTAAATTTGTTTTGATCAGGTGTTTTTCGCGAGTGTGGTGGAGCAAGATGTGCTCATAATATGGTACCATTTGTTGACTGTCGTCAGATGGCATTAAATATAGTACAACAGTTAGTATTATCACCTGGTGGAGATGATGATATGGGAACGTTATTAGGTTTAATGCCAACAGCTACAGTAACAGATCTAGAATTGAAAACACACATTTTAAAGGTTTGTATTTAATAATTTTAGATGCTTGAAATAGAAGATTGGGGTTACAGCTTAAGCCTTAACATAATAAAAGATTTTAAAATGATATTGTTGCTAGAAAAATATCATATAATTATATAGTGATATAAATGCCATCAAAAGAAAGTATAGCTGATTGATTCCAGAGGTATACTATGCATAATATTTGTATAGTCAAAATCAAAAAACGGAGACCAAGGTTTTATAGGTGAATAGACTAATTGATTGATATATTGCATTGTTTAATTCCAGTCTCTATTAAGTGTATTAAGAGAAAGTCACAGAACCAGAACAGTATTTCGTAAAGTTGGCGGCTTTGTGTATGTTATGTCAGTTCTTGTTTCTATGGAAGGTTGTTTGGCTGATCCACCTAAAAGTCCTTGGGATAAAGGTAAGTTATTTTGATTCTATTATCCATCAACAATTTCTTAGGAATGCTCTTTTGATTGCATATTGCAGAGTGAGTTACAATCGAATTTATGAAATTCAGCCATGCTATAGATGTCCTAGATGGAGTTTTAAAAAAATCTTTGTTTGATAGCTTATTAGGATATAAGAAGGAACCCTATCAAATTTCATAATCTCAGATCATACATTTTGAACTCGTTCTGAGCCATTGACTTTTGAAGTTTGTTAACCACAATGGAGCAAAATTCTGAATGGTATTTTTAAACATGTAAGATTGTTCACTTAATTTTCTGAATAGTTCTTTTTAAAAATTATTGAGATAGTTCATTGGGGCATATGGTTTCTGTAGGATTTGTTGACAATGATTGTATTACAACAATTTAAAAGCATCATGTATACATTCAAGTAATTGGTTGGTTTATTTCAGTACCAAGAAAGGATATTCTACAAATGTTGAGAACAGTATTTAGTACTTTAACAGTAGCAATGAGATATGAACCAGCTAATGCTAAATTTTTTGCGTCAGAGGTAGAAAAATTACTTATATCTGCATGACTATCATAATTTTCTTACTTTGTTTTCTATAGATTTTGTACATGTTCAATTGTTATCTCTCTCACAGAGAAAATGAATGTAATTGGTTTTGATTAATATTATATTTAATGTAACCGTAGATACTATAATAATCCAAAATCCAAGCCAGTGTATTGGCAGATATGTTGAAAAGTTTGTATATAATGTACTTTGAACATGCCGTTTACTCTATAGCAGGGATCTTAATCGACTCATTATTGTCGGATTCAGTCACTTGATGTTTGTAAAAGCCGATTGATAAAACAATGAACAGGCCACTGTGGTATTATAACAGTTTCATAAACTGGCCGTTTCATTTCCAAATGGATTATAAACCCTGCTCTATAGTAAATTATTTTTTTTAACCTTGTCTACCGATGAAGATCTGTAAAGCACTAATAATGACCTCTTTAATCTACGAGAACAAAATTGGTTGTTTTATTTTTTATATATGAATCTGTATTTTATTTGCTTTATCTGTAAACAGGTACGATATGATAGTTTAACAGAAGCTGTAAGATTATTAGGATGTTTTTCAAGTTCTATTGATATACAAACAGACACTGAAGCTGCCACACCTAGTGAAAATGTTGATTTATTTCAGCAGTTATTCCTACAATCAAAGGAAGACAAGTAAGCCTTTTATTCAATGTTAATACCTTTGAAGGTATTTGAATAGATTGAAAACTTTTATTATGTTGGATGAATCAGACGTTGTTTGGATGGGGTGAAAAAGTAATAGATCCAAGTGTACGCTGACATGCACATAAAACATGAACATATGTTGATGCCCTATGTTAGTCTTTAAAAAAAATGTGTGTATTCCAAGTACATATTGCCATGGAAGTTATGCATTTTAAAAATGTAAAATTATAAAAATAGTAAATAATAATGAAATGAATGAAACATAGTGTTGAATTAACTTAAAACCCATTCCTTTAGTTTCAACTGTGACATTGATTTATCTTTTCAGAATTCAAAAACCCATTCCAGTAATTTTGATGTCTGCCTGTCAAATGTTTCGATATCTTTATGATATGGCTCTTGATGCTTTTGACAGGTATGTTTATTATCTGTTTATAGATTTCTCAAAACCATTAATTTTATTGATATTTATTTTTTAAAATTTACATAGAAATCAGTCAGATATTTTGATATGATACTTATTTTCTAGGCCCCCGTGTAATTATGCTAAAGTTGACTCTCCACTATTGAAAAAACATATGTCTGTGATAGAAGAACCTTCAACCAATCAAATAATAGTAAAACCAAAGAGAGGCAGTACAGGAAGTATGGGGATAAATCTAAGTGGTTTATCTGATCCTGTTATTGTACATGCTGGAGCCATTTTATCCATATTTCATCTATTACCAGCTCTAGAACATGATATTAAAAAACTGGTAAGCAATCTTACTGAAGGTGTAATTATTACTGTTTGTTCAGTTTTATTAATAGAATTGAATCAATGCACTGAAATTATAAAGGTACTTAACAACTTTTGGCTCGCAAACCTCAAGGGGTTTTGTTCGATTCCTGTATTGACCTAGGATTTTCCGGCGGTCATATATCTTCATTAGCCCAGAGCAGAAAAAGAAGGACATAAACCCCATTTCATTTCAACTGCTGACTTTAATTAAAGGTGATGGGTATGCAAAAAGATATGTTCTAGTTTGCAAGTGAACGTAAAAACTCCAGTAATATTGAATATGGATAAATCTCATATTATATGTAATATACTATTCAAAAAAAGTAGGGGATATTTGATTTTGGGGGCATAATACTAAAATATGCAAATGACTACGAAAAAAGTCACTATAGAACCTAACGGAAGAAACATTTCCAGTTACATGTGACGCCCAAACGCACCAATAGCTACCGCATGGAATGCAGGTGATGCTTGGGATCATCATGGGGGTCCAAACCAAGATTTGAACGACTCTTACTTTGAATGTTACAGTCATTGTGGCATTGAATTCCAGGGTGGAAACATCAGTTTAATTGTTTTAGTGACCAGAAAACAAATTTTGATATGCGTCGGGTTACCCAAAATGAAAGGTTACATGCCCTTGGCATGCTACAGATCGGCACGACACAGGCGGTTGTTTCTCAGTCTGTCATAAGCAGGCTATGGTCCAGATACCGTGATACACAATCTGTACAGGACAGACCACGCTCAGGTCGACCAAGGGAGACAACTCAAGCCCAGGATCGATTTATCCGTGCCTTGGCCTTGAGAAATCGAGTCATCACAGCAAATCAGATCAGCGCTCGTCTTCAAATAGACACTGGTGTTAGAGTGAGTGGCCAGACGATTCGGAATCGACTGCATAGGGGTCACCTTCGCACCCGACGTCCTCGCGTGATCCCTTGTTTGAGAGATCATCACATTCAGGTAAGACGTCGTTGGTGTAGGGATAATCGACGCTGGAGCAATGTGATGTTTTCAGATGAGTCAAGGTTCACTGTTGATTTTTTGGACAGACGTAGGAGGGTGTGGCGTCGTCATAGCGAGTGCTTCCAAGACGTTAATGTCATCAGACATGATCGATTTGGGGGTGGTTCTGTTATGGTGTAGGGAGGCATCACTGTTGCTGGAAGAACGGCTTTACATGTTGTTGCAGGGCGTGTTACAGGCCAGTACTACCGGGACAACATCTTGGCAGTCCATGTTGTGCCGTTCGCACGCCGTCATGGCTGCCGTTTCATCTTCCAGGATGACAACGCAAGATGTCACATGGCCAGGATCGTTACAGGTTACCTCCAACAACAGAACATCACCACATTACCTTGGCCAGCACTGAGTCCCGACCTCCCCCCCATCGAGCATGTATGGGACATGCTTGGACAGAGGTTACGTCAACGTCAACAACGTCCTGCCAATGTCCAAGAACTTGCTGCTGCGTTGCAACAGGAATGGGACAATCTGGACCAAAATGACCTTAGACGTCTCATTAGGAGTATGACACGTCGGATCAATGCTTGTTTGGCAAACAGAGGAGGATTTACCCGTTACTGACTTTGTTGTGATGCTGTGGTAACTTTGCTGTTTGACCCCGGGTATCATTTTACCCTTATAATGGTCAGTCTGTGCCTTACTTAGTCTAACGATCATTTGGAATAAATCGATGAATGTGAACTTCATTTCATTTTGTCATTTGTTTCTTCGTCAGTTTCATTAGGTGACTTTAATAACACTTAAAAATCAAATATCCCCTACTTTTTTTGAATAGTATATTTACAAGTATCACATAATTTCTTCTAATGAGACGTCATGGTCGTGAATATAGTTTACTTGATAATAATTGTATTTAATTCTTTACAATTCCAGGAAGCATTAAATTTGAAATTTTGTATATCTGATATATTGAGATCTTTGCTACGAATTGAACGCAATCAACAGATAATGTGTGATGCAGGTTTTCCACATGAATTATTGAGTCATGGTAGTGTAGCATTAGCAGATGAATCCTTTCCATTACATCCACCATTACAGTTTATGTTTGAAAGACTGGCCTCACAATCACTTACGCCACGAGATTTAAGGTATATAAATTGTATTTAGATGGCTTACTCCTCGACCTTGAAATTTTCATGTTTGTACATTGCCATTAACCCTTTTTCCCACTCATCCCATGTGTTTGAATAGACCACGTTTGATTTCTCTCGCTGAAATAGCGACTCAGATTGATTTGCTTGCCCACTCAGTTATAAGTCTGAATGAACATTAAAATGGAATTCTAGAATTAATTTTGGTACATGTATTGTCTTTTGTAGAGACTTTTTAAGGTTGGGTTCACCATTAAGTTGTAGACCTGTAGAAGATTTCCAGGCAGGAGCAGCTCATGGAACATGGAATGATCCAGATCTTATTTCAACATCTGTTGGCATTGAAGAAAAACCATCCACTATGGAAATAGAGAAGAAATTGAAGTCTGCTGGTGGAACTGTTCCACTAACAAGAGTAAAGTGTCTTGTATCCATGACAACACCAAGGGATGCTAGAATGCACGGAGCAGCAGTGACTCCAGCATTTGTAGAGTTTGATATGAGTGCCGAAGGTTTTGCTTGCTTATATTTACCTAGTGTGGCACCTCAAGGTCCCCCTACTCCATCTGTTGTAGGGGGTGTTGTAGGAACATCTGATCCTGTTGTATATGGTGGTGTAGGAACAGGTAACACATTTTTTTAAAATCTTAACTATTTAATGACAATGTATGAAATTTTGTATTTTAATAAAAACACATTTTGAAAAACTAAATAGAAATTTAATGGGGAGGATGTGATGAGATATAATTACTATATGACAATGTCTTGTATCAAATTAATCTGGGTTCCATGTAGCTGATTCCTATTTCTTTAAAGTTAAAAAAAAGTGTGTAAAATTGGGATAAGCTGAATAAAATGCATGTTAAGTGAATATCATTAGACAAACTCTGTTTGGTAATGAAATTACTTTGTATATTATCACATAACATGAATGTAATAATATTGTATATTTATGTGATTAGGGGAGAGAGTATTTCCACCACCGTCTGGTCTAACCTATTCATCATGGTTCTGTGTAGATAAATTCAGTAATGCTGCTATAGACGCCCACCCTGTTCGTCTACTGACAGTTGTTCGTAATATACAGGGTAGAGACGAGAATCTCATCTGTTTAAGTGTATACCTTACTTCTAAAGACAATGCTCTAATAGTCTCCACTCAGGAAACTTACATGCCTAGCTCAGGTAATTATTGCTTGTGTTTATCACAAGCATCAAAATGTGTATTTTAAACAATTTGTTTATTTATTGCTATATATGTTTTAAATTTATTCATATTAATATGGTAGTTATTATACATGTTAGATCTTAAGTACTAATAAATTCTTCAATAAAACATGTTTATCAAATTTTCAAAGTGTGCTCAAAATCTATACAACTGATATTTTAGATATTTGTAGAAAATTGTCAGTCATATTATTATCATGATACATGTATGTATATTCTTCACCCATATGTAATGCGTATGTATGTTGTTGGAACCAGTGTCCACCTCTCCAGTGTCTGTCCACATTTTATTTGTGACTACTCTACGGGCTAGAGTTCTTGTCAGATTGCATTGTTGTTCCATACCTTCCCTGTAGAATTGATGACATTGATTTTAGGAAGTCGTCTATGTTTTAGATATCCTTAATACAGTAGTACATGTATGATTGATTATAAGTTGATTTTTTGTTTAAAAGTAAGTGGAACTGAGCAAGAACAAGAACCGGTGTTAAATGATAATACAGTTCGTTTCTGGTATCCGGAATTAACCCAGGAGGGTCAGTGGCATCATCTAGTTATAGTCTTTCATAGAGCTGGTATCATGAAGAACAGTAATGTTAGTTTATTTGTTGACGGAGAACACATCAATACTCAAAAGGTAATCTTATTTCATAGTTGGCTATCAGTATGTATGAAAACTGATAAACTCTTGGCTTTGTACAATTATTTGAAACAGAACATAGTGTAATGGTAATCTGATTATGCAAGCATATTGATGTATCTTGAATTCTATTATGAAATATAAATAATAATATTGGGGATAAAAAGTCACCTATTCCACTTTAAAATATAGTCCTTGTAATGGCGACAATAAGTGCACCAAAAAGTGGTTATTTTGGTTACTTATTTTCTGTCATGAATATTATTCCTGAATTATCTAATTTCTGACAATGACAGTCTTTAATAATTAGTAACATAATTACTATCCCAATTGTGAAAGGAATGTGTTAGTAAGCATAATATTGATTTCTTTTCTGTCTTTACTTTATAGTTGCATTATATGTCACCTAATCTTGGTGGTGGAGGAACAGCTAGCCCCACTGCCTTTACCTCAGTATTTTGTTATATTGGTACACCACCACAGTTACGCCGTCAATCCCGGGTAACATGGAGACAGGGACCATGTCATTTATTGGAGGATATTGTCTCTACTAATACCATACAGAACATATATAATCTAGGTCCTACATATATAGGAAGCTTCCAAGCTGCTCTCATGGGTTTGTATATTATTGTATATTTATAAAATATGTGTATAGTGTTATTTAGAATGTTTGATTTGTTAATCTTTAGAAGGTTTTGTCCGAGGTTATCCATCTGTAGTTTTAGTACCAATAGAATAGTAGTATAAAATATCTATAGCACTCAGAATTGATGGTTTTAACCTGCTGATTATCATGTAAGGGATTGAGTAATCGCTTGCAATTTATAATATTATGCAAGTTGAATCTCAAAAAGCAATATCTATCCCAAAGTGGTACAGTTCCACTCAATATTTACAATAATATGATGAATTGATATAAATCAGCCATGCCACCAACAGTGTTTTGTGCAATCTTTTGATGGGACTATTTTTTCAGTCAGATTGGATCCCAGCTATTTTGGTTTTGTTTCCTTAATGTATGCGAGATAATCAATTTTAAAAACATTTTAGTATGGATTATGAATTGAAAATTAGGTATTGTCCTAAAATGCAAATGATGATTAGCTCTTTAATGAGAAAAAACCCCAAAAAAACTACTATAGTTAATGTAGGGCCTGGCAAGGACAGCTATCTAGTCATTGGGATGGGATGAAAAACTGATGTCCTGTGTACACATTGGCATGCACATTAAAAATCTGTAGGTTGTAGTGCAGCTGCCCAGGCAAATTTCCCCCATAGCACACTGCATGATGTATGTCTGTCTTTATTAGCTTAGACGAAGTAGAACAGTAGTGCCATAAACCCCATTTCATTTCATTTTCGTTTTTTTTTTTTTAATCTTCTGTGATCATCTAGTTAATATACAGTCATAACATTTACACTGTGCTTGTGGCTATTGGTGGAAATTTTTGTATTATTTTGATTATCTTGCAGAGAGTAATGAAGTCTCAAACCCATTTATTGCTGAAGAGAAAGTGATGTTTGGGGTTCATGCTCACGCTCTGTCACAAATGACAGTTGCAAAAATCAGAAAAGTTTACAATAAAGTTGACAGCAAATCCATTGCCAAACAGGTATAATAGTTTTGTCTTCCTAAATTTCCTGTTATTTCAATAAAACCAATAGACTAAAGATGTATATATATCTCCGATTTGGTCCATGGTCTAATTTGAAATTTACTGCTATATTACTTTATAGGGAAATCAAAAAATTAAATTTTTATTTACCAACTTCTGTAAGATTTCCAAAATGCTACCGCCTCTTTAATTGTATTTGATATTCTCCTTTATATTTGTTATGTAGCTTGCCATGTCAGCACACGAAAATGCTACACCAATAAGATTACTACATAATTCAGCTGGTCATCTAGCTGGACCTGCTAGAAGTCTTGGTGCAATATTAATGGGGTATTTAGGTAAGATTATGTTTATCTACTTATATTTATACTCACACCTGAAAATGTATATAGGTCTTTATAAAATTCACTTATATCTGATAACAACTTGAGAATTATTATATTAAAACACTCACCGATTTGTGTAAAGGCCAGACAAAACATAAGTAGGCTTATTTCTTTCGGCAACTAAAATTGATTCTGAGTCTGTGCAGCACCTAATGTTATTCCCGAACGGATTAAATAAAGGATACCAGCGTTGTTCAATCTCTTTCACGTCATTGTTCCCATTTTAGCCAACTTACTTATATTTTATTTTAGGTGTACGTACATTTTGTCCAAGACCTGTTGCTAAAATGTTAGATAATGTTGGTGGTACAGCGGCTGTTTTAGGTTTAATAGCTATGGCTAAAGATGTAGAAGGTTTATATGCTGCTGTAAAAACATTAGTATGTGTTGTTAATAGTAGTCGATCAGCTAGATGGGATATGGATAGAATACGAGGCTATCAGGTAAACAAATCATTATTCTATTTCCAGACGTGAAAATTGTTCTAGAATGTTTTCGTCATTATTGTATCAGTACTTTTACTTTAGCATTGATTATAGAAAAAAAAGATTTACTAACTCTGTTTTACTGTCAGTAATTTAGTTTCTGTCTTTGTAATAGTTATTTTAGATGTGATGTAGTCATTAACTGATTTATTTGTTTATATTACAGATGCTTGCCATGTTATACAAGAAGAAGCGTAATTTATTAAACAGTCATATCTTACATTTGACATTCTCATTGGTTGGTACATTAGATAGTGGTAGAGAATCAGCTATGATACCTAATAGAGTAGCATTTGAAGATCTACTCTGTGATTTAGAGGTGAAAAACGCTTTTCTGATAAACACATATGAAAAAATGATAAAATTGTATCATAATTTTTAGATTATTTTCCCTTGAACTGCAAAGTACAATGTATTTAACTGACAATGGTTATTAAGTTGTTTATGTGTCTATTTAAGGTATGGCATGAAGCCCCTGGAGATCTGCAGAAGTCTTTATATGAACATTTCAATGAATTACTCACTGATTCAGCGTAAGTATTATTATTTGGATAGAATAACTCTACTATTTCAAAAATCATAAAATTGGCTAGCTTCTTACTTGACTTCAAACTGCTAAGCACATTATGGGGATGCTTAATTGTCAGTCTTGTCGAAGAAAATAGTATCTGTGTTTTAATCAGATTGGTTTTTTAGTGGCCTAAAGTAGAACATATGAATTGTATTGAGGATGTATTACAACATACCATTTATTTCTATTTGATTTCTACACATGTAGTATATTGTTATGTTTTCAGTGATGCTAAAGCTAACAGTATGATGATGAGAGATATAGGGCTTGTGTCTGGTTTACTTCATGTATTAAAAGATGTTAATTTATCTGTTCACACAACACGTACTATATGTAATGTTATTGGGGAATTACTACTAAGTACACCTGATCATCAGTCCTTACTCCGGTAAGTAGTGTTTAATGTAACTTCACTATCCATCTAAGATAGAAATATTTCCTTAGTCATGGTTGTAGACCATTCTTTAAGTTTAAGGTTATCAGTAAAATTTTGATGAAAACAAGACAGAAAATGTCCTAGTTTAAGTGCACAGCAGTGTAATAAACATGTTAATATGTCAATCAGTCATCATTATAAATGATAATAACCATTTATTTGTATATCCAGGTTTGGGCAGTTTTTAGTATCAACTATTCCACCACTATCAACAAATGAAAAAGATGTAGACTTACATCAAGACAAAACCGCAGACAATGCTGAAGGTAGAAACCTATAATTTTCTTTTCAAATGGTGTTCTTAATAACGAATTTGAATTACAACTGTTCTGTTGGCAGAGTTATTTTTGAAACAAGAACTGATTGTATGCCCTTGACACTTGGTAGTCTTCTTCTTCTTCATGGAGCAATGCTCTTTAAGATAAAGCCACAGGTTAACCATTCGAATTCGATTGACATAAAACTTGTCATGCTTGTTCTTTTGACAATTGTACGTTGATTGACAGAATTTGGTTGACAGAATTTGACGTCACAGTTCCAATATGGATATGATGACATAGTTGATTCGTGGTTAATATAGGAAACTTATTTTATTCTCTAAATGAATGGTTTAATATTGAATGAAGAAAGATGTTTGTATTGTTTTATAGAAATGAGTATAATACAGAATGTGAAACTAAGAAACACTCTACTAGAAGTGACATTGAGACTGATATTATTACCAGGATCTAATAATCTTAATCAACAGTAAGTCTTATATATATATTTATATATAATCTACCTACATATAATAGGGCTCAAACTAAAGTCAAGAACTATCTAAATTTCACATTTCATTTCCACTCCTGTGTCTGTGTATATAAGAATAGTTTGTACATGAATGATTTTATGCGTTAAAACAACTTAGCCCTCAAATAAATGTATGGTGATATGAAGGCAACTTCATTACAGGGTGTAGTAGCTTTGGGTGGGGTCAGCTGTAGTTTGTGTGACTGTTTCGCACATATTACCTTGCTTTTTAATCAACATCCAATTAGTTTGTGTGACTATTTTGCATGTATTATCTTGGTTTTTAATCAACATTCAATTAGATATTAAAATTGAAATTTTAACATTTCAAAACATTTTGACTTTATATAAGTTAGAGCAATTCATTTGTAATTAAAGATAGTTTCACTATTTATAATAAGCAGATCTATATTGATGATTTAAATTGTAGAATGTGTGAAGATATACAGAAAACTCTAGGATTTGATTGGTTGATGTTATTTATGCAAGAGAATTTACATCAGAGTACAGTCGTGTTGGCTTTACGAACCCTAATCACCATGTTCCGTAATGCTAATAATATACAAAGATTCCGTGAAGGAAGTTTCGGGGGAGGATGGTTAGGAGACACTGAAAATGTTTTTAAGAACCAAATGGCAGCCATGCTTGGTTAGTAGTATTATATTTCTGTCCTGATTAAAGTTTTTAAACTACAATTATAAGTTATACTATAAGAAAATCAAAAGTTTTGTGATTACTAGAAATAGGCCGTCCATACAATGCCTAGTTGAATATTTCACTGAAATGCAAATATGCAAGCAATTGGGTTTAATAATGTTATCTTGATTGTAGGTTTTAACCTTGGAGCGTCAGCTAAAGGACATGATAGAGAGGCTAATACAGAAGTAAGCCATATACCTGGATTTCAAGTATTACAATGGACTCTACCGAAACATAATGATATAGCTGCTGTATATTTTCTCTTAATGGCATTATTATTAGGACAGCATGGTAAAGATTTACCTACAGATGTTGAGGTAAGTGCTAAAGGCTATCTTTTCAGATTTTAGTAAATTGTCATGACCCCTGACTGTCCATAGTCCAAAGATCTGTTTCTGCAATTTATTCAATCGGCTGTGTTATGAATTTGAAATTAAGAAATTGAAAAATTCATTAGATTTGTTAAATGTTGCATAAAACTGAATTTTCTTAAATAAAAAAATCTATGGAATATAAAATTATAAAACATTGTATTAAAAAAATCTAATTTGTATTTTGAGATCCATGTCTTTGTTATATGAATGTTGTGTTTTTCTATATTTTAGTTAAGTCTCGATGCTGTGTGGACAGTTATTTTTGGTGTACCAGCTAGTAAACCTGTATCTCTTTTAGCTAAAGAAAGAGTAGAATTATGTTCAGATGCTGCTATAGTTATATTGTCTATGATCAGAAATGCGGTAAACGAGGTAAATTATTCTTGTATTGTTGTTTTTTTGATGATGTATTTGACTATATATGTTTGTCTATATGTCAATAATCTATTATGTTAGTTTAAGCTTCTTTTATTGCATCGACAATTCAAAGTACAATACAAAGGTTTCAGACAAAAGTTATAACCACTTATTAACATCTTCCAGTACTGTTTGAAATTTATTACTTTTTACAGATTGAGTTATTGCTATAACTATCATCCCTCATATTGTCATCATTTCTCTGTATTTTCTTCAGGATATTAATAATGAAAGATCGAAGGAGTATCCGGTCATACTATTACAATTTCTGCTATTTTTATATCATAACCAAGCTGAATTTCTTACATTATGTACAACATCTGATTTTATCATGGCACTAACAGCAACATTATTTCCTCATCCTGCACCAGATATAGACAGTGATATTACAACACCTATAGAGGAATTTAAGGTACAATATTAATTTTTACATATATTTTAGATATACTAAAATATTGAATGAACAAATGTGTAACAATATATTTTCATGTGGATATATTATGTTGTCAACTTGTCATCCCTGTCTGTTCAATTTTGTCTGTTAATACTCTACAGGTCACAATTTTTATGCAATTTTGTTGCAACTTGAAATATGGGTTTATAACCCAAAGATCCCGGTTCCTTTCGATATTGGCAATTCGTGGGTTATTGCCCCTGATTTAGCTTGTGACCCTTCCAGTGGTCACAATATTTAATTGAGTTTGATGGAACTTAAAATCTTAAGTTTATAACCCAAAGATCTTGGTTCCTTTTGATATTGGCTTATATCAGACTGTATCTTCCCTGAATATGGCCCCTTTTTGTATGAAAAATCAGGTTGCTTTTTTTAGATTGTGGACCCTCTAGAGGCCACAATTTTCATTTGATTTTAAAAACCGTTCAAATATATCACCGTTACACCACAATGACCCTTATGTTTGAATTTTGTGGAAATTGAACCAAAACTGCTAGAAAAATGGTCGCTCCCTTTTATGCAAATAGTGTAAAAGTATGTAATACCAATGTTGTGGACTTTCTATATATGTCACAATGTTTATCTGATATGATTATATGGTTATTATCAGGCTGTATATTCATGGGTTATGGCCCCTGGTTGTATGAAATCTTGTTTTTAGCTTGTTCTCTGTCCATCTCTTGTAAAATGTGGATGTTTTTGCAAAGCATCCGCTTTTTATACGCCCACATTGAAATGTGGTCGTATATTGTCGTCGCCCCCGTCCGTCCGTCCGTCGTCCGTCCGTCCGTCCGGCGGTCCGGCGGTCCGGCGTCCACAATTGCTTGTGGACACTCTACAGGCTAAAGTTAATATCCGATTTACTTTAAATTTATACACAGTGTTTAAGGTCATGAGACAAAGAAGCCTATTGTTTTTCAGCGATTTCCGATAATAACTACCAGAGTAATGGCCCTTGATCACTTCAAAAAATCTTGTGGACGCTCTAGAGGCCAAAGTTAATATCCGATCGACTTTAAATTTATACACAGCGTTTAAGGTCATAAGACAATGACGCCTATTGATTTTCGGCGATTTCCGATAATTAGTGCCAGAGTTATGACCCTTGATCTCTTTAAAAAATCTTGTGGACGCTCTAAAGGTCAAAGTTAATATCCGATTGACTTTAAATTTATACACAGTGTTTAAGGTCATAAGACGAAGAAGCCTATTGATTTTCAGCGATTTCCCATAATTAGTGCCAGAGTTATGGCCCTTGATCACTTCAAAAAATCTTGTGGACGCTCTAGAGGCCAAAGTTAATATCCGATTGACTTTAAATTTATACACAGTGTTTAAGGTCATAAGACGAAGACGCCTATTGATTTTCAGCGATTTCCGATAATTAGTGCCAGAGTTATGGCCCTTGATCACCTCAAAAAATCTTGTGGACGCTCTAGAGGCCAAAGTTAATATCCGATTGACTTTAGATTTATATACAGTGTTTAAGGTCATGAGACGAAGAAACCTATTGATTTTCGGCGATTTCCGATAATTAGTGCCAGAGTTATGGCCCTTGATCTCTTTAAAAAATCATATGGACGCTCTAAAGGTCAAAGTTAATATCCGATTGACTTTAAATTTTTACACAGTGTTTAAGGTCATAAGACGAAGAAGCCTATTGATTTTCAGCGATTTCCGATAATTAGTGCCAGAGTTATGGCCCTTGATCACCTCAAAAAATCTTGTGGACGCTCTAGAGGCCAAAGTTAATATCCGATTGACTTTAGATTTATATACAGTGTTTAAGGTCATGAGACGAAGAAACCTATTGATTTTCGGCGATTTCCGATAATTAGTGCCAGAGTTATGACCCTTGATCTCTTTAAAAAATCTTGTGGACGCTCTAAAGGTCAAAGTTAATATCCGATTGACTTTAAATTTATACACAGTGTTTAAGGTCATAAGACGAAGAAGCCTATTGATTTTCAGCGATTTCCCATAATTAGTGCCAGAGTTATGGCCCTTGATCACTTCAGAAAATCTTGTGGACGCTCTAGAGGCCAAAGTTAATATCCGATTGACTTCAAATTTATACACAGTGTTTAAGGTCATAAGACAAAGACGCCTATTGATTTTCAGTGATTTCCGATAATTAATGCCAGAGTTATGGCCCTTGATCACCGCAAAAATTCTTGTGGACGCTCTGGAGGCCAAAGTTAATATCCGATTGACTTTAGATTTATACACAGTGTTTAAGGTCATAAGACGAAGAAGCCTATTGATTTTCAGCGATTTCCCATAATTAGTGCCAGAGTTATGGCCCTTGATCACTTAAAAAAATCTTGTGGACGCTCTAGAGGCCAAAGTTAATATCCGATTGACTTTAGATTTATATACAGTGTTTAAGGTCATGAGACAAAGAAACCTATTGATTTTCGGCGATTTCCGATAATTAGTGCCAGAGTTATGGCCCTTGATCTCTTTAAAAAATCATGTGGACGCTCTAAAGGTCAAAGTTAATATCCGATTGACTTTAAATTTATACACAGTGTTTAAGGTCATAAGACGAAGAAGCCTATTGATTTTCAGCGATTTCCGATAATTAGTGCCAGAGTTATGGCCCTTGATCACTTCAAAAAATCTTGTGGACGCTCTAGAGGCCAAAGTTAATATCCGATTGACTTCAAATTTATGCACAGTGTTTAAGGTCATAAGACAAAGACGCGTATTGATTTTCACCGATTTCCGATAATTAATGCCAGAGTTATGGCCCTTGATCACCGCAAAAAATCTTGTGGACGCTCTGGAGGCCAAAGTTAAAATCCGATTGACTTTAGATTTATACACAGTGTTTAAGGTCATGAGACGAAGAAGCCTATTGATTTTCAGCGATTTCAAATAATTACTGCCAGAGTTATCTCCCTTGATAACTTCAAAAATTCTTGTGAGGCTATAGAGGCCAAAGTTACCATCCGATTGACTTCAGATTGATACATAGAGTTTAAGGTGTTGAAACGAACAAGTATTTTGATTTTCAATGAATTTAGATAACTGAACAGCTAAATCCATGATATTAAATGTTTCATGTATATACTAATTGTTAGCGTGGGGTAAAACTTTATAAAAAGCAATCAAATTCTAATGATTTTCTGATAATTACATAATGAGTTGTTACTCTTAATCAGTTTTTAGTGTATTACAAATGTTTCATTACCGAAAAAAGTAAAAATATGCGACAACCCTTGTTGACTGCCCGGACGATTTAGCTGCTGTGGGCGTATGTTTCGTTGCCTGGCAACCTATCTTTCTAAAAAGGATTTAATATAGATGTTCGGTGTTTCCTTTTATGAATATTCTGTATCAAATTATTTATATTTATATTTTAGCCATTTCCTGAATCTGATGCAATTGTTGTTGTGAAGCCACCAGATACACGTGTGGAAAGTATGTATTTATATAAAATATACTATAAAATACCAGTAGTAGTTTTAATATCTTTCATGTTCTTGATGTTTTTTTATTGTTTACCTGTCAATGTGGCAGCGAGTCACGCTTCAGTATTTGCCATATTCTCAAATGATGATCTTTGTTTTATCTCTCGATGACTTCCCTTACTGTAAACAAAGGTTGTTTTGTATTGGTTGCCAACTAATTTATGAATTAAGAGTTTACAAACTTGTAAGGTTCAGTAATTTTATAGATTACCATAATATAGTATGTTTTCTGTCAGTGCAAAAGCTTGTACCGGGATGTTTATCTCCATCAATTGATAACAATATTGATACTTTAAAGTTGAGTTTTATCTATTATTTTAGGTATTCTACATGGTCATCCAGCTCGTAAATTCATCATAGATTTCCTGAGAACAATTGTAATCGACAGTTTCTCGACAAAATCTACAACAGTTATTGACTTAATGTTAGATGTAAGTAAAATATTAGTCTAATGTTCCACACAGGATTTACTTAATAGGTTTATTTTGCCATCCAATTTCCTACTCAAGTTTTATGTCAAATAAGTTATTTTTGCAATGTTGGAAAAAATCGTACTTTTATTGACAATTTATGGAATAGCTCATGCGTATGTGGGCAATGCAGGGAAGAATTATGCTTGGGCATTACATAAAGAAACTAATGATGTTGTAGGATCTTAGTGTTAAATGTATGGATTTAGCTGATGATATATTGATACATATTCTTTTGAATGATTCTAGGGTTACCCAGAACATGCCAGTAGAGCACAACAGAAACAGTTTCAGACAGAAATGTTAAAGATATTAATGGAACATCTTTTAGCTGCAGATGTATTATTAGGTGATCAAGCAGCATTACCTATTACTGGAAATAGCTACAGTAATATGGCTAATAATGTCTTCTACTTTGCTAGTAGAGTTGTTGATAAATTGTGGCAAGGTAGGAAAACCATATTTAACATCTGCTTATAATTTTAACATCTGCTTATAATTTTGCTTACTGTATATTCATTTCAGTTTCATTTGTTTGCATATATAATACATGATTTAAACTTTAAAGAAACAACATGAAATGCATTTGAATAGATCGTATTAAAATAATAATTTGCAACTTTTAGAATTGTAATTTCTTGATTTCTTTATTAACAGGTGTATTTACAAGAGAGGCAAAAGAAGTATTTGATTTTGTCAGTAAATTAATTTCACAGAGTAAAAGAAAATGTAAGTACTCTGAAGACAACGAAAATTTTAATAAATAGTTACAAGAATCAGGGAGAGGGGAGGGGAGACTTGAATCAGTTAATAAATACCCCTGAAAATACGGATGACATCAAAGTAACTATCTATATTGCTTATGTTGAGGTTGTAAAGATTTTAATATTTGTTTTATTCACAGCATCTGGAGTGTCATTGGATCCTATATATAAGTGTTTAAACAGAACTATATTGTTTCAACTATCACGACCTATTGATAGTATAGCCAGTCAGACAGGTGTACTTGATTCATTACATAAACTAACCAGTAACAGAAGTCTAGTCTTTGGACCAGGAAATTATGATCAGGAATTTCTAGGTTGTCTATGTAACTGTTTACTTCAACTAACAGAGGATCCTGAAAGCAGGTTAATATAAAGACATTATTATCAGAATCTCATTAATTAATTGCTATGTGTCAACAGTGGTATTCACCCCAGAATTCAGATATTCAATGTCTAGGCTTATTGTGGGCACAAGATAAAATATGTTAAAGAGAAGACAAAATGGGCGATGTGACCAGTTATCCCTGTTTAACAGTGGCTAGTTTCATTCATATTGAACTTGTCAATGTTAGACAAAATGATATCACTATTTTCCTTGTCACAAACTATGTGTTCAGGCCATTTTATGTTGGACGGGAAATCTTTAAAGGAGGTAAACCTTTTATTAGATAAGTTATCCCAGATTAATCTAACATAAACCTTTCTTAGTAGTATTATCCCACATTTTTGATTTCTAATGCTTCATACATAGGCCAAAAAATAATGTTCAATTCTTACATATGGAAATTGAATACATATCTCATATTAATTGCAATGTCTTTGTTTTAATTCTAATTTAAGTGGAGCCAATTTGAGTGAATCTAAAGCACGGATGACTACATGGCATGTTGATCCTGATATTGATGATCCTACTACAAATTGTTCTACAGTAAATACACATAATTCAGCTTTAACCGAAGGAATGAAACTAGTAGCTAACGCTGCTAAAAGAGTATGGGAAGAATTGTATGTATGTAAGAAACCTGTAAGTAATAACTTACTTTATCATAATCCTGACCACAATTTTATGTCACTCAACAAATTTGTGAAAATATTCCAATTAGTTATTATTTATGAGAATCACTTGTTGGTTCATGAGTATATAGAGATATTTTGGTGGGTGACTCATGATTAGATACTGTAGTTCCTTTCCCAGTGACATCGCAAGATGGTAGAATTCTATATTAATTGATTAATGATATTCAACCATTTTTATTTGTTTGGTTTTATCATTTCAGGCTCTTGAAGATATTTTCCGAACTCAGCTCAATAATATCAACAGCTCCACTAAAACGTTCTCCACACCTGACTTAAATACTGTCAGGTAATAAATTAAATCTCTCCAATAAATACCAATTAAAATCTCTACAATTAAATACCAATTAAAAGCACTTCAGTAAATACACATCAAATTCACTTCAATAAATACACATCAAATTCACTTCAAGAAATGCACATTCAAATTCACTTTAAGAAATGCACATTCAAATTCACTTCAATTGAAAATGTACCATTTATTTCTTGAAATAAGTGATTGGGTTTAAGAAAGAATTAATCATAAAATTAATTTTTTCTTTTATAGACTATTGATACAGGAAGCAGCATCTAAAATCTGGGTTACGTATGCTGAGAATGAAAGAAGATCACCATTTACTAATTCTGATAAATTACAGACACAAATACAATCAGTAAGTTGTTTAACGATAAACATTTATAACATAATATTTCAATTTAATATTTGTCAGAAAACATAATTAGTAACACATGCTTCCTGTTTTATTGTTGCAGAAATTACAGAAGGTAGGAAGTGGTGTATTAAGGTTAGCCAGCAGACGGTCAAAGAGAGAAATTCCCACTAAGCAATCTCCAGCGACTACTGTTCATTATAATGTAAGATTTCCCTGAAAATAGTTAAACATAATTATACGCCTACATTTTCATGTGGACATTGTCGTCGCCCCTGTCTGTCTGTCCGTTCGTTTACAATTGTTTGTGAACACTCTACAGGTCACAATATTTTATCCGATTATACACTTGAAATATAGGTTTATCACCCTAAGATCATGATTCCTTTCGATATTGGCATGTATCTGACTGTAACTTCATGGATTATGGCCCCTAATTGTACAAAAAATCATGGTTTTAGCTATTGAACACTGTAGAGGTCACAATTTTAAACTGATTTTGATGAAACTTGAAATGCATGTTTATTACCCAAAGATCTTGGTTCCTTTTGATATTTGTGCATATCGAATTGTAACTTCATGAATTATGGCCCTTGATTGTAGGAAAAATTCACTTTCTTTTTAGCTTTTTCTCTATCCATCTCTCGAAAATGTGGGCGTATCCTGCCTGGTAGCTGCTGGTTTTTATAAGGTTACTCTTTAATTATAATGACATGGTTTCTTTGCTCAAGCACAATATTGAGTGGAAAGTCAAAGAATGTTTTTTGCTGAAAGACAATCTAGACATTGTTGTTTTTTGCACCCTTCAACCCCCTTCTATTTCAGTTTTTCCATTCATGGACTGTAAGTCATGTGACATTAGTGAAGGATGTTGTCAACTTTCAACATAAACAGTATCAACAGGTGGGAAATTACATTTAAACACTTCTCTAATAGATAAACATACATATAGCATGGTGTAGGACAGAACCTGATAGGAATACATATGATAGTAGACCTGTATGCTTTTTGATGAGACTGCTTTTTATTGTGTGTGGTTTGAAAGTATGAGTTCATTTGTTCGGGAATATGGGGTCTTTTAACACAATTCTGCATTAAAGCATCCTAAGGAATCTCACAGATAGTCAAAGTTTTGCATATTAATGAATTTCAGATCAAAGAATTTACACTTTTCTGTAAATATTTCAGAGTCAGATACATTTAGAGAAATATTTGGTAGAAGAATGGTCGACAATGGAACATGAGTTATTAAGAGTGAGAGGTTTATGGGGACCACAGTATGGTTGTCGATTAGACAAGTATTTATTAGATATGACAGAGGGTCCGAGTAGAATGAGGAAGAAGATGATATTAAATGATATGTTTTATGTTCACTATCCATATAGACCAGATTTAGAGGACAGTGTAAGTAATCGTAAAGGTATACGTAAACATGACATTTGATACAAGAATGAATAAATCAAAACAGAAATAAAAAAAAGCAAACAATTATTTTGTCGAATTATAATATGGAATACTTGATTAAATTATTTAGAATTTTATTGTCTCGATCCTATAAACTGCGATGATATTTACAATAAACAAAATAAGAATTCATTATGGTTGACTTCACATTTCTTATTTGTTCTCGGGAATGACAGTACCTAATTGCATATGACTTAATGGCAATTAAACAGTATGATAGTATGTTATTGTCTGATAATTAGAATGTATTGATATGAATAATTCAAGAGATAAATGTGGTCTGTTTATGTTTTGTTGTATTATATATTACAGCCGCTACGTTATAAAGTAGCTATAAGTTTTGATAGTAAAGAATATTGTGATCAGTATAGACCATGTGGTATATTAGCTGTACAGAAACTACCTATAATACGTGATGATAACGCTGATTTATTAACAGCTGATCCAGAAAACGGAATGGGATCACCTGAAGGTATTTATTTCATTTTGTTCCATCATGATAAATGTGATTAATGTACTATTACTAGAGTTCATTACTGCCCTAGTCAAATGTTTCCCAGAAAGGCTCAATCAAGCATAGCAAGCTGTTTGTTGCATTTTTCTTTTATATGTATATGACAATGTACTTTGTTTATGTTTCAGTTGATATTATGAAAATGCCTAAGTTTATATCTAAATCTGGTGTTGATGACGAGGATCAAGATGATAATACCAACACAGAAGAAGATAAAACAGATGGACAGACAGAAAATCAACATGAAGATCAGGCGACTAAAAGCAGGGGAGATAATCAAGCAATACTAAGATTATTGGGAGAAGGAGAAAAGGTAGGATATATACATGAGCTATTATAATATTAAAACGGTGTGGTTTATTAAGTTATTAGTTTAGCATGCAAAATGGTTTTGTGATGTATAAATTTATCATCTCTCAATGTTACAGATCAGTCATATGTTCAGATGTGCTAGAATTCAAGGTTTAGATACAGCAGAAGGTCTCTTACTGTTTGGTAAAGATCATTTTTATGTAGTTGATGGATTTACACTTCTAAAAACTAGAGAGATACGAGACATTGACAGTTTACCTGAAGGGTAAGTAAGCCATCTTTAATACAAATTATACTAGGAACAGTCCACTGTAAAATATTTACCATGGAAATCTTTTAGATATAATAATGTAAGAATTTAATTATTGATATATTACAGATATCATGATCCTATTATACCTAAATCATCCATGAGTACTGGTGGAGCCTTGAAGAGAATGTAAGTAAATTAAACAATATATTTTTTAATATTTGAAATGTACCATAGTGTAATTAATTGACTGACTTGTGGCTGCTTGAGATCTGTATTCATTGTTAAGATTGTACACAGAAGATTGTTGAATTTGTTTAAAACAAAGGTACCAGTAATTGTCTTTAACATAATTTATTGAATTATATCAAAAAATTGACCCCAAAAAACAAAAAAACCAGCAAATGTAGAGTTTCTAATTGTCTACAATTACAGTTTTATATAATATTTGTTTAATCTGTAGGTTTAGTAAGTTTGAGTATGATGAAGTAGGTGAAGTACATAAAAGAAGATATTTATTACAACCTATTGCTATAGAAGTTTTCTCTACTGATGGTAGAAATTATCTCTTAGCTTTCCCTAGAAAAACAAGAAACAAGGTTTATAGCAAGTAAGTATACTTGTTCTATCAGTTTTACATGGAGGACATTTGCAATGTCTAATTGAAGTGATATTGAACATTATTATTAGACAAAAATTTTGATTATTAATTTAGATATTAAAAATGCATTATATAAGATTTAGATAAAGAGCTGACAGTCCTTGGTATGATAGTTTAAAAATAGATAATGAAAAAGGAATATATTGAAAATTTCATTCAAACTTCATTCTGAGCGAAGTTGTAATTATTTGAAGAATAACATAGTCTCGATTGTTGTGACTAACGTTATTACGAAAATAAACAAATTAATTAAATGGCGATCCAGTTTCAATCTCCTCAAAATGACTGATGGTCTGGAGAGTTGATTATGGGCTTGTCATGTGAATAAATGTCGATTAATTATGTAATATTTGAGGTAGTCTCTTATCATCCAAACAAATATTCTACGAATATTAGTCTGGATGGGTCCTCAAAATTTGACAGAAAGTTGGTCATTGTCTGGATTATCCAGTCTTTTAAGTTACCACGTACTGAATCTATCAAAACATCTCGCTTGTCAACATTGACACTCTCTAAAATTTTGTTTTAAAGGTTTTAATTGAAATGGTAATTTTCTCTCATCATGAATCAAACGTATGGCTTCTCACAATCTCCTTAATCGCGATTCATGCTGTTGTATCATCTCTATTTTGTTTCTAATAATAGATAAGCCAAGTGAATTGTGGGATATATTTTATCCTCGCTTTATAGAATCTATCAAAATCGGCCCGGCTTCATAATATCTATCACTTACCGAGACTTTAGCCAAAAGGTTCCATTGCTCATGCGTAACCGGGAGTTTGGTTTTTTATGTGGTAGATTATCCAGTAATTTTCGTCAATAATTGAGAACCGACCCAGACCCTCCGTGCGTTGAAGACTAGGGGGTTCTGGGTGACCGAGACTATATTTGAGGCCAAAAGAAAGATCTGCAATAGACAGATTTAGCTCTTACATAATGCATAATGTATCTTTAAACATTTTTTATGCAAGAGCAAAATCTGGCTATTGTAGTTCTTTCTTAAGGTCTGAAATGTTATAAAAACTATTAATTTACTTATCAAGACCATAATCAACTCTTGATGTCAAGGCTAGCCTGTGATATTTCTTGGATTATAATTTCGATTTGCTGCAAAACTTTTCTTTGTGATTACTAATTTTGTCTTACCGACTTAAGTAATGATGATCAAGGTTAAACTATAGTTTTTAACCATTATAGTGAGAACTACGAACTTGTTATCAAATTTCCCATAATGTATCTTTAAGTTTATTATTTGTATTTTAGGTTTATGTCTGTTGGTACAGCTATAACTGATAATGCACAACAATCAGTATCTGGTCAGAAACAAAATGTCAAGGTAGAATCTGGGTACGTACATTTCATCATCTTATTTTATATAATATTGGAATTTGATAAATTTTATGAAGTGAGATATGCTGTTTAATGAATTAGAAATTGAATTTATTTCTTCCGAATGGAAGAATTTGAATATGATTATGTTTCAACAATAAAATACCGTTTTACTATGTCTTTCTAGTGGAGGAATAATCAGTAGTTTGATTTTTGAGAAATCTGTCACACAGAGATGGGAGGTATGTTATTACTTATATTGCATTAAACTCATTGATGGTCATTTACATGTTTCAGACAATATCTAATTTTTAACATTTTGGTCGATTACTAAACTGTACTTAAATTGCTTATTCAACATTTATGGAGAAACGAAAAAATATATAAACTTTAGATAATCAAAAGATTTTAGTGAAGATTATAGATGCTGCTACGTACTTGTTTTGATTATACCTTATTTTTATTTTCTGCCGAGGAAGCTGAATTTTGACAAATTTTCAATTTAAAATATCTTTGTACATTGAATCATTTTTGAGCTGATAGTCCTTTCAGAGATTAACTATCAAAATCCCTCAAATGATGATAGTGGTTTATTTTAAGGTTTAATTAATCAATCTATATGACAAAGTGTTATAGCAGGATATTGATGGTCGAGTTCAGGAGCTTTAAAAACTTAGTGTTACATGAATTACTTAATTTATTACTATATTTTGATTGACAATAATTGTATATTATAGAGAGGAGAAATAAACAACTTCCAGTATTTAATGCATCTAAATACTCTTGCTGGTAGATGTTACAATGATTTGATGCAATATCCTGTCTTTCCTTGGATTCTAGCAGATTATGATGCACAGGTAATATTTCTTTTTGATTTACACTCTCTAGAATCAGCAATTGGATAGTTAGGTATATGTCATCACCCAAACAAAGAATTTTGACATTTCATTTTTACATTTCCTTAATATCTCATAGAAAAATAAACAATGTTTTGATAAAATGAAATGACTTCTTACTTTTTGTCGCAGACTGGACTGATGAAAACTGGAGATTTATGACAGATATAGCTACTGTTACATGAAATCTATATTTTTGTTTTCTAGGAATTGGATCTTAGTAATCCGGCTACATTTCGTGATTTATCTAAACCAATGGGTGCTCAGACCCCAGATAGATTAAAACAGTTTGAGAAACGATACAATGAATGGGATGACCCACAAGGTAAATATTTTATAAGTAATACCCCAGTTGTGTAGTTCGATTTTATTTCTTATTTCCATTTTAAAGATACAAGAAGCCTCGATTGTTCATATAATACCCTAAAAGTAAATAGTATGTATATAAAGACTGTTATTATGTAATTAGATATATTAAAGTATATACAGAATAGGGAGGTCTGTATGAATAAAGTATACAGAATAGACTGGCCTGTAATATATAAAGTATAGAGAATAGGCTAGCTGGTATAAAAAAGATGAAAAGACATAGATAACTGTGTGAAATCTATAGAAGATCACTTTGAATAATGTTTGACAAGAATTTGAATAAAAAGAGAAGGAGATGGGGCTTAACATCTACTTGACAGACTAGGTCATTTGGGGACTAACATATGGTTCAATTTTATTTCGATAATTTGTTTGTGCGTAGGGGTCTTTAGCATGTTGTTGTCTTAAACTCACTATGTAACATGTATTCTTGCATGTTAATGGTGTTAAGTACTGGATTATATTATGGGTATTTAATTTATTGCTGGAATAACTTTTATTTTATTAGGTGAAACTCCACCATACCATTATGGAACACATTACTCCTCAGCTATGATAGTAGCTTCTTATCTAGTTAGAATGGAACCATTTACACAACATTTCTTAAAACTACAGGTAAGGCCTCACCAGATGCTTGATGATTTTCTTAGGTTGCTAAATCTCCAGCCTACAAATGTGCCAAAAATCACTTTCAGCTGGATTATACCTCAGCAGAACTTTTAATGAAATCACAGTGGTGTCTTCCACATGTCCTAATATATATATATAGATACAAGTCTGATTATAACATACATAAATATAGCGAACAATAAGCTAAAACAAAGAAGAAGTAACCAGGCACATAAATTTAATCAAAATTTTAGGATCGGACAAATATATTACTCTATATTATTTATTGAATTATTCTGTAATGCTTTTTCAGGGAGGCCATTTTGATTTAGCTGATCGTATGTTTCATAGTATTCGTGAAAACTGGTTATCAGCATCGAAACACAATATGGCAGATGTAAAGGAATTAATTCCTGAATTCTTTTACCTCCCTGACTTTCTTCTAAATTCTAATAGCTTTGATTTAGGTAGGTGATCATACTAGTATTATTCAGTGTCGTACATATATGTCTCTTATTTATTTGTTAGTTTGTATGAAAAACTCTTTAAAACATGTTTCTCAGCAGCTATCTGAAGGTCTGTAATATTTTTGAAAAAAAAAATATGCAAATGCTGAGTTGCATTTGGATAGCCTACAAGTTTCCGAACTGCCATTGATTATATAATGCAAACAAAAGGTCATATGGTGAAGAAAATTTGACAGTCATTTCAGCACATTATTCTAAATGTAAAGTAAATTAAGTACCGACTATTTTAACCCACTCTCATCAATGGGTATTGTGAAACTGCTCCTTTGAATAAATTCACTATTTATCAATGTATACTTTTATAATATAAACTATTTATATCTGTACGTAATATATACTTGTGTAATATGAAATATTGATATTTGTAATATATACTTGTACTTGTATATTATAAACTATTTTTACTAACCACAGGTTGTAAACAAAGTGGTGTTCCATTAGGAGATGTTATTCTTCCAACTTGGGCCAAATCTGATCCTAAAGAGTTCATCAGAGTTCACCGAGAGGTATGGTAGTATTTTGATTACTGGTAAACAGTCAAGTTATAATTTATCAAAACATTTAGAAGAATTCAATAAGAATAGTATTGTCATTTTCAATAAGTTCTGAGGGCTATTTTGATCAAAATTAATACCGCTTTATGAAAAGATCTGGTGGTCAAGAACATGTGGGAACTCTTGACAGAATCTTTAGAAACCAATGGTGGATGGAGGGGGTTAAGAAATACACATTTTTTGTTGGGAAGTTTGTCTATAAAACAAGGTATTCCTACTTGGCCAGGTAATTTAAGATGAAATAAACCTGACATGATTTATATTTTTCTGTAACTTAATAGTAAATTATATGGCTATATTTCCAATTTATTTGTCATATGATTTTATTTTTCTAGGCATTAGAATGTGATTATGTGAGTGCACATCTACATGAATGGATAGATCTAATATTTGGTTATAAACAGAGTGGTACACCAGCAGTAGAAGCTGTTAATGTATTTCATCATCTATTTTATGAAGGAAATGTAGATATTTATTCTATTGATGATCCTCTCAAGAAGAGTGCTACAATAGGTTTTATTAACAACTTTGGTCAGATTGCAAAACAGGTTTGTGATATAGTTTGAGTGATTTCAATTCTTCATTTTTATACGCCCACATTTTCATGTGGACGTATATTGTCGTCGCCCCTGTTCGTCCGTCCGTCCGTGTTCACGAATGGCTATCTGTTGGGTCAAATTTTAGTACAATGGACACTTGTTGGGTACTTAGGGACTTGTTGGGTATACCCAAGAACAACTGAAATTGGGATGTGTTTTTCATGACATTATTGGGTATTTCAGAAGAAAAACCCAAGAAAGGTTCGGACCCCAGTATGTCCATCAATATTTGTCCATACGTGCATTTCTTCATATTTCAATTTCCCTCCCTAATAATGTAAAGGTCAAGGTGGTTTATGATCTGTAGATCACTTTCAGCCTATCGGTAAGCTGATCCATTTTCAGCCAATCAGGCAGCTGCAGTTGAGTCCATACCTTCTTGGGTATTGGAAGACCAGGAGGAAATTGGTAAGTTGTGTTTTATTTTCATTTTTGCTTTAATTTTCTCTAATGGTATTCATTAGATAAAAGGTAGATCATGTATTCATTTTAAATAAACATTCTACTTTCTCTATGTTGAAGAATAATGTGTAACCATCAAAATTGTCCAAAATAGCAAAAATAATATGTGACAAAATGGCGTCTTGGCCATGCTTGTAATGTCTAGGCTACTATTTTTTTGCTTGTTATGTGTGTGGATTGGTTAACATATGAAATGTATCTTGTCTTTGAACACTGTTCACATTATCAGTTCAGAGAAATTCTGTGTTTAACATTAAAAATGGATATTCATTGTTTCCTCTAATTCAAATATGTTCAAAAAATACAGATTCCTAGGCTAATTTTCTTTGACCTTGTGTCACTTTATATTGTGGCTTGTGTTGTTTGAGATTTGAATGTTGCTTTCACAGTTGAAGGAAGATTATTGATATAGACATAGCTTCACGGGTATGCATCTTTATTGATGGCTATGTAATCTTGAGCTAAAATTTTGTTCTGTTAGAATATTTTTGATGACGAATGTAGCCAAGAATTTTGGACAATTTTATGTCCAACACTTGATGAGTAAGATATGTCCAAACTTTATTGGCTTCAAGTATATTTAAATCAGATTCAGCCTTTTGGAATTTTTTTAATGACGAATGTAGCCAAGAATTTTGGACAATTTTATGTCCAACACTTGATGAGTAAGATATGTCCAAATTTATTCATTGGCATCCATTCCGCTAATTTCATAGAAAGACGTAACAAAGACTTTTAGAAAACTATTGCACTGTGTAGTTGAAGGTAGATCAACATATTTCTGTTCAAGACACATTTCATCTAGCAGCAACGAGTGGCAAGGCCAGGTATGCTGAGCTTTTGGTTACTTCTCAGTAGTGTTCTGCGAGCAAGAATAACAATAAAAAATTGAATTAACTGGGTGTTCCGAGGTATTGTTATTTTTGGTCAAATTAGGGTTTCAGAGAGGCAAATTTCAAGGGATTAGGATAATGCATGTTGTATAAACTCTAGAATTAATACTTGATTAAATGCAAATCATTATCTTGCAGGTTGATTCAATTGTTTGTTACTGTTTTTGAAACAGCTGTCCTCATAGTGCAGAATTATAAGGTAAGGATTTCCCAAAAAATTTTGAACAATTTTATGTCTAAACCTTGATGAGTAAGATATGTCTGAACGTTATTGGCTTCAAGTATTTTAAAATCAGATTCAGTCTGTTAAAATATTTTCAATGACGAATGTAGCCAAGAATTTTGGACAATTTTATGTCCAACACTCGATGAGTAAGATATGTCCAAATTTTATTGGCTTCAAGTATTTTAAAATCAGATTCAGTCTGTTAGAATATTTTCAATGACGAATGTAGCCAAGAATTTTGGACAATTTTATGTCCAACCCTTGTTGAGTAAGATATGTCTGAAAGTTATTGGCTTCAAGTATTTTACAATCAAATTCAGTCTGTTAAAATGTTTTCAATGACGAATGTAGCGAAGAATTTTGGACAATTTTATGTCCAACACTTGATGAGTAAGATATGTCCAAACTTTATTGGCTTCAAGTATTCTACAATCAAATTCAGTCTGTTAGAATATTTTTAATGAAGAATGTAGCCAAGAATTTTGGACCAATTTTATGTCCAACACTTGATGAGTAGGATATGTCCAAACTTTATTGGCTTCAAGTATTCTACAATCAAATTCAGTCTGTTAGAATATTTGTAATGAAGAATGTAGCCAAGAATTTTGGACAATTTTATGTCCAACACTTGATGAGTAGGATATGTCCAAACTTTATTGGCTTCAAGTATTTTAAAATCAGATTCAGTCTGTTAGAATATTTTCAATGACGAATGTAGCCATTAATTTTGGACAATTTTATGTCCAACCTTTGATGAGTAAGAAATGTCCAAACGTTATTGGCTTCAAGTATTTTGAAATCAGATTCAGTGTGTTAGAATATTTTCAATGACAAATCTAGCCAAGAAATTTGGACAATTTTATGTCCAACCCTTGTTGAGTAAGATATGTCTGAAAGTTATTGGCTTCAAGTATTTTACAGTCAAATTCAGTCTGTTAAAATGTTTTCAATGACGAATGTAGCAAAGAATTTTGGACAATTTTATGTCCAACACTTGATGAGTAAGATATCTCCAAACTTTATCGGCTTCAAGTATTCTACAATCAAATTCAGTCTGTTAGAATATTTTTAATGAAGAATGTAGCCAAGAATTTTGGACAATTTTATGTCCCACACTTGATGAGTAAGATATGTCCAAACTTTATTGGCTTCAAGTATTTTAAAATCAGATTCAGTCTGTTAGAATATTTTCAATGACGAATGTAGCCAAGTATTTTGGACAATTTTATGTCCAACCCTTGATGAGTAAGAAATGTCCAAACGTTATTGGCTTCAAGTATTTTGAAATCAGATTCAGTGTGTTAAAATATTTTTAATGACAAATGTAGCCAAGAATTTTGGACAATTTTATGTCCAACACTTGATGAGTAAGATATGTCCAAACTGTATTGGCTTCAAGTATTTTAAAATCAGATTCAGTCTGTTAGAATATTTTCAATGACGAATGTAGCCAAGAATTTTGGACAATTTTATGTCCAACCCTTGATGAGTAAAAAATGTCCAAACGTTATTGGCTTCAAGTATTTTGAAATCAGATTCAGTGTGTTAAAATGTTTTCAATGACGAATGTAGCAAAGAATTTTGGACAATTTTATGTCCAACATTTAATGAGTAAGATATGTCCAAACTTTATCGGCTTCAAGTATTCTACAATCAAATTCAGTCTGTTAGAATATTTTTAATGAAGAATGTAGCCAAGAATTTTGGACAATTTTATGTCCAACACTTGATGAGTAGGATATGTCCAAACTTTATTGGCTTCAAGTATTCTACAATCAAATTCAGTCTGTTAGAATATTTTTAATGAAGAATGTAGCCAAGAATTTTGGACAATTTTATGTCCAACACTTGATGAGTAGGATATGTCCAAACTTTATTGGCTTCAAGTATTTTAAAATCAGATTCAGTCTGTTAGAATATTTTCAATGATGAATGTAGCCAAGAATTTTGGACAATTTTATGTCCAACCTTTGATGAGTAAGAAATGTCCAAACGTTATTGGCTTCAAGTATTTTGAAATCAGATTCAGTGTGTTAGAATATTTTCAGTGACAAATGTAGCCAAGAATTTTGGACAATTTTATGTCCAACCCTTGTTGAGTAAGATATGTCTGAAAATTATTGGCTTCAAGTATTTTACAATCAAATTCAGTCTGTTAAAATGTTTTCAATGACGAATGTAGCCAAGGATTTTGGACAATTTTATGTCCAACCCTTGTTGAGTAAGATATGTCTGAAAGTTATTGGCTTCAAGTATTTTACAATCAAATTCAGTCTGTTAAAATGTTTTCAATGACGAATGTAGCAAAGAATTTTGGACAATTTTATGTCCAACCCTTGTTGAGTAAGATATGTCTGAAAGTTATTGGCTTCAAGTATTTTACAATCAAATTCAGTCTGTTAGAATATTTTTAATGAAGAATGTAGCCAAGAATTTTGGACAATTTTATGTCCAACACTTGATGAGTAAGATATGTCCAAACTTGATTGGCTTCAAGTATTTTAAAATCAGATTCAGTCTGTTAGAATATTTTCAATGACGAATGTAGCCAAGAATTTTGGACAATTTTATGTCCAACACTTGATGACTAAGATATTGGCTTCAAGTATATTTAAATCAGATTTTTGAGAGCTTCATCCTACATGTATTCCTGGGTCGCCCTGCAAATTTCAGCTTCCTAGCTCAATTAGAACTGTTTTTAAACCACTTCCATGGTTGAGCCACAGATTGACGGTCAAACGAGCGTCATACATGCGCATGTATGAGCCCCCATATTTTTGAAACTATTGGAGCTAGGAAGCTGAAATTTTCAGAGCTTCATCCTACATGTATTCCTGGGTCGCATGAGCCACGCATAAGCCGACGACGCGAAAGAAGTTGACTTCATGCGCATGTATGAGCCCCCATATTTTTGGAACTATTGGAGCTAGGAAGCTGAAATTTTCTGAGCTTCATCCTACATGTATTCCTGGGTCACTCAGCTTCCTAGCTCAATTAGAACTGTTTTTAGACCCCTTCCATGATTGAGCTACAGATTCAGGTCGAACGAGCGTGATTCACCCCCCCCCATATAGGCTTTATTTTTTGGCCTTCCCGAAGGAATATTTTCATGGGACTGTTCCTGTGAGCAGGCATTAGGGTTAGGAAGGTTGTGTTAAAATTTCAGACTGATTGGACAAGAATCAAGAGATTCAGGTGGTTTACAGTTCGGGGTATTTTGCACGTTTTACGCAAGCCTCGGGTTTTACGCCAATTTATGGCATATGTATCAATCAGAAGAAGATGTGTCACATACAAAATTTGGGGCATGTGACCTGTTATTTGAGGGGTTAACACTATTTTTTAAATAATTTTGTGTCTAGAGCTTAAAGGGGCTATGTTGAAGACGACTTTGTCCCTAAATACACCTAAATACACGCTAATATAAAAATGAAACAGGAAATCATCAATTGTTATTCTCATTATTATTGTTATTATTTTTTAAGCTGGTAAGGATGAATTCAGCTTCACCGATGATGATGAAGATGACGATTATGATCATACCCCTAAAAAAAAAGGAGTACTAATGGTAATTTTCATATTTATGTAGAGTCAAATCTTGATATATTAAACACACAAATCACTTGCGGCAATGACTGACTTTTAATCTGACTCAATGGCTGTACAAATTAGCACCTGGTAATGATAATTCTTTGTCTTTTACCGAAATCAAAATGGAAACCATTAAAGTTCGAAATATTACAAATATGCATGAACAATAATTGTTTATTGTCACAACACTAAGTCCAGAATCTTTTAATTAATAATTTTTTAAAAAATATAACCTTGGTTAATAAAAATCGACTATAATATTTACCATTGTAATTGGGTATTACTCTCAGGCTAAAAAACTCTTTAAAAGCTAGTTCAGATTGACTTGGAGTATTACCATGGTTTTTTTATGAGCATTTATCTTTCACTTTTTTGATTTTTTTAAAAAAATTTTATATTACAGTCAGTACTAGAGTAAGATGGAGTAAGGAAGAAGAGACGGAAATAAGACACTTCTTCAAAGAATATTTTGCAACGAAAGCCACTCCTGGGCGGGAAGCATGTGAAAACATTATAAAACAGAGTAAATTTTTGAAAAGAAGGATTTGGGAAACTCTGAAAAAAAAGGTCTGGAACATGATCAAAAAGAAGTGAATGTACATGTTGGACTAATACAGTCGATTTCACATGCAGGCTGAAGATGATACTTCATCAAGTTTATGATGTTATTTAATTGAATTACATTTTCAGGGTTCATCTAAATAATTATATAGTACAATTTCACCAACCAATGGGTAAATGTTGTCATACTACTTGACCTAGATATGCCTTAGTGCCAATGCCAACAAAATATCTCTTATATACAGGAGAGTTTCTGACAAATACAAACTCTGCAGCTTTAAGATTATATTTGAGAAACCATTGATGCCTCATTAATCAGTTTGATGAATATGATATGAATATTTTGTGCTTGTTTTTATCCGGATTTGACACTACATAAAAGTGGAGGTCACTATATGCAGATTGAAGAGTTGGTTTTTGGACAAAACCGAAACGGAATTGAGATTTTATTTTAAACCCTTCAAATGCCATATTTTATTTTAATAAATGTATTTGAATCGCCAGATCTCAAGTATCCATGAATCTCAAAGTCTCATTGTCAATTTGCTGAAATAAGAAAACATGACCCTTGACATCCGGACAATATTATACTCTGCTGTGTTCAATTGCATATACACATGTAAAGACCAATTTCATGAAAGTATAAGCAGGGGAAATTGACTTACACAGCGCATGAGCTGACTTAGTGTAGCAAAGATTTTAGATTTTTATAAAATTTAGTGTGTAGGTTTCTATCCAAAAAATTTAGGAAGAATTCAAAACTGAGCATGATTCCACAAATATTTCCAGAGTTACTGCCCTTGATATACCGAGAATATATGTTAAAAGTGGCATGTGAACTCGATAGAGGTCACAGTGATTGCCAGTAAACAAATTTCAATATTGAAAAAAGGTAATTGCTTATAGGTTTTATACATGTATACCAAGTTTCAAAGCAATCAGAAGGTAAATAAGCGATATGTGAAGCACATTTAGGATCAAATAAGGTTTAATTAAAAAATTTCACTATCTAGCCAGTTAATTAATACCAACATGCTGCCTCAAGATAATCAATGCCACTATGGTGTATTGGTTGTAAATAATATCTCATATACTATGTATCACAATCAGTAACATTAAAGGCCCACCTGTTGAACAGTTTTAATCAAATTTGCAACTTGTTGATTTGTTGGTCTCATTTCAATTTTTAAAATTCTGAGATCGTATATACCAAGTATCAAATCAATAGATAATAGCAGTAAATAATCAAATTGGTGTAGCCTTAGTAGTGTATGACAATGGACATAAAGAATCATTACCAAGTCATATCTGTAAATGCAGCATATGCATAACAGTCTTAAAGAATGAACACGATAAAAATTCATATGACAGGAAATAGAAATGATAAAAATACTAAAATAGCAAAACAAATGACTTCAACAAAGTCAAAACAAGAGTATATTACCATGCCAACGCCGTATTTAACACATTTCATACAAGTGTCATAAATCACTATTATATAACATAGTGAAGACATATTTTATACTCTTTTATCTTTCCTGTCAGATAAATAAACTTCAAATATATCTAGTTTTGATGCTTATTCTAATTAACCCCACCAATGCCATAGTCACATCAATCTGATAGCTTGATGAAATGCAACAGTCAAATACAAAGTGCAATATTTATTAGAAATTGGGCTTAACATGCCTGTGCAGTGTATTTGATGTCAAACACAACAAAGTATAAAATTGTCCGGATGTCAAGGGTCATGCTTTAATTTCGTCAAATTGACAATGGGAAAAAAATCTGTAACATAACAAATATGTGAAATGTACAAAAATAGATAATAAAAGATCCTTTCAAATCTGTTGTTCATAATATAATACAGACTTATCTGAGAAAGTTCTTTGGCATCTCATGCAAACAACCTCACATATGAAAAAAGGTCTTCTAAAGTGGTTTTGACCAGTTTGTGTATTAGTAATACCTTTGTACATGTACTGTAGCTGCTTTATTGAAAACGCTTTTGAATTTCATATCTTTAATCAATAAAATTTTGAAAAAAATCCCCATTATATATAGTAATTGAATGAGATGAATATGTCATTTTCAGATATCCGACAGCACATAACTTGCTTTGCTGTTTCTTTTTGATTGACAACCATTCACAATGCTTATTATAATGAAAGCATTCTAACCAGTAGAGCAAAAATCCTATCAGATCATTCCTCAGCGTTAAATGAATTTTCAACCTCTATTAATTGCCCTTGCCCTAATAGCTAAGTAACAAGTTCCAGTTGATTAAAACTTGGCTTAAAGCATTGTATCACTTACATGTAGACAGAGAATGTTACTGATTTTCAGCCCTTATTAATATTGTGATTAAGGGGAAGGTAATGTGATTGCATAGTTGTAAACTCTTGATGTATTCTAACATTTTCTACAAATTTGTATCCAATGAAGAACCAAATGTAGGAAGAAATACTCAACCATGAAAGCCTTGGACTGTAGCCCAACAATCCATGGACAGATTAGTTAACAACATAGAAAGACCACTTGTGACCACGCTTGAGTAAAATTTAATAATTCTCTGAGCTTTATGGATATCATTTACTGGTATTTACTCTCTGGCAACATTTCAAGGATGATTCCAATTATAATTTGATCCACAAGCGATCAAAGTTTCAATTCTAAGCAGTAGATGTAAATATGAGTCAGGTCAGGTTATACAACACAAGTAAAATTTGTTGGAAACTGTAGGCAACATATTGGAAATAGTCCGCATTTAAATTAGAAGAGCTTTGTGAAATTTTATCCCACCCCTGATAATTGGTGTCTGGGACAGTGTTACCCAACAGGTCTGGACAACCCACAACCCAATAAGGGTCGCATTGTAAGAAGACAAAAATATACCCAATAAGGTATGAAAACCTACCCAATAAGTGAGCCCAACAAGGATAGGGACAAAGTAGCCAACTTGTAGCCAGATGTTGGTCCGTCCGTCCGTCCGTCCGTCTGTCCGTCCGTCCACAATTGTTTGTGAACAGACTACAGGTCACAATTTTTATCCGATTTCAATGAAACTTAAAACATAGGTTTATCACCCTAAGATCTCGGTTCCTTTCGATATTGGCATGTATCGGACTGTAACTTCATGGGTTATGGCCCCTGATTGTACGAAAAATCACGTTTTTTAGCTTGTGAACAGTTTAGAGGTCACAATTTTGAACCGATTTGGATGAAACTTGAAATGCATGTTTATAACCCAAAGATCTTGGTTCCTTTCGATATTTGCGCCAATCGGATCGTAACTTCCTGAATTATGGCCCCTGATTGTCCGAAAAATCACCCTTTTTAGCTTGTGGTCCCTCTGGAGGTCAAAATTGTTATCCGATTTAAAAAAACGTTTGATTATATCACCGTTCCATGGTTATGAAGGTCGAGTTCGAATTTCGTGAAAATCGGACCAAAATTGACGGACAAAATGGCCGCCATTTGTCCGCGAATAGTGTGAAAATATGTTATATCAAGGTTGTGAACAGTGTAGAGGACACAATTTTGAACCGATTTGGATGAAACTTGAAATGCATGTTTATAACCCAAAGATCTTGGTTCCTTTCGATATTTGCGCCAATCGAATCGTAACTTCCTGAATTATGGCCCCTGATTGTCCGAAAAATTGCCCTTTTTAGCTTGTGGTCCCTCTGGAGGTCAAAATTGTTATCCGATTTAAAAAACCAGTTGATTATATCACCGTTCCATGGTTATGAAGGTCGAATTCGAATTTCGTGAAAATTGACGGACAAAATGGCCGCCATTTGTACGCGAATAGTGTGAAAATATGTTAAATCAAGGTTGTGAACAGTGTAGAGGACACAATTTTGAACCGATTTGGATGAAACTTGAAATGCATGTTTATAACCCAAAGATCTTGGTTCCTTTCGATATTTGCGCCAATCGGATCGTAACTTCCTGAATTATGGCCCCTGATTGTCCGAAAAATTGCCCTTTTTAGCTGGTGGTCCCTATGGAGGTCAAAATTGTTATCCGATTTAAAAAACCGTTTGATTATATCATTGTTCCATGGTTATAAAGGTCGAGTTCGAATTTCGTGAAAATCGGACCAAAATTGACGGACAAAATGGCCGCCATTTGTACGCGAATAGTGTGAAAATATGTTATATCAAGGTTGTGAACAGTGTAGAGGACACAATTTTGAATCGATTTGGATGAAACTTGAAATGCATGTTTATAACCCAAAGATCTTGATTCCTTTCGATATTTGCGCCAATCGGATCGTAACTTCCTGAATTATGGCCCCTGATTGTCCGAAAAATTGCCCTTTTTAGCTTGTGGTCCCTCTGGAGGTCAAAATTGTTATCCGATTTAAAAAACCAGTTGATTATATCACCGTTCCATGGTTATGAAGGTCGAATTCGAATTTCGTGAAAATCGGACCAAAATTGACGGACAAAATGGCCGCCATTTGTACGCGAATAGTGTGAAAATATGTTAAATCAAGGTTGTGAACAGTGAAGAGGACACAATTTTGAACCGATTTGGATGAAACTTGAAATGCATGTTTATAACCCAAAGATCTTGGTTCCTTTCGATATTTGCGCCAATCGGATCGTAACTTCCTGAATTATGGCCCGATTGTCCGAAAAATTGCCCTTTTTAGCTGGTGGTCCCTATGGAGGTCAAAATTGTTATCCGATTTAAAAAACCGTTTGATTATATCATTGTTCCATGGTTATGAAGGTCGAGTTCGAATTTCGTGAAAATCGGACCAAAATTGACGGACAAAATGGCCGCCATTTGTACGCGAATAGTGTGAAAATATGTTATATCAAGGTTGTGAACAGTGTAGAGGACACAATTTTGAATCGATTTGGATGAAACTTGAAATGCATGTTTATAACCCAAAGATCTTGATTCCTTTCGATATTTGCGCCAATCGGATCGTAACTTCCTGAATTATGGCCCCTGATTGTCCGAAAAATTGCCCTTTTTAGCTTGTGGTCCCTCTGGAGGTCAAAATTGTTATCCGATTTAAAAAACCGTTTGATTATATCACCGTTCCATGGTTATGAAGGTTGAGTATGAATTTTGTGAAAATCGGACCAAAATTGAAGGACAAAATGGCCGCCGTTTGTACACGAATATTGTGAAAATATGTTATATAAAGTTTGTGGACCTTATAGAGGTCACAATTTTGAACTGATTTTGATGAAACTTGACATGTATGGTCTTGGTTCCTTTCGATATTTGCGCCCATCGGGTCATTACTTCCTGAATTATGTCCCCTGATTTTACGAAATAATCACCCTTTTTAGCTTGTGGTGCCTCTGGAGGTCACAATTATTATATGATTTTAAAAAAAACGTTTGATTATAAAAACCAAACAAATTCTAATGATTTTCTGATAATTCCTTAATATGCAACAATTCTTGTTGACTGCCTGGACGATTTGGCTGCTGTGTGGGCGTATGTTTCGTTGCCTGGCAACCTATTTTTATACTTTGAATCAAGAGTAAAAGGGTAAATGAATTTGCATTTTTATCAATGTATCTGCAATGTTTTGAAAATGTAATATTAGTAACAAGTTGGCATTCAACTGTATATCAATTTTTTCTTGAATATATATATATATTTAGACCCCTATAATGTTTATTATTTTAAAATTTCAGCTTTTTAGGAAACCTCATCCCCAGAAAAAATTAAATCTTCGTTTAATAGATCCAGTTAGTGGATCATCTACTACAGATCGTTTATTCTTCCATAATGTTGATAACCTCAAACCTTCCATGCAACCTGTCAAAGGTATGTTCATTTCTTGTAGTAGTTTTATATAATAGTAGACTAGTTTAAAAATGTTCTATTGGGTGTCATACTCAATAATTGGTTCGTTTCCAGTTCCACTCTTCGATCACCAATATTCAGAAGTGATTAGACCTACTCAAATTGCAAGACAAGAAAAAGAACAATTTATATTAGTTTTATTATTCTTAAAAGCTGTCAAGTAAAGATATTTTTGCATCATCTTATTTATTATTCTATTTGATCAATACTTTTAATTTGTTTAAAATTTGCTATAAATTGATTCTGTGAGATAAGATTGTTTTGTGAACTGAAGTAATTTGTGTTTATTTACAGAGTTAAAGAGTGCTGTAGGGCAGATAATTCACAATGACAATAAAACAGTATTAGCTGTAGAACAGAATAAAGTACTGATAGCACCAAATTATGGCAGATATTTAGCTTGGGGATTCTCTGATCTTAGTGTAAGGATAGGTAACTACGAATCCGAGAAAGCGTCTGCTATATTTGAATGTCTTGATAATGGTGTCATACTATGTGCAGCTTGTCCTAATACTAAACTATTTATAACTGGTGGAACTAGTTGTGTAAGTATAAATTTCTTCTTACATTACTGCTGCACGTGATCATTTCTGTTTTATTTTCTATTTCAAGTTAAGACCGTTAAGACAGAAAATTCTTTTTCTCATTATTCCTTTCTATTATCTATTGCTCATTATCCATTTCTCTTATTTTTTTCTCATAATCCAATTTCTCATTATCCCTTTTCTCTTTATCGATTTCTCATTATCCATTATTTCTCATTATCCATTATTTCACATTATCACTTTCTCATTATCTATCTCATTATCATTATTCATGAGTCAATGTTTGAATAAATTACATTGATGTTAATATTTATCAATATTTTGTTTTCAGGTTGTAAATGTATGGGAACATATTCTAAAAGAAAGAAAAGTAGTATTAAAACAACCATTATATGGCCATACAGAACCTGTAACATGTTTAGCTGCCTCCCAGGCATATCATATAATAGTGAGTGGATCACGAGATAGAACTTGTATAGTATGGGACATGAGTCGTCTGGTGTTTGTCTGTCAACTACGACGTCATATAGCACCTGTGGCAGCTGTCTGTATCAACGAAAAAACTGTAAGTTTCATGCAATTATACTATTATTAGATAATGCAACCTTAAGTGAAGTCCATTGGTTAATTGAGAAATCCTTTGCCCATTATGATATTGTTGAGTCCAAAATGGCCCAAAATCTTGACAATCTACTATAGTAAATAATGTATACAGATCTCTCAAACGTGAATACAGAGGAGTTATTTTCTCTTAATGATTATTTGATATCAGTAAATTTGTTTTTTAAGTGTTTAAAAATAGTTTAATATTATATTATAGGGTGATATAGCTACATGTGCTGGTACATATTTACATCTATGGACTGTAAATGGTGAAGAAATAGCATGTGTTAATACATCTACTGGTAGAAACCAACAAATACTCTGTGTTTGTATGTCACAGGTAATCTCACAGATAAATATCTGTATTGCTTGATAATTTTTCCAATGACATTTATTGTGCTTAAAGATACACTAGGCTAACTAAATACATAGCCATTGATTAGAAATTATTTTCCATCTACCTTGATAAATATTCTATCTTGAGAGATATTTCAAGTCAAACATATTTTTAGTAATTCAAATTAATATTAATACAGGCCCATTATGAATGACTTGTCGATCTTAGTGTAAGACGCTGAGGTATGAGAATAGATATTTTGCAATATGCTTCTGTAGTCTAGCTATCAACCCACCGAATGTGTTTTGACATGGTAGGGTTTGGTAGCTCACAGACCAGTCGTAAGTAACCGGGTGAAAATTTTGTATGTGTTGGACCAACAGTCTCTACGGCCAGTTTGCGATCTTCTACGATCTTCTACCGTACCGAACAAATGCAAGTGCCATACAAGGATCATGCACGAATTTACTAAAATTTACCCCTGGACTGCCCTTAGCATGTATGGCTGGTTTTGAGCTAGGCTTTAATCATGCAGTGTTATCCAAATTTTCAAATTGTAGGTGACTGCTTTAATAGATTTTTATGGGCATACTTTTAGATAGAAATAAGTTTTGTGAGTGGCACAGACGAACTGGTCCCACTCCTTGGCGCTTACAGGAAAATTTCCTTGATATTTAACAAATGAATTGTTTACATGTGTTATAAAATGTTTTATTGTTATCTAGTTAAAAGAATGGGACAGTCAGAATGTTATAATGACAGGAAGTAGTGATGGTGTGGTGAGAGTAAGTATATTTCTATTTTATTCTAATATTTAATTCAATTCAAATAAACTATTCTCTGATTGTTTTTTTAATGCATTTTCAGATTGGTTTAAAGTATGGATCTTGATTTAATTGAACTAATATTATCAAATATGGTATTGACATTCAATAACAAATGCTGAATAATGATTTCAAATAACTAGTTGAATGCATTATTTGTATATTTGTATAAGCAATACTATATCCTGTCCTTGTAATGTATTGTGTATTTGTAGATGTGGAGTATAGAGTTTGTACAGGTACCAGATGAAAGTAAAATTAAACCTAAAGATGAAGTAGATGATAAAGAGAAACAGGAAAATAAATTAAATAGAGCTTTAAGTATGAGTCCCCCAGTTGCTATACCTAAGATATCACGTCGAGAATCATGTGATAGTTACAGTGAACTTAGATCAGCAACTGATATGTTGAGAGATTTTAAGGACCCAGATTTTCTGGTTGCTAAAGGTTGTGAATTAGGGTCATCTGCTGAAAGTGAAAGTCATATAGGTCAGAAGTTGAAGTGTAGTAAAGAGACGGGATGTAGCCGTGAGGGTATAGGTCACGATTTCTCTAGTTTGGAGAGATTGGAGTCGAACATGAGTACTGCTAGTAGTACCAGTGATTTGTATAAAACTGATGACGCCAGTACAAATGGGGATCTCGACGATTTTCTGTTAAATGGATATAAATCAGAACAAGGCTCGAATTCTCTGGCTGCTCTAGGTGAAGATGCCATGGATAAAAGTTTTGGATCCCAGCCCAGCCAATCAGAACCGTGTCTGGTTGCAGTGGCGTCTGGCACTGATGGTGTACAAGAAGTTCGTAGCAAGAGTCATCCAGATTTGAAAACATCAGGAGATTCTGAAACAGACTCAATTAAATCCAGTAGTTCAGGATATGTTGTGATAGAAGAATCCGAGATAAAAGCTGCCACTAGCAGACTTAATGATCAATATAAAGTCAAACATAAAACCAAGAATTCACTTAGAGAAGGTACATTTAATTACTTACTATATTATTATATTTTTTATTTTTATACAACCCAATATGGAAATACGGTTGGCTTTTCCTTCCATTGTCCACAATTTCTTGTGAACATTTTAAAGACTACATTGATCATTAGATCTTCATAAAATTTATGTATTTCGTTTACATTAGTGAGATAAAGAATTGTATTGAATTTCCCATATTACCCATGATCACTTTGTAGAATATTTTGAACAATCTAATGACAACAGTTATCACCATCAGAAATTAATAAGCATTATTTGAATTATTGAAATAAAAATTCATTACTTTAAGGGTTATGGCCCTTGTTTTACCATGTAGAATTTTTATGAGGTCTCCGCTATTAAGACCACTTTATGTCCGTCCCAGAACTCATATAATAACAGGATTTCACTGTATTGTATTATATATTACAGGGTTCAAATGGCAGAGACAGTTAGTATTCCGTAGTAAACTGACAATGCATACAGCATTTGAAAGAAAAGATAATAAAGAACCAGCAGCAGTTACTGCATTAGCTGTATCAAGGTTAGTTTTTATACTGATCAAAACTATTAAAGATGCTGTAAATAATTACTTAGTTTATGTCTGCTACTATTACACAGATATTTCATAAATTCATCAATGAAGCCCTAGTGTATTTGTTTATATTTAGCCATGTTCTTTTTTTAATGTTATAGAGATCATAAAACAGTATTTGTTGGTGATGCTAAAGGTAGAATATTTAATTGGACAGTAACTGATCAACCAGGTCGAGTTGTAGCAGATCACTGGATGAAAGATGATGGCGTTGACAGCTGTCTATCATGTGGTGTCAAGTTCTCATTCTCTGAACGTAGACATCATTGTCGTAACTGTGGTCAAGTGTTTTGCTCAAGGTAAGTCAAACAATTTATTAACTCTTTTAGTATCCAGAGTTGTTTATAGCTGTTTATATGTAGTTGTCTACAATAGAAGGGATCACAGTGGCTAAGTGAGTAAGATGCTGACTCACTAACCTATAGTGAGAAAGTTCATCCAGATTTTCTGCTTTGTTCCCCCTTGTCACTGATACAGAACAGAGAGTCTGGCAAGGACAGTTGTTTAAACGTTTGGATGGGACGAAAAACAGAGGTCCCAAGTTCACATTGGCATGTACATAAAAGATCCCTAAACAGTAGGAATTCGATATGTGTAAGCTGTAGTGCCACTATCCTGGCAAAATTTCCCCCATAGCACATTGTAGTACTATTTATGACATTAAAACATGACATTGTACTGTTCTTTAAAGTTTTAGGTGCAGGCTGATTATTTTGGATATTAAGTAATATATAATTATTGTTTTGTAGGTGTAGTAGGTACGAGACAGAGATTAGAAGATTACGTATTGTAAAACCTGTTCGAGTTTGTCAAGCTTGTTTTAATATTGTACGAGCTCAACAAGCAGCGGACGCTTTGACTAATAAAACCTGAGCTGTATATGTAGAGTATATTGGTATAAAATGTGATAACTGTATTACTAGTCATTCTTAGATAGAATATATTTATAATATAACTATCAGCCAAATACATCATACCCCATTGTTTATAGGGACATTTTGCCATGATATAACAGTTTTTGTTAAGTTATAATTGTAATTGCCTGCTTGAAAGAAAAAAATCTACTCCTGTTAGGGAATATTCGGAAGATTTCCTATGTTTGTGCCTTTAGTTGTCGCTAGGACCCCTTTGTACAAAGCGATGCTACATTCAGTAGAATTGAATACACAACAGTAAAAATATAAGCAATTTACTCATACACTAGTCTTGCGGTCGTTTTGTACACTGTGTTCCTTCTGTATGCTGCTAGTATGATATATGGCAAATAGACGCATAAAAAAAATATTTGGCAATATGTCTCTTTAAGCAGAAATTGATGTTAGCATAAACTATTATTGTGTAATTTATAGATTGTATATTTATCTTCATATTAAATGCTAAAGATACAAAGTAAATAATAAATATTTATAATAATATCTGGGCAAAAGAAATACCGCCTTAATAATTGAATCAACATCTACATATAACCTCAATTCTAAATGATTAGAAATTTTTCATAGTAGAAGAATTATAAATCTGCTTCAGGGTCAGATAATTAAGAAAGTTTGCATTTATTTTTTATGGCTGACTAATTATTTATATAGGTCTGAATACCATTGACATTGTTATGTTCAGTCTGAAATATGAAGAATACCAGTAGTTATTATTAATATCAGTTCTTGAATCTCAGTCAAGAGATAAAGTAATCCGTTTGTATTTGAAATCCATTATTTGTATTAAGTATAAATGTTTGTATATGGTTTTTATCCTATGTATATATTAGTATAATAAACAGCATATATCATAATAGTATGTATTGTGTATATTGCACCATGTATATATATATAATAGTATTTATATGTAAAATAGCTCCTTCAATGTTTTGATTGCCAAATGTTTTTTTTTCGGGTAGAAGCAATGAAATAGGATTAGATTAGTGTAACAGTAGTTTTAGTTAATGGGGAAAAATATATAAATAGTGACATAATATCTACACATATTAGTATGAAAGGTATATATATAATATATTAAATGTGTGCTTGTTTTTGTTAGTTTATATACAGATGTAATTGGGTTTTTTTTAGTTGCTTGCTTTTATAATGAACTAAATAAATTATGATACGTATCTAATAATAATATATAAAAAGTCACAAGATATACAAATAAATTGTTAATTTATATTCCAAGAATCAAATTAATTAATATTATTTTATTATTATTATGTAAGTTTATATCAAATGCAGTGTTTATAATGTAATACATGTATCTAATTTCACTCTTTTCCACTTGTCTGATTGCCATTCCATTCGTTTTCCCTATGTATACTTGCTTGAAGTACAGTAAAAAAAACCAAACAAATATTAGTAAGTGCTATTAGTATTAGATTAATGAATAAACAGCACCTATCTTGAACTGGTCAGGAAAGAATTTTACAGGAAATATTTTTTAATAATCAGATTTCTTCTAGCTATGTTGATTTCAGGGACCAAGTTCACTTCTTTCTGTGACTGCCATCAAATTCTAACTTGGCCATTAGTCAAGTGGAATATAACTTTTGAAAGAAGTGTTAAAGGTATAGAAAGTGAATTTTCCTGATACAACAGTATTTTTATTTTCTTTAGCTCAGTGCCTATTAATAGTACATTCCATTTGGTGATAAAATACTAAACGACATGTTTATTAAATCATTTTTCAGATAAATTTCCTTACTGCCATTATGCCAATTTAGTTACAAATTTCCTATTAAAATAGTGCATATTGACAATATTTTGATGCAGTTACTGTACCAATTTTTTGAAGCAATGGATATATTGCTCAACATATCAGAATGTAACACAACGTTGGTTCATATCAGGGACAACTTTTCGTGTTTTTTCGTATCTAACTAATAGTTGTTAGATAAATAGTTGTTCTTCTTGATCAGAATTTAAACCAAAAACGTTAATGCATGTAGTTTATCTTTAACTTGATAATTTCAATATTTCGTTATAAAATCAAGAACCGAGTCAGGGTATATATTTATATTGTTTACTTTGCTCAATAACATATACTGTTTCTTTCATTATTATTATTATTTATCACCCAATAACACATTCTACAGTAGATATTGCCTGTGTGATAATTTTCATATTGATCATTTAAAAAGGATCGAAAAGGTTGGGTGATAAATAAAATCTTCAATTCGTCTTTTTTGATAACCAGAAATATCAACACTTTAGATAAAGTTAAAATAAAAAAATTGCCAATGCCTCATTCTTTTTTTACATTATTGACTCCTGTTTAAATTTTTTGATATAAAAAATGAAGAGTAGGAGATTCTCTATATAACAATAATACTCATTATATCATTCTTCATTAAAACAGTATTCTATAACATACAATTACATTTATAATGCTCCCATGTCAGTGTTGGACAGTGATATAAAAAAAACCCCAGATAATTGACACTAGATTTTGATTAAATTGAGTATATTATGTTTCTTTCTAGTTGGATTTCGAAGATGCATTTTAAACTGGGTTTAAAGTACCCAGGTAGTCTGAATTTCCCAATTGGGAGCATTGGGGCAGAAGTATTACTCTGCAATTTGGTTTTTTTTTTTTAGTATTAATTTCAATAAATAGAGTGAACTGTAATTAGAACTAATCCACTAGAAACCTTCTTATAAGATGTGCTGATCAAAAACAAAACCAAGTTCCTTATTAATAATGATTTTTTACACCTTGACAGGGATTATGGATGAAATAGTTTTTAAAACCCCACAGCATTTTAATTGTGCAATATGTATGTGTCTTTGATTTGTTAATATCATTTTGTTATCTTGTATTATTTTTTTGTATATTCAATAAATTCACTAATTTCCACAATGTTAAGAATTTAAACGAGTTGTTATTTCTGTTTTCTGTTCACAAAATTATCTTTAGAGTTTGATCCGAATTACTGAAATTATTGTCAGTATTTTGACAAGTACCCGGAGACAACTTTTTATCAAAACCTGTTTAAACTTAAATTGCTTGGTGTACACAAGGTTTTAGAGTAAATGACCAGCTTTCCTGTACATAGTGCTTGATACAGTGTATATCTTGAAAATTATTTTTAAACTGCTTTAAAACGAAGACAGTTGTTTGGAGACAGATTTGAATGTATTTGTACTGTTGAAGAAAATAGTGAATTTGTGATGTTTGTTATTTTAATGGACCATTTTCTATAAATATTTATGATTTCAGGCTTATTAACTTGCATTATATTAATTAGCATGGACGGACACATAGATATGTCATAATATATTTATATCATGCCAATCACATCATTCCTATCTTTGGACAATTGTACTTATTAATGATTGATTGTTATTACTAATTAAAAGTTCAAATAGTTAAGCCGATTTATTTAAATACAAGTTATTTAATTTAAATATATTCATCCTAAAATCATTGCTATTATCTGTGCATTGCTGGTGTAGTGATGTTGTAGTATGTTGTTATTTAGTTTAAAGAACAAATATTGCCACAAAACCAAATAGTTAATGAATAAATTAGACAACACCATTCTGTTATGTAATTATTTATTTATAAATGTACTGTCACTATGCATAATATTAGCTTGTTAATAAAGTCGTTTCACAGATAATTCAGTGCATCAGTGTTATCATTTTATTATACGCCCACATGGAAATGTGGTCGTATATTGCCGTCGCCCCCCTCTGTCGTCCACAATTTCTTGTGAACGCTCTAGAGGCCAAAGCTAATATCTGATTGACTTAAAATTGATACACAGTGTTTAAGATCGTGAGACGAAGAAGTCTGTTGATTTTCAGTGATATCCGATAATTACTGCCAGAGTTATGACCCTTGATCACTTCAAAAAATCTTGTGAACGCTCTTGCGGCTAAATTTAATATGCGATTGACTTTAGATTTATACACAGTATTTAAGGTCTTGAGACAAAGAATCCCATTGATTTTCCGTGATATCTGATAATTACTGTCAGAGTTATGGCTAGCGGCTAAAGTTAATATCTGATTGATTCTAAATTTATACACAGTGTTAAAGGTCTTGAGACAAAGAAGCCTATTGATTTTCAGTGATATCCGATAAATACTGCCAGAGTTATGGCCCTTGATCACTTCAAAAAAAACTTGTGAACGCTCTAGAGGCCAAAGTTAATATCTGAGTTTGAATTTATACACAGTGTTTAAGGTAGTGAGACGAAGAAGTCTATTGATTTTCAACGATTTCCGATTATTACTGCCAAAGTTATCTCCCTTGATAATCTTGTGATGTTCAGGAGACCAAACTTAACATCTGATTGACTTCATATTGATATACAGGGTTTAAGGTCTTGAGAAGAATAAGTATAGTGATTTTCAATAATAATAATAATAATCATCTTATATAGTGCTGGAATTCCAACCAAAAGGCTGCTCATTGGCGCAAATTACATTGTCGTTAAAGTCATTAACAGAATGACTGCCGGAATAGTTCTGTTTTTAAGTTCCTTTTAAATGATTCTATATTGTCACTGTTTTTTACTTTTTGTGGTAAAGGGTTCCAAACAATGGGAGCAGCAGAGGAGAAAGCACGATTTGACTTTGTTAAAGGTACCATTAGTAAATTCTTATCACGTGATCTTAAATTGCGAGACGGGCAGTTATTGATAAGAAGTTCTTTTAGATAACCTGGAGCAAAATCACAGTGTAGACAGGTGTAAGTTAAAACAGATATTTTAAAAATAATTCTTTGTTTAACTGGAAGCCAGTGTAAATCTTTGAGTACCGGGGTTATATGTTGACTTTGTTTTGTTCTGGTTATGATTCTTGATTCTTGATTTCGATGAATATTGATAACTGAACAGCTAAATCCATGATATTAAATATACTAAACATTAGCATGAGGCAGAACTTTATAAACACCAAACAAATTCTAAGGATTTTCTGATTATTACTTAATGAGTTGTTACTCTTAATCAGATATTAGTGTATTATAAATGTTAAATTTCTGAAAAAAGTAAAAGTATGGGACAACTCTTGTTGACTGCCCGGACGATTTAGCTGCTGTGGGTGTATGTTTCGTTGCTTGGCAACCTATCTTCAATTCAGCAAACATTGGACATTTCATGATATTAACACCTTCATTGAATGATTAAAGTGGCATGAAATGTACAGGAGCCATATTGATGCAGGGCTAATAGATTCCTTCAGAATTCACCTCTGGCTTGCGGCTGTGGTTTTGATCCCGGAGGAAACCCACGAGGTTGAGAAGGCGCCCCTATCTCCATGCCACATACGCTCACACCAGGGCTCGAAACCACAGCCGCAAGCCAGAGGTGACCGGCCAGCTAGAGGTCGAAGCGCGGCACTCTAGACCACTAGGCCATCCCAACCCCCCCCTGATTGAATGGGGGACAAGAATGGGGTTTAAAAATCCAGAGAAAACAAAGCATGTTATGCAGACGCATTGGGGGATAAAGATTAACGCCCTGACTCCAACATAACTGTATAAAAATGTCATATTTCAAATTTCCTAATGCAGTATAGTGAGGTTGTTGTTGGTTAAATTGAATATTTTATTCAGGTCCAGTTATTCTCCACAAATCACTATTAATATCCTCCATTTTTTTCCAAATTTTCCTGGAGACATTCCCCCTACTAAATAAAGATAATTCATCCACAACTGGGCAGAAGATTCTTCTTATCACCAAGATGTGTTGATTGGAATCCCGACATGTAAAGATAAAGGACCTTATGACCTATAGTGTACCATGCTGGAAGGGCAAATGAGTAGTGGGCTGTGAACAATGGATTTTTAACTGTGGAAAACAGTCCTGCTCATTCAGTTCCTATTTGTTTCCTCCTTTAAATATAAATTATCACTTTCAACAAGAAAATATAAATTGTATAGAGTAGGGGACTGTTCAGTTGGTGGGACCTTTCAGACACCATATCTCCAGACGAAAGGGTTATCGTGTATTCTTTCTTATATATGAATATTTTAGAGAAACATATAATTAAGACATTATTTTAATTCTCCACAAATTTCAGAACGGTTTATGGTATGGGGTATGTTTTAGGACAAATAGGGGACCCAACAACTTCATATGTGTACCTGTACCTTGTTTAGTAGTTTGCCCAGATGCCATATCATGTATCAATTATCCAATTTCAATGTTAATGGGAAGAACTTGGCTTAACAGACTGTTTGCATAAAGCTATTTTATAAGCATGTGTAATCCCAACAATCCTGATAACCACACCAGAATATATAACATAAGTTACAATTTTATGGATACACAATTACTGAGTTAAATACTAAGCAACATTTCCAGAGGATAATCTTGTCTTCATCAAGTAAATGATAAATGTACCTTGTGTTAATATGTTCAATTACTAAATGCCAATCAAAAAAGAAAATATATCTATAGGATTACATTGGTCAGATTAAGCTATGATATTCCCATATTATTGAACATAAATACTTGAACAATGTATAATTGAACAAAATATTTTATTAGTTAAACAGCATAACTAAAAGCTGACAATATGAAGATACAAATTTTAACAAAATAATTAAAAATATTTATGCAAAATATATTGAGTAAAGAGTATTAAATGAGATTATTTTTACTCGGAACCTGGATGACAACATTGTAGATCTATCACTGTGCATAATTCAGTACATACAAATTGCTGGTTTCTTATTTGGACCCTTATCTCACAGACACCAATACATACATGTACAGGTATTTTCTTTACACAACAGGTGATTTATTACCGGGGCCACAGCAGATTAATTAAATTTAATTTAAGGAATGCAGTAAGTCAGTGAATTTGATAATCTCTTCGTATCTAAATCTAATCCATATCCAATGGAAAACTATATCTCCTGCTGTATAAAAGATCTGTTTTAAAATCAGACTGGATTTCTACATCTTGGCAATATTCTAATAAATTATAGAAACTATATTCCATATTTTGCTATGTTGTGTATTGCTATAATTGGTTAATAGTACATTAAGAAAAAACAACATATTATGTATAGTAAAAGGCAGGATATATTATTCTAAGTGCCTACATTTACACACAAAGTGAGGTATATGTTAAGGAAGAAAAATGAAGCAACATTATTATAAACACTAATGATTGAGAATAATGACTAGTATTTTGAAAAACCTATGGAATATTTTTTAACTGGCAACAAAACTACAACTACTAATATAAAGTCAACAGACAACAAATTCACTAAATTCAATTGTTAAGAAATGCTGAATTTTTGCAAATAATTTTGTGGAAATCACAGCTAACACTAGTAAAAAACACACCATTTTCTACAATAAAGCTGTATTCCAATCCATACCCTAACCAGTGATGTAATTATTATCATACAATAAACAAATGACAAATTCTTTTTTCATATAAGAATAATCAGTTTGTTTTTTATATAAAGCACAGAAAATCAGATTATTACTTCATTATTGAAGTGAAGTGGGGTTTAACATCCTACTGTTCTGCCCTGAATTGGGATATTGAAGACAGGCATATGCCATACACTGTGAAATGAGGGAAATTTTGTCCAGACAGCAGCACTACGGCCTACACTTATATCGAATTACATGTGTCAAGGGAACTTTTACGTGCGTCCCATCGAACAACTAGGCAACTGTCCATGTAAGGCCCTCTGTCCTACTTCACTGACAAGTGGAAACCACACCGGAAAACTTCATTGTTGTTCAGTAAATACACTGTATAGGAATACAGCTTTAGAACATTAAACATAACACATATTTATATAGACAATACAAAACAACAAATTTATATCACACAACATCACAACAAACTAACTGTTAATACCTATAATAATATAACCATATATATATATAAATATATAACTAGAGATTCACAAATGTTTTTTTTAGAACCATCAAATATTATGCAACTATCTACTGTATCACAACAAACAAACCATATTTCGATGCTCAGTTTCTTCACTGAAAATAAACATAAGTACAATTTCTGTACATACGCTATCTTTACCATACCTACCAGAAATTATACAAGATAAATAACAGAAAAACTCAAATTAAATAGTGTAAAAACATTTAGCACTTTTATTTTACTAATATTGAAAGAGATAAAGTCAAATTTTTTAAAGCTGAAAATGGTGGTATATCAATAATTCGACTATAAAACCTGTTTTAAACAGAGATAATTGAAGATAGTGGGTTATCAATAGTTCTACTATAAAACCTGTTTTTAAACTGACAAAGCCTGAGATACTCATCAGAAGCATGTGTCTTTTTACAGAAACAGTTTTGGCAAGTAAGAGATAGGGTTTTATTATGTCATATTTTACTATGATGTTAAGTTTAGTAGTGGAAGGAAACTAGGTTAGTCATGTGATCCGATTCAGCATCACCTACACGCCTTGGATCTTTAACACCAACACTTGTCACCCCCATAAAGTTTACAAAAACTGACCTTATCTCCTTTATATAAATAAGGAATGTACATGTCCCTACTTAATATCAAAAAGCCAAAAATAAAAATGTGTGAACACATAGAAATTATAAACAATAAATAATCATGATGTAATAATAACAAAAAATACAAAAGCAGTAAAATATATTCAGAAAATACTGTCTAAAAGTTGCAGTCATGTACGTACCACCAAAAATAAATTCAAAATAAATAAAAACCTTTGGCCATCAAATGAAAAATATTACTAATATAATTATTTTGTCTTGTTTAATCTGAACATCTTTTTTCTTATTTCAAGAAGAAAAAAAGGAAGTTACATGATCCAAACATCGACAATAAAATACTAACAAAAATAGCGAAGACTGGGAAGCTGCACTATGTGTACAGAATGTGAATATTGGTTTTGGCTTTCAAACAAAATAAAACATATTTAATGTAACAAAACCTCACTGGCCAGATCCTGGGTGTGGAGTTGGTGTACAACCAGTAGTTCTATCTACCTAGATACGCCATCAAAATTAAATGGGGTTTATCGTCCTACTGTTCTTCTCTGACTGGTCTAACTTACAACATCATAAACCATGCAATCTTACACATTTAACGTGCAAAATCTTCCTATGTATATGTAGATGAAATCCCATGCCCTTTTCAAAATTCCAGTATCCACATTCAACACAAATGTACAGGTATAATGCATGACCATTTCTCTTTAAACAATCAAAACAAATATATATATCAAGCATGATCAAATATTATGCATAACACCTTATAATTATTTCTAATTTGCATAATTACAAGTTATATATAGCAAGTGAAATGTTGATAGGCATTGATATCAAACATACGGGTTGAATCCTAGATTGATTTACTAAATCTAACATAATAAATACAATTTTATATGACTGGCTTCCATATAGTCTATAAGTATCTGCCATTTCTTTGGAATCTCAGAATGTTAATCCTCTACCAAACGTCTGTAATTCTGTCCACATGATGTTTATTTTTGTCACACCAATATTCGAACAGAAAGATTTAATTTTAGACAGAGAATTTACTTTTCTAAATAAATCTAACAGTAAGATCCATGTTATTTCCTCCTCTCTTGTAATGTAATATACTACTACTAATATATGGAAACCTTGCTATCTATTGTTGGTTTATAGACTTAATATTTTAACTATATATAGCACCTGGTATATTATAGCAGATTACCAACACAATATTATATCATTATTATATATCTAAACATGCTTTATTGTATACATGTATATTTATAACATTTAATAATGGACAAATTTCATAACATATTTTTCTCAAAAAATCCCAACATTTGAGTAATTATTTTATTCTTTTTCATATAAAATTTTAATCTGTTTACTTTTTGATCTTGTCATATGCATACAGGTATTAATGAATCCAGATTGTTTATCAGTTTTAACACTAGATGTGATACATGTTAATAAAACTGTGCAAGCTATGAAATCTGTGCATTAAGCCAGTAGTGTAGGAAATGTAATCTATAGTCGATCAAGTTCTCATATTCTCCACACGATACCAAACTCTCAGTTCCACAACCTTCCGTAAAAAGAAATAAGCTATCAGTATTCCTATAATCTGTAAATAAATAAATAGAAATTATATAATTCATCCATCATTTAAAAATACGAATGCTTTTGATAGGTAGATAAATTTTACCTTGTCAGCTATTACTATAATCTGTAATGGTGACCAATTTCAGGTTTTAAAGATACCTTCTTTTAGAGATTTCAGATTTTAAAGGTTTAGGTGTTTAGATATTTCCGAGTTTCCTGGTGCAGGTTTTAGTGATAATTATTTTACAATCTTTTATCTAACTTAACAGTGTATTTTATCAAATTTTATTAAATGTACTTATAACTACTGGTATTATTTTACTTCCAACTGTGGAAGAGATAAAAATCTGCCATTTCAATAACACAAGTCATCCTAGAAACTGTAGACGGATGATCGATGCAAGTTCACGCCAATTGAACAATTCATGTTGTTCCAATATTTCAGGCTTTAAAAAATTTTTTTTCTGGTTTTCAGATATCTCTGCTGCACGAACATTTCTCCCATTAGATTTGGAAGTGTCCAATAGACTCAATTATAAAGTATCCAACCCTTATAATGAATACTGTTGCCTTCAATGGCACTAGGACACTAGACAATCATAAATTGACTCAAGAAATGGTTTGTCTACTTAATTTTTAAAGAGTCTTAATAAAGTCCATTCTTTTGTGGATGATAATGATTATCTGAACTACATTTAATAATGTGATAAAAATTACCGAAATTATTCTAAATGTAGATTAGTTATACTGCTTGTAAATAAATTTGTATTCAGCTTAAAATTAGAAGAACTAGAAGGATTGACTGAGAACCAGAATGTTTTGTTTTTTTGTATAGCCTAACTGGTTTTTTTTTACTTAAATAGCAAAAATATTTATAGTTACCTGTGGAATGGCAAAACCTAAAGCAGAAGCGCCAACATGATCAAGATTAGCAGCCAACCAAGTGAGAAACATATTTGTACAACCATCCATAAATACTTTCTCACTAATCTACAAGAAATATATTTCATACGTCATATAAATACATGGTATTTTAAGGAAGATTACAAAAAGGAGGCTTTTATATTTGTATAAAAAAATGAATTGAAAATTCCATTTATATACATTAGTATACATTAATTTCATTAAACCATTTGCACATTGAGGAAGGATTAACAGTTAAACCCATTTGTGCTAAACGCACTCGCTTAACCTACACTATAAGTCAGAAATAATTCTGTAAGGAGTATAGTTATACTTACAGTTCCGTTACCTATAATACCATATCCACAGTTCTCAGCAGGTTCTCTTTTCTACAAAATATAATCTCATTATTAATATCATCATCACATGGATACATAAACTTCTGTTTGTTTAAGATAAAAGGGAACTTTCATTAGAAACTGAATATAATATACTAAAAGTTAAAGTGGTTATAATATACTAAAAGTTAAACTGGTTAAATCAAAATAGTCATAATTTCCAAAAATGGTTATAATATACTATAAGTTAAAATGATATTTACCAGGCCTTCTATACAACATGAACTTGGTACACCACATGACTGGGGTTTCTCCGATACACAATTAAAATCATCATTATACAAACTATAGTCTAAATAGCTCTTGAAACCACAACAATGGAACTAAAAAAAACAGATCAGAGTAAACAATTTAAAATTTTAACAAAGTCCAAATCGCATTTAAATTTTAAACTTTAAAACAATGAACCATTCAATTTCAGTAAGCTAATTAAATATGTGTTGATCTTCAAATTTCTTTAGAAATCAAAGAAACATGTAATGAGTTTGCAGTTGACAATAAATGCAGGTGACTTTATAGTTTAATTTTAAAAGTAAAAACATTATTGTTACCAAGAATCAACCGATTGCAGTCAGTGTATCAAATATATACACAAAAGTGCAGATGACATATTGACATTTGACATAAGTTAAGTGAAAGTGGTTATAAAGAAGATATATTTGAATCAGTATGTCAACTAGATTTGCACCAATCAGAAAGCAATAGATTAATCAAATATCCACAGTTGGTGTTATTGATGTTTCAAACTTAGAATAGTAACTGTCAATATGAAGGAATATTTCAAGTCTGAACAAAATCCATACATTTGATGTAATATAATTTATTTCTAAGAATCAAACAGTGTAATAGGTCTATAAACTATATATATGCATGGATGGTATTGATGTTTATCTGCACTATCGGTCTACTAGTTGTAGGCAGACTATAATAATTGGTTTGTTTACTAATACTAATATAAACTTTGTATAACAATACCTTTTTCTGTATTGAATCCATGGCTAGTCTTATTCCACTATTGTTAGTATATTCTTCAACACCAAACATCAGATGAGAATTGAGAATCCCAGGAACCTACAAAATTCATAGAATGAAAAACTCCTCTATAAAACTATTTGGCTTACTGAATCTTGTTAAAGAAATCATTCATCATAATTCATGGATTGGATGGAATGGGTTCACTGAAGTTCACTCTGGCCAGTCCAACCTTTCTTCATTACCTACTATCTTAGTATCTACTTTTGGTGTAAATCGACTGTTTTGCCCATTTTTTGTTTCTGTAAATCAACTGGACAAATTATAGAGTAACACAATTTATTTGAATACATTTTTTAAAAATTTTTTATCATCATCATTCATCATCAGAAAAAAAAATGATGTATTTAGTGTGAAACCCTTTTATAAATAATTTACTTTTTATTTCTGTGATTAAATAACAACGTCTCATAAGAAAATTGAGTAAAAAATTTTAACATAGAGATCATTGCTACGATAATTGTGTAATAAAGGTTTCATGAATTGGAAGTGACGAACGCCAAAGGAAAACACGAGTTATCCCTCTATATAACTGACTGAATTAAAGAGTGATAATAGATACAGGGTGAAATTTCTGCTCACTAATAATTCCTTCAAAGACCAAAACAATGAATAAAATAACCTCATTATTATAGTTTGTCAACGAATCATCTGGAGAGCATAATAATGGCAGCTACGTTAAAATTCATAAATTGCCCAAATTTCCATTTGAGTATCTGGAAAAATTAATGTTTGGATATGTTTTTCAAATTATGGTTGTATATTTAAATTCAAGCTAATAATCTACAAATACTGACACTACATTTTCTCAAAAAAGGGTTGGGGAAAAGACTACACTAACCCTATCTAAAGTGTGTTTATAAACACAGTATTTTATATGGAACGACAAAGACAACTTGATATAGTAGCAGATTTCATGATTAGTTATTAAATAGTCAGACGCCATAGAAATTGAATGTCAGTGTTATGACAAAAAGGGTCACGACATGTCACCTAGTTAATTGATCTCTTTATCCTATGTAATCAACTGGGGTTAATCTGGTCAACTTTTACAATGGACCTATTCATAGTGAATCATGCATATTAACACTGTATCAATAGTATTGGGGGAAAATGGTAATAATCTTCTTCTATATCTTATACAGCTCATCAAAGATTTTATACAGACGTTCCAATATTGGGATATCAATGCTACCAGCTCACTTCAGCATTGAATGTTATTTGCTCTTTATGACCAACACTGACAGTATTAGTAGAATTACCAAAGTGGGATTTCTAAGGTACACAATTGATTGAAAGCTCCACCATTAGACCATAAAATGTAGTATATTGAGAAAAGTTAAATACAGATAGTGAGGGATTAAATTCATAGACTAAGCCTTATCTTAGCTAAATCCCAGCTAAGCTACTGGTGTGGATATTGAAAAGGAAATCAATGAAGTTTAACGTCTTATCAACATGATACTTTGATCAAATGTACAATACTAGAGATCAGAATTATTCCTGAAAAATAGATTTCCACCTAAAAATAGTTTAAATGGGGTTTAAGGTCCTATTGTTCTGTTCTGTTAGTCATGAATTGAATTCTTTTGAAACTCAAATACCACAGCCCCCAAAATATCAATTTTTTTTTTTATTAAAATACACATTGTTCCATCAAATCATCATTAATTGTACGTTCTAGCTATATGGGATTCATTCAGATCAAAATATTGAAACCATTTGTAAAAATAGACTTGTATGTATAGAGAGAGTAAAATTGTGATAACATGTTTACAGTTCATGTAGAATAAGGTGCAAGTATTGGAAATCAATAGATATTGGCACAATGTACTACATCATAGTGTTATTTATAGTAACATCCTTCACTATTTATTTTACAATATAAACAATGCATAATATCATTTCTACTCCTCATTATTACAACACATACATTTATTATCATTTTTCCATTAGAATATTGCTTGTTTATTACATTATGAAGATATTTAATTATTGTAATCACATCTGTCTACTAAAAAATCATACCACTCAATTTACAAATGTAACATCTTCTATTTCAATTTCTATCTATATGAAACTTAACACATTTAAATTTATCGTTTTGAAATGTTTACTCATTCCGGAGGAGTATGAGGGTTGACGGTTAGTCAGTCCTTTTAGACAATATATCTTTAAATTGAAAATTCTCCGGAATATACATGTATATTACCAAACATTAGGCAAATATAGAAGAATCGATGCCTTTTTGATAAAATTTTGCTTTCTTTCAGTACAAATAGGGTAAAATATGTTTAAATTTTGAATTAATCTATGTCCAACTACAAAGGTCGGGATAACGACCTCAGTTGATCCACTAAGATAAAACTCCATATATATACACAACATTAATGATAAAAAAAACTCTAGTAATGACCGCTTCATATCAAAACGGATCAAAAAATCCCAATCTCTTTCTTTTCAATATTACAACAATTGTTGGAAACTAATATGGCATAATATCATATAGCTGATAATAATAGATAAGCTATGGAATAAAGTCTGCGTAAATTGTTTTAATCCTTCCATTCCATTGTTTTGTATTTGATGACTTTTGGGAATTTAGTTTACTTTGAAACAATTTTTGTTTTCACATTTCTTTTATCATTCAATAGTAATATGATGTCTACTTCTCATATTATATCCTTCTAACATATATTAAAATAAATTATATATTCCATTTCCTGTAATTGTTATTTGACATTTTAAGTAAAGAGATATAATTTAGTACTCCTACAATCATCTCTTATCAGTTCAGATTTCCGGTTTAAATCCTGTCAGCAAAGACATTTTGACTAGATCAAATCTACAAATTAGGTTTTGCTTTTAAAAACTAATGAACATTTTACAAGTTTTCCAGTGAATTAGCAGTCAATTAAAAGATGACCAACCATACATCCAACTTGGAATCCCCAAAAGATCTAATTCTAATTTGATTGACATGTAGCCTAGAAAACCTGTGATTTATATCACGATTTAAACAAAATACGATTTTATATAGCAGTTGTAATGAGAAACCTTTGGTTTTTTTTTAGCTCCGGGTAAATTTGACTTGAAATCGTCAGTCAAGTGTTGATAATGTCTTGTGTAGTAGTTTTAATGTTTCAACAAGAAAACATGGCTAGATGTTAGTGTAAAAATATTGATTTATATAAAGTGATAAGTTAGAGAGAGGTGGAGTGGGATTAGATTACTGATCCTAATATCCTATCACGCTTAATGTTACTATAAGATTTTATATAGAATCAATAATACATCTCACTTCTAACAACTCTTACCACAAGATCATCATAACACAAAACAAAATTACAATTTTAACAATGTCTTGTATACCTAAAGGATGTAATTCGTATATATATCTAAAGAATGGAATTTGTTAAATCAATTTGTACAAAGGTAATATAAGAGAGAAAGATAAATGGGGTTTAACATTCACTCGACAATACTAGGTCATTTCGGGACTAACATACGGTTTAATTTTATTTCAATAATTCACTGTGTGTAGGGGTCTTTAGCAGTGGGAGGAAACACACAGGTTGGTTGAACAGTCGATCCTACTCCTTGTCATGTACAATTCGAAACCACACCATTTGACTCAATGAAACAAAGCATGCAGGCTAATGATTCGGCCATCCACACCACCCCACCAAAGCAAATAGGTAGTCATCCTTGCGATTAAGCGATATAAAAGACACAACACAATTTTTTTGGAAACAAACAGGTTTTTTTTTTTTTAAAATGAGATGTCATATCAGGTGTTTCAGGAAAAGCAAGCACACATATAATCTATCTATCTTATATGATTGTAACATGTCTACTTAATCAAAGTTATGTCTAGATGAATCGTATTCATGCTCTCAGTAAAATTAGATTAAGTCTGTTACACGCAATAAAAATGAATATAACAGTGAACTTTAATACAGTTAAGTATGTTATACCTCCTGATAACATTTTATAGATAAATAAAATTGATTTGTCTAATGCTCAACTGATACTACCAGATGCAGTAGACCTACAGTACATAGACTTGCCTTGAGCACATTCTAGAATAACATGTACAGTTATGTATGCATAACCTTATAATGTTCATAAATTGATTTCGTTATCTGTCTGTCTTTCATTGACTACACATCATGATTTGTAACAAAAATGACATTCCCATCAAAGAAACATAAACTGGTTAAATTTCTTGTGTATCTTATAAAGAGATCACTTTCAAATAATATTATTTTTAAGGTATGTTGATAATTTTCTATAATTAATAGTGTTACATCCAATAAACTCCCAAGTTGGCGTAAAAAAAACCCACTTTCACTGAAAGTTGGAAAAGGATGGAAAAATATGGAGATCAGCACTTGGATCACGATGATACGGTCAGGGAGGATTATTTATCAAGGTACCAGACAAGCTATGTTAGACTACAAACACTTGAATTCAATATTAATACTGTAGCTGATAAAATCAATAGGAAGTACACAATTCATGCATTCCAAAAGGTCCCAAAGGTATAATATGAAATGGAGTATGTTTTATTGAAGTAAAACAAGTTGAATAAATCTATAAAGCATTTCATCACCTGCTTTTAGAAGGGATTTTATATCTATAAAATATTCCCTATACTCTTAATTTTGCCAAAGTATATTGGGCAGACCAATGCACAGTGGTGACATTTCGGACATGTACTAGTAAAAATGCTACGGAAATATAACCAACTATATTTACCTGTTCTCTGTAAACAAAAGCCACAATACCAATTGTTACTTGTATCAGGAATGCCAATATTGTAATACCCAAAAACTGCAAGGAAATTTAATCATCAATAGATACAAGATCCCAAGTGATTAAGTTCTATTTATATTCTAACAATATGGGTAAAATCCATCAAGTGCTTTAGGAACAATAAGGCAAAAATGTCAGAAATCAACCCTCTTAAGGTGCCTCCGTCATGCCCTTACCCTTTCTGCCATCGTCACATTAACAAATAAGACTAAGTACTAGCCAGTCCATACATCTGATAAAGATCTTCTTTATCACAGAATGAATGGCATTGGAACAAATATTTCTAGTGTATTAAGATTTGTATTTCATTTTTAGCTAGATACTTACCACTTTAAGCAGAGTTGGGTTCTCTGTAATGGTACCAACCAATCCACATATAGCATTTATAGTTATAATAAGACCAACTAATATTAGTAGAGCTACTGGTAATGCCAAGTTTTTGTTCAATGCATGATAATCTTGACGACTAATTTCCACCAGTATACCAGTACCCAGTAGAAACAAACCAACAAACTGAAAACATTAAATGATACCTAGAATGAATTCATATTCAAAACGTTAAATTTTAAATAATTTCAGACAGTTGCAAATTCATAGAAACTAACTCTGCAAGTTCACAATTTACAGAGTCTACCTCTGCCCATACTGTTTGTTTTTCAAATTAATTTTCATTTTAAATAATGGTTTGCAGTTCATCAATATTGAGAGTTTAATTTTATCCTTTACTTTAAGATGCATTATGTGAGAGCTAAATCTGGATAATGCAGATCCTAAATTTGGTTTGAAACTATCATTTAGAAATTTATTCACATGACAATTCTCTGGACGATTGGATGATTGATTGAAATTTACAAATTTAACGGAAAATCAACACTTAGACTTCATTGTCAAGTACTGTTGCTACGATAATGAATCCTTTCCTCATTCATAACTTTGCTCAGAATAATGAAATTTGAATGAAATTTTCAATATTTAAACTATTATAGCAAGAATGGCCAGTTCTATATCTATATTTTACATAATGTATCTTTAATAATACATTAGAACAATGACTGGACTTATGAAATTTTGACCCACATGATTATATCTTTAAATAATATGTAGTCACATAATTGTGTCCAAATATAAAATAATCCTTGACCCCACATGAAGTTAAAGAGTGCAGATCAAAAAAGATTCCCCACAAGAAAAAATAGATGTAACCAAGAGACAATGACAAGATAAGATAACATTTCCAATTCAGATGAGTTTAAATGCGCGTGTTCTATATCATTTCTTATGATCAGTGCTTGCTACTTTGAAATTGGGAAATCAACATTCTATTATTGTGTTATCGCAAAATTTTATTTTATATCTTTTTCTCGCCTTTAGTATTGAGCACTGATTCAATTATTTCCTGATGCCTTACAATAGGCGATAAATGGGTTATAGACAAAAATAGAAAATTTGTAGTAAGAAATGGGACATCAGCTACCTTGGGACATAATGATTTGTCGATTTTGAGTAGCCATATATTCACAAATAGTTTAACCAGTTGTTCAGCTCATTAAATGGTCTTGAATGATTTCAACATATACTCCCAGAGTTATTCATCTTTATTTACAAAACATTGTTAACACTCTAAGGATTACAATTACCTCTGAATCTTTTTAAACAGATTTCACATGTTTTACCATTTTGTGTTATCGTTGTTGTGAGTGGTGAACTCCATTGTATTAGATTTTTATATAATATTATTAATTCACTTTAAAATTGTATGGTAAAATCATTAGCCTGTATGTATACAGACAGTAAATTCTTTCTCTGTCACTCAAAAATGAGCACAAAACAAGGCAGCTCTATATAAATAAAATAATTATGCTAGTCAATTCCAGAATAAAAGATTTCCATGACATCAGAAACAACACCCACACAATCTAAAGTCTAATATTGATAAAAAGAAAAAAAAACAAGGTTACATCCGCAACTTTGGAGTTTTATGTTCAGACATTTCATTAAATTAAACTACATTGATATCACGTAGGTATTGATTCTAGCAGCCAACTTTACATGTACTTTTAACATGCTATGTAGATCTAGACACAATAACAAACAGATTTGTGAGTATATATCAATTATATAGTTGGTCTTACACCAACTACCTCCTTTTGTTAACATCAACATTGATATTGGTGTTAAATAACCTGTATCTTACCCTTAGCTGTTTAATTATTAATAATATTACAGGTATATATAATCAAGATACTGTGAATGTCTGATTTTTAGAGCTGTATAAATTCCTTATGTAATGAAGATTAACCATCTGTCAAAACACTTACATTAATCATACTTGGCTTAAAGTAGCCTTTAACTCAATATCTTCCAAAGTCTTCGACATTGAAAAAACACAAATTATTTGTCAACTTGAATCAACAATGATGTTGTGATCTTACCAGGAAAAGATGGGCTTCTGATATACAATATTTAACCCAAAATAGAAACATTTTACCATTGGTACACGAATCATGTACCATAATGCGTTTCAACGCCATTTGTAACAAGGGACTCGAAAAACGAGGCTTGACACCTATCTATCAGTGTAAACTGGAATAACCAGACACTATGAATTGCCATTTCGCTGAACATTTACTAATTCGAAATTAGAGTAAAAACAGAAATGATTGAATGTAAATCAGTTTATAAACATTCATATTACATTATTATATGCGTTGCGACACATTTATGCCAATTTCTAGGTCCAAAATATTAGCGATTTAGCTCCTTGAACACATATGTCTTATTCACTATAATATATGGTTAATTACAAATAAAATCTCTAAGTGGGCAAATTAGATAGCAAGATTTAAACCTACTCTTAATGCAAACTGAAACTAGGAAGTTGGGCAAGTCAATAGTCTGATGGTTTAATGCTTGTGCTGTAGACTGCAAGCTATGTCATGACACATATATGATGAACGTAAACAACATAAAATAATGAAGGGGGGGGGGGATAAAGATTGCCAATGACAAAATTTAACCATTTAATCAATTACATAGGAGAATTAAATTGAAACAATTGATCACCAGGCTACTAAATTTTATTCACAAAATAGCAGGCATATCTATCTTTATGAACGTCCAAACTCAAAAATGATATGAAACTTAGCGTTTTGATACAAAATATGGATGGTCATAAAAGTTCTATGATTCTTTTTGATAGATATGGCAAGGTGTCAACCTTCTTTACAAAATGATTTTTTTGTACAAAATGATCTATCCCTTAATGCTAAATTTCTGTGGATGTATAATATATATTAATGTGTTTATGATGTATTATTATTTAAATGAGGCACCTTCATAAGAAATCTAAGCAGAAATAGTGAATATTTGTGCCAACACCTCTTGTCAGCCAATGTCGATTACATGGATATTCCCATCTTCTCGATACAAACTTAAAAGTGTCTTTAGATGTTTAAAAAAAAAAGATTTTACAAAATTGTTGAAGTTTGTATGACCCTAACCCTCGACATGAACTACTGTACTTGAAAATCAGCATTGTATCATGAAAAATCACCAAGGAAAGGTTTAATGTGATCCGGAGTATTGCAGTTTCACGTGTACATGTAAAGGGACACCAAATGTTGACGACTTGCCTACTAATAATTTAATCAAGCCATATTAAGTAGCATTTCAACTTTAAAACTTGAACAATGAATGAACTTTCAAATATTAAAAAAAAATAAAACTTTCAACAATCAAAATGAGTAGCAGTCTTTGAGAATTGCTTGTGTCCCTTTCAATAGCTTACGTTGTGAACCCGTTTGGCCAAAAAATTAATTAAAAAAGACTTGAAAGAGCAAGGTAACATTTCAAAATTGTCAGCTTGTCACAGGGAAGCAAAGAAAATAATGGAGCATTAGTTACATACGTGTATACTAATACAATATCTCGTTAATGATAGGGACACGACATTTTTGGTTTCCCATTTTTATAATAATATTCCGACACTGCAACCATTCTGTCACGTGGAAGCGATAATTTTCAGGTATCGAAGAATACTATTATTTTAGACTCGGCAATTATAACGTTCAGCATTTATGCACCGTATGCAAGAGGAAAATTCGCGTCACAACATAATTTCGATCACAACGTAAATACTGGGACACTAAACTTTGATTCGAACTTATTCAGAAAATATCCATTCGCCGGGCCATCGACTGCTTTGGATATGTTTATCATGTGACCGTAAACTAAACATCTCTCTCTGACGTAATTCACGGGTTATAGACGGCGTTACCGGTGGCATAAACAAGCACTTCGTAAATTGAACGAGGGACGCAATTTTGAATATCGATAAAGCTAATAAAATTTTTACGGACAATTTTACACAATACATCTGATTACGTATTCGGAATTTGTTATTTATTACAACGCCAACGAGATGGAATAGAGATGAAACATTTTGGTTTTATTTTTCAAGTCAATATCGTGGCTAAACTGACAAAAATACAACGTAAATATTGGGGACACAAAAATTTACGTTGTGAGGCGTGAATAAAAATCCTCCGACTGAGATTATTTAACATTTGTTTAGAAATGAAAAATTACCAAACGAAATTTTACATCTTCTGCTGCATGTCTTATGAAAATATTTGGAAATATTAGTATTTTGCTCAACCTGGTCTAGTTGTTAAAATGTTAAGTAAAAAATGTCCCCAAAACGTAACACAAAATTTCAGGGACACCATGAATTGCAACATAAAAAAATTTAACCACAAACCGATTTTCTATGTTTTTATAGAACATAAGTATAAAATAATAAACATATTACATGATGAATTACTTTTTTAAATAATTGGTGATCAGAAAATAGGTATTTTTGCTGCTTTGAGCAATGATATCTTACTTATGTATGAATTTTCAATTGGACCCCTCATTTATGGAATGACCCAATAAATAATAATAAAACTATGTTTTGAAGAATGATAAATTAAAGACAGTGTGCTTAAGACTTCACCGAATGACAATCATAAGGTCCTAATCTCAACTGAATTTCATGTAGTCGTTTGCTATTTAGCAGCTTGAGTTGACATTTTTTTTAGTTTGAGAAGAGAGTGAGTGAGTTCAGTGAGATTTAGATTGAATATTTTTATTAGCATGCCACATCCAGTTATGACTCTACTCACCAAAAATATCAAGGTGTACAGAAACAGTAGGAGCTTAAATATACTGTAACTGCTACAAGAACACATAGAACGCCTTGGTGCTTTACGTGGCGGGTGAACTTCTGGTAACATCTTCTGCATGCCTTCTGTATCGGCCGCCATGATGCTGATTTACATCTGAAATGTCAGGGTCAATAGATCACATGACAGTCACGTGAGATAATAAATGCTACTTTCACTTGACGTGTGATGACTGCATGAAAGGGACATCTCAAACATACATGTCGATGTTTTATGGACATATTACTTGTAGGGTCGATATTTTATGAATTTTTTTATAGGATATACTACTATATGTAATGTTTTCTTGTTCAACTTTGGCCAGTTTTCACATTGGCCAATTCTACAAATGGAGTTTATTATAGTGAAAGATAAAGAGTTATTATTAAATACTTTTATGCACGAAATATACATAATCATTATCTACATACGTGATTGAAATGAATAGAAAATTATCACGATTTTTACTACCTTATGTTCAAATTGTGATTTTTGTGTTTTTATCCAAATCTAGAATTACTTTATCTGTGCACTCCAGAATACAGGGATGTTTAAATATTTTAGATGTAGGCCGATGTATATATGATTGACCCCAATGCCTAATATGTATATAATTTTCATAGAAAAGTAAGCCAAGAGGTCCATTTTTTGTGCGTGAACCATACCAAACCGCTAATTTATGGTGATCATATCCAAACTAAATTTAATTGGCATGTCCATGTGATCAAGGAATGAATAATCACCAACTTATTCTCTTTGGACTTGGGGTTGCCTTGATCTTGAAGACAACAAATTCAGATAAAAATCAACTGATTGTGCTATCCTTCTATAACTAAACCAGTAAACCACCTACCCTGTTAGATTGGTTTTTATACATAACTAACCCTAGATTGCTATGTACATATAACTAACCCTAGCTATTTGTTTGATAACCATGCATTCAGAACTAAAATTAACTGGGGTTCATCTGAAAAATATTTGACCATAAATTCCATTTTTGATGTAACATATCCTTGTTTCACAAAACAGGCTTTTATCACTACGTATTATCTATTTCAGATAGTGACAATATCTTACCAAATAATAAATATAAAGATCACAGATAACATGGAACTGATTCACTTCACGATTGAGCTAGAAAATGATCATGTGGTCGATAAAGGTTATCTATATGGGATGAAAGTCCGTATTTATAACTCGCCCCATTTTTTCACTTTGATGAGTTTACCTGGCAGGGAAGACAGTACCAGGAATCATGTTGAAGTTAGCATGTATTATAGCCATTGTGGCATTAGTTTCAGGTAGGAGTATAAACAAGTTGAACTAAAATTTGTAATACTACTGACAATTCTGGAACTAGGCTGGACCTGGTTTAATTTTCACTTCAAGAATATTGTCAAACTTATTGTGTGAGTTTAACTCACATTTAAAGTCGTTATAGTCCATTTAAATTTCATATGAACATTCTACAGGCTGGCGTTATTGATAGTTCCCTATTAAAAGTTTATTAATTGTAAATATTGTGATATTGCCCCTTGTTCGTCATATTATGTGTTCGTTCGTCCACACTTTCTCATATAAGACACATGATTGAAAAAAGTAGTTCCACAGTTGTTGAAATGAAATGGGGTATAGCGTCTTCCTTTTCTGTACTGACTGGACTAATGAAGATGATCAAATTTTGTATGGAAAGAGGCACTACAGCCTACACTTCTTTCATGAGCACACCAATGTGCGCACAGGACCAGGGTTTTTCGCCCTTCCAAACGACTATACATTGACCCTTGCCAGGTCCTCTATCTGGCACAAATGACAATGGAGTATGCATCATTTAAAAAAAAAATTAGTAATTTATGAAAATAAAAAAAAAAGTTATAGATGAATAAAATATGTGTAGCATAACTATGTAAATAAAATGAAAAATGTGTGTATGAATGTTCGCTCGACGCTCATCACACTTCGTCGCTGTTCTCCAGTCATTATATGGTATCAGATTAACCAGCATGACCCTGTGAATGTTTTAGGCCATCAAATTTAGGCCCCTGGCTATTTTGGGCCCCCGTTGAATTTGGGTACTGTGCGAATTGGACCCAGACGACTTTGGGCCCCAGGTGAAGCCAGGTATCCATTTTTTCTAAATGATATGATCAGTTTTATGAGTTTATACATAGTAAATTGTTGTAAATTTTTCAGGTTCTCCAATTTCTACCATAGAGAAAGCTGAAAATGAAATAACATGTAGTATTTGTACACATTTAATAACCAACATACATGATGCTTTAACTGACAAACAACATCAGGTAACTTTAAAATTCACTCTCTCTATTTATGTCACTGCTGGGGGCCATGGTGACTAATTTAAACAGGCATTATGCAAGCGCTAAATCTGCCTATTGTAGGTTTTTTTATCCCTGAAATGTTATCTAAATTATTAATTAGACATTCATTAACTTACCAAAACTATAATCAACTCTCATTTAGTTCTGGATGCAGTTACCGTAAACTGATAATTGTAATTAATGACAATCGAGGCTGGCCTATAATTTTTTCACCAATTCCTAGGCTCAAAGTGAAGTAATTTGACTGATTTACCTAATGCCGCTTTAACTAATGGCACCTTGCATGGTGTGTGTTCATCTGCTGTAGCATGTTTGATGCAGAAAAGTAGGACGTTAAATCCCATTTCATTATTTCAATTGTTGAAGTAGGGCCAAATGAACTGAAATGGAGTTTGACGTTCTTTTTGCTCGGACTGGACAGATGAGGATAAGTAGTGAAATTAGTGGAGAAAATTATATAGTTATGTAGGGAAGTTTGATTGCTAAGAATTCAGATCAAGATTCTGTTTCCAGATTCAAGTCACCAACAAACAATATTCTGTTGTAAACTTGTAAATGGATTTAGAGATTCATCTTTCGGAATTTTAAATTTAATATCTTTAGCAAACAAACAATCATTGGATGATAAACTTATCAATTTTAGGTTATAGTAAAATTCTTGATCTCAATAAATCATGTCAGTCCAATTTTATCTTTGACCAATGACCTCTAAGAGATAAAACCAAAAATAACGTTACATTGGTTCAGGGAGAATTAAATGTGCAAATCAAATGACAATATTTAAAGAAATAACCCATTTACTCCACCTGAATATTTTCTCCATTACCGTATTGCTAACAATATATTTTAGAGTCGAATAACTGAGCGTTTACTGTCTTTGTGTAACAATTTAAACACAGAAGAAAAAGAAGAATGTGAACTTATTATACATAGTGCTGGTGATGATGCCATGGGTAGTATGGCAGAAGAAATGGTAAGACCTTATAAAATAAGATTATTGAGCTTAGTTCTATGTGTCAGACAATTTTATTAAATTTATATTTCGTCTGTATAGTTCTGATTTTCTACGCTACATATATAAGATGTAACAATATACTTTATTTCAGGGATTTGTTTGTTCGTTTACAGTTAAATACATGTAACAAATAGAAAATGTTATTTTTTAAAAAAAGAAATAGATCTTTATATATCTTCTGATATTATTAATGCTGCAGTATAGAATACTAAACTATTTATATTATAATTAATATAGAGACCTGAAGAATTTTGTGATATGTTAGGTTTCTGTCAGGCAGAACCCCAGCAGATGAAACCAGTGGTAAAACAGCCAGTTAGAGAAACTCCTGTAGAGGTATTTATCAAGGTTTTCATACAACAGAAATGAAATGAAATGCAGTTTAACCTGCTACTGTTCAGCTCATAGACTGGGCTAATGAAGACAGGCATACTCCATACAGTGTGCTTTGAGGGAAATTTTACTTGGCAAGCAGCACTACAGCCTGCTGTTATATCAAATTCCAATGGAACCTCAGCTTTTTTTATTCCATTAGACCGCTGTCCTTCTCAGGCCCTCTGTCCTGCAACACTGACAAGGGGCAACCATGCCGGAAAACCTGGATGAACATTTTCTGACATTGCAGGAATTGAACACAAGTGTCTTGCTCACTTAGACGCCTTGACCCCTTTTCATACAACAAAGAACATACGTTATATTATGTTCTGTTTATTATAGGAAGGGGGGGGGATTATTTGCATTCAGACTATAAGCATTTAAAAAGCTGTGTTTATCGCATCGCTACATGGTAATGTTATAATGTCATATCTCTGTTGTGATCTCAATAGTTAATGTTTCTATGTTTACATAATTTGTATTATCTCATAACTGTGATTGGTGTCCAAAAATTTTGTTTCACGTAACACATGTTAGACTTACGTAGGTGTACATCTAACATTTTACTATACATCTCTATTGAGCTTACCTCTATATAACTTTACATAGGCTTCGTGATACGGGGCCCCCAATTACTTCAAGGTACATGCACTATTGTAAGGTTGATTCTAGGATTGAGTCTTGAAAATTATTATTAATTTTAGCAAAGAAATTTTGTCGTATTTCATAAATATCTTTTTAGAATTTGAATGTAAAATCAATTTATAGCTCGTCTAAATATATTTAGAGGGATATTTGTATTTGATTTATGTTTCAGGGATCAGCTGGATGTGAATTATGTGAATTTGTAGTTCAACTTATTGATGGATTTGTTCAACAAAATTCATCTGAAGCAGCCATTAATGCTACGATTTATAAAGTCTGTAATTCATTACCTGATCCAATTAAATCTACAGTAAGTTCTTATATCATCGTACAATAATCCATTACAATCTGCAGTAAGTTATTATATTAATCCATAACAATCTGCAGTAAGTTATTATATTAATCCATTACAATCGGCAGTAAGTTATTATATTAATCCATTACAATCGGCAGTAAGTTATAATATAATACAATAATCCATTACAATCTACAACACATCATTGCAATCTATTATAATCAACTCAAAGTTATAATAGTATTCAATAAATATTATATAACTCTGTTTTAATGATTAATTTCCTTAAAATATATTTTCTTTTATTTGATAAGTATTCATTTTATTATATTAAATGTTGATTCTAGTGTGGTTACTCTTTTGTTGATTCAAACTGTCTAGCACCATTTTTCAGTGTTTGGGCTTTGCTCCTGAATTGGTGAAAGTTTTGTCAGCTGGATTTGACCCCAAAGAAGCCTGCACTAAAATAAAACTCTGTGATGGTTTGTTCAATTATCCTTATGTAATCAGTTAATTTTGTATTAAATAAAACTTGAGTTGAATTTTTGCTTTCACTGACTCTCACTAATCATTTAATTAATCAATCCAGACATATTTAGTTTAGTTCTGTGTTGAAGACTCTGTGAATACCTCTATATTCATTAAGATATGAATCCACTATCTGTACCACAAGCTGACAAATCTCACATCCCGGAATCTAAAACGAATTGTGGATTGAATAAAGGATTTCCCAACCAGGCAGAAGTACCATTAGATTTTCTGTGTCAAGGGAGACAATTTGATGTGTCAAGGGAGATAATCTGTACATTTCGGTATATAAATGATATTTTTATTGTAGGATTCAGAGAACCTATGATGGATTCTGCTTTGTGTGAGTTATGCCAGTCTCTAGTTGATATGAATGTATTTGGAGATGTAAGTACTGTCTATATATCTACAGTATTTATCTAACACAGATTTTAATGCATTTCTTAAAACTTATTGTTTATACCATTGAATTGATTGTAGATATGTAAAATTAAACTAGACTGTTAATTGATATTTGTCTCCAAACTCAACCTAATGCATGGACTAAAGGTTTTAGGAGTATTTCATAGGGAATTACCAGAAACCAGTTTTATTTAACCAATTTTATTCACTGAAATATAATTGGTATTACACCTTGAACTGACTTACTATGTGATATTGGTGTGTACATTGAATGTTTTACAGGTTACACATGGATTCTGTTTTAAACTAAAGACTTGTCATTCCGTCAATAAATCTGTAAAACAACCACATCAACAACCTGCAGATGTAAGTTACATTTTCCCACTTTTATTTAATTTTTTTTTTTGGGGAGAGTGGAAGACGAGTTTGAATTTTGGGGGATTTGGGGTAAGAATCATACATTGTGTGTAAAGCTTGTATGATTTCTAATGTGTAATATATGTTATTATGTTTTCATATATAACATAAGATACTGTATTGCCAATTTTCAAAATCTGTAATGTCTGTCAATGGTATCCTTTCTATCTTAGTACAGTATGCTTTATGGAATCTCTTGTCTGGTTGAGAGAATCCTTTATTCAGTATTCATTGCGAATTTGATCCCATAGCTATCTGTCTCTAACAATGAATATTTTTTTTTATTAGAGTCCTGGGTGTGAGATTTGTCAGTTTGTGGTACAGATATTGGATTCATATCTTAATGAAAATAGAACCGATGCAGCTGTAAATTCAACTCTGTATAAAGTGTGTAATTCTTTACCTGATCCAATCAAATCAACAGTAAGTCAAATATATTTTTATCATCGATAACTTGTTCAGTGAAATGAAACATTACATTCTTTATTATTGTTGTAAATAAGCCTGCTTCCTCATAATCTTTTAAAACAAAAAACTTGTTGTATAGAGCTTTCCTTAGTGAAATAACATATCTTCTAAACTTTATTTTGATCCAAATCAAGTGTTGATCAAAATGGATTCTATTTTTGCAATTTTGAAAATGCTGTTATAACCCAAAAGAGAGAAAAGAGTTTTATGATGATAATTTTTGTTTTTAAATTTATTTCAGTGCTTAACTTTCGCTCCAAATTTGGTTAAGGTTTTAACTGAAGGATTTGATCCACGAAGAGCTTGTACAGACATTAAATTATGTCAAGGTTGGTCAGTAATATACTCTATAGATATAAAATGTCCCCAGTATCAGTTGATAATCTAAGAATATTAAAGTAACGCCATTGGCATTTGTGCATTAAATATCAAAAATCATATAGCATTTATTTTAAAAAACAAAATCAAAATACCAACGCTAGACAAGAAGTTGACTAGGATTCAATCGGATTTGAAACAGGCCTATTATTAAATTTTCAAGAACATCAAAATGGGACCAGCTTTTTGCATAGTGAGCAGCATATCTTTGTTAAAACTGAACAGAATTGAACCATTTTTAGACTGATATTCTTATTAAACATTCATCTTTCACTATAGTTTTCAAGTGATTCCTATTGCTTAAAAGTCATTGGTGAAGGGTTTTTTTTGTTTTGTAAAATTAAAATCTGGCAATTTCATTTTTGTCTTAAAAAGATTAAAAAGTACCCAAGAACTTTAGTAAAATGTTAAAGTAATTAAGTAAGATACTGACATTTTTTTTCTTTTAGCTGATGCTGTCTTAAAAAGTAAATTTGAAGATTGTGATTTGTGTCGCGACTCTATTAATTTGATAGCCGGCCCACAGGTGAGGGATAAGTTTCAACACAGTTTGCTGTATTTGAAAGACTTGAGTTTCATGTTATTGTATTTTTTTAAAGAGATTATCCATAGAAACACTCATGTGTAATGAAGTGCTATGTAAATCGAACAATAATAATCACACACTTGTTCATATTTTACTTTTTTCAGGTTCATGATCAGGTTTTGATTAACTAATGGCTGTGTCAGCTAGTGAACTGAGCTTTTTTTTAAACTAGTTATGTGTATTTCTTGTTTTTTTCTTAAAGGAATCTGCAAGAATTTGTGAATCTGCAAACATCTGCCCTAAACAAGAAAAAAGTAATGTTCAGGTAAGAGTCAATTAGTGTCCATTTGTATGATATATATGATAATAAATTTTAATGGTAGTCAAATAGTAGATAAAAAATATTTAACCAGGAAAAGATATTACCAGGTGTAAGATAATAAACTTTAGAGTTCTGTTCAAACTGTCATTGTGATTTCAAACAAAAGTTAACTGTACCAAATATCAGATGTTTTCATTACATATCTATTCCATGGGCTGAACTTTGGCAAAGAAATCATGATATTATAGTTCAAGATTGCAAAATTATCAATATTTTGATGTTTTCATTATATTTCTATGCCACTGGCTTATAACTTCGTAAAAAAGAATTAATATTCACGAGTTCTCAATTGTCAGAAATTCCCACAAGTTAAATGAAATTGAAATTTTATGTTTTCAGGGACCAGGATGTGAATTATGTGAGTTTGTGGTTCAACTTATTGATGGATTCGTTCAACAAAATTCTTCTGAAGCGGCCATTAATGCTACAATTTATAAAGTCTGTAATTCATTACCTGATCCAATTAAATCTACAGTAAGTTATTGTATTATACTTTAAGTTATTACAATCTACAATAACTTATTATATTATACAATAAGTTTTTGCAATCTACAATGCAGAATTATACAATAAATCATTACAATCTTCTGTAAATCATTACATTATACAATCTACAATAGTCCATTACAATCTACTTCATCTCATTACAATGTAAGGTAAGTTAATAAAATCTACAACAGCTCATTACAGTCTACCATAAGAAATTGTTACAATCTACCATAAGAAATTGTTACAATCTACCACAAGAAATTGTTACAATCTCCTGTTAAGTCATTAGAATCTACAATATGTCATTACAATCCACAATATGTCATTACAATCTAGAGTAAGAGTTTATTATAATCTATAAGTTATTAGAATTTACAGAAAATTATCAAAATGTACATGAGACCATTACAATCTACTCTATAAGTTATCAAAATCTACATTAAGTTAATACAATCTAAAGTAAGTTATTGCAATATATTATTACAATAAAAAGTTATTATAATCAACATTAAGTTATTACAAACCACAACAAAGATCTTAGTAGGCTAAGTTATTAAAATGACCATCATGCAGTTTCAGAGGGCTATGTACTTACATCCAAATGGTGATTCTTTAATGGTAACTCTTTTGTTGATTTAAACTGTCGATCATCATTCTTACGTGTTAAACTTTTCTCTTTTTTCAGTGTTTGGGCTTTGCTCCTGAATTGGTAAAAGTTATATCAGCTGGATTTGACCCAAAAGAAGCCTGCACTAAAATAAAACTCTGTGATGGTTTGTATACTGTTCACTTAATATGTGTGAATTAAAACTTGAGTATCTGAAGTGTTGAGTGACAGGGTGCCCTTAAGATCATAAGGTCTGTTATCAATATCAGTGTCATGGCTTCCATTCCATGTGACAATCAGTTTAGTTCCTTGCCTTACCTATTTACAAGCGAATTATCAAGCATAAATAGGTTATTTGTTTGGCCAACAAAATTATTTTATCTGAAAGTGTCATATTTCTCATGATCAGGCAAAATGACCATGAGTTTCAATTTTAAAATTTGATATATTTTCCAAACAGTAATCTTTTTTTAACCTGATCATCAGATTAAGAGGTTGGGACTACCTCTTATACTGACATAAACTGTAACACTAGCACTTAACTTTTTGTTCAAACTCCATTTGATGTCTTAGGATGAAAGCAATGTCTCAGTCATAATGGCTACTGTGTATTATTTAAAAATGTGTTTGGCTCTAAAGAATGTTTTTGGCAACAAATATATCTTTTGCTGTAGTTTGAAAATATTTTTAAAAAAAGGAATGAGTTTGAAGTTGACTATGGGGTTTAATGTGTTATATTGTGCCAGAACCTTCTCATCAGTTTCTTTTATTTGTACACAAACGTACTGCAAAACTGACAAGGGGAAGGAACTCTGGAAAATCCAAGGAACTTTCTAAGCCAACACTTCGATTGCCACCCTCCCCATCCACCCTCTCCATACCCCTTATCAGTGAGCCTTGACCTTACTAACTAAGCAAACATGAGTCCTAATTCATCTAGAATAAATATTTATGTTTGATCTTATTTTAGGAAAAACTAAAGAAAGTATTAAAGATATGTTAACTTGTGATGGATGTAAAATAACAGCTGGTATATTGTTGGGTGAGGTATGAATGAATTATCATACATATCATATTCATCATAAAGTTGTTGACAGGAATATTTTTAATGATACAAGTACTGTCTTTACTTTCAGGTATTGAGCCACATAAGTTTATGTTTTAATTTGCTATTTTATTATTGATAGGAAAAAGTATATATTTGCGAAAAGACAGAAGCTTGTAAAAATAAAGAAGATTCAATTCCTGTTCAAACTAAAGATAATATAGATGTTGAGGTAAATACTAGTATCTTTTGGAGTAAATTGTATTCCGATTTGTTTTTAGATATTTTTTTTCAAACCTACTGGGAATGTTTGGTTCATCATAAGCAGGAACTTTATTGCCCTTATCGCTGAAACTTTGTAGACCTTCAGACAGAGTTTTTGATATGTTTTTTGAGATATTTATTTTCAAACCTACTGGGGTCATTTGGGTAGTTATTAGGATTAATCTTATTGAAATTTGTTGTCCCTGTCACAGAAACCTGTCACAGCATATGATATTTTAATTTTCAAACTCACTGGCTAGTCATACCAAATAACTTTATAGAAAATTGGAATCTTTTAAGGGAGCAGCAGGATGTGAATTATGTGAGTTTGTGGTTCAACTTATTGATGGATTCGTTCAACAAAATTCTTCTGAAGCAGCCATTAACGCTACAATTTATAAAGTCTGTAATTCATTACCTGATCCAATTAAATCTACAGTAAGTTATTATATTATACAATGATCCATTACAGTCTACAGTAAGTTATTACAAGTGATCTAAATCTACCATTACAATCTACATCAAGATATTAAGTTATGATCTATCATGATTATGTTACATGTATCATAATCTACATTAAGAATTTATATCAATCCACATTAAGAAGTTATATCACTCCACATTAACAAGTTTTATCAATCCACATACTTCTTATCATTCCAAATTAAGAAGTTACATGTGTATCAATCCACATTAAGAAGTTATACCAATCCACACTAAGAAGTTTTATCAATCCACATTAAGAAGTTATATCATTCCACATTAAGAAGTTATATTAATCGACATTAAGAAGTTATATCAAGCTCATATACAAATGATAATTTGTTTTGAGAGCAGAGGACAGATAGTCAACTTTTATTTTGCTTTTTAAGATGTCAGCCGTCCTTACATTTTGAGTGTTTTTCAGTGTATGGGTTTTGCTCCTGAATTGGTGAAAGTTTTGTCAGCTGGATTTGACCCGAAAGAAGCCTGCACTAAAATAAAACTCTGCAATGGTTTGTATAATCATCATTATATATATAATTACAATAGCTTGTTTTTATTGTCTTTTAACATAATATCATTGATGGGGAGTCAAAAGGTTGTACCAGCCATTTTCTATGAATAAGATTTACCTTTATGATTCTTCAGAATAAGATTTTTGTTGCACATCTTTTCATATACCTGTTGTATTTCTAAGACGAGATAAGTCTCTGCAATATAAAATAGCAAATTACTAGCTTTCTTTCCTTACATCTGCACAAGATGTTTAGCCCGATATGTGCAGATAGCTATATGCTGTTTAAAGTGTACCAGAAATATTTTAGAAATTCTGTAGAAATACATCATTCTACGTACAACATTTAGACGGGACGTTTCTATACAACATTTTGATTCCTAACCCCTATGCAATTTTGGGCTCTACTCGACAACTTCTCAAAACTCAGATACAACCGTTTGACTCCCCACCGACCATATACTGTATTTGACAACATAGACATATAGGTTTGTTGTTTTTTAGTACAATATATATATATATATATATATGTATATTTTGTAAAGTAGTTTGTAATAATATTATAATTTTTGTAATAATGTTTTAGGACAAACTAAAGAGAAAATTCCTGTCCAAACAAAAGATAATATAGATGTAAAGGTAAATACCATTACATTTATAGAAAATAGTAGTTTTATACACCCACATGTGGGATTATATCGTCTTCCCTCTGGTCCCTTGGTCTGTTTCAGATTTTAATTGGTATAGAAAATCTGAGTCATGCATTGATTTAATTTCTTTGGAATCTTTTTTTTTTCAAATTTGCTGGGATATTCCGTTTCCCATAGCTATGATTCACGGACACAAATCATTCTATATTTATTTTCCTACCTAATTTGATTGTTTGGTTCGTCATAAGCAGGAACCTTATTGAAAATTATTCCTCCTTTGTAAACATTTTAAATTTCAGAGTTTTTGATATTTAATTTTTCAAACTCACTGACAGTTATAAAGAGTAATCCTGTAAATAACCCTTTCAAAGAAACAGTTGATATTGATAATTATCAGTCGTCGGTATTACTCAAGAGAATGACTGAAAAACATGAAATGTGTTTAATTATCTGGAAAATAAATTGTAATTTTATGTTTTCAGGGACCAGGATGTGAATTATGTGAGTTTGTGGTTCAACTTATTGATGGATTTGTTGAAAAGAATTCTTCTGAAGCTGCCATTAACGCTACAATTTATAAAGTCTGTAATTCATTACCTGATCCAATTAAATCAACAGTAAGTTATTATACCATACATTAATCCATTACAATCTACAATAATCTATTACAATGTACAATAAGTTATTATATTATACAATAAGTTACTATAATCTCCTGTAAGTTATCAAATTCTGCAATTTATAGATTAATTATACACTAAATCATCACCATAACAATCTACAGTAATCCACCACATTAAAATCCATTAAGTGAATACTGACATGATGATTTGTGTTGGGGGCAGGGGGAAGCAGAGAGTCTACTTTTGTTTTGCTTTAAAATGTCAGTCATCAATTTTCAGTGTTTGGGCTTTGCTCCTGAATTGGTGAAAGTTTTGTCAGGTGGATTTGACCCAAAAGAAGCCTGCACTAAAATAAAACTCTGTGATGGTTTGTATAATTATCATTATATATAGATAGTTATCAGTATAGCATGGGTTTGTCAATATCATGATATATTTGACATTATTGACAGTTGTTTTAAAGGGCCAATCCCGATAATATTTTAGGGAATAATTGTGTATTAAAATCCCTTAAAACCCTCTACCTTAAGGCAGAGCAACTAACTTAAGGCAGAGCAACTAACTTAATATAGGTGATTTGTTTTCAAACAATTCAAACCTGGCACTCTTCATCTGGAAATGGAGACTTGTGTGTCAAGCTGTATTATGCAGTGTCTGAATAAAAGAAGACTTTCATTATGTATAAATAATGTGTGGGTGAAATTTACCTTTCGTTATCAAGTACAGCACATGGGTCATTCACTGTATAGACCTCTAAAGGAACGGAAATTGATTAAAATTGACCCGAAATCTTAAAAGGGTTATGTGTCTGGATAAGCAGTTTTGAGGTTCACGTCCAAATGACTCAACATTTTGAGCTGGAATTTTTAGACAGTGTTAATATACTCTTCCTCTTTTTTTTGGCGCTTAAATTTCATAGTTACTCAGACTTTGATTTTTGAGACTCTATTCAAATCGGGATAGTCCCTTTAAGAGTAGGATATTTATATCTTGTGTGTAAATGTGAGAGTATATATTCATTTAAAATCTCTCATAGTCAGGCTGATGATTTGAATTGGGTGAACTAAGTGGATTTAACTTGAAAGCTTCCTGACCAATGATATTCAAATTTTTACAACTTTCAATGAATAATGTATTTCTGGAGATAAAAATTGTAATAATATTATGTATTTTGTAATAACATTTTAGGACAAAGTCAAGAAAAAGTTCCTGTTGTAACAAAAGATGATATAGATCTAAAGGTAAATAGTAATTTTATACACCGACATGTGGGTGTATGTTGGCTTCCCTCTTGTCTTACTGAGGTGGTTTAGCTAATCATAAGGTGATGCTGTAATGAAATTCAGAAGGATGCATTGACTTTGTTTGACATGTTACAGAAATCTTATTAACACTCCACACATTAGAGTTTCTGTGATTTTATTTTCCAAATACGCTGAGGTGTTCAGACTCATTGATTAATTTATATAGATTTATTGCCTCTGTCACTGAAATCTTGAGAACTCTCAAAGGTTGGACATTTTCTTTTTATAATTCAGAGTTACACATCAATTTTGGTCACATATATTTAGACCTTTGTTTTCAAAACTAATGGGATTGTTCGGTTTCTCATAAGCTGGAAATTTATTGAACTTGTTGCTACCATTTAAACATTTTAAAGGGAAGAGTTTTTGATATTTTTTTGAAACTCATTGGCTAGTTATATAATGAGTAATCCTATAAATAACCTTTTCAAAGAAACAGTTAATATTGATGGTTTCAAAGTCTTCAGTTGTCTATTGCAGTCCTTTCTTTATGCCTTATATAAATTATTAATTAGACATTAATTAACTTATCCAGACCATAATCAACTCTAGATGCCATCAGATTAGAACAGTTCTGCCAAGAATAACTAAAAAATATGAAATTTGGTTAATTATCTAGAAAATAAATTGAAATCTTTTAAGGGAGCAGCAGGATGTGAATTATGTGAGTTTGTGGTTCAACTTATTGATGGATTCGTTCAACAAAATTCTTCTGAAGCAGCCATTAATGCTACAATTTATAAAGTCTGTAATTCATTACCTGATCCAATTAAATCTACAGTAAGTTATTATATTATACAATAATCTATTACAGTCTACAGTAAGTTATTATATTATACAATAATCCATTACAATCTACAGTTAGTTATTACAATCTAAATAATGTATTACAATCAACAGTAAGTTATTACATGTTTATTGCGCAATGATCCATTAGAATCTACAGTTAGTTATTATACTATACAATAATAAAGTCTGTAATTCATTACCTGATCCAATTAAATCAACAGTAAGATATTGTATTATTTCATAATTCATTACAGGCTTCAGTAAGTTATTAGATTATACAATAAACTATTAAATAGTTACAATTTTAAGTGATATCAGTACACCTAATGAAATTATATCAATCCATCAGCCATCATTTTTCAGTGTTTGGGCTTTGCTCCTGAATTGGTGAAAGTTTTGTCAGCTGGATTTGACCCAAAAGAAGCCTGCACTAAAATAAAACTCTGTGATGGTTTGTATAACCAGTACATATTTTATAATATTATATATATATAGTATTATATTATATATAATATTAAATATTTTGTAATAATATTAAATATTTTGTAATAATATTATATATTTTGTAATAATATTATATATTTTGTAATAATATTATATATTTTGTAATAATATTATATATTTTGTATTATATATTTTGTAATAATATTATATATTTTGTAATAATATTATATATTTTGTAATAATATTATATATTTTTGTAATAATGTTATAAATTTTTGTAATAATATTATATATTTTGTAATAATATTATATATTTTGTAACAATATTATATGTTTTGTAGTAATATTATACATTTTGTAATAATGTTATATATTTTGTAATAATGTTATATATTTTGTTATATATTTTGTAAAGTAGTTCGTAATAATATTATATATTTTGTAATAATATTTTAGGACAAACTAAAGAGAAAACTCCTGTCCAAACAAAAGATGATATAGATGTAAAGGTAAATACCAGTACATTTTTTATTTATTTCAAAATTGTTGGGATTGTTTAGCTAATCATAGAATGGCGCTTTATTGAAATTCTGAGTTGTGCATTGATTTATTTTCCATGTTACCAAAATCTATTAACACTAGATACAAATCCGAGTTTCTAATAATTTTTGTCAAAATTCCAGGGATGTTAAGCTACCCAAAGGTAGGATTCAGAGTTTCAAATCAATTTATACAGAGTTATTGCCCATTGTTATCTTGCAAACTCTCTGATTTTGAGATTATTTTCATACATACTGAGATGCTTTATAAATGCTTTAAAGTTTAGAGTTTTTCATATTTTATTTTTCGAACTCACTGACAGTTATAAAGAGTAATCCTGTAAATAACCCTTTCAAAGAAACAGTTAATATTGATAATTATCAGTCGATGGTATTACTCAAGAGAATGACTGAAAAACATGAAATATGGTTAATTTTCAGGAAAATAAATTAGAATTTTATGTTTTCAGGGACCAGGATGCGAATTGTGTGAGTTTGTGATTCAACTTATTGATGGATTCGTTGAAAAAAATTCTTCCGAAGCAGCCATTAATGCTACAATTTATAAAGTCTGTAATTCATTACCTGATCCAATTAAATCTACAGTAAGTTGCTATATTATACAATAAGTTATTACAATCTACAGTAACTTATTATATTAATCCATTACAATCGGCAGTAAGTTATAATATAATACAATAATCCATTACACTCTATGGCAAGTTATTACAATCCACAGCACATTATTACAGTCTGCAGTAAGGTTTTACAATCTACAGCACATCATTACAATTACAGTAAGGTTTTACAATCCACAGCACATCATCATAATATACAGCACATCATTACAGTCTACAGTAAGTATTACAATCCACAACACATCATTACAATATATAGTAAGTATTACAATCCACAATACATCATTACAATCTACAGTTAGTTATTACAAACCACAGCACATTATTATAATCTACATTACATCATTACAGTCTACAGCACATCATTACAATATACAGTAAGTATTACAATCCACAATACATCATTATAATCTACAGTTAGTTATTACAATCCACAGCACATCATTATAATCTACAGCACACCATTACAATCTACAGTAAGGTTTTACAATCCACAGCACATCATCATAATATACAGCACATCATTACAGTCTACAGTAAGTATTACAATCCACAATACATCATTACAATCTACAGCACACCATTACAATATACAGTATTAAAATCTTCATTAACCCGTTAGCAGTTGATGCATATAAATATTGACTATTGACAATTTCATGCCAGTATTTCCTGGACAGCCTGGGGCTATCTAGAAATGCAGTTCCCTGGCTAGACCATTAAAAACTGGCTGACTTGTGTGAATGGTTTGTCTTGCTGAGGGTAATATGCAAGTTCTTGGGGGTGCCACAGCTATTCACATTTTTGGGTTGTCTTAAGCCAGGCTGACACTTGCACGACTTTTTGCCACGATTTTATCGTGCCCATCAGTGTCTACATTGACACGAACTGGCACGACGAGTTCACGCATAGTTTGCGCATTGCTTACGCACCTCCCGCATTGGCACGACGAGTTTGCGCAAATCGGACGGCGTCGTGCCGACTCAAGTCGTGCCAATGCGTGCCACGGAATCGTGCAAGTGTCAGCCTTGCTTAAGGAGCACTAGTTTTCAGCTGTTTGGGGTTTTTCAAATGTTTACGTCATTACAATCTACAGTAAGCTACCATGATTTAAATAAGATAATTTATTGCAGATTATAGAAAACCATTACAAATAAGTTGTTACAATCTGTATTAACTTATAACAAATTGCAATCTACTATGAAGTTTAAACACTGGATGTGACACTTTTGAGTAAAGCTCTTTAACAAGTTCAGTTTCTTTCAGTGTTTGGGCTTTGCTCCTGAACTGGTAAAAGTTATATCCTCCGGTTTAGATCCAAAAGAAGCCTGCACTAAGGTTAAACTTTGTGATGGTGAGTAAAATTTAATTTGATCTGTAAGGGGAGGTAATTGATGTGTCAAGGGAGATAATTTGATCTATTTTTGTTAATACTTTTGATACAGCTTCCATAATTTTGTTCAAATAATATGATGAAAATACAATTCTGTTTCATTTTGTTATTGAACGGTTCTGATTGAAATACTATGACAAGAGACACCAGGCATATCACAATTATTTAATTAGTCGTATTAGGTGACTTGAATTCCAAATTTTACCACAGATTACCAATATCATTAAAACATTATATCATGTTTCTTTTATTTCAGGTCAAACAAAGATAGATGATGTACAAAAAAAGGTAAAGTATGAGTTAATAGTTGAGATGCTTATAGTGCTGTGTGTCTGTATGTCTATACAATTATAAGATCTCTAGGCCGTTTAATTTCAATTCATAACCTTCTACAAATCTACTGTTCATTTATCTTAATTATAAGATATTGTGATAGATAATAAAACTCATTGATTTCCATTTACATTGTACATGTATATAAAAATCAAATATTTTTAGATCCATGCAACTATCTGAAGCTTCATACTTTCAATTTTTTTTAACTTGGGGTTGGCCATAAGTCCCAACATTCTAAACTGGTTCATTTATGATAGGTATCTGGATTTTAGCCATATATTTCAGGTTGGAAATGCTGGTTGCGAATTCTGTGAGTTATTAGTGAAACAAGTTGACCAATTTTTACAAAGTAACACATCAGTACCAGCTATCAACGCTACCTTAGATAAAATCTGCAATTCTTTACCTTCTACTTTTAAAGCTCTGGTAAGTGCCTTTATGTTTTCTTTTATGTTTTCTATTTGAAGTCGATACAATATTTGGACCAATGCATTGTAGTATATACAGATATTGACAAGTTTGCCAGACTATAAAAATAATTTGCCTACAGATAAAATTGTGATCATTAAATTTATATATCCATCTTTTTGGGTGAGGTGGTTGAATTGTCTAATTGAGTCAAGTAGCGTGGTTTTGATCTCACGTTTATACATGACAATGAATAGGGACCTCAGGTTTCATCAACAAATCACTGAAGACTTGCTATATACAATCAAATTATTAAAATAAAACTGTACCATATGTTAGTCCCACAATGATCCAGTTTGTGTCAAATGGATGTTTTCCCCTTATAGTAAGTCAATATCTAAAATATTTAAAGCAAATTCAACATTGCATCAGACTATTTGATGCTATGTAGATTTGTGATTCGTCTGCAAAAAGCTCACAGCACTCAAGAATTAACCCATTTTAAATCTTAACAGAAATAACACATCCTGGTTTCTCTGTTAATGCATTTATCTGCATGCTGTCCAACGTGTAAATTTCAAACGTGGGAAAAGCTGATTGACTAGACCAATGACATAACTCAGATTTTTTTTTATTTGAATCTCTCTTTGTTTTTACAGATAGTATAAATTAATAGAATTATTTTATTTCACAATTCATTTTAGTGTGAAAGCTATGCCCCAGCTTTAGCAAAAGCATTAGAGAATGGTTTTGACCCTGTTAAAGCTTGTTCAGACGTTCGTTTATGTCTTGATGGTATGTATTATAGTAACCATGTTATAAAAATACAAAATAATATAATACTTGTATCAAAAATATAGAATTCATAAGATGACACTTCTCCGGAAATTTTACTTCCCAGTATGTTATTACTAAGAACAAAAGATAAAATAGCTCTGATCTATTTATTTCAAGATTCTGAAAAGAGAGAAAATGGATGGAAGTATGCTGCCTGTGATGTCTGCCATTCTGAAATGAAAATTATATTCCCAGAGGTAATTTATCTTTTATCTAGGCTTATACTATATAATTAAGACCTGCTTCCATACATAAGAGAGAGAGAGAAATGGGGTTTAATGTCCACTCAACACAAACTAGGTCATTTTGGGAGGAAACCTTCCATACATAAACAGTCAGATAACCGTATTACAGGAATTACTGCTATTCAAAACTAGACATTAGTTTTTGAATTTAAAGTTTAAATAAAAAAGATACAAGTAGTGCCAATATCAGATATGATTCTGTGAGTATAGTTTTAGTGTAGACTGGCTAGCTATGTGTGATGCATGTGTTATACATAATATTCATGTTTTATATTAAAGGATTATAAGAAATGGTGCCTACCTGCATGTGATGTTCTAAAGAATGATAATACACCTGTAAAAGTTGTGTCACATGTTGCTGAAAAGGCAGTTGGAAGAGTTGAGGTAGACTTCAAGAATATTTGGAATTTCCATAAGTCTGTACTGTATATTGTTTACATATTGAGTTAATTTGTTATGTTCATATAGCTCAAGACATAAATATAATAATATCTGACACATTAACTACTTTCTTTGAATCGATTTCAATTTCTTATGTATAGCAACACTGTTCATTTTTATCCATGAACATAATGATCAAGATAGTATCTTATGGACAATTTAAATAATGATATTCGCCATCAGTTGCATTTTAACATGGGTCTCTGGGTATAATCCATCCCTTAACCCTCTTGCACTTGGACCCTACTGGAATCATTTTGAATTCTTGTTCTCATAAGTTATATATTTATTTATTTTAAGGAAAAAGGTGTTGGTTGTGAATTGTGTAAATTGATAGTTCAGGAAGTTGATACCTATTTAGAACAAAACCGTTCTGAGGCTGCTGTTAATGCTACTTTATATAAAGTGTGTGATAGTCTACCTGCTACTTTCAAAGCTCTGGTTTGTATTTATATTTTCGTCACCCCAAACTGTCTGTCTGTCCATACATCTCTTTGTAATTGCTTTAGAGGTGAGAGTTTTGGACTTATTCAACAACTCTTATTAACATTCATAATGGGCATTAACTACGATTTTTGACTAGACATTAGGATGGAATTCAGCATTGCCCAACAGTTGTTTTCGGATTTGTAATCAGTTAAAATTTTGGAAAATTGGTTCTTGTAAACTTGCTATGGTTCTGTAGAAACTAGAAATGGTTTTAAAAACTTAAGAAATTAAAATGGTGACAACCTTTATATTTCGGATGACTAAAGTGCTGATTACCCCTCTTTTAATTCTTACATATTAATTGTAATAGTTGTGACCATAGTCTACATTGTAATTTAAAGTCTTCAAATTTAACTTGGGGCCTCTGTTTCGTTTGTTTAATTAAATACAAAATATAATGATACTACAAAACACTTGTGTAGATCTATTAATGTTTTATTGTTTTATTTCTAGTGTTTAGGATATATACCTACTTTAGAAAAAGCTTTACAAAATGGTTTAGATCCTCTTAAAGCATGTACAGAAATTCACGTCTGCACAAACAGTCAGTAATTTGATTATTTATATATACAGAGACGCAATGAAAATGCACCACTGATTTGACTTGAAGAGCTGGTGAGACATAATGTTGCAGAAATTAGATTTTTGGCAAGATCGTAGACACAAGATATTCAACTTTAAGAACTATATATTGAAAACTAGGCACAGTGGGTAAAAATCAAAAGTCATTAACACGTTCGACCACCTCAAGCAGTCACAAATGAATTGCAACAAGTTTGGTACATTCACTCGATCATGAAAAAATTAATCTGATGTGTTTTTGTCATGATTTGATGTTGTCATATTCAAAACTGTGAGACTAGGGTGTATACGTTAAACAAGATATACAATCATTTAGGTATTAAAGTGGTGTGCTTTCATTGCATCTTGGTATTCATAAAATAAAACAAACTATTAAGGACAAAAATAAACACAAGGTCAAGATGCAAACAAAACGATCAGCTACATGGACCTGTCAATGGAGGTGTGCTGAACCAGTTGACAAAGATTCCAGAAAGAGTAATCCAACCTGTTTCATACATGACACCCATCGTCACTTGTAACCATGGGTTTACCGGGAATCCTCGTATTTAAGCCCTCCCGTTTTTAAGCACATGGGCTTAATAACCTGTTTAAATTTCGAATTTAAGCCCCTGGTCTCCCTATTAAATTTTCAAGCCGCATCTGTTGACATTGATGGAATCTTGTCGAATTTAGACACTAAAGGTGACAATTATTAAAAGAACATGTTTGTCGTTTTTTCCTCTTTTCGAAATTTTAGCCCTGGGCTTAATTTCAGAAGAAATGTTTTTATCACTGACATGGTCAAATTCGAAATTAAGCCCGGGGCTTAAAAATGAGAATTCCTAGTATGGAAACAATGGTGCTCCAATTAATAATTGGAATAAATTGCAGGTACAATGAGTCGAGTAGTGAGGAGTACAGAAGGATTTTCTTTTGGTGAAGTCAAGTGTGATTTATGTAGAGACATCATGAGATCATTAGACACTGATGTATTTAAAGATGAGGTATAGGAATATATATTATTTTTTATATATACAGTATCTTCTTATCAATATTTTTTAAGTGGAAACTGGAATTTAAAGTTGAAGTGCTGGTACTTTCTCAATGAGTTTTGATCAATCTTAAGTCAGAGAATCATAAATTTTATTTTGAAAATTTAATTTCTCCAAATCATGTAGCCATACAAAATGTTTATCCTCCAAACGTATCTTAAGCATATCTGTGTGACAAATTTTGTATCATTTATCCGTTGAGAAAGATTATCATACAATAGGTTTCATCATAGAAGATATGTACTTAGTTTGATACATGTACTTGAACACTAAATTTAAATGCCCATTGAAAACTCATTACAATAATAACTTATTCTTCAGGCGACAGTAAAAAAAGATGTTGATAATATATGTGATCGTTTACCACAACCAGCTAAAGATCAGGTCAGTGATGCATTTTTCAGAAAATTTTGGTTTGGCCGGTTATAAAAATATTTAATGGCAGGTATTGTCTAATTCGCTCAATATCCAAATGTAGATTGTTGACGATTATGGGCTTGTTATGTGAATAAAGGTCTAAATAATAATAATATAACATTTAAAGCCAGATGAACCCTCTGCATTAGGCAAACTAACCCAACGTGAACCCAGGTGGTTACCACTTTCCATTACACAGTTTTTCTAATGTCAACAATCAATATTGCTAAATTCATCCACTGAGATTTGTGTTTTGTGTTCTGTTAAGACTTGATTATGCTTGATTTTTATTTTAGTGAATATTTCAAGTGTATTAATGATATACCATCACGTTTGGTATTTTAAGAATTAGAGAATTAACAGCAATTACTCTACCCAAAACATTTAATACGAACAAATATTATCTGTTGACATGTTGGTGGACTGACTGGGTTTTTTTGTACTTAATATTAAAATTACTGGAGAAATCAACACGATGTGTTATGATGAGGAATAAATCAATTAACAAATAAAGGGTAATAGAGATTGACTGGACCTGTTGTTGGTGACTATTGTATCATGCAGGCCTGTAACTAGAGGGGAAAGCTTTGTCCATCCCCCCCCCTCCCCAGGGTGAAAACATTGTTGACCATAAAAACAATAGATATACATTGTCTATCTCAATTTTACAGCACTCCTGAGAACGCTTTCCACGTCTTTCGTTGCTCTGAGCTAGTTACTGCCCTGGTATCATAGTTTCTTGATAACAAACGTCAACTTTTCAAATCAAAATCTCAACTATTACTTCATTAGACTATAGGGTTGGACAGATATGGATACTATTTCTAGAGCACCTAATACCACTTGTTGTTTAGATGGGAAGATCACACAATATAACTAGCTACCTTTGTATTTATAATTCCATGTCATTGTTTTTTTTTTTTTTCTTTTTTAGTGTCGAAATGAAGTGGATCCAAACTGGAAGAAATTCTGGAATAATCTTGTAAATGTTGTGGCATCCCCTGACCATGTGTGTGATCTTCTTACTTTGTGCAAAAAATCATAACTCATAACAACAGAATACATATATTAAAATTCCCTCATGTATTAGACTATAATCCCCAAATCACTAACACGGTTTTGTATAATGATGAATATATTTCTGGATTGAGCTTATAATAATATTAAGTAAATTCTATGTTGAGTGATGCTTGTTTGTTATTTCAATAAAGAATTACATTCATGATTTAATTTTGTTTACTCAATTGATTACATAAATATTCAATAAAAAAACACCCTAAATGAGAATATTTATCAAATTTTGCTGCGTTATAAAGGAATAAATAGATATTGGGAATAAATAGATGTCATGTGTCGGTATACAATTTCTTGTGTATACTGATGTATAGGCCTACTTTTATGTGCCCACATTTCCATGTTGACGTATATTGTTGTCACTCCTGTCTATCCATAATTTGTTAGAAGACACTTTACAAGTCACAATTTTTATCCGATCTGAGAAAAATTATGACATCTAGAGGGTCCACATTGTGACTTCGAAGGGGAATAATCCATACACAAACTAAAGACACATTTTTTCGTACATTCAGATATAAAAAATCCAGCTCTAAAGGTTATTAACATATATTTCATGTTTCATCAAAATCTGTGACCTATACAGTGTCCACAAACAAGATGTGAGTATATACAAATTTAATATTTGATTAAGTATGAAATTTTTAGAGCAAATCTTAGCTGGGATACTAGTCACAAATTTGTTGCTAACCACACAACCCAGACATCTACTGAAAGTGTGAGTAAGAACTTGGTGATAATACAAACCACAAAACAATGTGTAAAATAATACAATCTATTAAAGATAAAAGTAAAAGTATACAAATTATCTAAAAATTGAGCTTTATGAAAACAATGGATACATTTCAAATATAATATATTTTTACAGAACAATATCTGGTACTATTAAAAATTTCAGCATAAAGGTATCACATATTACATGTTTTCATGTATACATATTCCTAATGTGAACAGATGATAAGTTAACTTAAATAAATAGGATCTGTCATCTCCTGAACTTTTACACTTTGAAGTGTGAATATATTCAAGTCAACTGGTTAATAAGTTTAACCTCTACATCGACCACACTATATAAAAAAATTGATCAAAGATGATAACTGCAACAGTAATGATCCGATAAAATTTACTTTTCGGGTTACCGAAAGTTATTGAAAAACAACAGGCTTCTTCCTCTCATGAACTTTAACACTGTGAACACCTTTCAAGTCACTCAGATAATAACCTAGGTCTGTAGAGTGTCAGGCCTACAAGATTTCCAAATCGACATATGACCTATATTCATACTGGTTCAGGATCAAGGAGGCCCGGAATCGAATGATGATTCCATTCTTTTAAACTAATTTCAGATCTTTTGTAAGACAAGAATAAATACACGGTACCACCACCTTATCATTATATTTTTTATTCACTGAACTCAAACTCTTGAAGTCAAAAGCAATTCTTCTGCAGGTATTAGTCAGGTAGTGAACAAATGGTTTATTAATAGAGTATTTATTAAATTCAGCACACAGACTTTGAATAAACCATGAACCACTAGCCATGGTGTATGACACATGACCTGTAAAATAAATTCAAAAGCTTATTAAAGAATACCATAATGTAGTCCAAACAAATGTCAAAGCAAATTTATATGTATACAAAAACAGTTGTCTTCATCTCAAAATTTCATTTAGTAGTACAATCATACTGCAAAAACTTGTCAAGCTCCCCCTTAAAATATCCACCAACAGCAACATTAAGAGAGAGAGAGAGAGAGATGGGGTTGAAGGTCCATTCCACACAAACTAGGTCATTTGGGGACTAACATATGGTTTAACTTTATTTCAATTATCGCTTGTGTGTAGGGGTCTTTAGCAGTGGGAGGAAACCGGAGCACCAGGAGAAAACCCGCCAGGTTGGACAGGCAACCCTACTCCTTGCCATGTGCAACCTCTTATTTGAAACCATGCCAGTTGACTCAATGGCAGGTCGTATGATACAGTATGCACACGCTAACCATTCAGCCCCCCCTCCCCCAAGCAACATCAAACTCTAGTGCATTAATAAACTAAAATATTACTGGTAGAAAATAATTCTGTTATTTTGGATTGAGTTATTTTTTTCTTGCAAATGTTAGCAGGTGTAAATAGGTAATGCTGTAGTGTGTGTAATGTTGAGTATAGCTATTGGCTACTGACAGCAAACACTGAAATATCACTCGTATTACCAGAATTGTTAAATTGAAATCGAATAGAATTTTCCAATTATAACTCATCAGCTTTGTTGTTTTAAAAAATAAATATAGTTTCTATTGTAGGTTCCATTGTAGTTTGAATATATATTCCCTCACTACTTTACGATTATATTAATTAAAGGTCCTATTAATCACTGAACAATCCCTCCTAGATGGGTTCACAATTAAAGTGTAGCAGAATGCCGACCCTATAATTAGCATTTTATAAATATTTTTTGAATTTTGATCTAGTCCCTGCTCATGACATATAATTAACATATATAAGAAAATAAAATCAAAGACATTTTAATGTTCCTTACTGAAAGTATAGGCAAGATCGGATCTTAGTGACAGGGTTGGGAACCAACATGAAATATAAATAAATCATAGGTAAAATTCACTTAGTGAAGAACTTGACAAGAACAAGAGTTATTTTATTCCAGGACGTATTTAAGGTGCTAGCCCTTGATCAACACTAAACGGAAATAAAATAAACAATCATAACAGTATTTTTTATACTCTACCTGGTGGGGCTGAAAACATAATTAATGAATCTGTATAACAAGGACTAGGCATAATAATTAGTTGATTATCCATGTCTTCAGGCACAGGGCCAGTTACAGATGTTCTTCCTTGTCCCCCACCCTCCTCTTCTACTACTGGTAATACAGGCTGACTATCAGAAATGCTTGTTTCCTGATCATTAATGGCTTCGGAAGATATCCCTGGTACAGCATCTACTTGTGTTTCCTATCAATACAAACCTAATTTAAGTGAATAAGTGGTAAGAATTAAATGCTAGTTTGCCTGGTGATTGTAAGATTGGTTGAAACATAATCAGACAGCTCAGCTAAATCTCTGAGAAGATGTAAAGGGAGATAACTGCATAAATATTTCAATTTTCTGCAAATTAATATTCGTTGCAATTATTATACTAATGTGCTACTATTTGACAATATAAGTTTAAGTTTGTCTTTTTGATATTATTGGGTTATTATTTGCATGTTTGGGTGATGTGGGGGTTGGGGGGGGGGGGATGGAACATTATCCAATATTAGGATTGTATTTTATAATATTGGGTAGAGAGAGAGAGATAAATGGGGTTTTAACGTCCACTCGACACAAACTAGGTCATTTTGGGACTAACATATGGTTTAATTTTATTTCAATAATTCACTTGCGCAAAGGGGTCTTTAACAGTGAGAGGAAACCGGAGTGCCCTGAGGAAACCCACAAGGTTTTAGGTGCCCCTAAAATACTGGGTAGTATTTGGGTTATTATTTGCTTGATTTGGTAATATAGAACAGCCAGACATCTTAGTCATATTTGAAGTCCATATTCCCACGATATATCTCACTATTTTTAAAAAAAACAAGCAATATTCTCATTTTGCACCATTGTGGTATTGTGTAGGTTGTGATGATATTTCGGGAGGTATTTGTTAAATTGGCCCGCTGGCTTTAGCCTTTATAGAATGTCCACAAGGTATTGTGAGTGTATAAAAATATGTAAATACCTCTTTTATAATTTCCCTTTGACTCGTAGTTCTTCCAAGTAGTTGAATATTTTCTCCAGCATCACTATCTTTACCACGACATGCCTGAAATTTGTATACCCAGTATGTACGTCATATATAATCTATTTAAAATCAGAATAAAGGGTGGTGGACAAGGGGGTTCGTTCTATGCCCCTAACATGTGTTAAACATAGTTGCCACTTGCAAAGCAATAAATCATATGACCACCAGTATCAATAGCTATATCATCTGAGCAGTTATTATCTTAGAAAGATGCATGCTAATGTTAGAAAGACTGGATCATAATTGACATATCTCTAAGGTATGCCTACTAGCAAGATTTTGAGACAAAATAGAATAACTTTGAACATGAATAAAGTTCTTTCTTTTAATAAGATATAGATATCCAAAATAAATTTCAGAAAAATATGTTGATAACCTAATTAGTAACTACAACTAAAAAATAGGCAACGAAACATACGCCCACACAGCAGCCAAGTCAACAAGAGTTGTCGCATATTAAGGAATTATCAGAAAATCATTAGAATTTGTTTGCTTTTTATAATCAAACGTTTTTTTTTAAATCAGATAATAATTGTGACCTCCAGAAAGACCACAAGCTAAAAAGGGTGATTTTTCGTACAATCAGGGGACATAATTCAGGTAACGGTGATATAGTCAAACGTTTTTTTAAATCGGATAATAATTTAGACCTCCAGAGGCACCAAAAGCTAACAAAAGCGATTTTTCGGACAATCCAGGGACATAATTCAGGAAGTTATGATCCAATGGGCGCAAATATCGAAAGGAACCAAGGTCTTTGGGTTATAAACATACATGTCAAGTTTCATCAAAATCGGTTCAAAATTATCCGATTTAAAAAAACGTTTGACTATATCACCCTTACATGGTATTGAAGAAAGAGCATGAATTACGATATAATATATTTTCACACTATTCGCGTACAAACGGCGGCCATTTTGTCTGTAAATTTTGGTCCGATTTTCACGAAATTCGAACTCCACCTTCAAAACCATGGAACGGTGATATAATCAAACGTTTTTTTAAATCGGATAACAATTTTGACCTCCAGAGGGACCACAAGCTAAAATGGGCGATTTTTTGGACAATCAGGGGCCATAATTCAGGAAGTTACGATCCGATTGGCGCAAATATCGGAATGAACCAAGATCTTTGGGTTATAAACATGCATTTCAAGTTTCATCCAAATCGGTTCAAAATTGTGACCTCTACACTGTTCACAAGCTAAAAGATAGGCTGGCACTGCCAGGCAGGATACGCCCACATTTTTGAGAGATGGATAGTGAACAAGCAATACCGAAAGTGATTTTTCCTACATCATTAAGTCCTGTATTTCATACTGTATTGGGAGCAGCCATTTTGTTGGTCAGTTCCAGTCTGATATTCATGAAATTCGAAGCCGACAATGATTATGGTGTAACGGTACACAACCTAGAAATGTTACTTTTCGTCAAAATCGGATAAGAATTGTGACCTGTAGAGAGTCCACAACCATGATATACCATATTTTTACACTATTCGCGTACAAACGGTGACCATTTCGTCCGGCAATTTTGGTATGATTTTCACGAAATTCGAACTCAACCTTCCTTACGGTGCAACAGTAATATAATCAGAGTTTTTTTTAAAATCTGATAATAATTTTTTGTGAGATAGACAGAGAACAAGCAATACCGAAAGTGATTTTTCCTACAATCAAAGGCCATAATTCATTAAAGTTACATTATGGGAGATAAGATAAAGAGATGGCAGTTCTCACTACAATAGATAAAAACTAGATAGTGTAAAGATAATTTGCTGAAAATTTCAGTCAAATTGATTCACTATTAGCCGAAAAAAAAGCTTTTGAAATATTCATAGCCTCGGTCATCATTACTCAAATCATTAATATAAACAGCATAGTCTCGATTGATTTAATTATCAACCGCCATTAAGCGGCATATACGATTTTAATCTGCCAACATCGAAGGCTAGTCTTGACATAAAGAGTTTATTATGGTCTGAATATGTTAATTAATGTCTAATTGATTATTTAGATAACATCTCACGCTTAAAGAAAGACCTGTAAAAATCAGATTTTGCTCTTGCATAATGCTATTTTAAGTAACAGTTTGATATGCGCAAATATCGAAAAGAATAAAGATCTTTAGGTTATAAACAAGCATTTCAGGTTTCATCAAAATCGAATTAAAATTTTGACCTCTACAGGGTCCACAACTTTGATATACCATATTTTTACACTGTTCGCGTACAAACGGCGGCCATTTTTTCTGGCAATTATAGTCCGATTTTCTAGAAATTCGAACTCAACCTTCCGTAGGGTGTAATGGTGATAGAGTCAAACGTTTTTTTAAATCGGATAATAATTGTGACCTCCAGAGGGACCATAGGCGATTTTTCGGACAATCAGGGGCCATAATTCAGGAAATTACGATTCGATATGCCCAAATAACGAAAGGAACCAATATCTTTGGGTTATAACCAAGCATTTCAAGTTTCATCAAAATCGAATTAAAATTGTGACTTCTACAGGGTCCACAACCATGATATACAATTTTTTAACAGTATTTGCGTACAAACGGCGGCCATTTTGTATGGTAATTTTAGTCCGATTTTCCCGAAATTCGAACTCAACCTTCCTTACGGTGTAACGGTAATATTATCAACCATTTTTATTAAATCGGATAATAATTGTGACCACCAGAGGGACCACAAGCTAAAATAAGGTGATTTTGCGTATAATCAGGGGCCATAATTCAGGAAGTTACGATCCGATATGCGCAAATAACGAAAGGAACCAATATCTTTGGGTTATAACCATGAATTTCAAGTTTCATTAAAATCGAATTATAAATTTGACTTCTACAGGGTCCACAACCATGATATACAATTTTTTAACAGTATTTGCGTACAAACGGCGGCCATTTTGTATGGTAATTTTAGTCCGATTTTCCCGAAATTCGAACTCAACCTTCCTTACGGTGTAACGGTAATATTATCAACCATTTTTATTAAATCGGATAATAATTGTGACCACCAGAGGGACCACAAGCTAAAATAAGGTGATTTTGCGTATAATCAGGGGCCATAATTCAGGAAGTTACGTTCCGATATGCGCAAATATTGAAAGGAACCAAGATCTTTGGGTTATAACCATGAATTTCAAGTTTCATTAAAATCGAATTATAAATTTGACTTCTACAGGGTCCACAACCTTGATATACCATTTTTTAACAGTATTTGCGTACAAACGGCGGCCATTTTGTATGGCAATTTTCGTCCGATTTTCCCGAAATTCGAACTCAACCTTCCTTAGGGTGTAACGGTGATATAATCAAATGGTTTTTTAAATCAGATAATAATTGTGACCTCCAGAGGGACCATAAGCTAAAAAGGGTGATTTTTCGGACAATAAGGGGCCATAATTCAGGAAATTACATTCCGATAGGCGCAAATATTGAAAGGAACCAAGATCTTTGGGTTATAAACATGCATGTCAAGTTTCATCAAAATCGGTTCAAAATTGTGACCTCTATAGGGTCCACAAGCTAAAAACGTGATTTTTCGTACAATCAGGGGCCATAATCCATGAAGTTTTCATCCGATACATGCCAATATCAAAAGCAGCCGAGATCTTTTGGGGATAAACCTATATTTCAAGTTTCGTCAAAATCGGATAAGAATTGTGACCTGTAGTGAGTCCACAAACAAATTGTGGACGGACGTCCGGACGGACAGGGGCGACGACAATATACGTCCACATAAAAATGTGGGCGTATAAAAATGTGATTTTTCGTACAATCAGGGGCCATAACCCATGAAGTTACAGTCTGATACATGCCAATATCGAAAGGAACCGAGATCTTAGGGTGATAAACCTATATTTTAAGTTTCATTGAAATCAGATAAAAATTGTGACCTGTAGACTGTTCACAAACAATTGTGGACGGACGGACGGACGAACAGGGGCGACGACAATATACGTCCACATGAAAATGTGGGCGTATGAAAAGTGCTAACAAGATTTTGTGACAAAGGGACATAACACTGAATGTTGAAAATCAATAGACTTTTTATGTAAATGCAATAGAAAAATCATACAAAAAGGTGGATTAGTAACTTCTTTTATACAAACAAGAACATGCCGATGATTATCATCACAACAGTATGCAGGGGCGGATCCAGGAGGGTGACAAGGGTTACTGGTCACCCCCCTCCCAAACGGTGTATAGGAACCCGGGTCCTACAAGCTTCCGCCAGGGCATGCACACGCATGGTCGTATATATATTATATAGCACATGGTGTGCATCTTATCAGACACACAATCAGCATCTATGTTACTAACAGCAGAAATTAGCTCCGTAAAATGCTGCTGATCTCTTAGGACATTTGCAGGAAATTCATCGAAGCATTTCCTTGACTGATGCATAAATTATACATTATTTTACGATGATATTGATAGGACTGATATCATTGGCAAGAAAATTGACTGTACATTTGCAAATATTCGATAACATTCAAATAACAGTTTGTTCATTATTAGGTTCATAATCTGGATATATAACTTGCTGTTTTTTATAAGAGACTTTGACAACTTTTCCATGAATGTGGCAACTTCTTTTTACGTACAGTCCGCACTATCTTTGATGTAAGCAAAATTTCACAATAATCAACATTTATAAATTTCGAAATTTATTCTTCAAATTTTCAAAATCGTCAACGAACAGAAATCATTGTTCATTATGGTCAGATGTGAGGAAATCGATGATAATTTTTCAAAGAACTCCCCGCCCCCATGATATTTTTCAAAGAACACCCCCCCCCCCATACCCCTCTCTACTGCTCGGTGAGACAAAACATGAGGTTGTCTGCCACTGGTATGCAACAATGTTAATTATATCAAACCTCTGGTCCCCCAAAATCCTTGATCCATGCTCCTTTTATATGAAGAACAGGCAAAGAAATGAAATTAAATTGGATTTAATGACCTACTGTTCTGCTCCGACTGAGCTAATGAGGACGGTCATATGTCATAGAGTGCGCTATGAGAGAAATTTCGCCCGGGCAGCAGCATGGCTTACTCTTATATCAAATTCAAACTGCCAAGGGATCTTTTACCTGAACGTCAATGAATATACGGGACCTAGGTTTGTCCTATCTGATCGACTAAACAGCTGTCCTTGTCGGGACCTCAGTTTTTCGTCCCATCTGAATGACTAGACAGCTGTCCTTGCCGGACCCCTGTCCTACACCACTGACAAAAGGAACCTACTCCAGAAAATTCTGATAAAACTTTCTTGGCCAACAGGCAATGAACTATTAAATTTAAAGTAAAACTGATGAACTGATTTTAATTATTTGGTCTTACCTGTATAAAGAAAAGCCGAGGTTTACCTTGTAAAGCAGGACAATTCTGACAATCAAAATAATTCATGATACGTTCCACTGATATTCTACCTTCATCAACACCATATATCATATTTTTTCTTTCCTTCGAACTTGTATAAAACTCATCTCCATGACTTAAAATAACACAAGCAAAACAATCAGCCTCTCCATGATTGAAGTTCTCACTTGCTAAAACAAAAATAATACAGCTTACTAATAGTAAGACAACACTACACACAAAACAAAACCACCAAGACAAACCTATGTACAAGAAAAACCTATGTACAAGACAAACTACGTACATTGACAATATCATTATTATTTTGTTTTACCCAAGACACATTAGCCCATCTGCTTTAATATAGTTTATCATTTACCTTCTTTAAGCGTTTTAGCAATTTGTCTGGCTTCAAGATTTTTAAAACATTTAACCCTAAAACCAAGCTTTTTAAATGTTTTTTTCAGAGCCTTGGTATCAGCTTTACACCCTATACGATTATCCATTTTGTGAAATATCTCATTCTGTATAACTAACATTAATCTCTTTCCACCATTATTTTCATATTCATCTTTAGAATCGGGGCAATAGAAGTCTTCCAAAATCACATTAATATTTGGGTTACCAGCACTACAAAACAACATATGATTAATCAGCAATCAGCATGTAAGAAAAATATCAGGTTCATTATTGTCAGTTATCATTCTGCATACAAGACAAGATGTCCCAATGGCCTTAAAACGGCAATTTCATATTTTTTAGTTATATTTTTAAAATATATTAAAATAAAGCCTTAAAATAGATGGTATCTGAAAACAGGCCTACCTTGTTAAAGAATAATCCTATTAATCCTATAATTCACTGTTGCCAGTTGAGAAATTGGCAAAAATATCATTTTCAACTTCAAATTCAAACGTTTGAAGATCGCCATTGCATGGAGGGGAATGGGAAAACAAGGGAGGTAATTGCGTTATTGTTTTCTGTGTCAGCGATTTAAACCCCTCTGAAATATTGCCCATGATCGTATAATAATAATAATAGTGAGTTGACAACCTTTTGAGCAAAAGACATACATGTAGAAATAAATATGTTTTGACTCTCTTAGAAAATATGAAATTATCACTTTAATAGCACATTGGTTTATAAGCTAGTGTGTTTTGAGGGTTTCGTTCAGTGAGAATATGAATGCTTACAAAATAAGATATTTCCTTGACTAATTCAAATATTTTAAAACAGCATAATATGCTTTGAAAAAATCTCTGTTTATAAGTTTAAAATGTTGAAACATGTCAGAAATATGCAGGTGAAATCAACATCACTGAAAACATTTCATCTAAATCAACAGGAGCAGTGATTAAGACTTTGAAGTTTTTAAGAAATTCTTAGCCAACATACAACAAAACTTTAATGTGCATAAGGTAAGATTCGATAAAAGCTATATTAGTTAAAATATAGATAATGAAGACAGAATACACTGAAAGTTTCGGTCAAATTGCTTCACTCTGAACTGTGATATTAGTGATTCAATTTTACGCTAGCCTCGATCGTCATTACTGTCATTGGTATGATAATAAACAAAGTCTCGATTATCCATTTTTACCATAAATTATCCATTCAAATGCACTGAATATTGCAGGCTGACGATGGCATCAAAAGTTGATTATGGTCTGGATAAGTTAATCAATGTCTAAGTAATAATTTAGATAACATTTCAGGCCTAAAGAGAGACCTGCAATAGGCAGATTTAGCTCTTGCATAATACATGTTTAATACCGGTAGGGGAGAGTGGGGCTAGTTGGCACTATAGGGTCAAGTTCGCACCCCATTCATATCTCACGTCTAGAGCATGATGACATAACTGCCGCCAAATTGATTGATCACCTGACCGATACGATTGTTTTACGTTCATTATGGTGGACATGAGAAAATAATTGTCGAATTTGGGAAGTAAATTTCATTTTTTGTCCTGGTGAGTAAATTTCTCTCTCTGAATTTAGTGTTTAATTGTTAACACATGCTTGAGGTTGATAACCAATGTTTTATATGTGAAGTATGATAGGGTAATGGCCTTCAATAGGCCACATTGTTCAGTTCGATTGACGACCTCCACAAGGCAAAATCAAGTGTTAGGTATAAAAAGTCCTGTTGGGGCTAGTTCGAACCTTTTGCTCAGGGCAAGTTCGCCCGGGTGGATGTGTGGGTGAGAACGTGTGGGTGAGAACGTACCCCATACCATAACGGTATTGAAAATCCCCATATTCTTTGCATGCATAACTGTTTATTTGCGTGTAAAATTAATGACAACCTGAATTATTTAAATCTGCATTTGATTTTATCAGAATTTAAAATGATCGAGTGAAACCATAATACGCAAATACAAGAGGTCACAGCAGAAGAGATCAAACGGCAGGCCTTATAACATTGTAACACCAGTCCTGATATGGAACGATGATTAGAGAACACTTTATATAACGGATATGTCTACAGCTCATGTAAAAGAAGTTATTAGTTCATTTTGACTAAACATGTTGGTTTTATACTAGTTCTATATAAGTTTACTTTTACTATTTAGTATAAAACCTAGAAAAATACTACTAGAAATATATACTATATCGAAACTGTATTGAGAAGGTGGATATATTTGTAATATTATATATCATTTTAGTTTCATTGAATAAATAAATAACTGAATATATAAATGTCTTTTTATTTCTCCATTTGAACTCACCCAACCAGGGGGCGAACTTGCCCCAGGTCAGGGCAAATTCGTCCATTCGGACATGGTGACATTAAGATGAAATTACTGGCAATAAAGCCCTTTAATATATGCCGTCAATTAGCCAACTCCACTGTCTTTAATCTAGTCTACGGAAACGTAGCTACAACAGTTATCGAGATATGCTGGTTTTATTTAAAATGGTGCTAACTAGCCCCGCTCTCCCCTACCTTTGTTTCATAGGTAATTTCTCAAATAATGACTTGACTTTCTGCGTAATTTTCTGTGTAACTGTTTGTCCATCAGTTGCTGTAAATAAAAAAAAAAATGTTTACATTAGGTTAAAGGAGCTACACCTCCATTCTTTTGAACCTTATAGCGACAAGTCTCTAACTCAATATCATCCAAAGTCTTACACATTGAAAACACAAATTATTTGTCAATTCAAATAAAGAAAAGTTGTGACCTTACTGGGAAAAATTAGGCTTCTGATATCCAATATTTAAGACAGAATGACATTTCACTGTTGGTACATGAATCGTGTACCATAGTGCATTTCAACGCCATATGTCGATGGACATAACTGATTTGAAATTAAGAGTCAAAATGGAAACAATTGAATATAAATCAGTTCATATACAATCATATTACATTATTATAAGATAAGATAAGATAAGATAAGATAAGATAAGATAAGATAAGATTTTATTGCATTGAAATGTCCATTTAGGACAGCATACAATATAAACACGAAGATTTGATAACAATATGACCAATAATATTAACATTCATGTATAAGACAATGGTAATTTTCATATACATGTAGCTTATAATAATAATAATAACATATAGATTTACTAACAGCACAGTATTATGTGTAATGTAAAAATTTACGTCAACTGGGTCCATGTCAATACAATTATGATGCATGAGTATAATAACTACATAAATGACAAGAAAACTTTGCATCCTTATTACATGGAGATATGATATACGAATGTATGATAATGATATGAATCAAGTAATATAATATCGAAATGCAGAGAATAATTTGATACAAGAGAGACAGGCTACACATATTATGACCTTGGATTCATTGCATTAAAAACAAAGGCACAAACTGAGTTTGCAAGTGTTTTAGGTGGGTTAAATAGGTTTTCTAGGGAAAAGGATAGATAGTTATCTGTAAATATTGGATATATGTGTACCGTACGCAAATCTTCATACAGTGGACATTCAAGTAAAAAATGAGATTCATCTTCAATTTTTTGCATAGAGCATTGTTGGCATATTCTTAGATCTGGGGGGACATTTTTGTATCTACCGATTTCAAATTTGCAGTGAGTGGGAACTAAGTCGGAGTGCAGTCATGGCTATTTTAAAGTTCTTATTATGTACATGACAGAGATATTCAGTGGATTTATAGATTTTGGTTTTAAATAAGCCAAAAGTCCTGAGTTTTGTAGTTTTAGACGGGCTGGAGTGGCATGAGTCAGTGAAAAGGGAGTTGAATTTTGATTGAAGTGATAATTTGATATTAGCTTTTGTGAGGTTTGACGGGTTTATATTGAAATAATTTATTAAGTGAGTTATAGAAGCAGTCCATGAGAGTTTAATATTAGAGTTAGCTATTTTAATATCATCATTATAGGCTTCAGCGGCGTCAGCCAGTATCGGGTTTGAATCTTTCATGTCAGGATGGTTTAATCTTTTACAATAGAGTAGCATTCTATGGTATATATACATGTAGTTGCAGTGGGAAAATTCCTAGCTCTGCAAGGCAAGCAATATTAGTAGTTTTAGGGGGTTGGCACATTATTGACTTACATGTTTTTATGGTTATCTTATCGTGTTCTGTATTACTCCACTTAGGTAAATTTAATTTTACATTGTGCACTAATTGAGAACAACAAACATCAGAGGCATACAATCCAATTTGCTTTACAACAGAGTCATACAGTTTAATTAGAACTTCAGTAGGTAATTGATTAGATAAGATAAGATAAGATAAGATGAGTGCATACTTTACTTTTAATACTATACCAAGCTCGCCTTGCTTTTTTGCATAGGTCTGTGTTATTTGTTATATTTACTCCTAAATGAGTTAACAATATCCAGAGAAGTTTTACCGAAAGTAAAGTTTGCCATTTTACACTTGAAAATTTTATTATCTTTTGATGAATTTATAAAACAAATTATTTTAGATTTAATTGGGTTTACTTCTAATTTCCACTTAGTACAAAAGTCACCCAGGTGGTTAAGAGATTTTTGAAGACCCAGCGAAGAAGTTGAAAATAAAACAAGATCATCTGCAAATAGGAGATGGGATATTTTGAGATCACCAAGACAAGGAGCTGCTGAGTTGCCAATATAAGTTCCTAAATCATTTACATAAATATTAAAAAGCATGGGGCTTCACACGCAGCCCTGTTTTACACCAATATCAGAACTTATTTGTTTAGTTTTTGTTGGTTTTAACTATATATGAAATATCGCTATACTTATGTTAAAGATATTTCCATTTATGTCATGGTTAAGTAATTTAAGAAAGAGTCCCTTTCTCCAAATGGTATCAAAAGCTTTGGTAAAATCTATGAAACTGATAAAAACATTTTGATTTTTACTTTTATATTTATTTAGGATCGTTTTGAGAATGTATATATATTGTCCGTAGTTCGGTGACTTTTACGAAAGCCACCCTGGGCAGGATCTAACATATTGTTTGACTCAAGATAATCTATAATTCTATTATTAATAATTGAGAAGAAGGGTTTAGAAAGACAACTAGCCAGAGCAGTCCCTCGGTAATTCCCAGGGTCTTCTGTTGGGCCTTTTTTATGTATTGGTACTATGTACGATTGAAGGTATTACTCCGGAAGCGAGGATTAAATTAAAAAATTTCAAATACTGATCTATTAGAATTTCTGAGGAAGCTTTTAGCATTTCATTTAGAATTAAGTCAGGGCCATTTGATTTTCCAGGTTTTAACTTTTTGAATGCATTTCTGACTTCTTAGGCTGAAATTTCTTTGTTTAGTTAAAGGTTTATATTTGTTGATATTTCTATATTGTGTATTGAATTATCTATTTCCTGAGAGTCAGAATCGTTTATATTATTATTTTGGAATAATTTAGAAAAATGCTGATGCCAGTTTTCAATAGGAATGTCACTTTCTGTTTTAGATTTATTGTTGTTATCATCTAATAAAGAATTTACCAGGTTCCATTGCGACCCATATATAGGGGTCAATTTCTAGTTCCCAAATATTAGAGATTTAGCTTCTTTAAACCGAATGTATATGTTAGGCGCAATCTTCACCCGCTGTCGTGTTGCGCAGATTGCACTCCGCGTGCGCAGATTGCACCTTGCGCGCAGATTGCCCACGTTGCGCTGATTACTCCTCGATGTTTTTCGAGATGTTAGTTGTCAGTCAGACGTATATACAGTATATTTGCCCACGTTACGCTGATTACCCCTCGATGTTTTTCGAGATATTAGTTGTCTGTCAGACGTAAATATATATATGACCTGCCCCCTATCGGCTTTGTAGTGAATAATTTTTAAAATCACAACATAATTAGCGTGTGTGCATAGAAAATAAGATTTAATTTGAAATTCTGTCAGCAGTATCTCATAATCGGTGCTGACCACGTAACTGAATATTTGCTGTAGTTTGACGTAACTACATATGGTTACAATTTATGTGTTCACAATTAATAGAAAAAAAAGATTTTGAAAATATTCACTGATTCAACTTGGTCATCATTTTATTCTTTCTATTATTCATATTCCATGACTAAATTACTACGTGCACCAAACAACGATAATTTTTCATTGGGCCGTCTAAACGCGGGTAAATTTAGAGTAGCTATTGGCTAACAACACGCATAAACAACCTTATTTGCATATTGCATACATAATATTTATTGTTTTTTGTGTAGGATGACATGCAGCCCTAAAGAAGACGATAACCTCGCACATACTATGCAGTAATTAATATATAACATCCGCTTGGTCGTAAAATGCATAATAAACTTGACCAAAAAAAAAAAAAAATCTAGTTCGGGTCATGAGCACGGATCACTCATCCACTTGTCTTCCTCAAATGCATAAGGCCAATTACGGGTCTGGTAATAAACTTGCCGTATCTTTCTTATAAGATACTATATCGAGAATATACTATAGTAAGTATCGTCGATTTCTGGCATCGGTCGGTAAACCTTACAGTTCTTACACGTACATAAAAATGGCTTTCTATTCCATTTTATGTAAAAGAAACTTACTGTACGACGGTATTTTCACAAAAAAAAAAACCCCAAAACACACAATGGCCTATGATTAATTGGTTCCGTCGCTTGGAATATACAGTAATAAATGTCTGTCATTTAGATTATATTCTTTGAATGACTACCACCATATTACAGACGTGTAATTACGCCACCGTCGCATGGAATATACAACAGTCATAAATGCCTGTCGATAGATTCTTTGAATGACCGCTATACCTATTGTTTAATTAATCCCCTAATCCAGACACATGTCTGGGTTTCATCCGAAACAACACCGTCCAGGTTAATATGACAAGGATAGTAAATGAGGAATCTCCTAAGTCTTGTCTGCGATATTACTTACGTGGAAGCAGACGTTGTTAAACACCATGTAGTAGTAGTAGATTAGTCACTTATGTGGAAGCGGGCATTAAACCATCAATGATCTGATTGTCTACGATATTACCCTTGGTGGTAGTGGACGTAAATTCCCAAAGAACGAACGAAATGATCTGCACCTGTAATCTTCGATTTATGTTATACGTACGCTATAGTATTATCATTGTGCACATATAATATGGATTAATCTAGCTGGAAATACACCTGTGGACCTCCGATAATGTAAGACAATTTTTCACGAATATAATTATTTTACACTTGCGTACTATGTATTATTACAATTCTGTGCTACCCTACTCGACACTATGCAAAACACGGTAAGTTGGTCCTCCAGGCTGTCGACTTGAAAATAATTCCAACCAATAATACTATAAATAGTATGCAATATGCAACTAAGGTTGTTTATGCGTGCTGTTAGCTACTGTAAATTTCTCTGCATTTTTACGACTCTAACCAATGAAAAATTATCGCTGTTTGGTGCACGCCATTTTTTTTTTTAAAAAATTCCTCTTGTTGGAATATGAATAACAGAAAGAATAAAACGATGACCAAGTTGAATAAGTAAATATTTTCAAAATCATTTTTCTATAAATTGTAATTATAACCATATATCGTAACCACAGACGGCTCTCGAGTCGGTAAAGTGGTAATTTGGCGTAAACTCTGAACGCCTTTATAAAACATTCGGTTCATTTCTCGCAAATTTAATTAAAATGACTTATAATACTAAGCTAAGGCAGTGATCCATGGTGATTACCGATTAAGATTAAGCGGATTATTATCATCGCAGTAACTCCTTAAATTGCCCGGACAAAGTTCACTTCGCGCGCGCAGATTGCTCATCGAAAATTAGACAGAGATTCACGCATGCGCAGGGGTAATCTGCGCAAGGAGGGCAATCTGCGCCTAACATATATATACACTGATTTAATTACATTCAATTTTTAAAATAAGCTACTCTGAAACTGTGCCTTATAATTATAATAAGGCCATGGTTAGACTATCATGTCATTCACTTTTATCATGAACCGTTATTTGATTTTATGTACATTGCTATTTATTTTATCATTTATTTATGTTCCTTATGTCATGTCATGTATATGAATTGTATGCGGCCTGCAATGGGTGTTATGATACAATAAAATCTTATCTTATCTTATGTACCTATAGGCCTACTTACCATGTTGACAGACACATTCGTTACTTGACAATTCATTTAATTTGATATCAACGTCCTCAATATCATCCTCCTCATCAGATACATTCCAGTCAGTTTTTTCTAAACTTTCGCTATAAGTACTCATTTTCTATTCTACACCAAACTTTGCTGAAATAAATGCCGAGTCTCAATAGTCCCAGTCAGAAAATTAACAATGTAGACTATGGTGTAATGATATAAAACTTAATACAGACAGGTTAAATATTTTCCAGAAGCGTAATTATGGAGAATTTTTAGAGAAAATGCTCTTCCGCTGGTAGATCGGGTCATACGTTATTTGCCCAACCCGATTTGCCGTAAAAATGTGCGGTGTATGTCAAATAAACGAGACTAAACCTTTCGCGCGCTTTTTGAAAACGATACTGTACGTGCCAAGTTGATTGAATGTCGTAAGGAATCAATAATATGAGCAGTTTACCAATAAGGCGTGTTATCAAGACCATTCCAACGCAAGAATGTTTTCGATGTGATCAGTTAAACTGCTGGCCATTATATATATCATATCATATCTTCGGAGGTAGGTCATTTGACCTGTCCGAGGTTCAACTACCGTTCAACAGGTTCAACTTGGGATGAGTTGTCTTCTAGCTTGGGATGAGTTGTCTTATATTGGGATGAGTTGTCTTAGGATGAGTTGTCTTTGGGATGAGTTGTCTGGATACCAACAGAAGTACGTGTCAAATGTTTGCTGTTCAAGTGTGTACAGGGGCATAAATGTGGGGGGGGGAGGGGTACCTGTATTTACACTTTGTGGGTTGAAAGTTGGTAAACACAAAATAAAAAGTCTTTGTATATTAAAAAGTTAATTTAAAATATTTGATTTCAGTATTTTTATACAATACCCCAGCTTTAACACTTACTCAAATCATTTTAATAAACGTTATAATATTTGTCTTTGAAGTGCTTCACCAATCTGATTGGTTTTGGTCTGAGTGGTCGTCAAAGATAGCAACTGTATTGAAACAAATATCACTTATATTTGTTGGGATGAGTTGTCTTATAATTATAACCTGATTCTCTCTTTATCCCTGTTTTAAAGTTGGGATGAGTTGTCTTTTATAGTGGGATGAGTTGTCTTTTGACTTGGGATGAGTTGTCTTCTAGCTTGGGATGAGTTGTCTTATATTGGGATGAGTTGTCTTAGGATGAGTTGTCTTTGGGATGAGTTGTCTGGATACCAACAGAAGTACGTGTCAAATGTTTGCTGTTCAAGTGTGTACAGGGGCATAAATGTGGGGGGGGAGGGGTACTCCCGCTCAGCAAAAAAAAATAGTCGGTCGCAAAATTAGTGCAGTCGGTCGCAAAATAGGGGTAGTCGGTATCAAAATAAGTACTCATTGTATACGTCACGCAAAATTTTAGTATAAAAATAGTCTACCGCAAAATCAGTGCAGTCGGTCGCAAAATAGAAGGAAGCAGTCTTTTAGTATAAAATAACATTGTCAACTTATCATGTTTAAAAAGATGTGTGTTTCACTCTCATTCTGTTGTGAGTAGTTGGTCTAACAACAAAATTTCACTAAGAGAGAAAAAAAGTCAGTCTCAAAATAAGTGCAGTCACTGCAGTGGGTCTCAAACACAATGCCAGAACAGATCCCAAATAGTAGCCTATATATTTGCCCGAATCCGTGAGCCTAAATTGCATACGTCACACAAAACTATAGTATAAAATAACCATGTCTGCTTGTCACTCTTATTCTGTTGTGAGTATACATGTTGTTCTATGAAATGTTTTCTACCATATGGCAAAAAATAGTCGGTCTCAAAAAAAAGTACTCACCGCAGTCGGTCCTCAACTAAATGAATTAATGAGATAAATAACAATCACAAAACAGGTGAAATTGACAGATAAGCGTTAAGATTCTGTCCCATTTCTTATCAACCCCAGTCCCAAAAATTTAAAAGCTCGGTTACATATGTGAAATTTTTTCGCGTCTGCGGCGCTTGATTTCATTTTAAAATCATTCTTCTGCTCCTCAACTGTCTTATACTGTCTCAGCACTATCATATTCACGATTATAGTGAACTGCCCAGTTTGTAGTTCCACTGGTGTGTGGGGCGGGGGCGTCAGATTGTACAGATGTTATGCCAACTCTTGCAAAACACATCTCGAGATTCTGTCCCAATGACTGACATTTCTGGTCCACTCGTCCACAGGAATTTCTCCCAGCAATTGACCTCAAATGCCAGGATATTGAATCAATTTTTCACAAATGTATTCAAATTACTCAGTGTTATAGGCACAATCATTAATATGACATAAATTATATGTGAACTAAAATAAAACTACTTTCCGACGAGACAACGATCGGCGAACAACTTTATAATACTATCTTAATGTTATAGCCAGTATTTTGTTTACTTTCATTGTGAGGTGGCATTATGGATGGCGCTCTAGATTTGAAACCGCCCCTAACCCACCCCCATATTCCCTAGAAAACTCACATGTGGTGCTCGGCTCCTGATTGCGTCACTCACACTGGAGGGGGGGGGGGGGTTATTATGTATTATTTTAAATTGTCTTAATCGTGTATTTTTATTGGTTGCAATACACCATGTAACTTATACATTATAAGGTCCATGAATACACCACACATATTTACTCCCGCCTTCATGTCGTTTATAACCATAGAGTTAATTATATAGTTTCTATATAGCTCTATTAAGATAAGATAAGATAATCCCCCAAAAAATAGATGACACATATTAATTAATCGCACATTTATTTTTTTCAAACGTATTGAGCATCAAACTGTACACGAAGTGTTATCCAAAAGTGTTTTATAAAGAAAAATGCTAAAACCGACAAGAAAAATGAAAATGTACCCTAGTTAGGGGGACCCTAAAGCCAGACAAAAGGGTCCCCACGCTTGATAAAAGGGCCCCTCTGGCCAAGGGAAAGGGCCCTCGTGTCCGAGTCAATCGTTTCTATACACTGTTACTGTCGAATCCATTACTGAATGAGAATGCAATCATTGTATTGGCATAAAAATCATCAATCAAGATGAACCTAAGTTATCTTGTCCCAAAGTATCATCCAATCAAATTGCTTACATGTATCTCTGCCTACCCTAAGAAGAAAATGCTCATCTTCGAACTCCATCAAGGCATTGACCTAATAAGCACACACACACACACCAATTTTGAACATTTTAACTCAATTCGAGGGAGAGTTATTGTGTTCCAAAGTCTCGGCAAATCAAATTGCTTATCGCTCTGCTTACCCTGAGCAGAAAATGCTCATTATCGATCTTAGTCAAGGTATTACTGTAATGAAACTATACATCAAGTTTCATCACTCTCACTTAATTAGAACTAAAGTTATCGTGTCCCAAAGCATCAACCAATCAAATTGCTTATCTCAGCTTACCCTCAGCGGAAAATGCTCATCTTCGAACTCCATCAAGGCATTGACCTAATAAGCATATACACCAAGTTGGAACATTTTAACTCAATTAGAAGGAGAGTTATTGTGTTCCAAAGTCTCGACCAATCAAATTGCATATCGCTCTGCTTACCCTGAGCAGAAAATGCTCATTATCGAACTTAGTCAAGGTATTACTGTAATGAAATTATACACCAAGTTTCATCACTCTCACTTAATTAGAACTAAAGTTATCGTGTCCCAAAGCATCAACCAATCAAATTGCTTATCTCTGCTTACCCTAAGCGGAAAATGCTCATCTTCGAACTCCATCAAGGCATTGACCTAATAAGCATATACACCAAGTTGGAACATTTTAACTCAATTAGAAGGAGAGTTATTGTGTTCCAAAGTCTCGACCAATCAAATTGCGTATCTCTCTGCTTACCCTGAGCAGAAAATGCTCATTATCGAACTTAGTCAAGGTATTACTGTAATGAAACTATACACCAAGTTTCATCAATCTCACTTAATTAGAACTAAAGTTATCGTGTCCCAAAGCATCAACCAATCAAATTGCTTATCTCTGCTTGCTCTAAGCGGAAAATGATCATCTTCGAACTCCATCAAGGCATTGACCTAATAAGCATATACACCAAGTTTGAACATTTTAACTCAATTAGAAGGAGAGTTATTATGTTCTAAAGTCTCGACCAATTAAATTGCGTATCGCTCTGCTTACCCTGAGCAGAAAATGCTCACTATCGAACTTAGTCAAGGTATTACTGTAATGAAACTATACACCAAGTTTCATCACTCTCACTTAATTAGAACTAAAGTTATCGTGTCCCAAAGCATCAACCAATCAAATTGCTTATCTCTGCTTACCCTAAGCGGAAAATGATCATCTTCGAACTCCATCAAGGCATTGGCCTAATAAGCATATACACCAAGTTTGAACATTTTAACTCAATTAGAAGGTGAGTTTTTGTGTTCCAAAGTCTCGACCAATCAAATTGCGTATCGCTCTGCTTACCCTGAGCAGAAAATGCTCATTATCGAACTTAGTCAAGGTATTACTGTAATGAAACTATACACCAAGTTTCATCAATCTCACTTAATTAGAACTAAAGTTATCGTGTCCCAAAGCATCAACCAATCAAATTGCTTATCTCTGCTTACCCTAAGCGGAAAATGCTCATCTTCGAACTCCATCAAGGCATTGACCTAATAAACACATACACCAAGTTTGAACATTCTAGCTCAATTAGGAAGAGAGTTATTGTGTCCCAAAAAGTGTGACGGACAGACAGACAGACAGACAGAAGGACAGACAGACAGACAGACGGACGAACCCATTTTAATAGTCCCCCAACTTTCTTCGAAAGGCGGGGGACAATTAAAAACAAAAAACAACATATTATGTTTATAGCCTAATGTCAGGGCGACCTTCGGATGTAGACTATGGTTCGGACTACAGTCTGAACTATCCCGACCGGGGACTAGCATAACAGGACCACAGGTTGAACTATAGTGAGAAAATCTGTGTAGGCCTAACCGAGGGTCGCCCAGGCGAAACCAACTTTTAAATATCCATAACTTAACGACTGTTATTTTAGAATGGGGGTTGGTAAAAATTTAAGACTGCTGAGGGTAAATGTCTATATGGTTAATGAGAAAAGAAAATATAACCATATTTTAGACGTTTTACTGAAGGTAGAATAATATAACCCTACAGATATAAGCAAAGATAGGTTGCCAGGCAACGAAACATACGCCCACAGCAGCTAAATCGTCCGGGCAGTCAACAAGAGTTGTCGCATATTTTTACTTTTTTTGGTAATGAAACATTTGTAATACACTAAAATCTGATTAAGAGTAACAACTTATTATGTAATTATCTGAAAATCATTAGAATTTGTTTGCTTTTTATAAAAGTTTTGCCCCACGCTAACAATTAGTATAGGAAACATCATATTCCTGAAGCAATGGCCCGAGAAATCCCTCTCTGACCATTGCTGGAATAGCGTCTGTTTCTTGAACTTATGCGGGAGTGTGTCTATTCTTTCCGTTCAATGAAAGCTATCACTTAAGTACAGCAACATGACAGTCCTTCGTTTCATCTGGGTCTTTCCTAAAACTTTGGACAGTGATTTAAGGTATTAAAACGGTGTAATTATGTTCGTTTCCAAACAATATTGTTTACATTTCATTCGACTTGATAGCCTCGTTTGTCACGCAATTAGTTTTACTGCAGTATTCTGCTATGCACGGGTTAATTAGGCATAATAAAATCGTGAGTCGTGACGTATACGTTATGTAAACATATTTGGTCCAGTATTGGCAGCTCGTGATTGGTTGGTAGACGGACTACTGATCAATCAAAATTTAACACAACAATATCCACTCATAATAGCAGTGTGTAGTTGGATTACCTCTAATCAGACGCAACACTGCGCGGAGTATGAGGAAACATTTGATATCATGGATTTAGCAGTTCAGTTATCAAAATTCATTGAAAATCGAAATACTTGTTTGTTTCAACACCTTAAACTCTGTGTATCAATCTGAAGTCAATCGGATGATAACTTTGGCCTCTAGAGCATCCACAAGGTTTTTTGAAGTGATCAAGGGAGACAACTCTGGAAATAATTATTTGAAATCGCTCAAAATCAATAGGCTCCTTCATCTCATGACCTTAAACAGTGTGTGTGTATTTAAAGTCAATCGGGTATTAACTTTGGCCTCTAGAGCATCCACAGGATTTTTTGATGTGATCAAGGGCCATAACTCGGGCAGTAATTATCCGAAATCGCTGAAAATCAATAGGCTTTTTCGTCTCATGACCTTAAACAATGTGTATAAATTTAAAGTCAATCGGATATTAACTTTGGCCTGTAGAGCATCCACAAGATTTTTTGAAGTAATCAAGGGCCACAACTCTGGCACTAATTATTAGAAATCGCTGAAAATCAATAGGCTTCTTTGTCTCATGAACTTAAACACTGTGTATAAATTTCAAGTCAATCGGATATTAACTTAGGCCTCTAGAACGTCCACAAGATTTTTTTAAAGTGATCAAGGGCCATAACTCTGGCACTACTTATCGGAAATCGCTGAAAATCAATAGGCTTCTTCGTCTTATGACCTTAAACACTGTTTATAAATTTAACGTCAATCGGCTATTAACTTTGGCCTGTAGAGCATCCACAAGATTTTTTAAAGTGATCAAGGGCTATAACTCTGGCACTAATTATCGGAAATCGCTGAAAATCAACAGGCTTCTTTGTCTTATGACCTTAAACACTGTGTATAAATTTCAAGTCAATCGGATATTAACTTTGGCCTCTAGGGCATCCACAAGATTTTGTGAAGGGATCAAGGGCCACAACTCTGGCACTAATTATCAGAAATAGCTGAAAATCAATAGGTTTCTCCGTCTCATGACCGTAAACAATGTGTATAAATTAAAAGCCAATCGGAAATTAACTTTGGCCTCTAGAGCGTCCACAAGATTTTTTGAAGTGATCAAGGGCCATAACTCTGGTAGTTATTATCGAAAATCGCTGAAAAACATTAGGCTTCTTCGTCTCATGACCTTAAACACTGTGTATAAATTTAAAGTCAATCGGATATTAACTTTAGCCTCTAGAGCGTCCACAAGCAATTGTGGACGGACGGATGGGGGCGACGACAATATACGACCACATTTCAATGTGGGCGTATAAAAACAAATGAAACTGTAAATGGTTTATAACCACGACTCTGGTGAGATTTCCTACCAGAGTATAGGGATATGCCCTCCCTTTTAATTAAATAAAGTTCCCTCATTTCTGAAAAAGTTCACTTCAGTGATACTGATTAAAAGATAGGTTGCCAGGCAACGAAACATACGCCCACAGCAGCTAAATCGTCCGGGCAGTCAACAAGGGTTGTCGCATATTTTTACTAATTTCGGAAAAGAAACATTTGTAATACACTAAAAACTGATTAAGAGTAACAACTCATTATGTAATTATCAGAAAATCATTAGAATTTGATTGCTTTTTATAAAGTTTTACCCCACGCTAACAATTAGTATATACATGAAACATTTAATATCATGGATTTAGCTGTTCAGTTATCTAAATTCATTGAAAATCAAAATACTTGTTCCTTTCAACACCTTAAACTCTATGTATCAATCTGAAGTCAATCGGATAGTAACTTTGGCCTCTATAGCGTCACAAGAATTTTTGAAGTTATCAAGGGAGATAACTCTGGCAGTAATTATTTGAAGTCGCTGAAAATCAATAGGCTTCTTCGTCTCATGACCTTAAACACTGTGTATAAATCTAAAGTCAATCGGATATTAACTTTGGCCTCCAGAGCGTCCACAAGATTTTTTGAGGTGATCAAGGGCCATAACTCTGGCACTAACTATCGGAAATCGCTGAATATTAATAGGCGTCTTTGTCCTTTGTCTTATGACCTTAAACACTGTGTATAAATTTAAAGTCAATCGGATATTAACTTTGGCCTCTAGAGCGTCCACAAGATTTTTTGAAGTGATCAAGGGCCATAACTCTGGCACTAATTATCGGAAATCGCTGAAAATCAATAGGCTTCTTCGTCTTATGACCTTAAACACTGTGTAAAAATTTGAAGTCAATCGGATATTAACTTTGGCCTCTAGAGCGTCCACAAGATTTTTTGAAGTGATCAAGGGCCGTAACTCTGGCACTAATTATCGGAAAATCGCTGAAAATCAATAGGCTTCTTCGTCTTATGAACTTAAACACTGTGTATAAATTTAAAGTCAATCGGATATTAACTTTGACCTTTAGAGCGTCCACAAGATTTTTTGAGGTGATCAAGGGCCATAACTCTGGCACTAATTTTCGGAAATCGCTGAAAATCAATAGGCGTCTTCGTCTTATGACCTTAAACACTGTGTATAAATTTAAAGTCAATCGGATATTAACTTTGGCCTCTAGAGCGTCCACAAGATTTTTTGAAGTGATCAAGGGCCATAACTCTGGCACTAATTATCGGCAATCGCTGAAAATCAATAGGCTTCTTCGTCTTATGACCTTAAACACTGTGTATAAATTTAAAGTCAATCGGATATTAACTTTGGCCTCTAGAGCGTCCACAAGATTTTTTGAAGTGATCAAGGGACATAACTCTGGCACTAATTATCAGAAATCGCTGAAAAACAATAGGCTTCTTCGTCTTATGACCTTAAACACTGTGTATAAATTTGAAGTCAATCGGATATTAACTTTGGCCTCTAGAGCGTCCACAAGATTTTTTGAAGTGATCAAGGGCCATAACTCTGGCACTAATTATCGGAAATCGCTGAAAATCAATACGCTTCTTCGTCTTATGACCTTAAACACTGTGTATAAATTTGAAGTCAATCGGATATTAACTTTGGCCTCTAGAGCGTCCACAAGATTTTTTGAAGTGATCAAGGGCCATAACTCTGGCACTAATTATCGGAAATCGCTGAAAATCAATAGGCTTCTTCGTCTTATGACCTTAAACACTGTGTATAAATTTAAAGTCAATCGGATATTAACTTTGACCTTTAGAGCGTCCACAAGATTTTTTGAGGTGATCAAGGGCCATAACTCTGGCACTAATTATCGGAAATCGCTGAAAATCAATAGGCTTCTTCGTCTTATGACCTTAAACACTGTGTATAAATTTGAAGTCAATCGGATATTAACTTTGGCCTCTAGAGCGTCCACAAGATTTTTTGAAGTGATCAAGGGCCATAACTCTGGCACTAATTATCGGAAATCGCTGAAAAACAATAGGCTTCTTCGTCTCATGACCTTAAACACTGTGTATAAATTTAAAGTCAATCGGATATTAACTTTAGCCTGTAGAGCGTCCACAAGCAATTGTGGACGCCGGACCGACGGACGGACGGACGGACGGACGGACGGGGGCGACGACAATATACGACCACATTTCAATGTGGGCGTATAAAAACCAATGGACTGCAATACAGCCTATGTATATGCACTATGTCACTGTGAATTACTCCTCCCTCCTGGTTGGCTATCAGCCACAGTAGAAGGAAAGTAGTTAACGCTGCTGGTGATCCTTGATTGTGACTGGTATCCATCTTCCTCAGATTTCGGTTTTAATTTGAACAAGCGAACAGTGAGGCTGATGTCGACCGCCGAAATACCTTAATAAATAGATGACACATTAAAATAGCATTATGTAAGAGCAAAATCTGCTTATTACAGGTCTTTCTTTAGGCCTGGGGCAGTCTGGTTAATTCATTATTCCTGCACTCACAGATCTATTTTCTCCTTGGATTGAGGCCATGGCAAACTATGGTTTTTCAGTCCGCCCTGAAAACTGATGAGTAGTAACTGTACTTGTTTATGATTAGAACATCTTTTCCTGGACCGAAAAGTGTCTTGAGTTTATCAAAAGTTTCTGGAGAAAAAACATAGGCTGATATTTTATTTTGGGATCCAAGCCATTTCCACTGATGGCTTTCAGATTGGATTCTACAGTCTGATTCAAGGAGGAAATTATCAAACATCATTGGTAATCACTATAAAAAGCGTACTTTTTAAAATCTTTATTGCATAATTAATTCAATAGTTTTTTTTTTAAAAAAAAGTTAACTTGTTATACAAATTAATAATTAATAATGACAAAACATATTTTGATATGCGTGAATTTAAAAATGGAGAAGTGAGGCTGAGCTCTGAACAACTAGTATGGTGGTTACATCTAATGCACACATCTTGTCCAACATTCAAAGGTTAAAATCTTTGCTCAGAATAGAGTAATTTAAATGAAATGTTGAATATATTCATTTTGCACCATCTATGTTTGAACTATAATAGCAAGAATGAGCAGCTCTTTTATCTAAATCTTATATAATGTATCTTTATTTAATGAAGACAGGCATTTGCCATGCAGTGTGATATTAGGAAAATTTCCCCTGAAACAGCATATCCATCAACTCTTCATCGACTTCCAGCTTTTCTCTATGCTAATGTTTAGTTTTCAAACCATATAGTATCATGAATTTAGTTGTTCAAGTTATCGAAAATTGTGGAAAATCAATAGATTTCGTCATCTCATGATCTTAAACGCTTTTTCATCTCATGGCAATAATTATCGGAAATCGTTGAAAATCAATTGGCTTCTTCATCTCATGACCGTAACCACTGTCCATAAAATTGAAGTCAATCAGATATTAATTAGAGCCTCTAGAACCGCCACGAGCAATTGTGGTCGGATGGACGAACGGGCGGACAGGAGTGGGTATATAAAAAGCAGAAATACACTGTCTCTAATAGAATTCACCCCACAATAATATTTATAATTCTGTTAAGCATCTCCCTTTAAAGCAAGTAATGATTAAATTCAATATTAAATCGTGTATTACAACAATTATATTATAATTTGTTAAAATTATATAATTATTCAATTTACTCCAACTTACCCTGGAAAGTTAAATAAGTAATAATGAGTATCATAAATATTAAACTGTATAGTAAAAAAATGTTAATTTTGTTAAAAATATTAATCATTTGATCAAAGTACTAAAAGTAAATTAAATAAGTAATGAGTACATTCAATATTGAACTGTGTAGTAAAACAATGTTAATTTGTTACAAATACTAAACTCCTTTTAAACAATGTAATCAAGGTAAATAAGTAATTAGTAAATTCAATATTGAACTGCGTTTTAATACAGATAATTTATTCAAAATTATGCGATTTCCTCCAACTTCTCCTTAAATAGAAGACATCCAACAATCTCTAACTCTGAATATTACATAATTATAACATGTAAACAAAATATATTAAATTTCATAACAAAACAAAGTCAATTACCTTTTTTTAAAAAAAGTTTATAAATATATAATCTTTATAAAAATACCTCAAATAAATCTAATTAAAGTCCATTAACAGGATTAAAATAAAAGTGAGGCTGTTGTCCCCCACCGAAATCCCAAAATAACAATTTATAGCACATTTATTTTTTCAAAAGTATTGAGCAATCAAACTGGTTATTGATACTTAGTCTAACCTAAAATCTTCACAATCTAACTCAGTCAAGGCATTGAAGTATCTGGTAATGAAACTATGCATCAATTAGAAACAAAGTTATCTTGTCTCAAAGCATCGATCAATGAAATCAATTTGCTCTGCTTAGCTTCAGCTCGAAATGGTAATCACTGATGACTGAACTCAGTCAAGACATTCACCTTATGAACATCCACATCAAGTGCATTTTACCTCAATTAAAAGCAGAGTTGTTATGTTCCAAAGTCTTGACTAATCAAATTGCTTATCACTACTTGGCCTAAGCAGAAAATCCTCATCATTAAACTTGGTTAAGGTATTAATATAATGTATCTATACTCAGAGTTTCACCTCTCTTGTCCAATTAGAACCAATGTTCCATGGTCTCAACCAATCAAATTATTTACCGGTATCTCTGCTTAGCCTAAGCAGAAAATGTGGATGATCTACCTCTGTCAAGGAATTCGCCTAATAGACACCTACATCAAGTTTGAACATTCTAGCTCACTTAAAAGGAGAGTTATTGTGTCTCACAAAGTGTGATGGACAGACAGATACACCCATTTTTAGGCAGAACAATTAGAATACAATAAATATTTGTTATACCATAAACATAAATCTACAGATCTGTCATATAATAATATCAATTTTTTGGATTACAATCGACCCATCAAAAAAAGGATACCTACTTCTTAGACTTCACAGATGTGGTGACCACTGATTTAGCATGAGGACCAAGATCCTTTTCCCACGGCCCTGAGAAATGTTGGCTGTATAGCATATCTGAGACACAATAATGTTTGACACTGGTTGATGAGCATAATAATTTTGACCATAGCACTGAGAACCACATATTTAAACCAATGATTTTTCTATTTGTAAATGGTGGGCACAAGGACAGAAACCCATTATGTAAAGTGCATCATTACATCATCTTCACTTTGCCTTATGACGGACTTGGGGCATTACATTGTAAATTCCTTTAATTGTTGTGAATCAAAGATTTTGTTGAGTCTGACTTTGTTGGTACTTCATTTATAACAAATAAAGTATCTTGGTAATGTCAGTAAAAGGTTATTTTATACAGTCATACAGTAACGATTAATGGTAAATAATTACTCTCAGTGTAATGGGTAATGGTGATTAATTACGTAGATAAAAATGAGAAAGTAATGTTATGAATGATAATATTATGTATTACCACCAGGCGGCAGGCCTGATTGAAAGCCTGGGTATTCTGGGAACTGTGAGCTAAATGAATGGGAAATGTGTAGCCAGGTCATCAACTTTTTGGGGTAAATATGATATCTCTAGTTAACATAGATATAATACAAGGTACTACTTTACAACCATCTATCTCTTCCTTTTCCTTATTTTTAGATTGATAGTTCATTGCCATATAATATGATACATGTGTCAGCATCTTCATGAAATCAATAGATCGGTTTGATTGTTTTAAAACATTGGCTAACGATTTCAAAAACCATGATCCACTCTCTCTACGAAAAGCAAAATATCCTGAAATAAGAAAACATATTAAAATTTTATTTTTATTTTTAATAAGATATCACAAATACATGTTTTTCTTGATTTCAAAAAATTTCGACACAATTAAAAGTCGATAAACTAAAAAAAAAAAAGACCCTGCCAAGTTTATTTCTACTTTATTGACGATTGTTGATATTTTGGGGTATCAAAAATAGCGAGTAGGAGATTTTATTTATCACCCAACCCTTTCTTAGGCATACCTGGAGATATCGCTAAGTAAATTATGAAAGTGGAAGGTAGCATAATAAAAATCAAGTGCAGACACCTTTGTAAATTAAGAGTAGAGATTTTACTCATTGGATGGTGACGTGTGCCCACCTTTATGGTCTACCAAAATATGTTTGTATTTCTTTATAATTACCTGGAGGTGAAGCAAACATCACCATAGAATCTTTATAACAGGGACTAGGACAAGTAACTAATTTATCGAAACCTTTCATATAATGATCTATTTCATCTTCCTCATCTTCTGATTCTGATTTTGGTTGAGCGGGTGGATTAAGATCTAGTGATTTCAATGCCTGTTCAACTGGTGTCTCTTCTACTGATGCTGGTCTTGCGTCGGGTTTATCCTGTAGAATAAATAGTGTAATAGTTAACAAATTCATTTATATAGATTTTTTTTTTTTTTTAGTGAAGTGGAGTACAAAATAAAAGCTTTGTGAAATGATTAAGTATAGTCGTTATTTACACTGATTAGATCTCCTTGTAAATACACTGAAGAAAGTTATGACCTGTTCAATATTCCTTAAGAAGCATAATACAAAATGAATATCTTGAAAATTTTAGACAATTATTTATTCTGAGTGAAGTTATCACTGTTTAAATTTTTTGACAAGATGAGGCACAGATTGTTAATTGTGGTAACAATGGTACTTGTTATTCAAGACTTCGGTTGGCCATTTTTAAATCAAATTATTAAATAGTGAATGTGTTTTAATCTAATTAAAATCTTCACTAACCTATGACCTAGAGACTTGATTATACGCTTGTCATGTAAATAAATGTCTATAATAGTTTATATGACATTTGAATCGAAAATAATGAATTGCAATAGGTTGATTTAGCTCTTACATAACACATCTTTGATGATTTTAGTACTTACATCTACACCATCTGTTTTATCTCTGCTGGTCTGTGTGTCACCAGATCCACGTTTTTTGTCAGAAGATTTAACAAGTTTTATATCTACACCTTTTTCTGTTTTTTGTCCTCTACACGCCTTCAAAATAATTTTTAAAAAACATTGTTATTTGTGCATTTTACACAAAATCAATGTATTACTTCATTATTGTAAAATATTGAATCAATAACTTAATGGTACACAATTATAAAAATACTTTTATTGGAGCAGATAGAAGATAGGTTACCAGGTAATAGAGACTTTTGGCAAGCGTAAATTCCTAGTACGTATCGAGTATCCGTATGGATTTTGTGTGTGACGTCACCAATGTGTGTGTATTTCTCATAGTGATACAGCACGCGGGTACGGCAGCCCGTATCAAACAGCTTTCATACGGAGAAGGTCCATATAATATTGTAGTCTTTTTAGACACTGAAATGTTGTATAATAGCGTTTTTATGAATCTATGTGTATCCTAAAACACAGAGGTGTATATTCGATTTGAATTTATTGACAATAAAGACTGGAATGGGACCTTGCAAATCTGTAAATGATGTGATTCTATGATAAAGGGTGTAAATGCTAAATTAGTGAAACCAAAAATTGCTGTCGAGTCAAAGTCAAAGATTTTTTTTTAATAGCTAAGCGACTGTCGAACGACTTCACTCACTCCAAGAAATTGTAGGCTAGGCACTTGACTAGTACTGATGGTGATCTTGGTAGATAACTGCCATCATGCTGTACATAACTTATAAGCTCAGCTCAGTGACACATATGTACGCGACACAAGAATCTGCCAAAAATCTAAAACTACTCTGACGCAACGTGTGACGTATACGATACGGATACGTGATACAGATAGGGAAGATGCCACTTGCCAAAAGTCTCTAATAAATCAATGGCCCACCTAAGTTACCCGAGCTTTTTTATAATGGTTATTAATTGAAAGAATGTCTTTAATTAATTAAGAACCTCTATACAGATTTGGGACAGGGGTACTGACTGCTTGCAGAACCCCAGTAAGTTAAAAATTTAGGCTGACAGGCAAAGAAATCTATCAGCTAGCTTCATCTTCCTAGCTGGTTAAAAAGATATTTAAAAGAATTTCTCAAGATTTATTGAACATTTGGAATTCTTTTGTTACTAATTGATAATGTTTTGATTGGTGATTCTGAAATATGACAGAATTCAGCAGCTAAATCGTCTGGGCAGTCAACAAGAGTTGTCGCATAATTTTACTCATTAAGTAATTATCTGAAAATCATTGGAATTTGTTTGGTTTTTATAAAGTTCTGCCACATGCTAATGTTTAGTATACGAAACATTTAATATCATGGATTTAGTTGTTCAGTTATCAAAATTCATTGAAAATCAATATACTTTTTTGTCAATAGGCGTCTTCGTCTCATCACCGTAAACACTGTGTATAAATTTAAGCTCAATCGGATATTAACTTTGACCTCTAGAGCGTCCACAAGATTTTTTGAAGTGATCAAGGGCCATAACTCTGGCAGTTATTATCAGAAATCGCTGAAAAACAATAGGCTTCTCATGACCTTAAACACTGTGTATAAATTTAAAGTCAATCGTATATAAATTTTTAGCCTTTAGAGTCGGAATGGACGGACGGGGGGCGACGACAATATATGACCACATTTTAATGTGGGCGTATAACATTATTCACATTATTTTCTCTTTTTATCTTACATCACATATTTCTGACACGAGAATGTGTTTTTTGTGTTACCTGAATAAAAAATAACCGTGGTTTGCCCATTAAGCCAGGGCATTCATCATCCGAGAAAAGGTTCATTGCATAGGCAACTGAAACACCTATACCATCAGTACCAAACACCACATCTTTTCTTTCTTGACAATGATTTATATCTTCATCACCATGTGACAACATAATACAAACAAAACAATCTGCATTTTCATGTTCATATTTTTGAGCAACTGGAGAATAAAAAAGAATTGCTTTACAAATATAATTGATAAAATAAAAAATCCATTGCAAAAGTTCTTAAGATGAATCCATTTTGAATTAGCTTCATTCTAATATTTTCTAATTGGTGACATATCATTTATGTCTCAGCCCAATCATTTGTTTCGTAACAATTCTACTTGCATGTTCTGCGAGATGAAAAGTTATATTATATCAAATATCTGCACATTGTTCTTTGATTCGCTTTTAAAAACAAGAGCAACACTACCACTGCAATATTTGTTCACATTAATGCTTTGATTGATATGGTATTTTATAAGATAGGCTGGCACTGCCAGGCAGGATACGCCCACATTTTCGAGAGATGGACAGAGAACAAGCAATACCGAAAGTGATTTTTCCTACATCTTTATGTCCTGTATTTCATACTGTATTGGGAGCAGCCATTTAGTTGGTCAGTTCCAGTCTGATATTAATGAAATTCGAAACCGACAATGATTATGGTGTGACGGTACACAACCTAGAAATGTGACTTTTCATCAAAATCGGATAAGAATTGTGACCTGTAGAGAGTCCACAACCATGATATACCATATTTTTACACTATTCGCGTACAAACGGCGACCATTTCGTCCGGCAATTTTGGTACGATTTTCACGAAATTAGAACTCAACCTTCCTCATCAAAATCGAATTAAAATTGTGACCTATACAGGGTCCACAACCATGATATATCATTTTTTTTAACAGTATTCACGTACAAACGGCGGCCATTTTGTCTGTCAATTTTGGTCCAATTTTCCCGAAATTCAAACTCAACCTTCCTTACAGTATAACGGTGATATAATCAAAGGTTTTTTTAAATTGGATAATAATTGTGACCTCCAGAGGGAGCACAAGCTAAAGAAAGGGGGATTTTGCGTATAACCAGGGGCCATAATTCAGGAAGTTACGATCCGATATGCGCAAATATCGAAAAGAACCAAGATCTTTGGGTTATAACCATGAATTTCAAGTTTCATCAAAATCGAATGAAAATTGTGACCTTTACAGGGTCCACAACCTTGATATACCATTTTTTAACAGTATTCGCGTACAAACGGCAGCCATTTTGTATGGCAATTTTCGTCTGATTTTCCCGAAATTCGAACTCAACCTTCCTTAGGGTGTAACGGTGATATAATCAAACGTTTTTTTAAATCGGATAATAATTGTGACCTCCAGAGGGAGTACAAGCTAAAAAGGGTGATTTTTCGGACAATCAGGGGCCATAATTCAGGAAATTACATTCCGATAGCTGCAAATATCGAAAGGAACCAAGATCTTTGGGTTACAAACATGCATGTCAAGTTTCATCAAAATTGGTTCAAAATTGTGACCTCTATAGGGTCCACAAGCTAAAAACGTGATTTTTCGTACAATCAGGGGCCATAATCCATGAAGTTTTGATCCGATACATGCCAAAATCGAAAGCAGCCGAGATCTTTTGGGGATAAACCTATATTTCAAGTTTCGTCAAAATCGGATAAGAATTGTGACCTGTAGAGAGTCCACAAACAAATTGTGGACGGACGGACGTCCGGACGGACAGGGGCGACGACATAATACGTCCACATGAAAATGTGGGCGTATAAAAATGACGAGAATGTAATGTAATATAAAATGGCTGATGGCAGAACCAATACTTTCCGAATGGCAGATTATTCAGAGAAATCTATCTGAGTTGTTTAGGTAAAGGGTGAACTTTTCCATAGAGCAGAGTATCCAGAGGAATCTATCCGAGTGCGCTTTTTCTTAGGTGATGTTTGAGTCTGAGATCAGTTTTTCATTTGAGGTGACCAGAGTTAGGAAATTCCTAGTAGGTAAAGTTACTCCGCAGTGAGTGAAAATAAACTAGAGCAAAACTAGTAGCTTAATGAGAGAAATCTGGGATTGATGTTGAGTATTTGAAATGCACAATTTCCTCTTTTGCACTACATAGCAAAAATACTTATTATGATGTTTTACTACCTTAATTGAATAACTTCCATTTTATTACGTTTCCCAACCCTAAAAAATTAGTTTCAGAGCAAAAATAATTTGCATTATCAGAGTGCAATGAAAATAACAACAATTTCTTACCTTTTCTTAGTTTTTTGTCCATATTTGGACCTGTTAGATTATTGTAGATTTTTACACTAAATCTTAATTTCTGGAACTCTGCCTTTAAATTATAAACATCATTTACTGAACCTGGTCTTGGTGGCATATTGGTAAATGTATCATTATTAATGATCAAGCAACATCCTCTCTTTTCAAAATTAAAATTGTACACATCAGGAATTTTAGAAACATCCTCTAGTTTATACTTTGTTAAGGGTTCTTCTAATTTTTGTCTAGAAAAAAAAAGGAAGAAATAAGATCTAAGAGTCTAAGTGTGACTGATTATGGCTAAAATATAGAATGGGTGAAAAAATCTACACAATTAAACACAAATTTTAATTCTGCATGTGTTGCAACACATGCATTTATTTTAGCAGTCCATGCAATATGCCTTGTCTTAATACAAGTTTTTTGACAGTTTAAGAAATATCTTATAAAACCGGTTAGCGTGGCCGTCCTGTATCCTACAGCCTGCCATTGAGTCGACTGGCGTGGTTCTGAATCCTCGGTTATACGTGGCAAGGAGTAGGGTCGCATGTCCAACCTCGTTGGTTTTCTCCAGTTTCCTCCCACTGCTAAAGACCCTACGCGCAAGCAAATTATTGAAATAATATCAAACCATATGTTACTCCTGAAATGACCTAGTTTGTGTCGAATGGACGGCAAACCCCAATTCTCTCTCTCACACCTGTAACCTCTAGAGTGCTGACCAGAAAGTGTGGGCAGATGGAAAGGGTGATCATAACATTAATGTGGGTGTATCAAAATGGATGAGGTGTTTTCATTTTAAGATTAATACCATAACAATAATTTTCAGAGGAAAGAAATTAAAATTTAATCAAACAAACAAAGGAAGACTCCATATGCATATAATAACCATTCATTAACATCAAAATTTGTGCATTTCTGACCAATTTTTGTCTCTAGGAATTAAGGAAATAAAACTAAGGCAAATATGTGACAAACTCATAAATTAAAGGATGTGTCTAAATTAACCAGAGCCAGTCACAAAAAAGTTCTTTAATACTAATTTAAGTTTAAAGGCTGATGGTCTCTAATTGACAAATCTATCCCAACTTGTTGACAGTATCTGATGATGTTCCAGAAAAATCACCAACAGATTGTTGTTTAGCATTTAAGACATCAAATAACTTTTCCATTCTCATATTAATAAGAGAGAGAAATTGGGTTTAACGTCCACTCGACACAAACCAGGTCATTTCGGGACTAACATATGGTTCAATTTTATTTCAACACTTCGTCTGGGCATAGGGGTATTTCGCAATGGAAGGACGCCAGACGACCAAGAGAAAACCCATGAGGTGGGACAGCCGACTCCTTGTATAACCAAGGATTCGAAACTCTGCCAGTTGACTCAATGACAGGCTTTATGATACAGCAAGCACATGCTAACCATTCGGCCATCCAACCCCTGCCATATTATTATTAACCCTTTCAATGCTAGACGTAAATCCACTGCCTGTGCTGAACCCTTTTTTGATGAAAAAAGAGGGTTTGGAATTGAATGTCAAACAGTACTTATGGAAGCTTTTATGAAAATTCTTTTTGTGTGTTGGGATGGGCATGATGTTGGGCTATGAGGAAAATATAGAATTTCAGTAATTTGCATATTTATGTAGTCATGTGACGTCATGGCGGCCATTTTGGATTTCTCATTTCTCACTAAATCTAACACTAAAACGGATTTTTCTCCATGAAATACTTATGGGATTTAGTTTTTATCACTGGATTATGATAAAGATATATAACATGAACATAAATATCAATAGCAGCCACGAGCAATGCCACCACGAACACGCGCACAACGTCTCCCGCTGCCATGACCACATGCGGATTGCAATACCTTTATTTCACTTTCATCCCATATCATTATCACTGTAGTAAGTCAATAGATCTCCACACATTCGGGACTCGGGAATTGCCTACCTATTTTACAATCCAGCAGGCCAGCATTATTATCAACATCAGAATTATCGTCATAATCTACTGCAGACATACTACACAGGTCTATCATGTTCACATTGGGGGGGGGGGGCATAGCCATAAAAGCCATAGGCGGAGGGTCGCGCAACGAATCACGCACTTTACACTACCCATCACTCTCCTGACTACAATCATTGTCAACTAACTTGGAACGAATTATGTGTATCAGTATACGCCTAGAAATTGTCCACGCTGCTTTGGTCAGCGAAGATATCATTCACGATTTCGCCGAGATTGCATCGTCTACGTTTTTACTATGCACGCTGTCATTTTACGGTTTTCCGCTTTTAAACACGTGGAAAATCAAATATGTTCTAGTGTATATAAAATACAATAGATGACACATGCAGCTATGGTAGTAATTTTAGCGAGGACCGTACTGAGTACCCGGCAATACCGGGTATGCGCTTTTTAATGGCATTTTATAATACCCGGTACTACCGGTTAGACGCAATGAAAGGGTTAATGAGCACCAGTTTCTATTCCTGAGCATGGTGTAACCTTGTCTTTTGTTAATGTTAATAATACCTTATTCTTTTAGCAAACTTCAGAATTTTTCTCTTGGCTCTTTGTATTGGACCACCATCACATTCTAAAAACATTTTAAGAATAAACTAATATTAAAGTCAAGTGACTATCTACTAAATTTTTGTACCTCTTAAAGATGCATTACGTAAGATTTAGATAGAAAGCTGACCATTCTTGCTATTAAACGAATAAATTGAAATTTCAGTCCAATTACTTTATTCTGAGATTTATACAAAATCAGCAATTCAACAACCTACCATCAAATTCATAATCTGATCCAGAACTATCTGTTTCTTCCAAATTTTTGTCTTCTTCTGTTTCTCTTCTCTTATCCATTCTTTCCCTTTTATTTCAGGCTTTATGTCAACAAGTAAGTTATCTTCTGTACATCATATCTTCAATAATAAGTACTGGTAAGTTTATATTATTTATAATCTAATTGTGAGTTCACTGTAAATTTGGGTATTTTGATGATTTATAAAAAGTTTAGCTATATTTGAGGTAAAATTCATAATGTCCGTGTAATACATAATTTATGATAGTAATTGAATTTCAATGGGTGCACTTAATGTATAAAGGTCTCATGTACATAGTGCCTCTGTTCGGGGCCGAATTTAACTCATGGCACACCGCATGGCGCAAGCCCGTCTTCATTAGTGACATTATTAGCCCAGTTGCAGTAGGTTGTTACATTCCATTTCATTTCATTTTCCCCGTAGACCAAGCGAAACTGGGGATCACAGCTGGCTAAGTGAGTAAAACAAAATATGTCATTGAAAGTTCATAGGGATTTTCCAATGTGGTTTCCACTTGTCATTGTTGCAGAATGCTCCTGATAAGGACAGATGTCTAGTTCTTCAGATGATACGAAAAACAAGGTCCCATGTACATAGTGTGTAACTGGTGGTTAACAGTGGCTAAGTGGGTTAGACGCTGACTCACTAGCCTTGACTGCCTTTGAGAACCTGACAAGGACAGCTGTCTAGTGGTTTGGATGGGATGGAACATTAGGCCTAGTGACATTTGATTAGCCCAGTCGGAGTTGTTCGTTACAACCCAACAGAACAGTACATAGGAGCTTAACATTTCGATCTTAAAAAAGTTAACATAAAAAAAACCCACAAAACACGTCACACTCAAATATTAAAAGTAAGTTAAGTGTTGAGAGTTGTATTTTGCTACTGTACTAAAAATAGTCTACTCTCTAAGTCTAATAATAGTTTGTATTCTTTTCAATAAATCCAGAAAGTGTAAAATTCTACTCACTCTAGCTAACTCTGTTCATTCAGAATGACAAGTCTATAACGATAAACCTGTTTAGGCCTAAATTGGATCTACTTAATTTTAGTTTCAGCAGGGGCCAGGGATCGTTCTGTTCTAGTTCTACTCTCTAGTCCTAGATTTTTAAAGTTTACTAACTTACCTCGGAGTTCCGGTGTCACAGTTTCAGTTGGTCGTTGGTGTGTGTTTGCTCCTGGGCACTTGCGCATGTCCGAGACTGATGTTTGCAATGACGTAGATCTACGTCAATGGATGTTTGTGTTACCACTTCCGCCATTGTGAGACGGTTCCTCATACACTCAAATAACTGATCACTTCAGGAAAAAGTGTTATGTTCTTAGTTAGAGTTTTTTCATTAATAAACATATTTGTTATCGTGATTAGCTGGGTTTTTTTTTTTATAGTGATCAGTAGTTACACGATCAACGGATTTAAGTTAATTGGCTTGAGATTGATTGTATTCTATCGTTCGTGATTTGTTGCCGTTGTTTTTAGTGATTAGTCGTTACACGCGTACAATCAGCATACTCCTGCGCAGTGTTTCGTTTGATTAGAACTAATCCACTTCACACTGCTATCTTGAGTGAACATTGTTGTGCTAAATTATTATTGGTCAGTAGTGCCATTACCAACCAATGACCTACATTGTAACAAAAAATATCGGGGCTAACCAGACCTCAAAATATGTTACCGCAATGTATCTAGTGACAACGTCATGCTCGATTATCCAGTGCCAACATGTTTTCTTCGTCGGCCATTTTGAAAATTATGCCGAATGCGAGAAGAGAGGAGGGATTTGATTGGACGTTAAAAAGAGACACGCCCCGCCCAATTTCAAGAATATGATTTCTATCCAGCAATGGTAAGAGAGGGATTTCTCGCGCCATTGCTTCAGGAATATGACAATCAGTGGAACTGGAAACCATACACATTGATGATTGACTTGAAATTGTCAATTAATTCACCTCAAAAGGCAGATTAAGGCCTTTGATATTCTCGTGGCTTCAAACCAGGGCCCGGTTCCTAGAAAATTCTTAAAAGTAAGCACAAAGTTATGCTTCACTTTTGCTTACGTAAGAAACTTTATGAAATACCGTCTCTATAGAAACTTCTCAAGACCGTTCTTACATAAGAACAAGCCAAGTACGAGTCTAAGCACAGTGTGACTGGTAAATTGAGACTAAGATGCTCTTTAGCGTCACAAAAACAAATTTAGTATGCAAACTACACCGTAAATTCGTCTGCATATAGAGTTATAAATAGATCAATGACATTAACTTCAAATAGTCGATTTAGATGTATTTGACAAATAATGAAATAGTGTTTAACGTCCTACTGTTTTGCTCCTAAACTGGGCTTATGAAGACGGGCATATGCCATAAAGTGTGCTACTCCTTGGGATCTTTGACGTGCACACCAATTTTTACACGGGACCATATTTTTTCGTCCCATCCGAACGACTAGACAGCTGTCCTTGTCAGGTCCTCAGCCTGCATCACTGACAAGGGGATGAACCTTCTCGGCCAATGCAGGGATCGAACACCCTACCTCTGCCCGATTCCTAAAAAAATCTTTAACTCGTTCTTGCGCTTACATGTAGATTTTAAGTAGACTTTGCAAATAAGTAAACTTATCTTATTTCGTGTTAACAGAAAATTCTTAAGAACGTTCTTGTGCTTAGATTTTAAGTAGACTTCAGTGTAAGCACAAGCACGTTATTATGTGTTCCAAGAAAAAACTTAAGCACAACTTCGTTCTTAAAATTGTCAATTTAAGCACAAGTCCCAAGCAAGGTATAGGGCTTGCTTACCAAACTTTAAGTCTGTTTCTGCTTCAAACAATATGGCTGACCGTGGATTTATTCGACGACATTTGCTACATCTTTTGATACCTAAGAGTCAATTGAAAGACAGAAAATCCTTTAGAAAAATATTCTCGAGAAGAATGCTATAGAAAATTTCGCTTCTACCCTAAACATAATTCATTTATTTCCAAATTGGTAAAAAACACACACGCGGGCTACTTAAAGATCAGGCGCTCTCACAATTATTCGGTCTGTTTGCATGTGCTTGTGTTTTGGGTTGTTTTCTTTTGTTTAGTTTGTGGTACATTTTATATGTGTAGGCCTATGGGGAACACGTCAAAGGCATCAGGGGATTACGTGGCTAAGTGGGTAAGACGCTGGTTCTCTAGCCTGGAGGTCGGGTGTTCGACCCCTGCATTGACCGACGACGTGGTTTATCCGTGTCAGTGATGCAGGACGGAGTACAGCTGTCTTGTCATTCGGATGGGACGAAAAAACGAGGTGCCGTGTACAAACTGACGTGCACGTAAAAGATCCCTTGGCAGTTGGAATTCGATAGAGTAGGCCGTAGCGCCGCTGCCCGGGCAAAATTTCCCTCATAGCACACTGTATGACGTATGTCTTCATTACCCCAGTTTAGGAGCAAAACAGTAGGACGTTAAACCATATTTCATTTCATTTCATTTGTTAAATAATAAAATACATCTAAATCGACTATTTTTCGGGAAGTTAATGTCATTGTTCTATTTATAACTCTATGCAGACCATAGAGCTATATATAGAAACTCTGTGACGCAGACGAATTTACGGTGTAATTTGCATACCAAAAATGTTTTTATGACGTTAGAGAGCACCGTACTCTCAATTTACCAGTCACAATGTGCTTAGACTCGTACTTAACTTGTGCTTACGTAAGAACGGTCTTGAGAATTTTCTAGAGACGGTATTTTATAAAGTTTCTTACGTAAGCAAAAGTGAAGCATAACTTTGTGCTTACTTTTAAGAATTTTCTAGGAATTGGCTCTGGCTAGCGTCTTACCCACTTAACCACGTGATCCCCTGATGTCTTTGACATGGTCCCTATAGGTCTATAAGCTGAAAAAAACCCCACCAAAATACGCAAGCACATGCAAACAGACGGAATGATTGAGGCAGCGCCTGATTTTAAAGTAGCTATGTCCCTAACTCAAAGTCATCCAGAATGTTCGACACTGAAAACACGAATTATTTGTCAGTTTAAATCAAAATTGATGATGTGATCTTACCGGAAAAAGATGGGCTTCTGAATATTTTACCATTGGTACACGAAATGTGTACCATAATGCGTTTCAGCCCAGTTCTAGCAAGAGACTCGGGGAACAAGGCTACATTGTATCAAATCAAACGGCGCATGTAGACTGGAATAACTAGACGCTAGAAATTTGCATTCGATTGACACTGTTGGCAAATTTCGCCGCACATAACTGATTTGAAATTGGAGTAAAAACGGAAACCATTGAATGTAAATCAGTTTATATACATTCATATTAGAGTATTATATGCGTTGCGACCCACTTGTGTCAATTTCTAGGTCCCAAGGCCAAATGTTAGCGATTTAGCTCCTTACAAGTTGCCTGCGTGTTGTTTACCAATTTGTAAATAAATAAAATGTTTTTAGTGTAGAAGCGAAATATTCTATAGCATTCTTGTCGAAAATATATTTCTTAAGGATTTTCTGTCTTCCAAATGTCTCTTATGTATCAAAAGGTGTAGTAAATGCCGTCGAATAACTAACTATACGGTCAGTCATATTGTTTGAAGCAGTAACGGGCTTAAAGTTGGTAATCAGCCCCTATGCCTTGCGCGAGATTTGTGCTTAGATTGACAATTCTAAGAACGAAGTTGTGCGTAAGTTTTTTCTTGGAACACATAATAACGTGCTTGTCCTTACTCTGAAGTCTACTTAAAATCTAAGCACAAGAACGTTCTTAAGAATTTTCTGGGAACACAAAATGCGATAAGTTTACTTAATTGCAAAGTCTACTTGAAATCTAAGCACAAGAACGTGCTTAAGAATTTTCTAGGAATCGGGCCCAGATTGCGGCTTATGGAGCTCTACTTATCACGCTATTTCCCAGTGCTTATTCGTAGATTCTTTTTTTGTTAAAAGCTTATAAATCACTTTTCGGTGTTTTAACTATGTTTTAATAATTAACTGTTTTGCAGATTGAATATTGGCCTATATATGATTGGGATTTCTCTGAATCATTATTTTAATGTTGTACATAATAAAATTTTTACAAGTTGCCTATGTGTTTTATTTCTCAAGTACAAATACTTTATCATGTAAACTATGGGATCTACTATATTAGTGACTATAAGTATCGGCTTTGGCCTTTATCCGAAAGCCCATATCGTCCACTATTATAGTAACTAGGGATCTACATCTGAAACTAAATCTGAAAATACCACTATTTCTTGAACATGAATCACCCAATTCCATACAAAGAAAAGAATGTGGTAATAAATACTCCTTGTAAATTTGGATTCAAACATACATGCACAATGCATTGCATACTCTACATTTATGTAAGTGGCAGTTGTTTTCTCTTCCCACATGTGGACGGGAATATTCAATTTTTATAGCCTACTGAATTATATATAAAGATCGTCAATTTGTATTTCTCCTTTTTACTGAAATAAACTAACAGTAGAAACTCGACATCCTCGACTGTTGTCAGTAGTAATACTATATATTGGTAGATAATAGTAGAAACTGATCTGGCCGTAAGAAAATCGTAGGGGTAATCCTATCACGGGGAGTCAACGCACACTGTGTAGACACAGTGTGAGCTGACTCCTACAATTGCGCATGCGGTAAACACACACCAGGGACCAACTGAAACTGTGACACCGGGCTACCGAATTCCACTCGGCACACTTCGGTTATTTCTTTCGTGGAGTATCAATGGATCTACTTAATTTTAGTTTCAGCAGGGATCGTTCCAATCTGTTTCACAGAGAATTACTTACGAATTATCTCTGTAACGGATGCCTGTCCAAAACACGTGCGTTGACTGCCCGCCTCGTAGTCATTGGCTCAACGGCTCGTGCAATGTTTACTTAACACCTAACTGCTTCGGGCAAAATGATGCATTTTACTCATTTTAATACCCATTTACACTAAATAGGAAATATTTTTTAACTACAAATACTTCAAACGTCTTTATTTATTTTTCTTTTACCTCAAAAAAATGTTTGAGAATTTAATTTGTCGGAGTAAAAAAGTTAATATGCCGTACTCATTAAGCCTCGTCGATGTCATGCTTATCAGTGATTGTAACGGCCAAGCGAATATTCACTGCGGGATCAGTTTGGGATCGTTCAGAGAGGTGTATATTGGGATCGTTCTAGTTCTACTCTAGTCCTAGATTTCTGTTAAAGTTTACTAACTTACCTCGGAGTTCCGGGCTACCAAATTCCACTCGGCACACTTCGGTTATTTCTTTCGTGGGTTATCAATGGAGGCCTAGTCCGTGGCCCCCTACGTACGAAGTCAAAGTGCCACCACTTATGGAGCGACACTCCATTCCAAACATGTTAAACATGTCTATTTTATTTGTAGGGCCTACTGGATTACGCATACATACCAAAATCACCATTCGAGGTTCAGTAGTTGTGAGACGAAATGCGAAAAAACGGGAAATTTGCAACCATCCTTGGATTTGGCGTCCATTTTGTTTGTGACTGAATGCTTGACAGTAGAACCAGAATTGTTCCATAGACCTTCAATGAACGCTTAACTTTATATGGGGCGCCGTTTGTAAATTAATTATTTAGCTTTTTATATAGCAGAAAACACTAGATTTAATTTAAATTTATATATATAGTTAAATATCGACTTTTGTGCAAATTTTTCACTTTTAATATTTAAACTAAAAATACAACAAAAACTCAATATTTAACATAGGCCTAATTATATATAAATATTTCTTGATTTGTCTCTGTTTTCATATTTAACATTTAGCATTGAATATTAAGACCAAAACAAGAGATTTGATGATATATAAATATTTAGCTAAATATTTAGTTAAATGTTTAAACATTTAGCTAAATATATATTTAGACTTAGTTAAATGTTAAAATATTTAAACATTTATATATTTAGTTAAACATCTATATATATAGTATTGTATAACTACATAGTTGTTCGCCGATCGTTGTCTCGTCGGAAAGCATTTTTATTTAAGTTCACATATAGTTTATGTCATATTAATGATTGTGCCTCTAACACACTTATTTGAGAAAAATTTTAAAAATTGATTCAATATCCTGGAATATGAGGTCATTGCTGGGAGAAATTTTTGTGGACGAGTGGACCAGAAATGTCAGTCAATGGGACAGAATCTCAAGATCTGTTTTGCAAGAGTTGACATAACATCTGTACAATCTGACGCCCCACACACCAGTGGTACTATAAACTGGACAGTTCACTATAATTGTAAATATAATAGTACTGAGACAGTATAAGACAATTGAGGAGTAGAAGAATAATTTTAAAATGGAATCGAGCGCCGCAGGCGCGAAAAAAAAATTCAGATATGTAACTGTTTTGAAAAATGATGTTATATATCGTCCCTTGAGTAAGATAAGGTCGTAAGTGACGAAATCTGAAAAATCACTTTTTGTTAAAAAAAAATGACTTATAATACTATATCTATCTTACACTAGAAAATGGTCACAATCGAAGGCTTTTTTAAGTGCATTATGGGTAATTAAGAAAAGGTCGTAAGTGTTGAAGTTCACCATAACTTCCCTGTAATAAGGTCGTAAATGCATATGGTTAAGTTTCAAAAAGCTTAAAAAAAATATTAAAACATTATTTAGTGATATTATTTTGAAACCTTTAAATGCGATTATCTTGAAATGAAATAATTGTCACTTACGACCTTATCTTACTCAAGGGACGATATGTAACGGAGCTTTTAAATTTTTGGGACTCGGCTTGAAAATTTGAATTAATATCATGGCAAATGGAACCAAATTCTCGTTAACGAGAGGATAAGAAATGGGACAGAATCTTGAGGCTTATCTGCCAATTTCGCCCGTTTTGTGATTGTTGGTTTATCTCATTAATTCATTTAGTCGGAGACCTACTGCGGTCTCATAGAACAACATATTCACTACAGAATAAGAGTGACAAGCATACATGGTTATTTTATACTATAGTTTTGTGTGACGTATGCAATTTAGGCACACGGTTTCGCGCAAATACACAGGTATTGTTTTTGAGACCGACTGCAGTGACTGTACTTATTTTGTGACCGACTTTTTTTCTCCCTGGGTGAAATTTTGTTGTTAGACGAACATACTCACAACAGATTAAGAGTGACGTATGCAATTTAGGCTCACGGATTCACACAAATACACAGTATTTGGGATCTATTCTGGCATTGTGTTTGAGACCGACTGCACTGACTGCACTTATTTTGAGACCGACTATTTTTCTCCCTGGGTGAAATTTTGTTGTTAGACTAACATACCCACAACAGAATGAGACTGAAACACAGCATCTTTTCAAACATGATAAGTTGACAAGGTTATTATATACTAAAGTTTTGCGTGACGTATACAGTTAACACTTATTTTGATACCGACTGCACTGATTTTGCGACCGACTATTTTTATAATAAAGTGTTGCGTGACTTGCGTGACGTATACAGTGAGCTCTTATTTTGATACCGACTACTCCTATTTTGCGACCGACTGCACTGATTTTGCGACCGACTGCACTGATTTTGCGACCGACTATTTTTGGGGCTGGGGGGGGGGGGGTGTACCAACCCCCCACACTTACGCCCCTGGACGTAGTGTACAACAATAAATAAGATAACGAGATAAATTTAAGTTCACCTGGGTAGGACGTCCTCATTGCCTTGATCTGTGCGAACGGCACGGAGTACCGTAGTTACTATAATGTAACGATAACTATAGCTGGTTATCGTTACAAGTGGTACAGTCTAAGACCGTTGACGCAAGTTCAAATAGTTTAAAACGCACAATTGTCATTACAGTTTGTATTAAAATAAGTAATCTTATCATACATAATGAAGTCTTAACAACTAACAGAGTTACCGAACAGTTTTTCTTTGTGGTAATGCGTTTTACATTTTCTTAGCGGTGTTTCTTCTAATGTGCAGGCAGCCATGACACATGCCAGTTGAAATCTCGCCAAATACCGCGACGCCTTAACTCCGCCCATTGCTTTCCATATAAGGCAATGCCTACTATACGCTGACCAGCACAAATACTATAAGAGAATCTCGGCTGAAATGTCAAAGACGCCCATTACATCCTATTTTTGAACAATAAAATCTATTAACAGTTTTTGTTCAGGTTTGAGCGAAAAATTTATGCCCATCCTCCCCAACAAATGGTCTATTATTGTTTCTGACATTTTTTCCCACGCTAATATAAGGTCATTAGCATATAATTATGGTCATATGCCATATATGGAAAGGGGCGTATGATCACGTGAGTTGGATTGCGCTTGCTCTATTTGGGGTGTTCCCACTTAGCCGGCAGGCTTTGATGTCAAATTTTGCCGCTAATCCAGAGTTAATCCTAGAACAATGGTGTTATAAACTATAGTCCATATCTTTTTTAAGACTAAAATTGTATTGATTTTAACAAATTTAACTTTTATTAAATAACATTAAATAGCTTACACATATAAAAATATATTGATTTTAACAAATTTAATATTTATTAAATGACATTAAATGATTTACACATATAAAAGGCATTACAATTTACACATTTAACTTTTATTAAATAGCATTATATAATTTATAAATAAATGCCTTACAACATAACAATCATTTTACAGCCCCACTAAATAGGAAATATTTGTTCCATACCGATTTACACTTAAAGAGCCATTTTAATAACTGTATTTTCAAATGTTCAATTCTTGTATCAAGTTGTCGTTATTTCTTAACTGGAGGCCTTTTGGTACCACCAAATAATATCTGTGAAATGGTGATTTCGACATAGGATTGTTCTTGTTTTATTAAGTTAATGAACTTGTAAATATTAGGATGGCATGCTGTCATTTTATTCAACTTAGAATGCAAACCTTGTACGTGGTTGGTAGTACGGGGCCCTGTTGTATCAAAATGTTTCCACACATTACGGCCATTGTTATCAACCCTCTGCTCCGTCATATAATCAGCGAACCGCCCTACTTGTGGAATGATTAAATCTACAGCTTCCAAAGCAAAAAACCAAAAATCCTCGTTATCACACATTCTTATCAATGGCAAAGCTGATGCGTGGCGTACAAATTGTCTTAGAAGAGGGTTGTCCCGGAATAATGTCTGGATTCCACAACGTTGAACAGCTTTCCAAATGGCCTGGCGAAAATGAAACATGCACCCTTTAACATCAGAATGAAAAACAATCCTAGCGGCATTTTGTGCTGCGGTCTCAAAATCGGTAAATATTGTTGATGGGTTCAAATTTAAACCAATGTTACGGGTTCTACCTAATATTATTATTATTAAGAGGGATTAAGAGCTCATTAACGCTGAACACCAGTGAACAGTTCTTGAGTGACTACTTTTAAACAGACTATAGTTTTAAGATCAATCAAAGGATTAACAGTCTGCCGGCTAAGTGGGAACACACCCTCTATTTGACTGGGCGGCCATTATAATTTCAGAACTTGAGAAATTTCACGAAGAGTTTAGATATTATCAAATCATATAAGTATGCGGTAAGCTTCACCTTTATTTCAATGGGGAATTGATTTATTATATACTATTCAAAAAAAGTAGGGGATATTTGATTTTGGGTGCATAATACTAAAATATGCAAATGACTACGAAAAAAGTCACTATAGAACCTAACAGAAGAAACATTTCCAGTTACATGTGACGCCTAAACACACCAATAGCTACCGCATGGAATGCAGGTGATGCTTGGGATCATCATGGGGGTCCAACCCAAGATTTGCATGACTCTGACTTTGAATGTTACAGTCATTGTGGCATTGAATTCCAGGGTGGAAACATCAGTTTAATTGTTTTCGTGACCAGAAAACAAATTTTGATATGCGTCGGCTTACCCAAAATGAAAGGTTACGTGCCCTTGGTTTGCTACAGATCGGCACAACACAGGCGGTTGTGGCGCGGACGATGAATGTTTCTCAGTCTGTCATAAGCAGGCTATGGTCCAGATACCGTGATACACAATCTGTACAGGTCAGACCACGCTCAGGTCGACAACTCAAGCCCAGGATCGATTTATCCGTACCTTGGCCTTGAGAAATCGTGTCATCACAGCAAATCAGATCAGCGCTCGTCTTCAAACAGACACTGGTGTGAGAGTGAGTGGCCAGACGATTCGGAATCGACTGCGTAGGGGTCACCTTCGCGCCCGACGTCCTCGCGTGATCCCTTGTTTGAGAGATCATCACATTCAGGCAAGACGTCGTTGGTGAAGGGATCGTCAACACTGGGATAATCGACGCTGGAGCAATGTGATGTTTTCAGATGAGTCAAGGTTCACTGTTGATTTTTTGGACAGACGTAGGAGGGTGTGGCGTCGTCGAAACAAGCGCTTCCAAGACGTTAACGTCATCAGACATGATCGATTTGGGGGTGGTTCTGTTATGGTGTGGGGAGGCATCACTGTTGCTGGAAGAACGGCTTTACATGTTGTCGCAGGGTGTGTTACAGGCCAGTACTACCGGGACAACATCTTGGCAGTCCATGTGGTGCCGTTAGCACGACGTCATGGCCGCCGTTTCATCTTCCAGGATGACAACGCAAGATGTCACAGGGCCAGGATCGTTACAGGTTACCTCCAACAACAGAACATCACCACATTACCTTGGCCAGCACTGAGTTCCGACCTCTCCCCCATCGAGCATGTCTGGGACATGCTTGGACAGAGGTTACGCCAACGTCAACAACGTCCTGCCAATGTCCAAGAACTTGCTGCTGCGTTGCAACAGGAATGGGACATTCTGGACCAAAATGACCATAGACGTCTCATTAGGAGTATGCCACGTCGGATCAATGCTTGTTTGGCAAACAGAGGAGGATTTACCCGTTACTGACTTTGTTGTGATGCTGTGGTAACTTTGCTGTTTGACCCCGGGTATCATTTTACCCTTATAATGGTCAGTCTGTGCCTTACTTAGTCTAACGATCATTTGGAATAAATCGATGAATGTGAACTTCATTTCATTTTGTCATTTGTTTCTTCGTCAGTTTCATTAGGTGACTTTAATAACACTTAAAAATCAAATATCCCCTACTTTTTTTGAATCGTATATGTTAAGCTATGTGCAGTACAGTTTCGGGTTAGTGTCTATGTAAATTAAGGGAGCTATAGGCCAGTAAACTTTTTGTAGTCATTTGACTAAAAAACTTGCGCAAAGGAACTCTGTAGGAAAAGCCACTACTGTGCCTGAAGTATGACGGAAGGCATCAGTAGTGGAACCATTTCTAGGCCGTGATTCGGGTTACAAGTTCGTGGTCAGCTTCCATTTCCATAGTAGGCCTATTGTGCCAAGGCTCACGTGTCGGATACACGTCATCATTTTATGCGCAGATTTCTGTGTCGCTTACGATAATAGAAATATTGGCGGAACCATATTTCGTTAAATATTTATACATTTAGCTAAACATATATATTTAGCATGATATTTATATATTTAGTTAACTGTTTGTATATTTAACTAAATATATATATTTAGTTAAATGATTATATATTTAGTTAAATGTTTTTAGTTAAATGATTATATATTTAGTTAAATGTTTATATATTTAGCTAAATGTTTATATATTTAGCTAATTGTTTATATATTTAGCTAAATGTTTATATATTTAGCTAAATGTTTATATATTTAGCTAAATATTTAACTTTAGATTTTTCAGTGATTTAGTATTTAGCATTTATACCTACAAAAAACAGCACATTTAGCTATATATTTAACTAAGCGATGTGAAATCAAGATATAACATTTAAAGTTTTTCATAGACCAAAAATGCAACTTTTAGCTACAATATTTTTTGATATTTACAAATATGCCATTTTTGTTCTAATATTGATCTAAATATATATATTCGGAGTTAAATCTAATGTTTTTTGCTATAAAAAAATTAATTAATTATTTTACAAACGGCGCGCCATAACTTTAAGGGAAAATTTGATGACCATTATACTCTTAACTTACAGGAAATTACATAGTAATGTAGTAGTAAAGTGACTTTTATTACATAGACTATATATACTCGCGACCTTCTATACAGGTATTGTATACAGGCTATGTATATATACAAACAAAATAATCTAAACATGTTTTGCAGACAGCCTGTTTCATAGGAGAATATATTTGTATCAGTCATTATCACATGTGATAGAACTGGTTCAATTTTAACACAGATCATTGCTACGAAGGTTTCAAACAACTGAAGTGGCGAAAGCAAAAGGAAAACACAAGTTATCCTTCTATATAATTGACGGAAGTGACGAGTGATAGGGACTAACAGATCTGGCGAATTTCTGCTCACTAATAATTCCGTCGAAGACCAAAATTGGTTACATGATAGGCTACTGTTGCCGAATGTCTGACAGTTCATTAAACCAGCGGCTGTCAGGCAGGATACGCCCACAGAGAACAAGCTAAAAAAAGGCGATTTTTCACACAGGGGCCATAATTCAGGAAGTTAAGATCCGATATGTGCAATTATCGAAAGAAACCAAGATCGTTTGGTTATAAACATGCATTTGAAGTTTCATCAAAATCGGATCAAAACTATTTCCTCTACAGGGTTCACAGCCTTGATATACCATATTTTTTACACTATTCGCGTACAAGCGGGGGGCCATTTTGTTCGGTAGTTTTGGTTTGATTTTCAGGAAATTCGAGATCAAACTTTATCATGGTGTAACTGTGATATAATCAAACGGGTTTTTTTTTTTAAATCGGATAATAATTGTGATTTTTTCGTACAATCAGGGACCATAATTCAGGAAGTTATGATCCGATATGCACAATTATCGAAAGAAACCAAGATCTTTTGGTTACAAACAATATAAACATGCATCTCAAGTTTCATCAAAATCGGATCAAAATTGTTACCTCTGTTCCCAATCTTCATATACCATACTATATTCGCGTACAAGCGGGGGCCATTTTGTTCGGTAGTTTTGGTTTGATTTTCAGGAAATTCGAGATCAAACTTCATTATGGTGTAACTGCGATGTAATCAAACGGTTTTTTTTTAAATCGGATAATTATTGTGACCTCCAGAGTGACCACAAGCTAAAAAAAAAGGGCGATTTTTCGTACAATCTTCATGGGTCATTATTCAGGAAGTTGCAATTCGATATGCACAAATATCGAAAGGCACCAAGATCTTTGGGTTATAAACATGCATTTCAAGTATCATGAAAATCGGCTCACGTTATATATAGTCTGATACATGCCAATATGGAAAGGAACCGAGATCTTAGGGTGATAAACCTACATTTCAAGTTTCATTAAAATCGGATAAAAATATTGTGACCTGTAGAGTGTTCGCAAACAATTGTGGACGGACGGACGGACAGGACCAACGACAATATACGTCCACATGAAAATGTGAGCGTATAAAAATAATTAACTGTCACTAGATACGACAAGATAAAAAAAGAGAAAAAGTCCGCGCATTACCATAATTTCATCTAGTATAGAATGAATAAAAACAAGGGGATGCACGATCTGTTTCTAGTTTTCGTTCTTGTTTATATAGGCTTGTTTATAATTAAACAAAACTAATTTCAGACGCTGTTTACAATATTTAAATGGTTGAGCCATTCTTTATTGTCAGTTGACTTTTTCATTAATTAAACCACACCCATTAATATACAGGTCACAATTTTATGAATATACTGCTTATAACTGAGCGAGGTTTCGAGTTGGCTTCTCTATCAAGCAATGATGAAATATGACAATACAATATATACGTACACAACAATACTTAGAGTTAGTTAATGCTGATCACCCCCTAATTACATATACCTAAAGCCATTGAAACAACTTATACACCCATGAAATAACATAATGATAGGAATGGGTAAGATTAACAAGAATTTCAGTAGTATTTTGTATAGCATTTTTCGGCTTCATAGTTTATATTTATATTCTGATTCTGACTGAATAATAATTTTAACATTCAAAAGATAAGAAGTTTAAACATACGGTATTTTATCGGTGAATTTAGAATTCTGTTTAAAGTATTATTATAATAAGTAGATAGCGATTACCACCAGACAATCTAAAGTTCAGTTTATAATTGGAGATTACACTACTATACATATATAGGTAAGTATAGGCATTATCTGATAAGTTGTTCAATCAACACAGGCATGACCATCTCTATAATAGCCACACCGTTTATGTCAATAATACGGTATTATGTTGTGAGATCATACTTTTGTGAACTTGGTTTATTTTACATTCGCGTCCACCGAGGTGATATCGCAGACAAAACAGTTAACACACAGACACACAACTTCCATATTATATCAAATTTACTGGAATATGTGATGAATAAATGCTGAAACGTTGTGCTCTACTTTTAACATATCTATAGCTTTATAAGGAGCAAGACAAGTATACTGCACAGTGGATATAGTTCAATATATTATCGTAATTAGGTAGGTAACGTTAATTTTTAACTTTAAGGTTATATCATTGCAGCCACACAAATAATTAATGATTTGTTTTTAAATAAAATCGCCACAACTTAACTACCCACAGCAATCTATATGAATATTTTTTACCTGATATACCAGATTTGTTGTCAGAACTCCAACAGATGTAATTATCGGAAATTGTTTAAAATCTTAAGCACAGTTTATGTATTTTAACTCAGTCGGATGAAAATTTTGGACGCTAGGTCGATGGATATACGGGGTGACGATATATACAGAAATAAAAACGGAATGGATCAAATTTCTTCACATTGTAACATTTAATAATGTAGGTATGTAGGTGCAGCATTCACCGATATACATAATCTCTCGGTAAATCGTAAAGCAAATAAAGTACATGTATTGTCATTCCGTTACGGTATAGCCAATAACCCTGACTCAGGTAAGATGACAAATTGTTTTCATGATAATTTAAATCATCGAAGTTATTTAGTTGAGGCATCCTGTTTATTAATGGGGGGGGGGGGGTAATGGGGTATAGGTTACATTGAATAATTTTTGACGAAAATGTTGTCTTTGTCAACAGAAATGAGATTGGTATTTCCGTATCACTATCTGAGAGCAAAATTTCGTCGAATTTTTGATGCGCCAAGGGAGACAACTTGTTGTATATTGTTCACCTGTACGGCCAAATCCTTTCCGTGGGTCTAGTGGATAAAATTCTACGAAAGAAAAGACGAAAATTTAAACCATCATAGAAAATGAAGGGCATTTTGGAAATTCAAGTGGCTACACCAGTGATTCTCAACCAATTTCGAACGGCACACAAAGAAAATGCGAAAAAACACGTGATCGCAATTGAATAATCATTTGCGTCCACTACTGAAAGTTCATATAGCTTTATTTTTTTAATTTAATTCAACCATTCTATGTCTCTATGACTAGTCTGTGTCTATGACTTGCCATGTTTTTATTTTGCAACATACAAGGTGTGCAAAAAAAAGGTTGTGAACCACTTAGCTACATTGACCCCAAAGTTTTGTGCATAACCATCCTGATATGAAAGATCCAAACCCGTTACTGGCTGAAGCCTATAATGATGATATTAAAATAGCTAACTCTAATATTAAACTTTCATGGACTGCTTCTATAACTCACTTAATAAATTATTTCAACTTAAACCCGCCAAATCTCACCAAAATTTATATCAAATCATCACTTCAATCAAAATTCAACTCACTTTTCACTGACTCATGCCACTCCAGCCCGTTTAAAACTACAAAGCTTAGGACATTCGGCTTATTTAAAATATAATAAGAACTTTAAAATAGCCATGACCGCACTCCGACTTAGTTCGTACTCACTTCAAATTGAAATAGGTAGATACAAAAATGTGCCCCCAGATCTAAGAATATGCCAACAATGCTCTAGGCTATGCAAAAATTGAAGATGAAGCTCATTTTTTGCTAGAATGTCCACTGTATGAAGATTTGCATACCGTACACATATATCCAATATTTACAGATAACTATCTATCCTATTCCCTAGAAAACCTATTTAACCCACCCAAAACACTTGCAAACTCAGTTAGTGCCTTTGTTGTTCATGCAATGAATCCAAGGTCATAAAATGTGTAGCCTGTCTCTCTTGTATCAAAATTATTCTCTGCTTTTCCATATTACTTGATTCATATCATTTCATACATCATATTTCCAGGTAATAACGATGCTAAGTCTTGTCATTTATGTATTTATAATATCTATACCCTTGCATCATAATTGTACTGATTACTGTGCCAATGCCATTATCAAACCCGTGCGTGACAAGGAATAGGGTTGCCTGTTAAACCTCGGGTTTTTTATTCTCCTGGTCCCCCAGTTTCCTCCCACTGCTAAAGACCCCTACGCCCAAGCTAATCATTGAAATAAAATTAAACCCGATGTTAGTACAGAGATAACCTAGTTTGTGTCGCACGGACGTTACCCCCCCCCCCCCTCTCTCTCTTTCCCTCTCTATAACAAACTTCTAAAACATCGGTTAAATGTTCCATGATCACGTAGACAGCGAAACAAAAAATAATATCAGATATTATTAGAAAAAACAAAATAATATGATTATTTTTTTTTAATTTAGATATCCGTTTTTAAGAAAATTAATAAAATAGAGTTCAACTATCTACGTATGTCCCAAGACTTTGGAATAAAAGCTGGACCTAACTGTAACCAGGGGTGTAACAATGACACGTATTGTTTCCATCATGGTAAGCGAGGAAAAGCTCTCATATTCAACCAAAGTGTATTTGACGATCTTCCGAGTAGACATGGAGCTAAACATGATAGAGAAAAAATGGAAAGCTGCTTCCGATATCTGAATTTTGATGTGGTAGTTTATAAAGAATGTTCAGCAGAAGAAATATGCCTATATCTGGATCAAGGTAAAAAATTGAAAATGTAATAGCCTACAGGAATGTAATAGCCTACATGTCGATGCAATAGTTCTGGAAGGTTGTAATTAAGTGCCACTTATGACCCAAATAGCTTTTTTTGCGTAGGATGACTTATCACATTTAGAGGCTTCTCAATGCAAAATTTCAGAACTGTAAGGTTGTAACTTTCACAAAAACATTGCTATTAAAATGCTGATATCCTTATTGCGTTATCAAGATTGGAATAGGTTTTCCTCTCATATCTCAAAAACTAAATCAGGCAATTTTTGAGACTTAAGACCTTTCATAACTATGAAATCGATATGCAAATAATTAATAACTGATCATGAATATAAAGCTCATACCAAGTTTCATTAAGATCGAAAAATGTATACTCGAGTTCACAAGTTAATATGAACGGACCAGACTGGGGACAACAATAATATACTTTCACATTAAATATGCATAAAAATCAACTTTTTGTTGCAGAATCTGAACGAGATCATGTAGATGAAGATTGTTTAGTTTGTATATTTATGAGTCATGGTTCAGATGGTCAAATTAACGCACGTGACAATTCTATACAAATTTCAACCATCATGAATTATTTTAACAGTCGATCCTGTCCTTCACTTGAAGGCAAACCTAAATTATTGTTTGTAAACGTAAGTAGAATCCATCGTACTAAATCCTTGAACCAAATGAATTACCAATGCAATAACAGGGGCGGATCTAGAGGGAGGTTTTTTTTGGGGGGGGGGGGGGGGGTCAAACCCCACCCTGCTCAGCTACATAAAAAAAATAATGTCTTGCATCAATGAAATTAAATCACTATGTGATCCTACAACATTATAAAAATGATTTCTCTCTTTAAAAAGCTCAATTTGTATGTAGAGTCGATGATGGCAGATTTCCTTAACTGGAACAAAACTGATCCCGCAGTGAATATTCGCTTCGTAAGTAATTCTCTATGAAACAGATTGAACTGGAACCTGACAAACCCCCTCCAGCAAAAATTCCTGGATCCGTCCCTGAATAAACGCCATAACGAGGGCGTCACAAGATTACGTCTATACGTACCGATCACAGATTCAAGTGTGTCAGTTGATACCCACTCGTAATACCATATCTAGGACTATTGTTAAAAGAAATAACATCGGGTTCTGTTGAATTTTGTTTTGTCGGTTTATTTAAGATCATTGCACATATTTTTAGGCATGTCGTGGTGATCGATTAGATGCGGGTGTTGATGTTGTTGATGCAACAAATGTTGAAGATTTTGTTGAAGCTGTTCAGATGGTGATACCTACAGAGGAAGATTTTCTGCTAGCTTGCTCTGTTGTTTCAGGTCTTGTTGTTGTTTTAATATAAGTACTCTTTTTTTCCACATTTTTTTGTGAAAAATTTCCCAAAGCCATCGGTGTTTGTTACAAAACTCATTGTCTTCAATGAAATAATCTACGACCAGAAAATGGCCCCCTGAATTCATTGGATAACATGAATTATTTATCATGTGGGACGTTAAAATTCATTTCATTTTCTTCTCATTTGTCCTGAATTAATAATTTCCAGTTTTCACCCCACCCTATATCTGTTATAGTTGATGTATACTTGTTTTCAGGTTACGATAGTCGCGGTGCCTCAGTGAGAAAGGCACGGACCCGCAAACCAGGAGTTCCGTGGTTCGATCCCGGTGTTAGCCGTGAAAGTTACTCAGGATTTTCCAGCATGGTTCCCCGTGACTGGTACAGGACGGAGGGCCTGGCAAGGAGAATGTATTGTTGTTCGGATGGGACAGAAAACCGAGGTTCCCTGTACACATTGGCATGCACGTAATGTGACCCCTAACGGCTGAAATTCAGAATAAGAGTAGACTGTGACGCCGCTGTACAGGGAAACATCCCCTGTATGATATACGCCTATATTGATTATTCCAGCCATTAAACCCCATTTCATTTTGTTTTCAGGCTACGCTTCAGCTCGAGACTTCCGAAAAGGATCTTGTTTTGTGTCAGCCCTGGGAGAAGCATTGCAAAAACATGGTAAATCAATGGACCTCATAAAATTGTTAACAATAGTCAATGCTAAAGTGGCTTTAGAATTTGAAAGAAAAGGAGGAACGAAGCAAATGCCATGTGTCTATAGTACTCTCACTAAAGACGTATTTTTATGAAACAATCCCGGTGTATTCACGGGGAAGGACAATCGCATGAAGGATAATCCAACACAACGAGTAATTAACATGCCTTGTCATAAATACAGGGTAATTCGTCACTAATATCATCTATGCGATATATGTCACCATGAAGGGTAATATAATTTATTCATAATAAAGGGTAATTCATCATCAATATCATCAACACAATGTGATACTAACATTTCTTCCTGGATAATTTTTTGCCGGGCTAAATATGTTTAATTTAGACAATTAGTTAAAACATGATTTTCTAGTGCTATATACCAAAGATAACTTCGACCTGCCTATTTATTTAAATTTTATGTGTATGAGGAATTTGCAAAACCATATAACCCCTGCTCCGAGTTTTGTGTAGCCCCCCCCCCCCGTCGTCATGTATTATGTTACACACAAGTGCTGCTAGTTTTACTTCAATATTTTTAATTCATCAAAATGTGTTCTTAGTTATATTTAATATTATCTATTATTGTGCCATTTTATCATAGTGATGTTTTAGTCAGCAATAAAGGCACACCCCTATAACTCGATGTACTCCTTCTTAGTGTTATGAAATGATTTTGCCAGGCCCTGGTCGTGGACAATAGAAATAAAATGTCGTGGAGAACAGGACCAGAGAAGTGAAAATAATGAGGTTTAACGTTCTACTTTTCTGCACTCACTTGGATACGGTAATAAAGAAAATTTTGCCCCCACAGCGCAACTTTCAAGGGTTCTTTTACGCGCATGCCATTGACTACACAGGACCTCGGCTTTTCGTACGTTCCGAATGCAGGGGCGTGGTGAGGGCAATTATTGAGAAGAAATTATGAGTAACAAAAAAGATTTTGGCACAAAAACCCTTTTACTGACCCCGGAGCTGTGGCCGGTGAAGCCGGCCACCGCGAGGGCCGAAGGCGCGAGCCCGCGGCGGGGGGTCCGGGGGGGGGGGCGGGGGGTCCTCCCCCGGGAAAATTTCGAAAATTAGAAGCCCAGAAACGCAATCTCCAGCAATCCGAGACAAGAAATACGGTAATAAAATATGATTAAATTTTCCAACTTGACTCTTTCAAAATTTTTTTAATTGGGTCAGATGAAACAATTTTTCCACTTACAAATGTTTTTCATTTTTTGAGTAATTTGATTGTGATTTTGGCGCAAAAACTTTTTGGCGCATGAGTATGGCTACTCATGAACTCATTCTCACCACGCCCCTGTCCGAATGACCAGAAAAAGACACTGTCTTACACACATACGTCTTATATATATTTCCCCATCAAAAACAGTTACCAACTTAATAAGTATGCGTCTCAACAGCAGAAAATGTCGTGTTTCAAAACTTCCATTAGACAGTTGTTATCTCCGATTATCGATTGTTTACAGATTCACATCCATCCAATATCTCGATCAGACAAATCTACAAATTATGATAAATTGATATTGGGACAAATGAGTTTATATGACAGTATTCAGCCCAATTTACCAGTATTTCTTCGGTGCTTCTACAACTTCAACAGAAGGCTTGGTCGCGCTTTAACTACGTAAATCTCATAAACTCGCAGTCGTTGCTTCTGGAACATGGTGCTTCTACTGCTTTGACGTAGTAGTTTGTAGACAGTCCTTTACATGTATCTTCTCGGTAATGTCGCAGCAATTCCAAAGTTGACAGAATTACACAGGATCTTGAAGATCCAAAACTGACAGGATGAATAATCCAACGTGGTATATAGTATGATTAGTACAGGGTGAGTGTAATGAGACCTATGTTCATAGCTGAACAGCACAATTAATGCAACACAGACCTATATAGAAACTTACGATAAATGTTAAAGAGTGTTCACTAAAAATGTGGACAGACGGACAGGGGAGACAACAATATACGTCCATGTGAAAATGTGTGCGTATACAAATGATGATTCTAGAAAGTGCGATATTGTCTACGATATCACGCTTGGTGGAGGTGGACGTTAAACTCCAGAAACGAACGAAATAAAGTGCAGTCGCCTAAAATGGTCATAAACGATAGAATTATTATGACCAGCACCTCATCACAACTTTGAATCTAATTATCTTAGGAACGCTTTCTGAACGGACGACATGGTATTAAGTTCTAACAAGGTATTATAACAAAGGGTATCATCTCAAGATATGAATATTGAAAATTTTTTTTAAAAATCAAGGTGTCAGAGGTTATAGGAGCTCTGGTCTACACTCTTAACCAGACAAATGGCTAATATCTATATAAAAGGTTCTGTACATGATTCTGTACATCTTAAATTAAGACACTTGAAACAATTTCGGACACATTGCTTGATTTGAGAACACAAAGATTTTTGAGTAAATTTTGATAAATTTATTCATTCAAACAATTTGATAATTACCATTTGACAAAACCATATCACAAAGAATATGGGGTATATAAAGGTAACAGAACTCCTCCGATCTTCTATGGGAATAAACTGACAAAACACACAATATCACACAGGTATTTCTAAAATAATTATCACTGAAACTAAAACATAATAAACCGGAAGCTCAAATTAATATCAGCAGATTTACGTCCAGTGCACACCAAGGATTATTTGTCAGGTCAGCCATATTCCAACAAATACAGCTCTATGCAATGTCAGTGTGCAGCACTTAAAAATATTAATAAATATTGTAGTTCCCGCCCAACAGATTGAGGATTTATGACTACTCTTTCTACCTGTATCATTTTATGATCCAGTAGATATGCCAATTTAATTGGGTTGTCCAACATCCTCGACTCTTTCAATGGAGTTTTGCCAATCACAACTGTATCCCAAAATAATGGTCAAGCTACTTTAATAACAGTGCTATATGTTTGATACCCCAACATCTTGAGAATAGTAAAATGATAAACCCTTATATTGCAACATAAAGTGGGCCACAACATATTATTGCTAAAGAAATTAACAAATAAGAAATCAATGATGAAAAACTGCTGTAGTGAATGCTGATTATCAACAATGAGTAATATTAGTCACAAATAATCCTTGCCTTGCACTGGATTTCATAATTATTACTTTCAGGTGTTTTTCCAACTCAATACAGGAAATAATTAAATCACAAGCTAAACCTCTTTAATTTAGGAAACAAAAATAAAATGCTGAATTATGTTTTGAAATTTCTATTATGATGGAACAGGCGTACTTTCTTTTTACTTATTTTGTGACTGTTGATAACTAAATCAGTTAATGATATATCAAAGTTGGGTGGTGTACCTAAATAAAAGAGGTTGTGTCAATTTAAATTGAGACAAAACCTTCTGTAAGTAATAATGATTTTTTTGGTTAAATTCCTTGTCTAGAAAATGGTGATGACATATTAACATAAATAAGACATTTGAGCATGAAAAAAAAAACCATTAACATCTTCAACATCATTAACTATTAAGAATTATGTCAATTGAAAATAATGTTAACTTTTATAAAAAAAGATATATCTTCATAGAACATGCTTTGCAAACATTAAGTAGCTATCTTTACAGATTACATTTGTTTTAAAAAAATATTGTTCCATATTTATAACTGAATAAGTGTCAATATCTATCACCAAATTTCATCATTCTATAAAGAGCACAATTTGATGAATAAAATGGCACCCTAATACAGATTCATATGTTAACTTTAACTTGCCAAATACATCACAGAGGATGTAATTAAGTTGGAATATCAGTATTTATAGAAGCAAATCTATTTTCATTTTTTAAAAAAAACCCTATATTTTATTGAATAAGAATAGAATTGGGGGACAGGCTAGGCCTATATCACCCCTCCTCTTTCCTTTTATGAAAATTTGTTCTTTTTTAAGTGGGAGGAATCAGGAAACCATCAGTGATGTGCATGAGATAGGGTATACATGGTTATCAAAATTAATAAAGTACAAACAGATTTCAGAGATTAGTAACAATATCCAAATGATTAATACTAGTTTTTATGTACATGTTTAAGTATATTTCTTTGGTGTTGAACATTCTATAGTTGATTAAACAAAGAGTACTCATATGGAAGGTTTGATATATACTGGAATGTACATCTAGTTATAATAATAAAGCATAAACTATCCAAATAAATCATTTGTCTAAAATGGTAGGTTATTTTAATACAACAGCAGTCTCTACTTATTTAACAGAAAATCAAATGTTTCATAAAGTAACTAAAACTTTCACAGAATCAAAAATCTTTGGGATGTCTGTATGTGGGATTGGTTCCATGTCGGTTGTACGTGCCGATCAAGACTGAGGGCTACTGAAACCCAATTTGAACGATCTCTGCTATATAACTATAAAATTCTACAGGCTGTACAGAAAAATGCACATGTATATAAGCCACATAATCTCTGTTTTAAATGTAGAAGAAGGCAAGGAATAATTGTTTTAAATATCATTAAGCTAGAACTAAAAAATTCAAATTCACTAAATTTAGTCTTCAGCTGATGCATTATGCAGCATTCTTATTTTCTGTCTTCTGAATTTGAAACTCTTTATCTCATCTCAACTGACACTTTTAATCCAAAATGAGAAATTTCTGTATATAATAGTTCCAGTATTGACATTAAAAATATGGTTGTATTGGTAGCAATAAGATTAAGATAATGTTTTAGATTCAATCTGTTAATTGATGTCCATTTTGACAAAGCAAAAATACAAAAAAAAAAGGCAATCAAAACAAAGTAGTAATTGATGAATATGAAAGACTATATACAATCATGTCATATTACATAACTTGTATTATAATAATATATTATATATACAAAATACATATTAATAGCACATTATGCCACTTCATAACAAAAACAAAATTATACAAAACATATTGAATATTGCAATAATAACAATTAGTTACTGTAGCCAATACATAACCAACTATGTTTTACAATCATCAAAATTTTAAAGGATAATATATTAATATTAATAGATGGTTCTTTTGTTGTCAATTTCCTGAATATCACAATATAACTCTGGGTCTAAATGATTTTTGTACGGTAATAAATGCAGAGAAAAATATTGCATTTGTCTTCTCTCAGATCACAAACAGAAACATGTCATCATGCACGTGTTAGTATTTCACAACCTTATCTCTGGATAATATATATTCCAATATATTAAGATTAAAATAGAATAGTCTATGTCTCTTACAGTAATATCACAAATACAAATTGTATAGTCAAATTACTACATGTCTATGTCTTTGATATAGTAACATCACAAATACAATATTGAAATTTACTCTAGCTGAAAATAATTTTTCATATTACAAAATCAACTGACATAATTTGAACAATTTATAAATGATCATATGTTTTCAAATTTCTACAAGATTTTAAGGCCTAGTACCAAGATTTCCTCTGGTATTAATTATAATTAGATCTTGTTTATAAAATATTAATTAATACTAATTATGATATGTTCAATAATTAATAAGAGCTAAGTAGAAAAAATTATGAATGTAAACATATGCACAAACTATATATCTTTTGAGCTTTAATAATAAGAGCAATACAAATCTATGAATTGACATCAGACTTGTAAATTTAGATAACATGTATACAAAGGGAGGTAACTATTGAAGACGTAATCCAAGCAAACACATCAATTGCTTCAACATTGAACACTACACTTAAAATATAATGAAAGTTCTATAACATTCTATGTTAGATAAGTGAAATGTATTAAGGGTAGAATCAATGCTAAATCATCAAACCATTTTACATCATTCGTCTTCGAGGGGGGGGGGGGCATATCTAATCTGAAATCAAATAATTCTCATGGACTACAATATGAACTCTTGTATCCAAAAGAATTGTTTTGCTGAGAATTCTTGAACACTGACTAAGTCCAAATATAGGTTTACTATGGTGTTTGACTCAATAATTGAATTGGATCAGTTGCATGACAATATCTATTAGTTTCCTACTTATTACAACATAGCTGGTTTCTGACATTCAAGAGGATTTTTATGATGTTGCTTCACTTTTTTATTGCCTTTATGTAATTTCCAACTTGAGACAAAGAGTACCAAGACAAACCGTGACAGTGGTGAAAAGAAAAAAAGAAAGTAAAAGCAACCAACTAGCTCTAATTGCATTCAAGAATACCAACCATCTAAAATGCCTATCACAGCAAAGACTAACTTTATCTTTCCCCAGACACATTCACAATTGACACATGTATACAGTCAAATGTTGAGTAGAAATTATGATAGTATCATATAAAATGGACACTCATTCTCTAACAACAGTATTGCACTTATTAATATTCAAAGTCCAATTCTAACCCTATCATGTAAAAAGGTCAAGATAATATTAATAGTCAAAATCATTATGATGTTAATCTAGTCTATCACTTAATGATTCATTTAAATACCCACACCTGTAATTTCTCAAAAGTTCTGTTTAAAATTAAGTGCTGATTGGTTTTATCATCTGATTTGTTTAGATTTTATGTAATCCAGGAATGTTTTTGTGTGTAATATTAAACTACATATGATCCTTAAGCTAACATATTTTATATTATGATGTTATTAAGACAAAAACATGTTTCCAATCCATATTTCGTTCAAGTTTTTCAGATTTCAAGAGCAAAGAGCACTACCAAAATGGTGATCTTTTCAGATAACAGCAAATATTGGGCTTGGAAGATTACACTAAAATTCGCTACTTTCCTTTCATGAATTATTGAGCACAATAAACTATTAAGACAAGTTATAACACAGTCTTATATTAATTATGATTTCCTTACTAGTAAAATGTAATTGCACCAAATATTTACTATGCTGTTTTCTGTCGACTAATTCGACGAAGCATGATATCTCTTGCTTTAATATACCTAGAAAATAGAAATTACAGTCATATACACAGTAAGCAGAAAAAACGTTTTAATTGTATAATTAAATTGCACTGTGGTATATCCAATGAAGACTAAAGAATTTAATTAAGGCACTGATTATTTCTGAAATGATTTTACTGACTTATAATAGTAAGAAAACAAGTTCAAAGTTTAATCTAGTCATTAAATCAACTTACTTTTGTTTTATTCTATAAATATCTTTCTCTTCATCTTTTTCAAACTTAACTAAAATTCCTTTAAGAGCTGCCTCTGGTAATATTAATAGTTGTTCAACCTATAAAATATATTATATATGTAATAAACTAACAATATCAGATAGTGATTTTGTTGGTCCTGTTTCTATATAACCGTGTAGGATATAATATATTTAATGAGATACGAAAACACAACAAATACTGATAGTTTTCATCTCTGTAGCACCTTGTGTAAACAGGACAGCCTGACATGAGATCAAATGTATGAAGACTGAGCATAGCAGCAGTGGAAAAACCCTTAAGCAAATTAAGCATGGGCAAAAGGCAAAACAGAAAGTGCCCAATAAAAGCATAACAAAACCTATATGGACTCGTTAAGTGTAACGAACTGCCTGAAGTATTTTGATCTGCCAAATTGTCAAATTTTATGCTTGGATTAATGGATTTTAATAATTTTTGGTTACAATCATAAAACTTGTAAGATTCTCCTCAACGAAAGATTATTCCATATCAACTAATTTATTTTAGGTACTGTACCTAACAGAATTAATAATATGAAATTTATATGATTCTGCGCAAATATATTTTTGCTGAACAGATTTTTAACACTTACCTCTTCTGGTAAGTTCTCACTTTCTTCCGTTTCTATTATTGGCATATCAACTACTGTTCCTTTTGGCACATGACCAACTTCTTTTATAAAAATCTTGGCTTGGTTTTCATCAGGACCAAAGTTTAATCTGTGTAATAATGGGTAATCTGTGTCTTTTAATAATTTTTCCTCTGCAATATAAATTATATTACATATGAAAAATATCACTTCAATTTAACATTATCAATTTTAATAAAACAAATAAATTTAATCAAAATTCGATTTTACATCCACTGCAGCAAAGTTGTCCACACAGACCACAGAGATGGTTGTATTTTCATTCCTTTGTAGGTAATGGGGGCATTTAAAACAACAGTAACCCTAGTCAATACTCAAGTGTACCAGTGGTAAAAATTAATTAAGTAACTCAGATTTTGCAAACAATCTGACATAAACACCATCTGCAGTGATGTGCAATAGACCATGGACCTTTCAAATACCTTTTCCCTATCCCACATCTCGAAATAATTACATGTTATTTATAATGATTGTTACACATACATAGTCATAACGAACTAATGTTATAATTTATTGATCATACCTCCTGTATCTGAGACAACTGTTAATACATATTCATCAGGTTGATTTTCTACCTGTTTTCAAAAATTTTAAACTTTTTACACAATTTTTAAAATATTAAATGAAAATTATGAAATTCTTTGAAATCTGTTGGTGTTATAATAAACAGATATGTAGATACCTACTCATTTTATATATCAAATATACCAAAAAACTTGTGATGGATTTTTACTTGATCTAGTGGAAATAGGTCTAAGTGTTATCTCCTCATAAATATAGTTGGAGATATAATTTAATATCAAAAAGCTGATATAACTTGTGGTATGCTTTACTCTGGTTGATAATATCTACAATCATTAAATGAAACTTCAGTAAAAAAGTAAAGATTATCAAGTACCGGGTTATATATTTCAAGATGTTTTGGTACATTAACCTACCTTAAATTTTTCTAGCAGAGTTCTAACAACATCTGGTGTCCTCATAGTATTTGATACCATGACACTTGTACAGCTACCTAATACAGGTGTAAATACGCTCGTCTGTAATTACATAATTAAATATATTGACCAATCATAAATCATGAAAATCAGCATTAAAATATCTCTCATCGGCAAGGTGATTATTATTGTGATTGGTTTGTAGTGCCCCTGTGTTGTATCATACATCAGTCGTCAGTGAAAGATATTGTCCATTGGTTCTATGGTGGCTGCTGAACAGTATAATACATTGCCAATGAATAGTATCCCACATTGGTTCTATGGATGCCAATGAATTGTATTGTTGATTAGTTCTATGATTGCAGATGACAGGTATCATCCATTGGTTTTACAGTTGCCAATGAATTGTATAGTTCTAGTAGAAGAATCAAATTGCTGATATGAGAAATAATCTGCCAGTAGGTATTTCTGGTATTGTTAAAACATGCTGGATTCATGCTCTAACTCAGAAAATTTGTTTAGGATATTTGTAAAGAAAGTGGGCAAATCAACTTACATCATAATTATATATATGACCATTAATTGATGCTCGCTTCCATTTGTTTGGTCTGTCACCTCTATATGCTACTGTATTAAACTTTCGAATTCTCCGAACTACAACATCAGAACTCGAAGACAGAAAACTGTCGTCCATGGTGCTTGGAGTGGGTGATTTGGGTGGTGGGGACTGAGGAGTGGGAGATAGCTATAAAATAAAATGTTAAACAATTTTGCACACCATATATCCATTACCGTATAAAACAAATTTGGGAAGGTTTGAGTTAGTTACATCATTTAGTTACATGTTCCTATGGATTGCATTTTCATTAAATTTATAGGCTTAACATGAAAAACAAACATTAAATTTGTTTTCATTATCTTTTTTTCCAAAGTAAGGTGTTTTTTTCCGATAACATTGATTTTTAACATAAAAAGATCCGAAGCTTTTCACTTTAAAACCGCAACCAAAGGCCAAGGTGATCAATACTGATAACCACTCAAAAGGCATGTATGTACTCACCGGTCGAATTGGCTTATCAATTTTAACTGAATCTTTAGGGTAGTATAAACTGTGTCTCCAAGAAGCCACTGGAGTGGCAGGCAGATCATCACATTGTTTTAATCGAATGGGGTTCCCGACACCCCAGTAAATTCTTAAGGGACCATTTATAACCAACTCTCCCTCTTCCTATAAATATAAAACAATAATATATTCATCAATTAAACCATTATTAAACCAGTATCTCCAATCTTTATTGCAACCAATAATTCACTTGCTGGAACATTTATTCATCACCTGAAAATTAGAATTATGCAAATTTAAATGTTAAAACTGTATACAATCCGCATCCAGCTCCATAAATAATGCCACAACCCATTCACTTCTAAATAAAGAAACATTTTGGATTAGAACTCTTAAAACTCTTGAAACTTTAGGTTTTAATAATAATCCTCCTTCAACATTTTGGGGTACTTTGCCCTTTTTCACGCACTCTTGTTCCACAATTTTCGTCATAGTTCTCCATGACGTCATTTCTATTTCCTTAGAGATTATTTCTAAATGTTTTATATATTACCTTGAAGAAGAAGAGGGTACCTCTTCCAAACGTTGGTCTTACAATACGTTATCTGACAATGAAAACAGTGTTAGTGTCCCTTTTGTTTATCTACCATGACAGAATGAGCATTGGACTTTAAATAAAACACATTAGACCTTGCCATCTACACTTTATCTCGGATGTCAATTTATATTTTTTGTTGAGACCATACAACACTCAATTCCTGACTTATTTTACACCATTTTTTATTTGTGAAGTTTACCTAGCAAACACACTTGAAGGGCACTTTAGTAATTAACCAACACTGACAGTACACACACCTTTTGTCCAGATCATACTTTCAAATACAGTTTTATGGGAAAGCTAATTTCAACTCACTTTCTTAAATTCTTTATATACATCACTCCAGAATAGTGATTGACTATTAGAAATAATAAAGAAGGAACACCTACATACTTTCGATGCTACATGTATTTTGTATACACATATCAAATTAGGTAACATGGAATTCACACTTAACAAGTAAAAGTAAACTTCATTAAAATTATAGTTCTAATGGTCAGTCTACATATATTTGATTACAAACATATCATTTTAGCTTTTTCAAAAATATTATCATATAATGGATAATATGGTAAGCTGATGGTAGTTAGGCCCTAGGACAACTGCCAAAAATAATACCATAAGATAGCTTATCTATTCACATATTTATGGTAAGTGGAATGGGAGAACTGAGGATGTAAGTGGTCGGCTTACAGCTACCATCTGTATGTAAATACCAATATATATGGAATATGGTAATTTATTCATTCAATAGGTGAAATGAAATGAAGTTTAATGTCCTATTATTCTGCTTCTAACCTGGGCTACTGAAGATGGGCATACACCATACAGTGTACTACGAGGGAAATTTTGCCCGGGGAGCGGCGCTACGGCCTACTCTTATATCGTATTCCAACTGCCAAGTGATCTTTTACGTGTACGCCAATGTGCACACAGGATCTCTTTTTTGTCCCATCCAAACAATTAGACAGCTGTAATTATCAGACCCTCCATCCTGCATCACTGACAAGGGGAAATCACGCCGGAAAATCTGGATGAACTTTTTCGGCAAATGCAAGGATCGAACACCGGACCTCCAGATCATCTGCTTGGTAATCACATCAATGCAAAACTCAAAGGTTTAATAGGATTTATTGTAAGTCATCTAAAATCATCTAACAACTCTACAAAGAAGAACAGCTGCCAGTTTTCTTTTCTAATTCTTTTGTTATTAAAATGAGGTCAACCAAACTTTTTGTGATATTTAAGATAAGACCTATGTATGTGCTGGTATATAGTTTACCTTAGTTACTAATAACAGTACTACATATTGCCAATTCAATGGAAAGTATAAACCTAAATAACTCATAAATACCCATTACTGTTCTCACCTAATATATTGTGATATACCTAATTAAGTGAATGTAGTTTACCTTTTAATACCACACAGATACTAATAAAATAAAACAAATAATATATATAGTAAAAAACTCACCAATTCTGTTGTCACCTGATGTCGTACTTTTCCTTTATAATATTTATTATATTCTTCTACTTTATCCTGCATTTCTTGTCTATAATGAAATAATATCTGAATTTAGTTTAAACAGGCTAAATGTACATACATGTACGAGGTATGTATATGTACATGCATGTATCTGTCAAATATACATGTACTCATCAATTACAAGTTAATGATATAAGTATCTTACCACATATCCTGGTCCTAGTTAAATCAAATTATAATACATTTTAATATCATAAGGAAGTAGTTTTACATGTATCGATAAGCCTTGAAATATTAGCCTCAAGTAGCCTACTCCAGTGCTGATTTTAAAATGTGTTTAAACACCTGTCAAAATCTGGGTCAACTTCACTTTAACATTTAAAGCATATAACTAACCTATTACTGTCCAACAACACTCTAAGTTTTAAAATGGCACGCTTATTCATAGACACATATTTACTTGTACTTGTGTCACTTATGTCTTTGTATTTATTTTAAAACACCCATTCATTAATAGTAATTTATCGTTTCGAAATACATTCTAACCACTCTTTCAAATCAATCAATCTGAATTTGAATGGGAGATCCAAAATATAAAATTTTCTTTGGTTCAATGGAAAAAAAACCAAAAAAAAAACAAGATAAAAATGTAATGTATTGATCTTTTAAAGCAATTCAAAACGTAATATCAAACCCTTATAAATATGCTTATTTCTTCTTTATTCTATTCATCATGTGCCAATTGGACAGTCATCTTTTAATCTCATGATAGTGACAAATGGCACCATGCCACACCCCATGAAATTATTTGGCAAGTGGACAGTTAAGATAAAAAATCTATTGCATAGTTTAGAAAATGTAGTCTACTCTAATAATACTATCAACTGTATTCAATACCAGTATAAAAATGTGATTGTATAGGTGAAAAATATAAGTATGCACAGGAACAAATTCAGTCAGACAAAGCATACATACAAGATACAAATGCATAAAATAGATATAGGTAAAAAAAATATAATGAAAACATATGAATCAATTATCTCTCCTGAAAAAAAGAGTACACATTAATTCTAATCTCATATCACCACAAGACAATTCCTAATATCCATTAAGTCAGTACTTTCTTTATTCAGATTTCTACTAATTCACTCAATTAAAATAATCTTATATTTCAGATGAAGGACTAGAACCATTTATATTCCCAGTATTATGAACAAACAGAAATTTAAGTGTAAAGTTATGAGTTGGAGATATTCCATGATAGTACATCACAAACTTTATACTTATTTTACCACAAAAGGACCAGACAAGATCCAGAGTATCAAAAACAAATTCTCTGAGGTATTTTAGCCCTATGCTGAATTAATCCAAATAAATAGTTATATGTGATGCCAAGAATAATTACATCGCGCAGCACAGAATCTTTTAATTACAAATTTGTTGAACATAAAAAGAAGAGATCAATTCAATTCGATCCTGATAAAGTTACAAAACAACACAATGGCCTGGGGAACTGGAATGTTTTCATACAGTACTCATATTACTAGACTAAAATGCCAATATACAATAACCACATATATAGAAATGAAAAGAACTAAAATTATATCAATTACTTGACACAGTACATCATATTTCACAGTTTCTATAATCATTAACTAACCTGTATTCATCTGTTCCTTTATATCTTAACATATAATGACTTAGACTTGAAACAACTTGAGACTGACGCATTGCTTTAGCATTATTATTCATTTTCATAGATATTCTTTGGAATAATCCCCAAGACGAATGTCTTAATTTAATGTCCTGAACTAAACTAACAAATAAAATTCTAGATCAAATTATTATCAATAACACAGACTGGTAGTTTGATGTCAGGAAATGACCGAAGTTCCTTCCTTTGACTAAGTGAATGCTTTAAGTAACGTCATATGAAACCTAACATTTATTAGACAATTAGAACTAGAAGTCAACAACATGTAGGATCACAGTGTAAGTAGTACCATAACTGAACTAACAATGGAAATGAACTGAAATGAGGTTTAACATCCTACTGTTTTCTTCCGACTGGGCTACTGAAGATGTAAATGGAATATCTTTTTAAGGTCCCAGAGACTACTTCTATAACTTTTCAGTTTTTGGAAGACACTCACCAGTTTTTGATCACACATTGAATTTATTAGAGGGATTGTGCTGCCAATGGGCTGACAGTGGGACCCTGATCTCAATTACCTTAGTGGTGATAGGTGATTGTATTTTGGAGGTAGAATGATGGGCCTTGAAAATGTTTATCATGAAATGTTTCTATTCATAATTTCAGAATGACAATAGAATGAATGTGATATAAATATTAACTGACTACCTCACTTCTTCATGTAGCAATTTTTCATTTAGTGTCAAACAAAACATTGCACAGTTTCACTCACAACATGTTTTCTTTAAAAATTCAACAATTTATGTTTTGCACACCCATTACTATCTATACAGATACCCACAACTGATTGCTATCATATTATTCAATTTTCAATCAATTTTTTACCAATACCATTTATATCATTTTATGATAATAAATATTTTTTCAATTGATTTAAATCATTTTGATACTGAAAAAGGGGCATGAGACATTCAAATTCTAATCAAAGCATATTATTCCTGTCATTTATACCCCAGGTTTAGTTGTACAGTAATTTCTTTCTTAACATTGTATCTTAGCATAGTTTAACACATACATGTAGATGGAAAATATTTTTCATTTACTTTTACAAAGAGAGTGGATATATTTTTTTAACATCCTGAAACTACTTCTATACCTTTTCAGTTCCTTAAAGACTCACCAGTTTTGGATCATACCAAGAAGTTATTACAGGGGTTGTGCTTGTGCATGTTAGAAACACCTGATACCACATGCCAATGGGCTGACAGTGGGACCCTGATCTCAATTACCTGGTGCACGTATGGTAAGGATTTTTTGCCTTGAGTGAAACAATTTGACTGAAATTTTCAGCATATTCACATCACATTATCTAATTTTTATATATTGTGCACTGGTGGGAACTGCCAGCTCTTTATCTAATCTTCCATAATGATAATGTATCTTTAAGTTCCCTATACTATTGGGTAAATATAAAGCAAGTGGTGAACAGATTTTTGTGTCTAGTCCATTTTTTTTCCAAGTTTAAACATGTTTCATGAATATAGGCTCGGCATATGGAAACCCTAGTAATAAAATCTTCAGTTCAGATGTATATTTTAAGACGATTTGCATATTTATTATCAATTTGTAAAAACACTCTAGCATAGATTTATAGTAGGTACCGTAAGCTACAAACAGAATACTGCAACCTCCTACATATTAGCGTACAATATCATTCTTCAATCGGGACAAAAATGATTAAACTATTAAAGGCCAAAATGTTAGAGCCATTTTAATCCTCTGCAAGATATTATATAGCAAGTTATTATACATATTAAAACATTGTGTCAAATATTCATACCAACATGCCTGGCACTGATAGATATGCCACTATAAATAGAGGAGAGCTGAAGGGAGTATATTTTTTCTCCATTTAGCTTGTGTTTTCAGAATATCTGCAGAAATCTATATACTGGCAACAAAATTATGGTGTCCTTACCCAGTCATAAACAAAGAAACCATGGCAGTCACATCACTTTACTAAACATAAATAGGTAAACATGTGATTATTGTATGTTATCATCTGTAGTCCCCCCAGACCAACCTAGTGCCATCTGGTGAATGGTAAATATACCTTTATTCAAGGGAAACAACTCCATATTGACTTGATGGTTGAACCAATTTTGCAGAAAGTGTACTTGTGAAGACTGGCCCTTTCTATACTATAACTAAAATTTAATACTAGCAACAGAACTATCAGTGTCCCATATAGTATTTCAAATTTTATAGTTAAAAGCTTACACCTGGTAACCTTAAAAGTAAATAACACCTGCTGTTCTAGCATGTACAAGCATACTCTGCCTTTAACTATGGTTTGTGTTTGGAAGTCAGGGCTGACATAATTTAGGCTTAAACAATTTAATTCTTAGTGGGACTTGACAAATAATTTGCTTTAAATATCAAAACTAAGAAGTTTTGGTTTTCAATTATTTATTTTTCAAAGCTTTAAGCTCTAGTGGTTTGGATGGGAGGAAAAACTGAGGTCTTGTAACTATTTTGGCGAGCACATAAAAAGAAACCTTGACAGTTAGATAGAATTTGATGAATCGAAGGCGGAAATGCTGTTGTCCGCGCATGTGCCCATCTTTAAAAGAAATCAATAGAAAATTTTAATTTGAATCGGTGTGGTCTTCTAGAGGTCAAGGATCACAACTGTGTGACCATTCCCCAGGCCTTGAAATAAGATGCCCATCAATTAAGCTAAAATTCATGCACAAACTCAAGCAATGTTAGCGACAATTCTTAACTGGCATCAAATTGTTATTGTTTTAAAGGATGTCCAGCACAATGTTCAGTATATTATAAGTATACTTTCAACAGTGCAGGACATTTTATTTCCAGGGCTTATTAACACAGTTTCCAATTGAAATAAAATGGAATGTATAAGTAGCAGCTGAAATAGTAAAAAAAAACTAAACTTGGATAGTGAAAAGAACTTGTAAGATGAATTCGGCAGTTGATATATAATTACTGAAACTATTAGAAGGCAAGTTCACACTTTGTAAATAGGACAGACGCAAAATGCTAACAAGGGCGTATTATCTCTTCAAGCCGTTACATGTGTTAATTATGCTCAAATAGATGTATATATACTTACACATAGGAATCCCTCACAGGTTTCTTTTCAGGCTTTTTCTCATCTTGACTTGAAGAGGCCTCAGAATGAGATAGCGACCGTTTAGTTCTTATTGTAGCAAAATTAAATATTTCTCTTGTAGGAATACTGTCTTCTCTTTCTGGTGGTGAATGTATGGGTGAGGAATGTCTTTCAAGTTTTGAACTTGCAACTTTTGAATGTACTGTTGATCCGTTTGCTTTTGTTGATGTGAAACTAAATATTTCCGTTTTTAACACGTCCAAATCATCTGATATTGTTACACCATTTCTATTTCTTTGAACATTTGCAGGAGATGATATATTGGAACCGTATCCCACAAGCTTTGGACCATACAGGGCCATATAACATGGATTATGACAGTATGGTAGACCTTTATGCTGAAATTTAAGAAAAAACAATAAGGTGAATTATGATCCAAATTGGGGTTTAAATGTAAAAATTTTACTGGCACACATGTTGTTATATCCAAATCTGATACTATCAGAATGAATATGAAAGGTTCTGATTTAATCGAAAATGAACATAAAATGCCTTCTCTGAAAAAATATTAAAATTTTAATAAAACCCATTATAACTCATGGAATGGTATTTAGTCTGTAGTTTGACAAGCTAATTATTCAGGAAATTAAATCCATATTTAAATATGTGGATAAGTTTGAAAAATATAGAAAAAAATATTTGGTCACTCTGTGGCAAAAAAAGATAAATCTGAAGTATCCTGCCAACAGTGTTTTGAAGTTTGACACCAGGTTTAGAATTTCTTTTTGATGTCTACTTTGAGCTACTAATGAACTATAACGAACTTGACAGTCCTGACTTCAATAACAAGCTAAGCTTGGATCGCATACTAATGTAGCACCTAATGAATTTGTATAGAATACATATAACTCAAACAGGGGCTTATGACGACCTTGCATCTGAAAGCAACTTGCGTTTCGGCAACTGGGAGCAACTGAAAGCAACTGAACGCAACTGAAAAAAGTCGACCTGAGCTCCTCTTACAACTAGTTGCAGTCAGGTGCAGATGTTCAACTTGCTGCAACTCACTGCAACTAGTGGCAACATGTTGCTGTCGACATGAGCATTCTTGCAACTGGAGTCAACTCGTTTCCATTGAAATAACATCACATGATAAGAGACTTTATAAATAAGCAAATGAAAGCGAACGAGGACACCCACTTTTCAAATGTTGATGATGTCGACAATAATATACTAATAGAATTGTAGTAAGACCGACCATGCCTTTGTGTTGCTTCTTTTAACTTATTCGCCATTTTGTTGATCACATGATGAATAAATTAACAGTCACGTGTTAAATGTGATCACTATCAGTTCCGAGTCGACATAAGCGCTCTGAATTCAGTTGCTCCCAGTTGTCCTCAGTTGCCGATATTATCGACATAAGCACTCTTGCAACTGATTGCAAAGTCGACATAAGCCCCGATTTAGATCTTTAGCTGTTTACAGTTGAAAAGGTGATTTAATATATTTTAAAAATGATATGGTACTTCTATTCTAAAAGATAGAATAACCTAACCCATTAGAGCTATGTATTAGTTTGGAATTTGTATGTTTGGAGTTTGTATGTATTAGTTTGGAATTTGTATGTTTTCAGCCGAGCAAATGAAATCAACATCATTAGTACCATGTGACAGATAATCATTTGGTACTAATATATTTACAGTTATACAGGAAATGTGTACAACAGATGGGTATACAGACAGGCTCAGACAAGTAAAATATACGAAAATATAATGGACTGCATTTTCAGTGAATTGAAATTCATATTTTTTTGTAATACATAAATTGAATTTCTTACATTTTGTCTATCAACCTATTGTTTTAGCAACATAAATATTTTGATAACATATTTCAAGTTTTACTTCTGCCATGATTTGATATCTGCCTCATATGAAAGATAGTGGTACATTAATATTTACTATATGTGACAGGTTACTGGAGTGAATATTCTTGGTGACACATAAGTAAAATAAAGAAATGATTTATATATGATTTAGATCCTAATATAGGCTACAATACACAAGAGCTATAACATCTAGGGTCATGATTTATTTATACAGAGAAAATATTTCTGATGTCTATGTTAAGATTGTACACACAATGTGACCTATAATTGTAAATTGACTATTCTGTGTGCTGTGAAAGTATTGATTTCTTCATCAGTACAAGTAGCCTGAAGACACAAATAAGCACTGCATAATAATGGATAAGAAGTAAATTTGTTTATCATCACCACATTCAAAAGACACTGGATTAAGTTAAATTATTAGTCTACAGACATAAAACAGCACACATCTAACCACATTTATTCGATGACCATGTATACATGTAGTAGGGAACCGTCAAATACTGGTTCATATTGATTGATTTCATACATATTTAAATAATGAATATAATGGAAGTGTGTTCAACATCCCGTGGAGATTGCAATATCTGTTTCTATCTGGTTATTTGTGAAATGCAGGGCTGGGATTTTCCCAAGAGAGCATTGTTTTTACCAACCCTTCTTGAATTATAACCACAAGGAATGTTTTATATGCACTGAGTAATTAAACGAAAGAAAATAATATCTTGACAGTAATTAGAGGGTCAAATTTCAGTCTAATTAAAATAAGATTATCTTTTTTTGTTTCATTTTCCGTTTACTATTGTAGATATTACATGTACCAGTACATATTGTCTAACAACATCTTACGATCGGTCGCATTATTTCTGTTACCTCTTTTTTTCAAATCATTTTTAGTGAAGCCTGTACCATAACAGGCTCGGGACTGTACAGCGCAGTGGACGCTTACAGCTGGCCCCCGGATCCATTCACTTGATTTGATATTTTCCGCAGGTTATTTTATAGGTTTTTGTTTTTCGTGTAGTGCGGTCCTCCTGCACTTACTATTAGAGTAGAGTTTTAACCCTTCGTACTGTAGAATGTTCTCGTTGTCGGGTTTTGCTCCTGTTTGCTCACTACACTTATTATTTTAGCGTTTTCCGAGATTCTATCCGGATTATCGCCCTTATTGTTGAAATTGTTTGACGTTCTAACATCTGACGTCAACTGGCAGACTATCGCCATTGAAGAGACGACCATTGTCACGATCGGTCGCATTATTTCTGTTACCTCTTTTTTTCAAATCATTTTTAGTGAAGCCTGTACCATAACAGGCTCGGGACTGTACAGCGCAGTGGACGCTTACGGCTGGCCCCCGGATCCATTCACTTGATTTGATATTTTCCGCAGGTTATTTTATAGGTTTTTGTTTTTCGTGTAGTGCGGTCCTCCTGCACTTACTATTAGTGTTCAACTGACCTGAACTAACCAATCTTAGCCAATGAAGAGATGAGTTAATAAGTTGGTTTGCAAGCATACACACAAGGGTCACCAAACTTAATTTACAAAATTGGGATTAAATAAATATCTATAAGAACTTAAAAATCAAATTACCCAAATTGTGCTGTGCAAAAAAGTTGAAATAGTAACACAGAATTTATATATATTTTTTTACAGGAATGAACAAGGTTATTTTGGTGAATTGACCCCAAAAAGCCAACCAGGCAGACAGTGTGTGACCGAGAAGTATACATGTAGGTACATGTAGAGTATAAGTAACATGTAGATGAAATAATGACCTGTATATATGTGGTACATGTTTTTATATATGTTGCCTTGATTATAGCCAGTAAAGGTTAAACCATGAGATGATAAATATCACATAACTTGTCCATTTAGGCTTGGGGGTGAAAATAGAGTAATTGGATGATTGGTAGCATATTCCTTCTGGTTACCTCCATGTTAACTAGCACAAAATCTAGGATGGAACACTTCCCACAGTAGGCTTACTGTCCATACTATATATTAGTTATTTCTTACTTATAAAATTATACATGGAAATTTTAATCTGCCAAAATATACTTCCCAAGATATAACCTTGTATGACAGAAATAACATTCCCATGCATACAGCGCTTACACATGATTTTTTTTGGGAACAAAAACTGGTCCCCAAACGCTATTCATCTTGTTGTTGTTCATTTAAACAATGACAACAAGATTAATATACAGACTCTATTAATATGAATTTATGCTTTTTATTATTGTGACAAAAATTCATTTTTTGGAAAAGCAGGGAAATATATGTATTATGTATGCTGGACAGCTACAGGTTACCTTAAATTACCCTGCATGTATCAATATTTAAGTAACATTCTTATAACAAAACCTTACCACAAATTCAATGTTTGCTACAACCTAGTACAAATACTACCAATTGGTAAAGATAACATGCTTGGTCAAAGATGTTTGTATTTCAGGACTTAAAGACATGATGAAAATAAAAGGTGAGAGTAGTGTTACTAGATATATTAGTGGACAGGCATCGAGTGGGCATAAATTAAACAGGTAGCCAACTAGATGGTAGTTAATTTAAGTTAGATGCTGTGCAGATTATTAATAGTAAATCTTACTAAAATCTGAGAAAGTTAACTACAATGGTTTTCAATATATTTTTTTTTCCTTATATTCTGTATTTAATATATTCTTTTTAAGTTTGGGGGGTTGGGACGGCCTAGTGGTCTAGCTAGAGTGCCGTGCTTCGACCTCTAGGTGGCCGGTCATCTCTGGCTTGCGGCTGTGGTTTCGATCCCTGGTGTGAGCGTATGTGGCATGGAGATAGGGGCGCTTTCTCAACCTCGTGGGATTTTGGAATTGTTCAATGTGGCAAGGAATCTTGAGCAGTAGCCACTGGGTAAAACCCACCTACTGCTATGTACAGTTGAACCTGCAACCCCACTGTTTCAAAGTGCAACACTTTACCACACATTCTGTGCTCCCGAAGATTTTCAAATATTTGCATTAAGCTAAAGGAATATTACCTCAGCATGTTTACCAGGAGTAAGAACTCTTTTACACTCTTCACATCGTAAACAGGTAGGATGCCAGTGGACACCTAAGGATGTTTTTCTCTCGGCTGAAAAAAGAAAAAATCTCTTTAGATATTTTGTTAAAATCTTCTAAATGTCAATCCTGCAATACCGTGAAACAAGAAATCAATGTGTTAAATGCAATATATCACTAGATACATGAATTTCAATATGTATGTTTTTCCTCTTGAAAAACTTCATTGTGTTTTATAGATTCTCTAATACGGATGCACATTCATGGATTCATCATCTGGTGGGAGTGTGGGGCAGTACCTGTTCAACAAAGTTAAAAGTGATAATTTTAAATTTCCAAAAAATTAATATTAATGCCACTCTTTGATAGGATGAACCTCTCAAAATGGATGCCTACGACAGTCACCCCCTCTGCCTTCCTTTCCTTTACACCATTGGGACACATTTATAGGGAATCATCATTCCTGTGATGGCTTTTGGTTTATTACGGCCACACACTTTTTTTAATGCTTAAAGTATGACTTCACCATTCACGGTTATTACATATGTGATAGAATGGGTTAAAGGGATTTCATATATAATTTTAATATAAAGATTTTTGTTTCGTTTGATCCACAACCCTGACACACAACTTCAAGATGTGACATGTCAATATAAAATCATTAACTAAAGCTGTGACAGGAATTAATTATCTCCACCAGATAACAAAAAAAATAATAATGTTACTTTTGTTTGGTTACTTTAATCTACTAGTACTACTCATGCAGAGCACCCACTGTTTTCTCACTTTGACCTTGTGATCTGTGTCTTTTACACATTGTCATACAGATTACAGATTGATATACCATTTAAATCAAAAATGTCTTCTGGTTCTGCTCAAGTAAATCTTCTACACATCCATCACATGGGGCATTTGTAGGTCAAGGTCATGGATCAACAATATTTAAGATTTTAACTTTAAAATTATATTCTAAAATGTTCTATCTGACACATACGCAATATTTCCTTCTTGAAGGTTATGTCATGCTCAGATAAAGACTGTCAACTAGTCATAGTAATTAGATTTCAGTCAGGTCTGAGTCACAGATCTTCATTTGATGTTATGTGTCAGACTAAACCAGTAAATAATCAATGATTTCTACATTAAAGCCCCAATAACACTCTTGTTGTAACTGAAAAATATGTCCCAATCTTCATTCTGGTCAACAAATCGTATTATTTTAGAATATTCCAATTAAATGATGATATAAATTTCATCTTAACACACCTATTTTGAAAAATTGGAAAAATTCAACCAATTGATTTGAAAAGTCTAACGTAAACCTTTTCAAATGTGACTTGGATTTTAAAATATTTTCGAACCCTCTGGACAAGTAAAATAGGTTGTAATGGATAATTTACACAATAGGTAGAACATTTAAACATCTAGTACTTAGAATAAGGGTATTATTTATTTTCTGGAGCTACCAAGCCAGCAAGAATGTTATTGTCCCTTTAAAACAGGTTTATTTTACAACTGGGAACATTAAATAAAATATATATTGATTGGCAGCTTCTATTTGTTATTATCTAACATTCAACTGGGGACTATAAACATACAACATGTACTCAGTAAATATATATTTGTTGCTGAAATACATATGTTACGTGTCTCACTAGATAGATCGAGGTAAAGGTCCTTGCACACACAATGGATTAATTGTTACCAACAGCCCAATTTCTCGTTAGGGACAATTTGTTGGGAAAATCATGCCGTGCACATCACACAAATTTTCCGTCTTGGATTGTACGATAATTACCTATCGTTGTCATTGTTTATCAATGTTTAAGTGTTCACTGTTCACACATTCACATATTACAGAGAAATCTATATTTAATTTTGTCTTTTAGACTTTCAATGACCTCCACCACTTGTGGATCTGACAGGCTCTAGTGGAAGTCTGTCACTCGGTTAATCAATTAGCATTGGTGTTTCACATGGGTATTTGCAAATAGAAAATTTTCTTCATTTGTTTTATATCGGTGCAAATGCCTACCCACAGATGATGTATTCCCGCGAAGGCGCAGTTACAGAGCGTGACCAAAATTAATCCTTCCCGCGAAGGCGCAGATATCAATCTAATTAAAATATAGATCTATATTTCGTTTCGTTTTTTATACTTTCGATGGCCTACACTCATGTAGATCTAACTAGTTATAGTGGGAGCTCACATTCTATGACGCCAGGTATCAAGCACGGGACGTTTGACCCGATAACGTCAGTCATTCGATTAACCAATTAGCGACCGCCATGCTTTTTAAAATGTACTTTTGTTTTGATTTCTATCCGCTGGTGTTAGTATAGCCGTATCTACCAACAGTTCCAAGCATGAAAAGGTCAAACGGTCGATTCGACAGACCATTTGATTGGCTGACCCCTCATTTCAGGCAGAACACAAGTTAAATAACAAGTCCTCCAGATCCAAGAGTAGTAAAGACAAGTAAAAACGAAATTTTGAACTATAAAAAAACGAAACGAAATTGGATCTGTGTTTTAATCAGATTGGCGCAGATATCGACTTGTCAGCTTTCGTTTGAAGAAAGACATGTTGTTATTAGAACCCAATTAACGGTGTTAAAGATTTTATGAATTTATGTTCACTCTGAATTTTATTCACCAATTGGCAACTAATGATTAAAATGATGAAAACGATTTTATGAACTTATGTTCACTACAAGTGCAATATAGAGAAGAAAAAGATGGTACAGAGATTTGCAGCTCCACTGTTGATACCGGTAGAAAGGGTAGGTGTATTATATTATGTCTTGATGTATTGATCTTCGATTTCTCTTTCTGGGGTAGACGTGGAACGTTTTGACCACTCTGGTCGTCACATTTGTATTTGTTATCAAATTTATTTACCAAGTCTATTTTACGTGCAGGTTGAAGATGCCCACCTACACATTATTGCAGAAATGCAAGCCAATCCAAAAATAACCGATTTGACAGACTACATAACACATCAATGGTTCGAGGGTGAATTTCCAATTCGTCAATGGAACCACTATGACACCGAGGAGCACAGAACCAACAACAATCTGGAAGGATTGGAAAAGCCCATCCGAATGTGTTTGAAATGATTGCATTTTTGCAACAAAAACAAAATATTAATGAGATAAGAATCGTCCAGTATACAGAGGGACAGGAACCACCAAGGAAGAGGCATAAATATACCCCAATCCAAACCCAGCTCCAGGAATTAACAGGAAGACACGAGGAAGAAGAATTGAATTTAATCGAGTATTTAGACAGGGTGTCTTATTTGGCGAAATTAAACTAATTTGTTATAGTATAGTTATGTTTTTAATTATTTGGCGAAATTTGTTATAGTATAGTTATGTTTTTATTTCTTAATTGGCGAAATTAAATTAGTTTTTGTTTTAGTCTAGTTAAGTTTCTAATACTTTATGCTAAGAATGATGCTAAAATGTTGGTTAATTAGTTACAGTGGGGATTATGAAAGTGTAAATTCTTATCATAACAATCTACATGTATAACACCATTGTTACGTTTTTAATCCATTTTAATCCTAGGAGCTGGATTCCCGCGAAGTCATCAAAAACGACCTCTTTTAATCCGTTACGGTCAATAACTGCGCCTTCGCGGGAATAAACCCCACAGACCATTTGATTGGCTAATCACCCAGAGCATGGGTTATCTGTGTTTTCATTAAATTGCCCATAATAAAATCTGCTATCAAAGTGGGAATTTGAAAATATATTTGGCAACCCAGATGATTTGAAAGTGAGAGATTGTCTATCAGTAAAGTGCATACATGTATATAGGAGATGAAACAGTAGGGACAAACTGTCAGGTTGTAATATTTAACAAAGACCAGAGAAAATCATTGAAACAATGCAAGTATAGCTGCCAGTATGAATGATGTGTCATCACCACTTCTGTCTTCAGACATGTGAATGCTTTTAGCAGGTTTCCAATAAGGCCCATGGACTGACTTACTAGAGTCGCTCTTCCAATATCAAAGACATAGATTTCATTGATACATGTCTCAATGAGTTTCTTTTAAGAGCAACGACGCAATGCATATCTTCTATGTCATAACAACAACTACAAGATAAGTATAGCGCATGGGGTCCAGTTCCTGATGCAAAAATGGCTAATCTGAGAGCATACCAGTGTTACTTATGGCAGTTTATTTTTTAACAAAAAAAACCTTAATAATTAAACACATTTTTTGTTTGAGGTGAATCTAAAATTTGTCTTGAATGTAAACATTTCTTTTAAGTAAATATTTGTATTTGTTTGAAACAATCTACACAATGATTACTTTAAAACTACATGTATACAAAGCTGCAGCACAAACAGGTTTTAAATCTATTGACATTAATTAGCCTGTATTTGTTTTAAACAATCTTCAAGTCATGTTAATCTTATTTCCAAACATTACAGTTTCATAGGCTTGACGGAGAAATTTGAAAATGGGTGTTACTTTGCAGTGCAAAGCTGATTATATGAGAAATGGGTGTAAATGTTTTTAATCAATCAATAGAAGAAGTTGTTCAGTGCAAATATCTTAATTTGTAAAACTGCTTTCAGAAACTTTCGCCAATTACCCCAAAATTTGAAAAAAACATTTAACATGTTATCTTATAGTGGCACCAAAATATGTATACCGGTACATGAACTACATACCGGACTGAAGGAATGAATGAAATGGCGTTTTTTGCTCCAACCGGGTTTAATGAAAACGGCATCCATCATGCAGTGAGTAATGAGGGAAATTATGCCCAGACTACAATTGAATTTAATGTCAAAAGGTTCTTTGACGTGCATGCCAGTGTGTACATGGGAAAACAATTTTACATCCCATTCAAGCTTCTTTTTTGCATCACTGACACTTTAGCGACATTGGCAAATCACCACATAAAATCATGAGGAGCTTTTCCACTAACACCAGGAATGAACCCCTGGGACATCCAGTGCCTTATTCACCAAGCTACAGCAGCTTCCATGTACAAAAGAATAAGAAGTTATCAAATATCACCATATAGAGGTGTGTGGTGGGGTTGGGGGGGGGGGGTCAACACTTACTGGTTTGATGTGCCATGAACTGATGGTTATTAGTTTAATGTGTTTGTTTATTTATTAATTGCTTATTAGTTATTTTACAAAATTTGATATACTAAATTTAAATTTATAATCTTTTCAAAGATAACCTAGATACTCTTACAATTCATTAATGAAATGCCTCACTATGAAACAACAAGCATCAGACTGACAAGGAGCTAATATCATTTAGAGGAGGTTTGTATCAAAAACATATATGAGGTAAGTTTTATATGTACCCAGATACTGTAATCTCTCAAAATAGACCCATATCTGAACAATCTTTTATATCACATATCAGTTTACATATTTAATTTCATCTTATTTAATCATCTGATATAAATTATAGCCATATATACTATACATATTGAAGCAATCAGGCAATAAAAATGTTATATTTAAAATGGTTCAACTTCAATTAATCACTATTATAATAATATATTTGCAAAAAAAATTGTTGTCAAGTTGTTAACCCAATTGGTTCTTTTGGTCCCGTATAAAAGAACATGACCTACTACGGTACATGTGTGTAGGTGATTTGAAACGAAATGAAATGGGGTCCACTAAGCTAATGTGTATGATGGGCCTATTCAATATGTGTTTTAATTAGAATTTAATGTTTTCAATGTTTAGCATGAGATATTATGCATGTCGGTTTATACAATAAACAGCTAAGAGCTTTCATTACATGTAACTTACTAAAATGGTGCGGAGTGTGCCATTAAACCAAATATCTCAACCCAATTCAATGTTCTATTTTGACCTAAGTCAATCAGTTTCTGAACCTAAATCTAACTGTTACATAAAGATGTTTACTGCATCAAAAGCTCACGATTTGTCTTTCACAGCAATCCAGCGGATGGTTGTAAAGGAATGGAATTTAACTTCTTTTCAACACAATACTTCATCATTTAAATTTTGTCACTTACATACTGTAAGATATTTGTCTACTGTCACATGATAATTTTACCCAGATAATTCCTCTCATTCTTCACTAAATTCCAACTGTCAAGGGATCTTCTCTATTTACACCCACATGTATGCAAATTGAACTTTAACATCCAATCTAAAACACTAGACAATCGAGAGTGGGAGAGTATGAAAGTATGGGGTTACAGTGTTCTTACTATAATTATCTCAAGAGCTACCTCAACTAAAAAAAAAATCTGAAATCCAACTTTTAAAATTTACAGATCCAGAAGTACATGTAATAAGAACCTAATTCAATAATGTTAATACAGAATTATCACAATGTCTAAATTAATTTATTAAGATAAATGTGATCGAAATTAAGGGATTTGAGATTTGCATATTATTATGTTGTAATCTTGCTATAACATTCTGAATACAGCCAGCGCATAGATCTTGTCTAAATATTTTTAATTAACATAAATAATTTATGATATAGATATTTTTGTCACATAATGGAAACAGCCTGTAAGGTTTTCACTCAATAAACTACACTATCTGGAAAGGACTATTCACGAAGTGGTATGTATTGATTGATCAAGGAAATTTATCATGTACCTGACGAAGACCTGGGGTCCTTTCTAGAAAATGAGATAATTAAGGCAAGCAATAAAGGTGAATCCATTTCCTCTGAGTCTTCACTTGTAGTAAAATATCAAAAATAAAGCTTTTTTTTTGCAGGTTGTTATGGGAAGGAATGCAAAATCAATGACTGTAGTTTTAAATTAACATAATATCCCATTGATACTGGCTAAATTACATTCATCATGTAGTTTAAACTTAGATTGTAAAAAGTCCATTACATTGGTTTTGTTCTGAATTTGTTTGTATTACAGTTATATCTACAGCTATGTTTTTGTACCACCTGAGCCATGGGCAATGCATTGTGCAATGAAGGAAATTTTGCCATAGTGCTATGACCAGCTTCTATTTTGATTTGATCTATTTTGATCTAGAGCCATGGTGGCTTATTGAGTAAGATGGTGGGTCACCAACCTGGAGGTTTGGTGTTTGAACTCTGTTTTTATTGAGAAAGACCCTGGTAAGGGACAACTGTAGTTTTTTGGATGTGACAAAAAACCAAGGTCCCATGTACACATTTGTGAGCATGTAAAGAAACCCTTGACTGTTGGAATTTGATATAAGAGTAGACTGTAGTGCCACTGCCCAAGCAAATTTTCCCTCAGAGCACACTGCATGATGCATGCCAGTGTTTATAAATCCAGTCAGTGCAGAGCAATAGGATGTTAAACTCCATTGCAATTGGGCACTTTTCCTAGCCAGGGCTAGGTCTTTTGTTAGAACCACCGACAAAGGGAACCGGGCTGGAAAAACATGAGGAACTTTTTTGATCAATACCAGGATCGAACCTCAGGACGTCCTCACATTGTATCTGATTGAGTGTAGGACTAAGATTATTTCCTACGGCTTTTATCAGAAATAATAAAATTGCATTTTGCAACAATCAGTTAGAAAAGGTTGACAATGTTACTGAATAAGTAAACAATGATGAATCAGACCTGTATTACCTATTATTATTGGTTAATAAAGTACAAATCAATTTTACAACAGAGTTGAATTCATAAATAACCAACAGCTGTAAAGACAGACTAAAACATGTAGATAATTATAGACCAGTTACTCTAGTGATTCTTATATAGGTTAATATCTAATAAAGTTTGAACATAAAAAATAATTCCAGTATTCAAATCAATATTTTAATAGCTAATGGCAACTACATATATATTAAATATATTTAGTCAAATGTTGAGTAACAAATGAATGAAATGAGGTTTAACGTCCTACTCTTCTGCACCTAACCTGGGCTAATGGAAGACGGGCATATGCCATACAGTGTGCTATCAGGGGAATTTTGTCAAGGCAGCGGCGCCATGGCCTACTCTTATATTGAATTCCAACTGCCAAGGGATCTTTTACGTGCACGCCAATGTGCAAACAGGAACTCAGTTTTTCGTCCCATCCTGACAACTAGACAGCTGTCCTTGTCAGGCCTTCCGTTCTGCATCACTGACAAGGGGAAACTACGCCGGAAAATCAAGATGAACTCTCTCGGCCAATACCTTATAGTCCAACTGTTTAGAGGCTCAAAAATCATATCTATTGTCAAAAGTTTGGCTTAACTAGTTAACAAGTCAGAAATTAACGAGTTAACTAGTTAAAAACAATAGTTAAAAATAGGAACAAAAACACATCGCAAAGACATCTATAATTGAATGACATTCATGTTTATCCAACATGACACTTTAAAATTGTTCAATATTTTAATCATCATTACTGTTTTCATGCAAGATAATGATTGCAGATGTCATTTCTTTACATAAAGCTGCCCATCTCTGTTCAAATACGAGGGGCGGGCGGGGGCTGGTGTCCATTGTATCATTAGATCTGTCATTGAATCAATGGTTGTACGTGACATGGAGAAGGGTCGCCTGTCCAACCTCATGGGTTTTCTCCCAGTATTCTGTTTTCCCCAACTGCTACAAACCACTATGCACAAGCAAATTATTGAAATAAATTGAACCATGTGTTAGTCCAAAAGTGACCTGGTTTGTGTCAAGCGGATGTAAAACCCCATTTCTCTCTCTCTGTTCATATACAAGTCCATAAGTTAAAAATAATCAAATTTTGATGTGTTAGTCCCAAAGTGACCTGGTTTGTGTCAAGCGGATGTAAAAACCCCATTTCTCTCTCTCTGTTCATATACAAGTCCATAAGTTAAAAATAATCAAATTTTGATTCAACTAGCTACATTTTTTAAACTAGTTAACCAGATGGCAGTTAACTCCGCCCAGCCCTGTTTTCAATTATCATAATGCCAGGTGGTATTAGCGGTATTATGCAGTTTTCAGGTAAAGAATTGTTAATCTGTTATCTTTAAACACTCAAGGAGGAGAAGTTACATTTGTGGGTACTTTCCACAAATATTACCTACATGTAACTATACACTAACAAATCCCATATACAAACAGTCAGGCCAGTTATTGTATTGACTTAATAGGTAACAAGGGTTTAATAAGTGTACTCAACCACTAATATGTAACACTATGTTCACACATACTACAAATGAATGATGGTGTGGTTCTATAAAGGACATTAAAACAGCTACCTTAATAAATACAAATAGGTCAATGTCAGTGTATAAAAGCCAGATTTTTTGTCCAGAATTTTTATAACATGGCAATGCCCTTCAATGAATGCAGGAATCTCAATTTCTATCCCAGAAATTTATAATTTTTGACCTAAAGGAATGAATGAATGAATAAAGTCCTACTTTTCTGCAACAAACAGGCTAATAAAGACAGAAACTGAAAGAGTAGTAAGCCTAATTATATTCTCTTCAAGATACACACAAGACTATTACAAAATAAATACACCATGCCAGGCAGCAATATTCATTTCTATATGCCCATATGATTGTATATTGCTGTATCCCCACGCCCCAGTCTATCGATATCCACATTTTCTTGTGTACACTCTACAGCCTACATATTTAATGGGTCCTTTTAACTTTGGGGGGTTGGGATGGCCTAGTGGTCTAGAGTGCCGCGCTTCGACCTCTAGCTGGCCGGTCACCTCTGGCTTGTGGCTGTGGTTTTGATCCCTGGTGTGAGCATATGTGGCATGGAGATAGGGGCGCCTTCTCAACCTCGTGGGTTTCCTACGGGCACTTCGGTTTCCTCCCACTGCTAAAGACCCCTACGCGCAAGCGAATTATTGAAATAAAATTGAAACCATGTGTTAGTCCCAAAATGACCTAGTTTGTGTTGAGTGGACGTTAAACCCCATTTCTCTCTCTCTCCCCTTTTAACTTTATATTATCATGTCGTAGACAATACTGAGATGAAGAAGCCTATTGATTTTCAACAATATTGGTTAATTATTTCTTTTGTAATGGCCCATGTTTCATATTGTTGATTCAATTGCTGTATTAAATTTAGATGTATTATTCAACAACTTCCTTTTATTCAACAGTTTTGGTCCTTTTTCCTTTTAAGGTCATCATCTGATCTGCTTTATGTTTTTGCTTGGATTATTGCAAGGAATAAAAATTGCAACAATTTCTGATAATTACCTTTAATGTTATGACATATAATCTTGTGAATGCTCTGGTTATATTATTACATACAGTACCTTGTATAATGATTTTGTTTTTTATTTACAGGAATAGCGTCTGTTTCTTGAATTCATGCGGGAGTGTGTCTATTCTTTCCGTTCAATGAAAGCTATCACTTAAGTACAGCAACATGACAGTCCTTCGTTTCATCTGGGTCTTCCCTAAAACTTTGGACAGTGATTTAAGGTATTAAAACGGTGAAATTATGTTTCGTTTCCAAACAGTATTGTTTACATTTCATTCGACTTGATAGCCTCGTTTGTCACGCAATTAGTTTTACTGCAGTATTCTGCTATGCACAGGTTAATTAGGCATAATAAAATCGTGAGTCATGACGTATACGTTATGTAAACATATTTGGTCCAGTATTGGCAGCTCGTGATTGGTTGGTAGACGGACTACTGATCAATCAAAATTTAACACAACAATATCCACTCATAATAGCAGTGTGTAGTTGGATTACCTCTAATCAGACGCAACACTGCGCGGAGTATGCTGTATCTATGACTTAACTGGAATAGCCTATTAGACCAAGCCCATTGAGAACATTTAATAAACATCCTGTTCATTTCAATGTTAAATAAATTCATGCTTCACCTGAGATATTAATCGCTTATACCATCTAGCTATACTACATGTACAAAACCTAAAGCACATTTTTTTCACTGTTGACTGATTTCTCAGTTAAGTAACCTGTTCGTGTATTTAAACAGGTCTCTAATGCAACAGGAAAAAATAGGTTGCCAGGCAACGAAACATACGCCCACACAGCAGCTAAATCGTCCGGGCAGTCAACAAGAGTTGTTGCATTTTAAGTAATCATCAGAAAATCATTAGAATTTGTTTGGTTTTTATAAAGTTCTGGTCCATGCTAACGTTTAGTATACGAAACATTTAATATCATTTTTAAAATCGGATAATAATTGAGACATCTAGATGGACCACTATAACCCATGAAGCTCAAGGACAAACCACTATATGTACAGTGATCGAAAATACGAAGTTCAACATCAAGTTGCAGCAAATTAGCACAATCGCACACACCTATTTTCAGTGTCTATTTATTTATTTTCCATATCAACATTTGTAGATTCAGTCAAATTTATGAGCTTAGACCTTGTATAATCATGTTAAATAAAATTGTCCCAGAAAACACATTCATTTCCTAGTTTTACTTTTTTGGTGAATGCTGTTCATGAATGAAAGTCTAAAAATCGAAAGCTGTTTATGCTTCAGTGTATTCAAATTTGAATAAGCGGTGCTAAGTTATTACACCGGTTTCATTTGTTGATCAATTTATGTTGGTGTGTCAAGAAACTGTGCTTTTTTAAATCTAATAATTCAGCAGTGGAATTAGTCTGAATACGTGTAAATACGTACACCATCCTGTTTTAACATTTATTCGAAACAATCATTAAATATATTTCATTTTATCGCTTTTTTCTTCCTTTTTTTATTAATCAATTTAACAAAATTTAGTAAAATAGACCAAACAACCCATGGAAGTGTGGGGAGGGACATTGAGTGGCACAGTTTTATGCAAGTTGATCCAAAACATATACATATGTGTGTGATTCTTTACAAAGGAATACTAGAGAATTATTGCAGAACAATGATTGAGCCAACAAATTCTTGCAGATTGCTTGTTTGCAAAAATTTTGAACATAATTTTTGAGGTAAAGGGAATCACACTGTCGATAATTATTCAAATATACATATTAAATAGGCCACATCTTTATGATGTAATAATACTATAACCTGGCATGTTAATTATAGTTCATATCCATCATTAATTTTATGTAGTTGGCTTGTCTTGAAATATGCATATCCTTCCTATTCATATTGAGATTCCAAATATATTATCTACAATGTATATTCAGGTCATGGCCTAGGGGCACTAATATTATTTAACAGTATATTACATAATAAATTTCTCAACACAAAGATGAAAGGGTTTTTTATTGTCTTTTCTTAGATCAAGGGAGCTATATCCAACACTTTGAATTGATACAAGCAGGATTAAGTATGCAAATCCAACTCCAAAAAGTAAAGAAATAACCTATTTCCATATCTGAAAGCTTTATCTGCATTATAGATCAATTCAGCAATCATATAGCAATAATCAAATTTCCAATATTCTTTATATGCTGGCAACATATTCTGACAGAGGATTTCTAATTCGGAAAGTCTGAATACTATAAATAACGATTGTATGAGTTTTCCAACAGGGACACCCTATACGACACAAATTATTAGCAATATACATAAAGAAACAGTGTCTTCTGGTACATCAGTATATTATGTATTTTCAAAATAATGAATCTTGTAACTTGTTGATGGGAATCAAGAATTATTCATTCTATGAAAACATTTGATTCTTCAAGACGACCCCTGACTTATGTCTTGACTTGCTCTCATGTTGAAGAGAAAATCAATGATAACCTATACCACAAAAAAAACATGCTTGCAAGACAGGACACATTTGAAAGTTAAAATCAAGTGTCAGTCTTTCAGCAGTTAAATTATTTACCAGCCACACACAAAAACAACTTATACAAATTAATTTCATAAATTGTATTAATTTTCATGAGTTTCCTTTTGGAAATTCTTATTGACTGTAACATAATGCACATATCTTTGTCATCTGATGTCAACTTACTGGATAATCATTAGCAATATGTAAAATTGTTTAGATGAGCTGCCTTGGGAAATATCGATGAGGAGAATAATTTTGTTAAAGCATTCATAATAGGAATTTAAACTAGACCTGCGAAGCAATAATGACGAGGTTGACAAGGCACCCCTCTCCATGCCACATACGCTCACACCAGGGCTTGAAACCACAGCCGCAAGGCCATCCCAACCCCACTTCAGTCATATAAGATTTGATATTGTGTATTATACACAGTAGAGTAGTTTGATATATGTGTCATTAATTTAGTCATATAGTAAATTATCAGGTCTGAATTGCACCGTAGACTTATAAGATTTATATTGCTAATGTATAACCATACAAACAGGTACATTTGTATCTTTTAAATAAATCTTCCCTACATATGCTTTATATATCAGAGAATACACTTATATTCCACAGAAGACAAATCAGAAATATGATTTATATAAATTAATTTTCATAAATAGACATAAAGGCACCACTGATTTCATTGGAAGGGATATTGAGATATAATGCAGCCAGAATGTAATGTTTGGCACAAACATAGGCAACACAAGAAAATTCGTTTTTCACTAATTTTCAGTCCACTCTTCTTCAAATTGACACTTCCAAGGAGATCTATTATGTGTATCCAAAGCGTTGACTTTTGCTGACTATAATATATATCGCCTGCAAATAATCTCTTAAATAACATTCAGAGACTTTAACTCAAAAACATACATGTAAATGTGTTCACTCTAAATTAATGAACTTTTCTCATTCATGTTGATACACAAGCCTTTATGGGGTTTTTTTTTTTCTAAGATCTTTTTTTAACAGCTGTGTACATATTATTACCACAAAGAATTTACATTATTAGTTTATGCACTTATGCTCCAGTTGATATTAAAATTTAAACCAATGCTGCCTGCATTGTTTGAATAAAAGTAATCGGGAGTTATTTTTTTGTCAGTGGTCTGATATATAAAATTACCCCATTTTTGTATGCGTCTTATTTATAATTATTACCATATGTATAGTAATTCAATATACACATTTATAAAGATAGAATTAATGTAATTTTAGACTTTTATTGCTATAAAGATTAAAAACTAGATAAGAAACATATGTATTTTACTAAAAGATCAATATACAGGCACAAGTTATAATTAGATAGTACAAGTTTAATAGTAATGACTAATGATTTTCCACATGCTAAAAAATATGGGAACTGGTTTGAGGTTTTCACTCTTTTTAAAAAAAAATAAAACCTGTAATCCATGACTGTCTGTATTTGAAATCATGTAAAGCACAGAGAGAGAGAGAGAGAAAAGTGAGGTTTAACATCCACTTGACACAAAATAGGTCATTTCAGAACTAACATGAGGTTTTTAAATTCTATTTCAATAATTCGTTTGCGCGTAGGGGTCTTTAGCAGTGGGAGGAAACCAGAGGACCTGGAGAAAAACCCACGACGTTGGCGAGGCGACCCTACACCTTGTGTCGTACAACCAGGGATTCGAAACCAGGCCAGTTGAATCAATGACCTAACCACTCGGCCGTCAACTTCCCCCCCCCCCTACAAATTATAATTAACATGTAATATTTAATACATCACAGTTAGGGGTACATAAATATAGAATTCTAAAGCAAATTCTCTTAATCCCAAGTTCTTATACTATAGATCTCAGCTAAAACCAGAGGCAGATTCAATGGGGGGGCGCAAGGGGCGTGCACCCCCCCTAATTTCGACAGTGCCCTTTTTTACTACTGAAAGTGCCTTTCAACTAGCTTTTTTGCTCGATTTTGAGACTCTTTTTCTACGATTTCTGAACGTTTAAAGGAAAATATCTCTCGTGAATTGGCTAGAGAGGCAAGGAAATGACAGATAATTTTCTTGGGGCCCCCACCCCCCTCTCAGCGGAGTGCCCCATCTCCATGGTCAGTGCCCTCATTTTGCGGCGCCCCCCCCCCCCTTTTCAAAATTCCTAGATCCGCCCCTACAAACAGGTACATGTTCGTAGCTACATGTACAGGGGTGTACAAATAGATTTAGTGTTTGTTGAAATAAAGGAAGAAATAATTAATAAATTGTTTAAATCAAATATACCCTGGACATCTTCCAACCTGTATACAAATTGAAAATTACAACCCAGGAATTATTTTAATTAAGAGTCACTATCACTAAATATAAATGTAATTTTTCAAATAATACGATAAAATATGATATCTCTATATAGAAAACCAAAGTATAGACATATTTGGAATATGGTATTTTTCAACAGCAATCAATATTAAACTCCTTGAAAACCACTAAACTATCACACCAATGATTTGGTAGATTTGACATTCTGGAAGCTATAATAATTACCTGTCCTTTTGTACCACAGCCGTATCTTCTTACAACAATAATAAATATAAGTCACTAATTGGGAGATTAAAAATGTATTTAATAAACACTGATATGTGTTTACTTATTTAATCTAGGTATTTACATTCATGAACTATAGGCCGATGAGGTAAACAGCATAACCTGGGCTAATATTTTTCAGATATTCAAAATAAAAAATCATTAATAACTCACCAAAATATACAGGTTTCCCGCATTTAGCACAGTTATTGATGTTCATCGTGTTCACTTGGTGAGAAAATATTTTTGGGGTGAAATTATTGCTATAACGTGTATCCTGTATTTAACCATATTTCATCAGGTCCTATTTCACCGTATAATGCATTCCACAGCACATCACTTTAGACGACCTGTCCATCCCTTATTATAGTTACATATATTCACTATTGCAAAATTGTAATCGTTAGTCTATCCATGTACATCTTATGCCATTGTCCAGTGACCGAACAAATAGCCGATTTATAACATTTAAAACAAAATACACCGATGTTACATGACATTTGTACCCGACTCCTTACCCCTCACAACCACGATCAAGAGCGATACGGTTGACTCGCGTCAACATCAATACAGCGACGGCACATTCCATTCGATAAAGACAATTGGTACTGTAGGTTACTGTAGTCCATTTGGGTTGGGCGAACCCATTATTATGTCAAAACCTAATCGTCATTTGCTACTGAAATGAAAGTTACCGTTGAGATGTTGGTCAAAACTAGAACACAAAATCAGAAATCCGTGAACAAAATGCACTCAAAATGCTAAACAGAGTAGAGTTCACATATGGTTTAGATTGTAGTTCACTGTCAATCTATCGACCATGCGGTAAAATCTCGATAAAATCGAACCAATGGAGAACCTATTGAAAAACTTATCTAATAAAAAAAAGATACCGATAAAAGACTACACTAACATTTAAAAATAGTACCCTTTCATGATGGGTTAAATGTGTTGAATCCACTAAACTAACATTATTGAATATACTTGATAAAAATATAATGACCTAAATTATTTATGTAAACATTTGTCAGATCAGGTCTTAGTGCTTTTCTATAATAAAAATCACTATAACAATACAACTGTATTAATGTATGCTTTTGAACAAACAAATAAAATTGTTTAATATTTTTATTTTATTTCATTCAATTGATTTAGGCCAGCAAATTAAATAAGGCTCTATTTGTTTTTTGAAGGTGCTATTGAATAGGAAATAATTGTCTTATAATATTCATAGCTAGGGTAATACCCAGCTTCACCCGGTCCCAAATTGAAGCAAATTATAGACTAATACATTCAAGGTGCCATGCTAGTTTGGTGGGTGGATTGCAGCGATGAAGTGTGATGGGCGAATATTTATTAACATGTACATACACACAGATATCTTTGATGTTATTTATATAGTTGAGGAAAGATTCATTTCATTACCAGGCTTCATCACCTAGTTAACATAAAAGGAAGGGCAACAGAAAACTCAGAGAACTGTTTAGAAAGTATTTGATTATCAAGACATTGACTGTCAAGATCATAGGTATTTATTGTTATGCTGTTGTCACTTTGCCTTTAGATGTTAATGGAGTGGTCCAATGATACAGGCATATTACTCTGTCCTTGTCATAACAAATTTCTCACATAAAATATTTTTTGGGTTCTAACTGTCAAGCTTGACCAAATGGCAAATACACATTTTTAACTATGTGAAATTCCCAAATAAAAAAAGAAGTGGTACCAGGAGATTTATGCTCAATAAAGCTGTATAGTAAAATTTCATTGTAAGCGAGTCAAGTCTAATGTGCAGTTTGTACAAGGAGGTTAAACATATTCAATCAACAATAAGTAAGGATGCCTCTCTGACGGTGTGACTTTTTTCCAAGTTTCTTCCAATTTCTAAAGACCACCTCACGCATTCAAAATATTGAACAAAAATACATAAAATATTAGTGAACCAAATTACCTAGTTTGTGTCAAGTGGATGTTTGTTTATTACATCTTTCTCTCCAACTTTCTGGAATAGCCCAGGTTGCTTTCAAACATTTTGATTCTGTTTTGGGCTACAATGTTAGATATTTTACAATACTTTCAGATATCTTGTATGTAAATAATCTACAGATAGATGTGTGTCATGAAGTAAGTCTAACTATTAAAAGAAAATATCTCAGTTCTTTCCATAATGAACATTAAAGGGAGGTAACTTCCTTACCTTGTTATTTTACTGAACAAAGTGAAGAAAATGACATATTTCTATTAACAACATCTTTATTAGAATCAGTTTCATTAATATTATAAATACACAACCACAGATAAAGTAAATTCAAAAATACAACAAAAAGGATTAAGATTAGAATTAAAATGAGATAATTATACATGTATTGTTCTTTTATGTAATTTGTTTTTAATATGTAAGGCAGAAATTTAAATATAACAGCCCGTTCAATCGCTTAAGTTGAACTGGTTTAAAAACCAAGCGGATCATTAAACCAATTTACCTTTGCCATCTGAAAGCAAATGTGGGTCAAATAAACCAGTTTAAAAAAAAAAACCTGGCTGGGGACCTGTCTTCGAGAAGGCTCTTTATTTTAAACTTGTTCATCTTAATCGTCTGACTTGGTTGGCTTAAAAACTCCGGCACCAACTTGCTTTGAGCATGCACAGTTTGCAGTAAATGTTATATATGCCTGGGAAAATGTCTGCCTAGGCAGTGCCAGTGTTATCAAAAAAATATGAAGCTGCCCATGCTTAGTTAACTTTAACCTCCGACCAAAGAGGTCAGAACAATTTGGTGTATAGCACTTGCAAACGCAACACAACCCTATCTTAATAACCCTGATGATTTTGAACGGTACATAACAGTAGATTGTGATTATAAAACAGTTTGATTAACTCAGTCACATAATTTGTCACTACGATTTATCCTTTGTGTACATGGAGTTACTGAGTTGGTACAGTACATCCAAAGAATATGACATATTGTATTATGTTAGGTTAATAAAAATAATATTAACTTTATTTTAAATAAGTGAAAGTATATTTAAGAATAAAGATAAAATATATAAAAATACAGCATAAGAGTAAAATTACAACCGATTTAAAAATAGATTCATAAATTCAACAATTGCATAGATTCTAGAGATTTATAATGATGGAAAATTTATAAAAGTTTGATATGACTAAGATAAACTATGTGAACATTTATATGGATACAATGTATCGTAGCCTGAACAACTAATGTTGGCCAGATCTCTATAGAGAGGCTTGTAGATTTATTAAACAGGCCTTAGCACTTTTGAAGTCTTTCATTTTGACATAGCTTGACTATACAGTGGTATAGTGAGTGTTCAAATTAGATTGCATGCATTGCCGTTTCTTTTATATAAATGTGTTAATTGTCAATTTATAAGTCAGATCAATATACCTTGGTGAGAGTGACCATGCCTCTTTAAGGGCAAGAATGTGAATAAAATTGTGTAGTATCACCAAATGAAAACATTGATTTAAAATGAGCAGGGGTTAATAATAATACTAACAAGAAACAAAAAAGAATAAAAAAAACCCAACAAACAAAAAAACTGTTACAACTGAATGTGATATAAATGTATAATATAAACAAATTCTTACACATATGTAACACTAATACATAAAATAAACATCAACTAATAAAATCTGCAATGTTAAATATGTTTGCTTTTCATAAAAATAAATACATTAACCTATGGCATTGTATGATTGTACAGTAAATCAAAATTTAAAACCAAAAGAAATGCACCAAATCATAACTAATGAAATAAAACAGCAGAAAAGTAAATAAATGAAGACTTGATAACAAATAGATTAAACAATCAATGGCACGATACGAAACTAAAAATATGACACTTAGAATCAATTTTTGTATATATTTAAATTAAATTTCTTTATCACTATAATATTTGCTAGTAGTTTGAAAGACCACTGTCTATGAACATTAAATTTATCAACACTTTAATAAAAAATTGCTTACTATAAGTAAGTGAATGAAACCACCATTTTATAAGATAAAATTGAAGATTTAGTTAATACTTGCTGCCAAATACATAGAAAAATAATTCTTGACAATACCATATTTCACATAATACTTTTATGCTTTGAAAGCATTGCTAGTTTACTTTTATAGCATATGTACCACCTTGTTTACATTTATTTTAAAGGTAAATAAGGTAGCATTATCATTAATCTCCGTAAATTATTTCATGTCTATGAATGGAATAAATTGTACATTGATGTAGAAACCATTCCATCTTATGCCAAGTGAATATCTTTAACAAGCATGGAGTATATGCATGGTGTTTGTTTCTTTTTATCAAATGTAGGATCTGGTGCAGATGATTCAATTTTATGTCCCACAGCTTTTGTTACCCAGCGTAGAAGTTTACATAAGTTTGACTTTTCTTTGCTTGCTTGACTCAAGATTTGACAAAGATGTATCACAAACCATGAACCCTGTTGGGGTCGTCTAAATGCAAAAAACCCTGAAGAAAAGAGAAAATACTAAAATAATCACTCACATGTCAGTACTTGCATATTACCATAGCCAACAAGGATTAAGACTACACAAGTTATATTTAGAAACTGATATCCGTTCAAACATAGTAGAATAAATGACAAAAAGTGCAAAAAAGAAGGTTATCAAAAATGTGTTATTATCTAAAGACAACATAAAAACACCCTTACAGCAGTTTATCAGTAAGGGAAACTGATATGTTGACTAGATTTGGTAAGGAACAAATACTGTGAAGAAAATCTGATCTCACAAGCTTGTTGAAATCTGTAAAAAACATCCTCTCTTGACCCCTATGCTTCACACCAAATGTGAAAAGATCTGTTAAAAACTAAAGCCTCCATGTGTTCACAAGGTATTTGGAAAAAGGGCATAACTCCAGAGTTATGGAAAGTTGTGGAATACCAACTAGTTACAGACCGGATCAGGCTTCGAGTTCACAAAGCATTCTCAGACTTAGGAATTTACCTAACTTTCAGTCGCTGTTTATGAGAAACATCTTTGATTCAGAAACACAAAACGTAAGTTTTAAAACAGGCTATAATTAGTTAAGATAAGGTGAACAATTTTGAGTAAATTCTGAGCTAAAGTCTGAGAATGCTTTGTGAACTCAGGGCCAGGTCTCCCATGACACCAATCCTTTACACCAAATTGTAACAAATCCGCTAAAAACTGTAGAGTCTATTATAGCTTCCAGAACAGAAGATTGCTGAATGCTGGTCATTGATATGGTTTGTTCTCTCTGACAACAGCATCAACCACTAAAATTACAAGTCACTGTATAACCAGAGTACAAAATGCTCATTAATGAACTTATTGATATAATGAAACTATGCTGACGAGACGAATGAACACATTTTAATAGTTTATATATGTATTTAGTTATGATCAAACTTCAAATAATGAAACACTGACCTGGAGGTGTGGCATACATCACTAAGAAATCTTTTCTGCATGGAAGCCTTGTAATGATTTCTTTATCATAATAACCATCAATTTCATCATAAATTTCTGTTCCCGGATCTAACTTATCTCCTCGACAAGCCTTAAAATGAAATTACAAAAAAAAATGCCGGAAAATAAGCTACAAATTGTATAAAACAACGCCAGGGAAGTCTTTAGATATTTTGAGAATGTATTCAAAATTTTGCTGACTGTCTAAAATCACAGCAGGCAAAAACTGGGACAAATGCTATAGTAAATTCACAATAGAAACATTGTAATCCAGTGATAATGATTTTTTGATATGATTTTTATGTTAAGAAAATTAAAGACAGGATGCCAGGCAATGAAACATATACATGCACCATAAGCAGTTTCATATTTTTTCTTTTGTCAGTAAATTACAACACATTAAAATCTGGGTATGGGTATGGGTAACAATACATTAAGTAATTTATTAATAGCAGAAATCATAAGAACTGGCTTGGCATCTAGTTCTGCCCTACACAAACATTTAATATGAAGGGCAATAACTCTGGAAGTAATTATTGGTAATTGTTGAAAATCAAAGAATTAAAAAAAAGTTTATTGCCACTTTTTGATGCTAATAATTATCTTCTTGTTCTATAAATTAATCATGTTCAATAATATGTCACAAAAACATTTTATGACTAGAAATGAAGACCCTAAAATTTGATCTGTACCAGAAACTAGCAAAACTTTCAATTAACTTACCTGCAGAAAAAATAACCTTGGTTTTCCCTCTAATCCCTTGCAATTTTCATCAGAGAAAACATCAAGTATATCAGCTGTACGAATATAACCATCTGTAGCATGCACTATGTCTTCCTCTATTACTTTATTCTTGTGAGTATCGTTATAACTTATTTTATCACCATGGGTACTAATAGCAAAGGCGAAACAATCAAAGTCTGTGTTGCCACACATTTCTAGACTGACTGTAATTAAAACAAATTCTGGCTTTAAATGTTGCATAAATTATTATTTAGACATTTATTGACATGACAAGACCATAATCAACTCTTTGGGCCATCAGATGGTCACGATTTTAAGTAGATTAGAACACTGTGATTATTGAAACAGGCATTATGCTTATGTAAGACGTAAACCTGCTTTGCAGGACTTTGGGGGTAGGGCCTTAAATGTTATATATAGACTATTAATTAGACATTTATCAACATGACAGGGATCACTTTGCTAAGTAGGTAAGATGCTGGCTCGCTATCCTGGAGGTTGGGTGTTCGATCTCTGCATTGACCAAGAAAGTTCATCCAGATTTTCCAGCATGGTTTCCCCCTAGTTGGTGATGCAGGATGGAGGGTCTGACAAGGACAGCTCTTTAGTCGTTCGGATGGAACAAAAAAACTGAGGTTCCGTGTACACACTGGCATGCACGTAAAAGATCCCTTGGCAGTTGGAATTCGATATAAGAGTAGGCTGTACAAAGCGCCGCTGCTTAAGCAAAATTTCCCTCATAGCACACTGTATGGTTTATGCCTGTCTTCATTAGCTCAGATTAGGAGCAGAACAGTAGGATGTTTAAAAAAAACCCATTTCATTTCATTTATTAACATGACATCGGATGGCTCCGATTTTAATTTTAGGCAAATTAGAAAGGTTCAGTCATTTAATGATTTACCATAAAGATAGGTTGCCAGGCAACGAAACATACGCCCACAGCAGCTAAATCGTCCGGGCAGTCAACAAGGGTTGTTGCATATTTTTACTTTTTTCGGTAATGAAACATTTGTAATACACTAAAGATAGGTTGCCAGGCAACGAAACATACGCCCACAGCAGCTAAATCGTCCGGGCAGTCAACAAGGGTTGTCGCATATTTTTACTTTTTTTGCTAATGAAACATTTGTAATACACTAAAAACTGATTAAGAGTAACGGCTCATTATGTAATTATCAGAAAATCATTAGAATTTGATTGCTTTTTATAAAGTGTTACCCCACACTAACAATTAGTATATACATGAAACATTTAATATCATGGATTTAGCTGTTCAGTTATTAAAATTCATTGAAAATCAAAATACTTGTTCGTTTCAACACCTTAAACTCTGTGTATCAATCTAAAGTCAATCGGATGATAAGTTTAGCCTCTATAGCGTAACAAGATTTTTTGAAGTTATCAAGGGAGATAACTCTGGCAATAATTATTTTAAATCTCTGAAAATCAATAGGCTTCTTCGTCTCATGACCCTAAACACTGTGTGTTAATTTAAAGTCGATCGGATATTAACTATCGGATATTAGAGCATCCACTGTGTATAAATTTAAAGTCAATCGGATATTAACTTTGGCCTCTAGAGCGTCCGCAGGATTTTTTGAAGTGATCAAGGGACATAACTCTGGCACTAATTATCGGGAATCGCTGAAAATCAATAGGATTCTTTGTCTCATGACCTTAAACACTGTGTATAAATTTAAAGTAAATCGGATATTAACTTTGGCCTCTAGAGCGTCCGCAGGATTTTTTGAAGTGATCAAGGAACATAACTCTGGCACTAATTATCGGGAATCGCTGAAAATCAATAGGATTCTTTGTCTCATGACCTTAAACACTGTGTATAAATTTAAAGTAAATCGGATATTAACTTTGGCCTCTAGAGCGTCCACAAGATTTTTTGAAGTGATCAAGGGCTATAACTCTGGCACTAATTATCGGAAATCGCTGAAAATCAATAGACTTCTTCGTCTCATGACCTTAAACACTGTGTATAAATTTAAAGTCAATTGGATATTAACTTTGGTCTCTAGAGCGTCCACAAGATATTTTCAAGTGTTCAAGGGCCATAACTCTGGCACTAATTATCGGAAATCGCTGAAAATCAATAGGCTTCTTCGTCTCATGACCTTAAACACTGTGTATAAATTTAAAGTCAATCGGATATTAACTTTGGCCTCTACAGCGTCCACAAGATATTTTGAAGTGATCAAGGGCCATAACTCTGGCATTAATTATCGGAAATCGCCGAAAATCGATAGGCTTCTTCGTCTCATGACCTTAAACACTGTGTATAAATTTAAAGTAAATCGGATATTAACTTTGGCCTCTAGAGCGTCCACAAGATTTTTTGAGGTGATCAAGGGCTATAACTCTGGCACTAATTATCGGAAATCGCTGAAAATCAATAGACTTCTTCGTCTCATGACCTTAAACACTGTGTATAAATTTAAAGTCAATTGGATATTAACTTTGGCCTCTAGAGCGTCCACAAGATATTTTGAAGTGATCAAGGGCCATTACTCTGGTAGTTATTATCGGAAATCGCTGAAAATCAATAGGCTTCTTCGTCTCATGACCTTAAACACTGTGTATAAATTTAAAGTCAATCGGATATTAACTTTGGCCTCTAGGGCGTCCACAAGATTTTTTGAAGTGATCAAGGGCCATAACTCTGGCACTAATTATCGGAAATCGCTGAAAATCAATAGGCTTCTTCGTCTCATGACCTTAAACACTGTGTATAAATTTAAAGTCAATCGGATATTAACTTTAGCCTGTAGAGCGTCCACAAGCAATTGTGGACGCCGGACCGACGGACGGACCAACGGACGGACCGACGGACGGACGGACGGACGGACGGACGGGGGCGACGACAATATACGACCACATTTCAATGTGGGCGTATAAAAACTGATTAAGAGTAACAACTCATTATGTAATTATTAGAAAATCATTAGAATTTGATTGCTTTTTATAAAGTTTTACCCCACGCTAAACTCTATTTATCAATCTGAAGTCAATCGGATGGTAACTTTGGCCTCTATAGCGTCACAAGAATTTTTGAAGTTATCAAGGGAGATAACTCTGGCAGTAATTATTTGAAATCGCAGAAAATCAATAGGATTCTTCGTCTCATGAACTTAAACACTGTGTGTAAATCTAAAGTCAATCGGATATTAACTTTGGCCTCCAGAGCGTCCACAAGATTTTTTGAGGTGATCAAGGGCCATAACTCTGGCACTAATTAATGGAAATCGCTGAAAATCAATAGGCTTCTTCGTCTTATGACCTTAAACACTGTGTATAAATTTAAAGTCAATCGGATATTAACTTTGACCTTTAGAGCGTCCACATGATTTTTTAAAGAGATCAAGGGCAATAACTCTGGCATTAATTATCGGAAATCGCCGAAAATCGATAGGCTTCTTCGTCTCATGACCTTAAACACTGTGTATAAATCTAAAGTCAATCGGATATTAACTTTGGCCTCTAGAGCGTCCACAAGATTTTTTGAGGTGATCAAGGGCCATAACTCTGGTACTAATTATCGGAAATCGCTGAAAATCAATAGGCGTCTTCGTCTTATGACCTTAAACACTGTGTATAAATTTAAAGTCAATCGGATATTAACTTTGGCCTCTAGAGCGTCCACAAGATTTTTTGAAGTGATCAAGGGCCATTACTCTGGCACTAATTATCGGAAATCGCTAAAAAACCAATAGGCTTCTTCGTCTTATGACCTTAAACACTGTGTATAAATTTAAAGTCAATCGGATATTAACTTTGACCTTTAGAGCGTCCACAAGATTTTTTAAAGAGATCAAGGGCCATAACTCTGGCACTAATTATCGGAAATCGCCAAGAATCAATAGGCCTCATTGTCTTATGACCTTAAACGCTGTGTATAAATTTAAAGTCAATCGGATATTAACTTTGGCCTCTAGAGCGTCCACAAGATTTTTTGAAGTGATCAAGGGCCATAACTCTGGTAGTTATTATCGGAAATCGCTGAAAAACAATAGGCTTCTTCGTCTCATGACCTTAAACACTGTGTATAAATTTAAAGTCAATCGAATATTAACTTTAGCCTGTAGAGCGTCCACAAGCAATTCTGGACGCCGGACCGACGGACGGACGGACCGACCGACGGACAGACGGACGGGGGCGCCGACAATATACGACCACATTTCAATGTGGGCGTATAAAAATGGAGAAGCAAGTACAGTATGTGTAGTTACAATCAGTGCACACACCTTGTCAAACCTTCAAAGGCCAGAATAAGGTAATTTGAATGGAATTTTCAATATATTTATTTTGCATTATCTATTTTTGAACTACATTATTTTTGCATTATCTCTTGCTGAACTGTATTATAGCAAGAACGACCAGCTTATATTCATAATCTATTTTTTACTATTATTCTTACATAATGCATCTTCAAATGTATAGAGTGAATAACATTTAATTTACTGTTCATTCTTATCCATTCATCAAAACCCAAACATAAATTTTCACTCAAAATTGGTCAATATCTAGGGCAACTGAGTCTTTTCCAGTGTGTTTTAATGGTCTTGCAGATCATTTCTGATTTGGATCCCCCTCCCCCCCCCCCCACTTCTGGATCCATGCTTAAAATGTAGAACAGATTGATTTGTGTGACAGCAGACGCTGATTCAAATTGGATCTGGCTATCATAGAATTAAGGTAAATTTATTGTTAACTGGTCAGTTAAATAAATTTTGCTTCTTCATAAGTTAATAAGTCATTGGAGTTCCAGACTTCTAGAGATCTGGGTTGGATGGTAACAAAATTATGTCTGTACTAACCTGGGGGGAGGGGGGGCGAATGGTTAACACATGTCCGCATTGGATCTGAAGGTCTGTCATTGAGTCAATGGGTGTGATTTCAATTTTCTGTATGTACGTGACAAGGAGTAGGGTTGCTTTTCCAACCTTGTGGGTTTTTCTCAGGGTTCTTCGGTTTCCTATGCACAAACGAAAATAAAATTGGACCATATGTTAGTTTCGAAATGACCTAGTTCGTGTTGAGTGAATGTTAAACCCCATTGCTCTCTTTCTCCCTGTACTAACCTCCTTGAAGCACTTTCATCGTATCAGATCCACTTAAGTTAGTGAAGACTCTAACATCAAACTTAAGTGACTTGAAGCAATTCCTCAACATGTCTCTGTCTAGTTCAGCACCAGAGCGTTTACTGTGACCGTGGAAATATTCATTAACAATGACAACAGCTATACCCCTTCGGCTGTGTCTAAAATTATATTCTATTTCATAATCTTCTGCTTGATCAACTTCCATTTTAGATGCTTCATCTTTTCGAGTTCTGTAAGAAAACAGTAAAAATATCATTGCCAAGCATCCAAAATATCTCACCAGCAGATATGTTTACAAAGTGGGACAACTGAGACTTATCATTACAGTATTGCTGTCCTTCTCATCACAAAAGCAATAATTAATAACATTTCAAAATCTATTGTATTTAGAGTGTTTACAAGGAGGGTTTGATCAGTGGAAAGGGCAATCACTATGTGGAATACACATACAATTTCTCATTGCTAGCCAAACAATTTTTAAAAAACAACCCAAAAATTTAATGGTACCCAATAGAGTGAAGTGTGTCACCTTGCATCCATATTCCTGCATGTCTTAAGTAAAAAACCTGTCAATGAATAATACTGCAGCACTAGCACTAGTAGCAACATCAATGCTTTATGATAAATATAATTTGAAATGTCTTACCCTACGACTAATTCTTTCATTTGATTAAAGCAACTTGTAAATACAGAAACATCTGTGTCTATATAAAGTAAAAGAACAAGAAGTCATTTATGGGAGATTTTTTTGTTATATAATGATATTCTAAAAATTAATATGGAGTCAGGCAAGAAAAATACATCTTCCAACCAGCAGCTTTATTTATGCAGTGGTATGTGTTGTAAATCAAAGGAGCAACACTGGGTAATTCCATCCTAAAACATAGCTTGCCAGGTAAGTTACATGTAACACATGGACACTACAGCTTTGTTGTCCAAACAGTAATAAAACCCCTTTGCCTTTTTTTTTTTTAACATACGGTACACGGTTTTGAAATTTAGAGGCCTTATGATGTACAGCAACTTTTTATCACAATACCAGTTAGACATTGACAAATTTTCCAATTAAGTCACTGTGTAAAATGACATGAAATGGGGTTTAACTTTCTACTGTCCTAATTTTCAACTGTTCAGCACTGACTGGGATAATAAAACAGTGTTCTATGAGGGAAACTTTGCCCTCACTGCTTACTGCCTAGCTTTATATCAATATTCAAATCTAAGTGTCAAGGGCTCTTTTATGTGCATGTCAATGTGTACACAGGACCTGAGGTTTTTGTCCCATTTGAAAGACTATATTATTGTCATTTGCCAGACCCTCAATCTCGCACCAGTGGGGCGAACCAAACTGAAATAATTTGACTATACCTCTTTAATTTGAATCAAAATTAAAATTATCCATTTCACAAGACAGTTGATTTGTTTGAGAACCTATTTTGTGTTCAATTGTCGAAACAGAACATTAAAATTAGGAAATGCAAATTCCTGATATCTTTATTAATCTTTCGAAACAAAGTATTTATTGAATAAGCTTGTCCGAGGCCACCACTAAGCAAAAACAGTAGACTACATCAATCATGAACATGATCATGATCAAAATAATCTAATTTTGCCGAAATCAAAGAGGCTTGACAACTTTATTTACATCCCGCTTCTACTCGTTGCCAATGGCAACCTATGATGAAACTGTCCTGTCCTGGGGCCTATTTCACGAAATTTTAACTAAGATAAGATCCCAATTTTAGTAATTTGATTGGATAATAATAGATTGATTTTAGTGCTTAGCCAATCAAAATTGAAGTATCTACTAAAATTGGACTTTATCTTAATTTAAAATTTCATGAAACAGGGCCCTGTTCATTTCCACTACATGAGTACATGCGTAAAAGTATCCGTATACCGTTTAAGAAATTTATCAAGCAATAAGTAGCGGAGGTTTAGTCCAACCCAGATCGCTAGTAGTTTCATACTACACGTCGCTGAGGTACATGGGACACTAATCAAAATCATAGTAACAAAGCAAACCGGTAGGAACTACATGGCAGTGCAAAAATATATACAATGACATAAAATCAACATAACAACATATTACGAAAAACAATTATTACACATATCAATTGGCATCTATTCCATAATTTGGTTTGATTTATTATGCAAAATATATAAATTAGAATATTGAATAATTATTTTAACTAATTGGAGATTCTCTTGCTAGACACTTCACAAGCCTTGAAAATAAGCAGGATATAAAAAAAACGCCTAGAAAGTTATAAATTTCATTACAATTAAATTTCAACGGACGAACCATGCGCCGTTGCATACTTTAACCAGGATTCAGGAATGACCCACGTTTCGAATTTCCTTTACACTACATTTAATATCATCGCAGTCCTCTACGCCATAGACAAGTTGTTTGGACGATGTGGTCTAAACAAACATGTGGCTGTTTCACGCTCGGGGTTTCACAACAAGACGCACGTGTAAATACTACCATGAAATGTAACGTGAGGTACAGAGAGGGATAAATAAAAGAGCTGAAATTATTTGTCACTTTTCGGTTGAAACGACTCGATAATAAATACTATTTTTCACATTTTGCTTCACAATACTCGATAGAAATGTGATGTAAGTAACTTTTTATTAGCACCTTTCCTCGGTGTATCGGTGAATATCAGGGTCCGTATTCAAAGGATATCTTAAGTCTAAGATAGTCACTTAACTACTAGCTTTCACTTAAATATACGTAACTTCCTGTAAGTTAAGGGCAGGTGGTATTCAAAGGCACTGTTAAGTATCAAATTTTCCCTTAAAGTTAAGCTGCCTTAACTTTTAAGTGTTAGTCTTCAAGTGGTATTCAAAGGCCAGTTTAAGTGAGAAATATCCACTTAACTTTAAGTGACCTACGGGAGGTACCTTAAAGTTAAGTGAGATAATAATGACTTCTTTTAATGCTGTAGAAGCAGTCCCGAAATGGCGATTTTAAAAGATAGGGAATTCAGATTAAAACAAAGATAATGTCGCCGTGCGTAGCTGACTTCCAATTTATTTTTTCGTCGTCAACTTTGATGTTGTAGTGCCATAATAGAGTATAAGGTTATTACCACCGATGTAGTTAAGGTTATTTCCCCCGATCATTTATCATGTTATGTTTATATGTTTCCATGGCTGTCATAAAATATAGTTAAATTCATTTGTGGAGACTTGGCTTTATAGATTTCGGAAATTATTTATACTACTGCTAGAAGCAAGGCATGATCTAATTTTTACAACTCATTCCCATACATATATAATCGGTAGTATTTATTTTGGTAAAATATAATGAAGCATGAATATTTCGTACACACAATGTACCGTCAATGCCAGACCTGTCAAAATCTAAAGTGTATGTACTTACACAATATCTATGATTTCTCTAATGATAGATTTACAAACAACACTGTATAATTTGTCTAGTCTAACTTAGAAGGCAAGGGCCATTGTGTATTGCTAATAATATGTTGTTTTCTATTTGCTTTATATTGTTAAAAAATTAAAGCTTACAATATCCATCATTATACTACCACTATTTATTGTAATCTATTTGAATGGATTTTATTTTTTTTAAGTCTATGAAAACAGCTGTTCCGGCAAAGGATACATACTATCATAATTTATGTTAAATTTTAATCATACTATTTTCATGGGTTACAATATAATATTTCGACAAACATTTTCCTGGTGATGTAAACTAAGAATTTAATAGAATACAGCGATGCTCTTAAGGGGGCATAACTAGCTGGCAATGTCAGTAAATCGTGATTTTTGGCAGTGGAGGGTATTCCATAAATAAAAAAAATCATGCTTTTTGGCGAATGTGAGTATTCCATAATTTAAGTGTGCAGTTAAGTTTTCACATAGCCAAGTATGTGTAAAATACAACCTTTGAATACCGATTTAAGGTAAGACACTTGGTTAAGTGGAAAAATTAAGTATTTTTACTTAACTTTTAGAAAACCTTTGAATACGGACCCAGGACAGTTTTGCTCGTGGGCCGCCTCGGCTGAGCCCCCGACCAAAACTGTCCTGATATTCACCGATACACCTCGGAAAGTGTGCTAATAACTATTACTTATTCGATTTTAATTATTTCCTCATTCGTTTTGGACCAGGAGAAAAACCAACGAGGTTGGGCAGGCGACCACGACTTGGGACTCGAAACTACTGCTAAAGAATTACGCGCAAACGAATTATTGAAATAAAATTAAAACCATGTCCAAGAAATGACCTAGTTTGTGTCGAGTGGACATGAAATCCCATTTCTCTCGCTCTCTCAATCTCACAATAGTAATAGCCTGTTGGAATAGGTATAATCTCAACGTTTTTATCATTTTATCTACTTTCTCGTAGCCTATCTTCACTGTTCCAAATAATATATTAATTTTCTATCTGACGGCACTTACCGTCTGCGGTAGCCATGCTTCAAACTTCATCTAATATTATTATTAGTAGTAATAATTTGATTATTATGTTACTATTTTAACGTAATACTTGCTGAAATCATATTTCATTTATTTCGGCTTTGTGACCGAGTGTCTATTTTTAGAATTCTTAGATTATTGTAGCTGCAGTCATCCAGTCGGTATCGAGACCACTCGGACCAAAGACCACTCGGCTGAAGACCACTCGGACCAAAATAAAGACCAGTCGGACCATAATAGAGACCACCCGGTCCATACAAAGAGACCACTCGGACCAAGTAATTTATAGTGTAAGAGCACTTGGACCAAAATTTATCTTTGCTACTTGTGTTGTATTCGTTACCGTTCGGCAATAAGCCATAATATATTATGGTGCTTCCCACTAGGAAATAGTAATTACCACACTTGTTGTGTTCGGGTGCACAAGTGGGAAAATCAACATGGCTGCCATTCCATTCAAGGATTATTAAAACCGCTAATCGCTAAAAGGAATATGAATCCAACGAAGTTTCATTTCTGTTCAGTATTTACAAAGATATGATGAATCGAAAATGTTCGGCGTCCAATGCAAACGATAAAAACTGGTCAATCTTTTGACAGGCCTTTTTTTTTTTTAAATCCAATTGAATTCAAGCTAGCAAGTATCTACAAATACCATTGATGGCCGATTTTGGTTTTGCTTTCTTAATTAAATGTTAAATAATCAATTTATCGCAAGTTAAACATACATTGTGCAAGAGCTAAATCTGCCTATTACAGGCCTTTCTTTAGGCCTGAAATGTTATACCAACTATTAATTAGACATTTATTAATATGAAACGAACATAGTCAACCCTCGATGCAATCTTATGTGTCCGTTTTTCATTGGATTTGAGTCCGATCTGCTGTTCAATGTTCATTGATGTTTTAATCGAAAGATAGGCTGGCACTGCCAGGCAGGATACGCCCACATTTTCGAGAGATGGACAGAGAACAAGCAATACCGAAAATGATTTTTCCTACATCTTTAAGTCCTGTATTTCATACTGTATTGGGAGCAGCCATTTAGTTGGTCAGTTCCAGTCTGATATTAATGAAACTCGAAACCGACAATGATTATGGTGTGACGGTACACAACCTAGAAATGTGACTTTTCATCAAAATCGGATAAGAATTGTGACCTGTAGAGAGTCCACAACCATGATATACCATATTTTTACACTCTTCGCGTACAAACGGCGACCATTTCGTCCAGCAATTTTGGTACGATTTTCACGAAATTAGAACTCAACTTTCCTCATCAAAATCGAATTAAAATTGTGACCTATACAGGGTCCACAACCATGATCTATCATTTTTTTAACAGTATTCGCGTACAAACGGCGGCCATTTTGTCTGTCAATTTTGGTCCGATTTTCTCGAAATTCAAACTCGACCTTTCTTACAGTGTAACGGTGATATAAGTAAACGTTTTTTTAAATTGGATAATAAATGTGACCTCCAGAGGGACAAGCTAAAGAAAGGGGGATTTTGCGTATAACCAGGGGCCATAATTCAGGAAGTTACGATCCGATATATGCAAATATCGAAAAGAACCAAGATTTTGGGTTATAACCATGAATTTCAAGTTTCATCAAAATCAAATTAAAATTGTGACCTTTACAGGGTCCACAACCTTGATATACCATTTTTTAACAGTATTCGCATACAAACGGCGGCCATTTTGTATGGCAATTTAGGTCTGATTTTCCCGAAATTCGAACTCAACTTCCTTACGGTGTAACGGTAATATAATCAAACGGTTTTTTTGAATCGGATAATAATTGTGACCTCCAAGCTAAAAAAAAAGGCGATTTTGCGTATAATCAAGGGCCATAATTCGGGAAGTTACGATCCGATATGCGCAAATATCGAAAGGAAGCAAGATCTTTGGGTTATAACCATGAATTTGAAGTTTCATCAAAATCGAATCATTTTTTTAACAGTATTTGCGTACAAACGGTGGCCATTTTGTCTGTCAATTTTGCCCCGATTTTCCCGGAATATGCTGAAACGAGATATTACAGATTGAACTTTAGGCCTAGCCACGATCATCATTACTAAAGTCGGTAAATTAAAAAACAGACTCGATTATCCATTTTTATACGCCCACATTTTCATGTGGACGTATTATGTCGTCGCCCCTGTCCGTCCGGACGTCCGTCCACAATTTGTTTGTGGACTCTCTACAGGTCACAATTCTTATCCGATTTTGACGAAACTTGAAATATAGGTTTATCCCCAAAAGATCTAGGCTGCTTTCGATATTGGCATGTATCGGATCAAAACTTCATGGATTATGGCCCCTGATTGTACGAAAAATCAAGTTTTTAGCTTGTGGACCCTATAGAGGTCACAATTTTGAACCGATTTTGATGAAACTTGACATGCATGTTTGTAACCCAAAGATCTTGGTTCCTTTCGATATTTGCGGCTATCGGAATGTAATTTCCTGAATTATGGCCCCTGATTGTCCAAAAAATCACCCTTTTTAGCTTGTGGTCCCTCTGGAGGTCACAATTATTATTCGATTTAAAAAACCGTTTGATTATATCACCATTACACCCTAAGGAAGGTTGAGTTCGAATTTCGTGAAAATCGGACAAAAATTGACGGACAAAATGGCCGCCGTTTGTACGCGAATAGTGTAAAAATATGTTATATCAAGGTTGTGGACCTTATAGAGGTCACAATTTTGATTCGATTTTGATGAAACTTGAAATTCATGGTTATAACCCAAAGATCTTGCTTCCTTTCGATATTTGCGCATATCGGATCGTAACTTCCAGAATTATGGCCCCTGATTATACGCAAAATCGCCTTTTTTTTTTAGCTTGGAGGTCACAATTATTATTCGATTTAAAAAACCGTTTGATTATATCACCGTTACACCCTAAGGAAAGTTGAGTTCGAATTTCGGGAAAATCGGACGAAAATTGCCATACAAAATGGCCGCCGTTTGTACGCGAATACTGTTTAAAAATGGTATATCAAGGTTGTGGACCCTGTGGAGGTCACAATTTTGATTCGATTTTGATGAAACTTCAAATTCATGGTTATAACCCAAAGATCTTGCTTCCTTTCGATATTTGCGCATATCGGATCGTAACTTCCCGAATTATGGCCCTTGATTATACGCAAAATCGCCTTTTTTTTTAGCTTGGAGGTCACAATTATTATCCGATTCAAAAAAAACGTTTGATTATATTACCGTTACACCGTAAGGAAGTTGAGTTCGAATTTCGGGAAAATCAGACCTAAATTGCCATACAAAATGGCCGCCGTTTGTATGCGAATACTGTTAAAAAATGGTATATCAAGGTTGTGGACCCTGTAAAGGTCACAATTTTAATTTGATTTTGATGAAACTTGAAATTCATGGTTATAACCCAAAATCTTGGTTCTTTTCGATATTTGCATATATCGGATCGTAACTTCCTGAATTATGGCCCCTGGTTATACGCAAAATCCCCCTTTCTTTAGCTTGTGGTCCCTCTGGAGGTCACATTTATTATCCAATTTAAAAAAACGTTTACTTATATCACCGTTACACTGTAAGAAAGGTCGAGTTTGAATTTCGAGAAAATCGGACCAAAATTGACAGACAAAATGGCCGCCGTTTGTACGCGAATACTGTTAAAAAAATGATAGATCATGGTTGTGGACCCTGTATAGGTCATAATTTTAATTCGATTTTGATGAGGAAGGTTGAGTTCTAATTTCGTGAAAATCGTACCAAAATTGCCGGACGAAATGGTCGCCGTTTGTACGCGAATAGTGTAAAAATATGGTATATCATGGTTATGGACTCTCTACAGGTCACAATTCTTATCCGATTTTGATGAAAAGTCACATTTCCAGGTTGTGTACCGTCACACCATAATCATTGTCGGTTTCGAATTTCATTAATATCAGACTGGAACTGACCAACTAAATGGCTGCTCCCAATACAGTATGAAATACAGGACTTAAAGATGTAGGAAAAATCACTTTCGGTATTGCTTGTTCTCTGTCCATCTCTCGAAAATGTGGGCGTATCCTGCCTGGCAGTGCCAGCCTATCTTTCGTAGTTACGAACGCTCTTACCATTTCGTTAGTCGTATTTTTTTATAAAACTGAGGAGTAACGAATACAGCATTGGACCAACCCAAAAGGACCACTCGGACCAATTAAATTATATTATAAGGCTTGACTTATTCATTTAAGAAATAGAATATAAAAAACATGCTATCTATTTATCATTTACACAATACATTGATTGATGATATATTTTATAATTTATTACCCAGGTTTATTTTAAAGGCAAGAAGTGTGACAAATTAAAACGTATAAGTTATTCATTTAAGAAATAGAATATAAAAAACATGCTATCTATTTATCATTTACACAATACATTGATTGATGATATATTTTATAATTTATTACCCAGGTTTATTTTAAAGGCAAGAAGTGTGACAAATTAAAACGTATAAGTTTGTGTAATTTGGGAACGTTTTAAAAATTTCGCTATTTTGAATATGCAGAAGCCCATGTTTTTCCTTTGCTTTACTCTGAGGGGTCCATCAGCCGGTCCGTCTGGTCTTGATCCGAGTGGTCTTTCTTTGGTCCGAGTGGTCATGGATTCATCCAGTCAGACGATGTTGTTAAAAACCGAACCTGATATGCCTTATTATAAATTGTCCCCTGACTACATTTCAGTCTAGTGATTTTTTGTTGTATTATTGCAGGTGTTATTGATGTTTTTAATTAAACATTACGACACTAAATATACAGAAATCTTTCCTTCCATTACTTTTAATTGTATTTTGTCGCGAATTGACCTTTTATAGAGGTACGAAATGATCCCGGAAATTGTTCAGGCATAACGAATTATCTAACTGCTCATACTTCCTGTTTAGGACCTGATCTGAGCGGACGATAGTTCTCAGCAACCGGTTCATGACCTTGAACCTCATCGTCGAAAACTGCGGTTAACTAAACACTGTGCTTAGCCGTTTATGTGAATATACGAAGTGAATTACAAATACCCAGTACTATTTAAACCATTAAATACACACAATAATTGTATAAGTCTTTGTCCCCCATTTCTGTGGCACCATACATAATTCCTGAAAATCACTATAATATCCCGTAAAACATGTTGAAGTAATTACCGGTATAGACCCAAAACATCGGAATATACTGATCTCCTTTTCAGGTCGATTTTCATTTACCAAACCCGAATGTTTCTTTCGTCCTGAGCCACACAATAAACGACATGGGGTGATAGGGTATTTATCCATCTTATATATAGCAACCTAGAATATTACTATAAGTCCTCAAAATAGTCTTAAATCCGTTCCGCAAATACCCGCACGATTTTTTTTATTGTCAGTTGTTATTTACCAAAAGTCCTCAGCCACCTAATAATTGGTATGGAATAATTTAAGCGTTTAATCCTCTTTCATAATATGGCAACATAGATTATTCCTGAAATACCTCTACATCAGAAATCGGTCCCTAAAATCATTACCCCCCACCAGGTTTTTTTTGGTTTTTTTCATTTCATTTAATTTTCTAACGTCCGCTGCCATTTTATTTATTTGAGCCACCCTACACATGGTATAAAATGAAAGAGTGTTTATCCCACTTTCATGTGGTACCATTGATTATTCCTAACAGCCCTCGCCTTAGTCTGAAATCCGTCCCCGAAAATCACTACCCCTCCCTACCTATTTTGTCAATATTTACTTTAATGTTCTAACGTCCGCTGCTATTTTATTTATTTGAGCCACCCTACATATGGTATAAAACGAAAGAGTGTTTATCCCACTTTCATGTGGTACCATTTATTATTCCTCACAGCCCTCGACTTAGTCTGAAATCCGTCCCCGAAAATCACTACCCCCCCCCACCTATTATTTTTAAATATTTCATGTAATTTTCTAACGTCCGCTGCCATTTTATTGATTTGAGCCACCCTACACATGGTATAAAGAGTGTTTATCCCACTTTCATGTGGTACCATTGATTATTCCTCACAGCCCTCGACTTAGTCTGAAATCCGTCCCCGAAAATCACTACCCCCCCCCCACCTATTATTTTTAAATATTTCATGTAATTTTCTAACGTCCGCTGCCATTTTATTGATTTGAGCCACCCTACACATGGTATAAAATGAAAGAGTGTTTATCCCACTTTCATGTGGTACCATTGATTATTCCTCACAGCCCTCGACTTAGTCTGAAATCCGTCCCCGAAAATCACTACCCCCTCCCCCCCACCTATTTTCTTTGAATATTTCATTTAATTTTCTAACGTCCGCTGCCATTTTATTGATTTGAGCCACCCTACACATGGTATAAAATGAAAGAGGGTTTATCCCACTTTCATGTGGTACCATTGATTATTCCTAACAGCCCTCGACTTAGTCTGAAATCCGTCCCCGAAAATCAATACCCCTCCCTACCTATTTTGTTAATATTTCATTTAAATTTCTAACGTCCGCTGCCATTTTATTGATTTGAGCCACCCTACACATGGTATGAAATGAAAGAGGGTTTATCCCTCTTTGATGTGGTACCATTTATTATTCCTGACAGCCCTCGACTTAGTCTGAAATCCGTCCCCGAAAATCACTACCCCCCGCACCTATTTTCTTTGAATATTTCATTTAATTTTCTAACGTCCGCTGCCATTTTATTTATTTGAGCCACCCTACACATGGTATGAAATGAAAGAGTGTTTATCTCACTTTCATGTGGTACTATTGATTATTCCTCACAGCCCTCGACTTAGTCTGAAATCCGTCCCCGAAAATCACTACCCCCCCACCTATTTTGTTAATATTTCTTTTAATTTTCTAACTTCCGCTGCCATTTTATTTATTTGAGCCACCCTACACATGGTATAGGGTGGCTCAAATAAATAAAATGCCAGCGGACGTTAGAAAATTAAATGAAATATAAAAGAAATAGGTTGAGGGGTAGTGATTTTCGGGGACGGATTTCAGACTAAGTCGAGGGCTGTCAGGAATAATCAATGGTACCACATCAAAGAGAGATAAACCCTCTTTCATTCTATGCCATGAATTGTGTGACTCAAATAAATAAAATAGCAGCGGGCTTTAGAAAAGAAAATGAAATAGAACAAAAAATAGACTGGGGGTTGGGGGGGGGGGGTAGTCATTTTAGAGGACATATATTTCATACTAAGCCGAGGGATTTCAGGAATAATCAATGGTACCACATGAAAGAGGAATAAACCCTCTTTCATTCCATACCATGTATGGGATGGCTCAAAGAAAAAAAATGTGAGCGGACGTTATAAAAGGAATTGCATTTAACAAAAAATTAGACTGGGGGGGGGGTAGTGATCTTCGTGGACAGATTTTATACTAAGCCGAGGGATATCAGGAATAATCGATGGTACTACATGAAAGTGGGATAAACACTCTTTCATTTCATACCATGTGTAGGGTGGCTCAAATAAATAAAATGGCAGCGGACGTTAGAAAATTAAATGAAATATAAAAAAAATAGGTAGGGGTGGGGTACGGTAGAGATTTTCGGGGACGGATTTCAGACAAAGTCGAGGGCTGTCAGGAATAATCAATGGGAGATCTGTATCGATTGGAGATCAGTATATGTCGATGTTTTGTGGTGTATACCCGTAATTACTTCAACCTGTTTTACGGAATATTCCGGGTACATTCGGGAATTATCTTTGGTGCCACAAAAATGGGGGATAAAGACTGGTACAATTATTGTGTGTCTTAAATGGTTAAAATACTACGGGGCGTTTGTTATTCATTTCATCCGCTCACTTAAACGGCTATACATTGTGTTTATTAAACACTGCTATCGACGATGAGGGTCAAGGTCATAAATCGTAACGTCCGCTCAGATCAGCCCAACCTAGACCATACACATGATAAATAAACAAAATAAACGAACCACTGAACACGTATCGATGAAAATCGTCATAATTCTTTAATAGACGCTAATGCTCTTGAATAACTATTATTATATCAATCGAAAATCACAACCGTCAAACTTGGCTGGCTGGTGTATTTCAAATACCAATTTCTCTGAATAAAGGAAGGATTTGGTAATCATATGCATGTAAATTCAGTTTCTCACCTGATAAGATCAAATTCCAGTTAGGCCTATTATTCTGTTAGGCCTTTTAAATATTATTAGCCTATTGATGTCAAATATGAATCATGAGATTCATTCAATCATAATAGAAGATACCGACAGGGCACAGGAGGGATTGAACTGAAACTGTTTCGGACTGTCGGAAATCCCTATTATTCACCATGATTCCGGTTCTTTATTTTCCACCAAAAGGAAACATTTCTCTTTATATTTGATACAAACTTTTAATAATTCAACACCATTTTTAAGTAGAATTTAGCGATGAAATAAACATGTGGTGGCATGTTTGTGTCTCGCAATGGCTCATCAGTTCAAACTTATTTTGTTTATGATTTTAATCACAGAATCATACTTTGAAAAGAAATGATTCGCTTGGTGAATAAAAGTAGAATCAAGGTGAAAAATAATAGGTACGGTACCGATTCCAAAATAGCCTTAGAACAGAGGTGGGGAAGAGTGGTATTTTCATATTTCAACTATATATAAGGCCAAATAGGAACTGTTAGTGGACATCATCCGTTCAAAGACAGTTTCTAAAGGAACTACATCAGTGCCTGCATGGTGATGTGTATAGGTTCATCTATTCAAATTACAATAATAGTTTGATTTAGTACTAGTTACAGTGATTTCCACCATGAAAGACTTGAACAAATAATCTCTTATAAAAGTATCCAACAGGAATTACATTTATCAGCTCCAGTGGTTTGTCTGCGAAAAATGGGATTGTCTGCAAGTAACTAGTGTACATATAAGGGACAATCTGTCAGGCAACATAATTTACAGCAGATCAACTAAATGATAATTTGTTAATTAGTGAGATTTGTTGACCAGCCCTTTATTTGAATCATGATTCAGGAGTTTTGAAAGGTTTTGAAATATGAGGGAAAAAAACCAACATATTACTAACAAATACATATGTATATTAGCATATTTATTTTATTTTGTTTTTTATTTTTAGACTTAATACGTCCTTACATAAAACTTATAAAATGCAAAATAGTGATGATGTAAAGGGTGGTAAAAAGATGAAAGATAAAATTGATTTTGTTATAAAACTACGTGATAGACAACCAAGACTAGTGACAGAATGGAATAAAGTGTTCAGTGGTGATATTAAAGATGGCAGCATAGAGGTATTTGTACGGTTCTGTGTGAACTGATGAAACAAATTTGTATTATGTATGCTTTGTAGCTACAATTTTGTTCAGTTTATTTTTGCACTAAATATGTAACCTACTATCTATCACAACCGTGTATCCACTAGCCATACTATAAATCTGAATCCTTCTTATACATTTTGATTATAGATTTACCATAATCAGATTAGTCTTGTACATTGCAATGGTCCCATACTATAAATTTTATTTTTGGCAAAGCTAAAATTGTAACGTTTTGATACCGGACTACATGTCGTGTACACATAAAGAGCTTTATCTTCTTTATGGCTAGACTATTATTCTTAAAGTTTAGTTTCAATGAATTTTATGTACTTACGCTGTCGAACAACAATTACATAAATTATTTCAGAAATAATGATGTTTATTAAGCACAGATTACCGTATGTCAGGACAGGATTTCTCACGTTTTACAGCTGTTGTTATATAGATATATTTGATCTATATATATATATTTTACAGGTTTCTCATGGTGATATATTTAAAGATGCTCCTTCTGCTGATGCAATAGTAAGTTTATGTAACCTAGCCATTAAAACTGAAGCTATCATACTTATTACGAGCTCCCTCAGAATCCCAAATTTTTGTATTTAAAGCTGTTGGCTCCTTTACCCAGATGTCCAATTTTATTTGCACAGATGACTCAGTGATGTTTTAGCACAAATCAGTAATTTGAGATTGCTACTATTTTTTTTAAGGACAATTATTACTTGCTTGTATAATATGCACACTGATAGTAGCAGTGATTTTAACTGAATATCAGCTACACATGTACATTATTTAATCTTTTTTAAAACTTAGACAACCAAGTGTAAATCTATTGGAAAAGATAATATCTATCAAACCACCCTGAATGTGCCCATTTTAAATTGCAAAGTGCTAATGTGAAATGTACCCAAAGTTTTTTTTTCTCCATAAACAAAGGTATTCATTGATCAAACTGCTTGAGCTGCCAGAAAAATAAGAAAACAAAATAATATTTAGTGGTCTGTAAAGACGACTCTACATCTGATGTATATTATTATTATATACATGTATATTATGACTGTTTTAGGTCTCCCCAGCAAATAGTTTTGGTTTTATGGATGGTGGTATAGATATGGCATATAGTTTGCATTTTGGATGGCAAATGTAAGTATGGTAATGAAGTAGTTTTAATATGTGATATTAAAACATGATTATCGACCAGTGCTGCATTTTGCTTAGTAGATAGTTATATTCAAAAGATTAAGAAACATACCTTATCTTGGTTTCCTTTTGATAAAAGTAGCACAAAAAGAATACACAAACTAAAATTACCTTTGTTATGTCTTACTTTGTAATTAACATGTTAGTTTGCATAATATACCTGTCTTAAAAATTTATTGAAAAATCTTTTCAATGTTTGATTTATGATTTTCCCAAATTTTAAGGCAACATAGACTTCAAAAGAATATTAGAGAGAAATATGATGGAGAACTTTTAGTGGTAAGTATAAATCTTAGCTAATTGACAACACAGCATTATTTGCCAGTGACATACAACAGTATACCAAATATAGCAGTCACCCCTATAGCACCAACAGTCAAAAATGGTAAAGTTTGTGGAAAAGTGCTTTAACACTCAAACAATTGCATTGTAACAAATTAAAATGAGATTAAACGGAGACACTGTAAGAAGGGGTCTGAGTGACTACTGCAACTAAATGTCACTGTCACAAATTGATGGATTGGCAGGTATACTAGAAACATATGTATTGATATAGCAGTGTAGATTTGTCAAACAAATAACTGCATGGAGTATAATATTTGGTGGGATTTGGATATTCTGAATGAATAATAGGAATAGTTATGACAACAGGGCTGGGGTAAAGGAGGGGGGGGGGGTGAATTCTTTGACATGTTTTGTTAAGTTATCTTTAGCCAGCTGCATGAGGTGTATAATATTTGAGGTCAACATAGATATTATAATTATTTACTCTATATCTTAATTTATATATAATTTCAGGTACATGTATGTACATTTCAATAGATCAGTTGTCTGTATATTGAGCTTCGATCATAATCCTTCAATTTCAGGTACATTTCAATACAGCAGCCATCCTTCTACCCTCAATATATCCATCAGATATGCGTCTACAGAGTTTTGAGTACATTTCAATGCAATAGTAGTTTCCTATAATGCTCAATAGATCAATCATTATTGTATCTCATCATATGTGTGAGCAATCATGCTCTCTGCATTACAATAGTAATCAGTCTTCTAAGCTTTGATCATTGCCCAATCTCATTTTGAGTGTAAGCGATCTGGCTCACTGCCAAATCAATCAGATACTTGAAATATTTTCAGATTGTGTACATAATAGTTTGTATTCGTTTCAAACTTGTCATGGTGTTTGTATCATAAATTCAAATACAGTCTGTTTGTTTTTGATTGTGGTGAAATTGTGATTGACGATTGTTTCAATGAAAGTATAATTTTACCATAAATGAATTTAATACAAAAGTATATAATCCCCTGGTGTTTACTTTCAGAATAATTATATTTTATAGGGTCAGGCAGCAATAATTCCCACATTTGAAGGGGGTGCTAAAGAAGACTCGATGAATTGGTCGACTTGGAATGAAGGAAAACCAATCAAATACCTGATATCAGCACCAACAATGAGAGTGCCATTGTTTGTAGATGATAGTGTTAATTCTTATTTAGCTTTCCGTGCTGTCATATTGGCAGGTAAGAAGGTTATTAAAATACTGCAGAGATTAAAATTGTAATCTCTATGTATAAGAATCTCAATAACAAAAATCATTCAAGCTTTTAATAAAACTATACTCTATTAAACGTGCCGGAATTCCATTCTCTCAATCCCAAAGATAGTGACATTTGATTGAAAAGGTGGATTTCGGGTTACAATTGCATAAGAAAATTATTCAACCAACCAAGATAACTGAAACAAATATATGTTGCGTTTAATTACCTCACAATTCTACTCACTTGACCGCCATTTTTGGAACTGACAGAAATGTGAAAGGAATTAATTCTGCGTCACTCAATTGCTATTCTGTCAATTCGGGATGTTCTGGACCACAATCAAGCACCCCCTAAAACATGTCTTAATATAAAATATGGTGTATATTTTTATACGCCCACATTTTATGTGATATAAGCTACAGTTTTTAACATATTGGCTTGTGAACGGGATAGAGGCTACAGTTTTTAACAGATTCTTCTTTTCAAATTTGGTGTAAAGCATCATGGTCATGAGAGGACATTCTGCAGTGTTCCATTTCAGAGTTGTCCCCTTTTGTCAAAAACCTTGTTTGACAGATTCTTTTCAAATGTGTTGTGAAACATTGTGGTCATGAAAGGACAAATAGGGGTGAGATTGTTGAGAGTTATCTCCCAGTTTACATTCAAATTGATGAACTCAATTTGACGGAATTTATAAAGACTTTGAGAGCTTTATTATTACACATAAGGAAGATTCCCGTCAAATTTTGGATTGTAAATTTTGAGTTACCTTTCCATTCACATTTTTATACGCCCACATTTTCATGTGGACGTATTATGTCGTCGCCCCTGTCCGTCCGGACGTCCGTCCGTCCGTCCACAATTTGTTTGTGGACTCTCTACAGGTCACAATTCTTATCCGATTTTGACGAAACTTGAAATATAGGTTTATCCCCAAAAGATCTCGGCTGCTTTCGATATTGGCATGTATCGGATCAAAACTTCATGGATTATGGCCCCTGATTGTACGAAAAATCACGTTTTTAGCTTGTGGACCCTATAGAGGTCACAATTTTGAACCGATTTTGATGAAACTTGACATGCATGTTTGTAACCCAAAGATCTTGGTTCCTTTCGATATTTGCGGCTATCGGAATGTAATTTCCTGAATTATGGCCCCTGATTGTCCGAAAAATCACCCTTTTTAGCTTGTGGTCCCTCTGGAGGTCACAATTATTATTCGATTTAAAAAACCGTTTGATTATATCACCGTTACACCCTAAGGAAGGTTGAGTTCGAATTTCGGGAAAATCGGACGAAAATTGCCATACAAAATGGCCGCCGTTTGTACGCGAATACTGTTAAAAAATGGTATATCAAGGTTGTGGACCCTGTGGAGGTCACAATTTTGATTCGATTTTGATGAAACTTGAAATTCATGGTTATAACCCAAAGATCTTGCTTCCTTTCGATATTTGCGCATATAGGATCGTAACTTCCTGAATTATGGCCCCTGATTATACGCAAAATCGCCTTTTTTTTAGCTTGGAGGTCACAATTATTATTCGATTTAAAAAACCGTTTGATTATATTACCGTCACACCCTAAGGAAGGTTGAGTTCGAATTTCGGGAAAATCGGATGAAAATTGCCATACAAAATGGCCGCTGTTTGTACGCGAATACTGTTAAAAAATGGTTGTGGACCCTGTGGAGGTCACAATTTTGATTCGATTTTAATGAAATTTGAAATTCATGGTTATAAACCAAAGATCTTGCTTCCTTTCGATATTTGCGCATATCGGATCGTAACTTCCTGAATTATGGCCCCTGATTATACTCAAAATCGCCTTTTTTTTAGCTTGGAGGTCACAATTATTATCCGATTTAAAAAAAACGTTTGATTATATTACCGTTACACCGTAAGGAAGGTTGAGTTCGAATTTCGGGAAAATCAGACCAAAATTGCCATACAAAATGGCCGCCGTTTGTACGCGAATACTGTTAAAAAATGGTATATCAAGGTTGTGGAGCCTGTAAAGGTCACAATTTTAATTCGATTTTGATGAGGAAGGTTGAGTTCTAATTTCGTGAAAATCGTACCAAAATTGCCGGACGAAATGGTCGCCGTTTGTACGCGAATAGTGTAAAAATATGGTATATCATGGTTGTGGACTCGCTACAGGTCACAATTCTTATCCGATTTTGATGAAAAGTCACATTTCTAGGTTGTGTACCGTCACACCATAATCATTGTCGGTTTCGAGTTTCATTAATATCAGATTGGAACTGACCAACTAAATGGCTGCTCCCAATACAGTATGAAATACAGGACTTAAAGATGTAGGAAAAATCACTTTCGGTATTGCTTGTTCTCTGTCCATCTCTCGAAAATGTGGGCGTATCCTGCCTGGCAGTGCCAGCCTATCTTGTTTTCTTTTTGGAAGTCCCTCCACAATTTGTTTGTGACAATTTTTTATCCGATTTTGACAAAATTATAAAATGTATGTTTATATCCAAAAGATCTTGTTTCCTTTCAGTATTCACTCATATCAGATCATAACTTCCTGTATTATGGCCCCTGATTGTATGATTGATCATATGTTTAGCTTGTGGACCCTCTAGAGGTCACAATTTTTATCTGATTTTAAAAAATGTTCATGTATATCACTGTTACATTGTAGTTACAGTTGATTTCGAATGTTGTGAAAATCCGACCAAAATTTTCTTTCAAAATGTTTGTGAACTTTCTAGAGGTCACAATTTTTTTTCTGATTTTGATGAAACTTAAATGTATGTTTATATCCAAAAGATCTCGGTTTCTATTAATATTGATGCATGTCAGACCCTAACATCCAGGATTATGGCCCTGTATCGTTTTTTTTAGCTTGTTTTCTGTCTTTCTCTGTCCATGTGGGCATATCTCGATTGGCAACTGCTTGTTACTTTTAAAGTTTTTAAACGTGATACAGGACTAAGTCTTTGATGTAAGAGATTGCGCTTTTTATTTTCAGTAAAAAAGTTTTTAAACGTGATACTGGACTAAGTCTTGATGTAAGAGATTGCGCTTTCTATTTTCAGTAAAAAAGTTTTTAAACGTGATACTGGACTAAGTCTTGATGTAAGAGATTGCGCTTTCTATTTTCAGTAAAAAAGTTTAATACTGGAAATCCAACCGATCCTATTAAATCAGTTCTGTGTCCTGGCTTAGGAACAGCAGTAGGAAGAATGCCATTTGATAGATGTGCTTTTCAGGTACATGTACATGTAGTGACATATTAATGTTTGCTTCTTAAATTAATGTCAGGTAGGCTGAAATTACATTATTCACAGACTGAAAATATAAATCCTACTTTTATCCTTTACGATACCAACTACATGTTATATTCCGGATGCAATGGTTAATGAGCATTATGAACGCATTATAGAGCAAAAAAAACCAGTTGATGCAACCTCTGTTATACATCATTCAAATGGGCATAGATTAAGCTTTTCATAATAACATATGTATGGTATATGGGCATGGTTCCTAGAGAAAGTATGTATTTAAACTAGGATTTGATGTTAAAATACGATCCAGGGGAAGATAACTAATCAGAAACACCACTTTACCAGGACTCACCCAGTCAAAGAAATATATAGGCTGTCAGTGTCACATCATTTTTGTAATTCATGTGTATGTTTACTTACTGGTCCTTCTGTATCAAAATCTTGAATATTCTGTAAAATTTGGGAGAAAATGTAAACTCATTTATATTGCTTGTACTTATGCCATTGCATCAGGAATAGTCTTCTTCAGCCAATGTAACAGCCCTTCATTTTTTTGTTTATTTTCTTATTGTAGATGAAGAATGCTTTTGACACATTTTTACTTGATAAATGTCCTCGAAGAATAAACCCAACAAGATTAGAACACATGTCTTTTGATACAGAAGTTATGCAAAGAGTAAGTATAAGTTTAAATTGATTTCTACTTGTCATGGAATTTTGAGGTCACTCGAAATATATATATATTATTTTTTTTTTGTAAGAAGCATTGTCATGATAATATAGCTTTAATTTATATGGATGCATGTATTTTAATGTATTTAAAAATGTTGCAGTATCATGTAAAGTGTGAAGATGATGATGATGATGAGGAAGAAGAAAATGATGATGATTGTGGTGATTGTAAAGAAATCATTGATAACGATAGCGATGATAACTCTGATACAGCTTCAACAGCTTCAAATAAATTACCTGTTTGAATTGAACTATAATGGACAATGTCTTTTGATTAGTTGTTATCAGGGAGTTTACATTTTTATGTGCTGTAATTTATTGTCGTCACCCTTGAGTATCTATTTGCAGTTGGTCTTCAGGGAGTTGATATTTTGGTTGTCAAACATTTTAAGAGGAAGAACCTTATTCATTTTGATTTTGATTTAAACAATATTTTGTTCAAATAAGATAGGTGTTGTATACATAAAGAGTTCTGAAGGTAAGAATTCAAAAGGATTCATTTCGATTTTAACTTGTTAGGTGAGGTCGTAACTGCTTGGATGGGGTAGTTGCTGGTTCAATTACGTTTCCTTGCCTGATAACCTATAACTTATAGTTGCTTGGCGAAGCAGATTTAGAAAAATAGTTTAGAGTTAATTACAATTGCAAGTTAATTACACTTGAGCAAAGTTTATAAATTTAAAAATAGTAAGTTAACACTTTAACTAAGTCTTCCATTGTAAATAATTCTACTAAAATAAGGTTGTGTTAGTATTAGTAGACATGGTATTGAGTGATTAAAAACATAATTAAGAAAACAAAGGACCACGTGCAGACAAAATATATAATTTAATTTTAGGTGTTCATTTTATGTCTATATTTGCTGGTTTTGATATACGACTGTCTCAGGTTATGTGTATACCTACCTCTTTATCAACCACATCTATTTATATTCTATATTATACCCTACTGTAAAATAATCAAGGTTTTATTTATATACATAGTTAAGAATATTTAATTAAACGTCCCATTTTCAGTTTGTTACAGCCAATACGTTTTGGTTGATTGTTAAATCATTTATGGACACATTTAAATATTAAGACAGGCCAAATTTGAATAATTATTGGGTCCCTCCATATGATTTCATTACAAGAAATTGAACCAAATAATGAAGCTATCTCGGTAAACCAGCAGAGAGCATTATAAATGTGACAAAGGATAGCCAGTATTACATAAAAAATGCTTGATAATGACTTCGATACTTGACAATGTTTTTGGGCCACTCAATCAAAAATGTTACTTTACAAATCAAAATAGTTGTAAATAGAATTTTTTGTGAACTACTTTGCATAATACTGTGATTGACTATGTAATATTTAAAAAAATATAAATTCTTATTTTTCACTATAATCCCTCATTTACTATCTTTTATTTCTTCATCATTTAGAAGTTGACTTAAAACTAAAATACACAAAAGTTTTATGGTGCATTGTTTTACTATAGATAGACTGACATTGTATGAAAGAAGATTCCTTTGCGGTGCACGGTTTACTCTAGAATGAAAGTTGAAGATTATATGGATAGTTTTTTCCTTTACATTTGTATAGGATAGAATTAGATGCCATATTGCCTTGTAATTTTTTTTAATATATTTATACAAGAAATACCTATATTTATTAGAATGTCTCTTTTCTATTTTAATGAATTTTATCTTTTATAGTAATTTTTATGAAATAAAGTAAAGAATAAAACATGGGCTTTATCTTTTCTGCTTGTTTTTCAAGTTGGAGATTGAATAGACAGAAAAGTATTTCTATCATAGAACATTGTCTTCATCAGCTGTTGGTTGGATGTTCGACCCGATTTCAATCATTTATTATTTGCTTACATCAAGTTTGAACATTTTAATTCATTTAGAAGAGAAACAGAGTTAAGGTGTAACATAGGACCCATTTTAATAATCCAGTGACGCTACAGCATATTCTGTGCAGATGAGACCCCATTTTCTCAACACATCTGAATGACAAGATACTGTTCTGCTTCTGCCAGGTCTTCCATCCTATGCCACTGACAAGAGGAAGTCACGCTGGAAAATCATGATGTACTTTCTCAGTCAACACTGGGTGCGAACCCGAGACCTCTTGGTTAGCGAGCCAGTGCTTTGCTTTAAGAGCCACCTTGAGTCCTTAAAACAAAATAAACTTCCACATAACCTGATTTAATGTGGTCATTAATGACTTCTATTTTTTTCACTGATTGATATTATTCCAATACTGCTTTTTTGTCCGCCGCCTTTCGATGAAAGCAGGGGACTATTAAAATAGGTTCGATTGTCTGTCTGTCACACTTTTTGGGACACAATAACTCTTTCTAATTGAGCTAGAATGTTCTAATTTGGTATAGGTGTTTATTATGTCAATGCCCCGATGGAGTTCGAAGATGAGCATTTTCTGCTTAGGCTTAGCAGAGATAAGCAATTTGATTGGTTGATGCTTTGGGACACGATAACTTTAGTGGTAATTAAGTGAGAGAGGTGTATAGTTTCATTACATCAATACCTTAACTTAGCTCATTAAAGAGCATTTTCTGCTCAGGGTAAGCAGAGCAATAAGCAATTTGATTGGCTGAGACTTTGGAACACAATAACTCTCTAATTGAGTTAAAATGTTCAAACTTGGTGTGTGTGTTTATTAGGGCAATGTCTTGATGGAGTTCGAAGATGAGCATTTTCTGCTTAGGGTATACAGAGATAAGCAATTTGATTGGTTGATGCTTTGGGACATGATAACTTTAGTTCTAATTAAGTGGGGGTGATGAAACTTGGTGTATAGTTTCATTACATCAATACATTGACTAAGTTCGATAATGAACATTTTCTGCTCAGGGTAAGCAGAGTGATAAGCAATTTGATTGGCTGAGACTTTGGAACACCATAATTACGGTAGAATGTTTAAACTTGATGTAATGTGCATTAGGTGAAAATCTTGACTGAGTTCAATGATTAACATTTCATGCTGAAGCTAAGCAAAGCTAATCAATTTCATTGGTTGATGCTTTGGGACACGATAATCTTGATGACACTTAGTGTATACTGTACTTTAGAAAGAAATAAATGTGTGATTAATTAATGTGTCGTCTATTTATTTTGGAATTTCGGTGGGGGCATCATCCTTTCTGTTAGCTTGTAATCCACCATTTAACCAATAACATGAATAACCAGCAAAAAAAATAAAATAAATTCATTTTAAAAATTTCAACTTTTAATGTAAAAATCAAATACTCTAAGACATAATTTAAAACAAAAACCAAATAAAATATAATCATTAAAGCTGTTGATGAGAATAAAATTTCTAAAAACATTAAACTTACATCAGTACCTGGTACTACAAAACAGATAAACATATACACAATTTATTTAATACAATAATGCAATGGAAAACATGGAATAATTTAATCAAACATGGTTTACAGAGGCCGGTGCTTATACTCAAATTATACATTAACAAGTCATGTTCATTAACAAATTATTTAATTTAATAAAAAAAAAAAACCACTTTAAATTGATTATAGTTAATTTTTAAACTGGTGTGATATAGTACCAAAGGATAAAGCTGGTTGTGGTCAGGCATATAGCCAGAATCTAGATTTATGAAAAAGAGGGGAACCTTCATGTACACTGGTTATGATTATTACCGTTATATTGATAACTAGCAAGATACCCAGCTTAGTGCGGGGTACGAATTCACCAAGTGTGCCCACTGTTATTCGGCTGAATGATTCGTCCAAATCAAACATGTTTGATATGTTTGGCCAATCATCACTCGTATCAAAAGTCATGTGATTGTTTGAAGACATGATTGCTGCCTTATTTAATCATGTGACGTGAAAGGTGACGTCATCGACTGGTGAATTGGGTGAAGGATTCGTCTTGTATGCCCATATATTTGGCCAGATTTCGCTTGCCTGCTATTCGGCCTTATCCTTTGACTAGTGTGTCCACCGCTTAATACATTCACATGGTGGGTGGATGTGGGGGTGGAGGGCTGCAATTAAGCATGATTCACCCATGACCCATATTCAATGGCCTAAAACATTCACAGGGTCATGCTGGCTAATTTGATACTACATATTTAGAGGTGGGGCGTGGCAACTAAAGAGTGATGGGCAAACATACATACATACATACATAGTTATTTATTTATATAGATTACTCAAAAAATTTTTACATGTGAGATAAAAAAAATATACTTTAGATTAAATTTATTAAAATATAATGTACAAAATTGATATCATCATAGTACATCTTATGTGAAAAAAAGGAAACAATAATGACAATTACTTTTAAGACTTGTCTCTTTAATTATCAAATCACAACTATAAGTGTGTAACTGGAAATCAATAATGATATCCCTCTCATTTTGTTCTGAATTAGTTATCTATATGCTAAAATTACATGAAGCCACTTTTTATAACATAGAACAGAGGATAAGAGGAGATAGGTACAGTATTCAACAATCGATTGATTCAGTTGTTTATTTGTTTTTATATCTATTGTTGTGTCGAATCAGCACGATCGTTGATATAGTTTGTTCAACCTCTCCTCCGAAATTACAAAGCAAGTATGGGCAGACATAGAGTTGATTGGATTGATAACGTGTACGATCGTATCGATCGTGTACTATCATTCACAGCTGTAGAGTTGATTGGATAGATAGAATGTGTACGATTGTATACGATTGTGTATGTTTGTGTATGATCGTGTACGTTTGAATACGATCGTAGAGTTGATTGGATTGTTCGAATGTGTACGATCGTATTGCAATCGTATTGATCGTGCAACATGTGCCCAGTCATAGAGTTGTTTGGATCGATAGACTATGTATGATCATACACGATCTTGTTATCATTGAGTTTTTGCTGAGTTGATTGGATCGATACTAAAGCATACATCATTACGATCATATTGGGTTCATATGATTTGCACGAACGTACTATGAACGAAACGAGTTGATAGGGTTGACACAGTTGATATATTTGTCGAATCAATCGATTGTCATATATTGTACCATAATGGATAAGAGCGGTTGCATACATATTGATTTCCTAGGTATTGCATTAATTTCATGAAACATAAATTTTTCATACAGTAATCATAATTGGTTGTATAAAATTATAATTCCACACTTCTCACTTTTAATTTTATTGCCATGACAGTATGGACTACACTATAATATTGCCATTTTATGTTATGACCATCAATTTGTGACCCACTGGGGTTTCTTTAATACCACAGTATGCAAATCTGCTATTGGTAATCCATAATGTTTGTGACCTTCTTATCTGTAGTGTTTATATTAAGTAACCAACAGAAACAAACATTAACTAACAAACCAGAACATCAACTACATAATTATCCTACAATTCAATACAGAAATGTATGCTCTTAATAAACAGATTTGTATTCTTATATAACAACATATCCAGTATCATCCTCTAACATATAAACACTTCATTTACGGGTTTCTGCTTGCAGAATTACAAATAAGTCCATCATATATTCACATACAATGCAAGACAAAACTCTTCTGATTATGTCTTAAGTAACTTTTGCTATGGTTGGAAGTATACACAAATACTTTCTTGATTAATAATGATTACTCGATGGCATTAAAAGCACAGCAAAGTTGAAGTTTATAAGAGATAGTACGATCAAGAAAAATAACAATACAGTGTGTAGAAGATACTGGTAACCATGAAAAATAAGACAAATGAAGCACCATAAGAACACCAGCACCATATACATGAACAACAGTAACAACTGTTTTACAGACAACAATATATACACCTTACTTTTAATTACAAGAAGTTATAAAAAGTATTTATCTTGTATAACTATTGAGGTAGACCTATATGTCGTTAGTAGATTAGTAATCAAAGTATAAACAGGTAGGGTATGCTTATAGTTATTGAAAAACCTGACCATACTTTATCATAGGTTACTATGTCATGCTAAACCTGGCAAAATACACATACTATGGCACTTCTTTGTTTTTATGAACTTTGAATTTGAATGGCTCTCAGAATCAATGACACTATATTTCACATTTTGAATCAATGACAATATATTTCATATTTTGAATCAATGACAATAGATTTTACTTTTAGAATCAATGAAAATATTTTATTTTCAGAATCAATGACAATATATTTTATTTTTAGAATCATTGATGATATTAAATTTTATTTTTAGAATCATTGATAGTACTATATTTCATACTAACTGTAGGGTAGTCGCAACAGACCCACATCAAAATTAGTGCAAAGAATAAGATTTTAGTTCTTGGAACATGGTTGGCACTTCAAAATTCTTTTTATTTCCTTTCTTCTCTTTTTCAACAAAACTGTTTGAATAATTAAAATTGCCCTGATATAGACACAAAGCTGATGTATACAATGAAATAAAATCAAATTATTGAAAGAAACACTAATAGTAAGTACAGCAGGCCGATACTGCACACAACTAACAAAAAACAAACAAAAGATTTTTAAAAAAATTGTGTAATCAATAAGAATATAATTCTAATATAAAATTTTTAACATAATATTGATAAAGAACTTTTTACAAACAACCATCAAGATAGAACTTGATAGATAGTAAACTTAAACATAACTAACATGAAAATAGCCATTTGAATTACCTTTTATAAATACAAATAGCCAACAAGTTGACTTATAATAAATAATAATTCCTCTGCATTATGTACTTCTCAACTAAAAAAAAAAACGGATGTTACTGAGTTCGCAGAATAAATTGTGACAAATCTTAATGCAACAAATTTTAATTAATGAAAGTAATTACATGTAGTAACTTTGGTTGGTCTTCTCAAAGGCTCTTTCTCTTAGCTCCAAATTTTAAAGTTTTGAAACTTAAAAATAAAACTGATGAGGGGATATCTATCTTATCATCATTCTCAAGAACTAATTTCTAAAACTTGAATGGGTTTAGTCTTATCACCTATGTATTTAATAAATTTTTTATTTTCCATCGTGATTCACCTTACTTAATAATCATATTTGATTAAATTGTAAAATAATGTTATTAATATGAATTAAACAGTAGTACAAAATACAACAGATATATAATAATACTAATACAAAAATATTTAAATTAAGCATTATACACTGTAAGTAAGAAGTAAATCCTGCAAGTAAGAACCAGATCCTGTAAGTATGAAACATATGTAAGTAACATGCAGATTCTGTAAGAAGTTGAGACATATCATAGGTATAATCTTATTATTATGCGTAAACATTTTAATGTTGAACACTATTCACTTGGCATGAAACAATAACAATAAATGTACAACATTTATTGCAATACATACACAAAAATATGCAATTTTTAAAAATAAAAAAACTCAATTAGGTATCAGCTTCTTACAATATAACAATGACAAGAAAATAACAAATTAAAATCCATGTACATGTGTATACAATATACTCCACATATTAAACAATACAATCAATACTATATAAATATTTAACAAACTGAATTTTATCAACTAAGATAAAATCACAAGTATCAAACAGGCTTGGCAATTATTTACCCTACACTTGCTGATAAACAAATTCTTTCTATGGCAACCAAACAATTCTAATTACTCATCTAAACTACTTCTTTTAAAACCAACCTGAGCTAATGCAAATCACTGACATGGAAGAGGACTTAACATTTTAAAGAGATACAGTCTTACACAATGCCCAAGTCTTACAGTGATATCTGTAAGCAAATCTAACAGAAATTTTCTAAATTATTTTTATGTCGCTTGGTATATTTCACAGTGATGATTTTTCACTAACAGTAATCAGACATCCATAAATTTGATATGCTAAAACTTTTCTGCTTTTCATAGATATAAAAGAAATAACTACCGTAACTATTGCTATGTCTGAAATATGTCAGCTAAAAGCTTTAGACAATAACTGAAAGAATCCAAAATTGGACTACCGGTATATTTGTAATACAAATTTCTTTTTGTTATTTCAGGTTAGCTTTAACTTCCTATTAATAAATAATATCCTCACATCATAACCATCTTCCAAACATTCATTATCTGATTAAATATATTAATGATCCACCTCAAACCATAATATTTTTCTTACTTTTAATATTTAGCATTTGTCTTGAGGAAATTAGAAAACCAATGTCTTCTGGCATTAAAGTTGATGTTTCAAAATTTATTCCAATCAAACCAAGATTTTGTGCCATATTAATGTCATTCACATTGCCAAGCTTTTGCTCTAAAGTCTCTCTGTCTTATTCTTGAATGGTGACCAAGGAACGGACAATTTTAATTTAAAGTGAGATAACCAGTGGTGTTGTGGCCAGACTCAGGCTTACAACTCTTCCCAGATTAGTTTACTCACAACTTTTACAACTACAGTTTTGCACTCATACTTTCTACTAAACCCTCAGGGACACCTTAACAATATCTTGCCACCCTTCCTGTGACAATCCCACACCACCACTAGTGATAATGTAAATGAGAATATTATATTAAGTGAAACTGAATATTTTTAAACAGGACTATAAAAATAAAATGATTCTTGCAAAATCATTGTCGCTATACTTTTAAGCAGTAGATGAATCACCATTATCTGGTACTAGTTGAGCTATTGGTATAAAATTAGACTTTTCAAGACTGGTTAATGAACCTAAAACATCTTCAGGCATATGATCAAAGACCATTTTATGACTGATAATAATTTCGTTGAAGTCATCCGGATGAGCCCACACTGCTGAAAATGTAGGTTTCCCACAACACCCACTGCAAAATAACATCAGTCAGTGAAAAATATTAGTCATTTCTTAATAAAATTGTTTATTTGTTATAAACTGTCAGGTTAACGACTGGTAACAAATATTAGATAAAGGTACAATGAAATCGCAACAATATTGTCATGGTTAAAACATGATATATTAAGTTGTTGAATCTTACAAACCTTCATTTTCTCTAATACATTTGGTAAATTTAATTCATAAATTGGTTAGCCACCAATAAATTAACGTTTATTTAAATAGATGACTTAGCGAGAATGAGTAATGTATTTTTAAATTGAAATGCATATATTCAACACTTAAATAGCTCATTACTGACAATAAATTTCTGTCTGTTTTGAAATATTTTCTTTTACTCAAAATCCTATCTACATGTTTGAAAGTTTTTAAACATAATTTATAAACTATAACTCACCTTTCTTCTTCCTCTTCTATAATATGTAAAATTTGACCTGGTGGATGCATTGGCCATTCTACATCATTTACCATATTATTGGTGTTTACAAAAGCAGTTTTTAGCGATTCCTGGCAATAACAAAATTATATAGATACATGTACTATATAACATTTAAAGATCATACATCACCATCAACCATTTACATAAAATGATTTAAAACAACATAGCAAACCAAAGCTTAAAGGATAACTCCAGCCATTACTATTTCTACATATTTGATTAATTATCTAAAAATAAAATGGCTTCGAAAGTACAAATCATTTTGACTTAGGTATTTTTGAAACTAATCATTTCGACTTTCATTTGCATTCAAGATGCTTGAAGAGAATAAGGTTATCTTATAAAGGATTTTAGACAATAAATTCAAAGTATAGTCATTATAATGAAATTTTAGTTTAATGTGAATTATGTATTATGATTTATTTAACAATAAGTTGTTTTAGTTATTATTTATATGACACGGTAGCTATAATTTATTAATTTATTATAACGACAACGTTCTTTAATCAATATTTTTAAGATAGCTGATGTGTATCAAATAATGAACTGCTTTAATTAAAACCATATACCACAATAATGAGATTTCAATGTTAATAATATATCATTTTCAATTTACTAGGTTTAAAATCAATTACTAATAATTATCAAATAAACATATAATCCATTGTGTGTTAGTTAATAGTTAGAAAATAATGAGAGCATGGATTATATTTTTAATTCCATCTTCCACCAAATTATATATTACTCCATATAAATTCCACTCCATGGCCTATCCTGAATTCCAGACTGTTGCAGTTGCATTCACTGGACAGTGTCTTATGCAAAAAAAAACAAACCCTTTTTTGGTGGTGGGGATCACACTATCTTATTTTCAAATAAGCTTGCCTGATTAATTTTGAATTTGTCAGATAAAAATAATATTTTGGGGGCGCCTCCTTCGCCTTTATAAATTAAATGAATCAACATTGGTATCACAGAACATCAGATAAACAGTTTTAAGGGTTTTCCACATAGAATTAGTTAGTTTTATTCACTGAAAAATATCTGACATTTTTCTTTTTTGTTCATAACATAGCAATTATATATTTATCAGGTAAATGTTGCCTTACATATTCCAATATTACAAAAAATACTCAGTTTAGACAAGAATGGTAGGCCTACATTAATTCAATAGTCAATTATGTTGACCCCCATCATGTAGCATTATTTATTTCAGAATGCATACATTTCTCCACTGAAAGTAAATATTTCAAATATGTTTACCAGCATGATAATATCATGGTTTGCATTACAATATAAACTCATTACTATCATTTATATTGAGAAAAGTGTTTCTCCCATACAACCCACCAGGAATCCTGCAAATGATTCGAACTGATCTGTGAAGTATCCATGGAGATCATGTATGTAATTGTAGCCCATTGGCTGATAAAACTCCAAATTCTAGAGCATCAATATCAATTACAACCTTTCCATTCCTAATCCATGTATTTCATGCTTTGGTGCTTACATTGTTTACATAGGTTCATTCATATGGTGTCATGCACAGCTTTATTCCATTATACATACAACAACACAAAGAGCTGTGCATAACTAAATAATGATTGACCAAAACACCATAAACTGTTAAACATGCATTATGCAAGAGCTAAATCTGCCAATTGCAGATCTTTATTTAGGTCTAAAATGTTATATAAATTATTAATTTGACATTTATTAACATGACAATAAATCAAATCTTGATGCCATCGGACCCAATTAAAACCAAAATTATTATTTTCCAAAGTCTCAATGAATCAAATTGTTTATCTCTGCTTAGCCTTAGTGGAAAATGCGCAGGAGTAAACTCTGTCAAGGCATTCACAGAGAATTACGAAAGTCTTCTAATATCTCTGTAAAAGACAGCTGTCTTCAATGGCTGGAATTTCTCTAAAAGACCTTAAACGGCTATTTTACATGCAAAATGATTTCTTCAGAAGTAATTTCCATTGATGTTGTCCATTGTGGCATGAGGTCCCAACAAAATTTATAAAAGAAGATTTGCGGTATACATGTATTTAAACTTCAATCAAGGTACAAATTCTTGCTGTTCCTTTTTAAAGACAGTGACTAATGTATGAATGACTTCACATTTCTTTACAAACTAGCAGTACTATAAACATACAAGTATCTACCAGAAGAGCTCAAGAAAAAGTCAAAATTAACTACAGATCCTTTTTTAGTGCAAACGGGGCTGTATGGAATGCATCACTGTAGTTAAAATCCCCCCCCTCCCAAATAATAGACTGAATAAGGTCCCAAAGAATGATCTTGATTTTGAAACCTAAGTCAAATTGTCTGAAATTCTACATGTAAAAATATTTGGGCTTCATGAAAAAGTATCCAAATATAGTAATGCTATCTATATGAAAATAAAACATCAACAATATCGCCCTCCTTGAGAGCATATCATTGAAATTTTCACAATATAGAAATATAGACAAAAGTACATATTATGTGGCCATACAACCAATATAGATGGAAATTAATACACTTAAATATTTTAGTGGATATATTTACAGATAAAACACAGTATTTGTGACAAAAGCATCTCATCAGGGTGAAAAAATAAACTGCCATGCAATGCAATTCTAAGCCATCTGATTACAACACAGATCCGATTTTGTTTCATATTTCATAGTTCAAAATTTTGTTTTACTTGTCTTCACAACACTAGGATCTGGAAGATATGTTATACAACAGGCCTTCTGGGTGATGTGAGGAATTACCCAATAAAATGGTCTGTTACGGCAAGTTCTTGGTGTGCTGTGCACAGAACTGTTGGTATTGGGTAAACCACTAGAAACGTCAATGTCTGACATCATAGGGTCAAAAGCTGCTGGTATGACCTCCGACACTACATTCCACTACAACTGGTCAGATTTTCATGTAGAAGAGGTCATTTAGATCTGTACTTTAATCAGATTGAATTCTAAGTATCAATAGTTCAAATTTGTACTTTTTTCATTCCAGAAGCTGGTACAAATACACTTCAGTGAAGCTTTTTAAGTATGGGTCACTGGGTAACTTTGAAAGAAAGATTGCCAGACACCGAAATATATGCCCACGGCAGCTAAATTGTCTGATCAGTTGACAAAGGGTTGTCACATATTTATTCTTTTGTAGTTAATTGGGGGAATTTACAATTTTCGTCGTTTGAGGGTTCTACAAATTGAAACAAGCATTTTCATTTTGGAAGTAATTTATCGAACTTGTTGAAATTTGACAGGCTTTTTGTTTTCCTAATTCAAAAAATGCATATAAATTCCATACAGATCGAATGACAACATTGGTTTAACAAAGTGAACTCAGGGTCATAATTCTAGACTTAATCAAAAGAACTTGCTGAAATTCAATAGGTTTCGTTGTTTCACTAATCTAAATGTAAATATAAATTTCATACAGATTGGATGATAATTTTGGTGTTGGAGCCTTGACAAGTTTCGGCAAAGTAAAACAAGGCCCATATATCTCGACGTCATGAATGCAAATTGCTGAAATTCAATTGGCTTCTTCTTGTCACTGATTTAAATAATGCAAATAAATTTCACAAAGATCAGATGATAACTTTTAGCGTTTGAGCGTTCACAAGGTTCAACAAAGTTAAACAAGGGCCATAACTAACTGTAATTAACAGAAATTAACGAAATTCAAAAGGATTCTTCTTTTTACTAGTTCAAATGAAACAAGGGACTTAAGTCAAGAAGCAATTGGAAATTAAATTGGCTTCTTCATGTCACTAATATATACAACATACATGTATATCAGTTTTAAAACATTGTATGATAACTTTGGGCATTAGAGCGTTCACAAGAAATTGAGGACGACAAACGCACAGGGGCGACAGCAATATAAATCCACATTTCCATATGGTCATATAAAAAGTGAAAAAAATCAAATATATTTTAGATTATAAAATTGCACATTGAAAAGTATAATACTACTACAGATCACACTTATATTGTAAGTTTTCAGTGTTTTTCATGCATATGTCCACTGTGATTATGAAAATTTGACAGAAACACAGGTTTTTTGTCATTTAGTCATAACACCCTTAATACACTTTCTATTTGTATACCGGTACTTCAACTACCAAACTTCATTATAGGAACTGTCCAATAAGCATGCATTTAAATCCATCCCAAAAGTCACATAAAATATTACCGGTAATTTGAGTTTCAAAATACAATTGATTGAAGTGGGACAACTTAACTCAATTAAAAAAGATAGGCTGGCACTGCCAGGCAGGATACGCCCACATTTTCGAGAGATGGACAGAGAACAAGCAATACCGAAAGTGATTTTTCCTGCATCTTTAAGTCCTGTATTTCATACTGTATTGGGAGCAGCCATTTAGTTGGCCAGTTCCAGTCTGATATTAATGAAATTCGAAACCAACAATGATTATGGTGTGACGGTACACAACCTAGAAATGTGACTTTTCATCAAAATCGGATAAGAATTGTGACCTGTATGATATACCATATTTTTACACTATTCGCCTACAAACGGCGACCATTTCGTCCGGCAATTTTTGTATGATTTTCACGAAATTAGAACTCAACCTTCCTAATCAAAATCGAATTAAAATTGTGACCTATACAGGGTCCACAACCATGATATACCATTTTTTTTAACAGTATTCGTGTACAAACGGCGGCCATTTTATCTGTCAATTTTGGTCCGATTTTCCCGAAATTCAAACACAACCTTCCTTACAGTGTAACGGTGATATAATCAAACGTTTTTTTAAATTGGATAATAATTGTGACCTCCAGAGGGACCACAAGCTAAAGAAAGGGGGATTTTGCGTATAACCAGGGGCCATAATTCAGAAAGTTACGATCCGATATGCGCAAATATCGAAAAGAACCAAGATCTTTGGGCTATAACCATGAATTTCAAGTTTTATCAAAATCGAATTAAAATTGTGACCTTTACAGGGTCCACAACCTTGATATACCATTTTTTAACAGTATTCGCGTACAAACGGCGGCCATTTTGTATGGCAATTTTGGTCTGATTTTCCCGAAATTCGAACTCAACCTTCCTTACGGTGTAACGGTAATATAATCAAACGTTTTTTTAAATCAGATAATAATTGTGACCTCCAAGCTAAAAAAAAGGCGATTTTGCTTATAATCAGGGGCCATAATTCAGGAAGTTACGATCCGATATGCGCAAATATCGAAAGGAAGCAAGATCTTTGGGTTATAACCATGAATTTCAAGTTTCATCAAAATCGAATCAAAATTGTGACCTCCACAGGGTCCACAACCTTGATATACCATTTTTTAACAGTATTCGCATACAAACGGCGGCCATTTTGTATGGCAATTTTCGTCCGATTTTCCCGAAATTCGAACTCAGCCTTCCTTAGGGTGTAACGGTGATATAATCAAACGGTTCTTTAAATCGAATAATAATTGTGACCTCCAAGCTAAAAAAAAGGCGATTTTTCGTATAATCAGGGGCCATAATTCAGGAAGTTACGATCCGATATGCGCAAATATCGAAAGGAGACAAGATCTTTGGGTTATAACCATGAATTTCAAGTTTCATCAAAATCGAATCAAAATTGTGACATCCACAGGCTCCACAACCTTGATATACCATTTTTTAACTGTCTTCGCGTACAAACGGCGGCCATTTTGTATGGCAATTTTCGTCCGATTTTCCCGAAATTTGAACTCAACCTTCCTTAGGGTGTAACGGTGATATAATCAAACGGTTTTTTAAATCGAATAATAATTGTGACCTCCAGAGGGACCACAAGCTAAAAAGGGTGATTTTTCGGACAATCAGGGGCCATAATCCAGGAAATTACATTCCGATAGCCGCAAATATCGAAAGGAACCAAGATCTTTGGGTTACAAACATGCATGTCAAGTTTCATCAAAATCGGTTCAAAATTGTGACCTCTATAGGGTCCACAAGCTAAAAACGTGATTTTTCGTACAATCAGGGCCATAATCCATGAAGTTTTGATCCGATACATGCCAATATCGAAAGCAGCCGAGATCTTTTGGGGATAAACCTATATTTCAAGTTTCGTCAAAATCGGATTAGAATTGTGACCTGTAGAGAGTCCACAAACAAATTGTGGACGGACGGACGGACGGACGTCCGGACGGACAGGGGCGACGACATAATACGTCCACATGAAAATGTGGGCGTATAAAAATGGCCATATATGGACTTAGAATTTGGAGGACATTAAGAGAGGTCATTTTTAAAAATGTTGAATATAAGAAATGAACTGTAAATTCTGAAAGGTGTTTCCAAACTGTATATAACATCAATAAATTGAAAACAGGACAAATACTGTGTTTTAACCGTTCGTATAATATACACTGTTAGGTTTGCTGTAGGTTAGGAACATGCCATGCGCATTAATTTAAAGCAAGGACATTTGGTTAGACATTGTGAAGCAAATGAAAAATGTTTTATTACCTTGAACTTTTCAATCAAAAGCTGAATCAAACACAAGCAATAAACAGGAAACAAAATAAAATGTGGAAGTGGTGCTTAATTTACAAAAAGGTCTTTAAGAAAATATAAAGAACCAGTGCAAAAAAGGACAACTTAAATTCTGTATTTTATCGATTTCTATTCTATTTCTAATCACATATTCTATGTCTACGTGTAGCTCTATTGGGTGTCTAAGTTGGTCTTTACAACGGATCTATGGTACATTATACAGGGTTTCAAAAAAAAATATATCTTACATTATGAAACCTTTAACCATAGCAGTATTTTTTATTACATTATTTGAAGGTTGAAATCGTTTATGAAAAGCTTACTAATAATAATGGGAAAGTTCCAGTATTCAAAGACAGCACAGAAAAGTAATAATATATATTGATTAAGAGTGAATAAGCCGCTTGAGAGTTTATAAATTTTCCAGTGATTTCATTTAAATTAGTTTAACATTTACAGTATTACCTGTCAGAGACAAATCAAGAAACAAAACTAAAATTTCAGATTAAAAGTAATGGAACCAATTATCATTAAAGTGTGGTTTAAAAATGCTTACGGGGAAATATATGCAGATTTGTGATTACTACAACATATACCATACATACAAAACTGTATCAAATAACTAGCTTATAATAGATGGACTTACCCCTGTTGATTCTACATCATATGATTTACTAGAGTGGTTAGAATGAAGTTGGTCTTTCATTAAACAATCACAAAATTGACGGAAACATCCTCCAGCTAGTATTCTATACTACAAAAATACATTACATAATTCAAATTCATTTAAAACATCCTTTTTTTGAAAGGTTTTCACAAGGTTTTTCAAAGTGATCAAGGGTCATAACTCTGGTAGTAATTATCGGATATCACTGAAAATCAACAGGCTTCTTCGTCTCATGACCTTAAACACCATGTATAAATTTAAAGTCAATCGGATATTAACTTTAGCCTTTAGAGCGTTCACAAGAAATTGTGGACGACAGACCGACGACAATATACAACCACATTTCCATGTGGGCGTATAAAAAGTATGTCAATACAAGTATGTCATCACATTGATAGCTAAGGGCAGGGGACAATTAAAGATAGGTTCCCAGAAAAGTATTTATCGGGTGGTTAGTGCCTATAAAAGTATGGCAATTTGGTAAATATGGAAAGTAGAGATATCCAATCTTACTTGAAAAATACTGGATTCCCTGAAAAACACTCATGGAGTGTATACAGGACAAAAATGTAAGGGTTCCCCTCTACGATTAGGAATATCTGCATGATTGGCATTGAAGGTTGCACGCGAACATTGAGGGCTTTGTGTACATGTTGATAAAACTTTATGAAAAGTTAGATGTACAACACGTTCTTAGATAAAAATCACTGAAAAAGATGCGGACAGTGGATAATCAGAGAATTTAATTAGGATTTGATATTTGTAATAAATAGACAGTGATTACAGACAACATCGTCTTGTGTATGCAATGAATTCTCCTCCGACTTTGCCGCCGTTGCTATAGGTACAGAGAGGGAAGTCCCCTGACACTCCTTTGATCGATTTTTATAGCAGGATATTCCTTGGCAATTAGAATGTTTTGAGAAGGAATTGAAGTAAAATTATGATAAATTAATTTGTTTAAATATGTTTTTAGTCGAAATATATCATCAAATCACCCAGTTTGTCCGCAGGAATGTATCTCTAATGTACCAGCACTACATTAGCAGGTCAATGTATATAAATCCGCATTTTTTAAAAACATTTAAAGACACATTGCCTAATGTCGTATAGCTTCACACATTGCCTAATCTCATGTAGTTGTTCTATTTCTCAAGAAAAGAGAAATAACGATATTTTCACCTACCTTTGGATGACGACATTCAGCCAATGCTTTCAAAATCTGACATTTAAGTTTATTCATGGTTGGCATACCAAGACGTGGAATGACATCTTTGCCCAGTATAACTGAACAAATATAGTCTTGGGCATGTTGACTAGCATTAGGACTGGAATAGATAATAACCTATCAGACACGTTTAACTTTACTTGCATTAAAATATGACATTGTGCAAAAGCATGTTTGTATCGTCGCCATGTTGAGCAAACAAAATAAAATTATATCTTTTTTCCATATCTGTAAATAAACTTTGTGGATGTTATTTTTTGCCAGGGCAGTGGTATAACCAATAATGTATACTATCAGTATTTATTGATCGTCTCACTATTTTATCCACTACAGGATAAATAAAGAATACTCCTGGCACTGCTTAAGAAAAATGGTTTTCCTGATTGTTGCTGAAAAAATAAATGATATCTGTAATGTGCATATAGTGATCTTACCTAAGCAATCCTCCTGGTGGTGAGAAAGCATAACAAATCAGATCCGGATAATCAGGTCGTAATTTCATTGCTAAGATGGCTGCTGCTCCAGCACCTAAACTGTGACCTGTGATAACTAGACCGGTAGCCTCCTGACAAATAAATATGTAAATTATCACTCTTTTTCAGAAACCATTTAAGAATACAATTAATAAAATTATAGAAGGTGGCTTGAAAACTATGAGTGGTTTAGAGCTATAGAATCCCTAGAAAACTAGAAAAGTTGAATCATCAGTCCAAAAATGATTCAATCCCATTCAGATATGATATGATGAATAGAATATTCCACCTATTTATGTTTCTCACTTTGTAACAGCCGCCACCTTATTTACTGCAAACCAAATTGATGGATCAGTTTTAATCTGATTGATTCCATGGTGGGAGGTTATATGTAGTGTCAAAAAATACTGTGTATATATAAATTAGCAAAAATAGTACTTACGGGTAATGCATCAAATGCTTTTTCAATCAACTGTAACTCTTTTAATTGTGATTCTATATATAGGGCACATTTTAACATACCACAATGAACATAACAAGCTGTTACACCTTCCACATGAACATTAACACCAACAGCAGATAAATCTGTTAAAGCATCCTGACAAATTATAGAAATAAATAATCAATCTTGATATAAAAGATAGGTTGCCAGGCAACAAAACATACGCCCACAGCAGCTAAATCGTCTGGGCAGTCAACAAGAGTTGTCGCATATTTTTACTTTTTTTGTTAATGAAACATTTATAATACACTAAAATCTGATTAGAATGCTAATTTTTAGAATACAAAACATTTAATATCATGAATTTAGCTGTTCAGTTGTCAAAATTCATTGAAAATCAATATACTTGTTCGTCTCAAGACCTTAAACTTTGTGTATCAATCTGAAGTTAATCGGATGATAAGTTTGGCCTCTAGAGCATCACAAGATTTTTCAAAGTGATCAAGGGAGATAACTTTGACAGTAATTATCGGAATCGCTGAAAATCAATAGGCTAATTCGTCTCATGACCTAAAACACTGTGTATAATCTAAAGTCAATTGGCTATCAAGTTTGGCCTCTAAAGCGTCCACAAGATTTTTCAAAATGATCAAGGGCAATAACTCTGGCAGTAATTACCAGAGTTTGCTGAAAATTAAAAGGCTTCTTCGTTTCATGGCCTTAAACACTGTGTATAAATTTAAAGACAATAGGATATTAACTTTTGCCTCTAGAGCGTCCACAAGATCTGAAGTGATCTAGGGCCATAACTCTGGCAGTAAATATCGGCTTCTTCGTCTCATGACTTTAAACACTGTGTATAAATTTAAACACAATCGGATATTAACTTTGGCCTCTCGACTGTTCACAAGATTTTTTGAAGTGATCAAGGCCCATAACTTTGGCAGTAATTATCGGCAATCACTGAAAATCAATAGGCTTGTTCGTCTCATGACCTTAAACACTGTTATAAATTCAAACTCAACTTTGGCCTCTACAGCGTCCACAAGATTGTTTGAAGTGATCAAGGACCATAACTCTATCAGTTATTATTGGAAATCGCTGAAAAAAATAGGCTTCTTCGTCTCATGACCTTACATGCTGTGTATAAATTTAAAGTCAATCGGATATTAACTTTAGACTCTAGAGCATCCACAAGCAATTATGGACGCTGGACCAACAGACGGTTGGACGGACGGGGGCGACGACAATATACGACCACAATTCAATGTGGGTGTATAATAAAAACGAATATAGGGCATTTATTGTGTATACCTTAAAACATACATGTTAGCAATTAAGAGAAAAAAATTTGTACCATAGTCTATAGTTACAAGTTCTCAACCATTGTTTTTCCTAATTGAAAGATCAAGTGTTGGACTTTGTAATGGTTCTTTATATTGGCATATTCATAAAACGGAAAAACAAAATATAATATAGTTGTCCATATGCTCCTTTAAGAGACTTTGTGATTACAATTTTCACTTAACATATTTTTAAATTAAATGAGTTCTATAAGTTGACTTCATGGGTTGATTATATAGTTTACCTAATTACAACTAACCTCTAAAGACATTGTCCCTCTAATAGCTATTACCACTTTATTCTCTTTTCTATCAACAGCAACAAAAAATGGAATTTCTGCAACCTAGAAACAGAATGCAGTATAAATAATTAATGTTAGTTTGGCATAAACATAGAGTGTGTCAAGAGCTACCTTTTGGTAGGCTATATCTATATTATATGTATATGAAATTCACTTTTTTTGCTTCATCACAATGTTATCTTTAATGAGTTACTAATTATAGATCCATTATCATAGTTGCTGTATGATTTTGGAATGTTACCAAACAGTATAGTAAAATTTAGGGGCTTTACTATATACCAGAAAAAAACGGAAAACAACCGGAAACACCATATTATACTGAATACCAGAAAACACTGGAAAAACACTTAATACCTGAAAACACACTAAATACCAAATTTACACACCAAATTCTTAAACCTAACTTTTAAATACTGGAAAACACCCTAGATAGGTAACCTGGAGCTGGGCTATACTATACATCGGAAACTAACCCTAACCTTTGAGGTGTTTTCCAGTATTTAGTGTTTTTCCTGTAGTTTTCCAGTGTTTTCCGGTGTTTTTTGGTATATGGTATTGTTGAAATCTAGGTTTATTTTTGTCTTTACTTTTGCAGACACTAGTATGTTTAACTATGATGTAATTATATCAATAATGTTGTTAAATATGAGTATTGACTCAAGATTTGTGTGAGTACTGGGTATATTCATCCTTCGACAGGATGACTACACTACTATATTGGATTGACATGAACTGAGTAGGGTCAACTCCAGTTAGTTGGGGTAGGTTGCTTCTTTTCAAAGCCAATATAATGAAATATCATTGACAAGAGTATTATTTGGAAATAATTACCTTATTATGATAGCTGACATATATCAAATCTTTTCTGTCTAGACCAGTTTGCATCAAAATACCAGCTGTGTTACAACTACATGCATTATCACTGACTACATGGTCTTCTTTTCTTATACAACTACAGCATCTACAAATACAAATACATTATCACTCATTATATGGTATTCTCTTCTTAACTACAACATGTACAAATATAAATTCATTATCACTTTATTATATGGTCTTCTACTCTTATATAACTACAACATGTACAAATAAACATACATGTTGAGTTTTATCAAAATCTGATAAAAATTGAGACTTCTATAGTGTCCATGAGGTAAAAATGTGATTTTTCGTACAATGAGGGGTCATTACCCATGAAGTTAGGTCTAAACTCTAATACATACCAAAGTTGAAGGGAACCAAGATTTTGGGGATACAGATCTATATTTCAAATTTTGTCAAAATCAGATAAAAGTGTGAACAGAAGGACAGGAGTGACGACAATATACATCCACATAAAAAATGTGGTTTGTCTGAGGAAATGTTGACAAGATTTATAAACATATAGGGACGGACGTGACAAAAATTACATGGCACTTAAATCTCAAGTGGTTGTCATACTTCCTTTATCTAAGATAACGTAAGATAAAATTTATTGGATCATAACGCCTACATATATTATATAGACTTTAAAAACAGAAGATATAGTAGATAACAGAAAGAAAAAGACAGGACACCAAAAAAGAACATAATGAAGATAATTCTGAACCTCACAAATGTATTCATTTGGTTGTGACATTCCTGACTACATGTATTTTTAATGAGCATCATTATGTGCATGGCTTAAAAAAAATACTCGACTGGACTGGGATTTAAGATTTAAGCAAAAACCGACAAAATTCAGATTTTTTCAGCTCCTGATAAACCTGTAATATTGAACAGTATTAATCTTACTAAAGATGCATTTGCAAGAAAAGAATCATACATAGGATAGTTATTTCCAATAAAAGTATGGCCTATTTGGTATACCGGTATATGGAAAGTAGAGAAATAGTGAATTCCCTTAAGAACAACCATGAGGCGTGCACATGACAAAAATGTAAGGGATCAGTAATAGTCAAACTGTTGTTGTTGCTTGAATCATGTATGTCAGGATTGCTTAGTTTTGATGATTGAACGGCTAACAGCAGCTGCATCAAACCACAGCAAAAAAACGTTCACAGAAGGTAAATCAAGAAATTATTTAGATTTCTATATTTATGGTAAATGGACAGGGAGTAACAATAAATTGTACAAGAAGATAATGGACATCCTCCCTTAATCAAGTCATGTGACAAACAAAAAAGGCTGCTTAAATTAAAATAGGATTTTAAAGCATGGAGTAGTTTTCTGTTGATCAAAATGCTTTGAGAGGGATTTGAAGATAATTTAGTTTGAAGATGTTTTTAGTCCAAATATATCATCAAATCACACAGTTTATGTGTGGGAAGGTATCTTTCTCTTATTCTCTTAGGTCCTAGTCTGTAGACTATGAGTATTTGAAATAACATCCTACAAGACAAACAAGCTAGTGGATTCATTATCACGTTCAAAGGAAAACATGAGTAATGAACTAGTTCATAATGTTATTCATCTCTAACGTCAATCACCTCCTGTCATGAATATAGTCAACGCTTCCCTAGTTCAAATTAACCACAAAACGCTGGTTGAACAAGTCAATATTCTGGCATGAAACAAAATCTGTGATCTTAAAGACGTGACTTGGAACAGAATCACATGTAACTCATAGTAATCTTGAAATAGAAAAGGGAAGATATTACAACATTCTAGCAGACAAAAGATTATGTACTTAATTGGAAATAAATGCCACTTCATCACATGGATTTGTAACATCTATGACGAATTCAGATTAAAGCATATTCAAACTCCATTTCAGAATTACAAATGCTATTCCATTTGGCAACACTTCAGTCAAAATAAATTTAATGCTATTTTGTAAACCATGCTTTTTCTAAACGAACAATACACAAAGAAATATCTCAACATGATGAATGCTAAACAATCACTTTTTGTGCAATTTATTATTTTTACTTTGTCTTTCTCTGTATTGTTATGTTCTCTATTTTGTCTCTTGTATCTTTAATACAATAAAATATCTTATATTCTTATCCTATATCACAAGCGGTCAAATACCCTTCGAAAATATTATGTGTTTTTTTCTTCCGTCTATGAAGTCCATAAATGTATACAAAAATATTTAATACATGTGTAATAATCTATATGATGATGATGCATTTGTATAGCGCTTAATTTCCATCAAGTCATGAGGGAATAAGAAATGTCTTTAGATTGGATTTGAATGATGACACAGAGTTTGCTACTTTGTTTGACATTGATAGTTTATTCGTGAGGAAAGGAGCACAACTGAGAAAGTCCTGCAGCTGCAACAAAAACAGAAATATCTAAAACTGAAATAGGCAAACAATATTTTCCCGTTGCAGTAATCAAATATTCTTTTCACACAGGACTCTCCACCTTATTAATGTTAAAATATGCATTAACACAGATACATGTATCTTTATTTTAATCATGCTTTTGGATGAAATGACAGATTTTTGTCCCAGAAATATGTGCACATGAAAATGACTGGGACATGTCTATACATGTATACCCAACAGATACTTTACCTGGCTCTTTTCAAAATTTTACATAACCCAGTGCCTAAATTATTATAAACATAATATGGCCATCCATAACTTCCTGCTGCAAATGTCATATAATGTCTCATTAATTTGATGGTCATCCAAGGTTTGGGGGGTTGTATGCGTCTGGAGGTGTTTTGCGGTTGTAAATTACTTGAACTAGGACTGTCAATAACAACTGATATTAGCTGACTTGCTGACCGGGCTTGTTGTTTTTTTACTAGTATTAAACCAGCTGCTATATCAGTGGGTACAAGATCTACATCCTGAAACATGAATAACACGTTCAATATGACATATATCTAATAATAAATTAATAGCGTTTTTATTTACAATATTATATTGCCTACTACATGTAAGCTCATAATAAATCCATCAAAGCTGTTTCACTTTCAGAGTTCAATAGTTAGTGTTCATAAAAAAAAACTTAACTGAGATTTTTCAATATCACTCAGTCGAATATCAATACACTTTCTAAAACCAAATCTAGCATAATTGCGAATCCAAAAACTTTATAAGATACTCAAAAAATAATTTAGGTAGGTACTTAGAGAATTCTTTTAAAACATACCACAAAAAAATCTGCAACAAGTTTTGATATTTCAATAAAAGCATCTCTGTTTTCTTGGTTATTAGCTACACAACAACATATCACTTTAATTCTGAAATAAAACAAAACAACAGAAATTGTCACCAATGCATATGAAACTTTTATCTGAAAGTAAAAGAAAAATTATTGTTTTGTGTATTAATTTGACTTGTAGAATGTATATATATATCAATATTGTATTAGCTGCGCAAGGCCAGTAGTTACCCCAAAAATGTAAAAAAAATATGGGTAGATAAGGCAATAGATCCCGCGGGTAAATCATTTGCCGACATTAATTGCATGTTTAATAACAACCTTTAAATAAGTTATTCTTTAACACATGGCAGGTGTTCAAAATAAATTAAGCCTTAAATTAATCAATGTGTACTATGTGAATAGCAAGTGCCATGTACATTGTTATTGCTCCTGACAGTGTGCTCATATTTTGTTTGTGGACACTCTACAGATCACAACATTTTTCTGATTCATACGAAATGTGAAATACCCTAACATCCAGGATTATGGTCCCTTATTGTATGTAAATCTCTTTTTTAGCTTCTTCTCTGTCCAAAATGTGGGCATGTCTTGTTTTATTGATGTCCAATTTTTCCCCATATCTTATCCTAAAGATCTTGTATCCTTTACATGTTTGTACATATCAATCTTACAACTACTGATAGTACGAAAAATCACATATTGTGTATTTAGCACTAATTTTTATCACTTTCAATTACTATTAAATATTTGTTTAAAAATTGGGAAAAATCATCTTATTTGTACTTGTGTCCAGTTTTGACCAGACAATTTTGATAATGAGTGTCCAATTTGCGATCGCGGTTCACTGCCCTCCTTTGCTTTACTACCCTCATATTCCCAAAGCAATGGTGAGAGAAATCCCTTTCTGGCCATTGCTTGATTGTCTTCTGATACTTGAGCCATTGGGGGAGTGTGTCTATTCTTCCTGTTCAATCAAATCTATCACAAGTACAGCAACATGACAGCCCTTCGATTAATCTGGGGTCTTCCCTAAAAGAGGGGGGTTGGATGGCTGAGCACGTGCTGTATCATATATTCCAATTAAATGATGATATAAATTTCATCTTAACACACCTAATTTAAAAAATTTGAAAAAGTCAACCAATTGATTTGAAAAGTCTAACGTAAACCTTTTCAAATGTGACTTGGATTTTAAAATATTTTCGAACCCTCTGGACAAATAAAATAGGTTGTAATGGATAATTTACACAACAGGTAGGACATTTAAACATCTAGTACTTAGAATAAGGGTATTATTTATTTTCTGGAGCTACCAAGCCAGCAAGAATGTTATTGTCCCTTTAATAGACATGATTGAGACTAGTACCTCATTAAGAAATAGTGTTGGTGAGATATATGTGAAGAAATCGTGGGATTCTTGTTAAAATTATGGGATTTTTGTTAAGATTATGGAAATTTGCCCTCATAATGCAGAACATCCTGATCATTTTAGGAGTTGGAACTCTCAGACAAGACATCTGTCCCTAGTCTGGCATGCATGAGGATATTCAGGCATACTAATAATTCAATAAAATTTAAAAACCGAACACGGAAATGATTAGCATGTCAAGATCTATATATCTGTGCTTAATCTAATGCTTTGAACACAAATCCCACAGTTCCCACATACCTAACAACTAACAAGCTATATTTAGACATACTGGACAAAGTATAACAGAATAGACAAAGAAATGTATAATCTTTCTAGAAACAATAATGGGGAGAGAGCCTTTAATAATTATAAACAGAGGAATTGGATGGCTTATTCCTGATATGGTTTAAATTGTGTATGTTACAAACAAACAATAAACTCATTACTGAAACTATGATTACCCCAGAGAATATAATCTTTCATCTAACAGAAACATTATATTTATAAATGCGGACTGTATAAATCATTAAAACAGAATTAAAACATGGGCAAATACATTATATTGAACTAAATAGATGCACAATACAAGAATTCAATTGTAAATTAATTATTTATTAGTATATTAATTTGCAATTCCTGCATGATAGATACTATATGTATATGAAAAATTTCCTTCAAACAGATAATCCAGGATAGAAAACCTTGTTTGAATTTGAAATATATGTTGACAAAGATATCGATCAACAAAAGTATGTATGACTGAGTGACAGATTCAGATGTAATTTGAATAACCTTGTGCGTGCTCTAAGGGCTAAAGTTATTATCCGATTAACTACCCGTGCATGCTTTGAAGAAGTAGAAGCCATTCCAATTTGGTTACTTATTGCTGATTATTGCTAATGCTCTCATTCTCATTACCTACATGTATGATTTAGCTGCTGTGGGCATGTTTCATTGACTGGAAATGTATCTTTACTAATGTGATATTAAAACAAGATATGAACAATATCCTGTTTAACATTAAGTAAGAATTTAATGGCACTTTAAATATTGATAATCGCTGGCTATTTTAAAAGATATGTTCCGGCAAAAGTATTTTAAATATTGATAATCGCTGGCTACTTTAAAAGATATGTTCCACCAAAAGTATTTATTGAATACGGGTAGCTAGTTTTATATATTTGAAAGATGAAGACACACAATCTGATCTACTGACTGCCTGAACAACACCAATAGAGCACACACAAGACAAACATTATCTGTTTGAGGGAAGGCTATCCCTAAAAGGCAATCTCAGTCTGCTTGAATGAGATGAATGTGAAGCATACATGTACTTTTGATAGATAAATTAGTTTAAATGTTTTTAGTTCAATCATGTATCAGAAATCAAACAGTTTGTATGTGGGAAGGCATTTATAAGGTTGTACTCAAATTCAAACTACGGTAGGTGACAATAGAGAAGCTCAAGAAGTTGAGTCCAGATTCAGAACATTTGGTATTGACAGAATTAACATGGAGTCACACAGAGTAGGTTCTGCTAGACTTGACAACTGACGTGGCAAAACAATAATAAAATAAACACAGTAAAAACATCTCAACATACATTGTAGCAAACTAATACACGTTAATATTGGTATGATCAAGGAATCATTGTTAAGATAAATCATATTTCCATTTTGTAGTGAAATTTATATAGGGTTTGGAAATATTTCAGATCAGCCTTATTTGTATGTAAGCCACAAAATGAACTGGGGCCTATTTCACGAAATTTTAACTAAGATAAGATCCCAATTTTAGTAGATAATATTAGATTGATTTTAGTGCTTAGCCAATCAAAATTGAAGTATATATATACTAAAATTGGATTTTATCTTAAGTTAAAATTTCGTGAAACAGGGCCCTGGGATTTTTAAATTGTATAGTAATATAACAGTTGGTGAAGCATTGTTTATGAAATGAATAGTAAATTTTGCCTGTTGAGGGTTTTAATTAGGGTAAGTATAGATAAAAGTAAAGGGTTATATGGTGAAATGCAGAATAAAAATATTTTTAACCACGGACTAGTCTGCAAATATTTTATTAATTCCAAATAAGGAGTTACAAGATAAATATTTGTGAATATAAATCATCTTTTAACCGCCATAAGAGAAGTCCTTACAAATCATCTGAATCTTAATTTTATCTTGTTCCTCCCACAAAAAATTGTATTAAAGTTTGTTTAATTTGTCAGTAATATAATCAGGAATATATAAAGTGACTGTAATTGGTAGGATAATTTTGAAAGACAAAATATTTTTATTACAACTATTCTATCCATAAATGTCAATTTTTGTAATTTCCAATTATTCAATAGTTTATTTTCAAAGTTCAAACGATTATATATTTTTGTGTCAAATAAAAATTGAATGCCAAGGAATGTAATTGAGGAGGTACATAATGACAGTGTAGTATATTATATTATTTAAGTCTGTCATTTATTGCCATTGTAATGTATTATACAATTGTTTACACATGCATTTTTGTAATTTGATTTGATGTATTATAAAGCAAATAAATTTTTTTAAAAATCTCAATAGTTTTGAATTGAAATTTGACTCCCAGTAAAACATTTTCTTATTCACTTGCTATATAATCATCTGTCACCTTCTCCAGTCCATTGTCCTTGTTTGCAAGATGGAGAGAATTGATGTTAAATAAAGTATGGTATATCCCCAAAGATTTGATGGCTTAAATTCTTTACACGATATATAATATCAATCTGTTTCACAGAGAATTACTTACGAATTATCTCTGTAACGAATGCCTGTCCAAAACACGTGCGTTGACTGCACGCCTCGTAGTCATTGGCTCAACGGCTCGTGCAATGTTTACTTGTTAAAACACCTAACTGCTTCGGGCAAAATGATGCATTTTACTCATTTTAATACCCATTTACACTAAACAGGAAATATTTTTTAACTACAAATACTTCAAACGTCTTTATTTATTTTTCTTTTACCTCAAAAAAATGTTTGAGAATTTAATTTGTCGGAGTAAAAAAGTTAATATGCCGTACTCATTAAGCCTCGTCGATGTCATGCTTATCAGTGATTGTAGCGGCCAAGCGAATATTCACTGAGGGATCAGTTTGATATAATATATACCCATAATGGTTGCTTTTCTGCCTTTCAGAAATCCATAAGCATTACTTTGCAATACAAAGAAAACACATTAGCCACTGCCAGAGGTGTTCATCTAACTGGAGTTTTTCGATTCAGTTGTCACAAACAAATTAAGACAATATTACTCTTTATCAAACAACCTTTTATTCTGTAAAGTTCACCTCCTTTATCTTGTATCGGGTCATGCTGAAGCATGACCAAATGAATCATACATTCCTGAAGTGCTTTCAATAGCACTGAGCCTAAGCACTGCAATCAACATTTCAATTCAATGCTAAAATAAATGCTAAAGGGTATTGGCTACATGTAGTCGGAGAATGGAAAGTGGAAAATAAAACTGATATACGCCACAATGAGATTTGCTCATAAACTTCCTGGTTGATCTGGGTTTTAGATGTTTATTTTTGTGGTGGGGACAATTGTTCAAAATCTTCATTCATAGATAAAGCTTATGTTAAGACATAACCAACTGTAGTTTAAAAAAAAAATGAAGACAAACCAACTTTAACTTATAAATCTTTCAAAATAAGAGATCATCATAAAAGTTACAAATACTGGTCAATCTCCAACTGATGTAAATCAAAGTGGTTTATCTCCTTCTAGTTCTACTTTAGATATTGAGCTTACTTACCTTCGTTCCCAAGCTTTTTTAGCAGCATCACTCTGATATTCTAAAGCACCTTCTGGTGTTCGTTTAGCTAGTCTATTTTTCTGATGATACTCTCCCATCGGATCAAATATAATAAATATCACTACTAAAACAATAAATCCCACAATCCATGAACAGATAACAGCTCCTTTAACCATCCAAACTAGAATTTCTGGACAAGCATATGTATATCCATATGCCCAATAGGTACCCAGAACCACCCACACACATTCTGGTACCAACACTCCCAATTTGATGTATAGTAACAGTGCCATCTTGGAACGTGGTTCAGAAACAGCAATTGTTCCTTTCATGCTAACAACCATTATTGTAGTTGCCACGATAATATTTAATATCTGTATTATTAGGAGACCAATATAATATATCTTCAACAAATTTGCATCTTGACAGGTAAAATTATCGTGATTTATGTAGAAGACCACAGATATTGCTATCAACCTGAAAAAGAAAATATGTTTGCATTATTCATTACTCAATTGGCTTTTGCATTACAGCCCATTTTTTGTCCATATAATTATAACGATTGAATGTACTTTACAATGTGTTGATAGTTCAACCCATGTGCTTTACAATGTATTGGTAGTTCAACCAATATCTTGAAAGTATGTGTTGATGTTCAACCAATGTCATTTAACCAGTATGTAATGTATTGATGTTCAACCAGTATGTATTGATGGCAACCAATATGTATTGATGTTCAACCAATATGTATTGATGTTCAACCAATATGTATTGATGTTCAACCAATATGTATTTATGTTTAGCTAATGTGCTTGCGAATATGTGCTAATGTTCAATTAATTTGCTTTTCAATGAATGATGTGCTTTACCATGATGGCATGAATGAATGTGTTGGAATGTTCAACCAAAGTGCTTTGGTATGTTCAACCAATATAATTTACAATATGTTAAGAGACACAACCAGTGTATAATTAACATGCACATCTAGTAGGGTATTCCCTAAACAAGATTACATTTACTATGATTGGTTCCAAACAGATAGCAAGAAGGCTATTTTATTTGATAATGATTGCCATAATCATCAGTTCAATCTAAATCTAACAAACTGAAATTCCTAGCATTTAAAATTATTTAGTGTCATCTGAAAAGCTATTTGGATGTAAGGAGAATATTGTAAAAAGGAAAACTTTATACAATCAATAATTCTTCCCAAAGAGGACAATATGTGAATTACTATAAATGATATTTCAACAAAATGCTTAAAAACTTATTCCTTTCCACAACTTTCTTTTTAAAACAAAAAATTGGCAGTTCATATTCAATACTAAAAGAGCAGTCCCAAATCTCACAGGGTAGGCTATTCAATGAAATAAGGAAGATGAAACGCTAAGAAATAATGAAAAGTAGCCTGTTTACTTTGTCTAAACTTTTCCCTATCATTTCAAAATAGTAAACATACATTATGCAAGAGCTAAATCTGCCCATTGCAGGTCTTTCTTTAGGCATGCAATGTTATCTAAATTATTAATTAGACATTAATTAACTTATCCAGACCATAATCAATTCTCGATGGCATTGCTAGCCTGTGAGCTTTAGTGGATTATGAGCCAATTTACTGCATAACTTTCCTACACGATCAAGTGATTAAATGAATAATCAAGGCTATGATTTTTGTCGTACCGACTTGAGTAATGATGATCAAGGCGATAATTTTCAATAGCTTAATCCTCGGTTCATAGTAGATCAATATGACTGAAATTTTCAGCAAATTGACTTTACATCATCTAGTTTTTAACTTTTATAGTGAGAACTGTTAACTCGTTATCTAATCTCCAATAATAAGTCTTTAAGGTCTGGAAATGATTATCAGAATTGCTTAACAAGACATGGTAACTATGGTACTACTGTTATTGAAGGCACGCAAGCCTGATTGTGCCCACTCAAAGTTCAAATTTATAGGTCTAATAAAGATGCATTATGTAAATCAGCCTATTCAAGGTCTTTTCTGACTTTAATGTTTTGCAAATTATTATTCAGGCATTCATTTACATGACACAGTATTTGTCCAGTTTTTAATTTTTTGACTTTATATACAGTTTGGAAACAACTTCCAGAATCAAACAGGCCATTACTTATATTTATCATTTATATGACCCCCAAATTTCAAGTCAATATATCTTCATTGTTGAGTTAAGGCAATGAAAGAGTCTCAAAAATAGACATTTTTTTGCGTTATGCTATCTCAATTCAATAAATTCTATATTGAGACTCAAATTAATATTATTTTCTGTGACATGCGCTTGAAAAACTATACAAAGGTTAAGAACACAAACTGTGGACGGGCAGGGGCGACAACAATATACGTCCACATAAAAAATGTGTTTTTCAATAAAAGTGTGTTTCATTGTGTAAATTCAGTTACAACAATGTACAATTGTCTGCCAACTATAGGAGTGAGTGTTCTGTATTCTAAATAATGTAAACAAATGGAAGCTTCCCTTAACTCAAAACCTCAACTGCACACATACATACATGTATATTACAATAAGATTTGTAATACAATACATATGATTTTGTGAATATTTTTTTTTTCTTAAACAGCTAAATAATTTATAATTATATGGCTATATAATATACATGTACATGTAGTTATGTATGGTAAAAAATATGTCAATTTACATTGGCTTTTTGGATTTATATTCCAATTTATACTCTACAGACATTCTTAGATATACATGTATGTACATGTACCGGTAGTATTACATTACTGTATAATTACACATTTGTCATCTAATGGGCATTTCGAATAAAAGCCTTCTCAAAATTCTGCTTATTATATTATACAATAATGTCACGATATATTCTTATCTAACATTGCCAATTCTAATTCTTGCAATGCAGACCATGAATATTCAGTCAATGAGAAATATTGAGTTTTGGACTACTGTTTTAAGGGGAACTTATTTTATTGATAATTTCATTATGATTATGATATACTGTAAAATAATTTTTCTAATTGTTTAAAAAAAAATACAAGCCATTTGAAGACATTTTTCTCAGGGTTATAAGGAAATCTACATTTTGGTTTATCACATAAAACTACCATAATGAAGTCAGTCATTGATTGGTGTTCTAACCTGTAGCAGTCAATATGGCTACCCTAGAATATCAATATTACTATACAACTGACTGACAACGTACACGATCAACTCTTAACACTGGCTATACAGGACAAAATGTTTTGTGATGAATAAGTGAGCAGTCACCAAGTTGTAATCAGGCATCCATATTTCTCCAAAAAGCTTAGTTTCTTCCTATAATGTTATAGACTAAGTGTTGCTTGGCAAAGACATGCATACTCACAGACTGACAGTCAGAGTATGATGTCATCAGATCCATCTTGGAATTGTGATGTCATATCAATAATCAAAGTCTGTGAAACGACACACACATGTCCAATGGAACAGGCATGCATTGTTAGGCGTCGATCATACTTGAATAGGCATTGACCCTATTAGACTTTATTTTCTAAGAACAAACGACCAAATGAGTAGCACTTAGGAACCAAATCATGGTCTAACAATCCATCATCCATGATGTTCAATATTAAACTTATTATAACCTAGCTCCTGTTGATTTTCTAAATTGTTTATTTTTTGCACAAATTATACTTTATTTTTAAACCAACTATCAGTTCAACATTTGCAATATATAGATGATGTCAAAACATTATGTGACAAGCAGTAATGGCGATAACAACTAAACTCAATTTAAGGGGCAAGAGATGAGACCAAGTAAGCACCCAGTCTATGGCTCACAAACAGATAATAACATCATCAACTTTATGTCAACTTGAATAAAACTGCTTTGTGGTGAGATAATGGGGACGCTTATTTTTCTCGTCAAGTCAAAATGTCGTATGTGAAATGCCATATTTCTGAAGCTTTTCTTGAATATTTATTTACAAAATTTATATGTAGCCATTTAAACAGTATGTAACTATCCGCACATATCAAGCTTAACATCTAGTGAGAAATAAAGAGTGAAAGCTAGATATTTGCAATTTCATACAGCAAACGTATCTTCGGAAAATATTCACCTTTACCTGCTTCAATTTCATAGATTTCACACAGTAGAGCCCCAAAAATAATTTCAATAATACGTATTTAATCATAAAAAAATACTGGCTATATTTCGTTTGATTGTAATGCTTAGGTTGATTTTTTTTGCTCTTAATAATCTTTTTTTATTTTTCGAACACCCCATATATGACATTTTGAAACAGTATATATAAAACCTCTTTTTATTGGCTTAGAAATATGATAACCATGCAAAAAGATGCGCAAGAAAATTCTCATTCTGAAAAAGCAAAAAAGTGAATTTCACAAAATATGCCAGATATGACCTTTTGACCCCCAACCGACGATATTTTATGTAAAGTAGCTAAGTCTCTAACTCAATAAATCGAAAGTCTTCGACATTTAAAACACAAATTATTTAAATTATCATAATTCTGGTGATCTTACCAGAAAAGATGGGCTTGATATCCAATATCAATCTGTTTCACAGAGAATTACTTACGAATTATCTCTGTAACAGATGACTGTCCACAACACGTGCATTACCTGCAGTGCAGTGTTAGTCATTGGCTCAACGGCTCGTGCAATGTTTACTTAACACCTAACTGCTTCGGGCAAAATGATGCATTTTACTCATTTTAATACTCATTTACACTAAATAGGAAATATTTTTTAACTACAAATACTTCAAACATCTTTATTTATTTTTCTTCTACCTCAAAAAAATGTTTGAGAATTTCATTTGTCCGAGTAAAAAAGTTAATATGCCGTACTCATTAAGCCTCGTCGATGTCATGCAAATATTCACTGCGGGATCAGTTTGATCCAATATTTCAGACAAAATAAACATTTTACCATTGGTACAAGAATCGTGTACCATAATGCGTTTCAGAGCCATTTGTAACAATAGGGACTCGAAGAACGAAAATATACATATTTCACACCGTCATGTCAAATGGCGACGGCATATTCTTATCTGGAGAGCATATGCAACAAGTACTATAGGTATAGACTGGAATATTTGTTATCTCTATAATGCTCAAGTAAAATATATATAAGATTTATTGCTATGTTTGTTATCATGTTATGTGCACGAACAATTATTATATATTATTATGTATTATGCATTATACCTTTACATTCCATACTCATGTATGTTATCATGTAGTTGTGAATAAACTATTATTATTATTATTATTATTATATAATACGATATTATCTATGAATAAATGGAAGCTAGAGAATGCCAATCAATTGAGACTTCTGGTGTATTTTAGTGTATTTCATCGAACATAATTAATATTAACTGATTTGAAATTAACGGAAACGATTGAATGTAAATCTGTACAACATTATTTCATATCGCTGTAAATTATTACCAGTACCTGTTGCCACCCATTTGTGTTAATTTCTAGGTCCCAAATATTTGCAATATAGGTCTTTTAATTATCTGAAATTATATCCAAAAATTATCATCAATTTTTTGGACACACTTGAAACAATAAAAGTATTTTTTTGGTTACTATGATGGACATGGTAACTATAGTAGGGTTGTAATTTTGATCTAATAATACCGTAATATTAATTTATCACCTATATTTTGTATGAAATAAGTTTCTTATCTTTAAAGATTTATTAATCCGTAGTTATTTGTGTTCTACAAAGACATATACATGTATTGTAGGTAGGCTTCGTTTGAATGTCGAAATCTGTAGTTTTAAGCGTTGCCTAATTTACTATTCGACTAGTTTCAGAGTTTACTTACCAGGCCAGTCGAAGTATAATTTCCAGCAAATTTGGATACACAAAATCATCACTTCCAACTGACCAACGCCTTCTAAACATGACTAACCCCGGCATCTTGCCGGCCAAGCTTTAGGAAGGCTCTATAATCACAACATTTGGGATAATTTTCTAGAATAAATAGTCTATCGCCAGTAACACCCGAACTCATATGAGCCCGACTTAACCAACCTGGTGGTAAAGCCGATCATCTTCGTTATCCAGTATTTATAACAAAAATTGATAAAACCATAATGAACGGCACCCAAACAGTAATCACTAAGAAGAGCCCACTCGAGTTACAAGGTATTTCTAAACACGATATCAAATCAAGTACAGGGCAATACATGCATAGGCCACAGGTATGGACCTTAATATTATGGTTTATAAAAAATCAAATTGGGCTTTTTGATTTGTTTGCACCATCCAACTAAATCCACACAATACAAGATACGGGTTAATATTTTTACTAATTTATATGTATTTTGAGAAACCGCCAGATTGGGTAAAATATTGATAAGTTGAAATAATTAACTATTTTAAAGTTAAAGTTGGACTATAATATGGGTTGATTACACTATTACGTTTTTTAAAGGACATCGAATTTTGTCTAATGATTTGAATTGTTCGTACTTAGTTTTATTTTATTCTTATTAATTATATCATCAAATGGGAATTATGTTATATCGATGACTGCACTTCTCGACTCTCCGCTTTATATAAAAATTGGATAACGAAGATGATTGGCGTCATCGGCTGGTGACGTCGATTTGACCTTGCTATTTTAGTTCACTCGCGTGCAACATAAGGATATTCTGACATTAGCCAAACTCTAAATGAGATGAACCTTGATTGGTTTAAATATATTGTACTAGCCAATCAACTGTCATCACATTGTCGAAGGAAGTGAGATGATGAACTAGAAATAGTTCTCGGTTGTCAAACATACTACACTTTTATAAAGAGTCTCTAGATCTTTGTCTGGATAATCAAGTTATAATTTATTCACATTGACTCGGAATTCCCGGTCAAACGTCAAACACGTGTGGTTGTTTGTTTTCGAATTGGGGAAATTCGAACTGTGTTCAATGGTAATTGAAAGAATAATAAGTTTAATCATTTTTTATGAATCCATGTGGTTTATTACTTAAAAATCCGTAACTGAGATAATAACTTTTTATTGTAACTTTTAAAGTTAAACATAACATAGTTCTTATAGTAGTAGTAAAAGGGCCTTCTATATGTAGTTCTATTACTAAACTCTAAACTAAAAGATTAAAATTAAAGACAGGTAACTTTTAAAACAAGATTTTATTCATTGATTGTATCAGGCACTGGCGCATTTCAGAGGGAGACAGGGGAATGTTGGCGGGGTTGTAGAGTTGTCGGGTGACAAGTCATGGCACAACAAGTTGAAATGATTATTATAATTTGTCGTCTTGTGAACTTATTAGGCCTAAACTGGGTTTGTGAAAGTGACAAGTCAACAAAATCAAAATGACAAACTAACCTGACAAGCATCACTTTCATTTTGTTGACTTTCTGGATCAATTCTGTCAATCCGTCGCCTTCTATTTATTCACAACCTGACAAGTCGACAAAATACACTTGTGTCAATTTCTAGGTCCCAATTAATGTTAGTGATTTAGCTCCTTTAAAATCAAAGCCTAGTGAATTTGTGAATTATCTGCCAACTTCTTTTTCTGCCATATATGGATGTTTAATTCTCTGAATGGACTCACAACCGTTAACAATAAGATCAACACATAAGAAGTACTCCTCACAACACAGGAGGAGACAGACTGTTATTTAGGGATACCCTCTCATTTTTGTCTTGTGCGCGCCCATGTTTTATTTTTCAGGGAAACCAGTATTTTTCTTGTAAGAGTGGTTCTCTCTACTTTCATGTATCGAAATTGACATGCTTTCATTGGGAATAACTAACTTATAATTACTTTCATGAGAATGTGTCTTTAATTGCAACCTATCCATGAAAGCAAATAATAATCATTTTCTTCTAGAGAGCTGAAGAGTTTTATGATAGGCTACACTATAGGCAGCATGCTAATATTGATAATAAACATATTATCCTTTGATTTGTCTTATCAGTTGTCAAGAATAGTATTAAATTCAACACGATTAGCACATGTATGGAACAGGGTTCAATTTAAGCGGTATCGCATTGCAAAAAGCGACCCAAATCGCGGTAAAAGCGATAGAATTATTTTATTCATTAGCCAAAAATTGCTTTCAAACTTGTGAAGTGCGATTCATTATATTTTGGATGAATGTGGAGTATAATTAGGCCTACGAAAAAATCAATTTATAAATGCAGGACTAACTTGTTTAATATTCCAAGTTGTGGTCGTGATAAATTTGAACCAGTTTTTATTTCAATATATCCGATAACTAGAAGACAATGCAGACTCCGTTTTTAATCACACGTGTTTATACTAAAAATAGAATAAAACAACGCAGTATAGTATGATTGATTAACTTAACTGGAAACTAAAAGTAAACATCTCTCGAGACGCGTTAAACGATGACATATTCTCAGGTTAATATTTTGAAGGCGGGGAGGGGGATGTTTTTAAATAAAGAAATAAACAAGCAAAGCCACGTCTACAAATATTTCGATTGGAATGGTGTAACTTAAAGTACATGTAATTTTGTTTTAGACGATTAGCGCGTCCGGCATCGTGGAGAAACGGTAACTGATTTTTTTTATTTTTGAGATGTCAGTTTCATCCGCACATAAGCCGAAGCGGGGTATACAACGAAGGTCGGACATCGGCGGAAAATGTATCCACAGGCTACATTTACCTGTTCCTCAAATCTGAGCAAATGCTATTCAAATTTTGAATTGATTAGCCAAAATGTCAATCGGTCACAAAAATTTGCTACTCATTGGTTTTAGACTAAATTGAACCCTGGTATGGAATTCTCTTTTCTATGTCTCTTATTATATTAAACTATGTCATTGACTTATTAACCGAGTCCTTTTAGTAATTAAAATATTTGTCTCTACAATAAATCATACAAATGCAATTGATCATTACATTGTTTGGTATGTATAGAAATTGGTTTGAAGTTATCCAGTAGTCATGGATTATTACAATTAACTAGCTGGAAAAGATGGTATCTCTAGTGTATAAGCATAATATCCATCACCATTGAATACACAAACCTTACCTACCCTAGTGTATATCAGTGGTGTATATCATTCAATCGGCATGGTTTTCTCACCTTCTTGACATAACACGTACTAACAAACTTAATGACTACTGCCTGGTTTCTAACAATTTAAACTTACTGAATGATAAACATCATGTACGGTATGCTTATAAAAAAAGATATTGATTTTCATTTGAAAAGGAAGGTCATTATTTTTCATGAGTAAACGATTTGAACTTTCCGGTGTGATGTACTATTTTTATTCACCCACATTTCATTGTGCTATGTACCATGCTATCACTTATGTCTGTCCATCAATACAAAATTTGCCTGTTCAGCTACAGTTTTTACTAGAATTTGTATAAAATTTGTTGTGAAGGAGTGGGGTCATAAGAAGATGAATCCATTTGATCTTTCGTTTCTAAGTTATCCCCCTTTTCTGTTTTCATATCTTAGTCTATATTTATGTTTAGAATATTGTCTTTGGTAATTTCTCCAACATTGCTTTTTTTCTGGTGTTGTGGTTCCTCCCTCTGAATTGGTTATGCTTTACTATCATTGTCACATACAGATTTATGGCAGTCTGTTCTTCATCCTCACTCAGCTGCATAATAGACGTCATTCATAAAAATAACACCTCTCAAGAACCACAGAATGTTGTAATGGAGAGTCACGTGAACCAGCTGTATTTCTGCTGCATCAATTTCCAACCATTGGTTTGTTCGCTTCCAAATACATTCCCACCTTTCTCATAGCATAGGCATTTACCCTATTCCCAGATATTCTCTTTCCGTGCTGTGGACTATTCTCATACATTCTAATACTTGCAGTCATAATTTTTTCTTTCAGTATGTGTTTATCCCTTGAGAGGAAAGACATCATCGGTCTGGCACCGGATGACAGTCATTATATAGAGCTTGAACTATTACAAGGAGGACTACAAATATTTATGAAGAATGGCTTCAAGAAATTTGCTTCAAACAATGAAACAAATTTTGGTTTCACATGGATTTTGGTTTGAAAAGTCTTGCCTTCATGGTCAGCAGAAGATTTCTAAAATGAATTACGGTACCCCAGGGACACTGTTAAGAAGAAATATTAAAAAAGAATGGTAATTGTTAACTGTCATAAGTTATTAGATTTGAAAATTTACCTATAGCCACATGGGACCCTGTTGCCTCAATATAAAAAAGTTTATTTTCAGTGATATTAGGATGTGACATTAATATTTGATTAAAGGCCATCATAGATGACCAAAGTTGTGCAATTTCAGTCAACAGTAAACATATTGTACCAGATCTAGAGATGTAGTTTACTGACTTAAGTTATAATGTGCGGATTAGCACAAATATTTACTATTACTATTATAAGGTCGATTTAAAGTGTAAAACAAAGAATACTCGAGACAGGGATTTAAGAAATATATATAAGACAATATGAAATGGATATAAATGGGGAGAAATTAATTATAAGATGGATTAGGATCCATTAGAATATAATTTACTGAATTAGATAATACCGTGCAGATTAGCATGACATATTAAACATTTGTTATTGGGTCATAATTCACCCTACTATACTATTTATATCAAATGTGTACTTCATGGAACAAAGATCAACATCTTTGATCAGATGTGGACTTTTCAACTACTTCATTCTAAGATAAATGATCTTAAGCCAAAAGTCCAACTCTTCCAGAGTTCCACTATTATTTTTACAGGTATGATAATGTCATTGGTAGTGATAGTAATGTATTTCCAGTAGAAAATAATATTATTAGTGATCTTTCAGAAGAATCAAGTATAGATAAAAGAAAATTTAAACTATCTTGGTAAGTATGTGGTAATTTCATGTTCTTTTATGGGGATAATCGAATGCTTGAGATTTTTTTTCTCATATGATGTAGAATTTTTTTAAATTGTTTAATAATATTCTACACAGATAACTAACATACTCAGCTAAGTGATTATGTATCTGCCTACTCAAACAGCAGTTTGATTGATTTCAAGAACATTAGTTTGCCCTGTTTTTATACTCCCACATTGAAATGTGGTCGTATATTGTCGTTGCCCCCGGCCGGCCGGTTGTGGACGCTCTAGAGGCTAAAGTTAATATCCGATTGACTTTAAATTTATACACGGTGTTTAAGGTCATGAGACGAAGAAGAAGCCTATTGTCGTTGCCCCTGTCCGGCCGGCCGGTTGTGGACGCTCTAGAGGCTAAAGTTAATATTCGATTGACTTTAAATTTATACACGGTGTTTAAGGTCATGAGACGAAGAAGCCTATTGTTTTTCAGCGATTTCTGATAATAACTACCACAGTTATGGCCCTTGATCACTTAAAAAAATCTTGTAGACGCTCTAGAGGCCAAAGTTAATATCTGATTGGCTTTAAATTTATACACAGTGTTTAAGCACAGGGACTTGAAGGGATTAAAATAAAACTTCTTACTACTGCTTGACTATAACTATATGATAAAGGGATGGCAGACGCCATCTTTGTTCTGACTTTTTTATGATATATTGTCTGGTGTCATCTCACAATACTCACTAGTTCTGACACTTCATGTCATTTTTATTGCCAACGAGACTTTATTTGATCATTATTCACCTTCTGATGTAATTAAATTTGTCCTTTTACAGCGTTATTAATAACAAATCAAACATAAAAAGCTATCATTTACCGATATTCAACTTGCCGAGCCCGGAAGAAACCCGAAATAAGGTCAAAAGAAGTCTGTATCACTCAGTCCCTTTATAAACCTATCATTACTCGATATGTGCATAGGAACTGGGTGATCAAGTCTCATTCAACAGCGGCCTGGCTTCGTAAGTTCTATCATGTGATAAAGCCTACGAAGCGAGGCCGCTGTTAGGCGAAACTCGATCATCCAGTTCCTATGCACATATAGAGTAATGATAGGTTTATAAAGGAACTGGGTAATACAGACTTCTTTTGACCTATTTTCGGATTACTTCCGGTCTCGGCAAGTTGATTGTGGATAAATGATAGCTTTTTAAGTTTGATTTGTTATTAATAACGCTGTAAAAGGACAAATTTAATTACATCGGAAGGTGAATAATGATCAAATAAAGTCTCGTTGGCAATAAAAATGACATGAAGTGTCAGAACTAGTGAGTATTGTGAGATGAATTCAGACGATTCATGGTATCTCAGTCAAAACAAAGATGGCGTAGTGACTTACCTTCTTGTATTTATTAAGCAGTGGTAAGAAGTTTTATTTTAATTTATTTTAATCCCTTCAAGTGCCTGTGTGTTTAAGGTCATAAGACGAAGAAGCCTATTGATTTTCAGCAATTTCCGATAATTAGTGCCAGAGTTATGGCCCTTGATCACTTCATAAAATCTTGTGGATGCTCTAAAAGCCAAAGTTAATATCCGATTGACTTTAAATTTATACACAGTGTTGAAGGTCATAAGACGAAGAAGCCTATTGATTTTCAGCGATTTCCGATAATTAGTGCCAGAGTTATGGCCCTTGATCACTTCAAAAAATCTTGTGGACACTGTAAAAGCCAAAGTTAATATCCGATTGATTTTTAATTTATACACAGTGTTTAAGGTCATAAGACGAAGAATCCTACTGATTTTCAGCGATTTCCGATAATTAGTGCCAGAGTTATGGCCCTTGATCACTTCAAAAAATCTTGTGGATGCTCTAGAGGCCAAAGTTGATATCCGATTGACTTCAAATTTATACACAGTGTTCAAGGTCATAAGACGAAGAAGCCTATTGATTTTCAGCCATCTCTGATAATTATTGCCAGAGTTATGGCCCTTGATCACATCAAAAAATCCTGTGGACGCTCTAGAGGCCAAAGTTAATATCTGATTGACTTTAAATTTACACACACTGTTTAAGGTCATGAGACGAAGAAGCCTACTGATTTTCAGCGATTTCAAATAATTACTTCCAGAGTTATCTCCCTTGATCACTTCAAAAAACCTTGTGACGCTATAGATGCCAAACTTATCATCCGATTGACTTCAGATTGATACACCGAGTTTAAGGTGTTGAAACGAACAAATATTTTGATTTTCAATGAATTTTGATAACTGAGCAGCTAAGTCCATGATGTTAAATGTTTCCTATACTTATTGTTAGGGTGGGGAAAACTTTATAAAAAGCAAACAAATTCTAATGATTTTCAGATAATTACATTATGAGTTGTATTACTCTTAATCAGATTTTAGTGTATTACAAATGTTTCATTACCAAAAGAAGTATAAATATCTGACAACCCTTGTTGACTGCCCGGACGATTTAGCTGCTGTGGGCGTATGTTTCGTTGCCTGGCAACCTATCTTTTCCGTACAAGGTAGGGGTCACATTGGCTAGGTGGGTAAGACGCTGGCTCACTAACCTGGATGTCGCGTGTTTGAGAAAGTTCATCCAGATTTTCCGGTGTGTTTTCCACTTGTCAGTGATGCTGGACAGAGAGGGCCTGACAAGGACAGCTGTCTACTCGTTCAGAAAGGACAAAACAATGAGGTCCTATGTATACATTGGTGTGCACGTAAAAGATCCCTTGACAGTTGGAATTCTATATAAGAGTAGGCTGCAGTGCCACTGTCCAGGCAAAATTTCCCTCATAGCATGCTGTATGGAATATGCCTGTCATCATTAGCCCAGTTCGGAGCAGAACGGTAGGACATATAATGCCATTTCATTTCATGTGTACAAGGTGACTACAATCTACCACTATAATCAACTCTGAAATAAAGTACAGATTATGATCAGTACTTTGATTGCCATGTTAAATGGATTAGCCTGTTGCAGAACTGGTGGCGACCAATTAATGGTTTGTTCAAACTGATGATGCAGTTTGCATCAGTTTTAAAGTAGCTAATTCTCTAACTCAATATCATCCAAAATCTTCAACTTTGAAAACACGAATTATTTGTCAATTTCAATCAACATTGATGCTGTGATCTTACGGGAAAAAGATGGGCTTCTGATATCCAATATTTAAGACAAAATAAACGTTTTTACATTGGTACACGAGTCGTGTACCATAATGTGTTTCAGTCCAAGTTCTAGCAAGAGACTCTGGGAACTAGGCTAAACACATTGCACTAAATCAAACTGGGTATTAAGACTGGAATAACCAGATACTAGAAATTTGCATTCGATTGGGACTGCTGGCTTATTTCGCGGAACATAACTCATTTGAAATTAGAGTAAAAACGGAAACCATTGAATGTAAATCAGTTGATATACATTCATATTACAGTATTATATGTGTTGCGACCCACTTCTGTCAGTTTCTAGGTCCCAAATGTTAGCAATTTAGCTCCTTTAAATATATCTCTTATCTTGTAGTGTAAATAATGAAGAAATGAAGCATTGGTTCTTGAGAAGAAATTTTACAGAAGGTTTGTAATGGGTTTATTTCCTATTTTCTTGTATTTAAATGATCTATAAATTGCAATTGAGCTATAAATAGTCAAACAAATTTAGGTATTCAGCACTGTAGAAAGTATTTGAATTTCTTAGAGAAATTCCGAAATATGTTCCCTGTTTTCAGAAAAAATTTCAATATTAGATTTTAAAATAAAACAGTTGATGATGTTAGGGAGGGATATTGATATGGGCTCTATCCGCCCTCTGTTGCGACTTTATTTCCAGAGTATGTTTCATCAACTGTCTTTTTGAAACTTTCTAGGTTCTTCACATGTTAACCTATTGTAGTAGTTATGCATTTACTAAATAGACATTTCTAAGATTTAAAAAGAAATTGTGTTTGTATGAAAACAGATTTGTTCGATGATGAAAATTTCCAAGTCAAGATAAGTAATTTAATTGGTCAAGACTTTGGAAAACAACAACTAATTAAGGAGTGCTATTTAATTATTTTGGAATCGAGGTTGGGAACATTGGTTTTTATACGCCCACATTTTCATGTGGACGTATATTGTCGTCGCCCCTGTTCGTCCGTCCGTCCGTCCGTCCGTCCACAATTGTTTGTGAACAGTCTACAGGTCACAATTTTTATCCAATTTCAATGAAACTTAAAACATAGGTTTATCACCCTAAGATCTCGGTTCCTTTCGATATTGGCATGTATCGGACTGTAACTTCATGGGTTATGGCCCCTGATTGTACGAAAAATCACGTTTTTTAGCTTGTGAACAGTTATGAAGGTCGAGTTTGAATTTCATGAAAATCGGACCAAAATTGACGGACAAAATGGCAGCCATTTGTACCCGAATAGTGTGAAAATATGTTAAATCAAGGTTGTGAACAGTGTAGAGGACACAATTTTGAACCAATTTGGATGAAACTTGAAATGCATGTTTATAACCCAAAGATCTTGGTTCCTTTCAATATTTGCGCCAATCAGATCGTAACTTCCTGAATTATGGCCCCTGATTGTCCGAAAAATTGCCCTTTTTAGCTTGTGGTCCCTATGGAGGTCAAAATTGTTATCCGATTTAAAAAAACGTTTGATTATATCATTGTTCCATGGTTATGAAGGTCGAGTTTGAATTTCATGAAAATCGGACCAAAATTGACGGACAAAATGGCCGCCATTTGTACGCGAATAGTGTGAAAATATGTTATATCAAGGTTGTGAACAGTGTAGAGGACACAATTTTGAACCGATTTGGATGAAACTTGAAATGCATGTTTATAACCCAAAGATCTTGATTCCTTTCGATATTTGCGACAATCGGATAGTAACTTCCTGAATTATGGCCCCTGATTGTCCGAAAAATTGCCCTTTTTAGCTTGTGGTCCCTCTGGAGGTCAAAATTGTTATCCGATTTAAAAAACCGTTTGATTATATCACCGTGCCATGGTTATGAAGGTTAAGTTTGAATTTTGTGAAAATCAGACCAAAATTGACAGACACAATGGCCGCTGTTTGTACACGAAAATTGTGAAAATATGTTATATAAAGGTTGTGGACCTTATAGAGGTCACAATTTTGATCCAATTTTGATGAAACTTGACATGTATGTTTATAACCCAAAGATCTCGGTTCCTTTCGATATTTGCGCCCATTGGATCATAACTTCCTGAATTATGTCCCCGGATTGTCCGAAAAATCGCTTTTGTTCGCTTTTGGTCCCTCTGGAGGTCAAAATTATTATCCGATTTAAAAAAACGTTTGACTATATCACCGTTACATGGTAATGAAGAGAGAGTTTGAATTACGTGAAAACCGGACTAGAATTGACGGACAAAATGGCCGCCGTTTGTACACGAATAGTGTGAAAATATGTTATATCAAGGTTGTGGACCCTATAGAGGTCACAATTTTGAATCGATTTTGATGAAACTTGACAGGTATGTTTTAAACCCAAAGATCTTGGTTCCTTTCGATATTTGCGCCCATCGGGTCATTACTTCCTGAATTATGTCCCCTGATTGTACGAAAAATCACCCTTTTTAGCTTGTGGTGCCTCTGGAGGTCACAATTATTATATGATTTAAAAAAAACCTTTGATTATAAGAACCAAACAAATTCTAATGATTTTCTGATAATTCCTTAATATGCAACAATTCTTGTTGACTGCCCGGACGATTTGGCTGCTGTGTGGGCGTATGTTTCGTTGCCTGGCAACCTATTTTTCTGTTGCCTCGTTATTTCAGTTGTATATACTACTTTTATTATAATATGCTATTTTACAGATATGCTGGAACATTATATACCCTCATTGAATTTAGTGAATGGCCGTGTACCATTCACCTTAGTTCAAATTGGAACAATATATGATGATCCCCACGAAAATCCTGATGCTCTGTGGAACCGGTAATTACTTTTATTGTCACTAAAATATATGGTTCTAGTCCTGATTACTTTCGAGTGCTTTGTTTGATATGACTCATTCTTGGCAATGTAAAGAACACTTTGTTTCATCATGTCTAGACAGTATATATATAGAACTATCTACTGCAGCTCTTTGGACAAATCAAACAAAAATCTCTTGTAAGAATTTTTTGTAAAGATAGCAATTAAATCAAGTAATTACAATAGTTACATAGATGGTTTTATTTAATGACTAGCGAGTAGAAAGAATTATATTTAATGATTTGTAAGCATAGAAATTATTATATTAGGTGATGAGTGAAATGAAATGAAATGGGGTTTAACGTCCTACTGTTCTACTCCGAACTGGGCTAATGAAGACTGGCTTACACCATACAGTGTGCTAGGATGGAAATTTTGCCGGGACAGCGGCACTATGGTCAACTTTTATATCAAATTCCAACTGTCAAGGGATCTTTTTACGTGCATGCCAATGTGTACAAGGGATCTCGGTTTTTCGTCATGTCCCAACAACTTGCCATCTGTACTTGTCAGGCTCTCCGTCCTGCATCAATGACAAGGATGAATCATGCCAGAAAATCTGAATAAACTTTCTTGACTAATGCAGGGAGCAAACACCCAACCACCAGGTTAGCAAGTCAGTGTCTTACCATACCCACCGTGATCTTCATACAAAATAACATTGTATTTAATGATTAGTGAGTAGAAAGAACATTATATTTAATGTTTAGTGAGTAGAGATAACATTATATAACATTATGTTTAGTGAGTAGAGACAACATTATATTTAATGTTTAGTGTGTAGAGACAACATTGTATTTAATGTTTAGTGAGAAGCTGAGACCACATTTTTTTTAATTATTAGTGAATAGAAAGAACATTATATGTTTAGAGAGTAGAGACTACATTATATTCAATGTTTAGAGACAACATTACACTTAATGTTCAATGAGTAGAGACAACATTATATTTAATGTTTAGTGAGTAGAAAAAAAAATGTATTTATTGATTAGTAAGTAGAAACAGAATGAGATGAAATGGTGGATAATATACACATTATTGGTATGAAGTACATGTTTATAACTGAACCTCGGGAAGTCCTGGAAAGTGTTGTTCTTGTTGTGCAGAAAAGGTCAATAAGTAGCGATAAAACAAATTAAAAAGAGATATTTTTTATGTAGGATTATAGAAGAGACAATTATGGCTGTGCAGCATTATACAGCACCAAGTAACATGTTTCAAACACTGGATCAGTGGATTGTTAACAGACTACGATGGTGGAAAAAGGTAAAAATATTACTCCAAATTTTTTATTTCTATTTTTTATTGGTTATAAGATTTGAAAATACCTATTTGTTTAATGTTAATGGGTCAGTTCAAGATGCATTATGTAAGATTTTGATAAAGTGTTGGTCATTTTTGCTATGATAGATGTAAATAGATAATTGAAAATTAATGTATAGTGAAAATTTCATTCAAATTACTTTATTCTGGGGTAAGTTACCACTGTTTGAAGTTTTGGCAACATGTGGCTAAGATTGTTTAGGCCTACTATCGTTACTTGTTATTTCAATTCATTTAAATCTCCACCATCCGATGCTCTAGAGAGTTGATTATAGTCTTGTCATGTGAAAAATAATTTATGTAAGATTTGAAGCCAAAATGTAAACCTGCAAAAGACAAATTTAGCTGTTACATAATGTATCTCTAATCTTGAGTTGATGAATTCTGTTACTTCAAGATGTAGGTCAGTTAGTAAGGTTGGCAGAAAAAGTTCCTTGGATGTTCAAAGTTGTCTCCCCTCTTCATTTGTGTAGGATGGAACTTGTCTTATCGTTCGAATCTGACGAAAAAAATGAGGTTCCATGAACACCTTGGCGTTTGAAAGAAGAATAGTATGCTGTAAACCACCGTCCCGACATGTCCAGACCAAATTTCCCTTATAGCACACTGCATTCCACTTCATTTCCAAGCAAATAAGTTTAGAGAAGGCATACATGTTCAGTTCTCATTTTACTTCTGACATCTGAATTTACTTCAAATAGTGATTAAAGGGAGGTTACAACAGTGTTGTGTATAATTATATATTCTTCCTAATTTAGAAAGTACATTTTTGATTTTATTTGGTAAACTTTTATGCCAACCTGACTGTTATGAAGAGTTGATGCTAAGTAATCAAACTTTTTTATTTAATTAATCCTTTAATTTTGGCTTGTGACGATCTGCTCATCTAATTCTAGGGTAAGCATGATGGATAAATTTTTCATGTAAAAGTCTGAAAATTTTCGTACTCTTAGCCAAGCTGTAAACCACATTTGTAACACGGACGGGAGATCTTTCTTTGTTCTTTTCGTTGAATAAGCAGATTGTTTAACTCTGCTAAGCTTACTGGAGGGTAACTGTGCAATAACTAGATATTTTCAATGTTATTGAATGGGTTTTCTGGGCAATAACAACATGTTGAGCAGGTGTCAGTGTTACAAGTCATTTATAGCAAGCATCATTCGTTAACTCACGAAAGCCGTGCTATAAATATAACTTATGTTTTTCTGAGGGCCATCTTTGACATTAAGTGTTACATTTTTAGGCTACCTTAGATAATGACCCTCAACAGAAAACTGTACAGTGTCCATCTGCCCTAATGTTTTAATTTCTATGTACGTTAATATTCTAGTTTTTAAGTAATCCAGGAGAGCTCTCTACAGTTGAAGTAAAATCAGAAAGTAGCGACATAACCATGACAAAAATACAGTATAGATGTCCATGGGGATTAGAAACTATAGAAACTGTATGCAATATGCAAGATCAACTTTTACAAAACTTAGAAACGAAAAATGGTATTAGTTGTAAGGTAATTAATTTTTTTTTTCTTCAGGGATTTAAAATGTCAAGTTTAGAAATATCCATATCATCCACTCTCAGTTTTTTTCTCAATTTATATTGTTTTTGTAAGATATCAAATTTAAAACTTGCTTGACTTTATCAGCTTGTCCCATAACACTATGAAATTGAGTCATATTGTTATTAATCTCTTTAGATTATTAAAATGTATTCGTCTGTCAGTCACATTTTTATACACCCACATTGAAATGTGGTCGTATATTCCTGTCGCCCCCGTCCGTTAATATCCGATTGACTTTAAATTTATACACAGTGTTTAAGGTCATGAGACGAAGAAGCCTATTGATTTTCAGCGATTTCCGATAATAACTGCCAGAGTTATGGCCCCTGATCACTTCAAAAAATCTAGTGGACGCTAAAGAGGCCAAAGATATTATCCGATTGACTTTAAATTTTTACACAGACGAAGAAGTCTATTGATTTTCAGCGATTTCCGATAATTACTGCCAGAGTTATGGCCCTTGATGATATTTAAAAATCTTGTGATCGCTCTAGAGGCCAAAGATAATATCAGATTGACCTTAAATTTATACACAGTGTTTAAGGTCACAAGATGCAGAATCCTATTGATTTTCAGCAAATTCCGATAATTACTCTCAGAGTGATCTCCCTTGATCACCTTTGTAACGCTCTAGAGGCCAAACTTATCATCCAATTGACTTCAGATTGATACACAGAGTTTAATGTCTTAAGACGAACAAGTTTATTGATTTTCAATACCTGAACAGCTAAAACCATGATTTTAAATATTTGGTATACTAAGCGTTAGCATGCAGCAGAACTTCATAAAAAACAAACAAATTCTAATGATTTTCTGATAATTATTTTATGAGTTGTTGAACTAAATCAGATTTCAGGGTATTATAAATGTTTCATAACCGAAAAAAGTAAGAATATGTGACAACTCTTGTTGACTGATCGAACGATTTATATGCCGTGGATGTATGTTTTGTTGACTGGCAACCTATCTTTATTCATCACACTGCTTAGTGAAACTTGGTATATAGTTTCCTTACAGCAGTACCTTGACTTAGTTCAATGATGAACTTAAGCTAAGTATAGACTTAAATTTGATTGATTGAGAGTCCCTTTCTAACTTGGGGGATCACTTGGCTAAGTGGGTAAGATGCTGACTCACTAGGCTGGAGGTTGTGTGTTAATCTCGAAATGACCTAGTTTGTGTCAAGTGGACCTTAAACCCCATTTCTCTCTCTCTCTCCATTTGGTTTCATATCTCTTTCTAATTGACTTAGGATGTTCAAACTTTATGTCGATTATTAGGTGTATGCCTGAATGGAGTGTCATGATGAACATTCTCCATGTACTGAGCATTATGACTTTGATTCTAGTTTGGTGAGCGGGATGAAACTCAGAGAATAGTTGCTTTACATCAATACAATTGATTAAGTCAGATGATGCAAATCTTTTGCTGAGGATAAGTCGTTGATGAGCTTGATAAGCGATCTGGTTGGTCAAGTATGGTAAAAACCATAACTCTTTTAATTAAGGAAGACTCATTTTATGAGATCTGTTGTGATGTGCTGACAATCTGGTTACAGTGAGGGATTAGCCCATCAATTGGGCTGATAAGTTGAGTTCTTATTGTCTGGCATGCAGTACTGTGCGAGAGAAAAATCACTCTGAGTTATATTTACGCATATCCTGTTGAAACACCGACACTGATTAGTTAAAAGAATGACTGACTTCATAGGTTCATGTTGTCAAAAGCCACTCAAATAACCCCTGATGTGATCTCCTCAATACAAACTGTAAGATCTTTATATAAGTAAAGGCCTTCAAAAGTATTAAAAAAAACCCAACAAAATATAGATCTTTATTTTGTGAATTGGAGATCTGTCCACTTTGAAGAAAATAGAGTAAATATTGAGATACAAGATACAGATATAGCTCCTTGAATCCAAACTTTTCTAGAATACACATCTGTACTTCATTTGAGTAAATATTGAGATACAAGATACAGATATAGCTCCTTTAATCCAAACTTTTCTAGAATAAAATCTGTACTTCATTTGCCTTTATAACTATTGCTGTTATTTATGAATAACAACAGATGTGTTTTATACAATCAAACTAAAGCAAAACCTTGTCTTATTATCTACATGCTCATTATAATATACACCAGCTGTGTCATATTGTAAATTCAGTTTTATTGATTCCCATTCTTCATACATAAAACTCAATTATTATTTTTGTTTAAGCATTTTAAACATGTACAGTGTATATAAATGTATTGACCAGGTGTTTACATATCTACAATAATATATTAGTTTATAAATATTACTATGAAATTAAATTTATATCAATTCACTTATGTATAGAGAAATTTCATAGGAGTACTCCAGTGATGGAATTTTGCCTGTATATTCTGAACATGTCCGACACTATTTTTAAAACATTCAAAATTGTCCCACCAGGAATATGGCCATCGGACTTCAAGACATGGTGAATAATATTGAAAATTCTAAAATTGATATAGTGTACGTAGTGTATAACTACCACTCAACCCGATTATCGATGATAAAAGGGTGGATTGATCAGGTAATTAAGTGATCAACGTATTGATCGTGTTATACTGTTTATACACCTACCTTGATTAACCAGTTATTCTGTCATGATTGACTGACTTTATTGAAGTCCAATCAAATCTAACATTGGAATGCACTGAAAACGTCACAGACTGTGAACTAGAATTTGTCCAAATCTCACTTAAAAGCCGGAAAGATCTTTATGTCTCATGCTTCTATATGCCCCCAAAAACTGAAAAAGCCTTACAAGAACTAAATAACTCCTTAAGCATTAAAATAACATCTTAAAACAAGCAAGTGATACTATGTGGAGACTTGAACTGTCCAGTCCAACAAAAACATAGATTTAACAAATGCTGCCTGATTAACACAATATTCACGACCAACCAACCTGCATGGGTAACATTTTGGACATAATATTTACATCAAATCCATCGCTCGCCAAATTGTCTAAAGAAGATGGATGTGTCTCTACCAATGTTAAAGAAGTTGTAATTAGACAGCCTCCAAGACTGCCGCAAACAGGTCAGGCTAGTCTTCCTGTTTAAATTTGTCAGGGGTATGGTACCTTCAATTAACATAACAAGCTACTTAATACATGAAGACCCACAAAAGCAAAAAAATACCAGACCTCATTTCAATCAAATATTGTTGAAAAATACAGTACCAACCACTCGTTCTTTTACCAAATGAAGAGTGCATATACCCACAATTATAAAAACTTGTTTTTCATTAAATCAATGCAAGACTGGAACACCCTTAGTGAAAGTATCATGGCTGCAGATTCAATTGGCCCTACATGCAGATACAGACTTAATCCATCATTGGGCCATTAATCTTAATCAAAAGTCAATGCTTCACCTTTGTTTTTAATCAAAATGATAAATACATGAAAACAGTTGCAATCCCAGTTTTAACAAATTGTGCACATATCTTTTTATAATTATGCTTTTGACGCTACATATTTGATAATATAAATTTGTTCCACTTTTCATCAATGTAATTTTTCTTTTCATTTCAGGGCAAATGGATGAGAAAGACAGTTTTGCCTCATGTTCTTCACTTGCAGACGTCTTTAGAAAAAAGTATGATGGCAATTTTGGTTGATAGTTTTAAAGAAAAAGAGATATTTTCCACTAAATCGGACAAAAAACAAGATCCCAGATATGTAAGCTATTTACATGTCTTTTAGATGTGTTGGAATCATTAAATAATGTGTCGAAAAAATGCAAATAATTGTATCCATCTGGTTCTATTACCAATTAGGGGATACTTGATGAAACATTCGAGAAAAAGAGAATTTCTGGCGACAATTGCATGCATGAATATTGTACAATCTTGACCAATATCCATTTCTTTTATTGGGAAATACAATTAATGCTGTGTCAGAATTCCGTCACTTCATAGCAATTTCCTTAATTTGGAACAGACCTAACTGACAATCAGACCACTCTAGTACAAAACTGTGATATTTCGCCAATTTACATTGCAAAAGAAAAGGTTAAAGGCATAAACCACCTGGTTCACATGTATGTACTATTCTATTGTAAAGACTTTTAATGTAATGTGATTAAAGTAACGATACATCATTTGTATTTTTCACCTTTCCTTTTCAAGGGATTTTATATGTTGATTTATTTGTTGTTTGGTAACCTGTCTTTGCTGTAAACTTTATGCCAATTAGATAAAACTTCTTCAAAAATGTCTTACTCTTTGTATAGCTTGCTCCATCACTAATGGAAATAACACATTAAATCAACACTGTAATTCAATACTTGTATTGAACAAATTGAAACCAAAAAGCTTCAAGTTTGAAAAAGTGGGGAAGAAGATGATTACTAATATTAGAGCAACTTCCGTTTATTATTATTTAGAAAGAGGCATTCTTATTGGGAGATATATATGTTAAATGTTTATATTGCTAGGTACTACAATTACATACTCATCTAGCACCATTTAAAGTGGCTTTAGCAACTAGTGGTAATAAAACCAAAGAGATAAGATATTTGGCAGATCATTTTCTGCAAGAACTCAGGCAAAATGGAATGATGGTTTTAGATGTATCAGATTCCAATGGTCAAACCAGCCAGTTCAAAAGGTCAGATAGTACTCCACACTCTATATACCAGTAGTTCAAGCACTCTGTACTAGGTTTAAAAGAGAGAGAGAAATGAGGTTTAACGTCCACTCGACACTTGCACGTAGGTGTCTAGCAGTGAGGGGGGGGGAACCGGAGTACCCGGAGAAAACCCATGAGGTTGGACAGGTGACCCTACCTAGGTTTAAAAAATTAATAGTGTTATTAAATGTGATAATATTTATCACACTGTAAAAGCTTGTTCTGTCTGTCAAAATATTTGTGTTTGTAGTCAGTTGGAAAATTATTCTGAAGTATTTCTTTTCAGATATGATGAGCTAGGAATTCCATATACTGTTATTATGAATGATCAAACATTAGATACGGGTGTCGTTGGATTAAGAAATCGTGATACAAATCTTCGGGTAAATAAACATTAACAGTTTGAATGTTAAAAAATGTGAAAGTAGTTACAAACAGAGAGTTTCAATTATATAATGTTAATTGCCCTAGTTAATTAATCTGATTTCAATTCTATGTGATAGCTATACTAAAACTGCACTGCATATAACAACCAACTAGAAACTCAGAAGCTAAACATTGTAAGTCATCAGTGCAGAAAAGTAGGATCCCATTTCATTTATAAGAAGATTTTATAAACCTATAAGGGAAAATCTCTTTGATCTTTGGGGTATATTGTATGTTCTGAATAAATTGCAGTCTACAGGGAAATTTGGGGTTATTCTTTGGAAAATTTTTCTTTAAACCTGTAAGGGGTTATTCTTCCAGAGTAGGGGGTTTTTTACCATGAGAAAACATGATATAAGGTTCTTCTTACTGGAATTCTGGGATATTCTTATGTCGAGTAGATGTAAACATAGACGGTTTATAAGCAAGAACAAAAGTCCTCAACTTGGATTATGCTGGGGAACAGACTTCAGAAAAAAACCTTGACATTTTCTCAGGTTATTTTCTTCAGTCTTTCTTTCCCCAGCATTAGGATCAGTAGAATCTTGGAAAGGTGAAAGGCATTTGAAATGAAGTTAAAATCTTGCCATAAGAAAGATCCAAGCATGTGATTACGTCAGAATTTGAGAGTAAGTTCTGAATTGAATGATTTTCTTTTGTGACTGAATTACATTTTTTAAATGCTTGTTTACTGAGTAAAATATTGCTTTCACATAAAAATGGGATCCCCTACTACAATCTTGAAAATTGCTAAATGATATAATTTAGAACCACTTCAATAAAATGTTAGACAAATTTGTACATGCTTTTGACTAATTGCTACATGAAAGAATTTTATCAACATTTATCTGCATCTAATCACAAACATTTTTTGGAATTGTTATGAAGATTAAAAGCATGAAAATTGGGGATGAAATGGACCTAAAAGGTCTTATTATTGTTTTGAATGTCAGTGGAGAGTAAATAAAACACAGACTAATTTGAGAATCTCCTGCGCATTGAAATGCTCATATTAAAATTCAGTAATTGCACTCCTTAAAAGTTGTGATTTTTTTAATGTGACCAATTACTAAAATCCATTCTTCATTGTAAACAGGTTAGTGGTTTTACTTATTCATTGTTTTTTCTTTACAGGAACAGCTTCATGTTAGCAACATTAGTGATAAACTTATCAAATATCTCAGACCAATATGATATGCTGTTAACATTATTTCCTGGAAAATCATCACAGAAGTAAAACCTCACACCTTTGGGTCAAAAATTGATCAGAGCACAAGCTGTGCAAAATTAAACTAAACATGTCAGTTTTATTTGATAAAAGATAAAAGTTCTTTGTGATAATATATTTGTATGCATTTTATTGTTTTCAAGAGATATATTTTACAAATAAACATGATTTGGGGGATTTAAACGAATCAGTTTTTTCCCAAATTGTCATGCAAGACAAGAAAGAACAAACAAAGACATGCATGCAATTCAAATTAAATAATTTTCATGGATATGAAATAGTGTTCATAGTAAAATGACAGTGATTTGAAAGATACTTTCATGTATTTTTAATACTTGAAATATATTTTTGTTGTATTGTAAATATATATTAATAACAGTTCACCTCAATGCTGTAAATAAATTATATACATAAATGAAATAAAGGGATCCGTTTCTCTGATATTCATTTTGAAAAAATATACAATTTTAAAGATGGTTAAAGGTACACTAAAGTAAAAATTCATAAACAATTTTGTTGGATTCATATAAAGTTCACGTTGTATATTGTTAGATACTAATCTTCCTAGGTTTCTTTTACATAAAGAGATTTACACACATAATAACGTCACTTTAATAACAGACTAGTCAACTCTCTGGATCGAGTGTACCAATACCCATCGGCCATTCTGATAATTTGATAGACAATTGATCTTGTCGAATATCGCTTCATTCATGTATTTAACCTCCCTGTTCGTCAACATGGAAAATCCCTGATCAATATTTTTTGTGTCTCAACCCTACTGCTTAAAATCTAAAATAACTTTTAAACATATAAAAAAAATAACAGAAATTTAACAGTATTTAACGTATAATTTTATAGCTGCAGTTCACTTTCCCAAATTTTCAGAGTGGTAATTAACATGTACAACTTTCATCATTAAAACCATCAAATGAATAAAATTGAACAGTTATACCCCAAAATAAACTGTAACATTCAAAATTGAAAACAAGAAATAGATTTTTTAAAAAACAATTTTGGTATACAGTAGGCACTTAAGCATAAGACTAGCTATTTAGAAGTTAAAATATCTTTTGTCAACACTTAAATCTATCAACATAAGTTAGTCAATACACCAGTGTTAAATAAAAGTACATTTTTTAACCACTGATATCGGATACAAATTTAATGGAAATCAAACATTTAACCTTATTATTTTATGCTTTATAATAATCTCATTTTGATCCCATCAAGATTTCTTTCCACATTAACCCCAAAAAATAAAATTAAAGATATGTACATGGTTAACATTTCTATGAATAAAAATTTATTTCACTCTTAGAAATAACATGAGATGATGACACAGCTCAGATACAAAACTGCATTTTTACAATATGTTGAATATTTTGACACAAAACTTTGACCTATAGGTCAATTGATCATAAACAGTCACAGTTATCCATTCCATTCATCAGTGTTATCCCTCATAAACAAGACTTTACATATGTTCATTTTCCTACTCTTTAAACATGAAGAAGTCCCACCTTTAAGCCGGTAGACTGAGTTTCTTTCCCTTCAACACTGGAAGAAAAAAAAAGTGAAATAAACAACTGGTTCTATTTGAAAGTGTCAAGTGAAGAGATAATTTCTACAATTTTATCAAATACATGATGATTAATAGCTGCTTTGACAATTCTAATCTAGTGACTGGTGTGGCTAAATGGATTATCAGGCTACAATTCCTCAATCATACATGTCATAAAAAAGCTCTAGATTGTACTGTAATCAAATGTAACAGAACATGCAAGTGCATAAAACTGCTCAATGAATTATATTAAATGTTAAAAGTTAGCCCATAAAACTGTCCACCATGCAAAATCATTACCAGATTGATTATCTGGAAACCATATATTCTAAAGAAAGGGATGACTGGTGGAAAGATAGGTTGCCAGGCAACGAAACATACGCCCACAACAGCTAAGTCGTCCGGGCAGTCAACAAGGGTTGTCGCATATTGTTTCTTTTATCAGTAAGGAGAACATTTACAACACATGATAATCTTATTACGAGTAATAGCCCATTAAATAATTATCAGAAATGATTAGAATAGTTTTGATGGTTTGTCTCAAGGCCTTTGTCCACAAGATATTTCAAAGTGATCAAGTGCCAGAAATTATCAGATATCACTGAAAATCAAATAGGATTCTTCGTCTCATGACCCTAAACACTGTATACAAATTTTAAGTCAATCGGATATTAACTTTAGCCTTTGGAGCATTCACAGGGTTTTTCAAAGTGATCAAGGGTCATAACCCTGCCAGTAATTATCGGATATCGCTGAAAATAAATAGGCTATTTTGTATCATGACCGTAAATAGTGTGTATAAATTTAAAGTCAATTGAATATTAACTTTAGATTTTTCAAAGTGATAAAGGGTTATAACTCTGGCAGTAATTATCGGATATTGCTGAAAATCAATAGGCTTCTTTGTATCATGACTTTAAACACCATGTATAAATTTAAATTCAATCGGATATTAACTTTAGCCTCTAGAGCGTTCACAAGATTTTTCAAAGTGATCAAGGGTCATAACTCGGGCAGGAATTATCGGATATTGCTGAAAATCAACAGGCTTCTTCGTATCATGACCTTAAACACCGTGTATAAATTTAAAGTCAATCGGATATTAACTTTAGCCTCTAAAGTGTTCACAAGATTGTTCAAAGTGATCAAGGGTCATAACTCTGGCAGTAATTATCAGATATCACCGAAAATCAATAGGCTTCTTCGTCTCATGACCTTAAACACTGTGTATAAATTTAAAGTCAATCGGATATTAACTATAGCCTCTAGAGCGTTCACAAGATTTTTCAAAGTGACCAAGGGTCATAACTCTGGTAGTAAGTAATTATAGGATATCGCTGAAAATCAATAGGGTTCTTCGTCTCACGACCTTAAACACCGTGTATAAATTTCAAGTAAATCGGATATTAACTTTAGCCTCTAGAGCGTTCACAAGAAATTGTGGACGATGGACGGACGGACGCAACGGCAATATACGAACACATTTCAATGTGGGCGTATAAAAATAGGAATGCTAGATTTTCACACACCTACACCTATGGCATAACCATAAAATTTTCTGATTTACATAAAAAATAAAATTACATTTGAAAAATAATAATTTAAATCATGGAGTTTTGTTTTCTCAAGTTTATGTCTTATACTAGTTAAAACACTCAACAGAGAGCATTATATTATGAAGACAAATTCTTTACCTTATGCATCACTATTTACAGTATGGAACGTTTTTGGATTATAGTTCTATACATGTAGATTTACTGATATATTTTGGAGTTTGCAATAAAGAATCAAATTATTAACCAATTTGAGGTTTTTGATAAACTTTTTGTTTAGAAATAACCAAAACTGTTTTTAGGTTGGGTTTTTTTTTTATTCTAAAAGTATAAGTTATAACTCACTGAAGAGAAATATTTGAGGTAGGCCTTACCATAAAAAATTTCTAGTTCATCCAAAAATCAGAATTTGATTTTTTATATAATCAAATAATATGTTATAAAACAAACAAAAAAGACACCACAAAGCATGTACTTCAAAAATGCTACAAACACAAGTGACAAAACAATGTTTAAGCAACAATAAACATCATGGCATCCCATGTACTTTGGTACCCAGTCTATTAATCCACTATTTCATTCAAATTAATTAAAATACTGTGAATGACCAAAAAGATATTAACTTTTCCTTAAAACCATGATGTAAACCTAATCTTGAAACAATCAACTCTGCTTAAATCATTTGTTGAGTCACTAGCATACCCCCACAGCCAAAATCTGACTTAATATTTTACTAAATTAAACACATGTATACTATGAACGACCATGGTATGTTTAATTTAATAGTGGTATTTAATTGCAGGCTCTTGGGCAGGAAGATAAGTAAACTACGATATGCTAGTTATATTTACTTTGTCAACCTATATATTATTATAAGTACCTGACTTCCATTAGAGCAATGTCTTTGTATTTACCTGAAATCAATAACCAAGTTTTTCTGAATATAATCTAAAGTTCAAATTTTGTGGTGGCTGTTGGGGTATGCAAAATGTCTCTCATGTTCAAGGGAAATAACTCCATTACAATTTATCATAACATGTCTTTAAAACACAAATAAACCTTATGCTTGATCTTGCGTGTTATAACGTTTGGGAAAACATGGATATACTGGATAAATGATCCCTGTTTATAGTGTTATTTCTCTACTTATTCAATCCTCACATGTTTGATACAAATCATTTAGCATATTCAAGAAATATAACCAATTTAAATCTGTCTGCTACAGAATGTATATGTACAATGTCAGAAATTATGAAAGATAAACTGAATTTTTCATTGAAATATCTCCGAAATATAAAACACTTACCCTTCGTAATGTATAAATAGAAGAAATCACAATACAAAATGGTTTGTACGCAACCAGCTACAACGGCTATCAAATCAAAAAAGCCCTCAAAATAATATCTATATACCCAGTTGAATATATATAGCAATCTGTAGGATCCTAGAGCAAATAGATAATGACTGGTTATAGTTTCAGCTTCACCAGTTTTGCTAACCATAAACAATTGGGGTAAAATGGCTACAGATTCTAAGTAGATAGAAAATGTCCATAAAATCTGTAAAGAGAAAATTAAGACAAAATATAATAAAATGAATCTTACAATAGAACATTCTCATTAATTATCATGCCATAGAACAAATGAAATTTGTACTCTTGCACTTTACTTAAAATCAACAGTTCAACTTTTTGTCAGACACAACTGCTCAAGACAAAGTTTTTTCCTTATTATTATATAAAAATAGAATGCATGTCCTGCAGAAAGGTAAATTGTTAATATGATAAATATTCATCATTTGCATACATTCACATTCATTTTTTATTCAAATGGAAAGCACCTAACATAAACTGATAATATTCCACTCTGCAGATTTAACAGAGTAGCTGCATACCAATCAACATAATTCAGCACAACTGTCATTAACTACATACACATGTATTTAAAATTATGTTCAGTCAGACTCTTGTTCAAAGCAATTATACCGTAGTTGTTGTACTTGGTGTGAATCTTATCGACAAGTTGTTATTACAATTTAATAATACTAAATTTGGACATATAATGTGGCAGAATTTTCAGGCAGGCCAGCATGAACACACAATAAAAGCTTAAATATAAATTACAAACCTCAAGAGGCATAAATTCATGGTTAACTAAGAAAGCCAAACCACCCACAGGAACAACCAGGAACTCCATACGGAAAGAATCGTGGTTACTGTCATATGTGGCTCGGAATTTAGAATACATCAAGAAAACTGTGAAATAACTTGAGGTGATGAAGAAAAGCTTCATAGTTGTATTGTACAGAGAGATAAAACTTGTAAATAAATCCAGATATCTTGTTGTAAAAACTAATGCAAACAAAATTTGTGTTTTCCCTGAGATACCTGAAAAAGAAAGTGGGGTTTAAATCAAACAAACTTTTCTAGAATTTAAATGTATCGTATGTTTAAATAATTAAAGATGCATAATGTAAGAGCAATTGAATTGAAACACTATCACAACTTAATAATTTAATTCATAAAAGGATAATCAAGACTTTGTTGATTATCGTAACAATCAAAACTGTAGACCCTATAATATTGTGAAAACTTCCAAGACTGAAGACGGACAATTTCGCTCACAGAGTCAGAATATTATGTGTTACTTAAAGACACTTCATTCAACAGGACACAGCATCCTGTAGCATGTTATTGTTTCTAGGTATCAATTTGTAGAGAATATGCAGGTAAAGTGCAACATATTCAATCGTACGTAGGCTAATCTTTAAAAGTCTTATGAAACTGGAAGTATGACTGGGCAAGCAAGGGCTAAATTATACTTTTATTATTAAGTTTTATGTGTTCAATAAAGTATGTCAAAATGAATTGAAACATTGTTTTAGATCCTTGACAAAACAGAAATAAACTTAGTAGAGGAGCTGAGGTGGTAGACCTACAATCCATTAGGATAACAGTAACAAAACATAAACAAATCTAAACCTCGGACTCATAGACAAGACACGTCATCTTTTTGAGCAGCCGATATTTTGTTTGGCAAGCAGAGAAAATAGATCTGCAAACGACAGTTTATTCCATATCTTTGCACGTTGCATATTCTCTTTACTTTTATTGGCTTGTCATATTTATCAGTATTCGGTTTAAGGGTTAAAACTGCTCAGAGTTTTTTATACATTTATTTCAATGCTATTGAAAATGTGTCGGCGAAAACCTGTGTTGACAAGTGTCTTGACCGTCTCTCAACATTCATCAATTAATATCATCTTATAATATAATACCTGCACATGATCGGGTTTTCCACATCTTTAGCAAAAGAATTATTATTGCTAAAAGATGGGACATGTCCCCGATAAGCCGAAAGATATTCATGTTGATGCGTCTGCTTCTTCTCTCTCACGTTTCAGTTTAATGGCGGCTGCGGACGTGGCGCGCTGCGGATTGTGGGGAGGAAATAATATCAAAGGGAAACCACTCGTAATAGTAAGTGCAGGAGGACCGCACTACACGAAAAACAAAAACCTACAAGATTAACCTGCGAAAAATATCAAATCAAGTGAATGGATCCGGGGGCCAGCCGTAAGCGTCCACTGCGCTGTACAGTCCCGGGTCTGTTATGGTACAGACTTCACTAAAAATGATTTGAAAAAAAAAAAAAAAAAAAAAGGTAACAGAAATAATGCGACCGATCTTGACAATGGTCGTCTCTTCAATGGCGATAGTCTGCCAGTTGACGTCAGATGTTTGAACGTCAAACAATTTCAACAATAAGGGCGATAATCCGGATAGAATCTCGGAAAACGCTAAGAAATCACGGTTAAAAGGTACAATCAAAGATGTCCAATGTCTTTATAGGGTATCTATGGGTACAGCGTTGAGTGGTAGGGCATGCTATTTAATATTATATATTTATATCCACTATGGCTCCAACCAGAGCCTTATAGATATATAGGGGTTGGGGTTCAACAAAAGTCATACGTTTTCTCCCGTAGTGTGCGTTTTCTCCCGTAGTGTTTACTTGTGGACAAATCTAAAATAAACCAAAAAAAAATCAAAAAAAAAAAAAATCTCTCTTTGAATAAAATAAAAAGCTCAGTGTGCACGTATGCCAATAGTAATTTGAAGCCATGATGGCATCCAGCATTGTCGACTGTCAAATTTTCTTAACAGATACCTTACAAAAATTCCTGGATTCTCGAACCTGGATGTAACTCTTAAGAAAGATACCTTGTAGGCTAAAATACAAATTAGAAAGGCATAATCGTAAAAAAATAGCATATTCTGCGACGACCGTGTAGATTATAGGCCTCTATACATAGATATATACAAAAAACAATTGCATTAATGTCATTGCACCAAAGGAAGGGGCGCGTATCATAGAAATATAGACTAGAATAGCAATCACGTGACTTTTGACGTCGGATGACGCGACTATCAGGCGCCATCTTGGAAGGTGTAATCAGTGTAAACATAGATCGTATAATTCTAGTACAGTTCTATGGTGTAAACAATATGGCGAGTCACTCGTATCCCTCCACTCAGCCACACGCGAAAAACGATCTGAGTAGACCACAGTGTTTTGCTTTTTGGTGTTTTCTCCACAAAAATCCCTCGACGATAGCACAGGGCGTTAGTTTTCACAAGTAAGTATGAACATTTAATTATTTTGGTTTGTAAAAGCCTATATAGTAGTATTAGTATTACTAGTATTAGTTTTAATTATTCATTATACTATATTAAATATTGGGGGGTTGGGGTGGCCTAGTGGTCTAGAGTGCCGCGCTTCGACCTCTAGCTGGCCGGTCACCTCTGGCTTGCGGCTGTAGTTTCGAGCCCTGGTGTGAGCGTATGTGGCATGGAGATAGGGGCGCCTTCTCAACCTCGTGGGTTTCCTCCGGGCACTCCGGTTTCCTCCCACTGCTAAAGACCCCAACGCGCCAGCGAATTATTGAAATGAAATTAAACCATATGTTAGTCCCGAAATGACCTAGTTTGTGTTGAGTGGACGTTAAACCCCATTTCTCTTTCTCTCTCTATTAATTATTATTATGGTCACTCACAAGGACAAGGCCTAGGCCTAGTGCAATTTTACCGTGCAATCGTAATAACTAGTTAAAATAAATCTTAACAGATTGCATTGCTAACTCTATAGGCTAAATCTCGGCCTATATGCGAGGTTTAACATGATGGTACCACCATACAATGTCAATAGGCCTAGCGGTTATCATGAAATTAGGAGTAGGCCCAATGAATATCGATTATGAAGTTACGCTTAAATTTTAAATTTAGGGAATTTCTTTTGAAGTGTTGCCTAGTAGGTATACGGTGGTAGGGCCTACTACTAACGGAGTCTATTCTTAACTCTAGCTTTTTCTACGTTAGGCCTATTAGGCCTTGGTCTATACTATTTTAATTTTAAGTAAACTTCTTTTTTTATATATATAATAAGAGAACAAACTTGGCAAATTAATCTATATTATATTTTGTAGAAAACCACTGGTCATTCCATGACACCTGAATAACAGATCGACAAACAGACATTATTTTTATTCAGAAAAGAGATAGGTTTGTTCGTAGTCACAGTTATAAACATTTCCACACTTGATTCGACAACCAAATCATAAAGTCAATTGTAGCCTATTCAACGGCGGCCCGGTTCCGGTAGTGACACAACAGATTGAAAATGGAATAACTGACATACTCACAGCACCACAAAACAACAGGAAGACCCTCTCCATCGCAGATGTAAGAGAGGGGCAGACGTTCACAAATTGACAAGGCTAGGGCGGCCTTTTTTCTGCTGTACAGAACATTGACAAATTCCTCACAGAAATAGAAACTCGTTTGGATGAATTAAAAGTCCTGACAGAACTTAACGTCCACAGAATTGAATTTACTGAAAGTTTGAGTAAAATTGAATATCTAATACATGAAGACGAGACCGTTCTTAATGAAGACACTACGCTGTATGATATTACTGCAGAAAGAATATTCCATGCGTACACGCTGTGTAGCGAAGCCACATGGAATTAACCATCTGTGTCGTACTTTTGGTTTTGACCCCTCTGACTCTGTACCGTTGATTACAGATTAAACATCCATAAGTGTACAAATGTGTTGTTATTTATGTGATCCCATTTGAATATTGTTCACAATAAGAAGCAAAATAAATAAGATATGTTTACAGGATCATTTTGTTATACGAAAAACTAAGTGATGCGTTTTCTGTGGCGCTCAGTATATTTGTCAAAACACGAACCCCCAAACGTAAAACAATCTTCGAATAATTGGAATTTCGGTTTCGGCCCGCAGGAAAATATCGCTAAATTCCGGGTGCTGGATATGTGATTTTTGTATATAATGGCAAGTAAATATTTTTGTTCGCGTGAAAAAATCCCTTATTTTTATTGTATATAATGACAAACTAGGTAGCACACTAATAAAAAGTAATACATGGTGTCCGTTGAGGTTATCGATCCAACCATTATTCTATAAAGTATGCAATATGCAAATAAGATTATTTGATTCGTGCATGCATGCTGTCAGCCAATAGTAACGGTACATTTTCCCGCGGTTAAACGCCTCTGACCAATGAAAGAAATAGTTGTTCGATCGAGTTTCTCGTGCGATATTCTGTAATTAGCTGTATGACTCCCGACTTGACGATTTATGCAATTCCATAATCCGAATTGATGTGGATTCCGCTAAGTAAAAGCATGCGTCTCAAATTATGTTTTAAATTTAATGTGCAGGTCTATGAAACTGCCGTTGAGAAATATGTATACTTTGGATTCTAAAATATTTAAAGAAGCCTCCTCAATATCGCAAATATGAACAAATTATATGTGCATACCTCGAGAACGCCACACCTCGCACCAACCTTTTATTTGGACTGTAGCTGGCTATATGTTCCATATTTCCTGTCTTAATATTTGGTTAATACATAATGGACAGTCTGAGGCTTTTATCAGACTTAAAATATAGCACCATAGAGATACAAATAATGGATAGTTTTCTAAAAGGAAAAAGCGATAAAAAACATAATGGATGGATTCGTAAATCATGCACACCAATGCATGCGACAAAACACCCCAGTCATATATATATATATATATGTCTTCAAGTGAAGACACCATGTTTATAACACAGTCGAATATTAATGGTGAGAATATTGATACGGATTACATGTGGTGATGAACTCGATATGGAGGGAGACTAGCCGTAAAATTTGGGATGTTCTTGATAGGGGGCATAATAGTCGTCAAAGTTGTGATGGAGAGGGTTCTCACGTAAATGATATCGATATTGATAATATTCTTAGTACTGTGGTTAATATAGAGGGTTTTTAGCCGTCCAAATTTTAATTTGAAATTTTCATATTGATATAACTTTATAAGTAACAGACTCACAGGGTGAAGGACGCAAACGAATTCACGAAATTCAAAGTCAACCGTCATTATGGTATAACAACAGTGATATATTTGAACGATATTTAGAATCGGGTAAAATTGTGACCTGTATAGGTTCCACGAGTTATAAACGCGATTTTTGTTCAATCAGGGGCCGTAATCCAGAAAGTTACCGTTCGATATGTACCAATATCGCAAGGTCATAATTCATATCGAAAGGATAGTTCGGATATTTAAAACCTATATTTCAAGTTATGACCTGTAGAGTGTCCACTAACACAATTTGAACGGATGGACGTCCGGGTGGACATAGGTGGCGTCAATATCAGTGACATGCAACAGGCTGATTTATGTTGAATCCATTTTGTAGAAAAAAAACCCCAACTAAAATTCGCTGACAACAAAATAGACAATATGGAAACCGTCAATTCTACACATTTACAAACACGTGAAATCAAGATATGGTTATCTGACATTTAGATAACTATAATTGTTTTATAAATAATAGACGATTGTTAAAGAATCTTGGTTTAAAACATCAAAGGGTGGCGTCATATCTATGTTTTAATGTATTTTAATGTTCTTTTTACATTTTGATGGTACCTTGCTCCCTTATTTTAACGATCTTCTAAATCGTATATAAAATCTGTTCCATGGATTTATTGTGTTTTAATGTACTGTGAACATTTTGATCAAACCATGTTTCCTTATTTTAACGATATTCGAATTCGCATATGAAATATATTTAGTGATATCCACGTATTTTAATGTTCATTTTATATAATGGTGACACCTTGCTTCCTTGTTGCTACAATATTCTACATTAAAGGGGCCCTCCTGATAAGAACAGAGTCTCAAAAATTAAAGTCCGAGTATTTATGAAATTTATGGACCAAAATATAGAGGCGTGGTGTATTTACCGTGTCGCAAAATTTCAGCTCAAAATATTGAGTTGTTTGGACGTGAACGTCAACACTGCTTATCCGGACACGTAACCCTTTTAAGATTTCGGGTCGATTTTTTCATTGGGTGACCTGATAATCGATTCCCGTTTCTTGATAGGTCTATACAGTGAATGATCTATGTACTGTACTTGATAACAAAGGGTAAATTACACCTACATATTATTTTTATAGAAAAAAGTCTGGTTTTATCCAGATACTGTATAATACAACGGTCTCCATTTCCAGATGAAGACTGCCAGGTTTAAGTTATTTACAAGCGTATCACAAATATCATGTTAGTTGGTCGGCCTTAGGTAATGGGTTTTAAAGGATTTTAACACAAAATTAAGCCGTTTTATTCCCCAAAAACTTATCGGGATTGGCCCTTTAAACTGCATCAAACATCAAAAAAAATTATTGACCATAATCAACATACTCGGTCATCCGACCGAATACAACACACTCGGTCATCCGACCAAAAACAACCACAAATTCTGCGCCAAAGGTAAGATAATATAAATTAATTGGCACTATAATATAAATTAATTGGCACTATTTAATCAATTACATTCATTAGAAATTGTAACGTCAATGTGAAAACAAAATTGTCGCACGATCAAAGTTCAAGATAATATAGGTTGCACTATCACAAAGATCCAAAGAATAGAAAGCGCCTCGCACTTTATAGCGCGACTTGCAGTGTTTACTTTTCACGTCATACAACTTCCAATATGGCCGACTTATGACGTCGTTGTAAAACACGTCATTGCTATTCTAGTCTATATTTCTATGGCGCGTATACCGTACCGTACCAAAAAAAAAAAAAAAAAAAAAAAAGTGCCCGTAGGCCTACAATCTGATTAAAAATACAGATTTATTTCGTTTCGGTTTTTTTTTTTTATACTTTCGTTGGCCTGCATGGAGATCTGACAAGTTATAGTGGGAGTTCACGCGAGGGGTCAAACGAGCCAGCTTTGACGGAGCCAGTTTTGACCCTATGACGCCAGACATGGATTTATAGATTAATCAATCAGCAGTGATGTTTCTAGTGGTTTACACACGGATCCGTGTATCAAAAAGCCAAAAACTCGCCGTAACAGACCGTTTCATTGGCTAACCCCTAAATCACCCAGAACACGTCAAATATAACAACTATTCAGGATCCCTAGTGAAAACAAGTAACCGGAAAATTTGAACTATAAACACGAAACAACACAGGATCTGTGTTTTAATCAGACGTGCATTTTTCACAAAGAAATATATTGCGGGATTTGGCACTAAAACCCTGATGATATAACCCCGCAAAAACGAGAGAGAAATGGGGTTTAACGTCTACTCGACACAAACTCGGGGCTAACACGCGGTTCTTTTTTTTTCCTTTTAAACAAATCGCTTGCGCGTAGGGGTCTTTAGCAGTGGGAGGATACTGGATGACCCAGAGAAAATCCACGAGGTTGGACGGACGACAATACTCCTTATCGACCCCCCCCCCCCATGAAAATGGTTTGCAAGAATACATCTTTATAACTGAACTGAAAGCGTATAATACAGTTTTGATTCTGAAAAACAAATTCAAGATGCCACCTTATGAAGCATAAGTCGGAAACACAAATTAACAATGTTATTATGATAAAAAAAAAAAAAAAATATTCTCGCCGACATCTTGTGATGGACCTCATTTCAATTAGATTTTGTTGTCTCGTAAACAATTATGAGTACACTGTATCGTTGATCATGTCTTGAAGATTTAGATATTGTCCGAAAAATAGAAATGATTATCAAAAATCAATATATTGAGAGTCATAGGTCAGTGTCATTGTTCAAATAACAAGAATATCGAGCTTGCATATTAACACCATGCAGCATGCATACAGCAACCGATCTCATATCCTAAATAGTGTGAAACAAGAGTGTGTTCTTAGCCCCACCTTATTCAATATCTATCTTAATGACCTGTAAACTTTTTTGTAATACATTTAATTTCAATTTGAACGCCCAGGGGCCGGTTGCTCAAAACTAAGTTATTTTAACGATCCGTTAAACTCTAGCGGATTGTTATCTTTGTAACGTGTCGTCTGTAACGGGCCGTTAAATTTCTGTTGCTGGAAAGTCAATTTCATTATCCGTTAGTTAACGGATTCATTAAAGTTGATCCAAGAGAACACTGTTTGTTCATTGGCTGAATTTAAAATTTTTAAATTCAATGTACATGTATATAACAACTTCATAGAAGTTACTATTAACAGGAAACCGAAGACAGCGCAACAACTGTGCAGTCTGTTCACAAAGCTAGATTAAAGACAAAAATATGACTAGAATTTACAACAGAAAACAATTTAGAATACATGTACTTTATTTTTTCCGTTAGAAATTTTAGCGTAAATCTGTAGGAAAAATTATGGAATTTGCACTACAGAATTATGGAGCCATTATTTCCTATAGGCCACCAAAATTCTGTAGAATAGTATAGCATTTCATCCTATAGAAAATGGAATAGGCCCGCATCGCCCAACCCTCTAGAATGTGCTATAGATATTGGTAATCTATGACTTTTTGCTACATCCAACTAATGCCATCGTTAAACAGATAACGGAGCCCCAAACCTCCGTTAAATATAACGCCAAGTTAACGACACATTAAAGTTAACGGGACTTCCAGCAACAGTCTTTCTCTCTGTTAAAGTTAACGATCCGTTAACATGGAGTTCACGAATCGTTAAAAGATAACGGAGCTTTGAGCAACCGGCCCCAGGTCTTGACTCGTTTGAAATTAGCTCATATACTTTTTTGCAGATGACCTTATTCTGTTTTCAACGTCATCTGTTGGTATTCAAGTTTTGTATTGTGTATGTCCCAATTCCTTGTGCGCAAATCCCGTGAAGGTCCTTGGAGCTAGGTAATTGGCAAACTGCATTTTTAGAAAGCTCATGACACCAGGAACACAAATCCCGAAAGTTCCAAGCAAAATGATTTCGGACCTGATTAAAATTGTCGAGTAAATGCTATAGTTTATATATAATTGTGAAGTTGGCATAAGATTAAATATTTGCGAAAACACCAGATGCTTTCATCCTTGATAAACAATAGTGTATTGGCAAAATTTTGATTTCAATAAAAAAAAATAGTATCCAAAACATAAATGCCGAGATTGAACAAGGAATTTTGGAAATCCATTACCGGTACCCCCCCCCCCCCCCAAAAAAAAAACCAACCCAAGTACGATCGAATTAAGGACCGTGCTCTCCGGATAAGAATATGGAGTCATCGTCTGGAATATATCTACCTCCGTTTTTCGTTACAAATGGCACTTAAACACATTATGGTACACGATTCTTGTATTGATAGCAAAATGTTTATTTTGTCTTAAACATTTTCCCCGTTCATACCCAACATCAATATTGATTTAAATGGATAAATATTTCCTGTTTTCAATGTCGAAGACTTTGGATGTTATTGAGTTAGAGACTTAATTTAAGGCGTAGTGTATATTAACAAAAGAAATGGATAAAACACAAAATAAAGTTATTGTATATCAAACAGTCACATTTTTTTTAAATAATCGCTGTCCCAAAATTTAAAATTTCCTTCTCATTTTCGGGGGAGCAGCCCTACATAAAAAAAAATGATGCCTTGCATCAATGAAATTACATGACAAAGTGATCCTACATCAGTATAAAAACGATTTCTCTATTTAAAAAGCTCAATTTGTATGTATGCCTATGTAATTTTGAGACGATGATGGCAGATTTCCTTAACCGAAACCTCCCCTCCTGCAAAAAATCCTAGGGTGAGAACCCTAGACTGTGAGTACATCGGCGCCCCCAACAGCCCTTGCCCCGCCAACATTTTTGGGATAGTACGAGCTGCGCTGTGAACACATAAACAACCAGCGTATTTCTATTATACAGTAGAATCTGTATAAGCAGCCACTCCTATTCAGCGACATCGCCTTGTAAGCGGTCACAATAAATTCCCCCCGTAAAAATTCTATTGTTTCATCTCTTTATTCAACGGCCACTCCTCTAACGCGGCCAGCGGTCACTATTTTGCTAATAAATTTAACAAAACATCGCCCATTCAACGGCCATTGTTGAATGATACCATCTTGTCGTTCTTCGTAACACCCCCGCTAATCTCGACCGAACACAAGCTGGCGACCTATTCGGCTAGCGAGCTATTCGACCGATCCAGCTGGCAACCTGTTCGTTGGCAACCTATTCAGAATTAAGACAACAGTCGCCCAAACTCATCTATTTTTACCAACCAATAAAATCCAACGTTACGTCTATCAAATGAAAGTAGAATAATAGATTATTTTTTTTATCCATTCCTTCAGCTCAGAATAGAGGTGTAATTTCGCATTATCGTACAAAATTCTAGACATTCAACTAAATATATTCCGAAAGATAATTAAATAGGCTTTCCAGATATTATTAGTAAAAGTTGTCACAGTCATATTAAAGGGATGCACTCTATTCCTAAACATGACCAATTTTTAAAAAAATTTTAAACAGAAAAACTTTTAATATCCCGTGTCAAAATTCGGACCATCGTACAAAATTCTGATGATCCAACTAAATATATTCTAACAGGTAATTGAATAAGCTTTCTAAATGTCATTAGTAAAAGTTGGCACAATCATATTAAAGGGGTGCGCTCTCATCCTAAACGTCGCCAATTTTTTAATATTTTAAAGTGAAAGAACGGCAATATTCCGAGTCAACATTCGGACCACCGTACAAAATTCTGAGCATCGAGCTAGATATATGCTGAAAGGCAATTGGATAAGCTTTCCAAATATTATTAGTAAAAGTTGGCACAATCATATTAAAGGGGCGCGCTCTCAACCTGAAAGTAGCCAATTTTTCAATATTTGAAACTGAAAGAATGGTAATATTCCGAGTCGAAATTCGGACCATCGTACAAAATTCTGAGCATTGAGCTAGATATATTCTGAAAGGTAATTGGATAAGCTTTCCAAATATTATTAGTAAAAGTTGGCACAATCATATTAAAGGGGCGCGCTCTCAACCTGAAAAAAGACAATTTTTCAATATTTTAAACTGAAAGAATGATAATATTCCGAGTCAAAATTCGGACCATCGTACAAAATTCTGAGCAACCAGCTATATATATTCTGAAAGGTATTTGAATAAGCTTTCCAAATATTATTAGTAAAAGTTGGCACAATCATATTAAAGGCGTGCGCTCTCAACCTGAACATAGCCGATTTTTCAATATTCTATATGTAAAGATAGACCTTTTTTTTTTTCGAAGTCCAAATACGAACCATCGTACAAAATTCTGAGCATCCAGCTATATATATTCTGAAAGGTGATTGGATAAGCTTTCCAAATATTATTAGTAAAAGTTGGCACAATCATATTAAAGGGGCGCGCTCTCAACCTGAAAATAGCCAATTTTTCAATATTTTAAACTTAAAGAATGGTAATATTCCGAGTCGAAATTCGGACCATCGTACAAAATTCTGAGCATCAAGCTAGATATATTCTGAAAGGTAATTGGATAAGCTTTCCAAATATTATTAGTAAAAGTTGGCACAATCATAATAAAGGGGCGCGCTCTCAACCTGAAAATAGCCAACTTTTCAATATTTTAAACTGAAAGAATGGTAATATTCCGAGTCGAAATTCGGACTATCGTACAAAATTCTGAGCATCGAGCTAGATATATTCTGAAAGGTAATTGGAAAAGCTTTCCAGATATTATTAGTAAAAGTTGGCACAATCATATTAAAGGGGCGCGCTCTCAACCTGAAAATAGCCAATTTTTCAATATTTTAAACTGAAAAAATGATAATATTCCGAGTCAAAATTCGGACCATCGTACAAAATTCTGAGCAACCAGCTATATATATTCTGAAAGGTATTTGAATAAGCTTTCCAAATATTATTAGTAAAAGTTGGCACAATCATATTAAAGGGGCGCGGTCTCAACCTGAAAGTAGACAATTTTTCAATATTTTAAACTGAAAGAATGATAATATTCCGAGACAAAATTCGGACCATCGTACAAAATTCTGAGCATCCAGCTATATATATTCTGAGAGGTGATTGGATACGCTTTCCAAATATTATTAGTAAAAATTGGCACAATCATATTAAAGGGGCGCGCTCTCAACCTGAAAATAGCAAATTTTTCAATTTTCTATATGGAAAGATAGACCTGTATTTTTTTCGAAGTTCAAATTCGAACCATCGTACAAAATTCTGAGCATCCAGCTATATGTATTCTGAAAGGTAATTGGATAAGCTTTCCAAATATTATTAGTAAAAGTTGGCACAATCATATTAAAGGGGCGCGCTCTCAACCTGAAAATAGCCAATTTTTCAATATTTTAAACTGAAAGAATGGTAATATTCCGAGTCGAAATTCGGACCATCGTACAAAATTCTCAGCATCGAGCTAGATATATTCTGAAAGGTAATTGGATAAGCTTTCCAAATATTATTAGTAAAAGTTGGCACAATCATATTAAAGGGGCGCGCTCTCAACCTGAAAGTAGCCAATTTTTCAATATTTGAAACTGAAAGAATGGTAATATTCCGAGCCGAAATTCGGACCATCGTACAAAATTCTGAGCATCGAGCTAGATATATTCTGAAAGGTAATTGGATAAGCTTTCCAAATATTATTAGTAAAAGTTGGCACAATCATATTAAAGGGGCGCGCTCTCAACCTGAAAAAAGACAATTTTTCAATATTTTAAACTGAAAGAATGATAATATTCCGAGTCAAAATTCGGACCATCGTACAAAATTCTGAGCAACCAGCTATATATATTCTGAAAGGTATTTGAATAAGCTTTCCAAATATTATTAGTAAAAGTTGGCACAATCATATTAAAGGGGCGCGGTCTCAACCTGAAAGTAGACAATTTTTCAATATTTTAAACTGAAAGAATGATAATATTCCGAGACAAAATTCGGACCATCGTACAAAATTCTGAGCCTCGAGCTAGATATATTCTGAAAGGTAATTGGATAAGCTTTCCAGATATTATTAGTAAAAGTTGGCACAATCATATTAAAGGGGCGCGCTCTCAACCTGAAAATAGCCAATTTTTCAATATTTTAAACTGAAAGAATGGTAATATTCCGAGCCGAAATTCGGACCATCGTACAAAATTCTGAGCATCGAGCTAGATATATTCTGAAAGGTAATTGAATAAGCTTTCCAAATATTATTAGTAAAAGTTGGCACAATCATATTAAAGGGGCGCGGTCTCAACCTGAAAGTAGACAATTTTTCAATATTTTAAACTGAAAGAATGATAATATTCCGAGACAAAATTCGGACCATCGTACAAAATTCTGAGCATCCAGCTATATATATTCTGAGAGGTGATTGGATACGCTTTCCAAATATTATTAGTAAAAATTGGCACAATCATATTAAAGGGGCGCGCTCTCAACCTGAAAATAGCAAATTTTTCAATATTTTAATTTGAAAGAATGGTAATATTCCGAGTCAAAATTCGGACCATCGTACAAAATTCTGAGCAACCAGCTATATATATTCTGAAAGGTAATTGAATAAGCTTTCCAAATATTATTAGTAAAAGTTGGCACAATCATATTAAAGGGGCGCGCTCTCAACCTGAAAATAGACAATTTTTCAATATTTTAAACTGAAAGAATGGTAATATTCCGAGTCAAAATTAGGACCATCGTACAAAATTCTGAGCAACCAGCTATATATATTCTGAAAGGTAATTGGATAAGCTTTCCAGATATTATTAGTAAAAGTTGGCACAATCATATTAAAGGGGCGCGCTCTCAACCTGAAAATAGCCAATTTTTCAATATTTTAAACTGAAAGAATGGTAATATTCCGAGCCGAAATTCGGACCATCGTACAAAATTCTGAGCATCGAGCTAGATATATTCTGAAAGGTAATTGAATAAGCTTTCCAAATATTATTAGTAAAAGTTGGCACAATCATATTAAAGGGGCGCGCTCTCAACCTGAAAATAGCCAATTTTTCAATATTTTAAACTGAAAGAATGGTAATATTCCGAGTCGAAGTTCGGACCATCGTACAAAATTCTCAGCATCGAGCTAGATATATGCTGAAAGGTAATTGCATAAGCTTTCCAAATATTATTAGTAAAAGTTGGCACAATCAAATTAAAGGGGCGCGCTCTCAACCTGAAAGTAGACAATTTTTCAATATTTTAAACTGAAAGAATGGTAATATTCCGAGTCAAAATTCGGACCATCGTACAAAATTCTGAGCATCCAGCTATATATATTCTGAAAGGTAATTGGATAAGCTTTCCAAATATTATTGGTAAAAGTTGGCACAATCATATTAAAGGGGCGCGGTCTCAACCTGAAAGTAGACAATTTTTCAATATTTTAAACTGAAAGAATGGTAATTTTTTTTCGAAGTCCAAATACGAACCATCGTACAAAATTCTGAGCATCCAGCTATATATATTGTGAAAGGTAATTGGATCAGCTTTCCAAATATTATTAGTAAAAGTTGGCACAATCATATTAAAGGGGCGTGCTCTCAAACTGAAAATAGCCAATTTTTCAATATTTTAAACTGAAAGAATGGTAATATTCCGAGTCGAAATTCGGACTATCGTACAAAATTCTGAGCATCGAGCTAGATATATTCTGAAAGGTAATTGGAAAAGCTTTCCAAATATTATTAGTAAAAGTTGGCACAATCATATTAAAGGGGCGCGGTCTCAACCTGAAAAAAGACAATTTTTCAATATTTTAAACTGAAAGAATGATAATATTCCGAGTCAAAATTCGGACCATCGTACAAAATTCTGAGCAACCAGCTATATATATTCTGCAAGGTATTTGAATAAGCTTTCCAAATATTATTAGTAAAAGTTGGCAAAATCATATTAAAGGGGTGCACTCTCAACCTGAACATAGCCGATTTTTCAATTTTCTATATGGAAAGATAGACCTGTATTTTTTTCGAAGTTCAAATTCGAACCATCGTACAAAATTCTGAGCATCCAGCTATATGTATTCTGAAAGGTAATTGGATAAGCTTTCCAAATATTATTAGTAAAAGTTGGCACAATCATATTAAAGGGGCGCGCTCTCAACCTGAAAATAGCCAATTTTTCAATATTTTAAACTGAAAGAATGGTAATATTCCGAGTCGAAATTCGGACCATCGTACAAAATTCTGAGCCTCGAGCTAGATATATTCTGAAAGGTAATTGGATAAGCTTTCCAAATATTATTAGTAAAAGTTGGCACAATCATATTAAAGGGGCGCGCTCTCAACCTGAAAATAGCCAATTTTTCAATATTTTAAACTGAAAGAATGGTAATATTCCGAGTCGAAATTCGGACCATCGTACAAAATTCTGAGCCTCGAGCTAGATATATTCTGAAAGGTAATTGGATAAGCTTTCCAAATATTATTAGTAAAAGTTGGCACAATCATATTAAAGGGGCGCGCTCTCAACCTGAAAATAGCCAATTTTTCAATATTTTAAACTGAAAGAATGGTAATATTCCGAGTCAAAATTCGGACCATCGTACAAAATTCTGAGCAACCAGCTATATATATTCTGAAAGGTAATTGGATAAGCTTTCCAAATATTATTAGTAAAAGTTGGCACAATCATATTAAAGGGGCGCGCTCTCAACATGAAAATAGCCAATTTTTCAATATTTTAAACTGAAAGAATGGTAATATTCCGAGTCGAAATTCGAACCATCGTACAAAATTCTGAGCAACCAGCTATATATATTCTGAAAGGTAATTGGATAGGCTTTCCAAATATTATTAGTAAAAGTTGGCACAATCATATTAAAGGGGCGCGCTCTCAACCCGAAAATAGCCAATTTTTCAATATTTTAAACTGAAAGAATGGTAATATTCCGAACCGAATTTCGGACCATCGTACAAAATTCTGAGCAACCAGCTATATATATTCTGCAAGGTATTTGAATAAGCTTTCCAAATATTATTAGTAAAAGTTGGCAAAATCATATTAAAGGGGTGCACTTTCAACCTGAACATAGCCGATTTTTCAATTTTCTATATGGAAAGATAGACCTGTATTTTTTTCGAAGTTCAAATTCGAACCATCGTACAAAATTCTGAGCATCCAGCTATATGTATTCTGAAAGGTAATTGGATAAGCTTTCCAAATATTATTAGTAAAAGTTGGCACAATCATATTAAAGGGGCGCGCTCTCAACCTGAAAATAGCCAATTTTTCAATATTTTAAACTGAAAGAATGGTAATATTCCGAGTCGAAATTCGGACCATCGTACAAAATTCTCAGCATCGAGCTAGATATATTCTGAAAGGTAATTGGATAAGCTTTCCAAATATTATTAGTAAAAGTTGGCACAATCATATTAAAGGGGCGCGCTCTCAACCTGAAAATAGCCAATTTTTCAATATTTTAAACTGAAAGAATGGTAATATTCCGAGTCAAAATTCGGACCATCGTACAAAATTCTGAGCAACCAGCTATATATATTCTGAAAGGTAATTGGATAAGCTTTCCAAATATTATTAGTAAAAGTTGGCACAATCATATTAAAGGGGCGCGCTCTCAACATGAAAATAGCCAATTTTTCAATATTTTAAACTGAAAGAATGGTAATATTCCGAGTCGAAATTCGAACCATCGTACAAAATTTTGAGCAACCAGCTATATATATTGTGAAAGGTAATTAGATCGGCTTTCCAAATATTATTAGTAAAAGTTGGCACAATCATATTAAAGGGGCGCGCTCTCAACCTGAAAATAGCCAATTTTTCAATATTTTAAACTGAAAGAATGGTAATATTCCGAGTCGAAATTCGGACCATCGTACAAAATTCTGAGCATCGAGCTAGATATATGCTGAAAGGTAATTGCATAAGCTTTCCAAATATTATTAGTAAAAGTTGGCACAATCATATTAAAGGGGCGTGCTCTCAACCTGAAAGTAGACAATTTTTCAATATTTTAAACTGAAAGAATGGTAATATTCCGAGTCAAAATTCGGACCATCGTACAAAATTCTCAGCATCCAGCTATATATATTCTGAAAGGTAATTTTATAAGCTTTCCAAATATTATTAGTAAAAGTTGGCACAATCATATTAAAGGGGCGCGCTCTCAACCTGAAAATAGACAATTTTTCAATATTATAAACTGAAAGAATGGTAATGTTCCGAGCCGAAATTCGGACCATCGTACAAAATTCTGAGCATCGAGCTAGATATATTCTGAAAGGTAATTGAAAAAGCTTTCCAAATATTATTAGTAAAAGTTGGCACAATCATATTAAAGGGGCGCGCTCTCAACCTGAAAATAGCCAATTTTTCAATATTTTAAACTGAAAGAATGGTAATATTCCGAGTCAAAATTCGGACCATCGTACAAAATTATGAGCAACCAGCTATATATATTCTGAAAGGTAATTGGATAAGATTTCCAAATATTATTTGTAAAAGTTGGCACAATCATATTAAAGGGGCGCGCTCTCAACCTGAAAATAGCCAATTTTTCAATATTTTAAACTGAAAGAATGGTAATATTCCGAGTCGAAATTCGAACCATCGTTCAAAATTCTGAGCAACCAGCTATATATATTCTGAAAGGTAATTAGATCGGCTTTCCAAATATTATTAGTAAAAGTTGGCACAATCATATTAAAGGGGCGCGCTCTCAAACTGAAAATAGCCAATTTTTCAATATTTTAAACTGAAAGAATGGTAATATTCTGAGTCAAAATTCGGACCATCGTACAAAATTCTGAGCATCGAGCTAGATATATGCTGAAAGGTAATTGCATAAGCTTTCTAAATATTATTAGTAAAAGTTGGCACAATCATATTAAAGGGGCGCGCTCTCAACCTGAATGTAGACAATTTTTCAATATTTTAAACTGAAAGAATGGTAATATTCCGAGTCAAAATTCGGACCATCGTACAAAATTCTGAGCATCGAGCTAGATATATTCTGAAAGGTAATTGAATAAGCTTTCCAAATATTATTAGTAAAAGTTGGCACAATCATATTAAAGGGGCGCGCTCTCAACCTGAAAATAGCCAATTTTTCAATATTTTAAACTGAAAGAATGATAATATTCCGAGACAAAATTCGGACCATCGTACAAAATTCTGAGCATCCAGCTATATATATTCTGAGAGGTGATTGGATACGCTTTCCAAATATTATTAGTAAAAATTGGCACAATCATATTAAAGGGGCGCGCTCTCAACCTGAAAATAGCCAATTTTTCAATATTTTAAACTGAAAGAATGGTAATATTCCGAGTCAAAATTCGGACCATCGTACAAAATTCTGAGCATCCAGCTATATATATTCTGAAAGGTAATTGGATCAGCTTTCCAAATATTATTAGTAAAAGTTGGCACAATCATATTAAAGGGGCGCGCTCTCAACCTGAAAATAGCCAATTTTTCAATATTTTAAACTGAAAGAATGGTAATATTCCGAGTCAAAATTCGGAACATCGTACAAAATTCTGAGCAACCAGCTATATATATTCTGAAAGGTAATTGGATAAGCTTTCCAAATATTATTTGTAAAAGTTGGCACAATCATATTAAAGGGGCGCGCTCTCAACCTGAAAATAGCCAATTTTTCAATATTTTAAACTGAAAGAATGGTAATATTCCGAGTCGAAATTCGAACCATCGTACAAAATTCTGAGCAACCAGCTATATATATTCTGAAAGGTAATTAGATCGGCTTTCCAAATATTATTAGTAAAAGTTGGCACAATCATATTAAAGGGGCGCGCTCTCAACCTGAAAATAGCCAATTTTTCAATATTTTAAACTGAAAGAATGGTAATATTTCGAGTCGCAATTCGGACCATCGTACAAAATTCTGAGCATCGAGCTAGATATATGCTGAAAGGTAATTGCATAAGCTTTCTAAATATTATTAGTAAAAGTTGGCACAATCATATTAAAGGGGCGCGCTCTCAACCTGAAAGTAGACAATTTTTCAATATTTTAAACTGAAAGAATGGTAATATTCCGAGTCAAAATTCGGACCATCGTACAAAATTCTGAGCATCCAGCTATATATATTCTGAACGGTAATTGGATAAGCTTTCCAAATATTATTAGTAAAAGTTGGCACAATCATATTAAAGGGGCGCGCTCTCAACCTGAAAGTAGACAATTTTTCAATATTTTAAACTGAAAGAATGGTAATATTCAGAGTCAAAATTCGGACCATCGTACAAAATTCTGAGCATCGAGCTAGATATATTCTGAAAGGTAATTGGATAAGCTTTCCAAATATTATTAGTAAAAGTTGGCAAATTCATATTAAAGGGGCGCGCTCTCAACCTGAAAATAGCCAATTTTTCAATATTCTATATGTAAAGATAGACCGGTATTTTTTTCGAAGTTCAAATTCCAACCATGGTACAAAATTCTGAGCATCCAGCTATATATATTCTGAGAGGTGATTGGATACGCTTTCCAAATATTATTAGTAAAAATTGGCACAATCATATTAGAGGGGCGCGCTCTCAACCTGAAAATAGCCAATTTTTCAATATTTTAAACTGAAAGAATGGTAATATTCCGAGTCAAAATTCGGACCATCGTACAAAATTCTGAGTAACCAGCTATATATATTCTGAAAGGTAATTGAATAAGCTTTCCAAATATTATTAGTAAAAGTTGGCACAATCATATTAAAGGGGCGCGCTCTCAATCTGAAAATAGACAATTTTTCAATATTTTAAATTGAAAGAATGGTAATATTCCGAGTCAAAATTCGGACCATCGTACAAAATTCTGAGCAACCAGCTATATATATTCTGAAAGGTAATTAGATAGGCTTTCCAAATATTATTAGTAAAAGTTGGCATTCTTTCAGTTTAAAATATTGAAAAAATGGCTATTTATAGGTTGAGAGCGCGCCCCTTTAATATGATTGTGCCAACTTTTACTAATAATATTTTGAAAGCTTATGCAATTACCTTTCAGAATATATGTAGCTGGATGCTTAGAATTTTGTACGATAGTCCAAATTCGACTCGGAATATTGCCGTTCTTTCACTTTAAAATATTAAAAAATTGGTTATGTTCAGGTTGAGAGCGCGCCCCTTTAATATGATTGTGCCAACTTTTACTAATAATATTTGGAAAGCTTATTAAATTACCTTTCAGAATATATATAGCTGGTTGCTCAGAATTTTGTACGATGGTCCGAATTTGGACTTCGAATATTACCATTCTTTCAGTTTAAAATATTGAAAAACTGGCTATTTTTAGGTTGAGAGCGCGCCCCTTTAATATGATTGTGCCAACTTTTTCTAATAATATTTGGAAAACTTATCCAATTACCTTTCAGAATATATATAGCTGGATGCTCAGAATTTTGTACGATGGTCCGCATTTAGACTCGGAATATTACCGTTCTTTCAGTTTAAAATATTGAAAAAATGGCTATTTGTAGGTTGAGAGCGCGCCCCTTTAATATGATTGTGCCAACTTTTACTAATAATATTTGGAAAGCTTATTCAATTACCTTTCAGAATATATATAGCTGGTTGCTCAGAATTTTGTACGATGGTCCGAATTTTGACTTAGAATAAAATACCGGTCTATCTTTACATATTATATAATATTGAAAAAAATGGCTATGTTCAGGTTGAGAGCGCACCCCTTTAATATGATTGTGCCAACTTTTACTAATATCTTTACATATATAATATTGAAAAAATTGGCTATGTTCAGGTTGAGAGCGCGCCCCTTTAATATGATTGTGCCAACTTTTACTAATAATATTTGGAAAGCTTATTCAATTACCTTTCAGAATATATATAGCTGGTTGCTCAGAATTTTGTACGATGGTCCGAATTTTGACTCAGAATATTACCATTTTTTCAGTTTAAAATATTGAAAAAATGGCTATTTATAGGTTGAGAGCGCGTCCCTTTAATATGATTGTGCCAACTTTTACTAATAATATTTGGAATGCTTATGCAATTACCTTTCAGAATATATATAGCTGGATGCTTAGAATTTTGTACGATAGTCCGAATTCGACTCGGAATATTGCCGTTCTTTCACTTTAAAATATTAAAAAATTGGCTATGTTCAGGTTGAGAGCGCGGCCCTTTAATATGATTGTGCCAACTTTTACTAATAATATCTGGAAAGCTTATCCAATTACCTTTCAGAATATAGATAGCTGGATGCTCTGAATTTTGTACGATGGTCCGAATTTGGACTTAGAATAAAATACCGGTCTATGTTTACATATATAATATTGAAAAAAATCGCTATGTTCAGGTTGAGAGCGCACCCCTTTAATATGATTGTGCCAACTTTTACTAATAATATTTGGAAAGCTTATTCAATTACCTTTCAGAATATATATAGCTGGTTGCTCAGAATTTTGTACGATGGTCCGAATTTTGACTCAGAATATTACCATTCTTTCAGTTTAAAATATTGAAAAAAATGGCTATTTATAGGTTGAGAGCGCGCCCCTTTAATATGATTGTGCCAACTTTTACTAATAATATTTGGAAAGCTTATTCAATTACCTTTCAGAATATATATAGCTGGTTGCTCAGAATTTTGTACGATGGTCCGAATTTGGACTTCGAATATTACCATTCTTTCAGTTTAAAATATTGAAAAATTGGCTATTTTTAGGTTGAGAGCGCGCCCCTTTAATATGATTGTGCCAACTTTTTCTAATAAAATTTGGAAAGCTTATCCAATTACCTTTCAGAATATATATAGCTGGATGCTCAGAATTTTGTACGATGGTCCGCATTTCGACTCGGAATATTACCGTTCTTTCAGTTTAAAATATTGAAAAAATGGCTATTTGTAGGTTGAGAGCGCGCCCCTTTAATATGATTGTGCCAACTTTTACTAATAATATTTGGAAAGCTTATTCAATTACCTTTAAGAATATATATAGCTGGTTGCTCAGAATTTTGTACGATGGTCCGAATTTTGACTCAGAATATTACCATTCTTTCAGTTTAAAATATTGAAAAAAATGGCTATTTATAGGGTGAGAGCGCACCCCTTTAATATGATTGTGCCAACTTTTACTAATAATATTTGGAAAGCTTATTCAATTACCTTTCAGAATATATATAGCTGGTTGCTCAGAATTTTGTACGATGGTCCGAATTTGGACTTCGAATATTACCATTCTTTTAGTTTAAAAAATTGAAAAATTGGCTATTTGTAGGTTGAGAGCGCGCCCCTTTAATGTGATTGTGCCAACTTTTACTAATAATATTTGGAAAGCTTATTCAATTACCTTTCAGAATATATATAGCTGGTTGCTCAGAATTTTGTACGATGGTCCGAATTCGACTCGGAATATTGCCGTTCTTTCACTTTAAAATATTAAAAAATTGGCTATGTTCAGGTTGAGAGCGCGGTCCTTTAATATGATTGTGCCAACTTTTACTAATAATATTTGGAAAGCTTATCCAATTACCTTTCAGAATATAGATAGCTGGATGCTCTGAATTTTGTACGATGGTCCGAATTTGGACTTAGAATAAAATACCGGTCTATGTTTACATATATAATATTGAAAAAAATCGCTATGTTCAGGTTGAGAGCGCACCCCTTTAATATGATTGTGCCAACTTTTACTAATAATATTTGGAAAGCTTATTCAATTACCTTTCAGAATATATATAGCTTGTTGCTCAGAATTTTGTACGATGGTCCGAATTTGGACTTCGAATATTACCATTCTTTCAGTTTAAAATATTGAAAAATTGGCTATTTTTAGGTTGAGAGCGCGCCCCTTTAATATAATTGTGCCAACTTTTTCTAATAAAATTTGGAAAGCTTATCCAATTACCTTTCAGAATATATATAGCTGGATGCTCAGAATTTTGTACGATGGTCCGCATTTAGACTAGGAATATTACCGTTCTTTCAGTTTAAAATATTGAAAAAATGGCTATTTGTAGGTTGAGAGCGCGCCCCTTTAATATGATTGTGCCAACTTTTACTAATAATATTTGGAAAGCTTATTCAATTACCTTTCAGAATATATATAGCTGGTTGCTCAGAATTTTGTACGATGGTCCGAATTTTGACTCAGAATATTACCATTCTTTCAGTTTAAAATATTGAAAAAATGGCTATTTATAGGTTGAGAGCGCGCCCCTTTAATATGATTGTGCCAACTTTTACTAATAATATTTGGAAAGCTTATGCAATTACCTTTCAGAATATATATAGCTGGATGCTTAGAATTTTGTACGATAGTCCGAATTCGACTCGGAATATTGCCGTTCTTTCACTTTAAAATATTAAAAAATTGGCTATGTTCAGGTTGAGAGCGCGCCCCTTTAATATGATTGTGCCAACTTTTACTAATAATATTTGGAAAGCTTATCCAATTACCTTTCAGAATATATATAGCTGGATGCTCTGAATTTTGTACGATGGTCCGAATTGGGACTTCGAAAAAAATACCGGTCTATCTTTACATATATAATATTGAAAAAATTGGCTATGTTCAGGTTGAGAGCGCACCCCTTTAATATGATTGTGCCAACTTTTACTAATAATATTTGGAAAGCTTATTCAATTACCTTTCAGAATATATATAGCTGGTTGCTCAGAATTTTGTACGATGGTCCGAATTTTGACTCAGAATATTACCATTCTTTCAGTTTAAAATATTGAAAAAATGGCTATTTATAGGTTGAGAGCGCGCCCCTTTAATATGATTGTGCCAACTTTTACTAATAATATTTGGAAAGCTTATGCAATTACCTTTCAGAATATATATAGCTGGATGCTTAGAATTTTGTACGATAGTCCGAATTCGACTCGGAATATTGCCGTTCTTTCACTTTAAAATATTAAAAAATTGGTTATGTTCAGGTTGAGAGCGCGCCCCTTTAATATGATTGTGCCAACTTTTACTAATAATATCTGGAAAGCCTATTTAATTACCTTTCGGAATATATTTAGTTGAATGTCTAGAATTTTGTACGATAATGCGAAATTACACCTCTATTCTGAGCTAAAGGAATGGATAAAAAAATAATATATTATTCTACTTTCATTTGATAGACGTAACGTTGGATTTTATTGGTTGGTAAAAATAGATGAGTTTGGGCGACTGTTGTCTTAATTCTGAATAGGTTGCCAACGAACAGGTTGCCAGCTGGATCGGTCGAATAGCTCGCTAGCCGAATAGGTCGCCAGCTTGTGTTCGGTCTAATCTCGTGAGTAGTAATCAATTAACTGGACTCCCACTGATCACGTAAAAAGAAATGTGAAAATAACAATTAACCCGGGATTATCTGTTAATTAATCTTTTGTTTTATTAAACGACTAACCTGATCATTGTTTTCACACTTAACGGAACATTATTTGATACTGATTGAATAAACTGAAAGTACCGACTAAAAGCCGCTATATTGTTAAATAGACGTTTTTAGCGCCACCTATAATATTACATACAGAGTTACACCCCCTGTGAATCAGTAGCAGAATCAGCGATGTTTTTTGGTTCATGTGCTTATTTTTGATAACATAAAATTAATTCATCGATTTTCTTCACAGAAATGGATAAATATTATCGAATGCATCACAATAATAGACCGTAGTATTGAAGGTTGGTAAAAATGACAAGTTTACAGAAGTTATGTCCGAGATCCAGCGACGGCCAAATTTACCGATGCAAGTGAAGTATTGGTGTTTGCTTCCAATGCATTCAAGCGTATATTAATTGATGTCAGCACAAAAAAAAGCATGAATTTTACAAAAATGGATAAATATTATCGAATGCATCACAATAATAGACAGTAGTATTGAAGGTTGGTAAAAATGACAAGTTTACGGAAGTTATGTCCGAGATTCAGCGACGGCCAAATTTACCGATGCATGTGTACCCAAGCGTAATACTAATTGATGTCAGCACAAAAAAACCACGAGATTTTATTAAGAGGCCACTCCCGTTAAGCGGCCAATCGTAAAAATTCCCATGGGTGGCTGCTTAATGCAGATTCTACTGTATATCCTTAACATAAACGATGTCTGAGTGCACTTACTATTATTATTATTACTCTTACTAATACTATGATTGTGACTTTGTGTGAACTATGTCAACCAATGTTAAATATTTAAACCAATATATTAATAATAATATATTCCTCATTACTTTGTTCCGCCAACGAGTGTCATCAAATCGATTTCTGATAAAAAGAACAATTTCTCATATTCTTTCTTTATTCCGAAATATTAGGCCTATGTGAGGTTTCGACAGGAATGGTAAAAGCGAACCCGAAAAAGATACGCACTACTGGGCAGAGTGCTTCCCCTTTATTTTATATTAACGGAGTGGCGCTTAATTGCATCGTGTCAGAGAAACATGGCTGCCGACGAAGAAAACGTGACTGGTAGAGGCGACAATATTGCTGATCAAACCGACTCAGAAGTTCCAGTTACACAATCCTTTTCTATTGAAGGTTTAATATTTTTAGAATTTATCACATCATCATATTATATTGTTACACTCTTATAATATATTTCACATGCACGCCTTATAAATTCATAATATTTTGATTTTTTCCAAATCCAGCATAATTTTGTGGAGCATCTGTTGATGTAACCAAATGCTACAGACTAGTTTATATTAGTCAACATATTTCAGTTACAGAAATTGAATCTGGATTCTCATTTATTAGCGGGAATAGCAGACTGCATTAATTTAAGTCACTAGTAATGTAAGTATGCACTCACGGTTCCGAACCTGTGACTGTAGTTTATCAATATCATTCCATTGCATTGTATACCATTACCAACCATATCATGCCATATGTCATGATTCTATACTAATACTATACAATACATGATAACATGGAAATAAACCCATCTTTATTTGATGGAATTGGATTATCTCAAAGGACACTTTTATCGTTAAACGAAAGGGTCTACGCTTATTGGAAATAATAAAAACATTTATGTTTTTTTATACATGTATAGAATGTTATTGATATAAACTGTCACTATTGTTCTTCATGTAAGATGTCCTTGTTTACTTTCAATTACTCCTTTTCTTTTTGATTTAGTGTTACAGTTAATCAAAGAGGCTCAACAACAACATGGGTTACGTCATGGAGATCATCAACGTTACAGGTATGCATGGAAACTAGAACTAACAGCGCAAAAATTAAGTAATGCCAATGATGGCTACAAATGACTGCTATTGATATAGTTATGTGCAGGTTTATAAGAAATCTGGTTCTGTGATATGTGTTGAATGGCCAGGGCACATATGGTTTGCATTACCTAATAGAAAACAGTTATTATTATACAGTTCACATCACAGTAATTAGTGACCTTGGTTGTGACATGTAAACAAACTGATCGATTGATATCTGAAATTGTGTCAACTGGGCCCTATGACAAATTGCTTACACATACTTTTTTTCTGTAACAGGTCTTATTGTTCAAGGAAAATCAGAAGATTGCGGAAATCATTACATTTTGCACAGGGTACCAAACACAAAGTTGCTCCAAAGAAAATCACCATCGAGATGTTGAGTGATGAAAAGTAACTGCAAAATTTTATTTGTTTCTTTGTCTGATTAATAAATATTCATATTAACATTTAGTTGTACTCTATATAATTCTTCTAAAATCATTTCTTATAGATGTTTTATGCAAGATTCAGATAAAGAGCTGACCATTCTTACTATAATAGTTCCAAAATAGATAATGTAAAATGAATTTGTTGAAATTGCTCCATTAAGAAAATACCTGTTATAGGCAGAATTAGCTCTTGCATAATGTATGTTTAATATTTCAAAAAATGCTTGGAACATTTAAATTCTGTTCGTCTGTCTGTTGCACAATTACTCTGCTTCTAATTGAGGTTAAATCTTTGAACTTGATGTAGATTTACATTAGGTGACAACGACAACACACAAACTCTTCTTCTCAGTGAGCTAGAATATTCAAACTTGGTTTAGATATTTGTTAGGTGAGTTCGAAGATGGGCATTTTTTTACTTAGACTAGGCAGAGATAAAAAATTTCATTGGCCAAGACTACATAACACAATAACTCTGCTTCCGTTTAAGAGGGATTGATGAATATTCGTGTACAGACATTCATGCCTTGGATTGATATTAAATTAAGCAGAGGAACAAACAATTTGTCTGCTTTCTCACCAGTGCCATGTTAAAAATTGAATTTATTGATATCCATTTTTGAATTTTGAACAGGTACATACATCTCCCTTTATTTGAAGCAGAAAGAGCTTGGGGTTTTGCTATGCAGCTTAAATCTGAGTCCAACACAGAACCAAGAAAGAAGTTTCATATGATTGCAAGATTAAGGAAAGCTTTACAACACGCTAATGAATTAGTTAAATTATGTGAAAGTCCAAAATGTGATGCACGTACAAAATTAGAGTCCCAGGTATAGTCATATTTTATATATTGTGATTAATTGTTTTTATTAATTAGCTTATTTCTGAGATTTTTCTCTAGTATTCTGTCATTTATTTATTTATTATTTCTTTCAGGCGTACAATGCATGGATTCAAGGCAGTTTACATTTTGAAACTGATAACTGGCAGAATGCTATAGATTCATTTAGTAATGCTAAGTAAGTAGTCGTAAGCATTGCCATCTGATAAAAACAGTACAGATCCAGTTTCTTTTTTTCTTGTTCAACATTTCGTTTTGCTTGTCTTTACTACACTGGGATCTGGAAGAGTTGTTATATAACCAGTGTCATGGTTGATGTGAGGGATTAGCCATTGAAACGGACCTTTGCAGTCAATTCTTAGCGTGAGGTGCACGTAACTGTGGGTATCCCACTAGAAACATCAACACTGATTGGTTAATCAAATGTCTGGTGTCATATGGTCAGATCTTTATGTAATGGAGGTGGTTGTATTTGTAAAAAAACGAAACAAAATATATATCTGTATTTAACCCTTCCTGCGCTAACCACTTCATACCCATAGAGAGCTATGCAAATATTGAGTAAAAGTCAAGTTTTAGACCCTGTTGTGAAAAAAACTTAATAACTTGAATATGAATGCGACCACAACTGTAAAATGGCAGATGTATATCCATTGTATATGACTTGTGGTTTTTGCATATTTTCGGTTTAGCTTTTATGGTTACCATGGTTACCACTATGTTTCAAAATGGCTGCCATATTCTTGTCATAAATGAAATATTTGATACTTTCTTGCCATTAAAAAAATCAAGATGTGCAGGAATAAAGCTACATGGATTATTAGCATGACAAATATCTGTTTTGTAAGAATAGTATAGTTTTGTGGGGGGAAAGGCACTAAATTGTGATAATAATGGGTTTTTTCTCAAAATAATAAAATCAAAACGAGCAGTATTGACATTTTTTTTTGTTGTAGATAACACAAATATAAAAATCATCAGTGCACGAATTATATAAACAATAAAATAAAAATAAATTTTTGGAAAATAACAATAATATTTACCAAAATATTCACCTTACGGTTGCCATAGTAACCAATTTGACCCTTTCATGTATACGTTTATGTTGGCAGCGATTTACGTGCGCGGCAGCATAAAAGCAGACGAATAATTTCCCCTTGAGAAGTCTTCCTTTTTTTGGTCTTTATTTGGTGACAAACATCTGAATTTTCATCAAAAGACGGTACCCCAAGCGTAGTATAGTCAGTACCCCAATCCAAAATAGGCGTGACGTCATCGGCATCGGAACTCACGGCTAAATTCAGCCGAAGTATTTTTGTTGTGGAGGACGCCATTACTCAGCTGTTCTGACTGTTGGTGGTTGTTCCGTCAATATAGGAACCGCCCTCGTAATAAAAACACGTGTTAAACACCATCTAAGGATAAAACCATGCTTTTACAGGGGAGTAAATTGGGTCAAATAAACTTCCCGACTATAGTCGGGAGCCGCTCTGACGGACTACAAAATTCTCCCGACTATAGTCAGGATTAGCGCAGGAAGGGTTAAATCTGACAGATTGAAGGCATTGAAAATCAGTTTTTTCTCAGGATTAAAGTTTGAGATGTGGCATACTTTTTTGGGCATCTAGGCTAAGATATTCTATCTTTTCAATTCACGCTTTTTTTTTATGTCCACATTTTATGTGAGAGTATATTGTTTATAGAAAAGACATTAAACATTTCATTTCATATTGTTGTCTTTACACTTCTGTATGTCCACACTTTTTTTAAACATGCTACAGATAACAGTTTTTGAGATAGGTTTTTCAAACTTGCTGATTGTGTAATATGACTTTACTGTGCCTATGACCACGCAAATCATCTGCAGGTCAGTTTTGGGGGGGGGGGGTGTTGGTTAGTACTAAGGAGGAAACCAAAAGAAATTAAGAAATGAAATGGGGTTGATAGAAATTCAGAGTTTTGCGTCATCATTTTAAAGTGCTCCTGTTTCATTGAAATTCAGGGATTTACATCATTATTATAAAGAGTTGCTGCCCCTTTCACCAAAGCTCCACAGCCTAGGTTTGTTCAGTCAGTCCATCCTTCAAGTATTTACTGGTGGCTGTATAACACTGTGTAATAGTTAAATGGTGTGGATATTTTTTTAGCTGTATTGATGTATTTTAATAGATTTACAAAACTTATATTATCATTTGTTTTGCAGAACAATATATGAAAAACTTGCTACTGCGTTTACAGAAGATATACAAGTTCTCTACCAACAGAGAGTAGAAGAGATATCGCCCAATATCAGATATTGTGCTTATAAAATAGGCGATGAATCAGCTTTGAAAGATTTACAAAATATGAGACTCAAATCTGGTGAAGATCAGTTGATATCAAAACTAGATGTAAGTAGATATGTTAATCAATTGTTGATTTAAATGTATTTTCTTCCGTTTGTTAATCAGTTTATTAGCCCAGTTGGAGCAGAACGGTAGGCAGTTAAACCCCATTACATTTCATTTTATATATCCTTACCCTACTTCAAACTGATAAGCGTATGTTGAATTCATTGCAATCTATATAAAAGTCCAAGTCAATGATTTTGGTTGAGTGATTAATCATCAGCCAGTTTATCTATCAATAGGTCGAATGAAATTTGTAATGATTTGTTTTCCAGGATTTACTTCTTCAAACAAGAGAGAAACAAGCTTCTACACTGTCCGAGGTAGCATGGCGTGGTCGTACTATTCCAGTTAAAATGGAAGGCGTTAGAAACTTCCTTCTAAATCTTCAAGACAGTACAACAGAGTTGAAATCAGCTGAAGGTTCTGACAGTAAACTTTCTATATATGAGTCATTATTTAAACAGTGTATTGATGCTCAACAATTATTACGTGACGCTTTACAAGAAGATCCAGTAAGTGTAATTTTATAATGAGATCAAATTTTCAAAACCAGTTTGCTCAATAGTGATCTTGTGAAATTGAACACAGGTACTCTGGTAATGAACTACTCACTGGGCCACGCCCACTAATTTCTGACGATATACTAGGCGTTTTTATCGACCACTGATTAGCCAATGTGATTTGCATTCAATCACATTTTCATCTTTAACGTCCATCTAATTCAAATTGGTTACCCTAATCAATGAATTTATCGACATCGATTTCCAAAGCGATTACATCAAATCGCCAAATCAGTTCAGGGTGCGATTTGATCGGGTGGTCACGTGTTTTTTATACGCCCACATTTTCATGTGGACGTATTATGTCGTCGCCCCTGTCCGTCCGGACGTCCGTCCACAATTTGTTTGTGGACTCTCTACAGGTCACAATTCTTATCCGATTTTGACGAAACTTGAAATATAGGTTTTTTCCCAAAAGATCTCGGCTGCTTTCGATATTGGCATGTATCGGATCAAAACTTCATGGATTATGGCCCCTGATTGTACGAAAAATCACGTTTTTAGCTTGTGGACCCTATAGAGGTCACAATTTTGAATCGATTTTGATGAAACTTGACATGCATGTTTGTTACCCAAAGATCTTGGTTCCTTTCGATATTTGCGGCTATCGGAATGTAATTTCCTGAATTATGGCCCCTGATTGTCCGAAAAATCACCCTTTTTAGCTTGTGGTCCCTCTGGAGGTCACAATTATTATTCGGTTTAAAAAACCGTTTGACTATATCACCGTTACACCCTAAGGAAGGTTGAGTTCGAATTTCGGGAAAATCGGACGAAAATTGCCATACAAAATGGCCGCCGTTTGTACGCGAATACTGTTAAAAAATGGTATATCAAGGTTGTGGACCCTGTGGAGGTCACAATTTTGATTCGATTTTGATGAAACTTGAAATTCATGGTTATAACCCAAAGATCTTGCTTCCTTTCGATATTTGCGCATATCGGATCGTAACTTCCTGAATTATGGCCCCTGATTATACACAAAATCGCCTTTTTTTTAGCTTAGAGGTCACAATTATTATTCGATTTAAAAAAACGTTTGATTATATCACCGTTACACCCTAAGAAAGGTGGAGTTCGAATTTCGGGAAAATCGGACGAAAATTGCCATACAAAATGGCCGCCGTTTGTACGCGAATACTGTTAAAAAATGGGATATCAAGGTTGTGGACCCTGTGGAGGTCACAATTTTGATTCGATTTTGATGAAACTTGAAATTCATGGTTATAACCCAAAGATCTTGCTTCCTTTCGATATTTGCGCATATCGGATCGTAACTTCCTGAATTATGGCCCCTGATTATACGCAAAATCGCCTTTTTTTTAGCTTGGAGGTCACAATTATTATCCGATTTAAAAAAACGTTTGATTATATTACCGTTACACGGTAAGGATGGTTGAGTTCGAATTTCGGGAAAATCCGACCAAAATTGCCATACAAAATGGCCGCCGTTTGTACGCGAATACTGTTAAAAAATGGTATATCAAGGTTGTGGACCCTGTAAAGGTCACAATTTTAATTCGATTTTGATGAAACTTGAAATTCATGGTTATAACCCAAAGATCTTGGTTCTTTTCGATATTTGCGCATATCGGATCGTAACTTCCTGAATTATGGCCCCTGGTTATACACAAAATCCCCCTTTCTTTAGCTTGTGGTCCCTCTGGAGGTCACAATTATTATCCAATTTAAAAAAACGTTTGATTATATCACCGTTACACTGTAAGGAAGGTTGAGTTTGAATTTCGGGAAAATCGGACCAAAATTGACAGACAAAATGGCCGCCGTTTGTACGCGAATACTGTTAAAAAAATGATATATCATGGTTGTGGACCCTGTATAGGTCACAATTTTAATTCGATTTTGATGAGGAAGGTTGAGTTCTAATTTCGTGAAAATCGTACCAAAATTGCCGGACGAAATGGTCGCCGTTTGTACGCAAATAGTGTAAAAATATGGTATATCATGGTTGTGGACAGGTCACAATTCTTATCCGATTTTGATGAAAAGTCACATTTCTAGGTTGTGTACCGTCACACAATAATCATTGTCGGTTTCGAATTTTATTAATATCAGACTGGAACTGACCAACTAAATGGCTGCTCCCAATACAGTATGAAATACAGGACTTAAAAGATGTAGGAAAAATCACTTTCGGTATTGCTTGTTCTCTGTCCATCTCTCGAAAATGTGGGCGTATCCTGCCTGGCAGTGCCAGCCTATCTTTTCAACTGTGTCCAGCCACAATAATTGTTTACAGCTAATCGGAGCATTTAACGAACTCGCCAAAGTACTTTGAAATCGACTAAATTGTCACATGACATCTCTACTAAATTCAAATCAATTTGGCAAGTCGATAAAAAAGCCTACTGTATATTTAGTTCTTTACTTCACATTAGTCATAACTCACTACTAAAGTGCCTATATTACAAACTATTTCCCAAACAGGATAGTTCGGATGACATACCAATTACATAATAATGATGTTCAGGTTTTGTACCCCATTGAATGATTTGAAATGGATCTGCACATTCTCCCTCTCATAATTGATATATGACATATGCACCTTAGATGCATAGAGGTAGGGCTGTACGATATTGCAAAAAGGGATGATATCGATATTGGCATTTTTTTCAACGATATAGTTAAATATTGTGATATTTAATAATAATGTCACTTTGCTATTACATAAATTAAATTAAATGCATTAAAGCTGACTACAGTGTAAGAATTGTGAGTAAGAGTTGTGGGTAAGAATGGCTTTATTCATACACTTTAAACTTTGCTTTATTTATAATACATTTATTAAAATGAACAAAGCAACATCCTTATCCTTTTTGGATAAAACCGTTTCAACAAACACGACTTGTGCGTTTTCGTTTTGGTACTAATTTCTCTTTTTCAACTAGGCCCTGCACCTCCATAATTTCCTCTGTGGGTCTACAAGTACTGATAGTACTAGCTAAGTTTTTCATAATTAAATTAAATACAACCGCTGATGTTTAAAAAAGCGTCTGCTTGTGACCTTGTGTAAGAAAATTAACACATATTGCATATTATGTCATATTACGTTCAGCGGAAGTAAGTAGATGTGGTCTTCAAGTCTTGTATTGTAAGTTCAAACAGTTAAACAAATACTAAATGATCCAGACTATCTTCCATTCAAGCATTCGATTGGCCTAACAGTCACAATAATCTTTTTATAGATCGTTTTATTCTTGCTTTCAGAAATTAAGTTTTGTAGAGTTTTCTAAAAGTAGTCGTTTTTCAAAAATATGACAACCTATTTATATCCTGGTAATTATCCGTGGTAGTTGGAAATTTCAGGCGTTTAGTCGGCCTAAGCTCTACATGTAGAAACAACTGACAATTTATTGTCGTCTAAAAACAAAATAAAAGTAACGCATGCACGATTCAGTGAAAAACGGCTGCGGACACTGTGCAAGCCAAGTGTTTTCAACATTTAACGATTCTCAGAACATTAGTTTTATAATAGTTTATTGCCGTAGGCTAATTTCCACTGCTGTATAGTATCTATTTTTATGATATTTCTATTCGATATTTGAAGTTTTTGGCGATATTCGATAAACCACTATATTGATGAATTTTGGCCACATGATATCTTAGTTGGGTCTGAAAATACCATATCGCGATAAATGACTATATCAAGAATATCGTACAGTCCTATATAGAGGTTGTGAATGTTATACAGAACAAAATTCTTAATGAAAATTTTAAAAACATTCTGGTATTGTTCATTAGTACCGATGGAGAAATCTAATCCAATTTTAGAATTTTTCAATTTGAAATCAGAGCATATATTATATTTCGAACATATTTTGTGGAGTTACTGCTCTGATTTACATTTCGACCGTTTTGCAAACAAAACAAGACAATAGTTCTGAAATAGATTTATTAAAACTTGATAGGTTTTAAATGGGGACATTAGGAGTCTGTTTTGACAATTATAGAGTTTTAAAATTGCATAAAAATTTCAATTTAATATTTTTGCTTCTAGATTTTTAAAGCTGCAATTCGAGGGCAACCTATTGATGGAAAAATCAGCAATCAACACTATCTTCATACTTATCTATCTTACATCAAATTAACAAAAACGATAGAAAGAAATTTAATCTTGATAGAATGTGCGAAAGAAAATTTACCAGGTGTACAAGTAGATGAATCAAAAAAGATCACCAAACCTCAAGACATGGTTAGGTTGTATGATATAATTATTCAGGTAAGCTTGGTGTTTTCAACAGTATATGCATATTTCAATAGTAATTACTTTGACATCATTATTTCCACAAAAAGTTGTACCAGTATGGTAACACAATATAGTGACATTTCATGTTTTCCAAAATATATGTCTAATTAAATTAGAAACCTAAAAACAAAAACAGATTGAAATATAATTATATATGTAGCCATCACAGAGAACATACTCGTTTATGTAAACAATTTAAAATGTTCTTACTTATTTACCCTCTCTTTGTGAAAATGATGAATTTCTATATTGTTATAGAATTTAAGTGATATACCTAATTTACCTGGGTTAGAGGATGACTCAGCTTTAGAAGAGGAAGTAAATACTAGAGTTTTAGGCTATAAGGCATTTAGGTAAGAGAATAATTGATTAAATGATTAATGATGATCTATATTTGTTGTATAATGTTATGTAATGTTAGGTTTTAGCATTCATAAATTATAGTCTTGTCTATTAGATAGATGTAGATATTTGTAACATTGGTTGACAGAAAATGAAAAACACCATGCTAATACTCAATTTATGAAAAAAAACGAAATACAGTTATTGCGATTTGTAACTCTACATCCTTTTTTCATACGCCCACATTTTCATGTGAACGTATATTGTCGTCACCCCTGTCCGTCCACAATTTGTTTGTGAACATTCTACAGGTGACAATTTTTATCTGATTTTGAGGAAACTTGAAATATAGGTCTATGACAAATGGTATTTGTTTTTTTCAGAACATTTTATATAGGAAAATCATATGCTAATGGCATGAAGTGGACAGAGGCAATAGCATTATATCAAAAATCTCTAGATTATACTAAACAGGCTTTACAGGGATACAAAAAACTAAAAGGACAAGAAATTTTTAGAGTAAGTTGCAATAACTTTGTGCAATAAGTATTGTTCTTTAATTCCCGAAAAAAGGTTCATAGTAAGATGTTGGTGCAGCAAAGTCTGACGGTAAAACCAATGCCATTTAAGCACATCCGAATATGAAAAAGCTGCTGAGTAAAATGAAATGAGTAACTATGAAATAGTTAGGAGGGTAAAATCATTAGAAACTTTAGGTAGCCGTTTATTGGGTAAGATTTCATAGATTTCAATAATTCTTGAACATGAATTATTTAAATAAAATTACTTTTGATTGAGTATGGCATTAAAATCTAATTTTCATTTTTCATTGTTTATCATATTTTTTTTTTCCAGACTGAAGAGAGTAAATTAAATGAGTTAGTTAAGGAAGTAAATGGAGTAGTATTTTCATGTCATGCTTCTAGTATTCTTAACGTAGCTGGTGATTTAACAGATCAACCTGTTAATACACCTAGCTTACAGAATGTGGTGAGTTGCGATATTTCAGTATTTATTTACGTTTTTACAGTATAATGAAGAAACCATCATGGTAAAATATGGTTTTTAAATATCTTTTTTAAAAAGGTCTCGGTTAAATTATTAATACACTAATGTTTAGTGGAAAAAAAACCTGTTATATTTTTATGCATTGCTAGTTATGTTTTTGTATGATTTTAATTTTCAGTCTTTAAGTGATCGACTTGACCAATACAGTGAAGATAAATCAATTGCAGGGAAGAAACCAAATCTTACTAAATTTCCTCCAGACTTTCAACCTATTCCTACTAGACCATTATTTTTTGATTTAGCATTAAACCATTTAGATCTACCATCTTTAGAAGACAAATTTGACCAGAAAAAGACAGCTGCTGGAGGAACTGGAATTACTGGTTTTGTTAAAGGCTGGTTATGGGGTGGTGGTAAAAAATAAATTCAGTTTTAGTACCATAACAAATTTTATGAATTATAGTCATGTGAGCAACAATTTCAACACAAAATGTGTGTTTAAAATTGTCTGTAAAGCTACGGTATGTAGAAACGTGTTTGTATATAAAATGTCAGAAATACAGCTGGGCTCTCGTTTTGGTCAAATTGGTTAGTCCTGTTTAATTGGCAAGGAAATTGTAAGTCACTTTGCATGTCATAAGATACAGTATTTTAAATTATCAAGAAAACGTGATAAATAAAATAATTTTATTTTTGGTGTTTTAGTGTAAAATCACATGAAAAGTAAAGAAATTGCTGTAGGTCTTGGAGGACAATATTTTAAATCAGAATCTTTTTGGTAGCATTTGCCAAAATTCCGTTTTGTTAATATATAGATTCTTCATAAATTTGAGGAATTTCTCTAACTACAGTTTTAAGGTAGAATTCCTGGATTAATGTCTGAATGCTCTTTAGTGAGGGCAGAGATAGTTACTTTTAGGATAATTGTTGTACATGATTTGATTAATAAATAAATAAGAAATGGAATTTATAAATAATGGTTGTACAGGTAATATGTATTGTTACCTTTTTGTCACCAAGACATCACTATTTATTGGAAATCTTAAACTATTTTATTGTTAGATACAAGGTGTATTTGTTATGTTATTATTGTTGATCTACAGATTTCTTTCATCTATACCATTTATGGATTTACCAGTAATTGTTTTAGGAAGAATGAAATGGATGTATTCTTTAACAAACGCTATGATTTTGTACAAATTGTCTCCTGTCATTTTATTCGACTAGTCATAATTAAAGACTGTTCAATTAAATATTCCCTTTAACAATAAGTTATTGTTACATTACTGTTTGTAAAATAGCCTTTTAATCGTTTATTAATGAATTATTAACATGCCAAGGCAGTGGACAAAAGTGTTTTCGTTGATCTTGATACTACGCTGAACTGATAATGACTGTTGATTTGCAACTCCAATTATTTTTCTATGAGACAAACTTAATTTACAAACATGACTATCTTTCAAATCAGATGACAAGTTTTGTGTTTTAACATCTGGGGGATACTCAATTCACAGTCCAGAACGTCCCGAATCGACAGAATTACAAACGAGTGACGCAGAATTCAGTCCTGTCACAGTTCTGCAGTCCTGACAGCTGAGGTGGAATGAGTAGAATCGTGACGTATTCCTAGGTAAAAAATATGTTTCAACTGTCATGATTGGTTGAGATATTTTTTATACAGTCGACGCATGCGTTGTACTCCGAAATTCTCCTTTTCACTCGATTGACACCAGTTTTGGAATTTAATTCTGAAACTGTGAATCGAGCATCCCTCTGGTCACCAGTCCTTCAGAGTTTAGGTTTATGTTCAGCATACATTTGCTTTAATATTTTCATGGCTCCAGTAATGCATTTTAGACAATTATTACATTGTTGAATATCCTATTTTTTATTCTCTATTTCACTAATGTTTCCCCTCTTTCATTAACTAGATAAATGTTTTAATTGATTTTAATATCATTGTGATATGCTGAATGTAATCAAGAGAAGTCCTCAAGTTAGGGAATATTTGTAAATAAAATACCTAGTTCTGATGAAATTATATTTTACAATAATGAAGTTCATTTTATGAAATAATTCTTTGGTTCTGGTCTATCCTATTATTTCTTTTTCAGTGTTACAATAAACACATCAGTTATAATGATAAAAGAAATTTAGTTGTATTTGTTGTGTTTTGGGTCATTTGATTTCTTTGTAATACTTATTAGCAGTTAAAACCATGTGCATGAGCATGACAAGAATTAAGAAAATGAAATGAAATGGGTTTTAACTTCCTATGTTTCTGCTCCGACTGGGTTAATGAAGGCGGTTATATGCCTGGACATTGGCACTACCACTTACTGTTATATCGAATTCCAACTATCAAGGATTCTTTATGTGTACACCAAGGTGTAGGGTTACGACTAAACACTGTCCTTGCCAGGCCCTCCATCCTGCACCACTGACAAGGAGAAACTCTGCCCCCCAAAATTCCCAACAAACTTTCTCGTCAAACCAGTGACCTTCAGGTTTGGGAGCCACATTTTTTTACTCACTGGGCTAAAGCTGTCCCCTATTAGCACTATAGGTTAACAGGGAGTTTGAATTGAGTGAATTTGCAACATTCCTTTCTGCATTTGCATTATTGTTAAAATATTATGAATCAAGCTGAGTACTAGTCAGTACTGTAACCGGATATTAATTAGGATTAGCAGTGAAGAAAATTTCGCACAATCGATTACATGAAGGCGATTTAGAAGAGGTGTGTGAAGTGGTTCCCCCACCCCACCCCCCAAAAAATAAAAGGTCAGATGGTGCATTGTGTATTTCCAGTTACTAAATGCCACAGAAATGATAGTTTATTTAGAAGTTAACGGGGAATATTAAGTATCTTTTCAATGTCACCATGTCCTAATTCATCTCCCTAATCCGTTGAATTTTATTTATTAATATTGTGGCGGCAGACCACCATTAAATTTTAATAAGACAATGGGGAAATTAATGGTGGTCTGCATCCTTGTGATTAACTAGAGTTATTTCCCGTGTTAATAAAGTGAACACCTCGGTTATTTCCGCGACTTCACTTGGCTGACTTGAATGAATTACTCACTGACATTGGATTTATATTATGACTTAATCCTTGCCCAGACTATGCTTGACCACTTAATATTTTTGGAATATTTTTATATATATTATTGTTATTTTTAACCACGTTTTGTTACCAAACCATACAATGAACTCCTAGTGCAACGTTGCTGATTTAAGTACGGGTTTGTTCTCCCACCATTTTGAGTAAGCTGGACAAACTAATCAAGTACCACCACTCATCGTATTGAATAAAAATGGAGCCCACCAGGGAAAGAGACCAACTTTTAGCCCTAAAAGTCATGCGACTGACCAAACCCACATTGATGCCATTCAATCTGATACTAGCAGATGATCAAGATCTATGTGGAACTGAAATATTAGCCCAAAACAAGAATGATTTATCGAAACCGCGAGGCTTGAATTATTTTCCACTGGGAGATCTCCTTACACTCCCACAAAATTTTGGAAACATTGTTTTGGGGGAAACTTTCTCAAGTTATATTAGTGTACACAATGATAGTAACCAGGTGTGTAAAGAAATAACTTTGAAAGCTGATTTACAAACTAGCTCTCAAAGGCTGTCACTGTCCAGTCGTAATTCTCAACCAGTGCCAGAACTATTACCAGACCACAGTATTGATGATGTCATACATCATGAAGTCAAAGAACTTGGCACCCATATACTGGTCTGTGTTGTTAGTTATGTAACCAATACTGGAGAAAATCTGGCATTCCGTAAATTCTTTAAGTTCCAAGTTTTGAAACCATTGGATGTGAAGACTAAATTTTACAATGCGGAATCAGATGAAGTTTATCTTGAGGCTCAGATACAGAATATAACACCATTTCCTATTTACATGGAGAATGTAAGCCTAGAACCATCGCCTCAGTATAAAGTGAAACAGCTGAACTCTGCTAGTGATGGCAAAAAAGATACTGAGGATGAAGTATTTTGCCGAATAAATTACCTAAGCCCAACAGATACTCGACAGTATTTGTATTGTCTGAAACCAAAGCCAGAACTGTACCCAGAAATAAAGCAAAGAAAGGGTTTGAATAATATCGGTAAACTAGACATTGTATGGAAAACAAATATGGGTGAGAAAGGAAGACTACAAACAAGTCAGCTTCAACGTGTAGCACCAGGATATGGGGATATAAAACTAACAGTAGAAAGTCTTCCTGATACTGTTTCGTTAGAATGTATATTTGATGTAACTTGTCGTATAACTAACTGTTGTGAGAGAACAATGGACCTAACACTAGTCTTACAAAATCCTAACTCGTCAAATTCAACTGGGTTAATGTGGTGTGGAATTTCAGGAAAACAATTGGGTAAATTACCCCAAAATGAAAGCATAGACATTCAACTGACTTTATTAGCTGTGTCACCAGGTTTACAGTCTATCAGTGGTTTAAGACTTACTGACAATTTCTTAAAGAGAACTTATGAACATGATGACATTGCACAGATATTTGTGATAGATGAACAAACATAGTTCAAGATAAAAAAAAACCCCAAGGTTTCCGTAGTATTAATGGTCCAAATAAAACTTAAATGTAAAATTTCACAGAAGAATAGCACAAAGCTGTAATATTGTGTAGAACAAGTTTTGTTCAGTCAAGAGCTTTTCATGTATTTAATTATATGTACCCCCATGTCTTTAAGACCATGGTCAACCTTGCATTATAAAGTAATACTTGCTAATAACATAATATACAATACATAAATTACACAATGTTTCGTGTGTTAACTTTTATTATTGTAATCGTCTAGACCTAATTAATCAAGTTTTCACTGGGATCTCTTTCGAAATCAGTAAAAGATACATTATGGGAGATAGATAACGAGTTTGCAGTTCTCACTACAATAGTTAAAAAACTAGCTAATGGTAAGGCAATTTGCTGAAAATTTCAGTCAAATTGATCCATTATTAACTTATAACTAAGCGAATGAAAGTTCTGCTTAGTCTCGGTCATCATTACCAAAGTCGGTAAGACAAAACCAGTAGTCTCAGTTATCCATTTTTATTGGTAAATCATGAAGGAAAATATTTCAGCGAATCGAACTACAATCAAACAAAAATCTCATGCTAGCCTCGACACCAAAGTCTGAATAAGTAATTTTTCCTAACAGATAAAGTAAACCCTATTTACCCTTATGGTAACAGATTTATTGCTACCTGTGCAATACACAAGGTAAGGTGGGTGGTGGATAGATGCTGGTAAACTAAAAGATTGTATTAGCTGTCGTCACCGAGGATGTATTATTTTAATTGGTGAGCTTGTTGTAGAATATTATTTATTGTTATATTATTTATTACCCCTCTACATGTTTTTTTTTATGTTAAAGTGCACTATACATGTATCCATTGACTAAAGAATAACTACTGATTAGAGAATAAACTGTCAGTTTTTTGGCATGGACTTTGGATCATCAAGTGCAAGTTGTTTGTTGAATGCTGAGGGATTGGATGGCCGAATGGTTAGCGAGTATGTGCTGTATCATAGGTTTCTTCATTGGGTCAACTGGCGGGGTTTCTATTTCCCAGTTGTATGTGACAAGGAGTAGGGTGCCTGTCAAACCTTGTGGGCTTTGTCCGGGTCCTCCGGTTTCCTCCAACTCCTAAATACCCCTATGCGCAAGTGAATTATTGAAATAAAATTGAACCATGTTAGTCCCAAAATGACCTTGTTTGTTTTAAGTGGACGTTAAATCCCATTTCTTTCTCTCTCTTTTTTGTTGACACCGCTACAACCTCATGGGATTGCTCTGGGTCCTGCGGTTTCCTCAAACGGCTAAAGACCCCTAAACCATACAAATGGTTGCCATGATAGTGATGAATAATGCGCTAAAATAAAATGCAATTTTTTTGTACATTGTCTCCACCTTGTACCCCTCACCCCCTGCTCAAATACCTGGACACTTCCATCCCCCCCCACCATTGGATCAATATTAAGGCTAGAGTGTCCACAATCATGACATTACTTACTTTTACACTATTTGCATGATAGGAACGCCAATGTTGTCGGGAAGTTTGGTCCTATTTTCACAAAGGTGATTTATTCAAATTTTATTAATTAGGAAAAAAAATAACTGTGACCACTAGGGGGATCACAAGCTAAAAACATGATTTTTCGAATATAGAAAGGAACCAAGATTTTATGGGTTATAAACATAAATTCAAACTGAATCAAAATCGGATCAAAACTTTGACCTCTACAGGGAAACAACCCTGAGATACCATACTTTCACACAATTTGCGTACAAAGAACGTTGCCATTTTGTTCTATTTTCACAGAGTTTGAATGCAATTGCCATTAGGGTGTAATGGTGATATATTGGGTTTTTTTGTCCCCCGCCTTTCGAAGAAAGTTGGGGGACTATTAAAATGGGTTCGTCCGTCTGTCTGTCCGTCTGTCCGTCACACTTTTTGGGACACAATAACTCACTTCCTAATTGAGCTAGAATGTTCAAACTTGGTGTATGTGTTTATTAGGTCAATGCCTTGATGGAGTTCAATGATGAGCATTTTCCGCTTAGGGTAAGCAGAGATAAGCAATTTGATTGGTTGATGCTTTGGGACACGATAACTTTAAGTGAGAGTGATGAAACTTGGTGTATAGTTTCATTACAGTAATACCTTGACTAAGTTCGATAATGAGCATTTTCCGCTCAGGGTAAGCAGAGCAATTTGATTGGTTGAGACTTTGGAACACAATAACTCTCCTTCTAATTGAGTTAAAATGTTCAAACTTGGTGTATATGCTTATTAGGTCAATGCCTTGATGGAGTTCGGAGATGAGCATTTTCCGCTTAGGGTAAGCAGAGCGATACGCAATTTGATTGGTCGAGACTTTGGAACACAATAACTCTTCTTCTAATTGAGTAAAAATGTTCAAACTTGGTGTATATGCTTATAAGGTCAATGCCTTGATGGAGTTCGAAGATGAGCATTTTCCACTTAGGGTAAGCAGAGATAAGCAATTTGATTGGTTGATGCTTTGGGACACGATAACTTTAGTTCTAATTAAGTGAGAGTGATGAAACTTGGTGTATAGTTTCATTACAGTAATACCTTGACTAAGTTCGATAATGAGCATTTTCTGCTCAAGGTAAGCAGAGCGATACGCAATTTGATTGGTCGAGAGTAGTCGAGACTTTGGAACACAATAACTCTCCTTCTAATTGAGTTAAAATGTTCAAACTTGGTGTATATGCTTATTAGGTCAATGCCTTGATGGAGTTCGAAGATGAGCATTTTCCGCTTAGGGTAAGCAGAGATAAGCAATTTGATTGGTTGATACTTTGGGACAAGATAACTTAGGTTCATCTTGATTGATGATTTTTATGCCAATACAATGACTGCATTCTCATTTAGTAATCGATTCGACAGTAACAGTGTATAGAAACGATTGACTTGGACACGAGGGCCCTTTCCCTTGGCCAGAGGGGCCCTTTTGTCTGCCTTTAGGGTGCCCCTAACCAACGCCGGATTAACCATGGGGCACCATGGGGCACCATGGGGCACAGGCCCCAGGGCCCACATTAGGGGGCCCCCCACAAAAATCTCAATTGCGCGCCTCGAGCATAGTCGGACCGAGGATTCCAACGGCCGGTGACCTAGTGACGGGGCCCCTCCGATGCTTCGAGGGCCCTCCATCGGAAGTCCCTTGGGCGATCGACATCCGAGAATTCGGTGTAATCTGGTGATGGGTGTAACACATGTTTTTTTATTGTCGTGAGATCTTCTATCGGACCGACCATCGTCTAACTCGAATTATCGTATAACTTGAACACATTACACGTTCCCATCATTTCGAGTAGCGCGAATTTTGCTTCAGATTGACGTACGATTGTATATTATAAGCTGTAGTTGTTGTTGTTGTTGTTGCTATTTGTTGTGGGTATAAGCTGAATTTGATGAGATGCACACCATGATCACACGAAATATTCATATTTCTTGATTAAATCTCGTATTACCATTTTGTTTGTCAAACATCGAGTCCGGCTTGGTCGTAACGTTACGGCCTCCATTCATCAAATCATCGTGGGGGTATAATACGATTCCAAATCAAGTAACCCCGTTATTTATCACTGAGCGACTTCAAAATTAGGTTTGATGTCGCTCTGCCCACTTACAGTCTCCTCCTCTAGAATGTCATCATTTCATAGCACTCGCATGGATTGGTCCACTGAAATAACGCCAGAATGCGCTAATTTGGTGGCAGAATTTTATTTTTTTCTGGGTAGGTACTTCTAAATGGCTCCAACACAAGTGCCTGAAATGCCAGGAAATCACGTTTCTGGCCTCCAATTTCTGAAAATTTCGGAGGTGGGGGGGAGAAAACCCCCAGACCCCCTATGCGGGGGTCAGTGATCAGGGTCCCCAACATGTTCCAGGCCCCAGGGCCCCCACCATGTTTAATCCGGTATTGCCCCTAACTAGGGTACATTTTCATTTTTCTCGTCGGTTTTAGCATTTTTCTTTATAAAACACTTTTGGATGACACTTCGTGTACAGTTTGATTGCTCGATACATTGAAAAAAATAAATGTGCGATTAATTAATATGTGTCTTCTATTTATTTTGGGATTTCGGCGGGGGACATCAGCCTCACTGTTGGCTTGTTTTTTTTAAATCGGATAATTATTGTGACCTCTAGAGTGATCACAAGCTAAAATGCTATGTTACTCACAATCAAGGGCCATAATCCAAAATGGTCCGTCATGCGCCAATATCAAAAGAAATGAAATGAAATGTGGTTATTATAATGTTCTACCAGGGGCAGATTGGGCCATCGGGTTCCCGCCCCAATCCGCCCCTGTGTCCTACTGTATTATACGGCCTGCCATTGAGTCAACTGCATGCATTCAAATCCCCGGTTGTACATGGCAAGGAGTAGGGTCACCTGTCCAATCTCGTGGGTTTTCTCCAGGTACTCCGGTTCCCCCCCCCCCCACTTCTAAAAGACCCCTACACGCAAGAGAATTATTAAAATGAAATTAAGCCATATGTTAGTCCCGAAATGACCTAGTTAGTGTCAAGAGGACGTTAAAACCCATTTCTCTCTCCTACTGTTCTGCTCCTTAACTGGACAAATGAAAATTGGTCTAAATTGAGAATGCACGGGGTCTAATACACGACTGCTTTCAAATATATTATCTATAGAACCATTATATTGCTCAGCTATATTGACTGTAAAATGAACATCAAAGAATATCTTTAGTCGATTATCGATAAACTGTTTAGAACTTCTATTATAAAATAAATCACAAAAGAGAATAGGGTCGGTTAACAGAATGTATGAAAAGCCTCATCAATAATTACATACTTGTATGGTCTGGTCTATCCAACATAGACAAGATCAATTTATTATTACGGTTACTAACGTAAACCTTTTTTCCACAAAACACAATGTTAAATCAGCAATGATTAATTCTCTAACGTGCCGTATACATTGATAGTCTTACCCTTACTGGGTTGACACTATAAAATGCAGAAATTAAATGAAGGTTTAACGCTCTTGCACTAAACGGTCTGGTGGAGAGAGTACTATACTCTAAGTGCAGGAGGACCGCGCCATGGATAAAAGAGAGCCATGTACAAAGCCAAAAGAAATTTCAAGCAATATATAAACTATACACACCCAATCATTTGACTTGACCTGGGTTCAAGCCCTAAGAAAGTACAAGGTCTTTCAATGGAGATACATTATTGACGTGACACATGCGGGGCTTCCCACCGGTGCCTTTTCTCGATCTTGTAATGGCTATACATGTAGACATACTATGTTTAAATACGTTTTTAGGAAACAAGGAGTTTGATCCATAACGTGAAAATTCTTTTATGAGAGCAGATACTTAAGATGAATCTTTTAATTGCTAAAAGCTATACTGCAAAATCGTAAAAGAGAAAGTCCTTGATTTCTCAGGAAACTGTAAATTAAACTGGATTTAAGTACGTAAATCAATCGCGACAATCACTTGTCACCAAACAAAACTTCGGTGAATACGGGGCGGAATCAATGGGTGGTGGTTAATTGGAGTGTCCTAACCCCACCATGCTCAGCTACATAAAAACTATTGTAAAACACAATTAATGCTTTGCATCAATAAAATTGAACCCCAATGTGATCCTATTCATCCATTATAAAAAGTGACATCAAACGGGGTGTTGGATTTCCCTCTTTAAAAAGCCCAATATGTATGCCTACGTAATATAGAGACAATGATGACAACATGCAATGTCAAACGTCAAATTTTCTTAACTGGAGACCCCCCCCCCCTGCAAAATTTCGTGGATGCACTACTGAAATAGACATTGTTATCACCAACCAGTCCAAGGGGGTGAAGCAATGTTCTAGCTCACATCACCAAGCAGTGATCGCTTCCTATTCTTAGATCTAACCCACGGGTACATACAGGAACGACCTTCTTACCTATTATAATAGTAAGTGCAGGGGGACCGCACTACACGAAAAACAAAAACCTATAAGATTGACCTGCGGAAAATATCAAATCAAGTGAATGGATCCGGGGGCCAGCCGTAAGCGTCCACTGCGCTGTACAGTCCCGGGCCTCTTATGGTACAGGCTTCACTAAAAATATTTGAAAAAAAGAGGTAAAAGAAATAATGCAACCGATCTTAATGTGATTTTTTCAAAATTTTTGTTTTTTTTCTTCGTCATATTCCTCAATAGTAAATATCATATGATTTAGCACCAGATGGGAAGAAAAATAAAGAAGATTAAAATTTTTGAAAAATATGAAGAATAAAAAAAAATATTTTTTTTTAAAAAAAATCACATAAGAAGGGCGTCCGTGTCCACTGCATGTATCTGTGATCTAGCCCCCGTGTCTTCCACAAACAATGATCTGTCCTCTTGGACCGTGCGCTGATCTTCGAGGTATGATTTGCTCAACATCATACTCCTCGCAATGTTTCGTTTGGTTAGAACTAATTCCAATTTCTCGGGCCATTGATTCAGGAATATGGTCAACATTATATTAGTGTGGGTTTTATTTTTTTTTTGGGGGGGGGGGGGGGCGACAGCCGGAACCTATTGGGACACTCTCCGCATGCAAGGTGCAGACTGCAGACCTTGTTTTTTCGTCCCATCGGAACGACTAGAAGCTGTTCCTTGTCATTTCGGAAAATTATAAGCGCCAGTATGAATAGCAATTTCTTCGGAATTAATAATGTCCTTACTGCATAATATCGTATTTCTTTACTAAATCCTCTATCACATTGTGGTAATGAGTTTTAAACGAGTTGCAGCAGGTATTGATCTATGCAAATATATAAATCGTTGGGTGGCTATTGTATGTAGTATAATATGATTACAGGTATGTATAATCTAATTGTGTTCTAGTGTACCGACACCTATTGTCTGTTATTGACGTCTAGGATATTTGACAACACTTGTTTATTTTCACGAAATGACATGTTTAGCACTGTGTGGTAATTGAACTCACAGACCCAGGACCAGATTAAGATCTTTAGTGGTCCTAAGCATTGAAAAGATGATAGCACCCCACACCCACATGAAAATTCAATTCAAAATAAAACAACTACCAAACCGTAAAATAAATTTTATTTTTCGAAATGAAAAAAAACTTACAGTAATACCCCACCCCCAATACATATTAATACTGGTATTTCATTGTTGCTAATGTTTTGCATACGTGTATTTTTTCGTTTCTTGTAGGTCTCCATTTTGTTGACCCTAGTTGCGCTGCAACATTTTGCATCATTGCCAATCTGAATTGGAAAACAACCCAGTGGGCGTTTGGGACCCCTCTTCCTCTGAAGCCGCAGGCTTTTCCAGTAAATTTCAAAATACTACAAAATACTAGTTCTACAATAGAAACATTGTTAATATATTTTTCAAAAGCGAAATGGGTGAATATTAGACAAGAACCTCAGCAAAATAAGTTGCTTTTGCCATGTCCAATACTTACAATGCACTCTTAAAGCCCCAATACCACCCTTGTTGTAACTGAATATGTCCCAATCTTCATTCTGGTCAACAAATTGTATTATTTTACAATATTCCAATTAATTGATAATATAAATTTCATTTTAACACATCTAATTTAAAAAATTGGAAAAATTCAACTTATTGATTTGAAAAGTCTAACGTAAACCTTTTCATATGTGACTTGGATTTTAAAATATTTTCGAATCCCCCTGGGCAAGTAAAATAGGATGTAATGGATAATTTACACAACAGGTAGGGCACTTAAACATCTAGTACTTAGATTAAGGCTATTATTTATTTTCTGGAGCTACCAAGCCAGCAAGAGTGTTATTATCCCTTTAAGAATGGACAGGGTTGTTTTTTTTGCTACAAATATGTGTGTTAAATACACAAATGTGTTTTCATTATATACACCACTGGTCGAAAGATTTTAATAATGTATTGATAGAAATAAGTTAATATCACACAGTAACTCTTATTATTATATTATGTAGTAAATTATATTATACTTATTGAAAGGGTAGTATAAGTTCAATCTAGGGTTATTTCTTATAATCTGTTTACACATTACTAATATCTTATTCTTATATATATTTTTGCTTCCATAATATTCATATTATTATTTTGTATTATAATATAACAATCGGGTATAAATCTTCAATATCACATTTGATAGTTAATGGAACGCGGGGAGATTGTTAGAAGTCGTTTAGCTACAGTTCCATGCCCACGTTGTCGATGACAATCTGTCAAAAATTGAGACGTTTAAATGAAATTTGTTTCAGATATCTCGCTCTGAAATGTTATTGGGAAATGTTTACACAGCGGAGAAACATTTACACCGCGGAGAAAAGGTTTACACCGCGGAGAAAAGGTTTACACCGTAGACAAAATGTTTTCACCACGGAGAAAAGTGTTTTTTTTTTGTGTTGTTGTTTTTTTTATCTATTATAGTTTTTATTGCGAAACAATCGCTGTATTGCAGAATGAATCTTTCTCATATAAGGTAAATTACCAAAAAAATGTACATCAACAGGCCACCGTACGTTTAAGATTATTTTATACCATTACTTTCGCATAGTATGGTTGGGTCATGAATATATTATGACTTCAATTTACATGGTAGAATATATATCTTATAAATACCACCGAGTATTATAGTTACATACAATCGATGTCTAAGCATATCTCGGCGTGAGGCTTATATGATTGCTTCCCATCAAAAACATTTTTCACAGCAAGCTATCACTGCTCTACCAGGAAATGTTATTACTTAAATATATCAAGTTATCACGTTCGGTATAACATTGGACACACCCATCTGACCGTATGGTATTATTATAGCAGTAGACGTATCTGAGTCATATATTATACAAATCGTATTAAGCGTCAATTTACACCATAAGTAGTTTTAGTTTACTAATTTATATATATATATATAATATAATTCTACTTGACCCTTAGTTCAAATATGCTATAATGCCAATATGTTGCGATATAATTAACATCTATTTATTTTCAGAATTTATGATAGGGACCACGTGATTGTTTCACAGGGCAACCCAACTAAACACATCCAAATTCTTGGTTGTTTACATTGGTGACGCGCGCGTCTCAACTTTACTTATTCAGTATTTCAGGACTGGGATCGACTGAAAGTGAGTTAACGTCAACTGCACATTTCTGAGCAAACGCTAAAGAACAACTGTAAGTAAAAAAACATTATCACTAATACTACGACTGTTTACTTCAGACTTGGCTGTCATTCATTATAAAATCAAATAACAGCTTATTTCTAACGGACTAGATTAGACTAAAATTATATTGTATGGCGCTTGTCAACCGGCTACTCCAGTCTTAATTGGAATCTTGTTCGATTTGACTCTATCAGTGCTGAGCAGTCTGTAATTTCCAAACATGTTTCAAGTTTGTACTTTTGTTCTCATTCGTCTTTAGTTAAAAGCCATACAGATTTACAACAAGTTGCTGGCCTAAATATAGAGCCCATTATTAATTTAGGTCATTGCATATCAACATAATTTATTTCAATGCCTGGTGAAGTCTTTCTAGCAATTTGACGATGTGTAAAATATAGACTTCAGAAGAATCTGATAGGCTACGTATGAAACACATATTGCAAATACGGATATACAGACAGAGAGGTGGGGGGTGCAAACAGCACATCTAGGTTATAGCATTTTATCTATTGATAAGAAATACTAAATTTATGCGATAATGAAGCTCTGTAGTAAGTTTCGATAACGTGTTTAAACGTGACTATATAGCTAATGGAAAGAAAATTATTGATTCGACTTGAGTTGTATGTAATCTACACTTCACGCCTTTCTGCATAAAAATGTATAAACATATCAATCGAACTATATACGCGACGGCGACAATGGGGGATAACTCATCGGTCAATAATCATGATCTACAATCAGCATCCTCCCGCACTATATTATTTTACAAATAAACACGTTCACTACAACAATTTGTACTAACGCAGGATTTCTTCAGTTTGCGAAGATGAGATAGGGGCGCTGCAGACGTGCGATATTGCGCGTATCGATCTGCATGCATTGATCTGTTTCTATATAAATAACAATCGACTAATGTGTAAAAGAATCGATTTTCTGTTTTCTAAAGACTGTGAAAAGTAAACGAAAATCATAGGCAACAGTGAAATATTTATTTACAATAAGATTGGTATTATTGTTACTAAAGAATAGTGAACGTTGTTATACGATCAATATCCATTTCCCCGATGAGTTCATCTGACCTGGCCATCATCAAATTCTCTTTAGAGGAATCAATTGGGATATTTGTAGACTGTATGAAAGTCAAAATACTGTATAATTTTATCATTGGCATTCATTATAAAACAACGTTACAGAATGGTGTTCTCATTTATGATATTTTATTAATTAAATTATTACATATTAGCACCGAGAGAAATAAGACCGTATAACTGTTAATAATATCTGAGGATCTTTCCAACTTTATCAATTGAATTGTGGTTTTATGATATTGCTTGCTAGTAATTTAACCAGATCTGCATGCAGAGCCCCATCCGCCCCACCACCCTGCCTGGACCATTTTGATCCACACATTTGTAAAATACCTATAGATATTGAAAAGCTCAATTTATTATTAGTTGAAATAAAATATTGTTTATCAGCTAACTTGAGTTATTTGAAATATACACCGTGCTGAAATATGGAGCCACTTGGTGGGGTGTGGTAACGAATGTTGATATGTCTGTAGATAGCTACTATAAACAAATATAGGGGAGGATATATACACCTTACCAGTTATTTTGATAGACTTATATGTTTTAGTATACCACTTGACCTAAGACAAGAATTATTTAAGGTGCGATTTATAAAGTTCGAAGTTCATGACATTTCTGGCTTTATTAAATCCGTTTTGTTGACATAACAGTGAAAAGGTTTAAGACATGTTTTAGATATATTGGTTGGCAGTAAAATTGCTGATGTAGCGAGACTCGTTGTTATATCTAAGGTATGGTTGATCACGTTGATTTAAGTTAAAGGGTGATGCATGATGGAGAAGATCTTTCAGAAAATGCGCTTTTATGAATCGATATGTTTATACATGTCAGAATATCTGGAATCATTAAAGACACATTATGTAAGAGCCAAATCCGCCTTTGGTCCTTTGTGTGACTTGTATACATTATTATTCTTTCACATGCAGACTATCACTACCATCGATGGCTGAGATTTAAATGGATTTAAACACCACGAGAGTAATACATTTAATTATAAATAAATAGGATAATCGAGACTTAGTCTCAATTTTCAGGTACTGTTGTTACGATTATAAATGATCTGCGCAAGATCTTCCGCCATAACATCGCCTAGAATAAAGTGATTTGAATGAAATTTTGAAAATATTTATTTTACATTATTTTATATATATCTTTAATCATCCTATAACCACTATTAATTGTTAAATATAGGCTAGATATTAATTTAGAAATTCCGACTTTTAAGCTGGGTGACACGCAACCTTTCACTAAAAAACATGTACCCTTACTGTAATAAATGCAATTAATGCTGTTTCCATTTGAATTATCAAATTTGGTATTTAAACGTTGACTTTGTATACAAGTTGTAGATGGATATAGTATTTGCGTCAGGAATTAATAAGAGGCTTTGTGGCGCGGCGAGTACGCTGGTTCGATTCAGGTGATTTTAACTTGTCAGTGGTGCAGTTCATTTCAAGGAGCAGCGTCGAGTCATTTGGATTGGACAGTGCAGGAATCGGGCCCGTATCTAGACACCATTAAGCGTGGGGGCATTACCTTTCGGTAGGGGGGGGGGGGGGCGAACATTTTGAGGGAATTTTAGGAAAGGTTATTCTAACAGACTTTTGTAATCATCATGCTATGTAGTTACCTAGGCGTCCAATAAGCATTTTAAAATAAGTATTCAAACAAAACAATAGCTTTTTTAAGATAATATAAGGAACTGTGTATACTTTAATGATTGTTAGCACCCCCCCCCCCCCCGCGCTCCCCTGTAGATACGGGCCCGGCAGGAATTCGAAATAAGAGTCTATAGCGTCGCTGGTCAGACAAATTTTCCCTCATAGAATGGCGTATGTCCTTCATAAGACCGGTTGGTGCAGAACAGTATAGTAACGAATCCCCATTTTATTTCATTCTAAGAATTAAAAACAAAATTGCTATACATAACATTCACTTTATGTTACCTATTCGTCGTCGTCTTCAATCCCTAAAGCACATGTGAACTTACCAAAACCTCCCCAAAACATTAAATAATATGAAATATAAAAAAGATCAATGGAAGACTATTATATGGACTTCTTGTGGATTACATTCACAAACTATATTACGGTTAACTATAGACGCTTTAGAAAGTTTTACTTCTTTACATTTTTTATTCAAAAGATCATACCCCTACTCACTCTTGTGTAAATAACAAAACGTAATTGACGACGTACTACTAGATCTACAATCGTATCGTTATTTACTCAAACACGCCCTTTATTAACCAACTTACGCTTAAAACTTGTCGTCGCTTGCATATCCCTATATAGTTTTACATAGGAAGACTTTAAATATGTTGAAGGTTACGGATAAACATTACGACTCACTCACTCTTCGTGACACAGACCCCAAATATATCCTTATATATCTCAGTAAACCTGTACAGTTCAAATTTTGCTACCATATTCGGTTAACGTTGGACAAAATAAAACCTCATTAATGAGACATACAACTTTAAGCGGGGCTTATGTCGACTTTGCAACCCAATTATACATATATTATAGATTTCTCGCTCAAGCAACCGAATTATTGGTTTGAAAACCTTTATTTTTAACCAGCTATACAATATGTGGAATTATCCTTAACATAGTCTGGCCGCGGTTGTATCTATTCTTTGGCTATAGGTGAGAGGTCGGGTCAATTGAATAAAGTTTTAAAAAAACTGATATCGAGAAAGAGTATACTCATTATTACTTTATTTATTAATTTAACGTTTTCTGAAATTCTATTCGGATTATCGCCCTTAATATTATGAATTTTTGTTTTGACATTCCAATTCATGACGTCAATGCAATCGCCATCAAGAGATACCATGGGGCCTTATTCACGAAATTTTAATTCAGATAAAATCCAAATTTTAGTTTTACGATTGGATAATATTAGATTGATTTTAGTTCTAAGCCAAAATTTAGATTTTATCTCAAGTTAAGAGTTCGTGAATCAGGGCCCCCAGAGACGACCACCGTCAAAACTCGTTGCATTATTACATTTCTCTTGTACATTTCTGTTTAGTTTTTCACTTTGAGCGTCGCCTGTATTATCATCACTTAATTGGATATATTTTGCGTATACCGCGGTCTCCCTGCACTTACTAATATACCTGATATATATTATTTCTTCAGAATTCAAGATGGCGACAGCAGGACCAGTTACAGAAGATGAACGTGACATGCTTGCTAAATATTTTGAAGAGTGCGTGATAAGTGCATCTGGTGGTAAAAAATTAACAGCTGATGAGAAGAAAAATGCTACCGGAAAAGCAATTATGAAGATGATTGAACCCGTGATGGGCAAATCTGATGCTACTTTTTGTGAGGGAGGTGTGGTCACCAAATTATCCGATAAAAAAACGTAAGAACGCCACTGGCTTTCTGTGTCGCCTATTATTCAGAGTATTATTAAAAGTGAAATATAGATAGAAGGTTACTTTAATTCTGTCTCGCCTTCATTGTAGACATGAACTACATCTTCAATAGAAGGCTTAATTAATCTCAATTTAATTCCGTACATTTTTTTAAACCCTTCACGTAATATTCTGCATTTTTCAATTGGTTCCTGAACAATCTCAGATTCATAGATAGAGAATATCATTGCGAATTCATAGTCGCCAACTTTCGAACTCAACTGAAATGTGTAACTGTGATAATCAAGTTGCAAAGTTCATGGTGCCTTCAATGTCAAGAATGTCAAGTTTTTTGAAAGTTTTTTTGGCCACGATTATGCTATGCCCACTTTACTTTTTGTTGCTCCATTATGCCAGTAAATGAGTTTTCAACAAAAAGAATAAAGGAATTTAGGAATTTCAGATGAATTCGATGTTGTAAAACTCAAAATCGTTGCTTCAGGAATGTCAGAACCAAGGATATGAAATTATATGTTCAAATCACAGGGATTAAAATAAAACTTCTTACCACTGCTTGACTATTAAAGTATAATAAAAGTAATTCAGACGCCATCTTCGTTATGACTGGTTTACGATATATCGTCTGTTATCATCTCACAATACTCACTAGTTCTAAAGCAAGGCTGACATTTGCACGATTCCGTAGCACGCATTGGCACGACTCGAGTCGGCACGACATCGTCCGATTTGCGCAAACTCGTCGTGCCAATGCGAGAAGTGCGCAAACTATGCGTAACCTCGTCGTGTCAGTTCGTGTCAATGTGGACACTGATGGACACGACAAAATCGTGTCAGCCTGGCTTAAGACTTTCCATCGTTTTAATTGCCAACGAGACTTTATTTCATCATTATACACCCTCTAATGTAGTTAAATTGGCCATTTTACAGCGTTATTAATTACAAATTTCGTTTTTATAGTTTAACCCTTTCACGTATTATTACAGAAAGAAAATGCATGTAGATGTCTTCACTGGTGAGTTTTTTCCTGAATTAGCAAAATATGCAGCTACCAACATCCCTGCTCACAAGAAAAAGGGAACGACACCAGAAGCTCTTAAACAAACATACTTAGAAAAAATCAGAAAAGAAGTGAATAAAGAGAAAAAAGCTGTAAGTTTTAATCAATTGTTTTGATCTTTTATATAAATTTTCACTTGACCATTCTCTATTACAAAGAAGATATAAGTAATTTTACCAGGATCTGAACATTTCAATGTAAAACAACCACCGTTTTTTAGTAACTTTTGCTGTAATCAGAAGCTTGCCAAGTTCTAGATTTGAATGATTTGTTTATATTTGAAGGCTTCAAGTGCTGCCGTGGTTGATAGACTGACAGACGCATCTAAATATACTGGTGCACATAAAGAGAGGTTCGGTGCCGACGGTAAAGGTAAAGGCGCTGCAGGACGAAAGGACGAAGTCCAAAATACTGGTTATGTCGGTAACTACAAGGGAGAAGGCACATTCGACAAAAAATAAACCCAAACGTTTCTAATCATTACTTCATAAATCACATCTCTTTTAATCAACCACCAAAGAGCGAATTATTGCAACCAATTATGTTACTGTAGAAATCACGGTGTGTCATTTCCAGTCTAGAATTCTTGTTCTTGGACGTTTTCGTCAACGAGGTCTATTTAAATACAAAATGTCTGTTTGAGGTAACCTGTTAAGATTTTAGATTTCTAGATTGTTAACTAAACTAGTGTTTGCAATATTTTCTGTACTGCTGAATTTAAATCGAATTGTGTATTTTTTTCTCGCTATTGGGATGAATTTTATGTAATTTGATCTAAACCTTTTTCTTAAAGATCTGAATTTTATGTAATAATGATGGGATGCCTGGAAATCGCCTTTATTTTATATACAATTTTACTTATGTGTTTTTAATCTTTTTATTTGATGCCTTAAAAGTCCCATACGTATTTGTTGAAAATAAATCAAGATCAGCCTTAGTTTAAGTTTTAATATAGGTTCCTGTCATTAAAGCAGGTGGATGAAATATTTATTAAGAAAACGCGCGTAGTGCTAACCGAAGTATTTATTTACATATCAGACTTGCTTAAAATCGTAAATCCATGACCTGTCTCAGATATGATAGTATATCACTAAATTACAAAATGAATAACTATTTTGACATTCCTTGATTACTTTTTTTTAATATATATTTCTTTCTCTTTCAGTTTATTTTACACGATTTTAATAAATGTATACTTTCTTTCCTAGTGTATGAGTATATCATAAAATATGTTAGATCATTATTGTGTTATAATTAATAAAATTTATTGTTTATCCAACCACTTCTTGGTCATTATTTGTGAAAAGTTATGCAGTTTCGATCATCAATAAAGGGAGACAATAATCAATTCTCTATGGAAGGATATCTCTGCGACAATGTCGTCCCCATTGATATATTACTGTATATGTAAAAAGTACCATGTACAAAGTCCTAAAACGATAAAGTCAAAATACCTTTAGGAAAGAGTTGAATGCAAAACTTTAAGCGTCAAATGACAAATGTTTTGTTAGAAAATGCTTTTGACCTTTCGCATCGGTACGAAAACGAACATGTGTTCGACGTATTCGTATCCTCTAACACACGGTTTCGCAATCCGATGTATACGATATAATTGCTAGATGGCGTTATTATTTCCACTTTATAAACTTCTTAATCTTAGTCGATATTTTGGTAAATGTACAATAAATCAAGCCGAATACTGCATTTGAACACAAACCCTACACAATCAACAATATACACAATGCCTCGAAAACTTGCAAAAAATTCAATAAAAATGAGACAAAACGCATTTTTGTTTGCATACCTACGTGAATCCAGCTCAATACTCATAACGTTTTTTATTGGCCGAACACTCGTTACAGATCAACATCACAAGTGGACACGAATGGATTATGTGTTCGTATTTGTTTTCGTACCGATGCGAAAGGTCCCGATGTGTCTACATTTCTCTAGTTTCATTTGCACTCCATTTCATAGCAAATGTAGGATATCACGTGACTTATTAGCATCTCTGGAAATATAACACACAATATAAACCTGAAAACTATAAGGATATTCACCGCACGATAACTGGAAATTAAGCTGGCACACTATAAGTAACTATCTGAATGACCGTGCGTATTATGTGCAAGGAAATATATACTATTCAAAAAAAGTAGGGGATATTTGATTTTGGGGGCATAATACTAAAATATGCAAATGACTACGAAAAAGTCACTATAGAACCTAACAGAAGAAACATTTCCAGTTACATGTGACGCTCAAACGCACCAATAGCTACCGCATGGAATGCAGGTGATGCTTGGGATCATCATGGGGGTCCAACCCAAGATTTGCAAGACTCTGACTTTGAATGTTACAGTCATTGTGGCATTGAATTCCAGGGTGGAAACATCAGTTTAATTGTTTTAGTGACCAGAAAACAAATTTTGATATGCGTCGGCTTACCCAAAATGAAAGGTTACGTGCCCTTGGCATGCTACAGATCGGCACAACACAGGCGGTTGTGGCGCGGACGATGAATGTTTCTCAGTCTGTCATAAGCAGGCTATGGTCCAGATACCGTGATACACAATCTGTACAGGACAGACCACGCTCAGGTCGACCAACTCAAGCCTAGGATCGATTTATCCGTACCTTGGCCTTGAGAAATCGTGTCATCACAGCAAATCAGATCAGCGCTCGTCTTCAAACAGACGCTGGTGTGAGAGTGAGTGGCCAGACGATTCGGAATCGACTGCATAGGGGTCACCTTCGCGCCCGACGTCCTCGCGTGATCCCTTGTTTGAGAGATCATCACATTCAGGCAGGACGTCGTTGGTGTAGGGATCGTCAACACTGGGATAATCGACGCTGGAGCAATGTGATGTTTTCAGATGAGTCAAGGTTCACTGTTGATTTTTTGGACAGACGTGTCGTAGGAGGGTGTGGCGTAGTCGAAACGAGCGCTTCCAAGACGTTAACGTCATCAGACATGATCGATTTGGGGGTGGTTCTGTTATGGTGTGGGGAGGCATCATTGTTGCTGGAAGAATGGCTTTACATGTTGTTGCAGGGCGTGTTACAGGCCAGTACTACCGGGACAACATCTTGGCGGTCCATGTTGTGCCGTTCGCACGACGTTATGGCCGCCGTTTCATCTTCCAGGATGACAACGCAAGATGTCACAGGGCCAGGATCATTACAGGTTACCTCCAACAACAGAACATCACCACATTACCTTGGCCAGCACTGAAACCCAACCTCTCCCCCATCGAGCAGAGCATGTCTGGGACATGCTTGGACAGAGGTTACGTCAACGTCAACAACGTCCTGCCAATGTCCAAGAACTTGCTGCTGCGTTGCAACAGGAATGGGACAATCTGGACCAAAATGACCTTAGACGTCTCATTAGGAGTATGCCACGTCGGATCAATGCTTGTTTGGCAAACAGAGGAGGATTTACTCGTAACTGACTTTGTTGTGATGCTGTGGTAACTTTGCTGTTTGACCCCGGGTATCATTTTACCCTTATACTGGTCAGTCTGTGCCTCACTTAGTCTAACCATCATTTGGAATAAATCGATGAATGTGAACTTCATTTCATTTTGTCATTTGTTTCTTCGTCAGTTTCATTAGGTGACGTATCGATCAATCAAACTGTACACGAAGTGTCATCCAAAAGTGTTTTATAAAGAAAAATGTTAAAACCGACGAGAAAAATGAAAATGTATCCAGGTTAGGGGGACCCTAAAGGTAGACAAAAGGGCCCCACGCTTGACAAAGGGGCCCCACTGGTCAAGGGAAAGGGCCATCGTGTCCGAATCAATCGTTTTTATACACTGTTACTGTCGAATCCATTACTGAATGAGAATGCAATCATTGTATTGGCATAAAAATCATCAATCAAGATGAACCTAAGTTATCTTGTCCCAAAGTATCAACCAATCAAATTGTTTATCTATGCTTACTCTAAGCGAAAAATGCTCATCTTCGAACTCCATCAAGGCATTGACCTAATAAGCATATTATACACCAAGTTTGAACATTTTATCTCAATGAGAAGGAGAGTTATTGTGTTCCAAAGTCTCGACCAATCAAATTGCGTATCGCTCTGCTTATCCTGAGCAGAAATTGCTCATTATCGAACTTAGTCAAGGTATTACTGTAATGAAACTATACACCAAGTTTCATCAGTCATTTAATTAGAACTAAAGTTATCGTGTCCAAAAGCATCACCCAATCAAATTGCTTATCTCTGCTTACCTTAAGCGAAAAATGCTCATCTTCGAACTCCATCAAGGCATTGACCTAATAAGCATATACACGAACGTTTGAAAAAAATAAATGTGCGATTAACTAATATGTGTCATCTATTTATTTTGGGATTTCGGCGGGGGACATCAGCCCCACTGCTGGCTTGTTACATTGAATACACCTCCACCTTCTCCCGCAATCATAGCAATAGATTTTAGTTCCATCCAACTCTGGCCGTTTTTCACGGAGTATGAATGTGCCAGAAAATTATTTATATATTTGAAAACAGTTTTCGGTTACATTTTAGATTTTTTCTGTATCAAGACTGGTCGTATTTTAACACTGAATACCCCCATTATTTAAGTAGGGGGTGTGATAATAGTCGATTCCTTTGGTACGGTGTTAAAAACATGTGGAGCGGTATAAAAATATTTCCTTGCTACAAAAACTTCTGTTTATCGTCTCAGGCTTCCATTACAGCAGGAATATCAAACTTAGCGATAATACTATATCCTCGGAATGTACCAGAAATTGATCATGTCCTGGGATCTGACCCACGTATATCTTGACTGTACTTTGTTTGATCGAAACGTTCCTGAGAAATAAAGCTAAATGCAGACCCGTTGAATACGATATTACTGTCAGGAATGGATTCAGAAATCCTAGAAGGTGCCCAAATACACCATCTAGATTCGGAATATGCAGTGGGTTTCGTAAACTATGAGCTCAAGCTAAGAGGCGCTAAAAATTTGAAATGAGCATCCACTGTGCAAGTGAAAGCCAGGACTTGATCGAATCCCAATCTTCTGGTATTTTTCGAGGATATAGTAATATGAAATTCCTGCTGTAACGAAAAGAAACAAAAGCTTTTGCCAGGGGCGGATCCAGGAATTTTTGCAGGAGGGGGTTTGCCAGGTTTCTGTTACGGAAATCTGCCATCATCGTCTCTAAATTACATAGGCATACATACAAATTGAGCTTTTTAAACAGAGAAATCATTTTTATACTGATGTAGGATCTTTTTTTGATGTAATTTCATTAATGCAAGGCATTATTTTTTTTTATGTCGCTGAGCAGGGGGGGGGGGGGGTTGGACCCCCCAAACCCCTCCTCTGGATCCGCGCCTGGATCCGCGGATCCAGGATTTTTTGCAGGGAGGGGGGGGGGGGGTCTATGTTTGATAATTGCTTAACTAATTGACCTCACCCGACTAACGGGGGGTTTGGGGGCCCTCCCCCTGAAAAAAATTTGGTAAATTAGATTCAATTTGGTTCATTCGGACGTATTTCCGGAAGGTAAATTCCAAAATTACTGGTCTAAATCGCCAATAAAACCGCATAAAAAATTTTCAAGTCTGAGCAGGGGGGGGGGGACCCCATGGACACTCCTCTGGATCCGCGCCTGCTGAAAGCCAAATCACAGGACTTGATTGAATCGCATTATTCTGGCACATTCTCTAGGTAAGAAATTCCTGCTGTAATGAATGAAAGTCGACGACGTGGAACAGATGCTTTTGTAGCAAGGAAATAGCAATCGTATTCCCTTACTATTGATGAATATTTCACCACATGATAAATATGTTGTGAGCGGTTCCTTATATGTTTGAAATCACTTCAAGTTCGGATTCTAAGACCTTGAAAACAGATTAGTCGACATATTACAACACCATGTTTGGTCGAAAAGCACACAATACATATTTGCGATGCCATTATTGCAGGCTTTACTTTAGCTAAATTAGTAATTGGACAAATTATATAATCCACCAGAACATAATCAACTCTCGATGTCATCGTTAGTCTGTGATATTTATTGGATTTGAATTATGAAAATACGATTGTGGCAGAAATCTATTTAGATACATGCATTTACAAATAGAAATGAACGTGCTTTTCACTCTATGTACCATGGAATTTCGTATTTGGACATTGCAAACGCGTCCTTACGTGACTGATCTGAATCCTTAAAAACAAATCAATTGTCGCATAGTATAGGGTCCTCGCACTACCGGGGAATTTTTGAATATTTAACCGCCGCAAATGCGTTTTTTTTTTTTGCCATTCCTACCCGAGAGCAAAGCTACTCCAACGTTGACCAGTGGTTTTGTTTGAAACCGAAACATGCCTGAATTCCAACCATCCAATCAGATTGTTGCAGCTGCATTCACAATTAATAATTGATACTCGAAAAATGGCACACCAAATAGAGAGGCTCCAGACACAATGTTTTAATCCATAGAAAATTCATTACAAATTTGTGGTATTCAATTCAACTAAAAGCAAAACAAGTTTTTTGGGGTATTTTTTTAAATTTCGGGCACTTGATTTTGCTAAGCAGATGAAATTAATCTTATCCCACTTTACCTGGAAAAGTCGGATTTACCTCCTCCCCGTCTCGCATGCCAATGCTTATAGTGTTATAATTCCCATCATTGAAGCAGATTCGACCTAAAATATTCCTGGAAACTTAGCATCTCATACGATTAAATGTTGTCATGAAGGAATTTATGTAGAAACCTTTCCCCCTGACGGTACAAAAAAATCGCATTTTATTTTAGCCTTCTCCCTCCCATCGGGGGGAGGGGGTTTGGTGATGGAATGGCCTAGTGGTCTGGAGTGCAGCGCTTCAACCTCTAGCTGGCCGGTCACCTCTGGCTTGCGGCTGTGGTTTCAAGCCCTGGTGTGCGCGTATGTGGCATGGAGATAGGGACGCCTTCTCAACCTCGTGGGTTTCCGCAAGGCACTCCGGTTTCCTCCCACTGCTAAAGACCCCTACGTACAAGCAAATTATTGAAATAAAATGAAACGATATGTTAATCCCAAAATGACCTAGTTTGTGTCGAGTGTTAAACCCCATTTCTCTCTCTCTCCCTCCCATCTCTTGCAAAATGTGGGCGTATGTTGCTTGACAACCGTTTGTTTGTATTATTATAGTGCATTATCTTTTCAATATCAGTGTTTAATGTCCCAGTGATTGTCTTTGCCATTATCATTGCCATTTTAACTTGTCTATGTTCTGTTCATTATTATTAAAGCACAGTTCATGCTGCACTATTATGTTAGGCCTTTCTACCTGATTTTCCATTTTATTTTTCTAATACCACACTTTACTTGAATTGAATTGATGGATGTATTTTGTCCATTAGTAACAGGGCAAGCTTCGTCAGATTCAATTTTTGTCTGAAAGATTAAACAAAAGTCAATGAAATTAACAGTTTCACCTTTGACCGAAATCAAGGAGCTTAAACCATTTTAAATAAAATATAAAAAATAAAACACGAACTATTCATGAACAACATTGCACACTACTTTATTATTATTTATTATTATTTTTCATCAAGAAAAGTCTTAAAGATTGGACGGAATCGATAAGAAAAGTTTCAGCACTTCAAGGCCAAACGGTTGACAATAAAAAAACACAGAGTTTAACACAGAATACGAGCTAATACAACATTATATGGAATGTATATATATTTGTATTCATATTGAATACCAGCAGATTGAACCACACATTTGGGGATAATACCATTCACATAATAAATATATAAGTTTCTATATCAATAACAATATTCTCCATATAAATCCTGAGAGTAAAATTATGATATTGGTTAAACCCTATATTTGTATTAAACGTTATTGGTAATCCCATATAAAAAAAATAAATAATAATTATACAGCAGTTTCAGAGAATATCAAAAAAATGGGAACAACCAAAATAGAAGGTATTTAACAGCGTAACAATTTTTTCAAAATCTTTGGAAAATAAATGTTTTTTATGTTAATATCACATTTTACATGGGTTAATTTCATCCTTTTTCTTTCAAAAATATAAATTTTTTCTAAGGGGACTTTAATATTTTCTCTGGATATAAGCAAGTTGAATTAAGGGAAATACCCCTGTCGTTATCACAATATGCATACTTCACAACAAAGTTATTTACTCTAATTAACAAGATTCTACAAAATAATATCATTGTTGTCATAAAACATGAACAATTATTATTCAGTTAGTGAGGTAAAATTTCAAATTTGTAGGAATTTATATCTTTAACAGATTTCAATTAACAGTAACAGAAATGCAGTAAGATTTATTAACAGACACTGTTTTTTTATAAAAAAATATGTTCTTCTCTATTTTTTTTGTAGTCTTTGCATAAGTCTAGCCTAGTTCGGGTCCTTTCAAAATTTGAGAAAACCCCATCTTTGATTTTAATACAGCAGTTATATTTTGGGATCAGACTGGACGGAAAAGGTTACTGAATCATATATCTAAATGATAAAGTTTTAAGTACCAGATGTGTTAATCTTAGCTAATTGCTAGCACATAAAGACACAAATATAGATACCAATAATCACTATACTAATATACTGCTTAGTTCTGAACTTCTGTAAGCCCATCATTATCTTGTGAACTATTACCCCTGAACATGCTCTTCATGTTAGATTTGCTCTGGGCAGCCTCCTTCTGGTTCATTCGACGAGCAATACCGTTTTCGTCCATGTAGATGTTTGAAATAGAATTCAGTAGCTTGTCGATTCTATCTGGGAAATGAGTAACATTATCTTGTGGTCCATTGTATGGTCTCCCCTTTGCATCTGTCATCAAGTCGGATGGCTGGAGAGTGTTAGCAGGTGCAGATCCAATTCCAGTCCAGCGCTTGAAGCGACCTACCATGAAATCGACAATCTCATAGTCGTTATTGACCTTGTTCATGTCCTCTCTGACGGCTCCGAATGTTTCATTAAGAATTGACAAGAACATATTAACAAGAATAAAAGTGATGGTTACCACGAAGCCGAAGACAAACAACTGAAAAGAAAAGGAAAAGATCAATGACAGAGATTGGGTTTCATGTCTAACACTGTCCATCTTCGAGTTAAATTAACAAACATATTTGCTGCTAAAACATATGCATTGTGTAAATGAAGTACATTCATCCATGAGGCTCTCACTTCAATATTTTGACTAAGTTTTACAGTTTTTACACAAAAAACTGTCAATATTATATTTATGGTTGACATGTGTATGTGTTCAAGTTAAGTTTTTAAGAAGTATCTATTCTATGGAGTCACCATAGTTGTTGTGTTAGGTATAAAAATGTAATGTCTTTGTTTAGACCTACCTGGGTTAGGAATGGTTCAACCATCAACATACTGTAAATATCAAATTTACCCATCATCATCAACACACCAGATTCCATGGAGGTTACAAAGGTCGAGAAGGTCGTACTTAGGTTCATAAAGGTCAAGTAGAACAACTGCATGAAAGCCATGTAGACAATGAGGAAAATGATACCAAAGTGGATAAGACTGTTTGAGCCATTTTTTAATGTAGCTGCAACCAGTGCCATTCGTTTGTTAAATCGAAGCAACTTCAAGAATTTAAGAGTTCCAAAGAATACCAACCAACCAATCATGTATGTGAAAATTTCGTTCCAGTATCCAGCGTATTGAAATTTCATATACTCATTGCCATGGGAACGGGCAAAGATGGTTGTCAACTCATTGGTGACGATGAGACGGTAGAAATAAACAATGACTGCCCCTAATGATACAGCAATAATACCAAGTTCAATGATGTTCCAGAAAACAAAAAAGTATTTCATCTTCTCTTTGAAGATATTCTTTACTGCCTTAATAATAAACCAGGCTGTAAACAGAAGGTAAATTACTTCACAAGCTATCTGAAACAACATGACAGATGACATATACGGAAGAAGCATGGCTGGTTCAAAGCGGTATGACGTCGTAACCCCACCGCTGGCATCAAATTCAGCTACAATTGTTGCTATGGCAAAGAGGTTTACTTGTGGATTGTAGACGGTGAATTCAACAAAAACTGCTCGTGTATATCGATCAATCCAGTCCTGGTTTTCAAGAATTTTGAAAGTCTGATTAATAACTTCCTTTGATCCTTGAAGTCTTTGAACATACCCTCCTCCACCATATACTTCGTGTACTCCCCAGTAAGGATAACCATTCAATACATCAGCCTTAGAAAATACCCATGGTAACCCTGTATCATTTTCAGACTGTGTGCTGTTCAATTTTTTCCACTCTGGCATGTAAGTTTCCTCGTCTTCGTTAGACAATGAATATGGTTCGTTACATTCATGAATGACATTCTTCATGACACCTCTAATGTCACATAAACCTGGGAATAATTATAAATATTAAATCATTGAAATACAAGAAATTCTTAAGCTACGAGAGCCTTATAATGGCCTTCTAAAACAATATTGTTATTTAAATTCATTATATATTTATTGGTATTGTGACAATGTATTTCTTGCAAAAACAACGCCCTCTGTCAGCACAGACTTCAAATATTAACTTAACATGTGGGAACAGTGACTTCAGATATTAATCTCAACTTGTTGACATTGACTACAGATATAAACTCAACCTGAGTACAGATATTACTTAACATGTGGGAATAGTGACTTCAGATATTAATCTTGTTGACATTGACTACAGTTATAAACTCAACCTGAGTACAGATATTACTTGAGTATAGATATGAAGTTTGAAATTGCGACATAACTTTAAGATCAAGGGCAGATCCAAAGACCAAGGTTATGGGGGTGGAATCATGGGTGACAAAGGCGGGGTTATCAGAGTGCATCCCCCTCCAAATCTGGATCCACCTGGAAAACTTGTTGTGCGCTCAAGATGACAGGTATAGAAATGAACTCAGATTTTATTTCTACAACCCAGACATTTTGTTTTTTTAGAAAAAGTTAAAAACTACCTGGTCGAACTCGTAACTGTCTCATTGTAGCATAACCCATTATACGGGATACTTTATCATTAACAAAACCTCTCAAAAGTAAAGGAGGGTCAGAGTTGTAGTAGCTGCTTGCACGTATTCCATTTAATAGACCACTCCTAGCCCATTTCCAGTATTCTGCCGTATTTCGAACCTAAAGTCATATAACAATAATGTAATGTCAACATTAGTTCAATTCTAAAATTCCCATTACGTTTCTATATTTATTGTTTTAGCAGTTTAGTCTGATTTAGTATATAACAATAATGTAATGTCAACATTAGTTCCATTTTAAAATTCCCATTACGTTTCTCAATAAATTGTTTTAGCAGTTTAGTCTGATTTTAGTTTTATTAAATAAAAATTAAAGAAGAATAGGTGGAAACACCACTGCCCAGGCAAATTTCCCTCTTGGCACACTGCATGTTGCCTTAATAAACCTGACTGGTGCAATTAAGTCAGATGATAAACCCCATTTCATTTTTTAATTGAATAAAGCCTGACCCCACCCCAAGGTCATAAATGGTGTACCGGTTTATATCTGTATGGACACACATATGTGGTCAAAGTAAACTATCTTATTTATGAAATATAAACGAAAATAATATGAAACCCACCTTAGAAAACCAGTGATTTGTCTCTGTGTTCTCAATAAATGTTTTCTGCAGACTATCTTTATAGAAATACGCATCAGGACTTCTGTTTCTGTAACTTATAACCATAAGAATCCACAAGAAGAAAGCATAAAATACTATTTCCCGTACTATCTCCCACATCTTAATTTCATTAAGTCTTTGAATCCTGGCCTTTTCAAGTTCTGCTGGATCTGGGGGTTTGTAACCAATTTTCCTTGGTCTAGTAGCACCATATCCTGAAAAAGCAAATCCACACATTATATGTCTGCATTGGCATTATGAAAATCAAATGGGTCCTATAATATTATTTTGGATAGGGAGTCTTGGATTCCTGCGCAGGTCTGCTGGTTTGGAAACTGCCTATTGCAGGGACACATTAAACCATTAGGAATATTTATAAAGTTTAAAATCTTATTTGGTAAACACATTTTAAATGGATGACATGTGGGACTTAAAACACCAATTCATTTCATTTGATATGGACGCAAAATTTCCTGAAAAGTTCAACATAATAAACTCTGCCAAGAATATAAGGAACCGTTAGAGAATAATTTACCCACCGTCTTCGAAGTGCAAATATTCCTCATCTGCACCAAGTTTATGAGCTTCCTCGTCTTCTACTTCGTCGTCCTCCTCCTCCCCCGGGTTCTTCACAACAAGCGAGAAGAAGATGGCTGTTAAGAACACCTTCACAGGTTGTGTGATGAATACGGACGTGAAGAAGGATGTCAGCATGGAGGTGATCCATTTTTTGCATTTCTCATCTTGGAATGTTATACCATAGAATGTAACAAAGGCAACAGACACACCAACACCTAACCAGAGAAGAATCCAACCCAAAATACTACACCACCAGGGAAACTCAAACTTCTTTTTCTTCTTTTTCTTTTCAACTCGGAGGGCTTCATAATTTCTCTCTCCCATTCTGGACACAGACGAGAATGATGTTTCTGGTCTCATAGATGCTGAAGTACCAGCTCGATTCTCTGCCATCATGGTTGGAGAGCGACTCATCCAAACTCCTCCCATATCAGATTTCACTTCACCCTCTGCATTTGACGCTGGGGAAAGTCCACCTCGTTTCAAAGCTTCGTCTATTCGTGATGGTTTCATTTTCCTGGCACGTGATTTACGGAACAGAGTCATGACAAAGAAGTTGATTGGAAAGATTATGAGATTAACAGCAATACCAATAAATATCTACAATAAAAATTTAACCTTTGTTTAATGGATAAAACCAAAGAATATTATAATTCAATAAGCGGTTGGCATGAAAGATTTGCACACATTTTGCAAGAAATGGACAGAGAACAAGCTCCAAAAAGAAGCGATTTTTCATATAATCAAGGACCATAATTTAGGAAGTTGAGATCCGATATACATGAATTTTGAAAGTAACCAGGATTTTTGGGTTATAAAAATAATATGTGTTTTAAGTTTAATCAACATCAAATCAAAAATGTGTCCTCCAGAGGGTCCACAACCTTAATATACCATATAATTACACTATTTGAGAACAAGGGAAGGCCATTTTGTCCGTCAGTTTTGTTACTTACCTGTTCAGGAGACAAAGCAAATGGTCCAAATGTATAAGTTGTTGAACTGCTAGTGGCAGTACCATAAAACATGGCATTACCCAACATAGATACAAACAGAAGTAGTAAGCAGCAAGACACACGCTGTACTCGAGTAAATCTACTTTGTGCTGGTCTGGCCACCACAGAAAACCAAAGATGGCCATCAATAAGACTCTTTTTTGACTTTTCAGCAAATAGGTGTCCAAATTCTGTCATCTGAGCTTTACCAGCTACGGGAATAACTCGATCAACCTATAACGACAATTATGGAAAAAATAGAAATGTGGTGATTGATTTTAAACACGTTTCCCATTTATATATAACAGATTATACATTAAAAACAAAAAATATTTAAATAAATGAGATAGCGTACCTGTCCATCGTCTTCCTCTACAGCAAACCATTTATTACAAATAAAAACGCTCCTTTGGTTAGTCTGTATGTCTCTAACCATTAGATATTTCAAATACCAGGATGCCATTTTACCTTTACCAGAATTATCATGCCACACACGAGCATAGTTCAGGGTACCGAGAGGTCTAAAATAATTTAAAAAAAGAAAAAAAACTGTTAGAAAAACACATGCTACAATGACATCTACTTGAGACAGTTTGAAGAAATATTCTAGGGCCTATCTTTAATTAAAAAAGAATAGAGATGTTTTCAAAATAACCAGATCTTTCAATACGGCACCCCAAATTTGGAAATGGCGATTTTTTAAATGAAACCATTGAATTGGTTATGATACTCTTTCCAATTGATCTGCAGAAATACACTATCTATTTTATCTATTTACCTTGGAACTGCAACAAGGAAAGAATCAACTGCTCCACGGCGGAAAATCTTTCTTTTATCATCGGTAAACATTCTGACATCGGTTTCATCATGTTCACCAGACATAATAAAACATACCTATTACATACAAAATAATTTTGAGCTAGAACATCTTATATATACAATATATCCATGCTGGTAAGCGAGGTTATCAAATAACTGGTCTGATTCCAATTTCTAACTCCAATGATAACACCTGTTCAAGAGCCCCAATGACACTTACCAATGTTAACAAAGATACTGAACACCTTGGATGTTTGCATGAACATCTAAGCAGTGTCAAGGCAGAATTGAATGATTACGTACTATGACGATTGGTTAATATTTTCCATTATTAACAGAATCTCAACTTATCAATCTCAAACTTACCTTTGAATCAGTGCCAGCATTTCTTCTCATTCCAGTGATAACAACAACTTCATAGTAATATTTATCTCTGGGATCATTATCTTTTAATGGTGTTACACCAATCTACAACCAACAATTTACACAAAATTACAGGTATTCACTTTCTTTGCATACACAATCTATCTGATGGAATCTTAATGTAATTTAATATCATTTTTTATACGCCCACATTTTCATGTGGACGTATTATGTCGTCGCCCCTGTCCGTCCGGACGTCCGTCGTCCACAATTTGTTTGTGGACTCTCTACAGGTTACAATTCTTATCCGATTTTGACGAAACTTAAAACATAGGTTTATCCCCATAAGATCTTGGTTCCTTTCGATATTGGCATGTATCGGATCGGAACTTCATGGATTATGGCCCCTGATTGTACGAAATATCATGTTTTTAGCTTGTGGACCCTATAGAGGTCACAATTTTGAACCGATTGTGATGAAACTTGACATGCATGTTTATAACCCCAAAATCTTAGTTTCTTTCGATATTTGCGCCCATCGGATCGTAACTTCCTGAATTATGTCCCCCGATTGTCCGAAAAATCGCCCTTTTTAGCTTGTGGTCCCTCTGGAGGTCAAAATTATTATCCGATTTAAAAAACCGTTTGATTATATCACCGTTACATGTTAATGAAGGTTGAGTTCAAATTTTGTGAAAATCGGACCAAAATTGACAAACAAAATGGCCGCCGTTTGTACGCGAATAGTGTGAAAATATGTTATATCAAGGTTGTGGACCCTATAGAGGTCACAATTTTGAACCGATTTTGATGAAACTTGACATGTATGTTTATAACCCAAAGATCTTGGTTCCTTTCGATATTTGCGGCCATCTGATTGTAACTTCCTGAATTATACATGTAGCTCCTGATTGTCCGAAAAATCACCCTTTTTAGCTTGTGGTCCCTCTGGAGGTCAAAATTATCATCCGATTTAAAAAAAAACGTTTGATTACATCACCGTTACATGGTAATGAAGATTGAGTTCAAATTTCGTGAAAATCGGACCCAAATTGACAGACAAAATGGCCGCCGTTTGTACGCGATTGGTGTGAAAAGGTTGTGGACCCTATAGAGGTCACAATTTTGAACGGATTTTGATGAAACTTGACATGCATGTTTATAACCCGAAGATCTTGGTTGCTGTCGATATTTGCGCCCATTGATTGTTAACTTCCTGAATTATGGCCCCTGATTGTACGAAAAATCACCCTTTTTAGCTTGTGGTCCCACTGGAGGTCAAAATTATTATCCGATTTAAAAAAACGTTTGATTATATCACCGTTACATGTTAATGAAGATTGAGGTAAAATTTCGTGAAAATCGGACCAAAATTGACTGAAAAAATGGACGCTGCTTGTACGCGAAGAGTGTAAAAATATGGTATATCAAGGTTGTGAACCCTGTAGAGGTCACAATCTTCATTCAATTTTTCTGAAACTTGAAACACATGTTTACAATCTTAGTTCCTTTCAATATTTGTGCATATTGGATTGTAACTTCCTGAATTATGGCCCATGATTCTGGGGTCAGAATTATTATCCCATTTAAAAAACTGTTTGATTATATAAGGTTGAGGTCGAATTTCGTGAAAATCGGACCAAAATTGACAGCTGTTCTTGTCAGGCCATCCATCCTTCATCACTAACAAGGGGAAACCACGCCAGAAAATCTAGATGAACTTTGTCACCCAATGCAGGGATCAAACACCCAACCTCAAGGCTACCGAGCCAGCATCTTACCCACTTAGCAACATGATCCCCAGTCGAATATGAAGCCTACTGAAATGCACCTTTATAACCCAAAGATCTTAATTCATTTCGATATTTGCACATATCAAATTCTAACTTAATGATGTAGGAAAAATCACTTTCGGTATTGCTTGTTCTCTATCCATCTCTCGAAAATGTGAGCGTATCCTGCCTGGTAGTGCCAGCCTATCTTTTGATTTGAAGTCTATGTTGAGGATTTCCATTCAAATGAATCAATTAGAAAAGATAAGGGAGAATTTTCAAAAATAAATAAATCATAATTGAGAATTTCTAATATAAAAAAAATCAAAATGAAAATACTGCATCATAATTGAAAATTTCAATCATGAACCAAGAAAAACAAAATATCTTATAATAATTGAAACTTATGATTTGTATATCTTACCCTTTCTAAATCTTTCTTATCTTCTCGTCTTGCCCAAATAACAGCAAATAAATAGAGAATGGCGATAACAATTTCTGTAATATATAGTGTAGGATTCTTGGCGAAGTCAGCATTAGAAAATATAAAGTTCCAATCAATAGTATTTGGTACTACTACCCAGCCACCAGCAAATGTTGTTAAATGGTTACAGAAACAATGTGTCACACCTTCATCTGTTTCTGGACCGACCTGTTCACAAACAAAATCAAAGAAATTGAATGAAAAAGAATCAAATTCCATAATGTCAGAATAAAAGTTAAATTGTAGCACTATATGATCTTTAATCTTCACGCTGTATTCTCTTCTGTGACTAAGTCACAACTACAGTCCAGGTTCTTTTCCTAAATATTTTATTTGAATCTAGGGAAGTATTAATCACAAGTCTTCCTATCGGGTAGTCTCAAATAAGTATATGACTGTTTCAAATGTCTATAAACAAGGTCATAATATTTTTGGTTATGAAATTAGAATCAATAATTTGTAAAGATAACAATATTGTTTCAGCCATCATATTTCTCAATTCCTTGTCTTTGAAAACGATGTCGCAACGTCAATATTGTTTTGTACTTCATTTTAAATAAACTTTTGGTTTGAAAATTATTCAAATCCATAAATTGTAACATAAGTTCAAGTTTGAGATTTTCCACCTCCATGTGTCTTAGTTTAATAAAGTAATAATAATCGTACTGACTTTGAGATATCAATTAACAATTCAACATTTATGCCTTTAAGATTTACACCCACCAATTCCGTATCTGAATGCCGAGTTACAAATTATTGCATCTTTTGACCTAACTATTTTTTATGTTCTCTTAATTCTGATATATTATAAACAAATTTTATACCTGTGTGTATTCCACAAAAGACTTTAATGTCATAAGGTATCAGATACATATCCTAACATTTTAATATATATTTCATAATGTGATCTTGTGTCTTTTTATGCTAAGAGATCTGTTCGACTAGTCGCAATAATTTAAGAATTGCACTTACTTAGATCTTGAACTCTATGCAAGACCATTTTGGCTATATATATACTACAAAAAATATGAACATAAAAATAATCACCCAGCATCCTTCTGTCGACCAATCTTTGAGGGTTTTGTTGTAGAAGTAACACCCAGTGGAGAATACTCTGAAATTGTATTTGTCGTCTGGTTTACCCGAACCTTTCTCATATTTGGGAATATCATTACATGTCTTGTAATCAGAGGGATTCTCATAAGGTTCAATTTCACGTACTCCAATATAGACACTACCAATAAAATCACTAACGTTTCTGTTGTCTAAGAAGTAAGTGTAACGATATTTTGGTGGCACTGAAATAAGAAAAATAAGGTCAATGGTAAATAAAGCCGATAGATAATTTACGAAGACTGCATAACAAAACATAGCTCAACATATAGCATAGACAATATAAATACGATTTATAAAGAGTGGGGGATCACTGCGGTAAAGTGGGTACGATGCTGGCTCTCTAGCCTAGAGTTTGGGTATTCGATCCCTGCATTGGCTGAGAAAGTTCATCCTGATTTTCCGGTGTGGTTTCACCTTGTCAGTGATGCAAGACGGGAGGGGCCTGACAAGGACAGCTGTCTAGTCATTTGGATGGGACAAAAAAACGAGGCCCTGTGTACACATTAGCGTGCACATAAAAGATCCCTTGGCAGTTTTAGCCCTGTTTAGGGGCCGAATGGTAGGACGTTAAATCCCATTTTATTTCATTTATAAAGAGTGGAAATGGTTTGTTGTCCCATCCCAAGACACACTTTCCTTGTCAGCTTCTGAGACATGACACTAGACTAGTGAGAACTAATGAAGAATCACTACTGTTCTAAAGAGAAAGGAGAAATCCATAAAACTGAAACTAAAATGACTAGTCAAACAATTCTGACAAAAGGTACAACAAAGTTTCAAGTTTGAACAAATAGATCTCCAAAACATGACCAGTATAGAGCATTTACAAGAATTGCAGACAGATTGACCGATGGAGTGACACATGTGATGAAAATATACCCACTCCCACATGAAATGTGCATATAAAAAATGTGGGCTTGGCTTTTTGTCAAGTGCATCTAATCGGTTTGACACGCTGTCCTTGTCAGCACCTCAGACAAGTGAACACTATAAGCAGTATTATACGGTAAAGAAGAATAACAAATATATCTAATATCTTTATGGAATTGTATTTCAATAGCCGTTTTACCGTCTGGCCAGAAGAATATAATTTATACTTACTGTTGTCATCAGGAATCACACCTACATAATCACAAGTATTTTTTTCAATATCTGGAAATTCGCCGAATTTAACAACTACTAGAAACTTGGTGGTACTATTGGAAATGTCGAACTGGACATGTAGAGATGCACCCTTCTTAGTAATGTTCACCCTATGGTAATAAAAGTAGTCCCAATTCGCAACAAATGGGTCGGCTTCTTTGTATTTAGGTACAGGTGCATTTACATCTCGAGGTATCTTAAAGTCGATAGGATTCACTAAATTCTTGATAACTCGAACATTTCCATCATCATCAAATATATCAATAACCAGACCATTTGAATCTGCTGCCAAATCATTAGAGCTTTTTGAATATTGGTAAGGAACGCTGGTTGTTTGAAGTAACTGTTGGAAAAGAATAAAGAAAAATATTATTTATTTCTGTAAACCATTAAAATGAATCATGGTATTTACTTGTTATATTTCATTGGGAGGTTTATCATCAACAAGGACATTGCATTAAACATACATCACTGAGTGGTAATTTATTTTAAAGGGTTTTCAAGCTTATGAAAGTCTTATAAGTACAATCAAATATTTTCCCACCATACTTCTGTAATTCACTCTAAAGAGTTACAAATAATTAATTCGTTATAACAGGACACTGTAACTAATTCATTAATCAATATAAAAAAATACTGCAATGAAAAAGCACCAAATGAATGATTGTCTATCGTGTTTAAGGACACACATTAGTCATGCAATTCTGAGTAACAACATCAGATCATGAATATTACATGTAAGAATGATATTTTCATAATTAAGTAAGTAAAGTAAATGCATCACAGATGAATTATCTCAGTATGAGGAAATGCATCACAGATCAATTATCTCAGTATATATATATATATATATATATAGGTTAAATGAAATGGGGTTTAACGTCCTACTCTTTTGCACCTAACCTGTGCTAATGGAAGACGGACATGTGCTATGAGTGAAATTTTGCCTGTGCAGCGGCACTACAGTCCACTCTTATATCAAATTCAAAATGCCAAGGGATCTTTTACGTGCATGCCAATGTGTACATGGGACCTTGGTTTTCCGTCCCATCCGAACGACTAGACAGCTGTCCTTGTCAGGCCCTCCGTTCTGCATCACTGACAAGGGAAAACCACGCTGGAAAATCAAGATGAACTTTCTCGGCCAATGCAGGGATCGAACACCCGACCTCCAGGCTAGCGAGCCAGCGTCTGATCCACTTAGCCACATATGTAGCAGGTTAATTATTACAGTACCTGTAATACGAATGAATCATTCTCTGTTTTGTTTTCTCCTGGGAACAAAGAACTAATATCATTTGGTAATAATAATGTAGCATTTGAGTCAGCAATTGAAACTTTTTTCCCTAGCAGAGCTTTGGCATCTTGATTAGTAACAACACCCTTTAGTCTGTTTGTTGTAAACGGAATTTCTTCACCAGGTACTGAGTTTGTAGAGAAACCTTGAGCTAAAAGTAACATGGTTTCTGTGGCTTTATCGATGAATCCAGCAGACTAGAATACAAAGAAAACAATGTACATGTACATTAAAATGGCTTGTGTGAATTATTAAATTGGTGACGTTCATTGTAATTTAGTTTGATGTGATGGAGGTATTGCCAGCGTTAGTCTAAATTTAAAGAAAATGTGAACGGACATCTAGGTGAAGAGAGGCAACCATATATATGTCTACATTATGAGTGTTTGAAGTTTTGACAATATGTAAAGTAGATTGTTAATTATCATAACAACAGTACTTGGCATTCCACATAAAGTCTGGTTGTTCTATTTTATCGTTAAATTCTTTAAATGATCGAATCATTTTGATCTACTTAAAATCAGAACCAAAGAGCTGATTATGTGGTTGCCATGGAAATAAATGTTTAAATAATAATTTATACAATATTTAAAGGATAGTAAAAAGACCGATGATATAAATCTTACATAATGCATCTTTAAGAAAATTTGACTAATTATGATACATACTTTTGTTCCAGCATAGTTTTTATGGGTATGTTTACCATGTTCTCCCAAAGCTTCTTCAAAATTACCAGCTGTAATACCTGCAAACAAAATAATATACATGTAATAATTATATTTGACTGTGAACTACATTTAATTATTACTATAACAGCAAAATATGAAACCAGGTTCCTAATTCACTCCATATATTCACTTCAGTAAAAATACTTAAATTAATGTGCTGATATGCTTTTTTAATTTGATTTTTGTCATTTTTTATGCAATAGAAATATTCACCACCAATTTTAAACTGATGCTATTAACAACCCTGAAATGATTTAACCAGGACTTATGTTGACATTACAAATGCGAGCAACTAGGGTTTTGTCAACTGGGAGCAACTGGCTTCAACCGAAAATGGTCGACCCAAGTGCCTCTTGCATGTAAATTTATTTCAACTAGCATAAACATATTATAGGTAATGTTAATCAGTTTCAAGTCGACATAAACACATTGAATTCAGTTGTTCTCAATTGCCCTCCTACTCTGATTTGATCCACATAGTTGAAAAGTCGATAGAAACCTGGCTTTAAAGGGTTAAACTGTGTTGGGATTTCAGTTCTGCTTGTATAGCAATAAATTCTGTTAAATAATGACAGTTTAAAGATATAATTTCCTTGGAATGAGAAATTAAACTGAGATGAAGTAAGACTAATATATTTCAGTCTGTGGCCAATAGAAATCAGGCTATAGTTAGTCGACTCACCTCCAGCAGTGTTTTCCCAGTCTGTGTCATATACTTTAAATGACGGCAGATCTTTAGCTTCATCAAGTTCAGTTAATGAGGGGTTATCGCCATTAAATCCAATTGCCTGAAAAATATATTCTTCTTTCAGTGAGACAGTATGTGGTATTAGTAAATTTATCTTATAAATATATTAATATGCACAATATGAAAAAACGCAACAAAGGGTCTTGTCTAATAAGTGGTAGACTATTATTTACTGTTAGTTAAAAAGCTTGACCTATTATCTAACTAAATGGAAGATCAAAAGATGTTTTTTCAAAAACACCTGATAACCACTTTGTCAGAGGAATACCAAGTACTTCGGCAGTTCCACTAGCAAATTTCTTTCCGATTAGTCACCTTGAGCTTAAATCGATGGTATTAATTCAATAAATGGATGGTATTATAGTTTAGTTATGTAAGGAATAATCATCAATTAAATTTAAACTAGTATATTTGATATTTACATCTAGAGCACCGCCCAGTGTAGCAGCCATATAAATGAAGGTAGACTTCCGATCTTCATATGAAACATCCTTCAAACCTGCCATATATTTAGCCATTTCAAGTGTTTTGTTGATGGCCAAGGTCTGTAAAAAATCAAAAATGGCCATTAAATTCTTATGAATATTTGTCAAAATCTGCCTTACAGCAGTTATATAGACTTTGATGTCATAACGTCACATGACAAACATTAATTTCTCAAATTTGTGCAATGTTTAATATTAATTTCATTTACTACCCATTCATTATATATCCCCATTAATAACCTGTAATTGTGATATGATACTTACAGCTGATTTAAGTGTAACTTCTTCTGGATAATGAACAAATTCTGACAGACTGCTTGATATCTGTTTAACAGCTGTTACACTACCTGTTGTTACTTTTGATAGAGCTTCTACAGCTTGTTGTTTCAACTGAAAAAAAAAAACGGTTGCAATGCAAGATACGCCCACATTTTCAAGAGATGGGCAGAAAACTAGCTAAATAAAATTGTTATTTCGTACAATCAGGAGACATAATCCAGGAAGTCATGGTCTGATAAGCGTGAATATCACAAGGAATTGAAATCTCTGCGAAATAAACAAATGTCTTAAGTTTCATCAAAATCAGAAAATAATTCTGGGCTCTAGAGGATCCACAACCTTGGTATAACATACTTTTACACTATTTGTGCACAAGGAGCAGCTGTGTGGTCCGACAGGGAGAGGGGTTTAATATAGGCTATGCCTGTTCCCCAATCCCTATTCAGATACAAATCTGAATAAAATACTGTTTATAAAAAAAAAAAAAACTTAACCTCAACAGTGATATATTCAAACGTTTTTTAAATTGAATACAACTGTTACTTCTAGAGGGTTCACAAGCTAAAAATGTGATTTTTTGAACAATCAGTGTCCATGATACATAAAGTAACATCCTGCTATACATGATTAACAACAGGAACGAAGATCTTTGTGATATAAATATAAATGTAACACTTCATCGAAATCGGATCAAAACTTTGATATGCCATATACTTTTACAATATTTGTGTTGTGACCATTTTGTGAGGCAGTTTTCACATGCACGTAGGGTTCTTGAGCAGTGGGGGGGGGAACCGGAGGGCTCAGAGAAAACCCACGAGGTTGGATAGGTAACCCTTCTCCTTGTCACGTACAACAGTGGAATCTAAACATGCCAGTTGACTCAATGACAAATCTTATGATACAATGCGCACATGCTAACCATTCAGCCATCCAACCCCCTATACTTTAAGGACATACCTGTGATCGGAGGTCTTTCTCCTCTTCATATTTCTTATTAAGAACTGGATTACTGGAACTTTCACTCTATAACCAAAACAATGTTACATTTGATAAAATCTATTTGAATTTTTTTACCTCTAAAAACATTTTAAACTATGCATCAAGTGTAATTACCGCACAAATTAAAATTTTTAATGGGCTACAAATAGATTTACAATGTCCAATTTAGAGGTGTGATTGTGCAAGTTCCATTTCAAAAGTTAAGTGAGTGTTTTGTAATAAGTATCAGTGAGTCTTACCGTAATATAGGCACCGTCCCTATCAGCATCAGATGGACCAAAACCTGTATTTGTTGTACTACTGGCCACACCAACTCCAGCATATTCTATAATAATCATAATAAGCATAAGCATCATAGTCATTGTCATCATATACTCATAATAATGACTATTCTATCTTTGTATAAAATAATTAAAGTGACATCAGATATTCTTTTTTCTTTCTTTGATGAATTTTGGATTGCAATAAATTACTATGATTTGTTTTTATTTGTATATTATTTGAATAGAAAATCATATTAATTATCTAATTTTGTTAGTAGAGCGGGGATGCTTGTGAGTGTTAAATTGTTGCTATGTTTGTTAGTAGTATCACATACGGACTATTGTTAGTAAGTTTACTTGCACATGAAAGTGCTTTTTGCATTGTTACCACTGTTAGTATTGCTATAAATGTTACATGCCTAATAACACCATTAACATGCAAGTGGTTGTTAGTATTGTTAGTATTGTTGACATACAAGTGCTTGTTATGTTGTTAGTAATATTAACATACAAGTGCTTATTAAGTTGTTAGTATTTTTGACATACATGTGCTTATTATTTTTGTTAGTATTTTTAGCATGCAAATAATTGTTAGTATCTATATACAGAATGGTCTCATGCTTGCAGAACCGACATCTATTTCCCTCCCGGCAACACCAACAATTGTGCAAAATAACACCTAACCTGTTTTCTTTTGAATGAAGAGCTAATGTATGCAGATTAATGTATTCATTCATGAGTCTTTGAGGAGAAATTAAACAAGTATGATTATATCCTTAAAACAATTATATAAAAAAAATTAACTCTCAGCATCTGGAGTATTTTTTATCTTGAAAAATAGTATTTAGGATTTTTTTGTTCTGTTGTTTCAATCTTCTGCTTATTCTATCTGAAATAAATCTTTTCAATCGGTTTAAATCATCATCATCATCATCAAAATATCATAGTTTTTTTGTTTTTTTTAAATAATCCTGATTATATTTAGATCTCATTGTGCTACCATACAACAAAGCCAAGCAAAGCATGCTAATAACCTGATTGAGCCTTCTTACTGTCACTGTTGAGTATAGCTACCAAATTGGATGTTATGGCAGCTACTGTATTTGTATCTCCTTCAGCATAAATCTTATCAAACGGATCAAATTTATCGTTGAGGAACTGTGAAACCAGAGCTTGTGATTCTTCAGCAGAAAGTGGACGGACCTGAATTTCAGAAAGAAGAGTGGTTTTTTTTAACCTTAAATGATTTTTTGTTTATTTTTGCACATTTTGAAGACTAAGATTAAGACCCAATGCCTTTATAATTAGGTTTCCAGCCAATATCAATGTAACTGATTACACTAGCTTACAGCCTTGAAATATTCAGAAAATATTTTAGGTTGAAAAAAAAAATAGCTAAAAAAACAAATCGTGTATCAAAACATGCCCAAATGGGAAATTTCAAACAATGGTTCACATTATGCCACAATGGAAGTGGGCTATTTCTGTCATGTCCAATACAACATAAAGAACACCAATGATTTCTAATTCGTAGCTCATTATTACTAAAAGTTCATAAAACCCCCTAAATTAGAAAAAATCAAGTTTTTCAACAATACAATAATTGTGTTTCGTAGACCAAATTGCTTTTTAAAAAATTTACAAACAAGACAATCTGATTGAAATACAGATCTATATCTTGTTTTTTTGTTTTTTTTGTATACTTTTATGGCCTCCACTACATTGAGATCTGACATGTTGTAGTGGGAGGTCAAGTCAGAGGTCATGCATGTGGTGTTTGACCCTATGATGCAAACATTTGGTGTACCAATCAGCGTTGATGTGGGTTCTATAATAACGCTTTTAGACCAAAAGGCAAGTGAAACGAAATTTTGAATTACAAACAACGAAACAAAATAGAATCTATGTTTCATTCAGATTCTAGCCAGACTACTTACGATTACTTCACTAACAAGGACTTCATTAACAGAGCCTAAGTTATCTTTAATTCGAACCAAAAGATCTTCTTTAAAGTCATTGTACTTTGCTCCCATTGGCAGATCTAAACACAGCGGTCCATCAAACTTAGTAACGGCCATAACCTCACGGAAAACATCATCATCCTTTAGTCGAACTGGTGAAAAGTAGATATAAAATAATAACTCTGTGTTCTACTTTAATTAATACACCCCCTAAATACCTATTGATATCCAGTCTAACTATAATTATTCAAACTTTTTGTTTTCTGTTTGAATTTCATATCTTTACCAGCTTGGTGCATTCAGTAAAGCACAGATTGTGATAGGTTGTCTGCAGTTCTACCTACCAATCAAAACCCAGCTCCTGTTACTAACAATCTATTCACCATCTTGTAAGCATTTTTATTTTGCTGAGCATCTTTGTAAACAAAGATACATGAACTGAAAATTTGTTAAAATTCGCCATCCACTGCAGATGATATACCCAACACATGCCAAATCACTGGATGGGCTTCTTTCTAGTCCCCTGTCCAATCCCATGGGTTTTCTCCGGTTCCCTCCCACTGCTAAATCCCCCATGCGCAAGTGAATTATTGGAATAAAATTAAACCATGTTAGTCCCGAAATGACCTAGTTTGCGTCGAGTGGACGTTAAACCCCATTTCTCTCGCTCTCTCTCTAGTCCAATTGAATCCAAGCCCAGAGTTTACAGACTGTTGATATTTAGATTTTGTTATCTTAATTACATTATAAATAATCAATGTGAGTACATTTTAGTATAGATTGAGTCGTGGACAAGTTGATATTTTCCGAAAAATGCAAATGGAACGCAGAATATTCAATGTATAATTATAACTTACTACTTTTCATCTTATCAGTACCTAACTTATTAATAAAGAAGAATATGTGACAGGCCTAAACTTACCAATGATCTGATATTCGGCGATTCCCTGTTCATCATACCAATCTTGACACATAATACAGAAAGATTTCTGAGTACTGACAATTCCGACTGTCTTATCTACACTACACGTTCCATTACTTGGTTTGCTGTTGATCATGAAGTTCATATACGCCTTTCCAACTTCACTGTGACCTGCTATGTTAGCAGTACATCCTGCTCGGAATTGTGTGACATTAGGGTAGTCTTCAAATAGTTTTCTGTTGATGGCCAACTCCTTTGAATCAATACCTAGTAAAACAAGATCATATTACCCTGATTCAAACTGTTATTATTATTATCATTATTCAGAAACGTCGCCATACTTCCAAATATCCATCGAATGGTAAGTTAATTTTTCCTATAGTGCACACCGTATTTCAGAAATTTGTGGCATGCAAGACATGGGGTATGTTTAAAAAAAGCATCTACCACTTTCTGTGTCTGTGTCATATGTTTAATATTATGATGTAACATTATTATGTCTCTTGTTATCGTATAACCTTATTATCCTACATTGTTCAAAATCTGCACATAGAGCACAAGCAGCACACTTTTATATCTGTGGTAGTTCGTCTACAGCTACCATTTCACAGCTTAACTAAACAATTATTCTTTATTTGGTAGTGTTACCAGCTTATAGTTGTTACAATGGTGATCATAATGCAGATTGTGAAAGTAAGTAATAAGTAAGTCATAGAAATAGAGAACAAGAGGTGTAATTAAATAGAACCTATAGGTTTACTTACACAGGGGAAAGATCTCTTATTTTTATAATATATAAAACCTACAAGGGATGGGAGGAGTATCTGTTAATCAAAGTGAACTTATAAGTGTGCTTCTGCTTAAAGACCTGTTATTTTTACTTGACAGTCATGATTCTAAATACATATCCAAAATTCAACTGCTAAATATTTGGTTCATGTTGGATCAATTTGACTGAAATTTTCATCAAGTTCTCTTTGCATTATCTAGTTTTTAACTATTACAGTGAGAACTGCAAGCGCTTTATCTAATTTCCCATAATGTTTTCTTAAGAGAAATATTTTGTTGGAAAGAAAAAGAACAAAGTTGAAAAAGAGAGATTTAGAGAGTGGAGAGAATAAGTCAGTTTGTGTCACAATGCATTTTTCATAATCTTGCACAATGCATTTTTTCTTGATAATCTGTATGCCTATATTTATAAGACAGTGCATGAGGATAAAACTGGCATGGGTATTTTATGGGGAAACATTAATATAATGCTTAAGCTGGGATGCTTACCGTTAATTCCTGTAGGCGCAACGCAGCAGTGATTAGTAATGTAGTTGCAGTTGCAATTGCAGATGCAGTGACAGCAAATGTCAGCCGCGCACACATAAAAGACATGATCAAGTGTTAGTAAATGAACTACTTTCAAACTAACAAAAACGAAAAGGTTATCACCATTGAATCATGACAAATTTTGCCTAAGGGCCAATTCATTCATAGGTGGTTAGAATCGTTTGTGCATATTCTTTATCCAAACAGTATATTCTCTGTTTCAAGTTTTATTGTGCATATTCTTTATCCAAACAGTATATTCTCTGTTTCAAGTTTTATTGTTAATGTTTACTATTAATTTGCAAAGAAATCGTCTGAGGTTTGGAAACTAATATTTCCTCGATAAAAATTCCCCCAAAATGGATAAATAAACCTTTTCGTTTTTGTATCACACAAAAATTGTTAGTAGACAATGAAACAAAATAATATCTATTTCTTACTACAGATTATAAATACACATGTAAATTGTCTTAAAATAAATAGTTACTAATGTAGTCATATACTGTTATATTTCAACTTCTATGTTAATGCCTTTCAATATCATGTTATATAACGATTAATGTTATTTAAATATCAAGGAGAAATACTAGTATTGAATAACACTTAAAAGTTGGATATTGAGAGACATACACATCAATTTATACTACAACAAATATGGGTTGATGAATTAAAGGTCAGATAGTGAATGGCTGGGATGGGGGGGGGGATATATTATGCTAGAATATTTACCTTGAGGAAAGGGGGTTTCATGTATTTTTTTTTAATACTTTATGTTTTATAACATGCTATGTTGACTGACAATAGATAACAAAAATAATGACACCACTACTTTTAGCAGGAAACATAAAGTAAACTAATTATAAATTTATGAAGGATTAAGAAATAGATTACAGGCATTAAAGTAACATAACACCATCATATAATAACAGCAGGAAAGATCATTCCTGATTTTTTGTAATCTGTTATGAGAGTAGAAAATGTAGGATTGGTTGCCATGTCAGTATTTCCTAATGATGACACCTTCATGCAATGTAAAATTAAAATTTGACTGGTATACGCAAGCACAACTTAAAAACAAAATTCTAAGTCAAACTAAGTTCACAAACTACAAGTCTTTACATCAAGCAGTGCTCTTTTATCATTATGAATATGAGTAGTATATTTTTTGATGTATTTTTTGTATCAAAATTAAACTGTCTTGCAAAGATGTGTATAGTAACAATAGTAAGGCTACCACAAAGACTATATCCAGACTTTACAATAACACAAAATGGTTGAAAATAGAAAGTAAGAAAGAAAAAATATCCCACACATACCAACAGCATATTTTTGTATGTCTCGGATATCCTTCCATGGCCAACGATAGTCATACACATAGAATATCCAACTATATTCCAGTTGTAAATTGGCACATGATGAAGATGTACATTCACATTTGACTCCCAGGCGACCAGAAGGTGGTATTAACTGGCCATCAGCTAACTGATTACAAACTGAACTAGCAGTACATCTATAATAAAAAAAACCCACATCAATTCGATTGACTAACAATTAAATGTGCTTAATTAGATATTACTTTGAAGATATGTCGTCCCAAAAATATTTATTTCCAATAAAAGCACGGCAAATTTGTATATGGAAAGTATAGACAACCAATCTTACTACAAAAATACTGGATTACCCCAAAAATACCCATGGAGCAAGCCCTGGGTAAAAATGTCAGGGTATCACTAACTGGCAACCAGACTGTTGTCTGCCAGCTTATTGTGTACTAGCTGGACTGAGGGTACGGTTGTTTAGGTGGTTTTAGGAATATAAAGGGATGTCAACATACAAAAGACTCGGCAAATAGAGAGAGAGAGAAATTGGGTTTAACGTCCACTCGACACAAATTAGGTCATTTTGGGACTAACATATGGTTTCATTTTATTTCAATAATTCGCTTGCGCATAGGGGTCTTTAGCAGTAGGAGGAAACCGGAGTGCCCGGAGGAAACCCACGAGGTTGAGAAGGCGCCCCTATCTCCATGCCACATATGCTCACACCAGGGCTCGAAACCACAGCCGCAAGCCAGAGGTGACTGGCAAGCTAGAGGTCGAAGCGCGGCACTCTAGACCACTAGGCCATTCCAACCCCCCTCTCGGCAAATAAAAGGCGGAAAAAGAGGTTGACAGAAAATAATTCAGAATATACTTTGGCATCAATATACTATGATAAATGGACAGTAAGTAATGAACAATACATTCTGAAAAAGGGAACCTTCCTCCATGAAGTGATGTGGCAGATGTGGCTTCTAAAAACAGTTTATTTACAACTTGAGGTATCTCCCCGCGAATACAAAGGATTTGACACACATTTTTGATAGATTAAATTAGTTTGAATATGTTTTTAGTCCACATATATCATCAAATCACACAGTTTGTATGAAGGAAAGTATCTTTAAATATGACTTACTCAAGATAAACATCCGGAGGAGTGCCCGGCACTAACTGAACAACCAAACAAGCAGTAGTGGCTCTGGTACCTTTCTTTATAATCACACAGAATTGAAAATCAGCATTGACAATTGCCTGTGCCAAGTCAATTGTCACTGGGCTGCCCACAGTTGGAGTTGGAACCAGGTCATTACAATGTGCTACTGTGGCATTAAGATTGGCTGGTGTGCAGTTCCATGTATAAGAGTCAAATGTCTGAAATGAAATGAAATGGTGTTAATATTTTCAGCAACAACCCAGGTATTGAAGCATATATATTCCATGCAGTATGCAGGAAATTTTGTCCAGATTTCAGAAGATTATATACCACCAATGGTATTCATGGGTGGGAAGTCTTAGTTTTATTTATAGAAGAAAGAAAGAATTGCTAAGGAAACACCCACCAACATGAAACTCATCCATGTTAGCTACAACTAAGGCCAGGGCAGATAATTTGAAGTCGTAGAAACACCAAATTATTGATTAACCCAGGGTATAGTGAAGTAGAACGGAATGAGAACACCAGGGTTGCTGAGGATGAGCAACTCTGTGCCTGCTGTCAAGAGTCTTACCTGAGAACCTATTGGTGTTGTATCATCTGGATCAAATGACCACTTGTGTGGTTCTAAAGTAATAGATTGAAGACCTCGGACTATTTCACTGATACCACCTTGTTGTATTATACCAACTATATCTGATTCATCTACACGGAAATATGTGTAAGATGAGGTTACAAATCGCCCTCCATCAAAGTCAGCACCAGACATTTCCATGGTGTAAGTAGCTTTGTACAGACCATAATCTAATGATCTAGCAGGAATGTATAATTCAGCATTTGTTCTTGTTGAATATGTGGATAAATCAATTACACCAGTAACTTGTCCACTATTATCATCCACGGTTTCAATTGACCAGGTCTTTATATTTTCCAGAGTTGTTGAACAAAGTATGTCTGATTGACCAATGATTGAGAATTGCTTGCCTTTCTTTACAATCATTGGATTATAAAACTGAAAGCTCTGGTCCTGGATGGTTACTGTAGGATCTTTGCAATCTGCTCTGGAAACAGGTACGCTGATTGAATTAGTCGAGTTTGAAAAGCTGTTATAAGCAGTGGCTACAACGGTGTAATAGCCATTGGAATTGTAGGTGTGTTCGATTTCTGTCACACCAGTTAGAGCTCCTATGTGTTTAGCTGTAGATGAAACATGTGAGGTACAGTAATACGGTTCATCAGATAATAACTGCTCAATACCATCTCCAAAATCAATAGACAAACAAGTTTGGTCTCCTTGGATATCAAATTGAATACCGATTTTCTTCTTGACACCGGATCCTACACTCGGTACAAGATCTGTGATGTTGGTACCAACAACTCTATCCATGATGGTAACATCAGTTGTAATGGTGTTGCTATACAGGGGATTTTTAGCAGTAATTTGCACCTCAAATAAACCACTCTATGAAATAAAGATAGGTTAATTAAATTATATTATACATTAAGTGTGAGTGTAGGGAGGGTGGTGGGGGGAGAGAGAGGCTATACTTCAACTATATTGTCTACGCAACCCAAACTAGGTTATTTCTTCAGAACTATGACAGAAAATCAAGAAAGCCAAGATTGGATAGCAGGGATAGGTGACTACATTCTTTGTCATATCCAAACATGGAATTGACATCACAGCGTAATGGTTTAAAATCTGTTTTGTAGAGATTTTCAGCGAGGTGTTTTGAATTAAGTGATAAAATACTTACCCCTGGAAAGTCTATTTCAAAGGGACTCTTTGTTTTACTACAGGTATAGGCAGGGCCACCACTCTTTAGAGAATAACTTATGTCATAACCTTCAATTGTTCCTAAAACACCAAATGATGTTATTATAGGCCAACATATAAATTATAATTGTTAAAAAAAAGTTAGTTGTTCTGATCCGACTGGGGTAATAAAGTCAGCCATATGCCATGCACTCTGTCCTATGAGGGAAACTGTGCCTGGACAGCAGTACTAACAGCCTATTCTGAAGAGGGTTATTTTACATGCACGCCAATGTTTACACAGGACTTTGTTTTTTTCGCCTCATCCAAATGATTATATGTTGTTCCTTGCCAGATCATCTGTCATGCACCACTGACAAAAACGGAAATTTTGCCCAGACAGTGGCATGGGGTCTACTCTTTCGAATTCTAAATGTCATTGGTTCTTTTATGTGCATGTCTTAAAAATATCAAATATAGTTTTAATGGTACAGCAAAGGGAACAGCCTCATTCAACACAATATTTCAGTCATTTTCCATGCCAATGAAAGAAAACATCCACTAAGAAATGCTGTACATACAAAAAGAAACCCTTTAAAGGATGCAAATAATATTTCGTGTATTTCATTTAATCAAAATGCAAAACTATTTGACAGAAAATCAGATTTAGATTTTTTTGAATAACATGGATATATCATAAAACAAAATTTTACCAGATGTATGGGTCATTGTGAATATGATAGGTCTATCTCTCGGGAATTGCCCAACTTGATTTAGCAGACCATTCTCCTCCGGTGCATCTAGTGGCAAGGCAGGTTTGTAAGTTACAACTGCATTTGAATCTGCGATATCTATGTAAGAACCAATCTATGAAAAAGATAAGTTCACAATCATTTTTGTCCTCATTTAAAAGAAGCCTATATAGTAGTTCTTTAACTGAACAATAACTTTCAGATCACTGATCAGTTATAAAGAACGGTAGGTGATATTTGTGAAAGAAAGGTTCAGTATAACTTATGAAATGCATATATATTTTGTTCCAATTTAATATTGGTTGGCTACACTACAGACGATCTAACAACGTCAAATGTTTGTTCTCTTGCCACTGTTTTCAAAGAATTCTTTCCCTATCCAAAGTACTGGTGTAGACACAGGGATGCTCGAGATTAAGTGACCAAAGTGAGCACAGCTTTTGGAAATTTTTGATTGGGAGGTGGGGCACTTACTCCCAAAATATATTTTGAGTCATATTTCTGTTACTACCATAGTACAACAACTGGTACAAAGGACTATTTCAAAGAGAAGACAACATTCAAATTAAACAGCTTTACAATTCTTTACTGAACAAATATTTTCATGTAGCCATGTCATTTAGTTGACAATTATTTCTTCAATTTTCCCTATGCAATATAATATTTCTACGGCCCAGTGTTAGTATAAAAATATTGAAATACTTACATGGAAAGTTGTTGTTTTTGAAGAGGCTAAGTTATAGATAGTCACGGTGGCATTAAATGTACCATCGTTGGTGAAAGCATGTGACAAAGACCCAGTGCCAGGAACAGTCGTAAATAGGGTGTTAAAAGATCCATTTATGAAAGTACCATCACCAATACTAATTGAATAACTGGCATCAGTTGGCCTCACCGTTCCTGTATATCCTATTGTTATGGTTGCTGGGCCTAGTAACAAAGGAAAGAATATCAGACATACAAATCAATATACAACAAATTTTGAGAAGGACAGCTGCCTAGTCATTCATATGGGACGAAAAACCGAGGTTCCGTGTACATAGGCCTATTGCATGTCAAAGATTCCTTGACAGTTCGAATTCGATATAAAAGTAGGCCGTAGCGCCGCTGCCCGGGCAAAATTTCCCTCACAGCATACTGTATGGCGTATGCCTGTCTTCCATTAGCCTGGGTTAGGTGCAGAATAGTAGGACATTAAACCCCATTTCATTTCATTTCATTTCAGCTTCTTGACCGTTATTTATTTTATATACAACTAATATGTTGTGATGTAATTCAGAAATATCTAAAATATATTACCTGGATGTGTAAATTCTCCATTTGCGTCTGGCCCTGCAGTTACCGTGAACAAAGGGTCTACTGGATCCTGCACTTCAATATCTAATTGCTTTGTGAGACTCTCTAAAGGAGATGTAACTGTAACAGTGATGGTCTTAGTACCAAGTGTTGTATATATAACATCTGGCAAGGTGTCTTTGCCATTTTGACCAGCTCCTGTGTTTAAATTCAAGTAATAAAATAATAAAGACGTCTATCTAAGAGCAGGTTCTAATATAAAATCTATTTATTGGACAATAAGATCCCTCTAAATGCAAAACAGGAAGTGTTTATCGACATTGTAACACGTTATTTTAGCATTTAAGAAGAAATCACTAAAACAGAGGGGTGTTGTTGTCCAATCGACAGTGTCTAATTGACCAATCAAAACGCAAGATTCATCCTTAAGCATGTCACAATGTTCAATGTTTAATGTGAGAAGAATAGAAGGTAACTGAGACAGACTAAGTCTTTAAGGTATACTATCCACTGAAACCTGAAAACCTATTTTTAATTGAAAGTATGATATATCAAATTATAGACTGAAAGTAGGTAGTATGTTCCCAATAATGTGGATATAAACTGCAAGTTTTGGATTCAAATATGCTTCTATTTCAGTACTTAGTACTGTGTTGCATAATATGTAGGCCAACCATTTTACTAGCAAGAATGTCTAGGATAAGGTCTCATAAATTAAAACCAGAGTAAGGTTATGAGCCAAATCTGAATTCAATTAAATATTACAGTGACACTAACCTGTACGTGGTCTGTCAATGACATCAGGGATACCTCCGCCATAGTTAACAGTGATAAGACAGTCATTACCGGTCGGTGCTCTGTACAAGATAACATCCAGGGCAATTTTTTCATTTATAGCAGCATGAGGTGGATTTGTGGCTATCTGAAGATTCTGTAAGACTTCAACGATAGTTATATTCCTGACAAATTCTTTAGCACTAACATTATTAGAAATATTAGCTGTAACAGAAAATGGACCTGTATCTCTAAATTCATGGTCATAGTTATAATCCATCTGCAGACCCAAACTCTCTGTATGGTTGTCACCAAAATCAAAGAAGACCTGGGCTTCGTTTGGTGGAGAACCTGTGACAGAGAAATTAAAATGTGGGTAAGCAGGAGGTGTAAACCTATAATACTCTTCATTATGCATTTCCACTTGATTTACGCTTTGGATGGCCAATATTTCATAAACAAACTCCTTTGATGAAGCAGCATTCCATGCTGTAATTTTGACAGTATAAAGTCTACCATCGTTAAAACTGTAGGTCTCTGTATATAGCCGAGGATTTCTTGTGGCCCAGTCACCAGAATTTGTACCATTGACGAAGTTACCATTATCCCAGTTAAAAACATAATTAACATTTGACCCTTCTGTCATGTCCAGTGTGAAGTTTATTGGTTCTGCTGTAGGAACAGTAGTTTTAGACACTGTGCTGACAACATCTTTCATGGCGGCCTCGACAGTAAATGAAATATTCTCCGATTCGGTATTGAACTGGTTTCCGACAAAAAGCTGAAGATCATAAAGTCCTACTGGCAAGCCTGATATCTCGGTAGTTTCCCAGGTTTTAGTAGTGAGTTCTGTAAACCCATTTGTAGGGGCATCTTTGATGTAGGTGACCCCGTTAAAGAACAAACTAACTACTGGAGATGAACCGTGTTGAATTGTCCACTTGATCTTAAAGGCAGTATTTTTATCAGCTCCTTTGGTAATTAGGTTGAGATCTGTAATAGGGTATTCAACATTTTGTACCAGGAGCGCGGTCTCTTTATTGATGTTATTGTAACATGTGACGTTAACATTAAAATTACCATCTGTTGTGTACGTATGTTCGACAACTGTTGCAGCTCCTCCAGATGGTGTATCTGTATCAGTTTTGTTTATGGTAGGAGAACCATCACCAAAGTCCCATATACATGTAAAGTTAGAGCCTGATGTCATGACAAAGCTAAAATCTGTAATGGTGCTGGCAGCAGACGGGGTTGAAGTTACACCCAGGCCTGTAATTCTATACTCAACCATGACTTCTGTAAAGTTGTTTTTTCTACTCATTGGGTTGAAAGCTTCACAAGTAACATTGAAACCTCCTCCATAAGTAAATGTATGCTGATAGGGTAAAGTTGTTGTATTTTCTTCGCCATCTCCAAAATTCCAAGTATATACTATGTCTGAACCTGAAAAATATACAGACCCCCACAGGTGTTAATCAGTAGGATGAGAACTGTGGATGCTGATCTACGAATAGTCTCATGATCTATAAAACTTAAAAACATTCCTGAGGAGATCGAAGGTTAGTCCTGAACACAAGAGAACAGTTAATAGACACATTGTGGAATTATAAACTCTATGTGATTTTGGCATGATACAATCATTCTTTACCAACTGCAACTTCTATTAAGAATATCCATCCAAAAATAGTTCAACTTGAATCAGTATTTACAAAGATATGACAAATTGAAAAATACATTGATCTATGCTGCTTGCTATGTAACAAGACTTTTGTCATCTTTTATTGCCCTGAACCATGACCAGTTTTAAATCCGACTGACCCAAGCCGGGAGATTGTCTAACACTGGCATTGTGGCTTTGTTATCATAAATAAATGGTAAATAATCAATCTGTGTACATATGACCTTGGATTAAGCTGTGAGCAATTTGATATTTTTTTTTGAAAAAAATGCAAAATCATGCATCATAAGTACAAATAAATGCAAAATGCTGTACAAAAAGCTTGAATATAATATCCTACTTACCGGTATGTGGTTGAAGATTAAAGCTAGTCGCTTCATTTGCTGCTGCATATATTGGTGCTATTATATCTGTAATGTTGATACCTTCAATAACCATTACTTGTGTAGAATTGGTTTTTGCACCATACGTGTTTTGAACAGAGACGTCAATAGTATATGATTTGGCTTGTGGCAACTCGTAGTGTAGTAGTGCCATCGATGGAGATGACATTATGGCATTGAATAACATTCTATTCGGGATTGTTGTTAAACCCGCATGTGTAAATGTTGTTGGGCTTGATCCTATATGATAATCACCATTTCCGGCGGTCTTGGACATAGCTACGACACCATTTCCAGCAGTTTGCTCAAATCCTAAAATATCACCCGGAGATACTGGTATATCTGTTGATAGTGAATAATGATTAAACCCCACACTGATAGTCACACTTTCTTTCTGTTTTAACTTGTAGTCAAACGTGCCAACTGGACGTGCAGCCACAGGACATGATGAGGTGCAGGTTTTACTACTTGGACAAAATATACCAGCTGAACAATCCATGGTTTGATATCCCAAACAAGATGTGAGACAGTTATTACTTTCTGGACAGTAATTGCCAGTTGCACAAACAGGCTCTAAAATCTAAAATGTAAGAAAGAAATTTATCAGTATGTATTATATTGACATTTTAAAGATACTTTCCTAGGTGGTTATTTCCAATAAAAGTACGTCAATTTTGGTATGGAAAGTAGACACCCAATCTTATTAGAAAAATATAATGGATTCCTTTTAAAATGAATAAAAATGAGAGGGTGTCACAAATTAGCAGTCTGACTATTAAGGGCAGTCGACTTGAGTGATGGCAAAGGTTGCATGTGTAGATTCTTGAGCCCTTGGCATTACTGATGTATAAGTTGACAAACTTGATGGTGAGCACAAATGGAAAAATTGAGAAACTGAAACGAGTTACAGTTTCCAAGATAAACACCACAATACAAAAGATATTTATGATAAATGGACAGCGATTAAGGACAACTAGGGCATAACCTGAAACACCTTGTGTTTTCCTTTTCTGTTATATTTTGATTGCCAAAACAAACTTTTGAAAATATATGTTCACCCATTCTAGAGCACCTTATACGACTTTCCATTGGACGAATTATTTACAACATCAGGTAAAATTAAATTTTGAGCTGGTACATGTAGTTCTCGTTATAGTAGTTAAAAAAGAGATAATTTCAGTCAAATTGCTTTGCTCTCCTAGTCTCATTTGTCATCACTGATGTTGATAACAAAGAAAGTCTTGATTATCCGTTTTTACGTTCAGTTATCCATCACACAGTTAGAGTTGATTATCATCTGGAGAAGTTAATTAATGTCCAATTAATAATTTAGATAACATTTCAGAGCTGCAAGAAGGCAATTTAGTTCTTGCATAATGTATGTTTAAGTTTACAGAGTATTCAGGAATATCGTTATACATACCAATACAGATATCGTGCCTGCTGTTTCACCAAAAATTTGAAGTCCCAAAACTTTTCCTTCCATTCTGAATTCGGAAGCTTTGAGGACATAAGAACCATCTCCTTTGGCATTGGGATCATATGGTCCCACTGATTGGATGGCAAATCCAACTGTATCATAAACAGGATCTGAAGAGAAATAAGTAAAGTTGATTTCTTCTTTGAGGACAAGGAATATTAAAGGCACAATATTCTGGATTACAAGTCAAATAGCCTTTCTCTTTATAAACACTGGTATCACATAAGTTTCATCTACAGAATTGACTTACAGTAATTAAAACTTCAAAGGTGTATTATATATTTTAATATTTGGTAGTTTTGATTATGTGACAAGGAGTAAAGTCATCAGACAAATCTTGTGGGTTTCTCCAGGTCCTCTGATTTCCTTCCACTATTAAAGACCCCCACGTGCAACCAAATTCTTAAAATAACATTATTGAACCCCATTAGGGGTAAGTGTTGAAATGATGTTTTAAATGATGTTAAAAGTGACTTAAAACACAAAATTTGTAGGCCTACACATTCTTTTGGGTATAAATCTGTTGCCATAAATCTAGAAAAGAGTAATGAAATTGTCTGATTAAAACTTGAGTTGAAATGAAGTTTTAAACCCGTAGAAGATACTTTATAAAACAAAATTTGTAGGTCTACACATTAGTTTTGTATAAATTTGTTGCCATAAATCTAGTAAAAAGTAATGAAACACAACAGACCTTATATCAAATAGAAAAGGAATCTGAGGTTGAGATACGTGTATCATGGTGTTCACCAGTGTTACACCAGTGTTACACTATGATAAACTGTATTAAATAACTTAACCCTGATCTGGAATTGATCTATTTTAACAAAACGCCTGTTTCTGGAACAATTTTGGATGAAAATTCTTTACAAATTAGGCTTTTGAAAAATGAATGTGTTTACTTCATGTAATATTTCAATGAATGTAACAAATAAAATGGGGTTTAACTTCCTACTTTTCTGACTGGCTGAGCTAATGAAGACAGGCATAAGCCAATGAAGACAGGCATAAGCCGCACCCATAAGCCATATACAGTGTGTAATGAGGAAAATTTTGCCCAGATAGCCAGATAGCACTGTTACAGCATACTCTTATATCAAATTCCAATTGTGAAGGGTTCTTTTCCATCCATGCCAATGTTTACACAGGACCACATTTGCTAGGCCCTCTGTCCTGCACTACTGACTAGGGAAACCATACTGGAAAATCCTAGGGAACTTTCCCAACCAAGACTGGATCGAACCTCGGACCACTAACTTAATTAGGTAGCTCTTTACTGATTAAGGCATGACAGCTCTTTATTCTAACAATTAAATTAAACGTAATCATCTTTCAAAGACTAATTTTAACACTAACCTCAAGGGGTTAAAACAAACATTCATTTCAAGCCAAGTGTGAATCCTCAGAGACCCACCTATTCAACAGAATGCTTTTAACTTTTTCTGAACTAATATGTTAACTAATAATGTTGACTCTGATATCAAAAATAAGGAAACAAGTGGGGATTTATAACTCCATGTAATATTTTATTTATAAGTACTTATTGATATTTTCCTGTATTAATAATTTTTTTTATTGCATTGAATGTAGATCAAGTTAGATACTATTCTCCTGTTTCAACTTAATTATAATAAGTAGTTGTATTGCAAGATACGCCCACATTTAACAAGAGATAGACATAGAACGGTTTTTTAAATCAGATAATAATTGTGACCTCTACTACCACAAGCTAAAAACGTGATTTTTCGTACAATCAGGGGCCATAATTTAGGAAGTTACCATCTGATATGCGCAAATATCCAATGGAACCAAGATCTTTGGGTTATAAACATGCATTTCGAGTTTCATTAAAATCAGATGAAAATTGTGACCTCTAGAGTTTCCACAAGCTAAAAACATTACTTTTCGTACAATCAAGGGTCATAATCCATGAAGTTATGCTCTGATACATGCCATTTTAGGAAATGTAAAATTGTTCCAACAGTCAGCATCTAATTTATCCCTTCTAAACCCTTAAATATACTATCTAATATTATCAATCATTTTAATTACTATTTTCAGTTTGAATATCTATCATATTAATTTAATATTCAGTTTAATCACCTAGTGGCAACAATTTGATGATCTTTTATTGTGTAACTAATTGAAGAGTGTCTAGATAAATGGGGTGGCATAATGTTAATACTGGGTGTTGAAAAATGTCTGTCATTGAGCCAAGTGCTGTGTGACAAGGAGAAGGGTTGCCTGCCTAGGAAATTAATGAAATAAATTTAGCCCATACGCTAGTCCAGGTATGGCCTAGACATTATACCTAAAAACCAATATATCACCCTACCCCACCCGCACAGTCATAATTTCTGTCATTGAGTCAAATGCTGTGTGCCTGCCCTGCCTAAGAAATTAATAAAATTAGATTATATATTAGTCCCAATATGACCTAGACATTACATCTATAAACTCATCCCCTCCTTCCCCTACCCCGCCTCTGTCTTCTTGATCAATCACATGATGGTAACACATTACCTGCTATTTTGAAAGGTGTTTGTGCATCACCATCCACAGTATCATTTAATACCATCTCACTACCTTGATATGTCTTTACTTCACACAAACAGTATTCATATGTAGCACACATATCAGGACATTCTACAGACACAGGACCTACTTCATCTTTCACAGCTACTGTGGTTACAGCTTGACCTTCCTATAACACAAAAATAAAATATCTATTCAATACAATTGTAGTTAGCTATGTATCAGTAGCAGGAGCTACCTTTTGGTAACTTTCACAAGAATTTAAGATCTTCTGTGTAGGATAAAGCAGGAGACTGAGCTTATGCTTGGGAAAGAAAGACTGAAGAAAATGACGTGAGAAAAAGAAAAAGAAAAAATGGGCTGAGGTAAATCACAAAAGGGTGCAGTTGTTGTTTTTTTTTTACAAATTTAATGTCTAATGCATTATCATATCATATTATGGACAGGTTGATTTAATTGACTTATTTATATATTAAGGCATAAAATAACAAAAGAAGAAAATGGTTAGAAACTAAAAATGACAACTTCTTCAATATCAGAACCCAAAAATGTGTATAGTTATAAAGTCACAACAAAAGGATAGTATGATGAATAGAATAAAATGGGGTTTAATTTCACAATTCTCCACACTAACAGGGCTAATGAAGATGGATTGGGCAATTAGGTTTTTTCATACACACCAGCCCATTCATAAAGGTTTTTTCAGATGCACCAGCCCATTCAGGAAGGTTTTTTTTACTTAAGATGCATTTAATTACATAATTACACCAACATGCATTTTGACCGGTGGCTCAGTTATTAAGACCGGTGACTCCTGTGTTCCATCCCCGTGTTGACCCAGGAAGGGATTTTCCGGTACGGTTACCCCTTTTCCGGGGTGCATTATGGACGATGGCCTGGCAAGAAACAATGTATAGTTGTTTGGATGACCTAGGTCCTGTGTACACGTAAAAGAACCCTTGGCAGCTGGAATTCGATATAAGAGTAGCCACAGCAAAACAGTAGGACAAAGACCTTATTTCATTTTATTTTTACCTCTGATATATATATTTTGAGTATTTGTATACATTATTAATACCTGAAGAGGTCTGACTTGTTCTGCCTTTAATAGATCATAAATACTAATTAAACTTACTGGAATGGTGTCATTCAAATCAGAACCGTAGACCTTGACGCTGTATACACCAGGTACATTAAAGCTATGTGTATACATTCCAGTTTCATTCTTGGGTGTTCTATCTGCTCCATCATCATAACTAAACTGATAATAAGCCCCCAAAGCACTAACAACACTAACATCAAAGGTTACTTGGTCGCCTGTCTTAAAGAATCCAGCTGGTGGTGGGTTCGGTTCAACTTTAAGACCAACAACTGGCTGTGAAGATTGGTAAACGCTCACATGATCTAAGTCTCCACACTTTTCTGCAGCATTACCCGTACATGGCATGGTACATTCACTCGGTTTAAGTTGTCCGTTTGGTGGTTCCTGATTTGCACAGAAACAGAAATTCCCACCTGTCACACCAGCATACGCATAGCCAAAAAGACCACATTTAGAGGCACATAAACCTGGTGTGAGGTTATTAGGATCAAAGTCTCCTGGGTTTACGTTCATTGTTCGTCGTCTCTTGTTTTCTTCGTAGCATCCTTTAAATTCAGCTGAAATGATTTAAGATAAACTCATATATTGTGTGAGTTACGATTCAATCGTTAAAGGGTTGTACTTATGAACCGTGACACGGGCAAATTTGTGTTGCACCTTTTACCCCTACTAATAATGTTCAAGAACACAGGCAAGTTTTTGTGATTGGTTGACGCTTTATTTTAATTTAATACCTAAAGTGTAGTTATAGTGGTAAAGCAAAGATATCGGGGAGCACAAAATAACTACAGTTACGCATATTTTGATAAAATTTTGACATGACAAAAGCACACATTTTGGACACATACATAATTATAACATTTTTAGTTGTGGATGCTGGATATAAGATAAAGGAGGGGTGGCATACTCCTGCGCAGTGTTTCGTTTGATTAGAACTAATCCACTTCACACTGCTATCTTGAGTGAACATTGTTGTGCTAAATTATTATTGGTCAGTAGTGCCATTACCAACCAATGACCTACATTGTAACAAACAATATCGGGGTTAACCAGACCTCAAAATATGTTACCACAATGTATCTAGTGACAATCGCAACTTGTTTACGTCATAACCCGCAAAATTTATTATGCTCGATTATCCAGTGCCAACATGTTTTCTTTGTCGGCCATTTTGAAAATTATGCCGAATGCGAGAAGAGAGGAGGGATTTGATTGGACGTTAAAAAGAGACATGCCCCGCCCAATTTCAAGAATATGACTTCTATCCAGCAATGGTAAGAGAGGGATTTCTCGCGCCATTGCTTCAGGAATATGGAGGGGTGGGGACGAAGGCTCAATTATGAGAAATTTGTTAATAGAAATGGGGGTGTTTGCAGTGATTGGTGGCTGTTATTTATACTGTTATATTGGGGTTGGGATGGGGGACAGAACTTTGAGCATTTCTGAAGTAACCTAAATTCTATAACTTTTATTCGTAGTAGCCATACATACTCTCGGCCAATGACAATCAAACCTAGTGAATAGCATCTGATTTACAATTAAGAATAAATTATATTTTCCTAAATATCTTGGTTGGAATTTTACTGCATAGCAAAGAGAGAAAATATTTGAATTGATCATAGAGTATAAATGTTTTTGACACCAATCCGTTTTAATTTCCTAATTTCAGATTGATTGCATCTTTGTAGAAATGTAGTATAACCCAGCATTTAACATATGCCTAATTAGTGCCAGGATAATTGACTTCTATTCCAAGACCAACCATAGCTAATGTAATCATCTGGTTGCATTGCCAGAACCAAAATGCTTTGATCAGTTAACAATAGCCTACAATTTTATGTTGGAAAGTAAAAGTTGATCTTGACCCATGATCATTATTTATTCTTGTTAGTATTTTTCAAATCAGAATCATGACATCTGACACAATGATGGTACAGAATCTTTCATTTAAAATGATTAAGTGTTGACCAATGCAAAGCTAGATGTTATTTTCATTCCTTACAGGCATGATTAAGTGTTCCAGGGCCAATGAAGAAAGCACAACTTTGATTAGACAGCCAACCAAATGTCCTCAAAATCTGTCTTGAAAAGAATGACCAGTATTTTCTGTATGAGAGGCTTTGATTGGTTGGTTTCTTTGCAGTCAACAAATCACAAACTGCTTATAACTGAACACACCTGATAACTGAAATGTCTTAAAGTTTCAACTAAGATGTAATGGATTAAACAATCGAACAATAGAACACCAAGAAATATTGCATTTGGTATAATTTTAATTTGACTTCCTTCATACCATATATTATAGTTCCCAGATAGGGATGTTGGTCACAATCTATATTGTACGTTTTTCACCAAGAATAATGGTTCTGTTTGTATATATGATAAACAAATATTATTTGGAATCTATTGGGTTTTTGATTAAAAGATTTAAATATACGCGGTTTCTGAACAATTATCGTCAACGGATTGTTTGATTTATTGAAAGCTCCGCGTATATACTTTGTTAAAGCGTGGTGTTTATTGTCAATATACATGAATAATATAAAAGTAAAACATTGAGACAATAGATCAGGTGTTACACGATATAAACGTATATTGATTGTGTTCTGGTCGTAGAAACTTCCCGGATCTTTTCTACAGATTAAAAAGGTTTTCCATTGATTTCTAAAATCAGCTTGGAGAAAATCATGAAGAAATATTTACACGATAAGCGAGCTTGTTTAGATCCGGACATCAGAGGCTTTTAAAAAGATTGAATAGCGTTTTCTTCCATTGATTGCATGTATTCACAATTCGTGCCATTGTTTACCTCGTTTCTATGGTACCAACAGGTAAAAAACCCCGCTTACATCAATAACAAATTTACGATCGAATCTGAACAAGTAAATCCCCTTTGTTTAAAACCAGTCTATTTGTGTACCGTGTAACTTGGTCCACTGTAGTTAAGAGAAGGATTAATTGACGTTTAATAAAATTGATTACACAAGTCAGAGGCAATTATCTTAATATTATCATTCCCTCATTATGGTTTTGTGTGCTATCCAGAAGTGCTATTAAATATGAACGGCGCCGTATGAATGAAAACACTGTTTTCAAATATTTGTTATAACGGTATGATTTCTATAGCAATGTATCGGGTGGTGTTATGTTATAATTAAAAGCAATGTTTTATCCTTTATCAAAAGCGTGGAATCATTTGGAATTCCATTTAATGATTTTCAGATAAAATCTACTAAATCACATACTCCCTCTACATGTATTTCCTGGTATAACGTATTATATAAGGACCCCGTTTGTTTTTCGTCCCATCTCAACGACTAGTGTAATAGAATACATAACTCTTTTTATTAAACAGACTTTTATTACTGCATAACATATTTACACATGGTGGTTGGTCAGGAGATATCTAACTAAAGATGTTCTCCCTAGGTCACAGAAAACCCAACTGCCCGGGGTCTGAGGGCAGACCCCATAGTCCAGGACGGACCGACTTCTCCCTGGGTCTCCCCAAGACCTGACTCTGGTCCCTGGTGTCCTCCCGTCTCCTCTTTCGCCTAACTCTAAACGAGGCATTATATACTATCCAACGATGCCTGTCAAATAGCTGAGGCACGCCATAGTTAATAGCATTAAAATGAGAACAATGAAAACGATTAATTAAGATAAACACATCTTAGCTCTAAAACAACAAGTGTTAAGCTTACAACTTATATCAAATAGACACTTCGATGATACAAGTTTGTACGACCAATACATCTTACATAATACTATGTCAGATAAGCTCGCACCTGCAACGGATTAAAGCTTGTCACTTAATATGTCCAAAATGAGTTACAATTGAAATTACAATATAAAATATGAATTAAGAATATGAATTAAAAATACAATATTACATTTTAGATCCCAAATGATATTGTATTACATTTCCTCCATTACCACAATTTTAAAATAGTGGAATATATAAAATTATATATGAAACGATTTTAAAACAATAAAAGATTAAAGCATAATACACTAATTGAAGCATTAAAATATATATAAAAGAAGCACAACATCAAAAATAAAAATATTCACAAAAGTTACTGGTCATATTACACGTTTGTTCGTCGATCAGTATATTATATTAATAAAAGCACACACTACGTGGGAACAACAGTACGCAGAAGAAATCGTCACACAAAAGAATGTCATTTAAATGATAAAGGAAACACATAAACATAATCACAATCACACGCGATCCAAATTTGGGAGTTCAAAAGTGAGGAAACTGGAAATATTCGCCACTAGTTATCGATGGATGGGTATCTTATCCACCAATTATGCATAGTATCCACCAATTATGCATACATATATTTTCCACCATGTATGCATATATTCTTCATCATGTCAGCATACATTTTCCATCATGTCAGCATAATTATATTTTCCACCATGTATGCATCATGTCGGCATACATTTTCCACCATTTATGCATATCATCTTCGTCATGTCAGCAGATATTGCCACCATGCATGCATCAACATGTATGCACATATTCTTCGTCGAGGTGAATGCTGCTTGTGGCTTTAGCCGTCACCATCTTTATTCTGGCCGTTATTTTTCTTGTCGCTTAGTCTATTCCTTTCCATACATGGTCAACGATTTTTTTTAATGATATATCGTGTCACGAAGTATATTTTAACTGCCCTTCGTGCCCAAGTTTGTCATATGCTAAGTATTTCATGGAGTGAACTCAATTAACTTTTAATCAAATTAGTAAGTGGAACTTTAGATAACGATCTATTTTAAAATAATAGTTACATTAGAATTGACAAATACTATTGCTTTGATCTGAACACATTAAACCAAACTTAAATAAAATATTTTGGAAAGAACCTATCAAAATTAATAGTGGTTTTATCTCTATAATTATTTAAACAAAACACAAAACAATACATTATATTCGCTCTTAATTCCGAGCATAAAGCTTTTCCCGTAGCATATCGGGCATTGTCATAAATCCCTGGGTTAAATCAATCCCACCTTACAGGAATTTCACATAAAACTGTTCCCATATATCGGGCATCCCAATCTCATTATTGGGGTTAACACAAATAAAATCTCTCCCGTAAACCCGGGGCAAAATATATATCGACAAAACATAAATTATAAGAGATAAAACCGTTTATACCAATTTTAAGCCAAAATATGTGTTCAAAAAAACTATTATAATTTACATATTTTAAAATTACTGTTCCACTACTAGCAATATATTTAATTTTTGAATATTTCGTAAAATATTCAAGGGATTTCGAGAAAATGGTTGAGCTAATTGAGTTACTACATAATGCTTAAGCTGGAAGACAAACCGCTTATTCCGCCAGTTAAATTATTAACATAACATTAATCATTAACCGTAGCCATGATTTGGATCAGAAACAGACTTACCTCTTCGTTGATCTTCTAGTGGTTAGGACTTCGTAATCGTTGCTTATCTACTGATAACCACAGGTTCGTCGGACACGGCATCACTTAAGAGTATGTAATAGAATACATAACTCTTTTTATTAAACAGGCGTTTTATTACTGCATAATATATATATATACATACAAATATGGTGGTTGGATCAGGAGATATCTAACTAAAGATGTTCTCCCTAGGTCACAGAAAACCCAACTCGTTCCGGGGGTCTGAGGGCAGACCCCATAGTCCAGGACGGACCGACTTCTCCCTGGGTCTCCCCAAGACCTGACTCTGGTCCCTGGTGTCCTCCCGTCTCGTCTTTCGCCTAACTCTAAACGAGGCATTATATACTATCCAACGATGCCTGTCAAATAGCTGAGGCACGCCATAGTTAATAGCATTAAAATGAGAACAATGAAAACGATTAATTAAGATAAACACATCTTAGCTCTAAAACAACAAGTGTTAAGCTTACAACTTATATCAAATAGACACTTCGATGATACAAGTTTGTACGACCAATACATCTTACATAATACTATGTCAGATAAGCTCGCACCTGCAACGGATTAAAGCTTGTCACTTAATATGTCCAAAATGAGTTACAATTGAAATTACAATATAAAATATGAATTAAGAATATGAATTAAAAATACAATATTACATTTTAGATCCCAAATGATATTGTATTACACTAGGCATTGTTCCTTGCTAGGTCCTCCGTTCTACACATACTGACAAGTAAAGGGGGCACCATGCTGTCAGTTCGAGATTTGTCTCGGCCAACACCGGCGTCGAACCGGGGTCCCCTGGTTAATAAGCCAGCACGCTGGGCAACCGTGGCTCTTTCGATAAGTTGTAAAATTTATACTGGATGGAGAAGAATAAACAAGGTAGACTATATATAGATACGTTTTGTTAGTTGAGAAATTTCAGTAGTGGTGGTGACATCACTAGAGAAACCAACATCAGAATCGGGAAAACAAGAAATTTTGGAAAGAGATATAATAGCTATGAAATCCACAAAAGCAACGTCAGACCAGCACGGTTGTATACGCAATAATTGGAATGTAATGAAACGGGTTATAACGTCCTACAGTTCTGCACTGACCGGCGATTGGCTAATGAGCCAATGTTGCTCCTGTATACGACAGAGACTTGGAAAAGGCAGCACGGAGATGGAAAGCAGGACGGAAACGTTTGAGAGTAGGCCTATAGGTGTTTAAGAAGGATACTAGCAAACTGATCCCGCAGTGAATATTCGCTTGGCCGCTACAATCACTGAAAAGCATGACATCGACGAGGCTTAATTTAATGAGTACGGCATATTTACTTTTTTACTCCGACAAATTAAATTCTCAAACATTTTTTTGAGGTAAAAGAAAAATAAATAAAGACGTTTGAAGTATTTGTAGTTAAAAAATATTTCCTATTTAGTGTAAATGGGTATTAAAATGAGTAAAATGCGTCATTTTGTCCGAAGCAGTTAGGTGTTAAGTAAACATTGCACGAGCCGTTGAGCCAATGACTACGCGGCGTGCAGTCAACGCACGTGTTTTGGACAGGCATCCGTTACAGAGATAATTCGTAAGTAATTCTCTGTGAAACAGATTGGGATACTAGGTGTTTGATAGACAGGTCGTTTTAGTAACGTAGGTGTGTCAGTCTCCTGAACTGGGTGGAGATCAGGGGCACCGGAACGGCACGATCGAGGGCCAGTGTACCAAACGATAGGGGGCTTGTCTCCCCCCGCCATCTACAAAATTTTGAAATTTGTCAATTCCGAGAACGCTGTTTAGAGCGCCTCTAGCATTCCAAATTCCCATATAAAATCCTTTAAAATAGATGATAATGAGAGTATGAGAGCCTGTTCGAGAGTAGTAAGAAGGTTGAAAACTATCATGATTAGGGCTGGGTACCATTTGTATACCCTGGTATCTGGATTCCGGCGCCCTGGTGGAGATGTTAGACATGTTTTGAGACCAGATGAAAGTAACATCACGAGGAGTCTACCCGGAAATCTGAAAGCTGGCAGACCGAGTGGGTATAGGAGTGACAGCTAGTGGGATAAAAGACACCTGTAATAGACCAAGTCATGCTACTTTGTTAAAATGTTTAATCTGTGAGATATTTGAAAAATCAAATGACGCAGTGATATTTATTTTTTTATATAGAACTCGCTAAATTCCAGATTTTCAAGAAGGCGACACACGCCTCCCGCACCCTCTCTCCCCCAAGCCAACTCTAAACAACCTAACAAAGCCTAAATTGACTTCCTGTATAGAAAAATACAAAGGTATTCTATTGGGGTTGTTTGTTAAATGTTAGTCCGCGCTATATTGTTCCCGCATTTTATACAAATATTTTATGTTTCGTGATGCTTTTAGCTAATCAATAAAATTCAATGATACTAAAAAGAAAAATTATAATGTAACAAAGTGGTTAAAATACTTTCAGCTGAAAACAACAAGGCTACAAATTAATTAATTAACCAAACTTCTTCTTGGGCTCGTGAGGAAGTGGGTCTTCCGATGTTTTGCATATAATGCTTTATTTTACACTTCGACAATGAATTAATTATTATTATAAAGTAATTATTATAACGTCCTGTTGTTTCCATAATATCTTTGCCATTCTCGATTTTTCTAAGACCTCTACACGGCACCCCTCTTGCTCCGAGAATGTAACTAAAAACGTTGAGATAATACTAATGTGCTTGTTTTTAGCTACGATTTGATACCTTTAGTTCCAAGTGGCAAACTCAATTTCTTTATTAACACATGTATCATCTTTAAAATAAGTTAATTTTATACTATTTGTACTTATTTCACATACGCACTACTGAAACAACAATCATTTATCAGCAAATATTGACAATAAAGTAAACCAAGGGTTGTTTTTATGTGTTAACGACGTTTAATTTAAAATGTCGGAATAAACAATCATCTATCGCCTTGATTTAAAAAAAGGGTATTTGTACCCGTGTCAGGTAGGAATATCTGCTTAATTGTAGTTGAATGTGGCAGAAATGTTATAAATAACAATAATGTTTTGATGAAAAATATTGTCAATTTTGCTTACTTTTTGCGAGTGTGATTCGCGTTCGGCTTTGCTACGTGGAACTAAATAGGACCATCTCTTATCTCGAAACACGGAGGGTGGAGAGATAACGTTTGTTATCTAGGCACTGCTCCATAAACTGCCCCGTAAATAACGTAGGCCTACTAGTGTTTTGCATTTTCATTATACTAGTACAGTTCTTAGTGTGGCGACAAAATAAAATTCTAAATTAAGAAAATAATTTGGATTTCTGGTTAGCAGGTGTTTTTGCAACTTGGATATACTTTATTAAATTTAAAAAAATCGGTCCCAGCTTGTGGCCTGTAATCAAGTTATCAAACAAACTTCGATGTTCACAACCAAACTTTAATGAATCACGCGTAGGCGTGGCTCCAGCAATGGGATCAAGCGCCTAATGGTGTCACCCGTTCGCAGCGGAATAGCTCGAATTCTGTTACAAAAATCGTTGACGGAAATGTGCATCCCATACCCGATTGATCCGTGTAATTCTTCTTTTCTAGTCATAGGTCATAATCGGGAACTTGCTGTCCTCAATACGCAGCCGTGTTGAAGGGTCGTAAAATATCGTCATTCTCTATCCTATGGGCTGTCGCTGAAACGTAGTCCCCGGAATTCGAAATGGGTGGCTGCGCGACAATGGCATGTATTGGTGTCAAACCGCCAGTACTCATTTCGTTGATACCCCCAGTTCAGAGGCGGATCAAAGCTCTGGTGCAGCTGGAAGAGCTGAGCCCTTTGCGGAACTGGTTTGCTGTAGTAAAACTAAGACGGAAACGAAAATTCCGAGAATATACTGATGGAATAATGTAACTTAGTCAAACATTACCATGTCAGTCGGCCAGTGACAATCAATTGATGCTCAGAGAGGCACAGCAAAATGCAGCAAATTGCTGGATAAAAGAAAATCGGAGTCAGCCAAGCTGTCAACATCACTTTCAGAAATCACTCCCTTTTAGTCGGTCGCCGACTAATTATTCTCGATGATAGCATTCATGATTTTGGGTGTAGTTTTTGTCGCTTTTTCACCATTTTAGCTTCATGGTTTGTCTTAGATAACAAACCTCATCTCACCACTCTCCATGTTTTTAGTTACGTTCTCGTAGCTAGTTTTTTCTGTTCTCTTTTCTCCTTCCATACTTTTGCCTTTGGGCCACATTAACTGCTAGCCGGTCTACATTGATATGGCGCGGCCTTCACGTAATGAAAGAAAAACAAATTCCAGGAGAAAATCGCATAAACGTTTTTTGAAACATGAAAGCGAAACCGGATACCAAGCTAATGCGTGGCGAGCGAGTGACCAGTATTCCAGTTGTAATGATCGACCACACTAGAGCTCATCTTAAGCGGTATGGTGTCACTGACCATGTGGGCCTTCTTCCCAAGTGAGGTTCGTCGAAAACGAAGTCAAGTGAATTAAGTAATATAAAAAATTAAATTTTAAAAAGTCGTCAAAAATTTTATGGGCCCTATTTTTTCTTGGGGCCCTAGGCAGCTGCCTATAGGGTAATCTGCCTCTGCCCCAGTTATTTCACATGTTAACAGCGTGTAATATGTGGGGCCCCCAATGGCACAAATGCATTTTTTTTTTTTTTAAAAAAAACTAAATACCGTATTTATTTTTACGGTAGTAGATCTATATTTTTAAATTACTTTGACAAACTTGAGATCACTGTGATGTCCAGCTTCTTCGACCGCTTATATTACGAGTTAACTTGTTTTGGAGCTAATATTTAGTACCAATTTTTGTCATTCAAATTCTTTTGACGTTGCTGATGACAGGAACAATCAGTGAGAAATATTGACTTCGCACATCTTCAGTAACGCCATCATGGTCCCTATTCGTGTGTGTGTGTGTGTGTGTTTCGAATGGGTAAGATGTTTCACACATGCAGGTTTTAAACTTATTTTACAGGAATTATACGGAATTCAAAAGGTTTCTCAAATAACCTCGGCCTTTAGATGCAGTAATACTACACAGTACTAATGATTATTCAATCAACACATTTCATATATTCCAGACCAAACTGATCCCGCAGTGAATATTCGCTTGGCCGCTACAATCACTGATAAGCATGATATCGACGAGGCTTAATGAGTACGGCATATTAACTTTTTTACTCCGACAAATTAAATTCTCAAACATTTTTTTGAGGTAAAAGAAACATAAATAAAGACGTTTGAAGTATTTGTAGTTGAAAAATATTTCCTATTTAGTGTAAATGGGTATTAAATGAGTAAAATGCATCATTTTGCCCGAAGCAGTTAGGTGTTAAGTAAACATTGCACGAGCCGTTGAGCCAATGACTACGAGGCGTGCAGTCAACGCACGTGTTTTGGACAGTCATCCGTTACAGAGATAATTCGTAAGCAATTCTCTGTGAAACAGATTGATTCCAAACTGGTATTAAATGGACGCCCTTTAATGACGGTATTCCATTGATTTGTATTCAATTGACATTACAAATATAGAAACGCTAATATACATCAATGAATATATACAGAGCGGGGCAGTAAGACGTATAACCCCATTTCATTTCAATTAATATATGAAAATTTAATGATCAGCTATAAAACTCAGCTATTAAAGGGGACATTTAAAAATGCCTTATTAGCGGAGTACATGTTGTGCCATTTAAAATGATATATTTTCATGAATTGTTAAGAACAAAATAAAGGTGTTGAAAGTATATCTGAATAAAAATTCTTTCTCCTTAAGCTTGGCGCAGACGGTCAACTTTTCGTCGCTTGTTGCTGCAATAGGCAACTACTGGCAACTCCGAGCAATTGGCAACTCGAGGTCTCCCCTGTGCGCTGACTGGCAACGAGAAGCAGTTTTTCACCGGATGTATCCGGAATGCCGATATCACGTGATCATTCAAAATGGCGAACGATTCGAATACTCGGCTGAGATATCATACAATACTGGCCGCTCAGCCCACATTTCCACCAACATGTCTTCCATCTATGGTGGCTGATTGGTATCATGTCGTATTGTCGTGATGTCGCCTTTCATAACGCGACAACCCGAAAACCCGACATCATGACATTTCTACCCGACGTCACGACATTTATACCCGACATCACGACATTTTTACCCGACATTACGACACTAAAAATGTCGTGATGTCGGGTAAAAATGTCGTATTGTCGGGTTGTCGTGATGTCGGGTTGTCGGGTTGTCGCGTTATGGAACAAAAATCTGGCAATAAAGAAAATGGTTGATCAAGTGGAAGTAGATTCACGCTCACATTGCTCACATTGGGTTAGACTAAATATTAATAGCCTATAGGTACCATCCTGTTATTGAAATGATTGATCATGCCGAATTTGAACAAAATCTGTTAATAACTGCAACCTGTAGAATATTTACAGACAAAATAATAACAAAAAAGCGGGATTGGCACCACCCCGCGGGTAGGGCATGCACCCGGAGAAAACCCACGAGGTTAGACAGACGACCCTACTCTTTGTCATGGACAAGCTTGGCCTGGAAACCACATCACTTGACTCTATGACAGACACACAAACAAGGGCGGTGGCATAATATGTTCACATTATGAACTGAAATGGGGTTTAACGTCTTACTGTTCTGATCCGACTGAGCTAATGAAGACGGTTCACATTATGAATGTGGACGTATACAAATGGATACGAATGCAACTCAAACTGCAATGTGAGTGTGAATCTACTTCCTCTTGATCAACCATTTTCTTTATTGCCAGATTTTTGTTCCATAACGCGACAACCCGACATCACGACAACCCGACAACCCGACAATACGACATTTTTACCCGACATCACGACATTTTTTGTGTCGTAATGTCGGGTAAAAATGTCGTGATGTCGGGTATAAATGTCGTGGTGTCGGGTTGTCGGGTAGAAATGTCGTGATGTCGGGTTGTCGGATTGTCGCGTTATGAAAGGCGACATCACGACAATACGACATGATACCAATCAGCCACCATATCCATCTCCACGCACCATGTTAATGTTGTTAGCTGTTCCGACGCCGCCATCTTGAAGTATCAGATGACAGTAGAGCGCTCGCTGATTGGACAGTTAACCTGTTGCTTGTTGCCTGTTGTCGCCTACCGCCGCAGACGAGCAATTTTGAAGCAACACGATGAACAATTTCTCGGCGACGAGCGATTTTCTGTTGTCGAATATCAAACATGTTTGATATTTGGCAACGAGAAGCAACTCGGAGCAACAGCAGGCAACTGTTGTTGCCCGTTGGCGCAGACGAGCGATTTTTTCTTTCAACGACCAGCGATTTCACTGTTGCCTGAAAGTTGCTCGAAAAAGTTGCCCGTCTGCACCTGGCTTTAGTGTCACTGGATACATCAAATAGTATACGCGAAGGCGTAAAATGAGTGAAAGGCGCAAGTTCTTCACGAACCTGTTTGTCATACGTCCAATATGAAGTGGTGTATAGTCGTTTACTATCGGTATCATGTTAACAAACCAGAGAGAGTGAGATTTTAATTTTATCAGTGAGGGTCTAGTCGTTCGGGTAGGATGATAACCACGGTCCCCTGTTTACTATTGGTAGTACATTAACGACACAGATAAGAGAGAGAGAGGGAGACGTCCACTCGACAGACACTAGGTCATTTCGGGACTTAAACTAAATTGCAGATGAACTAAATCAATCTGAATAGCCAACAGTGTCAATTGTATAACTTCAATAAGTTAAATACGTTTGTTTAAAATACATTTTGGTGCAGAAACTATTCAAATTGATAATTTATTCTACGTTTACATCGATTTCTATGATTTCACTTCACAATTTTTATGTTTCTCAGAAATAAAATAATAATAATTTTGTTGTACAATCCTGTTTCTCGTATACAACAGTCTTAACATATTGTTTTTTCTTGTAAGATATGTGTACGAGCTGTAAATTGTGTCTTTAAATTGTCAATGCATGGCGGGCGGTTCTTATTTAACCAAAAGTATGGAGTAGTACTATAGACAAGAAGCGACTGTATAGTTTTCTTGAAATAAATGTCCATTAAACAAAATTATCTTCCAAATTATAAAAGATGAAGTAGACTTACCTGATTTTACAACGGTTAAAATGGCTACCTGTAAAGATAGCAGAAAAGAAATATAGATTTTGTGTTTTATATAATTCAGATTGAACGCAGAGCCATGATATATAATTAATAATGCATTCAGTATAAATGTATAAGGCAGGAATTTTTGTTTTAAAAAAAATAAGATGCGGCTAAATAATAAAAGTTCAACGATTTCTTGATTTTTATTTTGTTTGGAGTGTAAATTCTATGTATATAATATTTCTTTTCGGGTCAAATTTCCATAATAAAATGATAATCAAACTTTCTTTTGCAATTCTGCATGCTTTGATTGGCTAAAAGCTATTACCTTCTTGTGTTCAACTTTCCATAATAAAAATGTAATTAAACTTTCTTTTACAATTCTTCATGGTTTGACTAGCTGATTAATATTTGCATTTCTTTTCTTTTGATAGTAATTAATATTGGCATGTCTTTTCTTTTGATAGTAATTAATGTCATACTTAATATAAAAGTCTGTGTCGACTGGCATTTGAAAAGCATACCAGAACTAAAAATAACCGCGTGTAACCACATCTCATTGAAGTAATCATCATTTTTTTTTTCACATTTTTACTTTTTTTCATGTCATATATATATTCTTATTCGCGATTTGAGATTATATAGGTCTACATTTATATTTCTATATTTATATACATGTATAGAATAATCAAATAGTGTTTATTATTCAATGGGACCAGGTATCGTTCAAATTCTTAACGAATGATTATGCACATTAGTCGAAAACGCATCCCATGTTTCACAAAAATTATTGCATATTTCTTTAAACAACCGGCAAAATTATAGGAAACGCATCTCATGATGTTTCCCCAGGAGTATTGCATATTTCAATAAACAACCGATAAGATTAGAGAAAACAGCGTGAGAGTCACCGCGACTTAAAAACTTATTTTTAACCAAAGAAGTTAAATATATAAGATAATATACGTTTATAAACTATGGGATAATAAATACTTACTAATAGTAGGAACACCGGTTGAAAAATATTAAAATCCATCAGTGCATTATCTAGGTTGTATCTTCCACTGTCTCGGCACTGACTTCTGTTTCACTGAAATTACCAATTCCATGGGGGTCTGGTGCTGTTTACAAAGTTACCGCTGATTGGATGAGTCCCGTGTCCCATGGCAATGTAAAGTTGACGCATGACGATCTAAACTATTGTTTAAGAGCGCGCTTTACCTTTTGTTAAACATATTGATATAATTTCTCACCGATATTCTTCATCGGACCATAACATTAATGTCCAACGATTTTATCCAACACAAAGGGCGTTTTATTATTTATAAAATATTACTTAACATAAAAGTGAAGAAGTTTTCATTGATTTCACCCTCTACAAATATTTGTGTCATTTAACTGTATTTAAAGGCGAGAGCGGATCAATCAATTCTTCATTTTATTTAGAATTATCAAGGTCTTTTATAAACAGGAATAATATCATATTTCAATACTCATTTCTTATTGAAGGGAATCACCTAGGTAATATTGGCTTGGATCTACTTTCTGAATACTGATTTCCGCCGCTTTCTTGTTATGTTTCAGTATTGAATAGGCTCTATCAATACTTTTGTCATAAAAGACCCTAGACCGATAAAAGCATTAAAGAAACATTATATAGGACTGTAAAGTATTGATCCCTAAAAAAATAATTAATATTATTTAACACGAATTGTTCTGAATCAATGATTTCTACATTACTTGGGATTTTAATCACATGTGTATTTATTGTTCACGAAAATTTCTTTAGATATGTTTTGATGTTGTCAGTTCTAATAATTCATGTACTGAAATATCATTAGGTATAATTTTTACATTAATTATTACAGAGCAGATCTTTTCACAACACAGGCCTGTGTGAAATCATGAATCCATCGAATTTGGGTGCTGCTTTTCTACAGTTAACTTGTCCAAATTAATTTATACACGTGACTTTGTTATAAGAGCTTAATGCTCACCTAATCGAAAGGAAATTTGGTAATTGGGGGAATAAGAAAAAATATTAAAAAAAAGATGAAAATCTCGAATCTCTACACTTGTCTATAATGAGGTCGCGTTTCTTTTTCTCAATTCAGTTTTCTCCTTAAAAAAATAACAACCTTTGGAAGTAATTTTAAAATAAAAACAAAACCAAAAAGAAAAACCGTTAACGATGGACAGATGTCTGTTGTGTGGCCTGTCCGTAGGTTTGTCTTGTATATATGTGGTGCGGCCCCTTTGAACCCACCGTGTTGTAGTATACTCTGTACAAAATCAAAATACTAGAAACACACGATCGAATGTTGGATATGATTCAGACAAAAAAGTCCCGTTTTATAAATTTATTCCGACGCATTTAGACGACATTGCAAGAATGAGAACAATTGCTGTCTTAAAAACCTCTCTATCTTTTTGTGTCTTTTATTATTAAATGAATGTTTGATTAGGTCTCAAGGAAATCCTGTTAATATAAAATATATTGAATAGAATTTTGTAGGCACGTCTCATATTCTATATCCATTTTCAGAGGTGGTGATAGACTGATAAAATAAAAACCAACTACCATTGTATTATTAATAAATTGTTTATTGTATCGTTGTAATCCTAATGCAATATTATTGATTGCTTAAAATAATTAACAATACATTGATTTTTTACAAAGACACAAAATAAGTACGACAGTGACATTGCTCAGAGTATTAAACTTGAAATTTATTGTTGTTTAAGTAGATCTATAAAAAAAATCCCCATATAAAAATATTTCTAAGGGGAATTTAAAAAATAAAACAAAACAACAATCCTAGTTGATTTAGAATTGAGTTTATCTGGAGTGTTATTGCTATTAGTGATAACATAAAATCTGTATGATTAAATTTTTGCCCACTCATCCGACCTAAAATTTATTGTAAACATAATATACCCAAATCACAGCTCTTATTTTTTTTATCTTTCTATCACAACTCTACATTTTAGTTATAAAAATGGACGGAAGACGTAAGATTAATTAGTATATAATATTTGATAGCTTTGAAGTTTATTAATGAAATTGCATTAAAATAAAAATCTATGCTTTAAGACATAACGCAATATGTTTATTTATTACAAACCCGGTAAAATCATAGAATAATGCCGAATCGCAATAATATCTTAATTAGCAGTTGTATTTGCGTTTAATTATATTGCCACCATATACTTATAACAAACGGTTTAATTGGCATATATTCTGTAGGTTTTTAAATACAAGCCATTAATCATTGTACTTGCGTGCCAAACTGTTTTGTCAAGGTGCGAAAAGATAAATATTTCGCGCTGTAATTAGCTCTACTTATTTTTTTATCTGTTGCCGGCGGCTAAAAGGGGTTGTTATGATTACCTGGTCTTACTTTAGTTTAATATCGTTCTATCAAGATTAGAAATAATAGATGACAGTGTTTGTTGTCAAACTAATCCGCTTTATATATGACCGAAGAGAGAGAAAATATCAGAATGACGCAGTAAATGTGAAGTTGTTATTCTTATAATGTTTCATCTAATCATCGATTTGTTCTGTTGTTCCACTGACGATTTCCTTTATTCCAAGTTAACCTGGCGTCACACAATAAAACCCGATTGCCTGCTATAACAGACTTTGTCATTGCAATCAATACTAGGGTATTGTCTTGACAATTGACTTCGGGGGGAATCTATAGTCAGGCATATTGCAATGAAGCAGTTACCTGTGTAGTTATGGTTTAACTAACAGAAAACGTATAAATAGTCGATAATTATGTTGTCAGAATTTTAAGACAAGGTGAAAAATACAAACACTGTTTTAAAGGAGCTAAAGCTCTTAAGTAATAATTTCGTTTTATTCAATTTACTATTTTCATTGATGATGTGACAAGAACGAAAATAATTTGGTTTTGGTGAACATAAACTCCGTTATGTCTCAACATTCGCTTTAAACCGTATTACAAACTTGCGGTTAATGCCGCCTTGCCCAAGTGGAGATCTGAACCGGAAGCGGCAATGTAACACCACCAGATCTGTGTCACCCCGCAGCTTGTGTAATGTCCACTGCTCGAGCACCGCTTACGTTGAGCGCTATGTATGTAACTGCAATCTTTTTCACAGAGATATTGCAAATGTCTTATGACTGACCATTATAAAGTTCATAAATATGCATGCTACGTTGAAAGTCACGTCACCTGACGTCGATCGTTGTCTCGATAGCGCGTGCAATGCTTACATAACACCACTTTCATCGAAATAACACCGAATAAATAAACGCAAGAAGCATTGACGCTGTTTTGGAAATCACAGATAGTTTGACATGTACCCTTCGCAAGGTTTCCCGGAATCTGATGTTATTTCACGTCCCTTTGTGAACCCGCCCTCTACCACAACATCGGACAGCGTCTGGTTCAAAACCATGTATAAGTTTATCACAAAGTGGAAGTGGCATCGTGGACATTTAGCTACCCGCCCTCCATTGAAACTTGACCGACCTGTTAACTCTTTTATCCTTACCAGGCCCGCAGCTAGCCCAAAATTGTTAGGGGGCAAAGGCTTCTGGGGACGCCGATGTAGGCTACCTACACTTGACGTCCCCCCCCCCAAAAAAAATGATGACCTCAGACGCGTTTTCTTGCTATTCCTGTCCCTGAATACAGGTGTTCTGATATAGCCTAACTTAGTCGAATTCCAACCAATCGTTTACAGTCCACAGAGACGGGGCCGTTGGGAGCAAATTATGAAAATTCAACTGTCGCAAACGTGTTTTCCGACTATTCCAGCCCATGAATAAAGCAAATGTGGTCCAAAACCTTAAGTGGCTCACCATACTTCTCGCAGTGTTTCGTTTGATTAGAGCTATAAATCCCACTTAACACTGCTGTAATGGAAGCAAATTTCTGTTCTAAATTATTACTGGTCAATAGTTCGATTAACAACCAATAGCTAACTGCGTAACATTATCATTACGCTTTAAACAGAGCTCCAAATTGGACCAAATATGTTTATACAACGTTACATCATACCCAATTAATCAGTGCATATCAGAATATTGCACTTTATTTTGCTAACTAGATGAAATAATATGTCCGGTTATCTATGGTGCTCACCACCAACCCCACCCCATCCCAATTTTGAGGCAGAATTTGCGATATTGACGTATAATGATATTTTGATATCAACATTATAAACATTTATGAGAAAAATGAAAAGTTCGGAATTGGGTTAGAGTGCGACGTTTTGGGCGCCCAATTCATTCGTGGATGCCTAACTAATCTCACTAACATTATAATATGGGCGCCCATAATCTCGTCATTATGGGCGCCCCCTCGGAATGAGGCACCCCACAAATCATGCCGTTTGAATTTTGAAGATTTTCACGCCGTTTTGGTCGCCCAAATCGTTCGTGGGCGCCTAATCAATCTCATTAGCATTATATTATGGGCGCCCCTTCGAAATGACGCATTCCACAAATTTCTTCGTGGGCGCCCAACCAATGTTACTCGGCTTTATGATATGGAGACATTAGTCGTTGGCCTCGTATTGCATCCAATGGGAAGGGCGCCAATTGAGGTAGCCGATTTTCCCCAGTGAGCAAAGAGCGCCTTTGGCACACATCGACGGGGGCGCCAAAGTTTTTCAGGGCGGCAGCTGCCCCCTTTGCCACCCCCACCCCCGCTAGCCACATGCCCGTGCACGCATTAAAATCGTGAATATTCGCTACAAACTACCCAGAAATGTAAATTCAGAGTTCGATCATCAGCCCAGGGACTTTGTAATTTATCATGTTTTCAATATTATACAACTACAAAGTCGGCAACTGCAATAATTCGGTAATATCGTTTTAGTTCGTTCGTTCGTGGGCTTTCACGTTCGCTTTCATCTTGGGTGATATCGCAGACACGTCGTTTTAGTCATTAGGTTCCCTTTTTATACGAAACAATTAGTCAATTTCAATGTTAACAGTTGGTCATGAACCAAGAAGTCGTTATAAAATGAGTGTGCTCTGGGATGGCGATAAGCTGATAATCATGCAATTTGACATTAGTTCAACAAATGTGTAATGATTCGTCTCATACTATACCGACCATATTGATGCATAATTTAAAGCCAGACGTACAGCGACTGAGAACTAACCAGAATGAAAAAGAAGTAACTACTATTATAAATTGAAATAATAATACAGTTTATATTCTATTTTTACATCTGTTGATCATAAATTTGCAGTAACCATAATTCCCTCTAAAGCACACACAACAAATATTATTAAGACCATAAAATCAACGAGGGTTCATCTCTGTCCGTTTCAAGGTCATCCAGATTCCTCCCGACAGATAAAAAGCCAAATGCACTAAAACTTTTTACCCAGGATTCTCATCAAGAAACTGCCACCAGATTATTCTGTTTTAGCAGTCTCTTTCATACTATCTGGTAACCATAGAAACTTTTGAGCGTACTCTATATTGATCTATATGTATCTTTAAACATACCTGAAGAGGCCCAATGAAGGAATTATAATTACCGCAAAGAAACTTAACACAGTGTTTCAAGCGATCATATCTAATATATTATTTCAATGGTATTTTTTTCAATTCTTTTCTGCCGCCACATCCTTTTCTTTTCCATTTTTCTAGAAGGGGACCCTTTCATCTTCAACATATTCTCTATGTCTGATTTTAGATCTAACGGATTGGTGTCTGGGTCGTAACGTTTCATTGCCTTGCCTTGTCTATTGACAAGGAATGTTTCATAGTTCCAGTTGACGTCACCAACACGTAATGGAGCATAGTGTAGATCAGATTGGAAGGTGTTGGATGTCTGTGGACAGTATTTCTAAAAAAAGAGACATAATTGTTCAGTATATTATTAGTACGATTTTAAGGATTTGCATAGACGAGAAAAAAGTGTATATATTTTTGTATATGTTTTGTTTTATGTTGATTAATAATATTTTTTCTGTCTATGAAAACATGGTAAAATTTGTTCGTTCTTGGGACACATTTAATTATATTTTACACAAATTAAAGTACATGTATTTAAAACCTAGTCAACATTTCTATAAGGGATTTTTATTTAGTAGGTCACAGATATATAATTGATATTGGTGTTTTAGAATATAAAAGAAATATATCTACCTTAAGATAAGTATATAATGGTTCTTCGTTGGCACCATTGACTTCTATCTTTGTAAACATCTGAAAATTAGGAACAAAACCTCCCCCTGGTCGTACATATTTTACTCCATTTAAGATCTCAGTGCCGTTATTTCCTGGTTCTAACTGGATTTGAAAACAAAAATAAGCTCAGTAATAACAGATATTTTGAGTGTCACGGGTATACATGTAGATGAAAACTGAAGTGTTGACTTGTGTGCTTTTATTAGTGACAAGATCACCTTCAAGCAATGGCTTCATGAAGTGAACTCGCCATCCCGCAAACTAAATTACAAATCAGATATGATGTAATTGAGGCTTTAGGATTTTACCTAAATGCTTGGTTTCTTGTGATTCGGGTCTATGTGTTCAAATATTCCACATTAAAGCAAGTCACTAGAACTTCTTGAGCGAATTTGGCGATGCTTCCAAGAATTGAATAAATAATAACAATTTATTATAATTCTGCAATTAGGCATTCTTATGATGGTTTGGATTAGTTATGAAAACGTACTTACCAAATCAAACTGATTGCAAGGAAATCCCAAAACACTGAATCCCTGGGCCCCGTACATGGTCTGTAGTGCATTCAGACCAAAGTAATGGGGGGCTAAACCTCAGTAGGTGGCCACGTTGACTACCAAAACCACTCGACCACTGTAGTTAGACAGGCTGATGTTCTTGGTATTCATAATATCTGGTAGCGTATATGAGTATATATTCTCACTCGACGTGGCAGGCGGGTTGCAATTAAATGAAGCACCCCTGCTTCCCTGTAGGCCAACAACGGCCAACAGGAGAGTGGACACGACCGTATTCATCTTAACCACAGTTGTGTTACTGAAGAAGAAACAATCCCTGACTTCTTTTATATGTTGTCTTCACGTATCACGAGTAGGTCTAAAGATGTTGTTTATATTCACCAGTCTCGTGGTTTGGGTTTATTTGGTCCAATGTTTGTTATTGTTGTAATTAATCTGTGATAAACGTATCTATTTGTTTACTTATTGATATTATAAATCCCCTATCACATGATACTCAATTATGCCATGTCATCAGCTATTCAAATTGGTCAAGGAGGCATTAAAAGTACAACCCAATTTAGAGCATCCAAATTTGCTGAAAAAAGTACACAAAAATCAGTGCACGAACACAGCTCAGTCACTCGAAAAATGTAATGACCGTGTTAGCGAAGATGAAAACTGAACTTTTTCCGGGTGAGATCAAGGGTGAATCGAGGTGAAAACACCAACTCTCTCCGTTTACAGCAATGCCGCGTGGAGATGCAAATAAGATTTTTTCTCCCAAGGTCGTGTGAAGATGTGAACATTAACTCTCTCGGTAGAGGGCAATGGTGTGGGGAGATGCACATTATCCCTCCCAATGCCTTGTTGGATATTAATTCTCCCATTTGCGAGCAATGACATGGGGAGATGCAAATATTAACAATATGTGAATAATGCTGAGTGGAGATGCAAAATAAGCCCTTCTCTGTTGACGCCTGAAGGGTAACTTATTTGGGGCCAAAATGACATATTATTGATGGGTTTTATGCCAATCACAACTATAAAAATTTGTGGCGTTCAAGAAGACATTTAATATATACTGAACTGACCAACAATCTGGAGAAAACTAAAACATAAAAATTTGTGGCTTTCAAGAAGACATTTTGTATGTTGAATTGGGAGAATACTGAATCAAGCAACTATACGATACAAAAACAGCTTGGTCATCCATACTCGTCAACAAATGCTGACACAGGCAACGGCTCTCTACTCGATATTGCCAAGATCCCAAATGTCAATGCCAAATTGGATCCACGACAAAACTGCATGGATGAACTGGTCGGGATTTCGCAGTCAGGACTGATAAAGTTCACCATATAATAACCAGAAAGGAGAATCAAGACAACATTTATCGGTAAAAAATAAACAAAAATGTGATTCTGTATCAATCAATCGCTTGGTAAAAAATATATTTCTTGTGTTAGAAGAAGTGGCCAGACCGCATCGCAATCCAGGAACTATGGGGAAGAACTAACCAGAAATCCCTGGTAATCCCGTCTGTATATTATTACTCATTGGGGGTTAGAATCCTACATCTCTGCACCAGTCAGGATAGTGAGAACTGGCGTATGCCATGAAGTGTGCTATGAGCAAAAGTTTGTCCAGACAGCGACGCTACGGCCAATTCTTTTTTCGAATTCAAATTGACAAAGGGTTATTCTGTGTGGACGCTAACGTGTACACGAGACCTCGGTATTTCGTCACATGCGAATGAGTAGACACTCTTCTTTCCTGCACCACCATCAAATAAAAACCATATTTGGAAATCACGGGGACTTTTCGCGGTCCACATTAGGAACTAATCCCAGATCTGGCTAATGAGCCAGCAACTTAATAACCGCCGTCTTCATTAGCCCATTGGCTGCAGAACAACGGGACGTTGCATCCCTATTCATTTCTTTTCATTTCCTTACTAAGCAAGAGAAAGCGAGACCGCCATGCTACGGCCCAGGGGAGAAGGGTAGACCAAGTCCTCTAAGAACGGAACCAAGAACGGAAATGGGTAAAGGCGGAGAACAATATACAAATATATCAGTCAATTCATCCATTTGTCGGTGATTAGTTGAACCCGGTGTTTATTTTTCAGTTCATCAATCATCAAGGTTTAGACCCTTCGCCCCACCGTTCTCTGTGATGTCTTTATGTCTAATTATTAACACATTGTTGGCCCATTATGTTCCATTAACAGTATTTGCCCATTTTCTTCCAGGTGTTTTATCAACGTCGAGAACCTTCCATGTCAGGTGACTATATTTAAGAAGGTTGTAATTATAAATGTCAAGAATGTTATTAGATATGAACGATAAATAATACAATAGATACAAGGTTGAAATTTTATAATCTTTAGGTCAAAGTTCAAGATATTGCGTTAACATTTCAAGTTATTAAACTCAATTTTCAGGATATGAAGCTAAAATATTATCATCTTAACACCTACATACAATATAACTTGAACAGGCACGCTATCAACCTAACTAATTTTTAGCAACCGGCCAAGATCTCCAATAGTAAGTGCAGGAGGACCGCACTACACTAAAAACAAAAACCTATAAGATTAACCTGCGGAAAATATCAAATCAAGTGAATGGATCCGGGGGCCAGCCGTAAGCGTCCACTAATGACTCTTGAAATCCTGTATTTTGAACTGATTTTGTGCTTTTATGATCTTGCATTCAAAAGCCGCCACGGTAAGCGATCATTAGATGTGCATATTTAATTGGAATCGCATACTATGACTTGGTTCTTTTAGTTCCAGTTTTGAAAAAATTTACATTGGTAGCGTCCTTTGTCTGACATGTATCTATCCAGTTCAACGAGTTTTTTTTATTTATTTCCCATATTGAATTGGTATATCTTTTAATCATACTATTGAATTCGGAGATGATGTAGTTGCCAAATTTTGTTATGTCTCTGAACCCTTCACCCTCAAGCTGATCCGCTTCCACATTCCCACAGATGTCCACATGCTGATATACAGTCTCCAGGTTAAAAACCAATCAAAGATTCTTCCAAGAAATTAATTTGGTATTGCAGAGTCATTCATTTTACGCCCCTTCTCTTCGCATACTAGCATTTCACTATCTTGCTGTCAGAGACTTCTGCTAATTCAGTCGTTGCATTTAAGACAATTTGTTGATTTCGTCGATCATGGCCCTGAAGGGGTGGGAGTAATGACATTGTCTTATAAAGTTTTCCCGTCACGAATGAACTGCCAATACTCATCTGTATTCGCTTATCGCTAAGGAAGCTTTGAATCAACCTGACCCCAAGTTCACAAAGCATTCTCAGACTTTAAATTAAGAATTTACTCAAAATTGTTCGCCTTATTTAACTACAATATATCCCCTTTTATTATTTATTTTATAAATATTTTGTTGTATCAAATACATCAAGCAGAAACTATGTGCAAAGTTTTCTGTTTCTGGATCAAAGATATTTCTCATAAACAGTGATTGAAAGTTGAGAAAATTCTTAACTGAAGTCTGGGAATGCTTTGTGAACTCAGTCCCTGACCTTTCTTCGCTTCGGTCTTTTCTTAAACCCGCATTGAATCGTAGTCTATTATTTACCATCGTTTCTCGGGTTTTGCGCAGTGTGGATATCAAGCTCATCGGTCCATATAAATCCCCTTTATTTTCTCTTTTTCCTAGTTTCGGTAGTGGGACGACGTTAGTTGCGATGTGTTTTTTGTGCATATCTGGTTATCCGTGCACTGAAGAAGTTTAGACGTATCACTTTGTAATTTTCGGGTAGATGTTTTGGCATGTAGTACTGTACTTTATTCTGACTATCCTCCTCAAGAAAAATACCATAATCAGCTCTTCCCCTGAGAAGAGTAAGTTGACTGACTCGGCTTCTTCATTATACTCAATTACAAATGAAGAGTGCTGCGAGTAAAATATTTCCTATCTCTGCTTGCAATCTGATTAAAACACAGATCCATCTTCGTTTCGTTTTTATAGTTTAAAATTTCCTTTTACTTGTCTTTACTGCACTAGGACTTGGAAGAGTTGTTGATATTTTTCGGGGTTCTGGTTGAAGTGAGGGACTAGCCAATGAAACGGTGTATTAGGTGGGCTCTTGGCGTGCGATGCAAGAAACTTTGGGTAAACCACTAGAATCGTCAAAGCTGATTGATTAATCAATGGTTTCCCATTTAATTGTAGTTTTATTGCATTGCTCCTCCTTAGATGTTGGTTTCTATCAGCTGGTCACTTGATCATTATGTCTAGTGGACAGAGGGTGGGGTTAATGTTTGACTCATACATACATCGTACAACACACATATGGGCGTATCTTGCATGGCAACCGTTTGTCAAAAACTGATTTGTTGAAAGGGGGTGGGGTGATGACACGCCTCCGTTTTAGGTTGACATGGTTTTCCATCCACAATATATTCTTAACATTTAAGACTATATCATAGGATCTTTCTAAAATTTTAGACGGTTGCTATTTGATTATTCTGACGAAAATACACACGGATTACTAAATTTTATTAACACTGCGATGGCCCCAGTTATCATTCCACTTTTTTTCAACTTGGCCAAAGGAAGAACCCCATATTGAAATTGGAAACGGGCCACTGTTATCTTTGGATCGATCTGAAATTTTAATATGTTGTTCAGTCTGACAATTGACTTAAACAAAGGACTGTAACCAACACATTACAATTAGATATTTTATTTTTTTCCAAATACATTTATGTGCCAAAACAATTGCAGTTTCCATAATTCCATTTAAAGTGCCACAAATAGTTTTAAGTTCATAAAATCAACGAGGGTCCATCTCTGTCCGTTTCAAGGTCATCCAGATTCCTCCCGACAGGTAAAAAGCCAAATGCACTAAAACTTTTTACCCAGGATTCTCATCAAGAAACTGCCACCAGATTATTCTGTTTTAGCAGTCTCTGTCATACTATCTGGTAACCATAGAAACTTTTGAGCGTACTCTATATTGATCTATATGTATCTTTAAACGTACCCGAAGAGGCACCATAAAGGAATTATAATTACCGCAAAGAAACTTAACACAATCCTTTCTATCTTCAATAAATTATTCCAAGGGTATTTTGTTTTCAGTTCTGTTCTGTTGCAACCTCCTTTTCTTTTCAAGTTTTCTAGAAGGTGCCACTTTCATCTTCAACATATTCTCTATATCTGATTTTAGATCTAACGGATTCGTATCGGAACTGTAACGTTTCATGACCACGCCTTGTCTGTTGGCAAGGAATATTTCATAGTTCCACAGGACGTCACCAACACGTATTGGGGCATAATGTAGTAAATCAGCCTCGAAGGTGTTGGATGTCTGTGGACAGTATTTCTAAAAGATAAAAAATACACCGTCTAAGTTACTATTTTTATAAACAATGCAGTCTGTATTGTAGAACAATAGTTTATAGGGAAATACAACAAAGACCGTTAGCTACATCAAATACCCCATAGACGTGAAGATAGACATAATATTACCCTGATAATATATAGACCAGAAAGTTGCACTTGATTTTAGAATGTCTGGTTTGGTACGGGTATGAATAGGTTCCCAATGCATGCGTAGACATGAGTAGAACTTGGGAGTCAAGTGAAATCACATCGGATTCTAGTTAGTGGGGTTTCCCATTTTAGTATCGTAATAATTAACTTGTTCGTTATATAATCTCTGCTAAAATAGGGCTTGAAACAATGGCGTTGAGGGCCGAGTTAAACCATGTGCTTGCCAATACAGGGACAATCTTAACCGGTGCAAACATCTTCCTAACAATGCCTATACACTAATCTGTGAAAGACAGTTACTAAATTTTTAATTGGAGCGTCAATTCAAATACAATTCTCTTGTCGTTATCCAGCACAATCATCAGACAGGTCATAAAAATTAGCTATTGTAGGACATAAAATACCACTAAGCGCAACATCTATAAATATTCGTATACAACGTATTTAGTTTTTTCTGGGCTAAATTCGTGTAGAGAGATTGGGCCACTGATGTGTTATAAATTTGAAACAAATGCTCAAGTGGGATTTATTGATCAAGTTGGATTAAGCTATCTCTATATTAAAAATTTCGTGGGTTATCTAAAAGCTACCATTCCTATAAAGTGTCTAAAATTCTCCATAAACGTATCTAGAGAGAATGGTCCCTGTGTGGCTGATCAAATTTATTAACCCGAGCAACTATATTTAAACAAATCGGAATAAGCACTATCCAAGCAGTATCTTATTCAAGCAGCTTAAGTGAAGAACTTGTCGTGATCTGTATGGATCCTACTAATTTGGTTTAGATGAAAGAGTCAAAAATGCTGAAATTTAACACTTTAAGGGACCGACGAGTGTCAACCAACATACCTTCTAAATTTGTTTGAAATCGACTATGTACATGTATTTTGGAAATGCCTATGGTAATGTCCATGTTAAGATACCCCACCCATTCCTGGTCGATTAAGATAATTTGAAAGTAGGACCAACAAATTTAGGGGCTAAAATACACTTGGGGTATGAAATAAGACCACTGGGTCCTTGCAGTTGGGTGGGCTAACAATATCTACCTTAAGATAAGTATATAATGGTTCTTCGTTGGCACCATTGACTTCTATCTTTGTAAACATCTGAAAATTAGGAACAAAACCTCCCCCTGGTCGTACATATTTTACTCCATTTAAGATCTCAGTGCCGTTATTTCCTGGTTCTTGCTGAAAAAACAAATCAAAAGCTATTCTGAGAAGTGAAGGTATCCCTTGACCACTAAACTATACAGTAACTCCACTTATTGTTTTAAACAAGCTTATTTGGGAATTAATGCTTTGGGGGATTACAGCGGTCTATGTCAAAAATATTTTGCAATTTTCTGGGATTTCGCCACGGTAGCAGGATATTGTTTCACATTAATTTTTAAAGCTATACAATTAAATAAGTTGAATTATATCTTGATATAGAAAAATTCGGTTTAGTTTGATTATTGGGGTTACAATATTTCCGACATTACGCAATAAACGTAAGTTTCCGATAAAGATAGTCGTCCAAATATTATTGAAACAGTTCAATCGACTCCTTGTTCCATCGAATCCACAGAGTTCTTGTCATTCTGATAGTAATCACTTGCATATATTGCTTTGTTGGTCACTCATTTGAATACCCTGTCGGTGATTATTAAAAAAGCTTTTAATACGACATTTCAGACCAAAAATGTCTATGTTGTTCATGAAAATTAACTTACCAAGTTAAACTGATTACAAGGAAATCCCAAAACCGAGAGTCCCCGGGCCCCGTACATGGTCTGTAGTGCATTTAGACCGTAGTAATGGGGGTTTAAACCTCAGTAGGTAGCCACATTGACTACCAAGACCACTCTACCACTGTAGTTGGACAGGCTGATGTTCTTGGCATCCATGATATCTGGAATAGTGTACTGGTATATATTCTCTCCCGCATGGGCAGGCTGATTACAATTAAATGAAGCACCCTTGCTTTCCTGAAGGCCAACAACGGCCAGCAGGAGAGCGTACACGATCGTGTTCATTTTTACCGCAGTCGTATTGCTGCTTCTTGTCTTCTTTTAATTGATGCCCCTATATATAGTGAATAAGAATTGTTGTATATATTTATGAGTCTCGTGGTTTGGGTTCAAAGCTATTTAGTTCAAGGTTCGCTATTGTTGTAAATAATCTGTGATAAAGATAGATTATATTTCTACTTATTGATAACACAATATATCAATAGATCATGTAATCTATGATATCAGTTATTTCTTTATTCATTAAAAATTAACATCGTTGTAAATTTTGAGAACACTGAATATCTTTTATAGGAGTGGTTCAAAAGCAGCAAACAAACTTAATCTGGTTCCTGGAGTGTTCAACTGTGTGCATAGCTGAAATGAATTGAAACGTGGTTTAAAGTCCCAAGATTCTGCACCGATTGGGTGGCTACACAAAACGGGCATACGTCATCGTCTCGGAGGATAAAGTATAAAGCACACAGCTGAACCGTTTAAAAGACACAAATTTTAATGTTTATACTAAATTTTAATTGTATACAATCTGATTATAATTTGTTTACATTTTAAATATTTTTATACACAAATCTGTGATAATTGTTTTATTTATGTAAATAAATGAGTTTTTGTGATTATATTTAGTTTTGTTGCCCAATAATATAGTTTTATTTATTTTTTTTTTTACAGTTTATGATTTATTGCCTGAATATTTTTGATGAATGATTTTTATGCCCCCCCTCCCCTCGGAATGTTAGTTTGAAAACGGAATGAATGTATAATAGATATACCATAATATAATAACATAAAAATATTGTTCAAAATATTAAATAAAGAAAATATGATCACAGTTGTATACCAAATCTTATTCTATTTGATACATTTACATGATAGTCATATTATAGTGAGTATAAGTTAAGGTTAATCCAAAACCTAAATTCAATGTCCTTCTGGGAATGACTTGTTGCCCAAGGTATATCCAAATCAAAGCTAAGTATCCAATCCATCTGTTATAATGGGACAATGTAGATATTCTATACAATATTTTTTCATTATTGGATGGTTAACTGTCCATGGTATACAGTGTATTCCACGCTTCTTCCATTGTAGAAATATATCCCTGTAAATAGAGATAAAAAGAATGAAATTCCTTCAAATTAACTGATTCACTCATAGATTGATGGTGTGTGAAATGTTTGGAAATAAACCTAATTTACTGAGGCTACTAATACATATTTTTTAATAAGATAACAAAGACTTTCAACTGTAAAATCTGAGATTTAAAAATAATACATATGTATCCACAAACAATTCATCAGATGTTCAAACATAGACAAAGGCATGTCAGGCACAGGTCACTTGACATGCCAACTAGGATGTGCGTCATACCAGCTCTAAATTCTTAGTAAATAATCCTGCATTGCAAGTTCAATCACTATGAAAAGATAAATCCACAAAACCTGAAATTTAGAAGCCAAATTTTTGAAAATCACTAGGTTTCTTTGCAAAATTTACAATTCGTGGAGTTATATAAAAAAAAATTCTACAACCAACCCTGACCTCGGTTATCGCCATTCATATAAAAACAATTTGAGATCATGTGATTGAAAAGGTGTATGAAACAAAATGCATCTGAATCTGATGTTCATTGGGGGATTCAGATTGAAGCAGCTTACTTGATATCCACCAAACCAAAAATGATGAAACTGAACTGTGTCGGATTGGATAAAATTATTTACGGTTCCAATCCAATCCGTTCCAAACTGACATTTGTAAGTGTCTTTTAACATTTGTCGGTCATCTAGTTGGATTCTATGCTTTGATCTCTTGTTTGAATTGGATACTATCTAATGCATATCCCTGAGGTCACTTGCACCCATGGGGCGATTTTCACGATAAAATTATATATTACCTGGAGAGCATGTCCATGTTGAGGAGATAAAATGTGTTACCAAAGAAATACCATAAAAAATATGAATGGGCAAATCTTAGAATGCTGTTTGCTCTTTCTACTACAGATTGTGTTAATCCCATAAATCTTGGAGTTCCATCTCCCAGGTGACTTAGCCAATGGGTTCTAAATGTTAAAGCAGTCATGATTGATGCATCTTTACTCCTTACCTACAAAAGTAAAAAAAAAATACATGATCACTTAATTTAAGTTGAAATATGCTAGGATGATACAGTACCTCTCCACCTGGGTGATATTGCAGACAAAATATGGACCCTACCTACCATAGATCTTTAACATCTGTTTCCACAAAACTGATATCCTTGACAAGACTTGGGAGAACCAAAGCTTTATATTAGAATATGATTTGTGGCCTACTGGCCAAGAAGTGGGTCCTGATGCCATTCAGTTTTATATACCATGTGAAGACAGAGAGAAATAGGGTTTAATATCCACTTGACACAAACTAGGTCATTTTGTGATTAACATATTATTCAATTTTATTTTAATAATTCGCATGTGTGTAGGGGTCTTTAGCAGTGAGAGGAAATGAGGTTGGACAGGCTACCTTACTCCTTGCCACGTACAACCAGGGATGTGAAACCATGCCAGTTGAGTTAATGACAGACCTTATGATGCAACATAACCATTCGGCCATTCATCCCCAAACCCAGGTGCACATCATATGGGTTGAGACGGTTGAGTGAATGGAGTCTATTTGATTGATCAATTGTTGATATACATGGTTGGCTTTCAATATTAGTCATAAGCCACCAAGCAACTACTGCTTCCTTACAGGCCAGTACTTATAAAACAAATTCTTAGCAATATAGATGTAGATGGTAAAAAATATATAACTTACAGCATAAATAATCTGAGGAAAGAAGGAACAAACAACAGCTGTTTTATATAATTCAGGTTTTTCTTGAAATAGTCGGCACACTAAATCTGCGGTCTGAAAACATAATAATGATACAATAGCTTAGTAGATCATAAATATGGGTTGCCAGTTAACAAAACCGGTCCAAAAGTGCTAAGTCAGCCAACAGTCCATAAAAATTTTTGCAGTTTGATACTTATTCTGGCTAATCATTGTAGAAATTATATAGGTTTATTTGTATTAACAATCTAAACAATCTTATCAATTTCAAGAAATCAGTTGATAACTGTGTAATCAAAATTACTCCCAAGGAAATAGGTCCATAGCTATGAAATTCACAAATTAATGGACGTAAAAACAATAGTGGTCGCACCAAATGCTATTCAAATAAAACATACCTTTTTCGCATTTCCTTTACAGTCTAAAAATGCCAGTAAATTTAATTTCAAACATAAATCCACACCTTCTTCTAATGTAGGTATCTTACAATGTCCTAATTCCTTACTGAAAAACACATGATAAAAGACTGGGATTCTGTTAACTATTCATATTTAAGATAGATTAAATGGAATTCCATACATATGAGGGCTGACTGAAAAGTTCTAAGCCTGAAAAGGACAGGTCAATTGGGTTGAAACAAACTTTTGCCACCAACAAGTACAATCAATCATGGAATGAATCATTGATTTCTTTGTATCAGACTATCGTGAAGTCACCAGAAATGGACAAAACTGGCTATAGGGCAGTCATCAAGTATCTGCAACTAAAGGGATAAACCCTAGATACATGCCAACATGGTCTCCACTTTAGGGGGTGATATGAATGGCAGAGAGAGCCTTGATGATAAACAGGCTGATTGAAGAAAATTTCTTCCTGAAGGACATCTAGGCCTTGCAACATAGAGGCAAAATTGCTTTCACCTTGAAGGGGACTAAATAGAAAAATAAATGGAAACCATCGACTTTGTACAGGTGTTTCATGGATAGGCTTAGACTGTTTAAGCCAGCAGAAGAGCAGAATCCTCTTCAAAAATGTTTGCACACAGATAATATGCCTTTCTTCAATTGGTCCACCACCAGTTCCTTATAAAATCATGCTTAGAGTATAGCATCCACAGCAAAATATAACTCTTACAATTATATCATATTCAATAATTAAATAATGTGCTACCATTTCTTGTGTTTTGCAGCTGCATTTAATTGTTGTACTTGCGATAATGTAAAGTTTTCAAGATTACCAGTTCCATCAGTTGTTCTATCTACAGTATCATCATGTAATAATATTCCGACACCATCTTTAGTAAAACTTATATCTATTTCTACACCACAACATCCGCTCTCTTTAGCCTGCAATACAAAATTTCAATAAATCGTAAAATTCGGCTTGTTGAGCTTTCGTAAGTTTTCCAACATTACTAGCAGGTCCATCAAAGCAATTGATCTTTTAAAAAATCATAAAAACTGTCTGGGTTCTGCACCAGGTACAATGTGATAAAAGATCTGATATGGCTCATGAAGGATACTTCCTCCAACAGCGTAGAGTGAGATATGTCAAGCCAAAAATTGGGAGAATATATGCCCTTAACATATAGGTGTACATGTAGTTATAGCGGCAGCTTAACGGTACAATTTAACAAAATAATCCACTAATATGACAACTTCAGTCTTATCTCATTCACTTTCTTTTCTCCGACATGTTTATTTAAAACCACGAGTTTCAGAATGGAAAAGTTATGTCTGGGTAATCCCAGCCTATAAGGAAAATATCTGTGGCCTAAAAAAAATTAGGGGTCATGGTGGCTAGCCTGGGGGTCGGGTGTTCGATCCCTGCATTGGCTGAGAAAGTCAATACAGATTTTACAGGGTGATTTCCCCTTGTCAGTGGAGCAGGCGGTGGAGGGTCTGACAAGGTAAGTTGTCTAGTCGTTGGGAACAGTAGGACGTTAAACTACATTCCATTTCATTGCATTTCATTTCTAAGTTTCATAGTAGTCTCTTATCCGAAAAATTGCCATTTGGCTAAGTTAACAAATATTATTTGAGGTAGCAGTGGTGTAGCCCAAGTTAATTTAATGATATTGGTATATTCTAATGAAAATAACGAATTTTTAACGTTAATTAAATGGCTGATCAAAGCTTGAAACAAACACATCCCATAGATTACCATTTTTATACGCCCACATTTTCATGTGAACGTATATTGTCGTCGCCCCTGTTCGTCCGTCCGTCCACAATTGTTTGTGAACAGTCTACAGGTCACAATTTTTATCCGAATTCAATGAAACTTAAAACATAGGTTTATCACCCTAAGATCTCGGTTCCTTTCGATATTGGCATGTATCGGACTGTAACTTCATGGGTTATGGCCCCTGATTGTACGAAAAATCACGTTTTTTAGCTTGTGAACAGTGTAGAGGTCACAATTTTGAACCAATTTGGATGAAACTTGAAATGCATGTTTATAACCCAAAGATCTTGGTTCCTTTCGATACTTGCACCAATCGGATCGTAACTTCCTGAATTATGGCCCCTGATTGTCCGAAAAATTGCCCATTTTAGCTTGTGGTCCCTCTGGAGGTCAAAATTGTTATCCGATTTAAAAAACCGTTTGATTATATTACTGTTCCATGGTTATGAAGGTTGAGTTCGAATTTCGTGAAAATCGGACCAAAATTGACGGACAAAAGGTTGTGAACAGTGTAGAGGTCACAATTTTGAACCGATTTGGATGAAACTTGAAATGCATGTTTATAACCCAAAGATCTTGGTTCCTTTCGATATTTGCGCCAATCGGATCGTAACTTCCTGAATTATGGCCCCTGATTGTCCGAAAAATCGCCCTTTTTAGCTTGTGGTCCCTCTGGAGGTCAAAATTGTTATCCGATTTAAAAAAAAATGTTTGATTATATCATGTTGCATGGTAATGAAGGTTGAGTTCGAATTTCGTGAAAATCGGACCAAAATTGACGGACAAAATGGCCGCCATTTGTACGCGAATAGTGTGAAAATATGTTATATCAAGGTTGTGAACAGTGAAGAGGACACAATTTTGAACCGATTTGGATGAAACTTGAAATGCATGTTTATAACCCAAAGATCTTGGTTCCTTTCGATATTTGCACCAATCGGATCGTAACTTCCTGAATTATGGCCCCTGATTGTCCGAAAAATTGCCCTTTTTAGCTTGTGGTCCCTCTGGAGGTCAAAATTGTTATCCGATTTAAAAAAACATTTAATTATATCACCGTTCCATGGTTATGAAGGTTGAGTTCGAATTTCGTGAAAATCGGACCAAAATTGACGGACAAAATGGCCGTCGTTTGTACGCGAATAGTGTGAAAATATGTTATATCAAGGTTGTGGACCTTATAGAGGTCACAATTTTGAACCAATTTTGATGAAACTTGACATGTATGTTTATAACCCAAAGATCTTGGTTCCTTTCGCTATTTGCGACCATCGGATCGTAACTTCTTGAATGATGGCCCCTGATTGTCCAAAAAATCGCCCTTTTTAGCTTGTGGTTCCTCTGGGGTCAAAATTGTTATCCGATTTAAAAAAAACGTTTGACTATATCACCATTCCATGGTTATGAAGGTTGAGTATTGATTTTGTGAAAATCGGACCAAAATTGACGCGTTTGTACGCGAATATTGTGAAAATATGTTATATAAAGGTTGTGGACCTTACAGAGGTCACAATTTTGAACCGATTTTGATGAAACTTGACATGTATGTTCATAACCCAAAAATCTTGGTTCCTTTCGATATTTGCGCCCATTGGATCATAACTTCCTGAATTATGTCCCCGGATTGTCGGAAAAATCGCTTTTGTTCGCTTTTGGTCCCTCTGGAGGTCAAAATTATTATCCGATTTAAAAAAACGTTTGACTATATCACCGTTACATGGTAATGAAGACAGAATTTGAATTTTGTGAAAATCGGACTAGAATTGACGGACAAAATGGCCGCCGTTTGTACACGAATAGTGTGAAAATATGTTATATCAAGGTTGTGCACCCTATAGAGGTCACAATTTTGAATCGATTTTGATGAAACTTGACAGGTATGTTTATAACCTAAAGATCTTGGTTCCTTTCGATATTTGCGCCCATCGGGTCATTACTTCCTGAATTATGTCCCCTGATTGTACGAAAAATCACCCTTTTTAGCTTGTGGTGCCTCTGGAGGTCACAATTATTATCTGATTTAAAAAAAAACCTTTGATTATAAAAACCAAACAAATTCTAATGATTTTCTGATAATTCCTTAATATGCGACAACTCTTGTTGACTGCCCGGACGATTTGGCTGCTGTGTGGGCGTATGTTTCGTTGCCTGGCAACCTATTTTCTCTGCATGGCATTACCTGTATACACCATACCCATACCCTACTACAATATACAACCAAAATATACATTGTGTAGTAGGGTAGATAAGATAGATAAGATGTTTATTGCATCAAAACATAAATTAAGAAAAGCATGCATGCCACAAATGTCGCAGCCTTTGTCTATTTATCACCTTTGCGGAGAGACAACTGATATGTTAAATATGCACAATATTTCATTATCTTTTATGTGCGCAGGTATCTTTTTGTATTTTCATATACATTGTACATATATTATGTAACCTGTATGTGGATTTTATACTGTCCGGTTATGTGATTTTATACCTGTACGTTTTGTTTCGTATTTTCGTATACTGTCTCTCTTGTATCAAATTATTCTCTGCATTTCGATATTATATTACTTGATTCATATCATTATCATACATTCGTATATCATATCTCCATGTAATAACGATGCAAAGTTTTCTTGTCATTTATGTATTTATTATACTCATGCATCATAATTGTATTGACATGGACCCGGTTGACGTAAATTTTTACATTACACATAATGTTGTCCTGTTAGTAAATCTATATGTTATTATTATTATTATAAGCTATATGAAAATTACCATTGTCTTATACATGAATGTTAATATTATTGGTCATATTGTTATCAAATGTTCATGTTTATATTGTATGCTGTCCTAAATGGACGTTTCGATGCAATAAAATCTTATCTTATCTCATCTTATATGTACCATTTATGCAGGTTTATACTGTCTATTTATATAACTGCTCTGAATTTATGCCTGACCATATTTTTGTAGCATCAAAATTTTTTGTACTTGTATTTAATACTTTGTATGTTGTATGCTGCATTCCTCAAAGGATTTTCGATGTAATGAAATTATATTCTATTCTAGTATATGCATTTATTCTATATATAGCATAGTAGTATTATATTATTATTAATATTATAACATAGTCAATAGTAGTCAGTAGTCAACTGATAAAACTTAAGGTTTGAAATCCATTGCTTAAACAGTCTACTAATAATCTACTGTTATAGTTGGTGCTCCTGTATCATAATATACCTGTTTAATTGCTTCTAGAGTATTTTCTGGTGCTTCCACATTACCACCTCTGTGTAATATTACACCTGGATTTTTAATATCTTTATTCCAAACCAACTTCATAAAGTCATCGACAGTTTGTTTAGGTAATTGTTTAAATCTATACTGTTTGACTATAACATATATAACGGCTGGTACAGCTAATAATAATATACCCATCATGATGCACGCTACTGTAGACTACAAGCTTGCAATAAATGATGAGATAAAAACAAACAGGTTTCAAAATCCGGTAAAAGGTGCCTCTTTAAGTTCCGGGTGGGTACACGGTTCAAATCCATTGACTTGGCGGGGACATTCAAGCGTGACAGTTTCAACAGAACCGTTGCTAGTTATTAGTGTAAGGGAAATAACTTTCCTTAACTTTGCAAAATCCGTTACATACATCAACGTTGTCTGCTGTGTCAATATGAGAAAATGCACAACAGTTTTTATTCCCCAAAAAATACGACATTTTACAGATAAATTTTTCAAAAATAGTTCTTTTTGTATTGATTTATACATTTATAAAAAAAATATTACGGGCTATAATTTTCATTATAATTATGCATATTTAGAGGTTTTTACCTAGTCTTTTATTCTTCAACAAACTACATGAGTTTGGACCAGGTTAATGGCTTCTAGATGGATTCCCATCTGTGAAATGATTAAGATTCTAATGAAATAACAGAGTTTTGATATATCTGGAAAGATATGTTCCTTCTAGCAGTTCAAAATACGTATTTTAGTTTCACAATTTGCAATTTCAATTGCTCCACAATACTAATATCACTGTGTTAAAATACAGAATAGGCTACACTTTTCATTAATACTAAATACAGTATAATAGTTACTTTGCACATGTAATTCTTCATTCTGCATTATTGACAAATGCATCAGGTCCGGATCCAGGATTTTGTTGAGGGGGGGGGGGGGGCATACATTGTGTAAAGGGTAATACCTTACAAACTTGGATTGATTAGGTGGAGACAATGCAAAATTCATAGTCATATCATTTATTAAAGAGCAGATATGTGAACTACAACAGTAACAAAGCAAACGAAAATTAAAATCAACTATGTCACTGGGGCTTAGGGGGAGGGGGGGGCGCGTCTGTGCATATCAGAACTTTGCATATTAGAGCACATAGGCCTACCTTATATGGAATCTACGGCGAACCTCATTTACATACAGAAAATAATGATTTACGCGATCAATCTATTGTGACATTGAAATGAAATGAAATGGTGTTTAACATCCTACTCTTCTGCACCTAACCTGGGCTAATGGAAGACGGGCATATGCCATACAGTGTGCTATGAGGGAAATTATGCACGGGCAGCTGTGCTATGGCCTACTCTTTTATCGAATTCCAACTGCCATGGATCTTTTACATGCACGCCAATGTGTACATTGGGCCCTCGGTTTTCCGGATGAACTTACGCGGCCAATGCAGGGATCGAAACACCCGACCTTCAAACTAGCGAGCTAGCTCCTTACCCACTTAGCCAAGTGATACCCACTGTGACATTGAAGTGCAAATCTAAAAGATAGGTTGCCAGGCAACGAAGCATCCACAGCAGCTAAATCGTCCGGGCAGTCAACAAGAGTTGTCGTATATTTTTACTTTTTTCGGTAATGAAACATTTGTAATACACTAAAAACTGATTAAGAGTAACAACTCATTATGTAATTATCAGAAAATCATTAGAATTTGATTGCTCTTTATAAAGTTTTACCCCACGCTAACAATTAGTATATACATGAAACATTTAATATTATGGATTTAGCTGTTCAGTTATAAAAAATTCATTGAAAATCAAAATACTTGTTCGTTTCAACACCTTGTGTATCAATCGGATGATAAGTTTGGCCTCTATAGTGTCACAAGATATTTTGAAGTTATAAAGGGAGATAACTCTGGCAGTAATTATTTGAAATCGCTGAAAATCAATAGGCTTCTTCGTCACATGGTCTTAAACACTGTGTGTAAATTTAAAGTCGATCGGATATTAACTTTGGCCTCTAGAGCTTCCACCGGATTTTTTGAAGTGATCAAGGGCCATAACTCTGGCACTAATAATCGGAAATCGCTGAAAATCAATAGGCTTCTTCGTTTCATGACCTTAAACACTGTGTATAAATTTATCAGAAATCGCTGAAAAACAATAGGCTTTTTCATCTCATGACCTTCAACACTGTGTATAAATTTAAAGTCAATCGGATATTAACTTTAGCCTCTAGAACGTCCACAAGATTTTTTGCAGTGATCAAGGGCCATAACTCTGGCACTAATAATCGGAAATCGCTGAAAATCAATAGGCTTCTTCATCTCATGACCTTCAACACTGTGTATAAATTTAAAGTCAATCGGATATTAACTTTAGCCTCTAGAACGTCCACAAGATTTTTTGCAGTGATCAAGGGCCATAACTCTGGCACTAATAATCGGAAATCGCTGAAAATCAATAGGCTTCTTCGTTTCATGACCTTAAACACTAAGTATAAATTTAAAGTCAATCGGGTATTAACTTTGGCCTCTAGAGCGTCCACAAGATGCTTTTGAAGTTATCAAGGGCCATAACTCTGGTAGTTATTATCAGAAATCGCTGAAAAACAATAGGCTTTTTCATCTCATGACCTTAAACACTGTGTATAAATTTAAAGTCAATCGGATATTAACTTTAGCCTCTAGAGAGTCCACAAGCAATTGTGGATGCTGGACGGACGGAGGCGACGACAATATATGACCACATTTCAATGTGGGCGTATAAAAAGATGTTTTTTGAACTACTGACAACGCAGTTCGCACGGTGAACATTGAAATAACACTGGCAACGTTATTCTTCCATACCTTCATAGTCTTGCAAGTGTAATGCAAAATGACTGCAGTAAATAATACCAGTACTTTAATTGCCAACAAGGATCTCTAAAAATATAATGTTTTTAACAGATATATATTTCTTGGTAGTTTGGATGTTTTGAAACTATGGCTATAATGTATTATGTAGCATTAACCCTGAAAGAATCTGACATCAGAAGTGAGCCACTTGTTATTTTGTGTACATACATTCTGAAGTATCAAATCCTGCTTATTTCTTGACTCTCCATTCATTTTACATTTTAACGTAACGCAAATTACTGAGTATGTAATATTTATTATATTTTTGAATATTATAAGTTTAAAGTACAGATTTTAATATAATAAATCTATAATAATAAAAAATGAAAACAATATATTAGATTTTATAACTAGTATCAAAGCAATTCAATTTTCACAAACAAAAATTGTTTAAAGTAAGATATTTTCCCTTTGATTTGTTCTTTTACAGATCTTAGACTTCATCCTCCATGACTAATGACCTAGCTGGCAGCTAGCAATGCATCATTCCATACATGAGACCCATTTACAGATTATATTGTTTAACATCACAGAAATTTATAGGGCACTTTATATATCAAGATGTGGTTAACCAAGTGTTTATAAATAAATAAATAAAAACAAAAAAAAAAAACAACAAAAGATAAACCATCATGACTGGATACTGAAGTGCATTGAAAATAAAGTTTATAATTCTTTTACAAAACAAAATATGTAAATATCATTTTATCATTTATGTTGTGAGTTGTGACCTAAATGTTCTGAAAATATGTAATGGTATACAAAACGGAATAATACAAATTATACAGAATAAAACAAATTATACAGAACAACACAAACCCATATATGATATAGTAAAACATATTAATACATAATATACAATGGTGCATAGCATAATTCCATTATAGATGATCATAAATAACTAATACCACATTTTTTTAAATGATGGTTCCACAAATAATCATAGACTTTAATTTACATTTTACATTAACGTATATCAATTAGTCTTAAATAGAACAAAATTGAATATCACAGTCATCTTGTAAGCAAATACACTGGAATCACAGCTAGTATAGTGAGTAACAGTGTGTTGTTCAAAATAATACTTGATTCAATAAAATAGCTCTATAAATTTAACCAGCATGAAGTTTTTTGAAGATACAAGCCATTAATTGGAGAAAAACTACTAAAAAAATCATATTTTGATAGTCAGAAGATATCTATACTAGACAATGTCTGCTTTATTGAGGATCTATAAATGCTGGTGGGATCAGGGTAAAAGATACTCAAATTAAACATAGTCTGTACCCACAGAGACCTTATTCACAAAAAATTAAACTAGATCATTTTAACGATCCATACTTTTCATTAAGAAGGGAAGCGTGCAACCAAGCCATGATATAATTATAGATTTTGTACAACAAATGTTATATAATGATTAAGTGGACTCAACTTAAAGAGTGAACAAAATGGCCAAACAAACTTTTATTTACTTATAGTCAGTTGTTACTATATACACTTTAGGCAAGTTCACACAAACCTTATTAAAATTAATTGAGCCAACCACAATCAAAGTTGCAAATATAGACCTCCTGTAAAAAAAAACTTTGCAAATTGTCGAAAATACTCTTAATGCCCTCAAATTCCAGTGACGTCACTGTTACCGAATGCATATTAGGAATGTTAAATCCCTAATTTTCAGATTAGCAAAGCTTAAGTTTTATAAATGACATGACCAAGACAGTCGTTGTAGCCATAATCCCATATCAGTTTAATCAAAATATGTCAGAGTAAGCCAACTTTATCACTACAATAACAAGCTTCCGATTAAAACAAGATGTGTATGAAATCGTTATCAACTTCCCTAATATATGAACACCCGTAATATATGAAACAAATGGTATTTAAATAATAATCATATGAATTTAAATCATCAACATTCTGTATTATTTATGTTATTGATCCTTTAGAAAATGGAGGAGGAGTATTAAGAGTCATAGTCCAGAACACATGTGGCATATTCACATTTCCTCTAGTAGTGTTTCAATTGAGATTAAATCAAAATGAGAATAGTCCATTAACTTTTATACATTAATAATCTATGTTTTGTTTATAATAACTTTTATGGGAATAACTTTTGTTAATCTCACAATCAAATCAGCACCTTAGTGGTCAAGAGATTAAGATTGTTGATTGGGAAATCAAGTTTAAGTTTGTTGCATGTTAACTGAAGCGCGCCATCAGTCCACATCTCTTCATATGTGTAGTCCCCTTAAACGACATGCCCTAATCAATTGGAATAAGACTGTAATCAAAAAATTTAAAAGTGTTTTAATAGATCTGTCACATAAACTGCAATATATTGAATAATTTTAATGAGATTGGTGTGCAATTGACTATACTGTTTATAATAAAACTGACATCAAGAATGTGCGATGACCATTTTATGTGCTCCTTAAAGGAGATTGTCCACATATTTCTAGATACTACTGATAGTAACATATTGATGACAGCTACTAGAACCAACATTATACTAGACAATGTTAATGACATCAATTACAGAACCAAAACTGCCAATTTCCAATTGGAAATGTCAGAAAACTGACTAAAAGTAAGTTTCGATACACAAAATAAACAAATGTGACTAATTTACTAGAAACATCACCATTTATGAACTTGGCAATGTCAATATTATTAAAATTTGCTAGTATTTATGAGGTCACTAAGGTTTTCTTTAAGGGTACACTTCATGAACAGAGTGGTAGAGAGAGAGAGAGAGAGAGAGAGATTGGATTTAACCTCCACTGGGTTATTTTGGGACAAACACATTGTAAATTCCATTTCATTAATTCGCTTGCATTTAGGGGTCTTTAGTAATGGAGGAAACCAGAGAAACCTAAGAACACAAAGTTGGGCAGGCAACTCTACTCCTTGTCACATACAAGCTTAGCAATAAAACTGTGCCATTACATGACAGACCATATGACAGATCTAAAGCACACCTATTAGACCACTCTGACCAACCAACCACCCTCTTGAACAGTGGCAACTAGAATATTTCTAAAAGTTGATCTGAGTAGCTTTCATCAATATAGAAACAAATGGATTATTCCTTTAATCCTGTTGAATGCCACAAAGTAATGACGTTAGTTCATTTACTCTATGTCTATTTGCTACCATATAACACTGTGTTTCCCACATCATATTAATCAATGTTTTATTATCGTGACAATCTAGACCCACATGCTCAGATAATTGTGGACTAAATCTATAAAATGGTACGTTGATCATACTACACCAGGCTCGGGATCTGTCAACGGGTCGTCCTTCAGATATTGTCGCCTATAAAATTAAAAAAATATTCCCATAATTGTAATCAAATATTGAAACACATTGTACAATCTGTTAAAGTACAGATCTATATTTCGTTTAGTTTTTTTTTATACTTTTGATGGTCTACACTACATAAAGATCTGACTGGCTGTAGTGATGTCGCGTCAGAGGTCATACGAGCAAATTTTAACCCTATGACGTCAGACATTTGATTAATCAATCAGCATTGATTTTTCTATTGTGCAAAAGATGCCTAAAGCTAGCTGTAACAGTCCATTTGAATGGCTAATCCCTCACATCATCCAGAACATGTCAATGATAACAACTCTTCCAGATCCTAGTGTAGTAAAGACAAGTTAAATAAAATTTGGAACTACAAAAAATAAAACGTAAAAGGATCTATGTTTTAATCAGATTGCACATAGTAGAATTATCATCTACTAAAAGCAGTTATTTAATGAAAATAATACTGTATTCGCACTAAATACAACTTAACATTGGTCAAACCAAAATTGTTCAGAATTGGAATTTGCGAACTGGTGAATTTTTTTTAGGTCTTAACAGTACTATTCAGGGACATGTTCAGAAATTTGCTCATGCATAAGATTAGAGTGGACTCCAGTGGCGTGAGGCTAAAATAGCGACAATGCTTTGCTGTTTGTTCAACATTAATTTGATTAATGTAGGAGAAAAAAAAATAAGCCCTATGCAAGATAAGGATGTTTGAAGTTTGAACCCCTTAAGCCTGCAATTTCAGTACAGTGCTTATTATATTTTTAGTTTTTGAATGTAAAACTGTTGGCATTGTATTCATTTTTAATGCTGATCTTCAGCCTTCAGACAGTCTATTATATTTATTTACTTTTTATGATAATCATTCAATATTTAGTTAATGTAGATTGCGTATAAATACTGACCTGGTCAACAATAAGATTACCCAAAGCTGATAATCCTAGTACAGATCTAGCAGCATCAAATATACCTTCTGGTCTAAATACATCAACATTTTTAACTTCTGTTTCTGGTAATCTCCCAGTACCAACAGATATAACACAACCAAGTGGTCGGATCTGATCATCTAAATTCTGAAATCAACAATGTAATTTCATGCAAAAATTGATCAAAAATTAATGAAACAAAGAAAGTTTGGTTCAATAACCCCCCAAACCAATTTTGGCTTTTCAGCGTTCGGGAAATAATGTTATTTTTGAAAACAAAAATGCTTGATATTGGGAGAAAAATAATAATCACATGTTCCTGTTTTATAATAAAGTGTCTAACTATCTTATAACATGTGTCTAATTTAGCTACAGCTGGCCATGCATAACATAACACAACATACAATTTCATAAATTTGAAAGAAAATATTCTGATATAAATACTTACGTCCATCTTGAGTCCTTTATTAAACTCATTTATTTCTGTTAGTATATCTAAGGTTGGATTATTAGCCATTAAACCACCATCCATAAAGTTGCCATGACAGCGAAAATAAGTAGGGGCAGCACCACTGGCTCGTGCAGCTTTCCATACCAGCTGATCTATAAATATAATCACAACTCCTACATCAGCTATATGTTGCATAAATTTCATTTTTTTCTACATGATTCCATCTATTATTATCACCTATTTTGCTTATTCTCGAATGGAATCAGATTTAATGTTTTATTGACTATTTATATTTGTCATATGGGTCGTTGGTTGGCCTAATGGTTAACATGTGCATGTTGTCTGTCATTTAGTCAAGTGGCATGGTTTTGATTTCCCGCTTGCACATGACAAGGAGTAGGGTCACCTGTCCAACCTCGTGGTTTTTTGCTGGGCTCTCCAGTTTCCTCCCACTGCTAAATAAAATGGAACCATATCTTAGGCCAAAATGACATAGTTGTGTTGTGTGGACGTTAAACCCTATTTCTCTCTAACAAGCATTTAGTTTTCTTTACTATGGTTAACTGTTAATACCTACTTCTCTTCAAATAGCAATTATCAAGGGTTATTTTACCCATTCAATGTATATGCTGGTGGAACTCGGACTTTGTAATATGCCAGGAATCAGATTTTTAAGATTAGAGTTTACTCCCCTAACCTGCTGCAGTCCCTTTTTGGATATTTGAGGTATGTAATCTACATGTTTATACAACATATAACCTGCTGCAGTTTCTTCCTGGATATTTAGGGTAGAGAGAGAGAGAAATGGGGTTTAACGTCCACTGGACACAAACTAGGTCATTTTGGGACTAACATATGGTTTAATTTTATTTCAAAAACTTGCTTGTGCATAGAGTCTTTAGAAGTGGAAAGAAACCAGAGGACACCCACAAGGTTGGACAGGCGACCCTACTCCATGTCACGTACAACCAGGGATTTGAAACCACACCAGTTGACTCAGGATATTTGAGGTATATAATCTTTTAATATGTATATACAACATATACTTGCCAAGAGGAGATAATTTACATGTATATACAATATATACTTACCATTAGGAAGTATATCATCATCATCATTTACTTTAGATTTACCAGTATGAGGCATTTTAAATGGGTTGACATAATTACGGAATAAATGAAACTGAGCTGGAAATGTATCAGCTTTAACACCTGTTACCATAACTCTATTAAACAGAAATAAATCACTAAAAACAAATAACATCTGTAGAAAAAAAAATGTACTTTTGTTTTGTATTAATATAATACACTTTAGGATACAAAACATAATATGGTTTCTTTTCTACACTTTTTAGCTGTGCAGATAGGAATATGCATAATTGCAGAAGTATTTACGGTTCTGATTTTCTACACTACATATTATGATGAACATAGAGTTTAGACCCCTGACATCTGTGCATGCCTTCTGTTAATGTCTTGGCATGACTGGAAAAGCTGTGTTTACATTGGTTGATTACAGTAAACAAGTAAGCACAAGACACAATGATAAAACTTGGCAAATGTTAAGTAAAAAGGAGTCTGACAACCTCTTCAATTATGTATGTATAATATATATGATATATCTATAGATTAAGAACTGTCTCCTGGTTTAATCTAGCACACTTAAATCTTTGATCATAAGGGGTGTCATTGAGTCAAGTGGTGTGAATTTGATCTGTAAATTGTTTGTAACATTGTGTAGGAATGCCTACAGACAATGATGAAATCACTACTCTCAGTCACTCTGTCTCTGTCTCTCTCTGTCTGTCTGTCTCTGTCTCTGTGTCTGTCTGTCTCTGTCTCTCTAAAATATTCCTTTCTGCCCTGACATGTCCCAGCAAGCCAAATGAGGAAAGTGACTTTATAAACAAACATTACGTAAATAAAATATCATGGAAAAGGGAACTAGACTACATTACTTTGCATGTTTCAGATCAGACATGACAGTGTCACTGCCAAATTCTCGTTTCAACATTTCTTCAAAAGGTTCAGAAGAATATGGTCTCATCCCTTTAAATACTTCATCCTTCATCCGAAAATATAAACCCTTCATATACTGTAAGGAAACACCTAAATTAGATAACAAAAAATAAATTCAATACAAATCATAAAATGCTACATCCAAAATATGTATTAGTAAGTCATCTAAAAACAGTGGCATTCATATTTTGTAACCCTACTTCCATTACAATCAAAAGAAGAAACTAATCTAAACAGAATTTTAGTATTAAATTGGATTACCTAAGAAAGTTAAAATAAATTGATTTTTAATGAAACAATTTTTGTTTCTAATGTACATGCTATAGAAAATGTTTAAACCAATTTCCAGTACCTATTTACCTATGACTTAAACTAATTTCCAGTACCTATCTACATGACTTTATCAATTTATGTGACTGTGATTGCTTTCCTTTACCTTTAGCAATACCTAGAGCTAGAATAGCCCCTGTACTCGTTCCTCCAATCCAATCAAAACATTCACGTATAGGTTTACCCATAGCATGCTCTATCTCCATTAGTACTTGTATTAATATTAAACCTCTTATTCCTCCACCATCTAAACTTAAAATCTACAAAATATTCATATTTCATTTCGTTTAATAACAGATTGTACAGATGCTAATGAAGGTTTTTATGGTTATGATTTATCAATGTAAATCTATCAACTTCAAGACAATAAGTAATTCCAAAGATATTTAAGATTATTTTCTTTTTTAAGCCATTCGAGTGGTATGCACTTTAAGGAATTATGATATCAATGTACATTTAGCTGGAAATTAAAATGTGTGTTGGAAAGTTTCAAATTAACGTCTAAATTTGAAGTAATCAGACTTACTCTATCTCCAGCATTAGTTGGTGCATTTACCATATCTAATACAGAACCCTGTCCATGTTCCATTTTGGCTTCACATGTTACACGAGCAGATAATAAATCATCGAATAATGCTACAACAAATATCAAATTAGCTTTCTTGAGTAAGTGTGAAGTATGGAAAACACTGTTAATACTTAAAGTTAATATGGTAATTTTCAGACTGTTTTTTCCCATGTTTATATGTGAAATAATGTTAAGAACTTTCATAGATTACAGTATTTCTGTATCTTCTTCTATGTATTTTAACTGTAATTGAAGGGATGTTTTACACACACTACATTGGTCATTTGTAAATTGGTCAGAAATATGGGTTTTATCTTAAAACATGTACCCAGGCTATTACATAACTCATATTGTAATACAATTCTATCGGTATCACAATACAGGGTCGCAAAAGCCAAGTCACCACAAATATAACAACCAAACATAACCTTAAAACTAAATATATCAATAGTGTTGACAGTGAGCGAGCAAGTGAATGAATTTTCAGTGCAATGTGAGTAGTTTCAGAAATATATTTAATTTACAGAGTATTTCGATAAGTGCTTATTCCGATTGATGCATCAAATTAACAATATATCATACCAGTAATAGTACTTAAAACTATTGATAATGTACTGACCTACACTATCTAATTTTAGTAAAGTTTTCATTGAAGGATTAGGTACACCATTATGACTTCCTTCGGATACACATCCTTGTAAACAACCCTTTATATCCACACCACATCGTTTAGCTCCAGCAATGTGTAACAAATATAAAATCAATTCTCTATAAAAGATAAAAAAAATTTAATTTAAAAAAAAACTTGGGACATTTATTTTTATGCAAAATAAAAGTTCTTTTATAAGATAATTATTGAATTTTTTACTCAAGGAAAGTATAATACAATCATAAATTCATACTAAGCCTTCTCAGCAATTCCAGAGATTTCATCAAACAATTTTGTTAATCTTTTTGACCCACCAAAATATATTGCCTAGGCAGTGGCATATGTGTTCTTGAATTTCATGAAATGTATTATTGTTTGTATCAACATGTATCCTATCAATGTATTACTTGTATGCACATGTATCTGTTTTCTGTATGTAATTCTGTTTAAATATACATTTACATGCATGTTGTACTTAATGGATGTTTTGATGCAATAAACAGCTGATCTTTTTGATCTTACCTATTTTTGCCCTTTGAGGTAGATGCAATATGACGAGGGGAATGTTGATTTTTGTTTTTCTGATTAACATCAGCACCAAATACAACAAAAGTTCTAACATATTCAATATCATCATTCTGTTTTTGAAAAGAAAGAGATTTATTTCAAATGTTGTATCAATCAAAGATAAATTCAAAATGATAGTAGGTGAGAAATTAAATTCCAAATATTTGTGTTTTATGTACGACATGACTTGATTTATCTCTTTTAGCTCTTTGGGAAATATATCACCAAATATAAAAGAATCTTTCACCCATACAAAGGAAATTTAACGGTTAGAGACTGTGAGTGGCACCACAAAATAACGCTTTGTTCAAGCCAACACTCTACTCCCTCCCACCCTTTTTCTAACTCCAACACAATTCAGTTCCCGTAACTGTCACATAAAACCTCCTTATGATGTCCTATTGAATCATCATATATTTCTTATAATATCTTCTGTATCAAATAAACAATTCTTAATACCACTATTAATATAGATACCATGGATATGCAAAGAATCTAGATATACCCCCCCCCCCTTACAAATGATAAGCTGGAACAGTCCTTGTAGAACCAAGTAGGAAATATCAGAGAAAAATCTGCTGAGATTGCTGAAGGTATTGCTCACCTATTAGTCTAATCACTGTTGGTAATGGCAGAGCCTAAATCACTGTTGGTAAAGGCAGAGTGTTCTTTCTGGAACACCTGATATTACATTTCAGTTATTCATGAAAAGTGGCTCAAACACAAAATATTCTTCAAAGTCCCCAAAAATTATACTTTATAAGCACTTTGTAAAAATGAATCAGTAAAGCCTAATGGTCTCAGAAGATTTTCTTCTACTACGTTATTTATGGATACAACAGTACAATTAATTTACCTGTACAGCCCAATGTAATGGTGTTTCTTCATTGATATCTCGTATATTACAATCTGTACCATAGCACAATAATGACATTACACAATCTATTAACTTCTTCTTCATCACAACATGTAGAGCTGTATCACCATGTGAACTAACAGCATTCATGTTACAACCAAATCTAGCTAATATCTCTACAGCCTGATAATAAACACACCCACAGCACTGTCATTGTAAGTAATAACTTAAATTTCAAATACCACAAAGAATAAATAAATAAATCAGCTATGTTTCATTTTTAACATTTCATACCTAGAAATTAGGGGGAGAGAGAGAGACAGGAGTGCCCGGAGGAAACCCACGAGGTTGTGAAGGTGCCCCATATCTCCATGCGACATACGCTCAACATCTTGGAAGAAATTAGGGTCCAAAAGCTTTTGAGAAAAGAAACCAAGCATTTTGTTTTTAAAATTTTTTTTTCCCCTACAAAATTTTAATAGATGATCCCACGAGAGAGAGAGAGAGCGAAATGGGGTTTAACGTCCACTCAAAATAAACTAGACCATTTCGGGACTAACACATGGTTTCATTTCATTTCAATAATACGCTTGCGCTCTTTAGCAGTGCGAGAACAGGCGACCCTACTCCTTGCCACATACCCGGGGATTCGAAACCACGCCAGTTGACTCTATGGTAGACCGATAATACAGCGCGCACGCTAACCATTCAGCTGTCATCCACCCCCCCACCCCCCCAGATGATCCCTGGCCTCACAGTATTGAATATTAAGTCAGACATATAGATGTTTAATTTAGAATTGTTTAGATGATTAATTCCAACAATGAGTGATAAAAATCTTAGAGAATAAATTCTTACTTCTTTTGATTTAACCCAATGCAAAGGAGTGGCACCATATTTATTATCTACAGCTGATAACTGATTAGGATGATCTCTTAGAATCAATTCAGCAGATCTGTTAAAAGAGAGAGAAAAATGGGGTTTAACGTCCACTTGACACAAACTAGGTCATTTCGGAACTAGCACATGGTTCAATTGTATTTCTATAATTCACTTGTGCGTAAGGGAGGAAACCAGAGGATGTGGAGAAAACCCACAAGGTTGGAAGATCTGTAAAGGAATAAAATCTTAAAGAGAGATAATCACCCTTAAATATGATTACGATTTGGGCACAGCTTTAAATTTTATATATTCTATTTCACAAGTGGAAACCAAGAGACTTTTTTTTCAGCAATTTGAACATTTTAAATATATTAATAAGTGGTGTTGTTAGTTGTTCTATAGAAATACATAACTTGTCCACAAATACACTTAAATAGTTTCCAGTATACTAACTGTAGATTATTTTCTTGTATAGCTATATGTATTGGAAGAGCATCTGTTGAGGATATACTAGGGTCAGCTCCAGCATGTAATAACATCTCTGTAGCTTCAGGAAGATTCATCTTACAAGCTGTATATATTGCAGTTTCTCCTTGTCGATTAGCCCATTGTACAACACCACTATGATCATATCTCATTAATATCTGAAATATAACAAAGTAGTCTATTGTGGTCATGTCTCATTAATATCTGAAATAACATAATACATTAGTCCATTGTACTACGCCATTCAATCTTATTAAAATACAGATCCTATTTCATTACGTTTTTATAGTTCAAAATTTCGTTTTATTTGTCTATACTACACTAGGATCTGGAAGAGTTGTTATCATTGACGTGTTCTGGATGGTGTGAGGGATTAGCCAATGAAACGGTCTGTTACAGCAAGTTCTAGGCCTTTTGGTGCACAGAACTGTTGGTAAACCACAAGAAATGTCAACGCTGATTGATTAATCAATGTCTGATGTCACAGGGTCAATCGCTACAACTTGTCAGATCTTCCTGTAGTCTAGGCCATCGAAAGAATCAAAAATGAAACAAAATATAGAACTGTATTTTAATCCGAGTGTATGCCACTATGATCCTATCACATTAATATCTGACATTTAACAAAGTAGACCACTAGTATCTGAAATAATAGTCCACAGAGGCGGATTCAATGCCCCCCCCCCCTAATTTTCAACAGTGCCCTTTTTTACTGCTGAAAGTGCCTTTTCTCAGACCCAAATATGTCTGTTCCGAACGTTTACTTAGACGAAAATATCAGCAAAATAGCTCTTGGAATGGCTACAGATGCAGAAATGACGGATAATTTTCTTTGGGGGACACACACACACACACACACACCCAGCGGCGTGCCCCGTCTCCGGGGTCAGTGCCCTCATTTTGCTGCGTTTCCTTTTTCAAAATTCCTAGATCCACTCCTGGTCCACTGTACTACACAACTATGATCAAATCTCTATTAATGTCTGATTTAAAAGTGCACCGTACTACAAGTTGCAACATTCACATTACATGTAAAGTAGCAGTCACAAGTGAATATTTTAGCAATAAAACTTGTTGCCTGTAAAAAATGGTAAGTTTTAATTGTGATTATCAAGTCACTCATGCAATTGAAGGATGGGCTAAATGAGTTACATGACCCCATAAAGCAAATTTAGCAATCATTTCTGAATGACTCAAAATATTTTGAATTAAATACACTTAAATCCACAAATTATATTTACTGTGTCCAGTGAAATCACCAACTTTCCCATTTACATTTATTTTAAAGTCAGTCAAGATTTGACCTCACAACGTGCCAGTAATGATGAATATCATTGGTGAATAAAAGATAAGAAATTGAACTTACTGGAATAACTGTAGGTAATAATTTAACAGCCTGATGATAAGCTGTATTACCATGAGTGTCAGCTATTTCTAAACTAGCATCACATTTTAATAATTCTTGCACACACTGTATTTGTTGACCAGATATAGCAGCATGTATAGGTCCTATACCAGTTACACTACATCCTGTGCTTAAATACCTATAACAAGATAATCAAAGGTACATGGTACATCAAACGACTAATTAACATGGCATTGCCAGAGCATTGCATATCTGAACCCTTCTACAATTCTATCTCATGCTTTAAGAAGAAGCATCAATATGAACTTGGGTTCTTAGGGCAAAGGGTCCGATCAAGATTAGTAATTTGTATTCCTTTTGATCTGTAAAATGGTTTTATTCTGTATGCCATTGTCACCCCTCAAAGCAGTTTTGCAATTAAAATTATTTATAAATCCTATCACTAGATGTAAGCAGAAGCATCCTGATTATTGCTAAAATTCCATTTCCAATTGATAACTCACATTTTGTGCCTATGTTGCCCTTAGGCCCCCCCTTCCCCCCAAACATCTACCATTCCATTGCTGAAATATAAAGCCAATAAAATTTTGGCAGCCCTAATTAAACGGAAATCGATTAAAGGGCCAATCCCGATAATATTTTGGAGAATAAAACTGCTTAATTTTGTGTTAAAATCCCTTAAAATCCCCTACCTTGGGGCCGAGCAACTGACTCAATATTTGTGATACGTTTTCAAACAACTTAAACCTGTCAGTCTTCACATCTGGAAATGGAGACCGGTGTCTCAAACTGTATAATGCGGTGTCTGGATAAAACCATATTTTCATTTTATAAAAATGTGTAGGTGAAATTTACATTTCGTTATCAAGTACAGCACATAACTCATTTAATTAGGGAGTCTGAAATGTCTAAATGATTCAGTTAATAAACAGTTTATCTAATGTATAAGAGGAATGGAATCCATGTAAAAATTCTAAAAAAAAACTCTTAGAGTTCAAAGGTAATGAAAAAATTGACAAAAAAAACAGGGTCATCATTGTAGCAAGAACAAAAAGCCCAGAGAAAGAGTCAAATGGTTCACACAAAAACTACTCATAAGTTAGTGGCCAAAAAAAGGATTCTTACTTGTTCACTAATGGATGTCTGAAAGCTTCAAACAAGCCAACAAAAGCTGCTACATGAGCTACATTCCATGTAGGATGTTCTCGAATATTATCACAGATCTTTTGTAGATTGTCTTCTTGGTATACAGAACTACTGCTGACAAGTAATGGTAGTAAGATCGAACATAGATTACCGAAGAACGCATTTGCATCTCCTTCACTTGTAAGTCGAAACAAGCTTCAAAAGTAAAAAGAAAAAAGAAACCAAACAATGACATATAATTGTGCTATTTTAAAAAAGTATCTGTATCAGTTTTGTAATCAAGGTGAAGTTATCATAGAATCAATACCAGTAAAATTTAGTAAGGATCCAATGATATATAATGCTGACATAGTTATTATTATTATCTTCTCTTTGATATTTCATTCTAATGACAATCAAGTGTTATGCAAAGTTTCAAAAGCTTTCTTCATAAAATCAATAAGTTTCTTCAAACAGATCCAACAAAAATTGTATGTAATCGTCGGATTTATCAGTTACCATACTTATACAAGGAAAGAATGAAATTTATTTTGAACTGGCTAAATATTATGATTTTGATTTCAAATTTTCAGATACAGTAAATAAGCTTTATTCCCATTTGATTTACATTACACATACTTAATTACACTTTTATTTGACATGTGAAATCTGTGACTGTCCTTTTTAATACCTGTACTAAATGGAATGAGAATCTTTTTATGTTAATGTAGAGTACTTTAAATTCAAACATTATCTACCCTTGATTTAAAGAAGTCATCTTTGAAACATTGATGATCAACTACATTCATTCTTAACACAAAAAATGTCTACATACCTATACCATTTACTGTTAACACCAACTGTACTTATTAAAACACATTCTACACATCCTGGTCTTTTATACATATATAAACAGTCATCTCGAGTAATAATACTTAAACTACAAAATATAACAAAAATTGTTTAAAGGGCCAAACTTGATTATTTTTTGGAGAATATAACTGCTTAATTTTGTGTTGAAAGCCCTTAAAATCCTCTACTTTGGGGCTGTGCAACTAACTTAATACGTTTTCAAACAACTAAAAACAGTCAGCCTGAATCTGGCAATGAAGACCAGTGTCCCAAGCTGTATTACATGGTGTCTGGATAAAACCAGACTTTTATTTTATAAAAATATAGTGTAGGTGACATTTACGTCGGTCACACAGTGTATAGACCTCTAAAGGAATGACAACAGATTATTAGATCACCCAATGATAAAAATTGACCCGAAATCTTAAAAAAAAAGTTATGTGTCCAAATGACTCAATATTTTGAGTGGAAATTTTGAGAGAAGGTAAATATGCCATTTCTCTATATTTCATGCATACACAGACTTTAATTTCTGAGACTGTGTAAAAATTGGGATGGTCTCTTTAGATAGAGGTGGAGAAATGGAATTTAAAGCCCACGAGACAAACTAGTTCATTTCAGGACTAAAGTGTGGTTCAATTTTATTTCAATAATTCGCTTGTGCATACATGTCTTTAATCAGTGGGTGGGAGGACCCGGAGCAAACCCACAAGGTTGATCCCTTTAAATAAAGTCAAATGTCAAGTTGTTATTATACTGTATGTACATTTGATTGAAAATAGTAAATTGTACATAGGGGGCTTACTTTTCTACAGATTGCCATTCCTATCAGAAAGAGAAATAACCTGTAACAAAAGAGGTACTAGCATTTTATATGATTTGAGTACAGTGAAACTGCTCATATATTAAACCGTATACCAAATGTGAGACAAATCAGCCAGTCTATAAAACCTGTATATTTCTTAGTGTGTGTTATGGAGTTTAACAACTCTTGGTTTAAGTGAATTATCCATATAATTACTATTAACCCATATAAGCCTACTTACTCCTTAAAGCTCTCAGGATTAGCGATCTGTACTTTATATGGATTTATATTAGCAGCTGCAGCATTAAATATACCACCAACTATTGACTTCAAATATCCTGCCATTGTTTGGTAATTTTTCTGCTCACAAATAAATATCTTCTTGTTCTATCATACTAGAGAAATGATCAGAGTCAGACCTGTATATAAAATATAAGTAATTCATATTTAAGATTATTGGCATTATTATACTGTACACCAATCACCAATTGACTAAAAAAAAGCATTCCAATCAATGTACATTTCTGCACACTCAATTCATTCTAGGCTTATGCTAGTCCAAAATATCTTACTCATTTCCTAAGTCTTTTTTAAATGCTATTTTGAAAATTGACTATCTGGTGAGAGTCGGGAATACAGTTGTAAAAGGTGTAGGCCCTGTCAAATCTTAAGGAATAGTGGACCACTTGCAGTTGAACCAGCCATAATTTTATAAAAACTTAACAAAAATAGTGGTTCTAGGATGAATAAAAAGATCTGTTTATCCTGAGCAAATAAATACCAAATTTGCATCAGATTGTTCCATTGCAGCTGAACTGATTGGGGCAAACCAAAACCTTCAGTTACATGTACACTGCATTTTACAGAAACCATTGGAATATATTTTTCAAATCACCATTAATGACCAGTCAGTTAGCAGACAGCTGCTTTTAAAGGAGGCAAATCTAGTTAATATCCCAATATCATTATTTTAAATCAACATTGATGTTTTTATCTTAATCTTTATAGATGGACTTCTGATATCCAATATTTACGACAAAATGACAGATTTAAAATTGGCGTACAAGGTGTGTGCCAGAAAGCTTTCAATTGCCATTTGTAATAAAATGACACCATGAACCAGGCTAAACATTTAGGCTACCACAGGAGATTACTATACCAGTGTAGACTGCCATTCAATTTGTATTCTTTGCCAAACATAATTGATTAGAAATTTGTACTCTTCCACGAACATAAGTGAATAGAAATTATAGTAAAAACAGAAACGACTGAATGTAAATCAGTTTATGTACGTTCATAATACATAATTCTATATGCGTTGCAACCCATTTATTTGTGTCCATTTCTAGCCAAAGAATAGAGATTTAGATCCGTTAAAGTTTGAAGTAACCAGATGTGCATTCTCTTTGCGTCATTCTATATTGTGGTATCAACTTCAATGTCATTTTGAGCATGCCCCTGTCAATATTATCTGGAAAATTATTTAATAAAGTAATACCCGGTAGGCCTACTCAAGATTTACATGTACACAGATTCGGTTCTGGCTGATTTTCCTACAACTACAAAAGCATAGAGAACTTTGAATGCCTCACAAATTATACTGAAGTGGTTATCATTGCACCATTCATTAGACTATGGTAGTAAAATAATAACTTTTAGGTTACATCACCATAAGTGCCATTTTTTGTTAGTTTTTCACACGTTCCAAAAAAAGGGCCCAAGTCGGACGTTTTTGACAGTTTTCACAAGGATATGACCAGCTGAATCACATTACATTCCTTATAATCAAACAAATATCTAACTTTTCGCCTTACAAAGACGATCCCCAGAAATGTATAAAGTTTTGTCCAACACAAATTAGACTAAATATATATATATATATATATATAACATGAAAAAGGCCTACCTGGTAGTGGTGGGATTCGACTCAAGTCTCCGATTCTAAAAATGATTGAACCAGCGGTTGCACTAATCCCCAGAAATGTCGAAGTAATAGAATCCTTTTCTTACTTTCGGAATTGTCATTGATGAAAAGAATATATGAAGTTGTTTAAAGAATAATAATCTTCATGTGACTCGCCCTTGAAAAAAAAATGTTTACAATGTAGAGTTACGTCCCCTGAACGACTTGAAAATTATGGAAGCCTGTAGTGGACAATTTGTAATACACTGTTTAAGGAAAGTGTATTAAGGAAATTTAACAAACGGCACGTTAGCAAGATAACAATCCGTTAGAGTTTAACGGATCGTTAAAATAACATAGTGTGAGCAACCGGCCCATGACCATCATGTACATTTTCTGTTAAGCAGTCAATTTGGTATGCGTGCATTTTACACCAGTAACATGGAAATAATGGATCGTTAAGTTTAACGGAGAGAGAAGATTGTTTTTCGAATCCCCGTTAGATTTAACATGTCGTTAACTTGCCGTTATATTTAACGGTGGTGTTGGGCTCCGTTATCTGTTTACCGATGGCATTTGTGGGCTGTCAGTCGAAGTATTCCTTCGGCAAAATAGTCATAGATTTTAACCAGTATAATTTTCTATAGAACATTCTAGGGGGTTGGACTATGGGGGCTATTTCATTTTTACAACATGAAATTCTATAGTAATCTACAGAAATTGGGGGACCTGTACGAAATTTAACAAACGACACGTTAGCAAGATAACAATCCGTTAGAGTTTAACGGATCGTTAAAATAACATAGTTTGAGCAACCGGCCCATGACCATCATGTACATTTTCTGTTAAGAAGTCAATTTGGTATGCGTGCATTTTACACCAGTAAACGGACGCAGATCGAATGTGTATTCCTAGTGTTAGCTTGTTTGATAAACAATGTTAGTCTAAATTACCGTTGCCTGTGCCAAACAATATTATAACTGTCACCAGGAACATTCAAATAAAGCAATGTAATAACAATTAATGTACTTTGGGTTGGTATTATCGCATATTGGTAGATTTTTTGGTGTTTTGAGAACAATTGCGCTGTTGGTCGATAGCTAGTAACTGGCACAATTATAAATCTATACTTTAGCAGCTCCCACACGAGTCAAGACCGGGAAGTCACGAGGCGACTGGCGATGGGCGCGCAAAAGAGGAGACTGAAACGAGAAGTCTAGACCCATTTCTTCGATTTCTCCCTGGGGATCACGTGGGAAACGAGAAGTCTAGAACCATTTCTTCGATTTCTCCACTGGGGATCAAGTGGTTAAGTGGGTAAGACGCTGGCTCGCTAGCCCGACGCTCTCTAGTCGATCGGATGGTACGAAAAACCGAGGTCCCGGGTACACATTGGCGTGCACGTAAAAGATCCCTTGGTAATTGGAATTCGATATATGGCGTACGCCCGTCTTCATTCGCCCAGATAGGAGCAGAAAGTAGGACGTTAAACCCCATTTCAATTCATTTTCATTTCGACTCCACCCTCATTCGACGACATAATGTCTATTCGGACTGCTGTAAAATACAGTGTTGGAAGTTGTCTGCAGAAAACAAGACCCTTTTATAGGAGCGTGAAAAATGGGGAAAATAGGATCATCATTTTTGGTCCCCTCTCTCTCTCTCCCTCTCTCTCTCTCTCTGATTATACAATAAACCGATATGATAACTGTTGACTGTTTAGATAGTTTGATCGCGATCATGTTATCTCACATCACGTGAACCCAGTCTGAATGATCAACAAAACCAAACAAAAGGCACAAATATTTACCTCGTTCCCCGACCAAAAAAAGCACAGATTATTTACATTTACTGTGAATTTAGATCAATTGCTAGTGTGTAATGGGGTTAATACAGAGTTTTCTTTCTATTTCAAGGAAATAATTACTATTTAGTACACCATCAACCTGCTTTATTTGTTGAAATGTAATGTCAAAGAATCCCTTAAAACATGAAAGATCTGTTTCACGTCTAAGAAAGGCGTATATATCGGGATCTACACCAGGGATGCCGTTTCGTCCGTATATGTCGGACATGTTCTATGCACATTTCTGTATAAATACGTCATAAGAAATGTGCTAAGCGCTGCATCTTTAAAAGGGTATTAAGTTTGAGGATGATTCGTTTTCATGAAATTCGGTTATATTTCTTTGGCACTAGATTGAAATCCATACAACGGCAAGTTTTGGTTAAAAATCGAATTTGCTGGTAAAAAAAACGACAAGAAAATAAATGTAGAACAACTCGCCTATTTTTTTATTTTTTTTTTTTATTTTAAGATCTATAAGAAGGTGGAAGACTTTAAAATGCAACACGCTCGTCTCGAAAGGCAATATTTCCATTTCAACGGTACAGGCTGAACCCCATCAAGTATCTCTACAAGTAACACAGTATTTTAAGTTCATTCCTATTGTAGCTTTTGGAACAACGAAGGTTTAAAATGCAAATATTAGCAAATGAAACTACTTAAAACTAAAAGTTTGGTATTATTTAATTGAAGGGTCAACCTGTTTATAAAGTACACAGACTAAAGTATTATTTCTTAACAAATTATCCTACTCAATGGTTTAACCATATTTAACTACATGGGTAAATTAGGAATGTGAACTACGCAAATGAGAATGTATAAATAATACCTGAAAAGCACTTATATATACAATATTTTCCCGGTGAACGATGCGCAAATTTCATTTTATAGATTCGATTACTCTAAACATAAGCTAGTCGAAACGTCGCTCAGTCAAGATTCGGGTGTCAATCATTGTGGAAATTTTCCGCAAAAGATTTTATTTATGTTCCATCCGTCCTATTTATGAGTAATTCCGTGAAATATCGTGACATAGGAGTCTATAGCCAGAAGTGCAAACGAAGCCCTTCGGTATGGATGGACAAGAAGCCTGTAAATATTGTATTCTAAGGTTCGTGTATTCAACTTATACGTCATATTTGCTACCAAAATAGATATATTTTAAGCTCAGAAAATGGAAAACATGACCTGTAACGTGATCGAGGGACAATTTTTGAGCTACAATCCGTACTTAACATAAATACGAGAGGTTTCGAAATCAGCATTACAAGAACAAGAACAGATCTAGATAGGTATACTAAAATGTACAAGTTGGGATGAGACCATCCCTAACACAAAATAATCTTTGTGTCAATACTTAACTTTTGACCGTCAAGTGTTGACATAGTTTAGATTTAAAATCTCAACTTGTTTGTATACTGGAGCACTAGTTACAATTCTATTTAATCTGATTTTTGACTATTGACTTCATACCTGGCCATTCAGCCAATCAATAAATCTCTAACATGTTTCATCTCGTGTGTTTAACCTGAATATGCTTTATAATTTTCAACGGGCCTCTTCAACAAACGGGACATTACTGTCACTGCTTGATTGGGTTTAACGCCCGCTACCATAGGGGCCCCCTTTCTGAAAATCCTGGATCCGCCCCTGACATACTGTCGATTATATATTGTATATAGTAATGTTATTATCTATTGTATATGTAATGGGTATTATCTATTGTACACGTATATTGTAATGCTCCTTCCCAGCCCCAGTGATTTTCGCCTTGTCTCCGCCCAAGCATTTCGTAAGGTTGCAATGGAATGAGGCAGCGACGAAGACTCTGGGCAGGGGCGGATCCAGGAATTTTTGCAGGAGGGGGTTTGCTAGGTTTCTGTCACGGAAATTTGCCATGATCGTCTCTAAATTACATAGGCATACATACAAATTGAGCTTTTTAAACAGAGAAATCATTTTTATACTGATGTAGGATCACTTTGTGATGTAATTTCATTGATGCAAGGCATTATTTTTTTTCGTGTAGCTGAGCAGGGTGCCCCCCCCCCCTGGATCCGCCCCTGCTGTGGACTACACCAAACCACAAATGATGATTACCCTTTGCTCCAATGTATGCCATACTCAACAAAAACTCGGTAATGGGTATTACCTATTGCATATTGTAACACTATGGTTAATGTCTGTTGATACAGTTCATATAGGTACTGGTGGATGTCGTATCGTGTTGGAACAGGGTATGCTCATGCTCGCTAGGGCACCCCGTACCAAATTTCATGTGAGAAGTTCAGTTAGTTAATTAATTTTTGTTGTACTTTCGTATAATATATAATGAATAGTTCATTATCATTTAATATAATGCTATTACAATATTGAAAGATTTTTTAGAATATCACTTATTCGTCGTGTAATATTGAAGTTTTGAAGAATTGCTTTTTTCACTACATGTTATCGAAAGCAATTCAACTACGACGACTGTAATTGAATTCTATCGACGTGAACATTTCATTTATTCACAGACTGCTTTCTTTGGCGTTAAATTTGCAAGATGTCGTAACTTGGTAGAATCGAACCCATTATAAAAATACAATTAAACCCAAGACAGCATATACAATATATTTTATAAAGATTTTATCATTAAATATTTGTTCAAGGTCAATTCATCCAACTTGTATCGATTATTGCCTTTGATGAATCAGATTAGTTTTTTGATAACTATCGCACGTGCATGACATTATTAACAATATACAACAGCTGTGTGCACTCCGGAACAGAAGCTATTTACATTTCTGAAAGCAGATTAATGGACGCGTGGACCCCGCACATCACGGACATCGATATGTATTGATTTCACATCAAACAGAAATACAGAATAGACAAAAGAATGGCATTATTTCATACAGTTCATATGTCTTTCGGTATACTTATTGCTTAAGGGGCTATATAATATGGTTAGTTTGACCGGTCAGGTAACCTGCCTGTGTGTGTAGAAGGTCACACTATTGTTGAATACAACTGAAGTATAATATACCCATTTACTGACAAACATCGAATGGGCACGGGAATGTTGTGAATATAAAACACACACGAAAAATATAAGCGGGGGTAAATATGTTATTCATGCGACTTCCCACGAGCGAATGATATTTTCCACTCAAAATAAAAGATATTTTATATTACATAATACTGCATACTGATGCTGATGTAGATATTAACAGAAATGCGGACAAAGCAATTTAATGATATCATGTGGTTTTGTTTTCGGCGTTATTTTTAATTTGTAAATTGTATCATCTGCGATTGGTACAGATTAGAGGAGCAGTTCTTTGCTCAGAGATAATTGTATTACACAGGATTGTGAATTGTATCATCTGGTTCAATTAATAAATTTTAATGTCATTAATACAATTTATTTTATAAACCTTCAAATATATCACCAACGTGATTTGGTGAATGTTGGTAGATAACTAAAATTTCATATACACAGACACGAAGAGAAAGAAAATAGTTTATGCGCGTAATAGTGAATGATTCTGTGGCGAAAATGAATGGTTATATCTTCTTCAAAACTGCATAAATTACTTGTGTGTAGGGCTAGAGCAAATGGCAAACAATGGGTCTGAGAATGTCGATATGTTTAATGAAAAATGTCACGGCCGCACGATAAAACGGTTACCCACAGTATTTTTATACACAACAAGAAACAAACTGATCCCGCAATGAATATTCGCATGGCCGATCGACGAGGCTTAATGAGTACGGCATATTAACTTTTTTACTCCGACAAATTAAATTCTCAAACATTTTTTTGAGGTAAAAGAAAAATAAGTAAAGACGTTTGAAGTATTTGTAGTTAAAAAATATATCCTATTTAGTGTAAATGGGTATTAAAATGAGTAAAATGCATCATTTTGCCCGAAGCAGTTAGGTGTTAAGTAAACATTGCACGAGCCGTTCAGCCAATGACTAACGCGGCCTGCAGTCAATGCACGTGTTGTGGACAGTCATCTGTTACAGAGATAATTCGTAAGTAATTCTCTGTGAAACAGATTGAACAAGAAAGTGAAGGAACGAATCAGCTAGTTATCATTAAAGTCTAATGTGTGACTCAAATATAAAAAAAACAGAGGAACAGAACGTGTGGATCTGCAAGGATAAATTAAATTTTCCATCTTGAGGAAATAGTTGGATTCAAACGGTGGACAATTTAAATATACATTTTGGTTATTTATCAATCCCTACTTCAGCCAGAATCGCTATGGACGAATGAGATGGCTTGAGATGTGCATATTTTAATTAATCGTTTTGGTTTGATGTGGTTATAATGCACTTCTTGGGCTCTGTAGTAATACACACATCGGGGTACATAAAATTGTATCCGCACCCACGAAAATTTTATTCATTGAAAAATTTAATTATTATTTGCCTTAATCATGGTTAAGATTTGGGAGCGTGTTTAACGGCCCCCTTTGGCAATAAATACATTAGGCTACAATAATAAGACATTGTACTTGGTATCTATCTGGATGAAATTAATTGTCTGTTTAGGCTGGACTTGAAACATCTTTACTGTCTGGCATACTAGAAATACGCTGCCATGTGATAACACTTGAAACAAATAGATAAAAGACGTGAAAGGGTGATTAAAGGGTATTGTTTTCTATTCCTGAAGGTCACTTACTATCACAAGGGGGCACCATGAATGGCCGACAGCCGTCTTAAATAAAAATGTTGCTCTAAATCCATGCATAGCTTTATTTGTTTTATGTGCAAGTATCAACAACGTCACTTTCTGTCATCTGTTGGGGATCTTTATCTACTCAAGGAATGTGTATATAATTGTGTTGTCTGTATACTATAGCGATTGTTGCACATTAGCACAAATATTTTTTTTTTTTTGCAAGGAAAGTATTGACAACACATTACCTCGACCGTTTTCATTCTATAATGATTTTTATTTAGTGGTTATAATACGTGTATAATATGAGAATTTTCTTGTTTCCTCGAGGACTTCTGCGATATATATTATAAATCTATAGATGTAATATAATATATGAAAAAACAACTAAGACAACTTATCGGGTAACCAATGCAGATTGCATTTATCTAGTTGTTAGTACAATTGTTTACCTGCAAATTCATAATTTCTTTGGTCATGTCTGACATGGGTTCGAGTGGGACGCAAGGTTGAGGTCCCGCGCCCAAAGTAATATGGAAGTGAAAGGCGGAGACACCACTGCCAGGGCAATCTTTTTTTTTTTTTTTTTTTTTTTTTAATTTTTTTAAAGAACTGTTAATTTGGGTCGTATTATTAGCAACATCTCTTTCGGTTGTTTAGGGTTGTTGTGGAGATTACAACGTCCTAATAATTAATCAGTATAGTTTGGTTTCAGTTGATAACCCATAAATAAAAGGTTTATAATTCTGTAATCCGATAGGGGTTTTATTTAATAAGTAAACAAATGACTGACTGGGAATGTGTAATTAATTATCGATAATGATGCTAATTAATGGGGTGTACACCATATTAACATTCTTTATCTATCGATAAACAAAATTTAAATTGGACAACGCTTTTTTTAAAAGAACGTTCAAAGAGGGTGGGACGATTTACCCAATACTACCCAATTCTACCCAATACTACCCAATACCACCCCAGTACCACTTCAATATCACCACATACTACCCAATACTACAACATTATACTGCAAAATGTGTATATCAATTGAATTTTTTCAAAAATAATTAGTTATACCGTGGGAATTGTACTTCAAATGCGATTACCAATGTCTGGCTGTTCCATTTGCCTCCCTATATCACGTAAAACAAATAAAAACTGACCCAATGCTACCAAATACTTATCACATACTACCCACCATCATCAAATAGCAGCCTTATGTTGTCAAATAGCAAAACATTAGTTTAATTACAGCGACTCAAACTGATCCCGCAGTGAATATTCGCTTGGCCGCTACAATCACTGATAAGCATGACATCGGCGAGGCTTAATTAGTACGGTATATTAACTTTTTTACTCCGACAAATTAAATTCTCAAACATTTTTTTGAGGTAACAGAAAAATAAATAAAGACGTTTGAAGTAATTGAAGTTAAAAAATATTTCCTATTAAGTGTAAATGGGTATTAAAATGAGTAAAATGCGTCATTTTGCCCGAAGCAGTTAGGTGTTAAGTAAACATTGCACGAGCCGTTGAGCCAATGACTGCAGTCAACGCACGTGCTATGGACACTCATCTGTTACAGAGTTAATTCCTAAGTAATTCTCTGTGAAACAGATTGACAGCGACTAATATTCGATAATTCGCAGAGAATGGAAATGAATATGCAGTTATCTCCCTTTACAACCGATAAATAGATTTTAGATTGCTATGCAGATTAATCACCTTCTTTTGGGTTGCAGATGATTTCCAAGTCGACGAAATTAAAATAAGAATAACAAGTATTTTGTCGTGTATATTTTAATCATTATGTGTAATTAACTATTGTATTATATTAAGATGGCTAGCAGTCTATAAATAACATTTCAACCCCTGGGTAACGTCAGGCGGTGGCAATGACAGACAGTTATCACAGATGTCCCCGCTTCAGTTATTGTTTTCATTCCATTATCAAGGGGTCATATTATGCAATATTACATTTATATAAGGCATAATTTAATAAATACATATACATACATTTAAACATGGAAAAATATTAACATAAGGCATCATTTAATCAATACATATACATACATGTAAAATGGAAAAAAAATGTTAACATAAGTTTATAAAATCAATATAGATTTATTACATAGTATATAATAAGAATTGAAATTACGAGTCGTTTGACTACCTTTTATAAACAGTATTTATTAAATATAAACAATTCGTAAAATAAACTGCCAAACCAAAACGAATGTGCTACCCAACGGGGTAACGAGTGGTTTGTCAGTTAATTTTATTATCTTTATTGACTTTGAATCGTCAAGTGTATTATTTGGTAGCAGTTTAATCGAGAGATAAAATAAATAAAGCAGAACTTGATTACCCAATCAACAATCTTAACCCCCGTTGATTAATTGTTAAGTAAGGTGGAATATATAAACGAGTAGAGCATTATACATTCGTAATAAACAAATTACCTTTATTTTCAATTGACAGTAAATTTGCAATAACTTATTAACTGACATGAAAAAATAAATAGAAACATGAGCATTGTTTTTTGTTTGTTATTTGTTAAAGGACATACCGCATGGCGATACCTATAGAGGGGTTGAAATAGTTATTTATAGACTGCTAGCCATCATATGTAATAATACAGTAGTTAATTACACACAATGATTAAAATATACACAACAAAATACTTGTTTTTCTTATTTTAGTTTCGTCGACTTGGAAATAATCTTCAACACAAAAGAAGATGAATAATCTGCATAGCAAACTAAAATCTATTTATCGGTTGTAAAGGGGGATAACTGCATATTCATTTCCATTCTCTGCGAATTATCGAATATTCGTCGCAGTAATTAAACTAATGGTTTGTTATTTGACAATATAAGGTTGTTATTTGATGATAGTGGGTAGTATGTGATAAGTATTTAATAGTATTGGGTCAGTTTTTGCTTGTTTTAGGTGATATAGGGAGACAAATGGAACAGCCAGACATCGGTAATCGCATTTGAAGTACAATTCCCACGGTGTAACTAATTATTGTTTAAAAAATTCAATTGATATACACATTTTGCAGTATTATGTTGTAGTATTAGGTAGTATGTGGTGATATTGAGGTGGTACTGGGGTGGTATTGGGTAGTATTGGGTAGAATTGGGTAGTATTGGGTAAATCGTCCCGCCGGTTCAAAGAAGCCATTATCCATGTAGGTGTTGAAATAACTTTAATCTGCTTTTAGCCAATCTATAGGTATTTAAGAACGGTTAGATGTCGGTAGTGAAATGGACAAATGAATAATCGGAAAACGGATTACATTATGATTTTGCAATCGTGACAGGCTCCGGTTGTAGCGTATTCGTTTTATGCTGCCCATCTAATCACCGACAAGGGCGGGTTTTTTTTGTCAATGACATCCAAAGTATTGCAAAAAGTGATCGACTGCATATTCCACAGAATATCATATCCTAATTTAAAATGATTTTATGCAAGGGAGTGTGCATCATGTAAAATCGAACTAGTAACACAGGTCTTCACAACTTTGATTTTCTTATAGATCCATGTTTATATACGGAGTTTATTTATGTACGTGATGTACACTTGTTTATCTTCTTGTACCAGTGTATCTTATGAACTGAAGACAAAGACTACAGAAATACTTTAAACACATTTTAACAGATTTCAACGTTACTTTTTATACTCTAAAACTACGTACAAACATCGCCATACTACACACAATTAATGATTACAGTGCATAAATTTGTCGAGTATATTGATTTAATTGATACCAGTGTATATAAACTATTTAATCACATTTTAATAACTTGTATATAGATTGTAATGCATACTTGGAAACTTTAAAAGCTAAATGTATGTAATGAACTGAGTTAAAGTCTCACAAAACACAATATTGGACTTATGGTTGCGTTTTCAGTGTTTAAGTAAAGAGTTGAAACTTTGTCTATTACAACAAGTACTTTATGAATTTGTACAGTGGATCCCAGTTTTACGTCCCATACAAAAGACTAGACACGTGCTACGTTTGCGTTGTCATCTCCGCCGACGTTTACGTTTGAGGATTATTGATATCGATATACACATCAAATTTAAACAGAAGATGACCCATAATTTGTATAAATGTTTGAAGGATTTATCTAAAAACAATATTTTTGTTTTGTTGTTTTTTTAAAACAAACTTGTCTCTGAAGTATTTTAATGTCTCGTCAAGTTGGTCAGTCAGATTTACTTCGTTTAACTGATTTATTATTATCTTACAAATTAATAAAGGTAGGTAAGTAACGTCATCTTTGCTCTGGGCTATCTTGTCTGTCACAGTCATTGCAGTGTCATTACACAATACTATATCAGTCATTGGTAGTATGGAAACATATATAAGTCACAACTTCGAAGATCAGGAACATCATCTGCTCGTATATCCCTTAAATTATAATGCAAGAAACCAAAATATCTAAAACCTGCAATATAATACTTTTGGATTAAAATTGTAAAACTTATATAACTGTCTCTTGTATGACTGAACAAAACATAGCCCTGAGACTTATTTTCAACGAAGTTTAACAATAATTATTGTCGGTGGTGCAGACCTGGTAAGGTAAGGAACGATGTCTAGTCATTCAGTGGTAAAAAACGGTCGTGGCGATGCTGTTCGGGCAAAATTTCCCTCATTTTATAGCAGATCGCATGCATGCAGTCTTCATTTGCCCAGATGAAGTACAAAAGTAGGACGCGCTAAACCACATTTAATTTTCATAAAAAGAAACTGTTCGACTTAAAAGCGTTATATATACCGCAGGCCCCTTTATTAGAATAACGAAAACTATGTTTGACAAGATTTTTAATTTGATTTATAAAGTCTTCAAAACAACTGATTATAATATATATATATATAATAGGAATATAAGGAATAATTGTAATTCGCAAGTCGTGAGAACATCTGAGATATGTTTAATCTGTGTTACATGTTACAAAAATGTGTTTGACAACATAACTTTACACTTTACGTTATGGCGACAAGGTGTTAAAAAGACTAGACCTTTAAATTTACCTAAGTCCATGTCTATAACAATTTTCTAAAAACAGTTTTGTGTGCTGCGTTTTAAAAAACGATTAGGGCTGTGGGGTTTTTTTTACTATAAAATCAATACAAAATGTTTCAAGTTTGTGGTTTTTACATTTAAAATATTTACTTGTTCCGTGACTTTTACGCAAAAAAAACAAAAAAACTGATGGATGACGGGTGGCGGGAGGGGAGGGGGTAACCCAGCTATATTTAAAATAAAATTACCGGACCGTGTGATAGTCGATTATATATTTCTAATATTATTTGATTGTCGTATGTTTTCCTTTTAATTCAACCTTTGTATAGTTTTATATTTTTTAAGGGGGGGGGGGGGGTAAGCTAGGATATCGAAGACAGGATATCTAATTGTGATCGTTATATAATTTGCCTATCTAGGCCTATTTATATAGATCAAAAGAAGACTGATGGACCATATCCTACAATCTGTAATTACCAAATGGGATAGTCATATAAAAATATTGATAATAGCTAAGGATTCCCCTTGATTAATGTCCTGATTCAACACGTCACACAACAGGTATTTTCTTTTCGGCATTTCACCTTTTTGATCAACCCTCTTACCTGGCTATGACTCAGCTGTAATCCAATCAAATTGGATTCTACCTGTCATGTGACCACCTGCATTCGAACACAAAGCATGGGCAAGTTTATGGACTGAATTGAACCGATTTTTGACATAATTACATATATGGAGTACTTATATTGTAACAAGTAATTCAAGTATATAAAACACGCAGGAAGGATATAATACGTAATATCGGAAAGTATTGTTTTATATGTGATTTTAAAGCTTGTGATTGGGCTTGTGAATATTTGTGTTACTACACTTTTAGTTTTAGAGCTGTGTAACAGGTTAGTCCAATGAAAACAACAATCATGGCGTCGACACCCGACATAAACTTTTGACATCAAATTTGCAGTGATGCAGGGAACCACTTCACCACCAGAATCATTTAGGATTATAATAATGTGTTAATTGGAATAATGTATTAGTATTCAAAGGATAAATGATGAATATTGAAAATGAAAATAATTTCCCGTAATTTGACAACTGTTTGAATATTTCTGATTGATTGATTACTGCACTGCAGAAGATCAAAGGCTTGGAGGTGTCAGGTGTGGAATTTGCATTTTATCTGAAATTTATAGTAAATAATCCAAGATGAATAGAAAGAAAATGATAGTTGTTTCAAGAATGTCACCAATCATATTTTATTTACTGTTATATATATTTACCTGTGTTGTTCTGTCTCAAGGTAAGTAATTTTATTATTTTATTATTCGAAAGTATATTTTTATGAAATCTTTTTCATATGCATTAATTATAAGATGCAGTGTTTTAAAAGATGTGATTTATAACACAAATGTCATGAGCCCATATAAATGTAGAATGAAAGGAAGAATAAATGGTGGGAATTTCCATCCAAGAAGTACACAAGTTGTTACTGCTGGCAGGATATAAATTTTCTGCTGCCATAGCAATAAATTTAATTATAATCTAATAATCTGCCCTCGGCTCAGATTAGTCATTTTGCATGTAAAGGGAACAAATAATGTTAGAAAAATTTGTGGACAGATTCTATAATCACTTCAAATTTAAAGTAAAACAAGAAATAAAAATTCCTTTTTTATACTAACTTACATGTTAACAACCAATAAATATTAATAAACTATTCTTGATGGAAAGAAATATTCAGTGCTACCCATTACGTAATTTAAAGATTTTGGAATAGGAATTAGTTTTGTCAAATTACACCTAAAACCTTGTATTTTTATCTCATTCTGATTCATTCATTTGTATTATTATTTCAGGGATCGACCATTATCCACCTCGTGTATTTAGAGAAGAACCAGCAGAAGGAATACCGAAGCCAGAAGGGGGTAGTAAACAGTTAACATGTAGTGTATTAAGTAGTTATCCCCCCGCAGTATATAGTTGGACAAAAGATGGTGTTTTAGTCTCACAAAATTCCTCTGGATCTGTGTTCACAATATATAATTTAAGTCGTAGCCATGAAGGTTATTATAGATGTCTTGCCAGTAATGATAAAGGTGCTCTGCTGAGTAAAGCTGTTAAGATAGACATTTCGTGTAAGTATTTTTGTAGCAATGATTATAAGGTGGAATAAGTTTTCATTCCTTTTATACCCAATCTGATTAAAACACAGATCCTATTTCGTTTTGTTTTTGATATATAGTTCAAAATTTTCATTTACTTGTCTTTAATACACTAGGACCTGGAAGAGTTGTTATCATTGACTGGTTCTGAATACTGTGAGGGATTAGCCAATGAAATGGTCTGTTACGGCAAGTTGTTGGTCAGAGGGTCAAAAGCTGCTCATTTGACTCCCACTACAACTTGTCAGATCTTCATGTAGTATAAGCCATCCAAAGTAGAAAAAAACAATATGAATATGTATATTAATCAGATTTTGTATACTTACACAGCACATGGGACTCAGACAATTTATTTTCTAGTAACTCAATTTGTTTCCAGTTCTTCTGATTGAGAACTTCTGTTTCTAAAGATATGATTAAACATTAGCCTGTTTATTTTGGCATATAAAAAAACACTATTTCTGCAGCTTTCAGAGGTGACTTCATATTTGAGTACGCACAGAGAATGACAGGATTATTAACTCTTAATCTTGAGTACCATTGTAAATGGTGCTTTTGCCTGAGAAATCTGTTTCATCCTGTTTTACAGTCCCTCAAATAGTACCGGGTATATGTTGAAATTTAATCATGAAATGTTTTTCAAGAAAAAATACATAATTGGCATTGGGTAATGGAACATTGAATGACATAATATTGCCATGGTAAATTTACTGCATACATGCAGGCGCGGATCCAGGATTTTTTGCAGGGGGGGGGTCTAGGTTTGATAATTGCGGTGGGCATCCCACCCCCGCCAGCCCCGAAGGCGCTCAACCAATTTAGTAAATTAGATTCAATTTGGTGCATTCTGACGGATTTCCAGAAGGTAAATTCCAAAATTAATGGTCTAAAAATCGCCAATAAAATCGCATAAAAAAAATTTTCAAGCCTGAGCGGGGGGGGGGGGGGGTCGGGACCCCCTGGACCCCCCCTCTGGATCCGCGCCTGACATGCATTTGTTTAAAGGGTTAAAATTTAGGATGTTAAAGAATAAAATTAATTGCACAAATTGCTGCGTGCAAATACCTGTATTGAGTAAAACAATTAATATTTATATCCTGTTTTGCGGAAGATAAAAATGAAATATTCTTTTAATGAACATTTTCTTGAAATGATTTAAAAATAAATAGGCCTACAAAGAGGTACGAAACAGTGTTTAACGGAATACAGGACATTTTGAAGGATTTTGAAAGAGATTCTAACCCTTTTATTTTCCCAGTTACTCATATACATCAGCTTAGCTTTCAGTAATCAAGTAAACACTAAGAAAGAATTTTAGCAGGGTTCAATAACTTTAACCTAATTTGTATTCATGTGCATCAACTCCTTTTACTGTATGTATTTAACTCAAGTGATCTATTTCAACAGATTAAATGTATTAAACTAACCTCTTTAACCGCTGTGGCAATTCATAGCATTCTGATCTAAATAGACAGGGACTTTAATTAGGATCTTTTTTTTTTCATTTTTCAACTACCGTAAATGTAGAATATTACTATTGAAGAAAATTCCTACTTATTTGGAAGAGATAAAAAAAAAAAGTATAGTCCTATTATAATAGTGCATATAATTCATGTTACAGGCATTTTAGGCCTCATTTGTACTAGGAGAAGGTGCCACTACCTTGACTAATGTTTTCACATTTAGTTTATTTTATGGTACATATAAATGATTGAATGGAATTAGAATTGTCGGGTTGATTTTGTTTCTCATTCGATTTACGGTTGAAGTTGATTCATTGTACAAGCGAATGCTTTATTTTCATATGCATGTAGATGATTTACATCCATACAATATGTTTTATTGATATAAAAATCATTAATCTTACTCACATTTTCCAGACAAAGGTTTTGGCTAGGAATAAGTGAGAGAGAGAAATGGGATTTAACGTCCACTCGACACAAACTAGGTCATTTCGGGACTAACATATGGTTTTAATTTTATTTCAATAATTCGCTTGCCAGTAGGGGTCTTTAGCAGTGGTAGGAAACAGGAGTACCCAGAGAAAACCCATTACCCATATTGTACAGACAGGTTTGGTAGAAACTTTCATTAGGACAGATTCTAATATCAATCCAAAGAAAGATTAGAAAAGTGCTTCTGAAGACAAATTCAGAAATTGTATAAGAAAGAAATATATATACAAGTGCACATACTGAATTAAGATGGAAAAGGGTATTTAATAATGTTGCCTTGAAATCCTTATACGGCATGTTGCCTTGTTTTCTTATATATCGGAACATTTTTTTGTAAAGAAATATATCGTTAAAACTTGTTAAAGATAAGTCGTGGTGGGGTACCTAGTTGAGTACCCTATATTTTAGATGATAGGGACATTGAGTGGTTTTTGAGTGCTGATAATCCAGGCAGCTGAGCAGTCTCAAGTATGACTGATTTAAAGACATTATAAATAATACTCTTACACATGTTGAAGGTTGATGAACATAAAAATGCTGAGGTGCTACAACTTGTACATTATTGATTAAAATATATTGATGTATTACTAAAGATGATTAATATATAATTATCAATAATTAACCATCTTAATTACATAGAGATGCCTCATCATATATAGAAAGAGACCTTTTGATCTACTTTGTTCCACATGACTAATATTTTACTTCGGGCTACATAGACACAATATGAAAAACACTAGAATAAAAAATATATATATTTTTACTGATATATCCTTTGGGAACAGCCTACACGATTTGATTGTACAGGTTTTACTTTACAAAAGTGTTGAATAGTTTTGACCTACTTGTGGCAGACTAAGTTTATCGTTGATGTCACCTGGGTCATCAGTTAATTTATACCTGATTTACACAGTATTTTTGCGTGTTTATTGATTGTTTCGTACTAAACTAAATAATATACATGTAGATCTTTCTGTCTAAAGCAGCTTATTAAGTAGTAAGCGATGTACAGTGTATAACACTTTTATTTATAAATGATTAATTGTGGACAAGAGGCCAATATCAAATAGAGCGTTGTCATGAATCAATGATGATGTCTGATCAAATGAACTGAACCTAGACAGTTTAACATTCATAAGCTTGAGGATACTTACTTGTATACATAAGACATTGGAATCTTAAATTTTTCATTGCTTACTTAATCTGATACATGTATATTGGAAGTTTGGAAAGCATCTTATCCTGCTCAGACAATTTAAGTAATGATGCAATATTGGTATTTGTTGCTAAACTATCCAATTTCTTCCAGCTTAATACATACTAATATGTACTCAAATTGAATATTTGACATTTAACGATACATTATGGGAGATAAGATAGAGAGCTGGCAGTTCTAACTTTCTAACCATAATAGTTAAAACTAGATAGTCTAAAGGTAATTTGCTGAAAATTTCAGACAAATTGATCCACTATGAGCCTCGGTCATCATTACTAAAATCATTAATATAAACAACATTGATTTAATTATCAATGGCTGTTAAGTGGCATATAGGAAATTGAGAGTTTACTATAATCTGGATAAGTTGATTAATGTCTAATTGATAATTTAGATAACATTTCAGGCCTAAAGAAAGACTTGTAATAAGCAGATTACCCACTATTACCCACTGCCATCAGGCTTATGATATGACATTACTATCCAGCCTCATGAAGATATGAAGATGATAAATGATTATTTGTTTTTCTAATGTCAGTCACACAATAAACACTAACATGACAAAGTAAAGTATAGGTCATGTAGAGATACCACGAAAATACTTTAAATGCCAATGCCATGGTCTGTATTTCCCTCAGGATGTCAGTGAATTCTTAAGTTAGAAAAAACTTTTGACACAAATACATTTATTGCTCAGAATAGAAATATTTGATAAAACAAATGAAATATTATTAGTGTGAATATATTCTTGTGTGGTTTTATAATCTCCTCTGTCCCTTCTTAGGTATGCATTTTTGAGACAGAGAAAGAGACCCACTCACACAAACTAGATCATTTCAGGACTAGATTTTTTTCGGAGATAAAAGTGTAGTGCAATGAATGAAAAACCAAAATTGCTAGTGAAGTCAGCATAATTGTGCCAAAATTGAACTGTTTTGTACACTGAAATTACATAAGTCACTTTTCCTCTGTAGTTTCCAATTTGATCAGCTGGAATTATCAAAGAATTACAAAAAAAGCATTGAAATGAATAATGAATGTACTGTATGTTATGCTTAATTAATCAAAGAGTTAAAACATTTAATGAATTAAAACATGTAATGGTTTTCATGTTACATGTGCATTAAGCAGGCCATGTGTACAAAAAGATATTGATTGACAAAAGCAACTGTTTATTAGTGAAAACCTTTACTGTCAACATATTGCAGGTTGTAATATAAATAGTTATATTGTAACAAAAGAGCAAAAGGGTTCATATTATTGTCATTATATAATGCATAGTAAAATAGGCCAGCTCTATGTATAAAAAAGTACAAATGTACAAATGTTTTATATTATGTTACCTAACCAGTGGGTGTAGAACATTAAACACCATTTTATATCATTTTCATGTAGACATATTGTCGTTGCCCCTCTGTCTTCTGTCCACAAACAAATGTCCACTCTACAAGTCACAATTTTTATCCGATTTTAATGGAACTTGAAAAATAGGTTTATATCCCAAGGATCTCGGGTTTTTTCATATTCGGGCACATTTCTTTCATATTTCTTTCATATTTTTAGCTTTTAGTCCCTCTAGAGATCACAATTTTTATCTGATTTAAAAGGGTGTTTATATATAATCACCATTACACCAAAATGATGGTTGAGTTCAAATTTCATGAAAAACGAACCAAAACTGCCTAACAAAATGACTGCTCCTTGTAGGTAAATAGTGTAAAAGTATAGAACATACAGGTTGTGGACTCCCTCTATTATAATAGAGGTCACAATTTTGATTTTGACAAAACTTTACTTTTATGTTTATATCACAATGATCTCGATTCTTTTTGATTTTTGCACATATCGGAACGAAACTTCCTGGATTATGGCCCCTGATTGTTTGAAAAAACTTGTTTTATTGTTCTGGAACCTTCTAGACGTCACAATTTGTATTTAATTTTTAAAAAAACGTTTAAACATATCACCTTTACACCCTAATGATGATTGAGTTCAAATTTTGTAAAAATCTGATAAAAACTGTGCGACAAAACTAAAAGGGCCACTCTTTGTATGCAAATAGTTTCAAAGTACATGTGTGTATACAAAGGTTGTGGACCCTCTAGAAGTCACAATTTTTATCCGATGTAACTATCAAGATTAAGAACCCTGATTGTTTGAAAAATCACATTGTTAATTTGTTGTCCCTCTTGAGGTCACAATTTTTATCCGATTTACAAAATGTTTAAATATATCACCATTACAAACTAATGAGGGTTCAGTTTGAATTTCGTGAAAATCAGACCAAATCTGCCTTAGAAAATGACTACTCTTTGTATGCAATTAGTGTAAAAGTATGTAATACCAAGGTTGTGGACCCTCTAGAATTCACAGTTTTTATCGTTTTTTGATGAAACTTGAGAAATATATGTTTATATCAAAAAGTTGTCCCTAAGAAGATATTTACTGAATACTCTTCGAACACGAAGAGGTGAAATTCTAGCAAGCATCTTCAAGACTAATATTCCAATCATAGTCCAATCTGTTTGTAATTTTTCGCCTTATGACATTGTGTCTCTCACCACATACATGATTTCAAGGTAACCTTGTTACTGTACAACTCTATTATTCATGAATACTTCATCCAAATCATTTTAATTGCTTTGTTAATATATTTTTTAGATATGGATCAGTTACAAGGTAGTGCTGTAGAAGTGAAAAAAGTTGGTCAAGGCAATGCTGTGATTTTAAATAAACCTAATATAAATAGTGTTCCTGATCCGAGGATAGAATGGCTTGAAAATGAAGCAACCATGTCTAAAGAAGATATGTACCATCAAATATCATTAAATCAAGATTTTATTTTATTGGCTGTAAAAATGACGAGTAACAATAAACAATATAAAGCTATTGCTTATAATGTGGCCACAAGTGAAAGGCTTGAAAAATTCTACAATTTAACAGTTACAGGTATATCATTTTAACTCTGTCCAGTCTTGCAAATTTCAGTGATATTTATCATTCTATGGTTGTATTAATGCTGATAAAGACAAAAAAGGAAACCGTGCACCTTTGTATCCAGTTAAAATACCTCAAAAAGCTAACTACCATCATGGTCATTATCTAATCATCTTATGTCAGGGAATTAATCAGGGCCATTTGTGGTGCTTTGCTCTTTTATAAAATAACAGATAGCTGGTGGTTTGTTATAGGTAATTCTGTAGTAAGACACCAGTTATATCAGATAGTTATAGACAACATCGATTAGTCTTTCATCTCATTAATCACCATGGTTATTTTATTTTTTGAACAGGTATTAAATTTGACATTACATTTAATATATATATATAGACTTAAGATAACCATGCAGTATTTTATTATATCGCAGTGAACAAAGTTAGGGTTGTGAAAATACATGTAGGCTCTATTGTCCGTTCTGATTTTGTTTCTATACCATTTGCTGTGCATGGCTTATCTTGTTGATTAACAAGAACACAGAGATTGCTCATCCCTGTACCTTTAAAAACATATTGTGCAGGATATTGATCGCTGAGTTTTCTTCTTGTTTGCATCTGGAAAAAAAGGATTATGTGACTGTCGATACATGTAGGTCTCATTTACACACATTGATTAAATGTTTTAGATTACAGGTAATGAGATTTATTCAATGAAATTGGTCATTAAGTGTTTTTCCAATCCACTTACATTCATCGTGCACATTTATAGTTTGGTCTTGTTTTTATACAGCTTCAGGTGATCCTAGTTCCCATATTTCACCACAGTTTGTAGTTCAACCTCAAAATACCTTCGCTACAATAGGTGATAAACAAGTTCAACTAGAATGTGTTGTTAATGCAAGGTGAGATATTCTTAATTTGATTTATTGAAAATAAATTTGGTTTATCCATTTTTGAATAATTTTGATTAAATAAAAATAATTCAAATTTTGAAAATTGCACTGATGTATTTGATTGGGTGTTCTTGCAAGTGAATTTGAATAAATTTAGTTTAGTTATGTCCAACTCAATACATACAATATAAATGTATAAAATTCAGATTTATTAATGCCCCTCATTTTCAAATTATGTGTGCAATGGGAGGGAGAAGAATTTTACATGGGCAGTGACAAGTGTTCCTGTTTGTTTTGTACATATATTTTATATAATTTAAATGAAAAATGTTATTTTATGAATTTCAAAAAGACCTATCAACAGTTTGAGAATTGATTGGTATGTATATAGAGGATCAACTAGAACACAAATACAACAGAATAATAGGTATATCATTAGTGCCTTTAAACGTCAACTCTTCATACAGAATCCAATAAAGAGTGATGAAGGAATGTATGAATGTGAAGCTAGATTAGATATAATTGGTGGACCAACTTACACTCCTATAACAGCTGAAGCTAATATCACAATTAGAGGTAAAATGATTTGCAAGTGTTATTTTGACAGACATTTTGTATTCATGGTTATTATTCCTAGCAACAAAAATTTAACTCCAAAGAAGAATGACACTTGAGTCTTGTTCCAAAATTTATTTGATGAACACCATACCCCATTTTTGGCTAATTAAGTCATTTTGATTATAGATTAACGATATTTTAATATTTGTGCACTTATATATAGATACTCTTTCCCATATTCAAAGAATATGAAATGTTTTTATAAAGGGGATAGTGCAGATGTCGACATTTATAGATCTCTTTAGGTCGGCCATTAATATAGATTTTAAAGATGGGTTATTTAAGAGTTAAATCATCCTATAAAAGGTCTTTACTTTTGTAATAAATGTTATATAAATTATTATTTGGACATTTTTTCAAAGTCAACTCAAATGGCCGAGTTTTAGAAATTTAACAATAAAATGGATAACCAAGGCTGTGAAAATAAATGATCTATGTAAAATCTTCAATATACATTTTTCAGTATCTAATTTTTAACTACAATAGCAAGACTATTGTGTATAATGTATGTTTAAGCTTTCATCTAATTGCAAACAAAAATGTGGACATACATACATTGACCTCCTTATTTCTACTCAATATTTTTAAGTTATTTAAAATTGTAGTGCACAGACTCCAAATTAAATCTGTGACATTTTTGAAAACATTTTGTTGATTATGTAATAGAATATCATTGACATACTGCAGTCATACAATATTGTTATTGTGTAAGCAGGTTCAACATGCTTGTCAAAACAAGTTGGTGTTTTTAATCTGTTTTAGAAAACATGCTATTTAAATGAATAAAAGGTAACATCATATTATTGAAGTAGTCTTGAAAATCAAAGATTATAGTGAAGTACGGTATGTCCTGTTTGAGTCACTCGATATTATCTTGTGGAATAAATATTCATCGAATTTAACAATACCATTACTAAATACCATGAGAAGAGATATCAAGACATCAGTTTCTGTCTATCAAGGGAGGGTGGCCAACCGAGACGTCTAACACATGCTTGAGTTTGGTCCCATGTTTGTACATGTTATACAAATCACGATCCTATGGAATACAATTACTGCTTATTACTGAGCGGCGTTTCGACTAGGCTTCTCTAGTCGTTATCAAGCAGTGATAAAATCTAAAAATGAGACCGGTCAATATATACATGTACACAGCAATACATACTTAATGCTGCTGACACACCAGAGATCTCCCTTAATTTACATGTACCTAAAGGGAATCTAATTTTGTACATGATATGTTCTGGAGTAGTGAAGACTGTCTAACCTTGAAGGTTTTCCCCGGGTACTCTGGTTTCCTAACACTATTAGGACCCTATAAACAAACAAATTATAGTTAGTCTCAAAATGAACTGTTGAAAGGATGTTAAACCCCATTTCTCTCAACAGTTTTTGTCCACTATACATATTGAGAAATGATTCATTTCCATCTGAGATTGTTTGAATGGGTTATTTGCTAGATATTTAATTCAGAATCGTTGAGACAAATGATGTTGTGGTAGCATCTTTTTCATATTTCTTAATGATATTTAAATATTTTTTCATACCAGCTGTACCTCGGATAGTTACACAATTAGATGGTATAATGGAGAAAGATTTCAGTGAAACAGCTATATTAACATGTCAAGCAATAGGAACACCTGAACCAACCTTGCACTGGTATTTTAATGGCCGTGCTGTGGAGACTCTTACTACTGGAAGGTAAGCTTCATGTAAATTTCAGTGTAGTTTTTAGACAATGTATAGTCATTCGGATGGTATATTAAAGCAAGGACCAGTGTACACGTTGGTGTGCATGTAAAAAAAAAACCTTTAAAGTTGGAATTCGATATATTTTATTATATAAAAGTAGGCCGCAGTGGCAAAACTTCCCTGTAGCACACTGTTCGGAATGTGCCTGTCTTCATTATCCCTGTACTTGAACCCAATTCCGTTTATAGTTACACAAATAGGCCAGAAGTCTATTTAACACTATTTGTCCCAAAACTGATTTATTAGCAAAGTGTCCATTTCATTCCAAAAGGTTGTAATATTAATTCAAAGAATTTCATTTCATTTTAAATGCCCGTTTCAATCATCATCAGAATCATACTTTTTAAAAACATCATCAGATTCATACTTTTTAAAAAACATCATCAGATTCATACTTTTTAAAAACATCATCAGAATCATACTTTTTAAAAATATTTCTCTCAGGGAATTAATATCAGATCGCTTTTTGTTTCATAGACATTTTGGTTTTGAAAATGGAACATTAAAGATAATGAATGTAGACTTACCAGATGCTGGAATATATCAGTGTTTTGCTCGAAATGATGTTGGAGAAGACTCTGGATCAACGTGGCTACAAGTCAATAGTATGTATATTTATCATTCCTGCTTAGAAACCAGTCATTTGATTAATATTTTTGTAATTGTAAACGTTGTAAACTACAACAATGTATCTGTAGTCTAAACTTTAAAAATCCAGCCTGTTTTTGAACCACCATAATCCAGTGTATCTTTTGCATCAGTATTTACTACTACTACTACTACTTAGTGTTTAACGTCTGCTTCCACATAAGTGATATCGCAGACAAGACTTAGGAGAGCCGAAGCTGATTCCTGTTTTTTAGAATATGATTTTGCAATCTTTCCATTTGGCTTTAAGCCATGGATTGGGTTTAGTGTGAAGTTCTTCCCTTTATTTATTAAAAAACATATCATTTGGTAGATGATCTCGTTTGCTTCTGGGTTGGTTGGTGTCATCGTTTGGGGTTAGTGTTTAGGTGCCAGACCCGTCTTATCGTGGCCTCCCCTTACTCCACTATCCCTCATCAGTATTTAACATTGCATGTCAGTATAACAGTTATTGTATTATGGGTCCATATATTAATGTATAATGTACAGTGCTGTGTGTTGTGTATCTATTATTGTATATTGGGTCATTGTGTATTGAACAGTATGTATATTAAATAAGTGTATATTCGGTTATTGTGTATTGAACAGTATGTATATCAAATAAGTGTATATTCGGTTATTGTGTATTGAACGGTATGTATATCAAATAAGTGTATATTCGATTATTGTGTATTGAACAGTATGTATATCAAATTAGTGTGTATTTGGTTATTGTGTATTAAAAGTATGTACATTCTTAAACAAAGTATTACATATTTGATTCTAGTGTATATTAGAATGTGTAATATATGTATGTTCCTGAAGACAAAAGAAATGATAACCTTTTCTAAATTGTAGGTTCTCCTCCTAGACTGACCAGATCACCCAGTAATTTAACAATAGTAGAAGGACGTGAAGCAAGATTTCCTTGTGAAGCCTCAGGGGCACCGCAGCCTGTTATATCATGGGTTAAAGGTAAGTTTAATGGAATAATACATGTAATTATTAACTCTTTGAACACTGACCTTACATGGGGTGTTGCACGTCCCTCCCTGGATTTACAGGACGTCATATTAATTATGACGTCAACGTAATTGGAGCTTGAAAACGCCCCAAGCTGCAAAACCGACATTTCGGGTATATGCGATACAACGTTAAGCCGGTTTTGCGTCATTTCGGGTTCTAAGGATTAAAGGCAAATTAATATTTATATTTCCAGTTTACTCTTATCTTTATCTTTTTAAATTCATCTGCTGCTCTATTTTATCAATTTGATCCACTGAATTCTTCTAGATTAATTATCTTTTTATATATTATGTACTTTGATTTTCAGTAACAAATGTTGGTGATCAAACTATTGTTAGTGGTGGTAGTATTCAGGTATTAGAAAGAGCATTGTTGATAACAACTGCCCAGAAATCAGATACAGCTATATATAGATGTATTGCGACTAATTTAAAGGGAGAAGCAACAGATGAAGCTCAATTACAAGTTATCAGTAAGTTCAGGTTCAAGTACCTGTTACATCTTAAAATAATGATCTATATCGAAATGATTGTTATGATAGTTTATATTGGTTATGTAAATCCTTTAGAGCACTCGATCACCGCCTAGTTTTCAGTGAGGGACCTGATAAAAGTGACTATTTTCAACTTAATTTCAACTTTTTATTTGCATATTATGTCCATTAAGAACAGTATACAAAACATACATAAACATCAACATACATATGAATTTGATACTGTTTGTAATCTTTCCTAGCAGGCAATAACAGGCTGATTCTATTACTGTACTTGGTGATTCTGAGTCTAGAAGCTCGCCTGCTACTCCACCAGACAATTATCCATTGCTATGTCTTTAAAAGTGTATCACTGATGTTCAGATGGTTGCTTGAGACTGAGAATCACCTATAAATTTATTAACAGGCAACACTTTAATGGACCCTGTGTTTATTTGGTAGTGGAATTTTATCATTGGCTTTTAAATAAACATGGTTTCTGCATCCTATACCATCAAGCATTTCTTAACGGCCAGCAGAATAGAAAGACAAATTGATTTTAAAAGTTTGTTCATGTGGCAAATTCATACGATCTACAATTTCGACAAGGATGAAATATTTTCTTGTGTTTTAGATCAAATCTTAGTGTAGAAATAAAATCTAAAATAACAATCAGCAACTTTGTGTGTTACAAGTGCCCAGTTTACCACGTTTTGTTTACAGATTAAAGGTATTTCGGCAAATAAACAAACATAGGCCTGTCTTTATTTACTTCATTGAAAAAAAAAAATAATCAACAATATTGTTATTATTCCAGAGTTGACCAAGCTCCATGTTTATTGATTGTTATTGAATAAAAGATGATTTTGTTTATTTTCAGCAAAAACTCAAATCGTTCGTCCCCCACAAAATACAACGGCGATATTAAGTACATCAGTAACATTAGAATGTGGAGTTAAGAATGATGATTTGATAACACCACAGTGGCAGTGGTATTTCTATAAAAGATCAACACAAGAAGAAGAGACTATAGTTAGTTTGGGTCATAGATTAATCACCAACGATGGTAGTCTAATTATTAGCGGTGTATCTGGTATTGATATAGGGAAATATAAATGTTTTGTTATGTCGGAAGGTGGTAATGACAGTCGTATTGCAACATTACTAGTTGTTGGTAAGTATTTTTTCGTTGTTAATTTTTCTTTCTGTTCTCAGTAACTTAATTTTAGAGAGAACACTTAACTTTTGTTGGATGGTTGATTGAATGATTAACATCATCAGAGTTTATGTCAGTATAACAAAGATGTACAGACAAGATTTTCATCAATTCTGTTCTGAATCTGCGTATAAGGATGTCCACAAATAATTGATCTAGTCAATGTCTCTTTTGTTTTCATTGATAGAATTGAAGTCTTTTTACTCATTGGATAAAAATATATTGATGTGATTATGGCTTGATATTTGTGCTATATGTATATTGTTCTTTGTTTAACAGAGCTACCAAGTGCTCCAGTAATATCTTCAGTGGTACTACATAGTACACAATCAAATAGTGTTATTGTTAGTTGGAGTCCTACATTTGATGGTAACAGTCCTATAAGGCGATATGTTATTAGTTATATAGTCAACGATCAAGGTAAACTAATATATATTAAACAATATTTAGATCCCTTCTAAACATTGTTTTAAAGAATTGGAATTAAGTTCTTGTTAATACATTTCTTTTATGTATGAATTCCAACTGCATATCCTGAAGATTTGTTACAGATATATCACAAGTTCAATAATATTATTGTTACATATTGATTTTATAGATATTATATGTATGTCAAATCTATATTTCATTTATTTCAGCTGGTGCTACCCCTGAGAATGCAAGATGGGATCCATATCCAGCTATTATACCACCTAATGTTACTACCTATGTTGTATCTAATCTACGTGCCTCACGTTATTATACATTCCGTGTCAGTGCCATCAATGCTGTAGGTGAAGGTCAACCAAGTGTGGGTAAACCTAATCCACCTATTCAGCTACCACCACAACGTAAGTCATTCAATAGTATACACAAAACGTGCGCAAATCTGATGACATTAACGTTTCAATTTGTTTCTTGTACAATATTGACATCTAACATATTTTTGTTCAGATCGCATGATCTAATTGACTTATTAAATTGTTTGAGTTTATTTTGTAATGAATTATAGGAATTTTAATCCAATAAAATTTTATTAACATATTAAAAAAAAAAAACATACGTCACTGAATATTAATAATGACCTTGTTTTTCACAGCTCCAAATGCTCCTCCAAAAAACTTCTACTGCAGTCCACGACCAAATAAAGAGATATTAGTACAATGGCAACCACCAGAAGAAGATACATGGAATGGTGATTTAACAGGATATCAGATACGTTATAAAGTGGATGGTCTCCCCGATTCTGCAGAAAATAGACAGAATGTTACCAGTTGGTCAACAACGAATTATGTTTTACGAAGTCTTGTGTTTCACAAAGAATACCATGTGAAAATAGCTGCTATGAATATCAAAGGTGTTGGAGTATTCAGTAATGTATTTAAAGTTTGGACCTTGGAAGGGAGGCCAACTTCTCCGCCAAGAAATGTTTCCTTTGAGGCTATTAATTCAACAACAATACGAGCAAGTTGGTTGTCTCCAGATCCTCTTGAAATTAATGGAGTAAACCAGGGATATACTATAGAATTACGTCGTCAATCAGTACCTCAAATGGAAAGAGCTATTTTTGTGCCTTCTAATGCAGATAATCCACTAGGTCCTATGTCCAGTGAAATTTATGGATTATTAAAGTATACACAATACATTATACGGATAACTTGTCGTACAACTCAAGGTTCAGGACCAGCTAGTGAGGAACAAACAATTCGTACACAAGAAGATGGTTAGTATAGTCCAAAACATTTTCCACATATATTTCTTTACTCTCTAACGATAGTGACAATGATACTTTCTGTCCAGATTCCTATTTATTATGGTAGTAGTGTTACTATTTAAACAGTCTTCCCTAAGTATTATAGAAATGGGGTTTAATTACTGTTTACTCATTTCAGCATTAGCATAATGTACTAGCGCTTGGCCATTTGCACTGACAAGATGGGATTCACTGATAGTACTTACTTATAGCAACCACTTAAGTTTCATTAATTTTTTGGTTCAGTGGATATTTTGACTTGATTAATATTTGTTAATATTCTACTTTTATTTAATATAGTACCTGGTGCAGTAGGTGATCTCAAATTTGATCAGATATTGGATAGTTCTGTACGAGTGAACTGGTCGGTTCCTGCTGAAGTAAATGGTATATTAGAAGGTAAAATTGATTATAACATTTGCCTTATTGATCTAAATTGTATATTATGTTATCTTTATGATAATCTAGTTACATGTATTGGTTAAGATTATTAGTTTTGAGAACATTTTATCAATTGATAATGAAATGACCTGGAGGGTAAAATACATAAACACACTTTCAGAAATGATAAATTGATAAAAGATATCTGTTTTAAGCAAATGACTGATTTTATAGAATATCTTTTTTTGAAATCCATTAACTGACTTTATTTCAGCAATAAAATGTACAAGGCTTGTGGATTGAATCTTGAAACATTTAGATCCCCAATTTTTCTGAATTTGTGCCCATAATCTTAATTTGAACAAATATATACAAATGTCGAAAGGGCCTCTTAATTTCATGCATCAATAGTTTTGTTTTAATTACAGGTTATACTTTGTTATATGAGAAAAAGAATCAGTCTGACACCCGACAACAAATAGATCTACCTCCATCTTTAACAACCTATACAATAAGACGATTAATACCGGTAACAAATTATACTATATATGTATATGCCAGTACAAAGAAAGGACCTGGACCATCGAAATCAGCTGATATAGAATCCAATGTTCCACCAGGTAAATTAAGACTGTTCACTATATTTTTTCATCACTAAAAAGCTGTAGCAAGAAAAATTCAGGATTTAATGTGATTGATTCGAAGTGGGCTAAATCCAAAAATGCTTGTTTGAAACAGACAACCCCATTCATAGCCGCAAAACTGAATACTGTAATTGGTAGTAAAAATTCCATGTAAATGTTTATTCTATTATTTTGTTTTTGTAGAGAAACCTGGTCCTCCACGCAATCTTGGTATAACTAACATAGAATCAACTTCTGTACTTATACAGTTCGGACAAGGTTATAATGGTAAAACCTCTATTACGCTGTGGGTTGTTGAGGCTCTTGTGGGGTCAGGTACAACTTGGCAGGAGATATACACTATATCTGATCCAACAGCAAGTCAAATAATTGTCCTGAACTTGACCCCTTTCACTCGATACAGTTTCCGTATTATTGCTGTAAATATTGTGGGTAGAAGTAACGCTAGTGAACCAACAAGATTTGTTCAAACCAAGATGGCTGCACCGGGTATTCCACCTGGGAATGTAACTGTTAGAGCTCTCAATTCAACAGCTCTTAGAATCAGTTGGACGGTAAGTAGTTTATATTGTAATATATACTGAGACGCAATGAAAACACACCACTGACTTGACAGCAAGGGCTAGCAACACATATTGCAGCAGAATTGTGATTTTTGACGTGATTGTAAGTTGGATATTTATCGACACAAAAACGTAATCCATGCAGCAGAAATGTGATTTTGACGTGATTGTAAGTTGGATATTTATCGACACAAAAAAGTAATCCATGGAGGCTGTAACAACTTTATATTGGAAAGTTTGCATAAGAGATCAAAATGCAAAGTCGGTAACTTGTGTCTCAACCTCTAGCATCAACACACACCATGCATTGTCACAGTATGTAGGACATAAACCTCGGAATGGTTGCTGATGGGATCCTTTTCTTCTCTCTTTTGGCAAACTTAGAAGAAGAACATTCAATATTGTCCAGCAGATGCTCAATTCATGTTATATTAGGAGATAGTGATGGCCTTAAGAGCACTGCCACGTTGAATGAAATGTACTGATATGATGACATCTGAAAAGTATCCACATCCTTCCATCAGTTTCGGCATTGTGTGATGCCATCCAAATCTTTAGACCATGTTTATGGTTCTCATGCCCTTCTTTGTTGGCCCCATTGGTGCAAAAAAGTATATTGTTAACCCCCTATTCAATTGTATGATTTATTTTTTCAGCCTGTACCTCGACATGAGTGGCATTCTGAAGACATTGGTTATAATCTAGATTATCGTATGACACCTAATAATAGTACTATAACTGATTCTACGTTTACTACACATAAAATAGTTAATGGTATGAATGTAGAGAGTTATATATTGACTAATTTACAAGAATGGATAGAATATGATGTACGAATGTCATCGTATAATACAGTTGGCACCAGTTTGTCTGGTCCTGTCACTACAGAACGTACAAGAGAATCAGGTGAGATACATACAGCTGCTTCTATATTCTAGCACTAAATAAATAATCATGTTTTTTTAAAGCAATATTTTATTCAGATTATAGAAACTGATAAACTATGGATAATTTTCTGTTGTAGAATATGTATCTTCTTGGATATATTTATAAAGCAAAATGTTAAAAGTTACTATCTTTATTTATTATAGTACCTAGTGCAAGTCCTAGTAATGTAGAAGCATTACCGTCATCTTCTACTAGTATTAATATAACCTGGGGTCCAGTACCTTTCTTACAACAGAATGGTATGATACAAGGCTATAAGGTAAGAAACTCGCAATAAATAGATTAACAGTAGATATAAAAATATGGTATCAGTCAGAAGATGTCAACATTGATTCAAACATAAATAGTTGTATTTAAGTTAAGAAGATTTAATTGGAATCATAATATTAGCCTACATTGTTCCATGAGACAGATTTTTTGTTGTTCACGAAAAAAGAATCACACTAAAATAAATAGAACTTTGTATGTTTCCCAATTGTTATATAAGATTGTTATTGATGAAATTTAGGTTGAATATCAATCTGAAGCAGAAGGAATACCAGCTAAATATGAAGATGTAGAAGGCAATGCATCTATGGGATTAGTATTAACAGGTTTAAGAAAATTTGTAACGTATCAGATAAAACTGCAGGCTTATACTAGAATGGGAGATGGTGTACTTAGTCAACCAGCTGTAGCACAAACAGAAGAGGACTGTAAGCATACATATTTACTTGTAAATTATTTGAATTAAAATTTGGTTCATTCAATTTGAATGTAGTGTGACTATTTTAAAAGATGAGAAGGATTGAACATAGAATAGCCAGTCAGAGATATAGGTATGCACTGGTAAGCCTGGTAGATGATAGACATTGAGAGCGTGAGCAATGTGGTTTAACGTCCACTGGACACAAACTAGATCATTTCGGGACTAACACTTTGTTAAGTTTTATTTCAATAATTCACTTGCGCATAGAGTCTTTCGCAGTGGAAGGAAACCGAAGGACCCGTAGAAAAACCAACAAAGTTTAACTTTAAATTAAATTGTATTTATTAGAAAAATTAAATCCAAATGTTTTCTATACTTTCAGTACCCGGTCCCCCAATTATAATATATTTTCCGATGGTTAACTATAGTGCTGCCCAGATAGTATGGAATCCTCCAAGTGAACGTAATGGTATTATTACGGGATATAAAGTGTCATATAGAAAGAAATCTGATAATATAGATATTAGTTCGGTAGAGCTGGGTCATTCTACATTAGATCATACAGTAACTAATCTAACTAGAGAAACCTACTATATATTTACTGTAGTAGCTAGAACAAGATTAGGATGGGGTGAGAGAGCTGAGGTTGAAGTCTATACAATGGTTGATAGAGGTATGTAATATTGATAATGATTTTAAATCTGGTTTAACAATTTGAATAAAATGAAATGGACTTTAACATCCTAAAGTTATGTACCAACAGAGCTAATGAAGACTGACATTATCAATGACTAGGTATGCAATTTTGATTGACTGACATACAAGTATAATACTGCTTTATGATCTTGAGTTACAAAACTTCGTGCAGTTTGATTTTGAGTTACAAATCTATCACTTGTGTCCTTACAACTTAATCTGAAGGTTTACAATTGTTGAGAAATAATTATGATCGTTTGTTGGTGTGAAGCCCCAAAAGCTAATTGAGTTTCTGGCTGAATGGCACCCGAGTTGAATTATGCCATAAGTAACAAACCTCTTTTTATTGCATATAGTCAGATCCATGTTAACGCTAGATCACTGTAGTGATCACCTTGTTACTAGTCACCTGTATTATTAGCAAGAAATCTTCAAATTATTTTAATGCTTCACAAACTTGGAAGCTACTAACAGGCTCATTGATGATAGTATAGAACAAAGATGGGCTTTTTAGTCAACAATTTTACTCCCAATTCTTTTCTGTGATCCGTAATTCCACTGAGATTTATCCTTTTTCAATATAGATAATGAGGACCATAAAGGCTTTTTAGATTTTAACATTGTTTTTTTTCTATTAACAGCTAGACCAGATAGTCCATCTAAACCACAGATTGGTAGTTCTCAGGTTTATTCTCGAAATGTTACGATAAGTTGGAGTCCGGGTAATTTTAACTATGGTCCACTGAGAAACTATACAATACAGTATAAGCCACGTAATGGTGACTGGATTACCTATCCCAAGAAGACTCCACCACATGAATCATCCCACACAGTTACAGAGTAAGAATTCCATTACTTCTCATTATTTGTAAATCATTAAATTAGACATATTATTTCCATTTAAAATCATAACATTCCAGATGATGTCATTACAGTAGGGTTTATTCCAACAAAGAATCTTTTATTAAATATTATTGTTTTATTCAATAGAATCTAAAAAATTGTATTTAAAAATATCCTTTTTATCACTTATTTTTAGTTCTTGGATATTTTGAATCCAGTTAATGTGGGAACTTTAATCCCAATATGGAGTCGCCGTGCTGAATTAGGTCTGCTTTAAGGAACATTTACCACTGTGTTTGACCAATTTCATTTTCCTTTCAGTTTACGACCTAATACATGGTATCAATTCCGAGTGGCTGCAACTAATGATATTGGAACCAGTGAATTCAGTTTAGCTTCAGCAGATGTACAGACACTACCTGATAGTGAGTTATTTTATAACTTGTGAATGACTTGTAACAATAGATTTATAGATATGTAAGACAAAATATCATGAATTTGTATGAAAACTAAAAAGCTAATTTTGTTTTGTATTTTACAGAACCTGAAGGGGCACCTTTAAATGTAAGAGTATTTGCTGTTACTATGACATCTATAAATGCAACATGGGAGGTAAGATCACCCATTATTTACATGTTATAAAGTAAATTTGTTTTTTGAAAATTTCAAACCCATTTAAAAGGCATGGCCAGCCATAGTACATAGACAATACCCAACCATGTGCCAAATGGTAATACAAATTGCATACTGGTATGTCAAATTGATTTCAAAGATGTTAAACTCTGCATTGATGAGCTTTTTCGATAAACCAGCAATGGAGAAAAAATTTCATACCAAATGATGTTTGATTATTGTATTTATGTAACTTATATATGTGTAATTTTTATTAAACTTTTAATTTTTTTTTACAAGCAACCACCCCTTAATATGTGGAATAGTGACAATATATTAGGTTACAGACTTCGATATAAGAAAGAATACTCACTTCAATGGAGATTTAATATTAAAGATTGTGTCTGTCCAATAACAGTCACTGAATTAGATACTTCACAAACCTATATTGTCAATATTCAAGCATATAATTTGTGGGGAAGTGGCCCTTGGAGTGAGACACTATTTGTCACTTTGTCAGTTGGTAAATAAAGAAGCATTATTCATATTTGATATTGTAATATCTTCCTTTTTTTAGTGGTGCTTTTTAGACTTTTTGTTGATTTATGTTTTATGATTTTTAGTTCCACTTATTAATGTGTTTATATACATGCAGAATTCAACTAAAATGCTCACATATTTAATAGGATACGAATTCTAAATTGATGAAGTAAATGATCAAATTTGCTGTAGATCATAAGGGCAGGGGCGGATCCAGAGGGGGGGGGGGGGGTCCAAACCCCACCCTGCTCAGCTACATAAAAAAAAATAATGCCTTGCATCAATGAAATTACACCACAAAGTGATCCTACATCAGTAAAAAAGCTCTGTTTAAAAAGCTCAATTTGTATGTATGCCTATGTAATTTAGAGACTATGATGACAGATTTCCGTAACACAAACCTGGCAAACCCCCTCCTGCAGAAATTCCTGGATCCGTCCCTGTAAGGGCTGTTATCTATGCAAGTCATGAGCTTGATACCAGGTTTTGTGCAACATACACGTACACGTATATAACCTCTTGGGTTTTTCTTTATTGAATTAAAGATATGCCATATGTTAGTCCCAAAATGACCTAGTTAAAGCCCATATACATGTGCTGTTCTTAAACACTTTTACTTTCAAATCAAGTTTTAAATGTATTATGCTGAAAATAGTGAGATATATTAGTTTAATACTGCATGTGATAAAACTTGTTATTTTTTCTTCTCACCTTCAATTTTATATGGTCAAAGGTGTACCTTGTTTTTATGTTGTATTTTCTTTAGAAGGATATATTTTTATTTTCTTTGGTTGTTTCTCCTTATTTTATTTAGCCTCCTCAATCTTCTACATGGAATGGTGCCATCCAGGCTTATATAATTCAATACAGACAACTTTCAATGTTAGACTACGCCGAAGAAATAGTTCCCTATAATCGTTATTCCACCGTTATATCAAAACTTGTTAAGTCTGTATATTATGAAGTGCGGGTTTTGGCCAGAAATAATGTTGGTCGGGGGCCACCTAGTAAACCTACTACAATATTTGTTGGAGAAGCTGGTAAGACTATAATTTGTTAACAAATCTGTGATGTTTTGACAGGAAAATGCTTTCATTCAAATTTTGCATGTTTGAATTTCAAATATCTATCTGTGTACATTGTTTTTATTTACTTCTTCTATTTTCCACTGTTTTTTTATTGTTTTTTTTTTTGTAAATCATAATGCAAACGTTAAGGGGATGCGGGGAATATTTTGATAGAATTTCAAATATCCGTATGTGTACATTGTTTTTATTTATTTTTGCTACTTTTCATAGATCACAATGCAAACATTGAGGGAGTGCGGGAAATATTTTAATAGAATATTTGTAGATTTGTAGTATTTTTAACAGTGAATAAACATATGAAAATAATTCGACCATGATATATTTGAGTAAAATTGATTGTTATTCACGATTCTTATGATTAAAATGAATACATTTAATACACATGGATTGTGTACCTGTACAACACACTAAATGGTTTACAGTGAATGTTTATTTATTTGTTTTTACCCCTCAGCTCCAACCGCACCTCCAACACAAGTTCAAATGGAAACCATTAGTTCATCAGAAATTAAAGTATCCTGGCAACCACCTCCTCCCGATACACAAAATGGTGGACTTTCTGGTTACAAGGTAAGAAGTGAATGGTTTAAATATATCTTTCCATGCTACATGTAGTCCAATAATTTCACAATATACTCTTCAATACAATTTAAAACCACTAATTCCTCACTTGATCTGTAGTCCACATCTCCAGCAATTTAGTAATCAATGTTTTAGTGCATCCTACTTACCAGTTGAGAATGGATCCTATCATACATCAATCTATCAGTTCCTCAATCAATTGTTATGTACATCAATTCATCCTTATTATCCCACAATGATACACGGTACATCAATTTAACAAACCCTTTTGTGGTCTGCTCAGTACATCAGTACATTATTCTTTAACAAACAAATACACAGCACACAGTTATATAGAATACTGTCTTCATTATCCCAGTCAGAGCAGAACAGTAGGACGTTAAACCCCATTTGATTTCATTATATGGAGTACAGTTAGATCTACCGTTTTGACTGATCGATCTGTCATTCATTGTTTTATTATTTAAGGTTTTGTATTGGAGTAATACTACTGACGATGAAGGGAAGATAACTCCAGTGATAGTAGTTAATACATATGTTATATTAGAGAAACTCGAGATATACACATATTATTATGCTACAGTACAAGCTTATAATCTTGCTGGTGAAGGACCTAAAAGTTCTATTCAGTCAGCTAGTACTGATGAAGCAGGTAGGTGTTAACACATTTTGTATGCACTGTATTTTTGTTGAACATATATGTAGCCCCAAAGTGAATAGTAAAAACTTTTAAGAAATACGCTATGAAGACAGTCTGTGAAAGGGTACCCACATATTTGTAATAGTTAGATAATTAAAGCCTGGTTTAATCCTTAATGAATTAAATATTGTTCAAAAATGCAAATATCTGTATATTATAGATGATTATTATGTATTTCAGTGCCTGGTGTAACTGGACCACTAGTATTTACGAATATAACATTAGAAAGTTTAATGGTATCATGGTTACCACCAGAAGAATCTAATGGTATTATAATCAAATATGAACTCGTCTACTTTTTAAACAAACCCAATGACGGTAAGTTTATCAGAACAATAATATGTCACAAATTCTCACAATATAACAAGGAAATGAATAGGTCTAAACGTGGGAACTTAGATTATTATTTCAACAGTTCTTCTGCACATTCCAATTATCAAGAGGTCTTTTATGTGTATGCATTTTGTGGGAGGGACCGAGGGAGTGGGGGCTGAATGGTTAACTTATATGCATTTTATCCTAAGGTTTGTTATTAACTAAATGATGTGGTTTCGATTCTCCTCTTGTACGTGACAAGGAATAGGGTCACCTGCCTAACCTTGTGGGTTATCGCCAGGTTTCCACCCACTGCTAAAGAACCCTACGCACAAGCGAATTATTGAAATAAAATTGAACCATGTTAGTTCTCTCCCTGTGACCTCATTTTCCACCCCCTGTCTTCATTAGCCCAGTCCTAGCAGAACAGTAAGATGTTCTACCCCATTTCATTTCAATTACATTTGGTTTTCCATCTCATCCAAACAAGTACAAAGAATCATAGAATTGGAAACATGCAATAAGTTTGGGGTATACCTAAATAACTAGAATAATTCCCAGTATAATTAAATTATAACTATTTATTTTTACAGTTGAAACTAAACTAGTAAAATTAACACTAAATGGTAGTCAGCACCGTATTAGTGTAGAGAATCTAGAAGAATATGGTAATTATACATTCCAAGTTAGTGCTAGAACATCAAAGGGTTTAGGTCAAGAGAGGTCATCTAGTATTAAAACTGGACCACAACCAGGTAAGATCCTTGAATTCTAATGTTTATGAACAGATTGAATTTTTACACTTGTTATATTTGTTAATATTTATTGAACAATTTTCTAAATTTAATTACTATCATTTGTTCAATATGTATGCCAAAAGTTTTATTGAAATATTGAAATGTAAGAACTGTCAATATGTTAAATTAAAACCTATATATGTATTCTCAAATATAACATTTTTAGGATCACCTGGTAGGCCTTTAGATGTGATATTAGTAACTAATGATAAATCTGTCACATTAAATTGGAAGAAGGGTAGTGATGGACTTGCACCTGTATATGGTCATATGGTACAAGTTTACGGTCAAGGTAAATAATCTCCACATATTAGAGGTATCTCTTTAAAAAGTTGATAATGCACCAGACATCTTATATATATATTATATGGTGCACTGCTATGTCTTGTTTCGTATCATAATGCCAATTCTTAAAGCGAGAAGATGTATTTCGTTGTGCATAATTTCATGGTTTTGTATAAAATCACAGGGAGATTGCATGGCCAAATGGTTAGCATGTTCAAATTGCAACATAAGAATGTCTGTCATTAAGTCAACTGGCGTGGTTTTAATTCCCTGGTTGTACGTGACAAGGAGTAGGCTCACCTATCCAACCTTATGGATTTTCCCCGGGGCGGTATCTTTCCCTCCACTGCTCAAGACGAATTATTGAAATGAAATTGAACCATATGTTAGTCTTTAAATGATCTAGTTTGTATCGAGTAGACGTTAACCCCATTTCTCTTTTGATAGTTTTAAGCACAGATGATAACTAATTAATTTAAGTGATTAATTAATTTAAAAGTCTTAAATTATCATGGATTATTAGATGATAGCTATGGATTGAGCATGTATTTTTGATGTAAAAATAAAACATATACATGTAGACATTGTCACTGTTTGTTATCACTCATAGATGCACACGAAGCACGGTATTTTGGTACACCTTTTTTTTTTTTTACTTTATAACTCTCTAGAATGTATGAATTTAATCTGTTGTTACCAATTAGGTAGAGATTAGGAATAACTCTTGTTTTATAGTACATGAATTTATAATATTATTATTTATGCTTAACAGAAAATAAGAAATGGAAGACAGTTTTACAGAAGAATTCCCCAGAAACATCTGTTGTCCTTAGTTACCAGAGTTTAATACCAAATAGTCAGTACAAATTACGTGTTATGGCTATCAACTCTTATGGTATCAGTGAACCTACACCGTCATCAGAACCATTTAAAACACCAGGACCAGGTAAAAATACTTTGAATTGATATTCATTAATTTGCAGGAAAAAAAATCATATTTACAATACTTGATTAAATTTGTTTGTTTCTATGTCAGATTTCTACATATTTAAGTGATAACCCTCAAACAGATTTTACTGTATATTTGTGCCCCAAAAGTGTAAAAAAAAACTTTGTGTGGTGCTTGATATTTTAAAGAAAATAATTACCTACATCAGCTGGCTGTTATGGACACATTGTATGGACGACCTTATCTAGTTGAAATTTGAAAATGAAATCTTAACTGTATAAGCTTCAGGGATTATATCCAAAATCAATTTTGGATCCATAAAATGAACCCTACCCCAAAGCGAAAGATAACTAAATGTTGGCGAAAATTTCCCAATCGTCACTTTCTGTCCACCTGTATTAATATTTGTGAAATAGACTATTAATCAGACTAATTGTTGGTTTATTGTATTTTTTTACAGCTGTAGCTGCAGTGGCCAAACCCTTCCATACTGAATGGTGGTTTTTAGTTATAGTGGCATTAGCAGGAGTTATAATAATATTAATTATCATCTCGTTATTATGTCTAATAGGTCGTAAACGACGATTTCAACAAAGTAAGTTTTTATTCAGATTGTACTCTAATAAGAAGATATTTATAGTGAATGTATCTTAATTTGGCAGACAGATAGATGGGGGTGCACTTTTTGCAACTGCCTAAATAAATTTGTTTCACTTTGATGGGTGGATGGAGGGAGGTTAATTACATTATTCAAGAGCTAAATTCGCCATGTGCAGGTCTTTCTTTTGGCCTTAAATGTTATATGGATTATTAATTAAACATTAACATGACAATACCATAATCCATTCTCCATGCCATCTGATACTCAAGATTTTAACTAGATTGATTCAATCTGATTGAAACGGCTCGGCCATTTAATGATTTTATATCAAATTGAGAAAGCTGGGTTAAGCCTTATGATAATACACAATTAATATGCACATCTTGTTAACTACAAATAGCGATAACTTGGCTCCAAATAATTTGAATGAAATTTTCAATATATTCATTTTACATTATCTATTTTTGAAGTATTATAGCAAGAACGGCCTACTCTTTATCTAAATCTTAAATAATGTATCTTTTCTAAATTCCATGATTGCATATTTAGAATGATAAAATGAAAACATTGGATTATTAGTAAAGCAATAAAACCCGTAGTAGGATTTTAGTAGACATGTTTACATGAAATCAGTTATTCCCTATACTTGAAATAACATTTTATTTTAAGTTTTTTTTATTGTACTTTTTTCTAGAAGAAATGAAGAGATCTCATACAAATACGACTGTCATGTCTGAATCACCAGAAGCAGATGATGATGGTTTTACAAACATAGAGATGTATCGACAATCACAAGCACAACGGCGTACTTTACCTAGAAATGGTCACAATAAAAATATATATGCCAGGTTAGTGTTTTCATACGCCCTCATTGAAATTTTGTTCATATAACATTGTCGTCAGCCTAGCTGTCAGGGGTGCATAATTGCTTGTAGACGTTCTGGAGGCGAAAGTTATCATCTGATTGACTTGAAATTTAATCTGATAATTTACTGTCTGAGTAAATGCAACAAAGGAGTCTACTTAATGATTTGCAATAATTCAAAAATATTACCAGTACATGTTTTGTTTAATTATTTCTGTTCCTAATGTCTTGCAATAACCCACTTTTCCTACAAAAGAATAAATATATTGACAACCTTTGTAAAATGCTGGGATGACTAGTGGACATTGTTTCATTTTATGACAGTCTGTCTATTGCTTGAAAAGTACAACTATATCAAATAATAACTATTAATATATAGATGTATAACAAGTCGTAAATATACTTATTCACTTTATTTGATGTGTTTATAGTAGTAGATCTCCACCCAGGCCAAGTCCAGCCAGTGTTACATATTCTGGTGAAGATTTGGCTACAGGAACATCTAAATCTCATTTACCAGATGATAATAGCAGTAGTATTACAGATAAACCTTCTGAGTTAGATGATGATTACACAGAGGTATGATATTTAATCTTTTTTTTATAAATAGATCATGCTTTTCAGAAACAAATTGATAAAAATCATCATTGTCTTGTTTTTATAGAATGAATTTTCATTTTCTATTTCTGTAACCGTTATTATAAATTTTGTTACATCCACATTTCATGTTGGAGTATATTGTCAACCCTATCCGGATTGTTATTTTTAAATTTCAAACCAACTTTATTTTGTCAGCTAGTCTTCAGGAGGAATCCTATCAAAATTGATTTTTGCAGAGATACCAAAATCTGGGCTGAGTTTAGCAACGATGATTTGTTATTGCCCCTTGAAACATGAAATTGTCAAGGATCAACTAGAATTTCTTTGTTTTTCTTTATTCACTTATAATTTAATAGTTTTTATTATATTTTCAGCCAAGTGATGATGAAAGTGACGATATAAGTATAACGAAAGTACCAGCTTCCCCACCCCCACCACCGTTTCCAGGTCATTATTCGAATAACTATGATGTAAGACAGTCTGTACGCTTGAACCAAGGTTATAATGCTTACGCTTATACAGACAGTGAAGCAGACAGCAGCCATTATGCCATGGGTTTAAATAATGGAAATATTGTGTTTAATCAATCACGTTCACGGACACCATTAGCTGGCTTTTCATCTTTTGTGTGACAGCTGATTTGTGTGTTCAAAAAATTGTGTCTGTGTTAATACATGGGAACTAACTCCTTTCCATGAAAGTGGCATCGTTTACAAAATTAAATACTTTTAGCTGTCAATTATATTATGTTGATCTGGAAGGTGCTTATAACAAAAAAATCGAAAAAAGACAATACAGTGTTGAATATGCCCAGGGATAATGTGATAAAGTATTTTTTTTTAAAATCGAGCATTCCAGTCCCATCTACGACTTGCAATATTGAATGTATGAAAGATTTAATGTAATGATTATTCATTTATTGTAATTATGATTTGTATACTATATTTATATTATTACATACAATACATACCCCTGTGTGCTACCATTGTCACTATATTAACAGTGCATATATACAGCATTTGTTTGTACATGTGTGTTAGTGTAACTTTGAGTCCAACTTTATTGATTTCCAGAATTTGTACTTCAACTACAATATATATTTTATTTGTGATTTCTATGTTTGAGATACTGTATTTGATTACTAGATGCCATCAGCCATACCATCACTCTCATTGTCTAGATCTCATTGTGAATCATGTAAATATAGCCATACCATTACATATTTTTCTATGTACATATGTAGATATTTTCCCTTGTTTTGCACATTTTGCCTCAGTTTACATAGTAATGGCAGTTATATATATATTTATAGTCAAAATTTATTGGCAAAAGAATGAATTTTTGATAATCAATTCACTTTTGATTATTTTCTGTAGTTTGAATTTCTATTGAATAGAAATTTGTAACAGTGCCTTTTTATTTTATTTTAAATTAACAAAATAGTTTTTTTTATTTATATTGCTAAAGAAATAAATGTATATCATATTTAGATAAAATTATGCTGTGTTTGTCTACCAGTTTGAACTACTTGTGCTTCTCTAATTCAGTTCAAAATCTACCCCATAGCATTACAAATAGTAATTATATTGCTATAAATATTATATTTTCATGAGTTTATTATTTGCCTTTAAACATTAATATTAACACCTACTATTGTCACTTCTTGTACAAATTCTTTACTATATATGGTATATATTTAATACTCTCTGAACTATTTTTGTGATGCCATAAATGTATATTACATTAATATTTCTCATAGAAAGTCTTAAAAATAACCATTCTCTGCCCAATTCACAGAGTCGATCATTTATTCTATTGCACTTGCACAAAAGATTATTACTGTTCATGACTGACTCAATGATTATTGTAATATATTACTGTCTCTTGTCAGTTCAAACCAATTACAGTTACGCAAAATAGCATTGATTAAATCTGTGTCTCATTTATTTCTTCTAATTTTAATTATTTTCCTATTCTAAATTGATTTATCATTATTTATGTTATATTTCTATCAATTGAGTTTGCTATTACGAAGATCTGAATAACTTTGTTCCGTGTTGAATACATTATATATATCAAGAAATGTTTGCTTCATGTTATACGCAATTAAATATTGTTCCTTGTTGAATACACATCAAGAAATGTTTGCTCCATGTTATATGCAGTTAAAATTGTTTTGCTCCATGTTGAATACACATTGAGAAAGAATTTGTTCCTGTTGAATACAGTTTAATATTGTTTCAAATTGTTTCATATATTCATTACTATATTCTTGTTGTTTTTAAAGAAATTAAGCCTGTATTATGATGTTGAACTCAGATACATATATATATATTTCTTCATTTATATTTTTCTGGACTAAATTGTATTTAGAATGAAATGAATTTAGATACAATAATTTATTAATAACAAGTCTTTATCATTCATACAATGTGTCATATCTCTATATTAATTATATACATTGTTCTATTAGATATAAATATATTTAAAATGAAAGTAGTATTTATTAGAGTTTTGATAAACAATTTTTGTATAATCACGTTTGTCTTGTAAATTATTTTTCTAATGCATGGTTTTCTCATTTGCAATGCTCCAATTTTTTCCAAGTAATTAAATAATCATAAAATGTACAGTTTATACCAAAAAATGCAAATTAACATTAAAAAAATTTAAAATGATGATCTGAGTTTTGAGTTTTATTAATACAAAATAACAATAGAATTATTCTTGCCTGTTTCATACTCCTTTTAATGCCCACAAGCAGGAGTAAATATTCTAAAGATAGCTGTCCTTGACACATAATATGTAAAGTAAATACAAAGTTTCAGCTTAGTAGTGTTCTTCCTGTGACCCCAAAATATGACTAACAAAACTGTGCAAAGCACTTCGAAATTTAGAAATTAATTTTTTTATTCCATTGTGTTCAAACTAGTAAATGTGTGTGTATAGTATAGGGCGAGTGGTCCATAATTGTGGCTGTGTCAGTTGAATATTCTGCCCTGGTATGGTCCATAGATTATTCTTTCCGTGAATTGTTGTGCCTTTTGCTGCTGGGATTTAGCCACAAAAACAATGTTAAGACATCAAAACCTTATATTATTCCTCCGGTTCCGTCACACAGCTAAAGAAAGATCCCTACGCACAAACAAATTATTGAAATAAAATTAAACCATGTTAGTCCCGAAATGACCTAGTTTGTGTCAAGTGGACATTAAACCCCTTTTCTCTCTCTCTCTTTATATTATTCCATCTTCATAAGCCCAGTTCTGAGCAGAACAGTAGGACGTAAAAGCTCATTTCATTTCAAAACCTTATATTCATTCCAAATATTATAATGGTTATTTTCTTCTGTGACTGAGCAACATCCTTGATACGCTTTGTTTTCCTTCACATGAATGGATGGTTGTTCCTAACAATACTTAAAATAAGCTACCCATGGCAATTGCCACAATTGTTTTTTGTGTATTTATTATCTGAGAATAACGTAATGATCCATGTAGGTTTTTCTGACAATAGGTAAAATCAATATATTATAAATATATATGAACCATTATTACATATATATAACAATCCAGACACACTCCATTGATTAGTTTAATCAGATCATACAACATTGATTGCGTTTCTTTACGGTATTTTAGGTATATGTGTTGTAACAGTTTTTAAAAAAGATTTTTGAAGGGATAACTTGTCGAGATTTTATTTTGTTAGATTTTGTATTTCGCAGCTGCTCGTGAACATCGGGCCGAAAATTATCGCAATGACATGCACACATAAGACTTCTTATGGACATACTCCTTGTTAAGTTATTAAGTCAAAAACGATTTTTTGTTAGTTACGTAACAGATTCTTTTGAAACAAAAAGTACAATTTACCAATGGTTTTATAGTAAATGATATTACCAGAACATTGTAAGCGAATGAAGATATTTCGACTTTCAAGTTCCATAAGGACGATAAAATTTGCATAAGAATTCAAAACATAATGTCAGCTTGATTATAGTTCGTGAAAAATGAATAGATAGATAGACAGATTTTATTACATAAAACACCCATTTCGGGCAGCATGTAAATAATACATACTATGCATGAAAAAATACATAAAAAGTGAATGAAAAATAGTAAAAAGAATGAAAAACATATAAAAAGTGGGTGAAAATTACATAAAGAGTTGTTGGTTATTGTTATTGTTGTTATTTTTTGTTTATATAGAAGTCGTGGGTGCCACATCCCTTATTTCAAACGCATGTTGCACACAGATGCACACTGTTTTTGCCAAAGCAAATGGCGGGTTAAACCTGTTTTCAAAAGAAAATGGATATTTTTGGATCTCAAATGCCCCATAAACTTATCTTGCAAAGTTCCTCATAACGGTTGCACTCAATGAGAAAATGATACTCATTTTCAACTTGCTGTTGAGGGCAGTTTGAGCAAAACCGCAGATGTACAGGTATATTCTTGTATCGTCCTCCGTCTATTTCAAGGGAATGTGTGCTTGGTCTAAGGTGGAATATCGCTGTTTTAAATGTAGTAGTTTTAAGATTTTTAACAACTTGCAGGTATGATACGAATATGTAGACGGGGCACGGAGGATGTATAATAAATCGACCTCGGCAATGTGTCTCTTTATCAAAGAGCTTTTTCAACGGCTAAGGACAGAAATAGCCCACCAGAAATAGCCTAACGGTATCTGAATTATTTTGTAAATCAATAAATTATAAATAAAGACTTTCAATAAATCTTATTGTTTGCATAATTGATAACTATTTATATCTAGACATACTTCATTTATACTATTAGTTTATAAAAAGAAATTTAATAGAGTGAATATAATGTCTACTGAATTATTGACAATATTTCTGTAAAGATTCTCAAGTTAGTAAGAGGCATCAAATTTCAAATGTCGTATCTCTGCGGTGTGCATTGTATGTTGTCTGAATTCTGATATTATAGTCCGCTGACTGAAGATTCCTGAAACAATGTGGTCACGGGATATTCAACTACTTACCGTGTCATTTCTGATTAGATATCTTCCTATTGGTCCGGTTACTATGATGACAGTCTATGTTCATGAAAATAAATTTGTACAGTAACGGGGTTCATAGTATCCTGCGCATGTTTTTACCTTACGTGTGGTAATAGTTAATATTCGTTACCGGTGCTGTATTTACCATTGTGCATAGGTAGGCCCTACGTGTGTGCACAGGGCAGCGTTGGCCATGGGTGATGGGGGCATCTTCCCAGAAAATTCAAAAATTTGCATAAAACTTGTAAAAATAATTTTTGGTCAGGTAACATGTAACTACTCCTAAAAGTTCTGAACATGTATGCCGGACTGCTTGTCTGTCCTATGCCGCCTTCAGGGCCCCAGTAAGGCGTCTTATATCTTATCTAGCACAGGACTTCATTCTCTCTCTCTCTCTCTCTCTCTCTGCCAGGGGCCTATTTCACGAAATTTTAACTAAGATAAGATCCCAATTTTAGTAATTTGATTGGATAATATTAGATTGATTTTAGTGCTTAGCCAATCAAAATTGAAGTATCTACTAAAATTGGATTTTATCTTAAGTTAAAATTTCGTGAAACAGGGCCCAGATGTCCGACACTGTTCGTTACCATTGCTTTAATGTTTCATTATATAAACATCTTTCGTAGCGCCATATTTTTCTGGGGGTGCAATGTACCCCCCTGCACGCCCGCTAGATACGAACCTGATTAATTATAAACCGCATAAATCTAAAATGATTTAAAATTTAAATTTCTGGTTCTGTTCTTGAGTCTATATGTTTAAAAATGATTTAAAATTTAAATTTCTGGTTCTGTTCTTGAGTCTATGTTTAAAAATGATTTAACATAAATACAGATTACTGCTTTCTAATTCTATTCTTTTCGTGCGCTGTTTTTGACATTGGTTTATTTAAACCTTCAGGCTTGTGTGGGTTTTCAGACCGTCACAAATTTTTTTCTTGGCTTTATTTATTACTGAAATGATAGAAAGTGACAAAACCATGATTTACACCAGAGAAAAGCTCGTCGTTATAGCGACAGATATTCAACACTATTCAAGAAGCCTGCATGTCGTAGCTATTGATATTCGACAGTAGAGTTTGGTAATCAAGACACAATAACGGAAATTGAAACACACAAATTGAATACATAACTGTCAGACGCGAACCTGTCACGTAGGACATCTCTCTCAGAAAAATCCTAACAGGATAGGCCTATACCAGTTGTTCTGGAAAGCTTGCACGATACACAGCCCAACTTAACCTGCTGAAAATTTGGGTAAAGATAAAAAAAACCCAGCGGTTCCCTTAAGGATACCCCCACATTTTCGAGAGATGGATAGTAAACTATTAGCGCACGAGCGGCGGCCATTTTGTCTCAACCTTCATTACTGTGTAACGGTGATATAATCAAACGGTAACCTGCCAAAACTTAGACAGCCATATCTTAGACAGCTTAAAACAACAACATTTACGGTTAAGTGCACAACTAATCCTCAACCTGTTACCTATATTTGATAATGGAATAGTCCAAGAAAATCTAGAAAAAATCCCAAAACTTAGCAAATTGTAACATTGGTATGTTAAAGCAGATTGATTAACAAGTACAAAACAAATATAGTACCATTTCTTTCATTTCTTTACTGATCAAGTTTTTACTTATATAAATAATAATAATTTTAATACTCTTATGTTCACAAATCTTCAATGCAAATGTTAACAAAGTGTCTATCCGAGATGGATCAATTGGCCGACATGCGTCCAGATACTGAATCTTGGTTTTGTCACCTCGTAGAGGGTGTGCATCTGTGTGGTCTCTTCTCTTGCTCTCTTCCGTAGGTTGCTGAGGAACTTGATCTTGGTTGCTTCTTCAAGAGGGTGAATGTGGTCGCTGACATTCTGACAAAAGTCACCCACAGTGGTGCACTTTCTTGAACATGCAGTAACTACACATCGCCAGTGTATGCAGGTCTGTCTCATTTTGTTTCTGTTGTATAGAAAACCGTCGAGCAAAACTTGCGGAGTTCCCTTCTGTGATGTGACAAATTCTACCTTTCACAGTCCAGCCATTTTATATTGCTGTTTAAAGTTCGAAGGAAGTTATATTTTGAAATCAAAACATCTCAGCTGCTTACACATCCTGTACTGCTCAAAGGTAGACATTTTAAAATCAAAACATCTCAGCTGCTTACACATACTTAAATGTTTAATAATTACCCTTGGATCAAAGTTAGATATATTTATTGTTTTGATAATCAAACTTGCATCAAAGACATGCATTTTCAAATCAAAACATCTCAGCCCAACAAACTTAATCTCCCTATGGGTCAATTACACCACTGATTAGGACTGTTCCATTGCAGCTATGTTGTTGTTGTTCTTGGTGTTTAACGTCCGCTTCCACCGAAGGTGATATCGCAGACAAGTCTTATTTTTTTTTTGATTTTCATTATCTTAGCGCACGCGCAGGGGTCTTTGCTGTGGGAGGAAACCGGAGTGCCCGGAGGAAACCCACGAGGTTGAGAAGGAGCCCCTATCTCCATGCCACATACGCTCACACCAGGGCTCGAAACCACAGCCGCAAGCCAGAGGTGACCGGCCAGCTAGAGGTCGAAGCGCGGCACTCTAGACCACTAGGCCATCCCAACCCCCCCATTGCAGCTATGGGTGTTGTGTTAATTAATCACTTACTCCACTGTCTAAGTTATGGCTGTCTAAATTATGGCTGTCTAAGTTTTGGGAGATAACCAATCAAACGGTTTTTTAAATCGGATAATAATTGTCACCTCCAGAGGGCCCACAAGCTAAAAAAAGGCAACTTTTCGGACAATTCAGGAAGTTACGATCCGATGGGTGCAAATATCGAAAGAAGCCAATATCTTTGGGTTATAAACATACATGTCAAGTTTCATCAAAATCGGATTAAAATTGTGACCTCTATAGGATCCACAAGCTAAAAACGTGATTTTTCGGGCAATCAGGGTCCATAATCTATGAAGTTCGATCCGATACATGCCAATATCGAAAGCAGCCGAGATCTTATATGGGTATAAACCTATATTTTAAGTTTCGTCAAAATCGGATAAGAATTGTGACCTGTAGAGAGTCCACAAACAATTGTGGACGGATGGAAGGACGTCCGGGCGACGACATAAAATTAAATGAAAATGTGGGCGTATAAAAAGCGTAAGCGATCCTAAATTGAATGTTTTGTAAAACCCTGAAATTATAAAGTATTGTTAAATTTTTTCAATGATTTCGATCATCTTAATTTTCTACAGTGCGGTATAAGGGATATTAATAAACTTTTAACAACTTATGTGGGCATGCCTCTTGATATTGGACATGTTCAATGTCATGATAATCGAACTTAGTCCGACTCCTCAACGACTTGGATGTAGGGTTCGATCTAGGTATTTTTCACTGTATGTTCTCCTTGTCGCAGGCCATACAAATATAGCCGTTCCGGTGAGACAAAAGAAGTGCAGGCAAGTTTGTTTTTTTTGGAGGGGGGGGGGCAAATGTCCAGTGGCGGCACCAAACGGGGGGCAAGTTTGGCGGAGTACCCCCCCCCCCCCGCCATAAACCTGATCTGCCCTCTGTTTCCCCCTCCCACTCCCGATAATTTCAAAGAATAACAAAAAATATATATTTGTGATATGTTTCGGTAATTAATATATACGCTCTACGCTAATTAAATCCCACATTCCCACCAAGTCACCAATCCCATCCTGTTGTAAACCTGCTATAAACAATAACACGTGAACCACTTGTGAAGTTCATTTTTACAGGCGACAGGCGGTATCTTGACAATCTATTCCGTTCGTTAAACACTATTCAGTTTGGTTCGAGGATAGACTAGCGGTATCTATTTAACTCGATGATCAGTGCCTGAAATACTGCCAGACTTTGAGACTGCATTTCCGGCAATCTGTTCTCCAACCTTTGACTTTGTCCCAGCTTTGCCCCTCCAACCACCTGAATTTGGCGCCGCCACTGAGCACAGGATTTACGTCCTTGCTTCTGAATAAGAATGAGTAGGATTCATTGCGAGTTGCAGCACACAACCTCTAATTTTACCTTGCCCATCTATGTACGTAATTAACTGTCTGGACTATAAGCCAGTCCCTATTAAGATTTGGAGAAGAGCAGCCTTAGCGGCCACAGACCTTTTGCTCGCCATTCGCTGTCTTTTTCCTATAATAGAGATCCATACTATTGGTAAGGTATCAGACGTATTTAATAACCACCGGATTCAAACCCATTTCGGATCTTCCACATTTATTACCCGTAAAATCCTCGTTGATTAATCTCACTTCAACCACCGATGTGTAAATTATATGTTGATTTATATACATTTAAAAAAATATATCAACATGGTTTATTGAACTTTGTAAAATGTTTTTTGTATAATTTGAACATTTTGACATAAGACAGACTTATATCCGAGTTTTACCTTAAATTGAAGAAAGCACTCGTGTCTTTCAAAAGGCCAGCTTTGGATTTTTAAAATTTTAACTTGACTAATCAAGTATTTTCCAAACTTAATTAATCCCCAGTTGCTGATTTGACTGCCACGACCTGACCATTGGGTTAATCCAAGTTTGACTTAAGGTTGAGTAACTTGGGTTATGGTTCTGTTTAACCTAAGCTATCTTAGTTATACTAGGGTTAGACCGATGTCAAACTAAACAAGATGCATCAAACATCCCGCGCCCTTGCACTTGTTTGGAAGAAATAAGGAAAAATTAATTCTTTATGCTATTGGTAATCAAGATAAAAATGTGTCATATTTAGCAAACAGTGTCACTGGTCCTAATGCCGTGGCCCTCTTTAGTAGATATTGCTCTCTATTTCTGAAAACTAATGACTCATTTCTAGATTTGAGATAATTTATGATTACGCTCTGGGCCCTGATTCACGAAATCTTAGCTAAAGATAAAATCCAAATTTTAGTAGATACTTCAGTTTTGATTGGTTAAGCACTAAAATCTAATATTATCCAAACAAATTACTAAAATTTGGATTTTACCTTAGTTAAAATTTCGTGAATAAGGTCCCAGGTTTTAAAAATTAGACATGACTACATAGCAAAGTATCATTAGGATTGTACTGCAGATATTTACACTGGCATGTAAATGATTTAGTACAATCCTCACGTTTCCTCCTCTCTGCAACACTAATAAATCTACATGTATATACATAATTTATTACAAGTAAAATTTTTAAAATTAATGATGAATAATTGAATGAGCTTTATGAGACACGACTACAGTAATAAGTTGATGTATGTACAACAGGCCCGTATCTAGACACCATTAAACTGGGGGGCATAACCTTTCGGTAGGGGGGCGAACATTTGAGGAAATTTTCGGAAAGGTCATTCTAACATACTGCTGTAATCATCATGCTATGTAGTTACCTAGGCGGCTAATAAGTATTTTAAAATAAGTATTCAAACAATTAAAATTTAGCTTTTTTAGGTTAATATAAGGAACTGTGTATACTTTAATGATTGTTAGCAATTTCTGAGCGGGGGGGGGGGGGGGGGGGGCGAGCATTTCACGCCCCGCCCCCCCCCCCCCCCGCGCCCCCCTGTAGATACGGGCCCGATGTACAAAGTTTCATGAACCTATCTTGCATGTACACCAAAAACTAAGTCAAATTTGTTTCAAACACAAAAAATATAAATCCCAGAAATTCCAAAATATCAAATAGCACAACTACTGTAATAGGTTGATGTGTGTACACTGTTTCCAAAAGATATCTTTAACGGTTTATGAGATACATGCATGCTCCGGAAACAAAATTAGACAACCAAAACTAAGCCAAACATATTTCTATGGAAGCACAAAAAATGTAAATCCCAGAAATTCTTAAAAATCAAAAAGCACAACTACTATAATAAGTTGATGTGTGAACAAAGTGTCAAAAAGATATCTCGAACGGTTTATGAGATATGCTCCGTTTCCATGGAAACAAATTTGACTTAGTTTTTGGTGTATAAGTTTGTTTCCATGGAAACACAACACATATAAATCCCAGAAATTCCTAAATTCCTTGAAGATCACCTACACGTTTTGTTAACAATTATTCACCCCTTCTTCGCCCCTTCTTCTCACTGCTCTTGACGTTACTTTGATATCAGAAATACAAAAATTCGCACATAGTTTCTTATTTTGTAATTTGTATGCTTGATAACCATCGGTGATTTCTTGTCGAAACGTCGTGTGTGTATAATATAGTGATTGTTATCCATAGAACTGTGTTGTGTTATAGTAGAGTTTCTTATTGATGTATTTGATACATTAAAACAATGAAAATAATATAAACAGTTATATTTCAGTAAAAAAAGAGGCAAACAATTCTGGGTAAATTCTGAGAATGCTTCGTGAACTCCGGGCCAGGTGGTCCAAAAATACAGGACCCTGTATACACATTGGCAGTGGTCCCACCCCTCTCAAACCAAATCGTCTCCCATTGCACACGTGACAAGGTTTTCAAAATAACTATATTAGTCTCAAAATGACGAAGTATGCTGACGAGACTTTGAAACCCCATTCTATTTATTCTCTGACAACATACAAGTCAACATTTAATTGGTTTAGACATATTCATGAACACGAAAATGAACACAATCATCTTTGTTATACTCACACATGAACTTATCAAATACAATATACCATTTATGTAGGCAATTTTAACACCCTTTCACATAGAATTTGTGTATTTGTTTATATAATGTTTTAATTTGTTTATCAGACATATTGACACTTGATATCCGACGTCTGTTGACAATATCACACGCGCTGGCTTTTTTACTGTTCCAGAACGAGAAGCCTGGATGACTAATATGCTTAATACCTGCAGCTTGGGCTAATACTCCCGTAATGTAAACATCTTCTAAATGCAGATAAGGCGATGCATGATCGACAAACTTTAACAGTTTTATTAGAGTTGCTGTCCTAAACAAATACGCTCCTCCTGCAAGATAAGGTGGAAATGTTTTATTGGGAAATGTTTTCGAAGGTACGGACCACACATCACGGGGATCTCTGATCACTGTGGCATTAATACACAAGGCACCCATTATATGAGATTCACTCAGGAAGTCTCGGTTATTTGTTATTTCTTCTAGAACATAAGGCACATTAATGAATGCATCATCGTCTGTTTTAAGCACGTATTGAGTGGAGGAAAAATCGTTAATAATTACGTTAAGTCCAGCAATCATTTTACGTGTCAGATTTCGGTAATCTTCGACAGTATTGACTTGAATGAGATCTTGATGAAGCACGTTTTCTCTGTCTACTACAGACCCCCACGCCCCTTTCTTGTCTCTCCCAACCACAAACCTGACGCCTACCTCATCAGACAAATTGTAACCCCATGTGTTTCGAATTGTTAAACGATGTTGCACGTGAGACGGATGGGAACAAACAACAATGAGAAGAGCTGGCGCCAAGAACTTCTTGAAATGAACGTCAGAGGGAGCCGAGATTGTTGACCTTCTATTGATTTCTGGTTTCAGCTTGTTGATTCCTGAAGTTTGTAGCCGAGAATAATGATATCCCCTTACATTAACCCCGTCATTGATTCTGACGTCATCGATAACACCACCATTTGGAGGTCTGTAATAATTTTTGGTGAATTGAAGTAGGAAGACGAAAATATAAAAAATGAATCCAATTTTCACAACTGAAAGACACACTTTAAGTCGACATTTAACCATAGTTATCAAACTTTGATGGTCAGACTTCGTTTAGAAAGACTTTAAAGGGCCCTTTAACTTCTTCATATCGCATTATCGTCTGGGACGAAGTTAGCACTAAACTTTGTATCTCCGATATTTATGATCTATCGACATTTATCACCGAGTAAAAAAGTCTACATATCCAAAACCTTCCATCTTTGAACCTTTTCGTCAAAAATTATGTCTTTTCTTAAGTTATATCTGCTTGAGTTTATCTTAGCGCCATTTTATGCTGATGCTATATTATAATGTCACTCAATTAATACGCCACAAATGTCTGCGTGCTTAGGATAATTATTCCCTAATGGCCGCTAATCGTATTACAAACCCAGAACATGATTAGAACATATGATCTTATCAGGAGAAATATTATGAAAGTTTTGTCTCGCGCCTAATGTCTAACAATACTCTGTAGACCCATAGTCTCACGACCGATCGATATTAATATATTTCTTATAGATAAAAACCTCGATGAAGTTTTCATTATCATGAATGTATATATACACCACTTGGGTATAACAGTTTCCAACGTTTGAAAAGACCAGCACTTCAATAGATACATATAAATAATACACACATTTAGCAGATATCAACACGGCGATTCTATTCCCCTGAGAGATCCACGAATTCATAAAAATACTTCCACTTTGCTCGGATGATATAGTTATAACGCTTAGTTGGTTTTGTCTGATATATAATTTACATACATTCGAGATCTTATGAATTATTCCACATCCTTAGAATGCATTTGATATTTTTATCTTTCTGTGTATGAACACTGTAGTCTCCTAGCACATCCATTCCGATATAGATACATTCACATCACTTTCATTACTTCAGATAACATCTTCGTTTGTTACACAAATTTGGCTCACATGTACACCCCGTACCGTGGTCATATTACGTCTAGTACCCTATAACGATAAACTATTTCAATAAAAAATGAAATTTTACCAATCTGGATCATCGCCAACACTTCTACCACAAAATATCAACCAAAAACAAATTACATGCAACACCGACGTTTTTTGATATTTCCAGAAATGTAACTGACTTTTGTTGTCTATTTTACAATAACGAACTGAGTTGGAATCGGTTGGTTGAACTTGGAGAAAGTTATCGGTTTTGTGGTCTGTATAGTATTTCTGTACAGTACAACGTTCAGAGCTTCGATGATCACTTATGACTTGTAAATGGTGGTCTCAGCCCAGTAGACAGAAAACCGTTACAAATGTTATGGTAATTTGATGGTAGTGGCCGTTGTACCATCTAAGAATCAATAGGCAACTTGTCTAGTAATAAAAGCATGTCAAATAGGACCAACTGTTTAATTGGCCAATATTTCATGTTAGCTTTAAAGCAGAGTTTATTGCTATCTATCGTCCTATAAACAAATCAATACCACAAGCAAGTATTAAACTCCACATATATACCTTTTGTTTCTATAAATACATTCTTATAACAGGGTGAGTAGTTTAAACTTCCAAAAGCTTTTGGTGAATAATGGCTGTCATTACAGTGGCTTTATTTATTAATGGTTTCTAACAGGAATGACATAGTTTTGAAGACAGAATAGATGGCTCACTGACACAACAACTGTCAAAATTCATTTCCTTGGGAATTATTTCCCCCCCCCCCCAACACCTCCACCGCATTCCCCAATTTATTTTCAAGTTGGAATTCAAAACGTCATTTCAATAATCTTTAAAATGACTCAACCTCTTTTATGTGGAAAACATATTGTAGGTTTCGTTAGATGTATGTGATGATTTGGTTAGTAGGATGACAACTTGTCTTCATTGAAAATTTTGCATCTTGAGAAATAACCAGTGCCTCTTCCGTTGTGTTGTGAACACAGTATAAAGGTGACCTTTTATCATTCGCCATGTACTTTACTCATTAAAGTAGCTAAATCTCTAATATTTGGGACATAAAAATTGGCACAAATGGGTCGCATCGCATATATGGGTCGCATCGCATAGGAATGTATATAAACTGATTTACATTCAATCGTTTCCCTTTTTACTATAATATCAAACCATTTATGTTCGGCGAAATACGCCAGAAGTCTCGATCGAATGACAATCTCTAGCGCCTGGTTATTGCAGTCTACACCGATAGTATTTATTGTGCATGCTTTCCAGATAAGAATATGAAGTCACCGCTTGGCACATCTTCACTGGCCAAGGTAAAAAAATACTCTTGACATGACTTGTGGTATATGTCTAACATCGTTCTTCGAGTCCTTAGTTACAAATGGCGCTGAAACGAATTATGGTTCACGATTCGTATGCCAATGGTAAACTGTTTGTTTGTCTTAAATAATGGATATCAGAAGCCTCTTTTCCCGGTGAGACCACAGCAGCAATGTTGGGTTAAATTAACAAATAATTTGTGTTTTCAATGTCGAAGGCTTTGGATAATAATTAGAGACTTAGCTACTTTAAATAGAGGGTGGACAGTCGCAATTAATATTTGATCTTTATTTGATCCCATTTTTAATTTTGGTTGGCCTAAACTGCATGAAAATCTGATAACTTCATTATCATTTCCCTGTTCCGGTTAAAGTTTAATTTCATCCATCGTGACTGCGTTAAAATGATTCCTGTCTGACCCAAAACTACTGCCTATTGGCCATGACAGAGGTCAAGCAAATTGAGCACACATTTTTTGATAAACCATATTTTTGTAGAAGTTGAAAAAGAACCGGTCTAGTTTTGTGGACGAGAAAGACACCATATCATCATCTGGAAGGGAAGGTATTGTTAATAAATAAGTACACTGCAGATATAAGAATGGGTGCATGTTTCGCAAATGTGGAGGAAGGTTAACGTTTGCTTACAATGAGTTCGAATATGAAAACATACATTACGCAAGAACTAAATATACCCAATGCAGGTCTTTCTTTAGGCATTAAATGTTATCGAAATTATTAATTAAACTTTAATAAAACCAAGACCATAATAAAAACCTCGATGCCATCAGATACCTAGGATTTGAATACGTTTTGTGATGGGTGAATTAACCCTGAAATTGGATAATCGAGACTTTTTTCATTATTTTACCAACGGTAGTAATGGAGACCGAGGCAAGCCTAAAATTGAATCGATTATATTTAGGTTCAGAGTGAAGCCATTTGAAATTTTCAGCATATTCTCTTTTCATTATCTATTTCTTAACTATTACAGCGAGAATTGTCAACTCGTTAAACCTTACCCAATGCCCCTCTAGAGGGTATTCAAATTCAAGGTCCACAAATTAATAGTGTCCGAACTTTATGACGTAACTGGCCTTTATATCCAGTACACATTTTCTACTATATAAATATGTATATCTAATTCTTGAAATAAAAGACAGATCTGTGCGTGACATAATGTTTGCGTCGATATTGCGTATTGAGTAACGAAAACAGAAATACCCAAATCCCCATTTATCGATCAAATATAAAGGAATTAGAAATCAAACAAACACCCAATATAAGCCGTTCCTCTATCTCTTTCTCCTTTACATCCACATTAATCGCATACCACGGAGAGCCAATTATACGCCGGGTTTTTTCTCTTGAAAAGTTTGTTATTAACGAAATGCATGAGATTTCCATCGATTTCCTCTTGGGCTTCGACCAAAATATTCAGCTGCAGTTGATACAAGTAGATTGATAGACAGATCGCAGATCATATCATTGCTCTTTTTCCACTAGAAAACCTAATTGATAGGTTACAACAAACGTTCCTCGTCGTAGATCGATCGTCCCAGAGCAGAACTCGTAATAAACAATTGGTGTATTTATTTATATCCTTTTTGGAACCGCGGTAGTCCCTCGAGTGTAATGGGCACCGAGTTCGAATCGAGCCGGGAAGAGTCTTTGGATATTTCAACCCCGCGTTTCTCTTGTCAGGCATAGCGTCTGCAGGGCTAAACGAGAAAATGTTGTCTTGTTGTTCGGTTAACCTTTGACATTTGGTATTCAATGAATGGGCAGCAGAAACCCCACAGAACATTAAATATATTATGCTGTATCCCTCTATAAAAAGAATATTCTTTTAGTGCAAAAATTAAAGGGCCAATCCCGATAATATTTTGGAGAATAAAACTGCTTAAGTTTGTGTCAAAATCCCTTTAAATCCTCTACCTTTGGGCCGAACAACTAATTAAACCCCGTCACAAAATTAAAACAAAAAATAAAGAAATAGGGCGTAGCATCATGTGCATCAAGAAAAAACAACACCGGTCACCAACATCTCACTGATTTAGAGCACTGTTCAGTCGACACCCAAAACAACTCCCATAACATCCGATATAGCTGGTGGGCTTTGGTGATGTTATTTTATTAGAATTTATTTTATGGCAACACTTCACTTCCACATGGTATAGGTCTAAAATAGATAATTTGATGTTATGCTTTAAAAAAAATAATTTAACGGCAACTGTTCAATTTTACATGGTATAGGTCAAAAAGGGACCGGATTTATAAAAAAAATATATCAATTTGTTTCTTTACCGTTAAGAGTTAAAAACACACTTTGAAGGATATAACCACGCCCACCAAGAAAATAAATGTTATTATTTTTGAATAATATTCGATTGAAATTATCATATGGTCACCTAATTACAGACCTACTTCGGCAAATATTGTGCCTTAAATAAAAAATGTACGGCAAATTGAAAATTATTTTAAGTCATCTGTACACATAATACACATCAAACTGTTCATATTAATATAAATCTAAACACCAGACCCCACCCCACCCCCAAACTGCTAACATTAGTGACATTTCGTTAGAACACCAATGAACCAGTTCATCGATTTGAAGTATATGAACTCCACTTAACCCTAACACTCTCAATCAAATGAAACGTGAGATATTGCCTGGCGTGTTGATCAGTATAATCAAAATTTATACACATCTCAAATCTCATTTAGGGTTATTTATACTTCTTCCTGTCCAATTATTGTAAGTTTTTTGTCTTGTTAAATTCTATTTACTTGGACTGTTGTTGGTTATTCTCCAATGTCTTAGCAGTGGAGATGTGTCAAACGCCTTCTAACAAATAGTGATGATGGCACATGGGAATAATACCGTTAATCTTCGTGGCACCATCTCCGTGAGAAGACAAATTGCCTCCTTCTATAGCCTTCTGTTACCAAAAGTTCTGATGCTTGCTCACGTCATTACATTAATTCCAGAAAAGTGAAAATTCGCCATAAAATGTGCAATTCTTTTTTCATGGTAGACATACCGTCGTCACTTGCGTCCATCGCGAGTCGGTTTTATTTTGAATACTCTACATCCTACAGTTTTTCTTGTGTTGTTTTATATTTCAAATTTACATAAAGTTTGCATTTGTTTGGAAGAAATAGTCTTATCGAGATTTGAAATATTCGGATCATAAATTTCAAACGGATTTCGAGGAGTATTCTTCCGTTCGTATGTTTAAAAGTTGGGATATTAAAAAAAACCTGCTCTGCGACATTATTTTCTTGACAATGGTTTTAGATCTAGCACAGACGACATTAATCTCAAACTCTTTTCTTATCTTTAAGAATGCGGCCATTACCCGAAAATGCATAACCAATAGTAAAAGATATTTGCATAATTTTTGGTGGATTAATTTTGTTTCTGAACTTCAAAAGAATGTAGGAAATGAAATGGAGCTACGACGGTATACGCCATGCTATAGCTATGAAATCAATTTTGGTCGAACTGCAACTGTCAATATGTACACGGGACCTCGTTCGAACGAGTAAGGACTACTCCTTGCCAAGCTCTCCGTCCCGCGCCATGCACTGACAAGGGAAACCACATCGAAAAATATCAGGGAATTTTCTGGGCCAACACCGACTTCAAGGTTAATGAGCCAGTGTTTTGGTCACTGCGACACCGTGACTCCCAACTTCAAGAGAAGAAAACACCAAATATGTCAGCAACGTAAAGGTTACAGCTCGACATGATGACTACTTGACAATGAGGAAATTATATGATTGATTTAACGAAATATAACATTACGTTTGCTTGAATAACACCCAATTAAGATGTTTTAGAGCCAAGAAGCTTCTGGATTAGAGCAATGCCCTTGTTTTGTGAATAAGTTGCATGCGGTCAAGCATTATGTCTGAAAACTAAATGTCGTGTATAAAATTCTATTATTTTCAGAATGCAGAATTAATCCCGTTTCACTGTTGGACGTGCAGGTCAAGTCATGTAGAAAAAAGCATTATCTGTCGCGACATTTTCAGCTTTAGATTCTTTTGGCAATTTTTTTGTTGTCAGCGGGTCGTGTACAGAGTAAGCCAGAGGCATAATCAAATCGTGGTTGCATTAAAATCAAGGAATCTTGCGTCTTTATCTCATGGGGGCTGCAGAGTACTCACGATGAATAATACCACGATATATATTTGATCCAAAACAAAAATTGTACAACTATAAGCAGACCCCAGCTTTTTTTTACCGGATAAGCACTAACATTTATATATAACCCCATGTAGCCCCCCAAAATGCATATACCATAAAGCTGTCCCACCGCCCGCCGATAATCATTCACGCATAAATGCACGAAACACCGTGGAACATGTGATAAATTTTGAAACACAAAGAATCAATTAGTTGAGTTGTTTCGTTATAAATATTCCAATAAGATTTCTTTTTCTATACAAAAACACCCAACCTTGGGCCACATAAAAGCTGTGAAATTGTATAGGAACGATGTTGCTAGCTGCAGTCTGTATAAAGTTGTAGATCAACATCAATTCAAGAGTTGAGTTCGAAAGTACCCGAGTGTAGTGTAAATATTCTTATCTACATGTTGATGTTACAAATTTCCATTAAGACAGCCAAACAAATATCAGAAATGGGAAATGTCAACATTATAACTATTGAACCGAGAAATAATACAAGAGAAAACGATTTAGTAGTCGCCATTAGTGTATTTCATCTATACTAAGCAGCAAAACGAACGCCATGTTAGTATGTTACTGTGAATAGACGCATTGCACAAAACTTGTCAAATGTTTTTATTGCATATTTGTGATCACATCTCCAACTTTACCTGAGCAATAAGACTCCTTCACAAACAAAAAATTGAACTCAGGAAATCTTCTCAAAAACGCGACCTGGCTTCTGAGATGTTCGAACCATCTATAGGCTTCAGCAAGGCTTTCGGGTCACCAACACCACGGAAGATCTCCCCGAACTGGTAGACCAAGGGTTACCACAAGGCGACAAGACCGCCATGTTGTTCACACAGGCATCCGAGACAGCATATCACACAGTGAGTTGGAACATAAGAAAGGCCCCATCAGTACCGATACAGTGCGCCGACGTCTCACCAGAGAGAAAATCCATAGTCGTAATCGCCATGGACGTGAACGTCTACCCAACAACACCAGAACTGGCAATGGAGGACTGTTCTGTTCACAGATGAGAGTCGGTAGTGCGTATCACTGCAGATGGCAGGACCAGAATAGGGCGTTATGTTGACCAATGTGTCATGGAACGAGACTCATGGGGAGGCCCAATCATAATGGTTTTGTGGTGGAGTCGGCTTGAACCAGAGTGTTGGTCCCGTGGTCTTCCAATCTTGGTCCAGGGAGAGGCGGCGGCAGTGTGCTACATGGATCCAACTCTCGGACCCCACGCCTTACCACATTTTGCACGCCACCGAAACGACGTTTTCCACAAGACGACACATGTGCCCACACTGACAAATTATCTTTGGGATGAAATTCAGAGGAGACACATTACCGTCGTACCGAGACAAAACACAACCGAAACACACCAGATACCGATGTATAGACTGTGCACCGATTTAAACCTTCTCGTTATGTCTTGGAATTGTGATGAATTAATCTCGAATGTCTCAACATACTGTTCTCAAAAAATACTTTGATCCATTTAGTAAGTCGTTTTTTGAAATCCCACTGAGCCTTTAGATCTCGGATAATTACTGTCGGAGTCCAGGCGTGTGTCCATCATGTCCTTGCCACCCGCTTGTGGTTAAACAATCAGGGCCCTGTTTCACGAAATTTTAACTTAAGATAAAATCCAATTTTAGTAGATACTTCAATTTTGATTGGCTAAGCACTAAAATCAATCTAATATTATCCAATCAAATTACTAAAATTGGGATCTTATCTTAGTTAAAAACAATAATCTTAAAAACGTATGCGAGGTTAGGTCACGTTTGAATGTTAAAACGTTTACAAGCTTTTGGTGACGGGCTCAGTAATTCTGCGAAAACAATTGCGCTACTCTGATTTAATTGTGTTTTGAAGAGTTTAATTATCTTAATAATTACGAACATTTACACTTAAGTTTTATTTATATCAAACCCGACTTTTACACGTAATTGAACAATTTAATCTCTGTCCTGGTTATTTCGTGTTAACATAATTATTCATGACTTGGTGGCCCTTTTCTGCGGACATGATCATGACAGGGCCCTTTCCTTCCGACACGATCATGACCTGGTCCCATGTTCGTGGCCTAGTTACTCGATGCTGCTATATTATGACCATTTCCTGACTTCTATAAGGTACGAATGACCTTACAAGTTCGCCCTAGCGACCATACTGTACTGTTTCGTGTATGTCACTAACCTGAATGATATGTGTTTGGTGAAGCTTTAAAAGGACAGGCAAAGCTGGGATCAGTTATGACAGAATGAGTTAAAACAGAAAATAAATGGATTCATCAAAAGTAATTATCGTAACAACAGGCTGAGCTGATAACCATATAGATAAGCGTATATTGTCGGATATTAAATATTGATTTACAGGATGTGGTAAATCTCAGGAAAAGCGAAAGAAGTGGGTGATATGGCGTTCAGGGATTTAACGAGCGGATAATAAACGAGTGAATCCCTGGAGAAATGTAACAAGTTGTCTACCTTAATTAGCCATGCTGGACATCAATAGGAAAACAAGACTAACTCAATTATAAGATAAGAGGCAAATAACAGCTTGCTAATAGCATAAATCCCAGCTGACTTCTCCAGATTTCAACAACCTGCTTCAAGATATTTGTTTTTGGACCAAAAATTGGTCGCTTACCAGAGTTGTATTTATGGAGAAGAATCCACGACATAAACTTAACTCGTAAACTAGAGCGAGATAGTTAGAGAGGGGGGGGGACTTCCGCTCGACATAAACACGGTCATTTTAGAAATTCGTTTGCGCGTGGGGGTCTTCAGTATTGGGAATAAACGGGAGGAACCTGAGAAAACCTACGAGGTTGGTGAAGCAACCCACTCCTTGTACAAACAGGTAATAGAAACTACGCCACTTGCGCGACGACAGGCCTCATGATGTAAATTGCACTCGTTAAGCCATTCGGCCACCCAACCCCTCAAAATTTGGTGTGAAACATATTCATAGTTAAGCGACCTTCTGTTCCTATAGGTTGCCTGGTACCATCCCCTTTTCCAAAAGTTACCGCTCACACCCTCCCTTTCTAAACTAAATGAAAGCGATAGAGGCTACAATTTTAAACGAGTGATTCAAATTTTGTTAAGCATTGGGGTCATGGATGGACGAACCCCAACCACTCCTTCAAAATACGCCACCAGCTTTAAATTCAAAAATAGTAAACTGTGTTTAACGTTACAATTGATACAGTCTAAGACCACTTACGCAAGTTCAAATAGATACAGTCTAAGACCACTTACGCTTAAGTTCAAATAGGTTCAAACACATAGCATTACAGTTTGTATTGGAATAAGTAATTCTATCACAAATAGTGAAGACTGGAGCACTGAAGTAGTTACGGAACAGTTTTTCTTTATGGTAATGCGTTCTACATTTGCAAAGCGAGGTTTCTAGTATTACACTTGTAATGACGTTTTACGCAAGCCGCCATGACACAAGCCAGTTGAAATTTCGCGTAGCAGTTGGGTTTCACCAAATCATATAATTATGCGGTAAGGTTTCACCTTTATTTCAATGGGAATTGATTCATTATATGTTAAGCTATATGTGCAGTACAGTTTTGGGTAACTAGTTTATGTGTAAATTAAAGGGACAATAACATTCTTGCTGGCTTGGTAGCTCCAGAAAATAAATAATACCCTTATTCTAAGTACTAGATGTTTAAGTGTCCTACCTGTTGTGTAAATTATCCAATACAACCTATTTTACTTGTCCAGAGGGTTCGAAAATATTTTAAAATCCAAGTCACACTTGAAAAGGTTTACGTTAGACTTTTCAAATCAATTGGTTGAATTTTTCCAATTTTTCAAAATAGGTGTGTTAAGATGAAATTTATATCATCATTTAATTGGAATATTGTAAAATAATACGATTTGTTGACCAGAATGGAGATTGGGACATATTATTCAGTTACAACAAGAGTGTTATTGGGGCTTTAAGGGAGCTATAGGCTAGTAAACGTTTTGTAGTCATTTGACTAAAAACCTTGAGCAAAGGAACTTTGTAGGAAAAGCCACTACTGTGCCTGGAGCAAGATGGAAGACATCAGTAAGTAATGGAACCATTTCAAAATTCCACCCCACAATGAATGTCAAAATAATGACTTCGACATTGATCGTATGTGCCCAGTGGCGTAGCCAGGATTTTCGTGAGGCGCTAACACGGATGCCTAATTTAGGTTAATTTCCTGGCATTTGAGATTATTGCTTTTGGAAGGATGGGATAACGTTTTCGAGATCTACCAGTCAATTCTGCGGATTTGTGAGAGTCGGTAGCAGACCACAGCGGAGTGGAAGAATGATGACAGTGGAATGAATATACATCGTTATGTATCTCACCGAAAAGCAGTTTTATTTTAAGTTGACATAAAGTTCATGTCATATGATGATTGATTTTGTTTTTAGTTTTGGGGAAACCTTTGGAGCGCTTATTTGGTTTTCAAGGCCGGCAACCCAGCCGCTCTTGACCCCAGTCGCGGTAATACGTAAATATAATGTTCATAACTTGGTTGAAATACATTACCATTCCTGAAATGATTACAGTCAAGATAGCCGGTGCCGTGTTAATAGCTAATATACTGTTCATAGCATGGTGGAAATCCATTACCGTTCCATAGACGATCCATTAAAACTTAATCCATGGTGTATAGTCCGGTCCATAGTCATCTAGACTAGCCGGACATTAAATATATATATATATATCGCAATTAGCACAACAAATAAAAGCTGAAAACTGATAGATCACTGGGTATAAGATTATAGGCTCAAAGGGTATACGTTTGACAGATCAGTATCCAAATCTTGTATTTTTAACGTTTAAAACGCTTTATAGAGGTGAAGGTGTTTGGTAAAAAAATTTTCGATTTGGCAAGTTTTAACTACAAACCTAGGACAAATCGGTAAAACCATCTCTGAAATAAACGGTAACCTTTTTTATCATCAATTCTGATATTATGCACATAGTTTTTTTAAAAATCATGTCCGCATTTTAGTGCAATTATTAAAAATAAATTTTAGTTTGGATTTTTGTATCACAAAGAGAAAAGAAGCATTTTTTTGTATTAGATAACTATCCCATTGAGAAAAGTAGATATTTTAAAACCCCATTACATTCATTTTTTCATCTTTTGACACACCATTCTCCTGTAAAAGATTATTAAATAGCCAATCTCCAAACAAAACTAATTAATTTATGTTGTAAGATAGGGTAGTTTTAAAAAATATCAAAACATAATAAATGAAAATATATTTATTGATAATACTTCCATATAGTAATAGTTATAGGCGTTAACAATATCATACATATACTATACATAATGCATATTCTTATTGTAATCATTCAACAAGAAAATATAATAGATTTCGCTCTTTATTAATGCACTATCAGTTACCTACAGAAAAGAAAAGGATTGAAATTGTTTTCTATGGTCATATTTGCAATGCTTGTGGGGAGACTTTTGCCTGGAGTTTCAGCCTATACTATTATATGCAAGCCAACTGTACTTGTCAGCCCCACAAGGCACTATAAGTCTGCTTGGCCCACAGGGTTTTTCTATTTATATGTAAACTATGTGTATTAATCTTGAACACAACCCCGACAACTTCAAGAATCAGAAAGATTCTCTGCTTATCATCAGTAGCAATAGCTGTGTCCTGTATCAATATGAACAATGAAGTGTGAACCCAAACAAAATTGATTACAAAATTTATTTATAGTATAGTTTTTCAGTTTTCAGTATCAGGCCATGAAAAGAAGGCCCTTTTGATCACAAAACCTTAAAAATATTATCTATTTTTTAATTATTTTAAAGCAAAATCCATTTTTGGTTTGAAATATCGTTACCATCCTCTACAACAGAAATGGAAGTAAGAGTATCTCCTTGTGAGTATCTTATTGTGAAATATTGATTAGTTTTAAATACTTTATAAATAAATCTCATCAGCAATATACTCTGATCAATTATTTAAATTGTAGGATTAGTGTAAATTTCCTAAAACACCATAAATTACTCAATTGATTATAAATAGTTAGTTACATTTTGAGATTATTTAAAGAGTTGTTTTCATACTTATTTTGCCATTATTACTTACATATGTTGATAGTGAGCAAATTCTAAAAGATAGTTTTGTGATACCCATCACTTTGTTTTTAACCACTCCTACTACTGGTGTCACGGTATCAAGTTATTCAAATAGTTTAGGATTCCTCTCTCTGTATTTTCATTTTGATTCATGGGGAAATTTGGGTGTATAAAAATCCATTGATATATAAAATTCTTATAAAAGCAATCATCCTATGCCTGGATTAACCTGCAAGATGCATGTACAGTGACAAGTTTCCACTGTTCACACACTTTACAAATTTCTGCCCAAATCATTCGGCTTCATTCATTGCGTGTACACGTACACACTCGGAGAATTGTTTGCCTGATTCATTATAAATGTGACAAAAGATAATTCGACTAAAAATATCAAACACGTTTGATACAAGTGATTTATTTGGGCCAATACAAATTCAGCAGGACGACTCTGGGTATTCCTGGCGAAATTCACAGGTTAAGTGATTTTCTGAATTTGGCCCTGCTTTAAGCAAGTAGTAGAAATTTGTAGGTATTGAATAGTTTGTATTTAACCACAGGTCGTATAATGAAAAATTGAAAGAGTTTTCCAAGTGATATACATAAAGCCTGTAAATCATTTTGCTGATCATTTCTAAACAGCTCAATATTCTGAGAAAAAAAAATTGGAAAAGATAAACATGCAATTTCTTCACATTTTAGTGTTTGATTTGCATACTTTAAGAAACATTTTGTTACGACACCCACAAAAACTGTGACTTTTCCTTTACGAATTTAATCACACATATCAATTTATTTGATAAAAGACAGAGCCAAGTCAATTCTTGGATAATATAAAGGAAAACTATTCCTCATTATACATATACTACAATATTATAAAACATTTAGCTCTCGTATGACAATGCCTAGTAAGTGCTCATTGAATAGATCATATATGAATTTACAACAAAAGAACTTAACAATATATTTACATATCTAGAAATAATTATCAACTTACAACACAAAAACCAAAGCCTACCATACTAAAGCTAAACAATTTTAATTCAATTTTGCTTTTAAAAAAACAACAGCTACTTGTGTATAAATGTACACAATACAAATTAAAGAAACATTGTGCAAGATTTAGATAGATAGTCAGTTGTTCTTGCTATAATAGTTATGAAATAGAAAATGAAAAATTAATTGATTGAAAATTTCAGTAAAATTACTAATGTTTTGCCAACATAGCCAACATATCCTCAATCTCCATGAGTGAATCCATGTATTATTAGAAAATTTTAGCTAGGCTGGCCGTAACTGTGATTAGCACAAATATGGCAGGTATTGTCTAATCCATTGAATATCCAAGCCATCCAATGGTCTACAGCAGTAATTATTGGCTATTGTATGAACAAAGTCAAAATTATAATCTGTATAATATTTGAAAGCCGGAAAAATTCATGGCAATATTTAGTAATTACTATTATAATGCCTCTTCAAAGTGACTATTATTAGTTTGTTAGAAATTTTGGTGTATCAGACATGCAACATGGCCAACATTAGATCAGCCTGAAAAAAATACTTCAGTAAGAATGAATCAGAATTATAGTCTGATTTCAAGAGCAACTTAAAATCTGAAAAAAAACTCTGGAAGGTGTAACTATATTGCCATCACTTTTCTTCCTTGCATTCATTTTATACAAATACTTTAAAAGTTTAAAGTAAATAAACAGGTATAACCAGCATTACAGCAGTTGAAGTGGTTATTAAATGTTTTTATTTTAACTTCAATCTGTACAAACATTCTACTTATCAGGACTAGAAACAGGGGAATCCCATTTTTCATGTGAAACTCCTTTCATTAAATCTGTAATTTGAACATGTACAGCTTGATATTTTTCTTTCTTTGGTGGAATCAGGCAAGTTTTATAAGACACATGATCACCAGGCTTAGGAACATATTCACCATCAATACTGAAAAAAATACACTCCAATGTAAGTAATCAAATTAACCTTTATAACAAATGTATATATATATCGCTTTATTCTAATCAATATTCCATGGCTTGCAAGTATTTATAATGTTTCTCTTGTTTAAAGCCTTCATCTGCTGCCCAATCAAAACTAATCAAAACTAATTAATTCATGGATATCCCTAAATAATGACCAATCTACAATATTTATGTTTAAAAACTCGGGTTTGCATTTTGATTCAGAGACTACTGACAAGACATAATCACAGAATTTTATCCAAACATGAATTAATTAAGTAACTAATTAAATATTGGAATTCTGGACAAAGCCTAGGAAAATATAAAAACTGAACACAATATAAATCCAAATGGCAATGTTTATTTCTATTCTCCACCCAAGAAACTGGAACCCCGATATCAAAAGTTAAACGGTAGCACAAACTGGACCATTTTTGTTTTTTAAATCTAGACTTCTTTTAAGACTTTTTCGATGGACTTCTATTAAAGATACATTATGGGAGACTTTTATAAGGAGTTAGCCATTCTTGCTATAACAGTTCAAAAAAAGATGATGAACGAAGAATATATTGAAAATTTCAGTCAAATTACTTGATTCTGAACATAGTTATCACCACTGTAATTTTTGACTAGAAATGGTAGTTAACCACATCTTCACCGATTCTTATTATGTCTGATCGTTTATCAAGTAATTACTTGATTATCAAGTAATATATAGATAAGGAGAGAAAGTCGTCAACAGGATTTTAAAGTTTGAAAGGAATGGACCAAATCAATGTGGCAGTATTGTAATAAATAATTATAGCCGACTTGTTGCGTTGCCTGGGTGTATTCTTGTACTTTAGGTAGGCCTATGTGACTCTCGGTGCAGACGAACAGAAAACAGTGATCCAATGGGGCTAAAATTCAGCTGGGGTGATGTTAGCTGCGATGCTTATCAATTTCAATACATGTAATGTCACTGTAAACGCCAGTGACAAAAGAGCGTATAATACCAGTGTGTATTAGGGGGGACAGCGTGTTGACCTAATTACCTGTACCGTCAGACGTCAGTCAGTTTTAATACTAATCAGAATAGTTGCTCGTCAACACCTTTAGATGAGATTTTTTGTAGGTCTGTATGCTTTTGTATATTCCCCCTCCATAAAATGTCGAAATTTTTTTTATACAACTTCATTTATTTATTACGATCTGTCTGCTGTCATCATATCCGAATTTGTGTTTTACCTTTTTGGATTTTTGTAACAATTGGACAAAATGAGTGAGAGGGTAAATTTTCATACCTACTTGTATTTTTGGCATGCATTAAATCATTTGGATATAGGACATCATAATATTATAATACAATTATGATAAATCTATAAGTGTACACCAGTGGCGTCGTGCCTATTGGGGAAATAAAAATATTTTTATTGATATTATTTAGAGAGAAGACCTGTCCGTCTGTTTTAGTCATCACACAGTCCCCAGGAATTGTATAATTTGTCATTATCTGTGTTTGGTTTCTAGAACTTTAAATAGTTTAGATGTCATTTGTTAAGGCCTCGCTCAACAGCGGCCTCGCTTTGTACACACTATCATTTAGCCTCAATCTAAAATATCCGGGAGTATGACGTCAGGGTAACAGTTAATCTCCGCCCATGACGCCATTTAAAATTAAATCAGTCAACGAAATCCTGTTTAAATCCAAGCTGAATCCAAGCTAATCGTGGGTCTACAGAGTTGATTTTGTGCTTGTTGTGTAAATAAAGATCTAATTTATAATTTCTATGACATCTGAAGCCTAAATAAAGACATGCAATAATCAGATTTAGCTCTTGCATAATGTATGTTTACCTGAATATATGCATTAGATTCTAGATAATAAGGGTAGTTTCTCACCCTTTTTTTCATCAAATGTAAATGCTACCAAGGTTCTATTGCAAAATGGATACGAAATTTGGTTAAAATCAAACAGGTAATTTGGAGAAAATGTAGAATATACCTCTACCAGCCTCATCAAGTTGAATATTTGTCTATTTCAAAAACCAAAACCTAAGCAACATTCATAACAATTTTTATAAATCCTTTAACTCAGTGCCGTGCAAAATAAATTTACCTTTTTTGAATTGGCCCCTATCCTGCTCTACCTTTATCAAATCAAGCCATTTCATATTAACAAACAAACTTTTACCTATGGATGAATCCTACCAAATTTCAAATAAATCCATTTAGTTATTCAGAAAAAAGACAACATTTTGTGATAAACTAAATTTGTCCTCTTCATGTGCCCATGTCCAGTCAAAGGGGTGGGTGGGACAAGCAATATCAAATTTAGTTAAAATCTTTCAAGCAGTTTATGATAAGAAATCAATCCATATTTTCTTATATTTTATTTCTAAGGGAATAAGTTTTAAATTACTTACTCAGAAATATGAAAGAATAATTCTTCTTGGTCTCCCTCATTTGCAGCTAGGGGTGTAATAAAACCATGTCCTTTTTGACGACAAAAACTTTTAACAAGCCCACTTTTTGTTGGTCCTGCTAAAGCAGCTTCTGATCTGAAATATCAACGTAATGTTTGTTTAAATTATTCACTTTCAAATTGATGGGGCAGTTGGCAAATAGATTATTGATAGTGCTCATTTATAACTGTTCAGGACACAACATCACTTCACTTACGCTGAGTATGTCCGATTTCTCCTATGTGGAATAGGACTAGGAATAAGGAATTTATTAACAATTGGAGATCCAGCTAAGACGGCATTATTAATTGCTTGTGGTGATGGTATTGGTATATCTTTTGCTTCAGACATAATTATACCTGTGAAAAGAAAAATATAATTAATTAAATGACATTATTTCTTGGTTTAGAATTTTATAAATAAATACTATCACGAGAGAGAGAGTGAGAGCAGGATAACATCCACCACCACAAAACATTTCATTTCAGAAGTCAAAACTAAGACTACATGTAACATTAATACAATATATATACCATTTCAATATTTCGCTAGCACGCAAGAGTTTTTAGCACTGGATTAAGCTGGAGAAAACCCAACAATTTGGGCAGGCCTGCAATCAAAATCATGACACTTAGTTCATTGACATATTTGATCTAAAGCACATGTGTTAGAACACATTATTCTGGTGTAGGCTGATAAAATGCGGGATCTAATGGAGGGCCTCGACAAGGAACATCATTTACCGTACTTGGGACCAAAAAACCATGGTCCTCTGGTGGCCAGTGGCGGGTACACATTAAAGAAACCTTGAGGGCGTAATTAAAAAAAGAGTCGGTTGATACGCTGCTGTCCGCCCAAAATTTCCTCATACATGTACATGATGTAGTAGGCTACACTGTAGGGTATGCAAATCTGCAGGTTACATACATGTTGCTCATAAGGTCTGCCATAAGTCAAGTAGTGACATAATGTAGGACGTTCGCTGGACCTCCACTGCTGAAGACTCTATGTCTAAGTGCTATCGAATTATTGAAATAAAATTATAAAATATGTTAGTACCAAATTGACCTAGTTTGATGTTTGAGTGGATGTTAAACCCCATTTCCCTGTTGATAACTAGAAACTTATTTGCAAATTATATCTTAATTATGATGAAGGTTTTTAAATCTTTTTAAACTGATAATGATCTGTTTTGTACCAGGAAATTTCAGAAGTGAAATCTTATTAATTAAATAAGGTAATTAAGTTGCAGATTGGGGAGTGGATTATTGGCGTAAATAGTAAATCGTAGGGCAGATGCTCTTGGCAACATTTCAATCAACACTGTTACGTGGCTGTTCAGACTGTTTCCGCCAATGTCGCATACAGATACTTACAAGATGTATTTTTTTTAAAGACAAAATTAAGTGGCCTGAACTGTTGACCTGGCTTTCAACCTGGGTATAGCAAACCTTTGAATAAGTCGATACACACTGTTCGGTGTTGACAGCAATCCCATACGGCAAAAGATGCAATAACTTTAAGTTGAATAAGCATTGATTGACAGGCATAGAATTTCACATTTAATTACCATCACCTGTTTAGTATTGCAAATATCTAACCACGCCAAAACTAATTACAGTATTGCACCAGGGATATGCATTATAAAATGCCAACCTACCGTTATAAATAACCCTTCTTTTGAAGTAAATAGTCCAAAAAAAGAGAAATAGTATTCTCAATAAAAGGAGTTGTATTTAGACATAAAACCTCTAACAAAAATACTCACTTTCACATAGGTACAATTCCGGTATGTCAGCCCGTACGATTATAAAAAATATTCAAAATATTACTTTATCAACATTTAAACATAAGTATTCGGTACAATAAACTTACCCTTTAAATATCATCTGAATAAACCTTTACGGTAAATAGTTGTTTGGAGATTATCAATACCGGAAATGGTTTAAACCACGTGTTCTGTAAAAGGTAAACAAACCTTTGAAAGTGGAAAATAAGATATTTTGTTTCACGTTATTCTCTAAAACATAAGTAAAATGTCAAACGAATTGGTAAAGAGAAGTCTACAATTATTTGATGACCAGATAAAACAAAAAACAGGTGTTTACATTTTATTATTTTTACCGTATGAACTAACAGTAAAGTAAATGGCCACACCAAGCATTTGAAATTGAAGCAAACTCATCCACAGTGAAAGTCCTGTTAAGTCTATAAATGGTTCCACTACTGATGTCTTCCTCTCATTCCAGACACAGTAGTGGCTTTTCCTACAGATCGTTCCTTTGCGCAAGTTTTTTTAGTCAAATGACTACAAAAAGTTTACTGGCCTATATTTAGCTCCCTTAATTTACACATAAACTAGTTACTCAAACTGACAAAACTGTACTGCACATATAGCTTAACATATAATGAATCAATTCCCATTGAAATAAAGGTGAAGCCTTACCGCATAATTATATGATTTGGTGAAACCCAACAGCTACTTGAAATTTCAACTGGCCGGTGTCATGGCTGCTTGCGTAATACGTCATTACAACATAAACATCGCTATGCAAATGTAGAACGCATTACCATAAAGAAAAACTGTACAGTAACTATTTTAGTGGTCCAGATAAAGTATCGTGTCCATGTTCATTAGAGGATGAATCTTACTGATTTTCAACAATGTAATTATAATAAGAAGAACTGAATGACAATCAAATTTTTACAATTTCTGATAATTACTTCAGTTTTTAATGTCTTGTAAATTTCTATTGAATACAAAAGAATAAATATGTGCACTCCTTTTTGAACTACTCAAATAATATAGCTACTGAGTGTGTGTGTTTCATGACCTGACAACCCATCTTAAAAGTTACATTTTTTCTTACCAGTTGGAAATTCTCGTAGCAGTAAGAAGAATAAGAATATTAAAGATGGTATGAAATTGATCAGTAGTAATAAACAAGGTGTCTGGAAAGAACTTAGACATTTACATAAAAACTATGCCACAGAAAGCAAGAAAAAGAGAAAATTGAAGAAAAAGATATCCACATTAGGTAAGTTGTATTTACATACCTGGATAAAAAAATTCATCTGTCAACCCTCCATGTTTCCAGATGAAATTTCTTCCCATTTACTTTAACGTTGCAAGTGCGATTGTGATCCACAATCGCTAATAATATGCAAAATTGACAATATTTTTCATCAAAACAACGATTGATTATTGTTATTTATAATATTTCTGCCACACCAAATTACAATTAAGCATATAAACCTACCTGGAACGGGTATAAATCTTTGTATTTAAAATCGAGGCGTTAAGCCGTTACTAAGACCACCATCTTTTTAGACCAGAGACGTCTAGGCGCTGTCATCATAAAGGCGGGGGCTAAATATAACGCTTTATAACAGCCCATCAAAAATGCAATTGCATGTGGAAAAACGTAAACAAACTAAATGACATCCACGTGGATTTCAATGGCGGTGAATGTCAAACAAAAATACCGCTTCTGTAATTTAAATGATGGGTTCCCAGCAAAGTATTTATCGGGTGGTTATTTCCAATAAAAGTATGGCAATTTTGGTAGATATGGAAAGTAGAGATATCCAATCTTACTAGAAAAATACTTGATTCCCTGAAAAACACTCATTGACCGTATACTGGACAAAAATGTAAGGGTTCCCCTAATCAACAGCCTCACGATTAGGGCTATCCCTACGCGTGACATCGAGGGCTGCACGAGTACATTGAGCGCTTTGTTTACAGGTTGATAAGCTCTATAAAGAGTTAGACCTACAACACTATCTGGGATAAAAATCACGGAAAAAGACGCAGACAGTGGATAATCCGAGAATTTAATTAGGATTCGATATTTGTAATAAATAGTCAGCGATTACAGACAACATCGTCTTGTGTATGCAATGAATTCTCAGCTGTCTCCGACCGGGGTTGCCATAGGGATGGATAAGGGTAATCCCCTGACGCAAACATGGCCTCTTTTGATCGATTTTCATAGTGGGATATACTTGGCAATTACAGTGTTTTGAGAAGGATTTGAAGCACAATTATGATAAATTAATTAGTTTGAATATGTTTTTAATCCTAATATATCATCAAATCACCCAGTTTGTACCCGGGAAAGCAACTTTAAGATTCTCTTATAATAATGATATAGTCTTATCTTTTTGCAGAGGAATACAGAGAAAAAGCAGATAAAGACCACACAAAGAAAAATGTAAAACTTTTAAAACAGGTCTCAAATGTAGGAAAAGTCAAATCTGTTTATTGTAAAAAGGTATGTTTAATATGATATCGATTGTTATGCATTTTAGATCTGGATATTATATTCTGTGAAAATTAATAGATTTCTAATAGTAATTAAGTTGGTGAAATGTAGACTCATAAGAACAATAAATCTTGTGGACACTCTAGAGGTCAAAATTAATATCCGATTGACTTTAAATTTATACACAGCGTTTAAGGTCATAAGACAAAGACGCCTATTGATTTTCGGCGATTTCCAATAATTAGTGCCAGAGTTATGGCCCTTGATCTCTTTTAAAAAATCTTGTGGACGCTCTACAGGCTAAAGTTAATATCTGATTGACTTTAAATTTATACACAGTGTTTAAGGTCATGAGACGAAGAAGCCGATTGTTTTTCAGCGATTTTCGATAACAACTACCAGAGTTATGGCCCTTGATCACTTCAAAAAATCTTGTGGATGCTCTAGAGGCCAAAGTTAATATCCGATTGACTTTAAATTTATACACAGCGTTTAAGGTCATAAGACAAAGACGCCTATTGATTTTCGGCGATTTCCGATAATTAGTGCCAGAGTTATGGCCCTTGATCTCTTTAAAAAATCTTGTGGACGCTCTAGAGGCCAAAGTTAATATCCGATTGACTTTAAATTTATACACAGTCTTGAAGGTCATGAGACGAAGAAGCCTATTGATTTTCGGCGATTTCCGATAATTATTGCCAGAGTTATGGCCCTTGATCTCTTTAAAAAATCTAGTGGACGCTCTAAAGGTCAAAGTTAATATCCGATTGACTTTAAATTCATACACAGTGTTTAAGGTCATAAGACGAAGAAGCCTATTGATTTTCAGCGATTTCCGATAATTAGTGCCAGAGTTATGGCCCTTGATCACTTCAAAAAATCTTGTGGACGCTCTAGAGGCTAAAGTTAATATCCGATTAACTTTAAATTTATACACAGCGTTTAAGGTCATAAGACAAAGACGCCTATTGATTTTCAGAGATTTCTAATAATTAGTGCCAGAGTTATGGCCCTTGATCACCTCAAAAAATCTTGTGGACGCTCTAGAGGCCAATGTTAATATCCGATTGACTTTAGATTTATACACAGTGTTTAAGGTCATGAGACGAAGAAGCCTATTGATTTTCAGCGATTTCAAATAATTACTGCCAGAGTTATCTCCCTTGATAACTTCAAAAATTCTTGTGATTCTTGTGATCCGATTGACTTCAGATTGATACATAGAGTTTAAGGTTTTGAAACGAACAAGTATTTTGATTTTCAATGAATTGAGATAACTGAACAGCTAAATCCATGATATTAAATGTTTCATGTATATACTAATTGTTAGTGTGGGGTAAAACTTTATAAAAAGCAATCAAATTCTAATGATTTTCTGATAATTACATAATGAGTTGTTACTCTGAATCAGTTTTTAGTGTATTACAAATGTTTCATTACCGAAAAAAGTAAAAATATGTGACAACCCTTGTTGACTGCCCGGACGATTTAGCTGCTGTGGGCGTATGTTTCGTTGCCTGGCAACCTATCTTTATAACATTTCAGGCCTAAAGAAAGACCTATGATAGACAGATTTTGCTCTTGCATAATGTATGTTTAATAAACATTTTATTTCAGATCTTGGAACAACATCAAAGAAAATTAGCTAAAGATATACCACCAGAAAGTAGAGAAGAACCGGACAGTGTTTTCACAGACAGAGACTTTGATCAGTTTGAACAGGAATATGATTATTTTCAAAAACTTCAATAGTTGTTTGTGTGAAGTACATCTATATCTGTGTTATTTGAAGAAGATATTCTTGGAACTGTATCAGAAATTATTATAAGTTTCTTGTAATGTCAAAAACAATTATGTGATGATATTTATTGAATTAAATGTTACATGGCAAAGGGAGATAAGTACATGTATCTTTATACATGATTTTGTAGATGTGTCAGCTACTACATCAATCTATTTTTAATAGACAATACAAGAAAACTGCACTAAGAACTAGACATAACAAACAATACATTTATGCAAGGATCATCTTTAAATGGTGTTAGTTTCTGAACTTCATATAACTATTTCTGTCATATTTCAAGTGTGGATGGAAAAATCAATCTGATTAAAACACAGATCCTATTTCATTTTGTTTGTTAGGTTCAAAATTTTGCTTTACTTGTCTTTACTACACAGGGATCTGAAAGAGTTGTTATATTACCAAATGAAAAGGTCTGTTGTGGCAAGTTTCTGGCTTCGGTGCACGGAACTGTCAGTATCCCACTGTAAACATCAATGTTGATTGGTTAATAAAATGTCTGGTGTCATAGCTGCTTGCTCGTTTGAGTGATTTCACCATCCATTATCCAGTATATACTTTGTTTACATCTTATATTTTCAACAAAACTGATCACATGTAGTTTGTATATCAAATAGCAGGAGTAAAATAAAACCATATGAAATTATTACACATTAGTTTATTAATGTTATTTACAAATACAATATAACGAAAAATAGGTCTACATTAAAAGTTCCAGTGTTTAGTGTATTCAGTTTATGACATTCATCATTTATAAATTCTGTTTTAATATGACAAATAGATTAAAGAGTGTTGACTGTAGATTCTTCAACTTTCAAGATAAATTTGACTGAACCATTGTGTAAAATTTCTGAGATATAGGCGTCTACCTAGCATGGAATGATAAGTTACTGTTTTCAAACTTTAAATTGTCATATACCGTATATACCCATGTACAGAACCAAAACATATAAGTTACAGGGTGCGCACAAACAGTCGTGATCAATATTTTAGTCTCATGGTTATTCAGGGGATCATAAGATAAATCTCTGCCCTGAATGGCCACCATATCCCAAAATAAGTATATTGTTTTGTAACGGGTTTCTACTCCGTTTCATATCTGTAATATACAGTTAGATTAATTAACCCTTTTCAATTCCATTAAATGGAAGCAAAATAAATACCTCTCAAAATGCTTGAAGTATACTTAGTGTTTTCGACTAAAGTCATCAATTTAGGACTTAAAATGTTGGTCAACTAGCTTAGTGTCTTATCAAGCGGAGCTATTCTTACTGCAACAATAAAAGTAACATTGTGTTAAGTGCATCTTTCACTTTGTGCATATTCTTTTTCAAATGAATCAACTAGATTTTTGTTGATATATTTGTAATACAAGGGGTTGCCATGCAAAATATGCCCACAATTTGGGATAGATAAGACAGAAAACAAGGAGATGTAGTTGAAAGATTTTAAAATCAAATAAAAATTGAGGGTCCACTAACTAAAAACACAATAATTCATACAATCAGGGTCCATAATCTCAAAGTTACTGTACGATACTTGCGATATTGAAAGGATTTTCAAAGGGGATAAAAACTTATGTGTTTTGTCAAAATCAAATTAAAGTGTGGGCGTACATCAATGAATAGAAATAAGATCAATGAAAAGTCACAAATAAAAAATTACCAAATTGATATCATTCATATCCCGGGGACAATAATTATATAATTATCCCATGACAACAGCAATATGGCAACACAGAACCTGTTATCTTTGACTTTGTGTTACTTTTCAAGATATCACATAAAATAGACACACCCCTTCTGTAACTATAAAACTGATCCCAAAAAAGTTTTTTGTAGGTGGGTATATACGTTGCACAGTAATGTATGATTTCTTAAGGATAAGATGCTGCCAACTGTATGAAACTCGAGACCTAAAATAACTTTTTTTTTTTTTTGAGACACACTATTTTGTGTGTACATATAAAATCACAGGGCGAAAAATAAATCTTTCAAGTCAAATAGCACTAGTATTGTCTAATTTAGCTTTATCTATTAGTATCCTTGAACTTTAGTTGATGAAACAGGTAGATCATCATCATGAGTTCCAGAACTCTGAAATAAGATACATAGAAAAAATTATTAATTCTAACAAGACTCCCAAACTATTTTCTCACTGTCTTCATTTCCTATGTTTCATTTCTAACTTCATTTCCTATGTTTCATTTTTAACTTCGTTTATGTTCTGAATTTTCCGTCCATTTAAAAAAAAAATAGCGATATTCCTAGAAGGTTCATGTATTCCTAGAATGGACATGATCAGAAATCAGCTCATCAAATATAAATGAGAAATAGACAATATATGGTGACAATATAATGACAGCAACTACTCTTGTGGTTGTTTCAAATGGAGACAAATATCATTCAAGATGTTTACATATCAATGTCACTTTCGTTCACACACAGAAAAAATGCGTTGTGTATGAAATTGATAATCACTAAATTTCCAGTGTTTAATATGGTTTTCCATCATGACCAATAATTGTCACTCCATGAACTTACTTTATTTATAAATATCATTGGCACCTTTATTATTCATTGTTGGTGATAATTAAACACAAACCTTTTGAACATATTGTGGATTAACTGTTATTTCTCTATCCATCTCTTTCAATTTATTATCTAATTTCATACATTTCTGCATCTGAACAAAAATGTAAAGTATTTGTTTAATGCAACCTCATACACTTTAAACATACATTATGGAAGAGCAAAAACTGACTTTTGTCGGTCTTCCTTTGAGCCTCAGATGTCATAGAAATTATAAATTAGAACTTTATTTAAACAACAAGCCCAAAATGAACTCTGTAGACCCACGGATGGCTTGGATTGGGCTCGGATTAAAACAGGATTTCGTCGACTGATTTAATCACTATGGCGTCGTGGGTGGTGTTTCTCCGTGACGTTGACGTCATCATACTTCCGGAAATTATTCATAAAAGACAGTAATGACCGAGGCTATACACAAGCTTCACTAGATACCGTTTAAACATTACACTATGATGGAGACTATGTAGGTGGAGTTAACGCCTGTCAATCAACAATCGGCCACAGTGGAAAAGGGGCGTCGATGAAGTTTCTAGTAAAAAATTATAGTGGTAACAACTTTGTTCAGGATAAAGTAATTTGACTGAAATTTATATATTCTTGTTTCAACATCTATTTTTGAACTTTTATAGCAAGAATGGCTAACTCCTTGTCAAAATCTCCCATAATGTATCTTTAACAGCATGTCTATAAGTAACATACAATTCATAACACAAGAAGGAATATTAACATAGTACTACAACTATGCCTACCTTTGTGGGAAGTGACTAGAATGGAGTACTACAACTATGCCTACCTTTGTGGGAAGTGACTAGAATGGAGAAAATCAGATAAATGGTGTTTTTTTGGCACAAGCATATGGTATATCTTATACACACACATATGTTATATGGGAGTATATCGTTGTCACTGCTACCTGTTCGTTCACAAAAATTGTTATAAATGATCTACAGCTCCAAACTTTTTAAACCTGTGCTTGCATAGATAACTGACTATGAGATTACAGTGCACCCATTGTACCACTTTGCCAAGCCCCCAACTAAACTAAAAGGCATATGTTGTTAGTTTATAGTTCATTGGTAAAGCAAAACGAACAAAATGTCTTTTGCATACCAGTAATCTTAAAAACAGTGGTCTGTTACATTTGCATAAATTGATCATTTAAAATGTATTTGACACTATCAAACATAGATCAAATTGAGCTGAGAGTGAAAAGATGTGTTGCCCATGTTCAAAACAAGATATGATATGTCTACTAACCTCTTCATCTATATGACGTAACATGGTAGCATTATTATATTCTTCTGGATTATCATGAAATCTAACCATACCATCTTTTTGATTAATTGTTGCATATATTTCACCATCCTCTATCTATAATAATGTTAACAATAAATAGTGCTATTCCACAAAAATCTTGCATACAAATTAAAATAAAATAAGAACCATTTCAATAGAAACTTGTATCCAAAATGATGTAATTAATGCTGTTTTTTGTTTATCTTAAAATATGTCTTTTGAAAACATAATATTCTTTAGAATGTAGGCCGACATATTTAAAATGTATGAAATGGAATGTGGTTTAACTTCCCACTGTTCTAAACTAACCGGGCTAATGAAGACGGATGGACACCATACAGTGTGCTATGAGGGAAATTTTCCCAGACACTATGATCTACTCATATTTGTAATTCCAACTGAAATCAAGAAACCAAGCTGGAAAGTTTTGGGGAACTTTCTCGGCCAACACCGAGATCAAACCTTCTGCTTGATGACCTAGCGCCTTACTATTTAAATCGCCTTACTATTTAAATCATATGTAAGACAATGACCTACAATGTCTAAAAATATTGTAACTAGGTTAGTTATATCATTATGTTTTATTTGAAGTACAGAAGTAGTTCATAGTATAGGGGAATCCCCTTTGGAAATATGGTCAGCCAGACAAGCAATCAACTGTCAAACAAGATACAAACAAGCCAACAGTGAGGCTGATGTCCCCCGCCGAAATCCCAAAATAAATAGACGACACATATTAATTAATCGCACATTTATTTTTTTTCAAACGTATCGAGTTATCGTGTCCCAAAGCATCAACCAATCAAATTGCTTATCTCTGCTTACCCTAAGCGGAAAATGCTCATCTTCGAACTCCATCAAGGCATTGACCTAATAAGCATATACACCAAGTTTGAACATTTTAATTCAATTAGAAGGAGAGTTATTGTGTTCCAAAGTCTCGACCAATCAAATTGGGTATCACTCTGCTTACCCTGAGCAGAAAATGCTCATTATCGAACTTAGTCGACGTATTACTGTAATGAAACTATACACCAAGTTTCATCACTCTCACTTAATTAGAACTAAAGTTATCGTGTCCCAAAGCATCAACAAATCAAATTGCTTATCTCTGCTTACCCTAAGCAGAAAAATGCTCATTATCGAACTTATTCAAGGTATTACTGTAATGAAACTATACACAAAGTTTCACCACTCTCACTTAATTAGAGCTAAAGTTATCGTGTCCCAAAGCATCAACCAATCAAATTGCTTATCTCTGCTTACCCTAAGCGGAAAATGCTCATCTTCGAACTCCATCAAGGCATTGACCTAATAAGCATATACACCAAGTTTGAACATTTTAACTCAATTAGAAGGAGAGTTATTGTGTTCCAAAGTCTCACCAAATCAAATTGGGTATCGCTCTGCTTACCCTGAGCAGAAAATGCTCATTATCGATCTTAGTCGAGGTATTACTGTAATGAAACTATACACCAAGTTTCATCACTCTCACTTAATTAGAACTAAAGTTATCGTGTCCCAAAGCATCAACCAATCAAATTGCTTATCTCTGCTTACCCTAAGCGGAAAATGCTCATCTTCGAACTCCATCAAGGCATTGACCTAATAAACACATACACCAAGTTTGAACATTCTAGCTCAATTAGGAAGAGAGTTATTGTGTCCCAAAAAGTGTGACGGACAGACGGACAGACAGACAGACAGACAGACAGACGGACGAACCCATTTTAATAGTCCCCCAACAAAAAGACCAAATTTTGAATTTTAAAAGTAGTTACCATATGCAAGACATATTTTTCAGCTTCTTTAGCACCAGATAAATGAACTCTGTTTGCCATATCTGCTAATGATAGAGTTAAAAATGTCTGAAAAATAAAAATGTAAATGTGAAAGACCTGCTTTATATTTGTTCTGTATATAATTATGAAGCATGAGGATACTTCTATGAATAAATACTACTTTCTGTTTCTATGTGGAGTTGGTCATAAGTCTCCCAATTCCATGCTATATACTTAAAGTGAGTGGTAAGATATCTTCACGATTAGAAAGTCACAATTGCATAATCTATTTATGCAAAACCTAATGATCAATTCCAAAATGCTTAATATTTAAAATAGCATTATGCAAGAGCAAAATCTGCTTACTACAGGTCTTTCTTTAGGCCTGAGATGTTATCTAAATAATCAATTAGACATTAATTAACATATCCAGACCATAATAAACTCTTAAAGTCAAGGCTAGCCTTCGTTGTTGGCGGATTGAATTCCTATATGCTGCTTAATGGCCGTTGATAATTAAATCAATCAAGTGGATAAGCGAGACTATGCTGTTTATATTAATGATTTGAGTAATGATGACCGAGGCTATGTGAATATTTCAAACGCTTTTTTCTCAGCTAATAGTGGATCAATTTGACTGTTATTTTCAGCAAATTACCTTTACACTATCTAGTTTTTAACTATTATAGTGAGAACTGCCATCTCTTTATCTTATCTCCCATAATGTAACTTTAAGTTTGAAAATTTCAGACGAAGACAAATAGGCTATAATTTGATACTTTGACTTTTGACTGAGATACTTAAACCCACTTTTATTACAGTGTTCCGTGAAATCTGAGACTTCCCCTTAATTAATTTTATCGGTATGGAAAATTGTACCATAATTTAATCTTTAAAAATTTAAAAACTTACTTTTGTCAGTCTTTGAATATTTTTCTTGAATAAAGAATTGATACATTGCTTCACTAAACCCATATTTTTATCCTGAAGAAAACAAAATACTGCATGTCAAGAGCTTACAAAGAGAAATCATTCATATTTTAATTTCAGTCTAATAGAAGAAATACCAGGCAAGCGTATATTGTCAAATATCAATTTTGTTAAATTATTACTGCATCATGCACATCAACTATCACTACTCAGCTAAGCTGAGCGAAGGTTATTTTCTTGATTATCAGTAGAATGTAAAATTGGGAGGTACTGTTGCTCAGTCAAATAACTAGCTGAGTTGTTTAGATATTGAAATTTATCTAAATCTGTTATATACAGTATACTAAAATACAGTGACAAATGTTATCATCTGTTGTAAAAGTACTACTAAGTATACTATTCAAAAAAAGTAGGGGATATTTGATTTTTAAGTGTTATTAAAGTCACCTAATGAAACTGACGAAGAAACAAATGACAAAATGTAATGAAGTTCACATTCATCGATTTATTCCAAATGATCGTTAGACTAAGTAAGGCACAGACTGACCATTATAAGGGTAAAATGATACCCGGGATCAAACAGCAAAGTTACCACAGCATCACAACAAAGTCAGTAACGGGTAAATCCTCCTCTGTTTGCCAAACAAGCATTGATCCGACGTGGCATACTCCTAATGAGACGTCTAAGGTCATTTTGGTCCAGATTGTCCCATATCTGTTGCAACGCAGCAGCAAGTTCTTGGACATTGGCAGGACGTTGTTGACGTTGACGTAACCTCTGTCCAAGCATGTCCCAGACATGCTCGATGGGGGAGAGGTCGGGACTCAGTGCTGGCCAAGGTAATGTGGTGATGTTCTGTTGTTGGAGGTAACCTGTAACGATCCTGGCCCTGTGACATCTTGCGTTGTCATCCTGGAAGATGAAACGGCGGCCATGACGTCGTGCGAACGGCACAACATGGACTGCCAAGATGTTGTCCCGGTAGTACTGGCCTGTAACACGCCCTGCAACAACATGTAAAGCCGTTCTTCCAGCAACAGTGATGCCTCCCCACACCATAACAGAATCACCCCCAAATCGATCATGTCTGATGACGTTAACGTCTTGGAAGCGCTCGTTTCGACGACGCCACACCCTCCTACGTCCAAAAAATCAACAGTGAACCTTGACTCATCTGAAAACATCACATTGCTCCAGCGTCGATTATCCCAGTGTTGACGATCCCTACACCAACGACGTCTTGCCTGAATGTGATGATCTCTCAAACAAGGGATCACGCGAGGACGTCGGGCGCGAAGGTGACCCCTATGCAGTCGATTCCGAATCGTCTGGCCACTCACTCTCACACCAGTGTCTGTTTGAAGACGAGCGCTGATCTGATTTGCTGTGATGACACGATTTCTCAAGGCCAAGGTACGGATAAATCGATCCTGGGCTTGAGTTGTCGCCCTTGGTCGACCTGAGCGTGGTCTGTCCTGTACAGATTGTGTATCACGGTATCTGGACCATAGCCTGCTTATGACAGACTGAGAAACATTCATCGTCCGCGCCACAACCGCCTGTGTTGTGCCGATCTGTAGCATGCCAAGGGCACGTAACCTTTCATTTTGGGTAAGCTGACGCATATCAAAATTTGTTTTCTGGTCACTAAAACAATTAAACTGATGTTTCCACCCTGGAATTCAATGCCACAATGACTGTAACATTCAAAGTCAGAGTCGTGCAAATCTTGGGTTGGACCCCCATGATGATCCCAAGAATCACCTGCATTCCATGCGGTAGCTATTGGTGTGTTTGGGCGTCACACGCAACTGGAAATGTTTCTTCTGTTTGGTTCTATTGTGACTTTTTTCGTAGTCATTTGCATATTTTAGTATTATGCCCCCAAAATCAAATATCCCCTACTTTTTTTGAATAGTATATATTATAAATATAATATTGGGAAAATTGCTTCTTTGATGCTGAGTGTTTGGTAACATTGTTATCTTTTCTGAATGTCCTGAATACATGACAAACAGCATTCTAGAAACAGTCATGTTCCTTAAGTAACGTCCGCGTTTTACAACATCTAACCGTTGCTTCAATACTTAGCAATTCCCAAACTTTTCGCCCGTTGTGTAGACATGTGACTAATTAGCATTGTCCAATCTGAGGTCGTGGCATGCAACATACTGTAAACAAACAAGTATACAGCCGTTGAAAGTTGTTTTTCTTTTTAAATTGAGAAACTCAGAGTAACCTTGACATTGATCGATCTTTGAACTTTGCAACTCGATTGTCACATGTAAACATTTTAGCTAGAAGCGCGAGTCTTGGTATTCACAATGACTGATATGTTCCTGGGCTTGTTAACCAATCGAACTTAGTGGCGAAATATGCAGGGTATTACGTGAAGGGCTTGATAAGATGTACGTAGTTAAAGCGAGATCAAGCCTTTTATTGAAGATGAGAAACAGTAGGCATACCCTCCCCCTTGCAGAACACCTGTCAATTCATGTAAAAAATAAAACAAAAAGTTTCGAATTCAAACTCAAAAGCATTAGCTATTGGGTGAAGTTAACGTCCAGTTAATACTCATTTGCACTGATCACCAACCAATGTAATCATTTCATAATGAATAATGTTGAGTTAACCAGACCTTGTTAAAGGTATTTTCACTTATTTTGATGGATAATATATTTGAACTTACTCTATTAATCGTTTCTGTGTGTTTAGTTACAATAGCTCTTAAATCATTAGATCTATTGCCACAATAGGCATTAGACAAATCATGATACAGTTGACATAGAGGCTGAAAACAAAAAGAGGAAAATTTGAACTAACAAAATTCTGAGGAAAGTACCAAAAAAAAGTTCTTAAATTTCTTTCTAAGAAATTTGTTTTCTGTTAGGTTTATTAGATGGTCAAGGATTGACAGAAATAAATCATACCTTAATATATCTAATAACAACTTGTGATGTATATTTAGGTAATAATGGTATCTGAAAGCAAAATAATAAAACCTAAATTATATCTATAAACCATGTCCTTTATCAATAAACAAATAACAATATTATCTGTCAATATCAATAAATATTTATTCAAATGCATTATCCGGTAATTAGTTCATACACAAGTATGTAATTTCAAGACTACACACAGAGAGATCAGAAAGTTACCTTTCCATGAAGAATTAAGGCCACCAATATAAACTTCTTATATGCTTCCATCATGATATGACTTACTGCCATACTTGGAGTTGTGATGGCCTAAAATAAATGAAATACAAATGGCTATATATGTTTATATTCTATGTAACATCTACCTATATATTCAAAAAGACATGATCTCTTTGAATTCAGCTTGCTCTAATGAAACATAAGTTTAATCTTCTAAGGTATTCTCCATTACTACTATAGTTTTCAATGTTTTATTGAGCTTTAAAACTTAGGGCTTCTGCTCATTGAAGTTCAATAATCAGGCATATTCAAAACATTAGTATCCTCGGCTAAGATTGAGCACAAACTCAAGGGTTTTTCTGATGTTGCTTATGAAAGATTTTGTTTCATCTGAAAACATAATTTTGTAATGGGGTTTAACGACCACTCCCTACAAACTAAGTCATTTCGGGACTGACATAGGGTTTAATTTTATTTCAATAATTGGCTTGTGCGTATGAGACTTAAGCAGGGGTAGGCAACCGGTGGACCCAGAGGTTGGTCAGGCAACCCTCCTACTTCTAGTAACATACAAGCCCGGAATCAAAACCATGCCACTTGACTCAATGACAGACCTTCTGATCTAATGTGCACAAGTTAACCATTCAGCCCCCCTACCACACACACAAATTTTGATTAGAGGCAAGTTTAGTACACAAAGAAAAGTCTTCTGTACAAATAAAGGGCAAACTTAATAATTCTCCCTCACAACTTCTGTTCTATGCCTCATTTGTTAGAATATCAAGAATTTTCGCCAAAAATGAACAATAGTGTAAATGCTCAATTTTGAGGGGATTAAACTATACATACTATTTCAAAAAAGTACAGAGATCTGTCATATTTTTTCAGAGCTGTGTAAATCATTCCACCATAATAATAATATTGTAGAAAGTCTTTGGCATCATACTGACCACCCTAAAAAATACAAAGATGAATAAAACTTCATTATTAAATAGTGTGAAACAAATATGCAAAATATAAAGTAGGCCATTGAGAATAATTATTTGAATTCCTAAAATTAAACTTTGAAATAAAAAGTCATTTTATTCAGGAGAATTCTGTCCTGTGTATATTTCCAGTTAAATTATTAAACGCTATTGAAACAATTTATCCTATTTATTCTGTCTAGGAACCTAACGAATGAACAACCAGCTACAAGACTTACCTCTTTACTGATGTCTGTAATATCAACATCTAAAAATTCTAAGGCTGGTTTCATATTTTTAGACAATAGACACAGCTGTAATGCAATAGAAATATCTACATTGTAATAATAAAATAACTTTCCTCTACATTGTATTAATAATGTTTTTACCTCAATAAAATATTTAATCTATATTATATTTTACTATTATTAGTTCATTTAATATCTACACTATTTTGCAAAATTTGTTTTAAAAGCACATTTTATAGACTTAAGGGAGTTGGATAGCCGAATGGTTAGCGTGCACGCTGTATCATCAGCCTGCCATTGAGTCAACTGGCGTCGTTTCGAATCCCCAGATATCATGGTAAGGAGTAGGGTCGTGGGTTTTCTCCGATTAAAACTAAAACCATTTGTTAGTCCCAAAATGACCTAGTTTGTGTCAAGTGGACGTTAAACCCCATTTCTCTCTCTCTCTACAGACTAAGTTTTAAATATTGTATCACTGCAGTCAAAGAATGCCAGTGCCCAGTTTCTAAGTTAATTTACGGCCTATCGGCACTATCTGTTACATCTTGAAAATGAAATCAGGTTTAACGTCCTACTTCGACTGGACTGATGCGATATACTGTGATATGAGGGAAATTATGTCTGGGCAGTGGCACAATGGCCTACATACTCTTATATAGAATTCCAACTGCCAAGGGATCTTTAATGTGCACGCAGATGTATACACAGGACCTTGGTTTTGATACCATCTGAATAGAGATTGGGGAACTGGCATACCCTTTATTTGACATTAACTTATTGTAGTAGATTGAAACAGAACTTACTTGACAGAGATCTGAGTGAAGGGAAGTCAGCTGTGATGGAAAAAGTTGTATCTTTCGAATTGCCTTTGATAAGATGGCAATTCCTCTTAAAGGCTGAAAAATATATTTTAACTCAGTGTTTTAATCAAGTTTTTCCTATAAATATCAGTTATAGTCATTATATTATCTGGGTTTATTCTGAAAACAAAGAATTTGTCAAATTACTTACAGTTTTTCGGTCAATTAGCTGATGTGTGAATTTATGACTCAAATCAGCAACTACAATCAAAATCAAATATTTATTAATAAACAACAAAGAAATCATTCACAAGATGATTAAATACACAAAGTATATAAAATGTATGTTTGTCAAATTTCAAAACTTCTTCTTCGTAATCTAATTACTGTATTGACTACTCAGGGATTTAATCTCAGTAAAAAAAGCCAAGACAATTAATTAAAAAAGTTTCTTAAATACATTTAAATACCATATATTCAAATGACTTTCACATTTTAAAGAAATATATATTTGCACTTACAACTTTCTGTCGCATATCGTACTTGTTCTCCATTACACATATATATGAATTCTTGTGTTTGGTGAAACAGCATTTCAAAGTCATGAATGTTTGGCATGTTAAACTTCACACACCTTTTGAAAAAAACAAAATTACGGTAAACATGTTTTTCTTTTTCTACATACCGGTTACAAGTATTTAAATCTATTCATGATAACAGTCACAGTTTTTACATTTAACATCACAGATGTAGCTCACCATGATTTCTATGTACGAAACATAATCTTTAAGTGGCACAGAGTATATCGATTTGTGAAAATAACCCATACATTTACACTATAAAGTGAACCAATATGATGATACTCCGAGTGCGTCCATGTATTTGAATCCACCTACAATTAGTTTGCTTTGCCATTTTTTGTTATGTAATAAGCTTTCCACACCTTTGAACAATTTTCAAGTAGCCATCTCAAATAGAGTACTAGTAATTAATAAACACAGTAAAAAAATCAGCCTTACATAGATCCTATATCTTTTCGTTTTTAATTGTTTAATATTTTGTTTACTTGACTTCACTAGGATTGTGTTCTGGTTGATGTGAAGGATTAACCATTCAAATGGTCTGTTGAGTCAAGTTTTTATGTCACACAGAACTGTATAGAGACATACACAATACAGTGATAAACAACAAATCAAATACCCATTTGAAACACTGAATGGTTAATGGAATTGAATGACATCATAGTAGGACCGAAGGACGCACAACATCTACAGTATGATTTATTGCGACCTCCCTCTACACTCGCTCTGATCTTGATGTATTTTAATCAGATTGCAATTCCACAGAAGTGAATGCAGTAATAGCTAGAGCTTGTCATATCCAAGTTACCTTACGTTTAACATTAAATAAGCTAGTTTTCTTTTATCTAGGTTTATACTTACAGTATTCCCAGAATTCCTAGGGAATGTTGCTGCACATTAAGTGTTCCCATGACATAGTCCAAATGATGAATGTTTTTGGTCAGGGCATCAGCACTTTTAGTTATGAATTCACATAATTGAGCGAAATTTCCTGAATAAAAAAGGATGAACTGTACATAAAAATATAACACAAAAAAAAAACTACTGTTAGAACAAATTTGGCACATTTAGAAGCAGACGTTTGATTATGAATACACAGGTAACTCTTACATACCCGTGTCTAATGGCAATTAGAAATTATCCTATTTTTCGGTGTATAAGGCGCATGCGTAGATTAGGCGCAGGGCGACTTTGGCAGAGGTGTTTCAGGAAAAAAAAAATATGCGTGGTTTAGGCGCACCCCTTTCCCAACGCCTCGTGAAACTCATGCCATACTATACATGACTCAAATCCACCTGCGATCTCCAGTAATTTAACCAAACTCTATTGTTTACAGTTATAATAATTACCGATATTTAGCCGTATATTTAGGTATATATATTTCTTAATGAAATAAATTGCTTTTGTTACATTTGTTTCTATTAATTATAACATACAATTGATTATTTTAGCGGTACTTTTGTTACTCGTACGGTAGTGAAATTGACATTCAAGTCCCGCCCACAACAAACATGGCCGTCTATTACATCGTGTTAAATTCGGGAGTAATTGGCTGTGATAAATGTTTTGATGATAAACAAATTAAATATTAACTGTAGAAATAATTTCTCATGATCAGCTACTCACGACTTAAATTTTGACTACAGGTAAAAGGGAAACAACAATTCCAGGTTTACTCTAAGTCATGCAAACAACTGACAAACAATCGATAGCGTCCGTTGCCCCGACCACTACACGCGTCATGACAATACCTTGATTGTAGCCATTTAAATCTATCAGTAAAATAATACAATAGCATTTTTAATACCAATCAAGGAAACAATGATTTTGTTAACTACAAACAATCTTAGTAAAAAATCCCCGGTAACAAACTAGACAAGACTGTGTAGATATAAGAAGGTTTTATCCAGGACGCGTTTCGGGCGTTCTCCCTTTATCAACCTTTATAAAACCTTCTTATATCTACACAGTCTTGTCTAGTTTGTTACCGGGGATTTTTTTACTATGATTTATATACAAGGAATGATTCCTGCTTCTCCTCGGATGCATCACTGAGATCCAAACTTGCCTGCACTGTTATGGGGACTCTTCCGCCCCTCTATTCCTATCGTGTGTGAGGTTTTATCGTCCTCTTCTTGGGATTATTACAAACAATCTTGTTAACTTGCAAACAACTGACAAACAATCGATAGCGTCTGTTGCCCCGCCCACTACACGCGTGATGACAATACCCAGATTGTAGCCATTTAGATCTATCAGTAAAATAATACAATAGCATTTTAATACCAATCAAGGAAACGATGATTTCGTTAACTACAAACAACTTCATAAAGAAAATGGTAACAACTCACTGGTTGATAATTAACTATACCGGCAATTTATAACAATGGGTCAATCACTGAATCCATGTTGAATGAAAACTGTCGGTAACTTAAAACGGTTATATGTTTAAATTGTAAGACAGTATTGCTCAAAGAAAACACCTATGGTACTGGTATACTGAGCGTGTGCTCAATGGATGTTATCTTTCTAAAAGCCAATGAAATGTCTTGTCTGTCGTAAGGCCCGCCTTTTCGTCAACTGACTGACAACACCGCCATTGACGAGACGTTTGGATTGCCGGTAATGGATAACAGTGAAGGATTAGCCGAAATATATATGTCACCAAATACGTAGGAATGATAGTAATATTAACAATTTGCATAAATATATATGTCACCAAATACGTAGAATAATAGTAATATTAACTATTTGCAGATATTTTTAGCACTGTCGTTTATGAGTAACGGTATACGGAATAGCGGTGTTTGAAATGGCCTTCATTGCACGACAAAATGTCGACATCTGAATTTCGGAATAGTTGAAATATACGTCATGAAATACGTGGAAAAAGCAGAAATATTTACGATAATTTAAATTAAACAGCTATCGGCTCATATTGTTAGCACTGTCGTTTATGACTAACGGTATACTGAATTGCCGTCTGTAAATGGCCGCCATCTTTATTTGCTTGGGAATGGCCGACATCATCAACTTCAGACGCCAATGTTGATAGAGGGAAAAGCCAAGATTTGCTTATTACTATATATAAGGCGCACCCCTTCTGTAAAAAAAAATATCTGGTAAAAAAAGTGTCTTATACACCGAAAAATACGGTAGAAGTTCAACGACATGTATACCTAAAACTGGCCTCGGTTTGAGGCGATTTTTGAACTGTCTAGATTTAAATTTGGTATTTTTATGTATTGATGTGTGGTAGTCTATCCATCTGTTTTGACTTCAAACACCACAACTGTAGCTTAATTTCAGTTCATTTATATTACTGGTACTTTGTCTTTAAACATTCATAATTTAGAGATTTGCCGAATCCCATTGTGAGCGAGAGAGAAATGGGTTTTAACGTCCACTCGACACATACTTGGTAATTTCGGGACTAACATATGGTCCAATATTATTTCAATACTTCGCTTGCGCATAGGGGTCTTTAGAAGTGGCAGGAAACCGGAGGACCCGGAAAAAATCCATGATGTTGGACAGTTGACCCTACTCCCTACAACCAACCGGGGAATCGAAACCATGCCAGTTGACTCAATGACAGTCCTTATGATACAGTATGCTAGCGCTAATCATTCGGCCATCCATCCACCCACCTCCTAATCTTATAGTAATTAATTTCACAACCAGATTTTAAACTTGCATGGACCAGGCAGTAGCCTACTTTTACTATTTAGTCTGTTAGTACTAATTTGAAAAGTATATATGAATTTCATTAAAGTCACAGTCATTTATTTGAGTACAAATTTTTTCCAAGAAATGCATGTGATTCTGTTTTCATAATATGCATTATATTATATCTAGTCCTTTTGTAACCGGATTACTATCGTAATTAGTATTACATGTACGTACTATTAAAGGGACAATCCCGATAAGAACAGAGTCTCAAAAATTAAAGTCCGAGAGTTTATGAAATTTATGAACCAAAATATAGAGGCATGGTGTATTTATCTTGTCTCAAAATTTCAGCTCAAAATATTGAGTCGTTTGGACGTGAACGTCAACACTGCTTGTCCGGACACGTAACCCTTTTAAGATTTCGGGTCAATTTTTTCATTGGGTGACCTAATAATCGATTCACATTTCTTGAGAGGTCTATACAGTGAATGACTCATATACTGTACTTGATAACAAAAGGTAAATTTCACCTACATATTAATATTATTTTTATAGAAAAAAGTCTGGTTTTATCCAGATACGGTAATTCAACGGTCTCCATTTCCAGATGAAGACTGTCAGATTTAAGTTATTTACAAGCGTATCACAAATATCGTGTTAGTTGGTCGGCCTAAGGTAATGGGTTTTAAGGGATTTTAACACAAAATTAAGCAGTTTTATTCCTCAGAAAGTTATCGGGATTGGCCCTTTAATATAGTAAGTATAATTAAATTATTACGAACGTCAACGTGAGTCAATTAAACACCACTTATTATGTTCCAACTACTGTGCAAAGAGCCCGCGTCGGAAGAATAGCTGTGCCATTTCTCACACAAGGATAAGTATGACTAAAATAAATGCAGAAAAATAGCAGAATTATACCTTGAGCTGAATAATTTTGAACAGTATTTACATAGTGCTCCAATGTGGACGACATTTTGATGCAGAATGCCGTCGCTTGAGTCAATACTGCAATAGTAATACTTCCGGGTGTTACTTCGAATAATTTTAGGCCTATCACTAAGAATAGGTGATAGCAGTAATGAATTTTACTATTATATTAGTTATATGATTACTTCTGTCCTATTGTCAGTGAATACCTTGCAGAAAAAAAAAATCGTTTTTTTCTTACGATGTTATAAGCGGACTTATCGAGTTACCTCCCTTTGATCACAAACTCATTAAGTAACCACCTACACGACACAATAGGTCCTTGGGGTAATTGGATTAAAGTAGCTTAGTCTCTAACTCAATAACATCCAAAGTCTTCCACATTGAAAACATGGATTATTTGTCAATTTAAATCAACATTGATGTTGTGACATAACGGAGAAAAGATGGGCTATTTAAGACAAAATAAACATAGGCTACCAATACCATTGGCATTGGTACACGAATCGTGCGTGTAGGTCTACCATAATAAATTGTAATAATAATGAATGTGTTTCAGCATAATCTGCACTATTTTTAACAATAGCTCGAAGAACAAGGCTAGACATATTCCACAAATCACGAACGGTGACGTCATATTCTTATTCTTATCTGCGACCCATTTATATCAATTTTTAGATCCCAAATATTAGCGATTTAGCTCCTTTAATGCACGATACTGGATCTTGGCCGATCTGAAAAATAGCTTTCCATGCTCATCTAATCCTCACCCTTTTCAGAATAGTTTACCCACAATCCACAGTTTTTACACTTACAGCTTTAATTTGTAGGTTTAACATGTTAATTGTAAACTAACCCTAACCCATTTATTTTAATTAATTATGATGTCAGGTGTGACGTGACAACACAACAAAATACTAACATCTTTCTCATTAATTTATAAATTCAGATATAATGTCAAGAAGAACGAAACAAACGTATGATTATGGACAGAAAAATCTCTGTGTGCTTCTAGATTTAGATCAAGTCCTAGCAGACTTTGAGGGTCATTTTATCACAAAATTTAGAGAAAAGTTTCCAGATGATCCGTTTGTGCAATTAGATGAAAGAAAAGGTTTCTACATCAAAGATCAGTATGAAAAACTGGATAGAAATCTAGGGGTATGCTATATCAAATTCATCTACAAGAAATTATTTTTCACACCGGACAAGAAATTGTTGCTTTAAATTTGACGGACCACCAGTGATGTTACAGTCAATATGCATTTCCATTTCTTGGTATTAAAACCACGGCACTTTACTCAGTGACAGACCTTATGGTCTAAAGTGTGCTTATTAGATCAGTAAGCCACCAATGGCTGGAGAGTTGGATGGCCGAATGGTTAGCATATGCGTGCTGTATGTTAAAGTCTGTCATTGAGGGTGCCTGTTCAACCTCTGGTTTCAGGTTTTCTCTGGGTCCTCCACTAATATAGAACCCTATGTGCAAGCAAATTACCGGCATTGAAATAAAATTGACCTAGTTTGTGTCGAGTGGACGTTAAACCCCATTTTTCTCTCGCTCTCTCCACCAATTATTATTATTTTATGTTTTGTGTTTTTCCTGCAAATTGTATATGTTTCCGAGACTTTGACCTTCCCCCTCTTTGAAGTTTTTCATGCTTACAAACTTGTTTACGGGACAATTGCTTTCTCAATTTTCAAAACCTACAAATTTGAACTAAATGTTCAAATAGTTGAGGTCATTGGGGTTTCTAGAAATATAAGTTTCATTCAAAATTAACTCAACTTTGTTTTTTATATTTGGGAGGTTGGATGGCCGAATGGTTAGCAAGTGTGCGCTGTATCATAAAACTTGTCATTGAGTCAACTGGCGTGGTTTTGAATCCCCAGTTGTACGTGACAAGGAATAGGGTCGCCTGTCGGTTTCCTCCGACTGCTCTGGAGCCTAATAAATTTAAACCATATGTAAGTCCCGAAATGACCTTGTTTATGTTGAGTGGACGTTAAACCCAATTTCTCTCTCTCTTTTTTTTATTTTCCTACAATTTTTGAATTTTTTCCCTGCTATTTTGGAATGGCTTGATCAATTCTTCTGAAACCTCTGTCCAGACTGTGTAATAAGAATACTGTATTTTCGTCAATTTGTCTTCTATTGTCATAATAAGTACACCTTTTATACGATTTGAAAGGATAAGGTGAGAGCTGTCTATATTGAAAAAGGGTTCTTTCTCGATCTTCCTGAAATTAAAGGAGCAATACCTGCTGCTAGAAAAATGGCGGCAATGGATGGGTAAGTGCAAATAATTTCATGTTTTAATTAGTTTTATGAATGCTTATACTTATTGTAATGTAGCTGACATGGTAATGTTGCCTAGTTCATCGGATGAACTGGAAAACCAAGATCCAGTGGGGTGTTTATTTGTTGAATGCACGGGTAGCAGGATTTACCCCAATCTACTCAAATCAAACTTTATTTCAACTCATTTTACAATATCTAATATAATATTGTGTTCTTTATGCATAATTGCCATTTTTAATTTGAGATCGTAATGTTCGTGTGTCAAAATGCACCTCAAAATGCGATTTCCAAGCAAATTTGGAAGTTGTAACCCAATCCACCATTATTTCAAATCATATCACAATTATATATCTATCGATATTTGATAATGTACCGTTCTTTATGCCAAAATTGTAATTTTTTTTATCTAATATATCATTTTTATGTCAAAAATGTCCCTCAAAATGCCATTTATAAGCAAGCTTTAATGTTGTAACCAAGTGGACAAAACTTGTGTATTTTAAGAAATCGCTGGATTGCAAATCGCATTTTGAGGGTAGATTTTGGTAAAGAGTGGCCCCAAAATGTACAGCATTGACAAGTTTATAAGGTGTTTTACAAATTTGATGTGGGTTTTTTATGCTTTCGGGGACATAATAACTCTGAGGTAGAATGTTCAATCTAGGTGAGTGTGTTTTGATGATGATCATTTTCTGGTTATATTGCAGGGTTGATGTGTTTATATGTTCAAGTCCCTTAACAGAATATCAAAATTGCTTATCAGAGAAGGTAACTATTTACTGATAATTTTTTTATTTATTTCAGTTTTTTATTCCATATTGCCTATATTTTTGATAGTTGTTAAAGGACAATATTGGCGTCAGTCATTATTACATATGTGATAGAACTGATTAAACACTTTCCAAATATAATTTTACCACAGAGATCATTGCTACGATAGGGGAGTAATAAAGGTTTCATGAATCGGAAGTGACGAATGCCAAAGGAAAACACGAGTTATTCCTCTATGCAACTGACTGAAGTGATAACAGATACATGATACATGAGCGAATTTCTGCTCACTAATAATTCCTTCGAAGACCAAAAGTTGTCGCGCGAGACTGTGAGAGGATATCTGACAATTCATAAAAAGAATTGACTGCCACTAGATTAGAGAACACGAAAGAAAACAGATTAAAAGTCCGTGCATTACCATGTTTTTATAAGGTAGGGGAGACCGGGGCACATTGAACCACCATGGATATATCCTTTATAAATAATACTATACAACCCAACACTATAGAGAAGTGGAATAACTTCTTAGACCCATTTCTCCATCAATAAGCAGTACCCACATGCTGTCAATTATTTTTTTAGGCAATGAATTTTCCAAAAGAGCGCTTAAAAGAGAAAAAATTTCCATACATGTTAACTTCTTAGCCTAGGAAATTCTTATACTTAAAATCAGTTCATGCTTGATCCATATAAGAGGGCATATTGAATTTTTTAAAAATTTTGATCATGAAACTGTGATGGAGCAGATTGAACCACTGTCAGCAAGTGAATTATAGACTATATACCATTTAATAATTTGTTTAGCCTAGGAAATTTTTGTATGTCTAATCTACAATCAAGATAAACAAGGGCTTGATCCATTTTGAATTTTTTAAAAATATCTTTGAAAATAAAAACAAAAGATTTAGAATATCAGTTGATCCAACTCTGTAGGCCTATCGTATAAAAGGAATTAAACTTGTTTGAAACTTGGCTGTGCCATGCATGGGCGCAATGGGTCTCCCGTACTAGAGTCGCTGGTCAGTAAATCAGGCTGTCTGAATATTGGACAAATTTTTGTTTGAATCACTACAATAGTTGAATTGATCCCACCAAACTGCCAACTTATGTGCATTTTACGGTGATTTGTATGAGCCTAGGGAATCCAGACTCCTGCTTGTTTCGATCGTTGCACGAATGCCAAATCTGTGGATATTTGTTTTAACTATACACTGATTGTTTGCAGATTCAATAGATCACTATCGAAATAAGTGACTATGTTTAAGATCTAAATCCAGATCTATGTTAATTTAATTGAATCTGATACACGATAGCAACTATGATATGTCTTCAAACAATACAATAAAATAAAGAGATCTTCTAATAAAAACATTTGATATGAAATGAGGACAAACATGTTTGTGAACAAAATGGTTCAGTGTGCCTCGGTCTCCCCTGTAGAAGGAATAAAAACAAGGGGCTGTACGGACTATTTCTATTTTTCTCATGTTCTCTTATCTTATGACACTTTATTACTTTATTGAATCGTCAGATATCCTCTTGCGATCCCATATAAAACCTTTTTGTCTTCAAAGGAATTATTAGTGATCAGAAATTCGGCCTTTTGTCTGTTATCACTCGTCACTTCAGTCAGCCACATAGAGAGATAACTCTTGTTTTCCTTTGGCGTTCGTCACTTCCGATTCATGAATCCTTTATTACTCCTCTATCGTACCAATGATCTCTGTGTTATAATTATATTTGGAGTGTGTTTAACCAGTTGTATCACATATGTGATAATGACTGACACCAATATTGTCCTTTAATGTGTTTCTTGGCTTAAATTTTTGCATCAGGATTACAGAATAATAATTCGTCCTTACATAGCGGCCCATTCAAAATTATTTTGCGATCTTATTAATTAATTTTCATAATGGTCTTGTTAGTAAAGCAGTAAGGTTTATTGTTTATTTTCAAAATAGTTCTGTGCGGTTTAGTTTGATGCAGTGTCAGATGATGTTTATATGTTGGGAGATTCAGAGGAGTGTTATCCCAATTTTTAAAGGGACAATCCCGATAAGAACAGAGTCTCAAAAATTAAAGGCCGAGCATTTATGAAATTTATGTATATACCTTGGCTCAAAGTTTCAGCTCAAAATATTGAGTCGTTTTGACGTTAACGTCAACACTGCTTATCCGGACACGTAACCCTTTTAAGATTTCGGGTCAATTTTTTGATCGGGTGACCTGATAATCGATTGTCATTTCTTGAGAGATCTATACAGTGAATGACCCATGTACTGTACTGATAACAAAAGGTAAATTTCACCTACATATCATTTTTATAGAAAAAAGTCTGGTTTTATCCAGATACTGTATAATAGAACGGTCTCCATTTCCAGATGAAGACTGTCAGGTTTAATTTTTTTACAAGCGTATCACAAATATCGGGTTAGTTGGTCGGCCTTAGATAATGGGTTATAAGGGATATTAACACAAAATTAAGCAGTTTTATTCCCAAAAAAGTTATCGGGATTGGCCCTTTAACTTGCCCACTACTTACTCACTGTAGACACCCCACCCTACTCTCCATGATGTAGATGCAAAATTTAACCATCTTCATTTTGAAATCAAATGGTCAATCAGTTACAAATTTTATGGCAATTCACTGACTATAAATGTTTTTGTTATTCTTCAGTTTGAATGGGTTGAAAAGCATCTAGGTCCAGAATGGTTAGATCGTATTATCATAGCAAAAGATAAAACAGTTATAAATGGTCATATATTGATAGATGATAGACCTAATATTAATGGTAAACACACAAATAATATATATTTTTCTTTTTTTGCACAATTCTGCTGTCATATGTCACTGATTCCTTTTAATTTGCTAAATAGCCTAGAAGAACATTTGTGTCTGTATTGTAAATATGTTGGATTTGTTAAAATGACTGGGAATTTTATTTACATTTGTTTCTAATATTAATTAAAAATGTTTTCAGGAAGTTGTAAATCACCAACATGGAAACATATTGTTTTTACTGCTCACCATAACAGACATGTAGAAGGTCGACAAAGATTAGATAACTGGACAGATGGTACATGGAGGGATATTATAGAAGATTTTAAAAAGAGGATATGATTTTCTAGCCACATTTCTGTATTAGTAGAGTGTAGATAGATCATAAATGGTAGGGAAGTTATAGAAGATTTTTAAAAAAATGGATAATAATTTTAAAGCCACAATTCTGTCAGGTATTTTATATAACTGGCCAACATTCCAAATTTCACTAAAATCAGACCATTTTTCAGTATATTACTAGTGTCTGTTCCCACCCACGACTTAATTTACTTTAACTCTTCCAAAACTGTTTTGCTGTGAGTTAAACTTGTTCTCGATAATGTGCATGTACAGGAATATAAGAACCTTTAAGATGGTAACCAATTGACATATAAATTTCTTTCAGTGAGAAAGAAAAGTTGACTTTTAGTCTTTGCAAAGGGTAAAGTGGTTCAGAGTTCTCATCCTTTTTCATAATTTGATATAAGATCTCAGATGAGTCAATCTTTCTTAGAATAGGCTTCATCCTGACAAATCAAACTAAATCATTAGTCTGTACTTGTAAGGCTGCACCACAATAGCGCCACATATTCTATAGCTGTCTCGATATAGATGTTCATTGACAATTTTTCCAAGAAGCATTTAGATCAATGAGCGAAGTCAGTGGAACGGCTTAATACATACAGGTGTAATCTTGAGAAAAGGAATGTACATTTAGCGGTATATTGTTTTTACTGCATAGTCCAACAGATTTTAGCCCAAATCTGCAAGAGTTTACTATTATTAGGTACCCCTTCTCCTCTCAACAATATTTCTGGATCTATTCCAGTAGTCCAAAACAAACTGAATAAGTTAATTAAATTTGAAGTTTATTCATATAATAAAGCTAAACTTCGAATGATAATTTATTATTTTAAAATTCAACAACATTATGATTATTTCTCGATGAATGATAAAACTTAAATATTTACATCACAGCCCATCATGACTTGATCCAAACAATGCTTTATTGTGAAGATCTTGTATAATAAAGACCTACTGTTTCACTTTGAACACATTCAATTAAATGTAGCTGATGAAACAATTATAGGCTACATTATTGTTAAAGAAGCATTATTCAAGAGCTGAATCTGCTTAAATGTTATATACATTATTAATTAGACATTTGTTAACATGACAACATAATAATCAACTCAATGCCATCGGATGGCTATTAGAAGAGTTGGGCCATTTAATGATTTATTTTATGGAGAATTGAAGCTAAGCCTCGAATAACCAGCACCTTGGTTACAATTATAAACAATCAATGCAAACATTGATTACTTCGCTCAGAATAAAGTTATCTAAATGAAATTTTCAGTATATTCATTTTTGAACTATTATAGTAAGAGCATCCAGTTCTTTATCTAAATCTTACGTAATGTATCTTTAATAATATCTATGTACATTATTATTAATAATATCTAGATGCAGTTAGTAAGATATAAAATAGTAAAAAAATGTAATTATTATACGATATTAAAAATAATTTGTCAATTACAGTGAAACTAGAGCTATATTTATAGCTATAATTATTATAAACAACAATTTGATTTTAATAAGATATCAACATTTTGTTTTTTCTTTGAAAATGGTGGTCAGATCAAATAGAAATTGTTTGCATCATTTCTTTGTGATGTATGATAATTTCATAACATGATGGTTTTTAGTGGTTATGGTACATGTATGTTTGGAAGAACTGGTAGTGCTAGAAAGTATGTTAGGTTTCAACGAAGTATGATAATCATAAAAAATAAAACAAAGAAAGTTGTAATCTAATTTCAATAGATTAGATAAGCATGATACATGCATTTAATTAATTTATAAATTTTGATTCCTCATAGTTGTAATATGTTTTATATACATTATAATATTGTGCACTTGTGTTGTTAAATCATACAGGAAAGACTTTCTTAAATTCATTATAAAATTCAACAATAATAATGGCTATTATAATGCGCAGAATTCCACATCATCAAGGGGGATAATCAAAGCACTGCACATTATGAGACCTGAGAAATATATTAAAATTTATATAAAAATAAATTATATATCGTACTTAACGGATGCATTTACATTACAGTAATTGTACCCAAATTAAAATATAAAAAAAATTATCTTTAAGGCACAGAAATATCTGATGAAAATCATGCATCTGACCTGTATTTCAAGATGAAACACTAAATTGCACTTATCTATAGTAAATCAGTATAAAAGAGAAATTATTTTTCAAACAAAAATGAAATGTTCATGCCAATGTAATTCTCCTGGAAGAATAATTAAGTAATATTTTGAAAAGTTGTATTGGTATTATGATCGGGTCCAATATATCACAGATAAAAATAGTTGCAAGATTCATTTATTCTCTACAGATTGCGACTGGTATTTTGTCTTGATAAACCACCCTTTTTAATGACATCATTAACTCTAGCAAGGAGATACTGTCGATCTTTACCTTCCTGTAAAAGAATAGATATATTTTTAAAATGTAAATTATTGTAAATTGTCAGTATCAATCAATTACTAATTCGGTAAAAAAATCTCATACAGGGGATACTTAATTGAATTTTCCAGATTTTAAATTTTATCAGTTCTGCAACAAGCCTGAACAGTATATGGCACAATTGAGTACAATACTCTTGGCTTACTACGAGGTAAAACAAGTTTCCTGTGTTTTATTACAATGTTACAAATTCTATAGACACCACATTCACAGTTCCCATAATATATAATCTTTAAAAGAGAGAAATATCTTACTAGTTTTAATTGATCTTTTAATAACTCTTGTTTTTTCTGGTAGCCTTGTGCTGCTGCCCAATATCCATACATGACAAGACTAAAATATAAAATAAAGTTAACTCATAAATGATTATTGTATTTAAGATGGGCATGTCAATATGATACAGATACAACTTTTTCAGAACGGTTATTTTAAATTATAAGGGCTTAAATCACTTGTCATACAGTTTTCCACAATATTATTAAACTCATTTAAATAGAAAGAACACTACCAGTTAGCAGTGTTGAATGTGATTCCAGACAGAACTTGATAAAAACAAAAACTAGTTAATAATCTGGATCAACTAATAATAAGTCTGTAAAGCGTCCTCTGTCCTCATGGAAATGTATAAAATCGTGATAATTGTATGCAGGTACAACCAGTAGTAAATTGGTTAGACAATAAATTGTGCACGTAAGATGTATTTCCGACTATAACTCTAAAACTAATTTATGATACTTTATGTTATTTTTGAGTTTATATTTATGAATATACTTTGTTATTTTTATATATTGAGATGTACTTACAAATAAAATATTTTTAGATAAATATATATATTTACTTGTATTTTTTTATCAAACTAAATTATGTCGTCCGCTTGTAAGGATGAAAGTAAAAGTTATATATGTCGATAAATGAATACAAGTGTGCAAAGTACAGCAAAGGTAATGTTTATTCGAAGTTTTAGGTATTATAAATCAGAAAAGATAATGCAATTATTGTCCGGAATAGGGTCTGGTATAAAAAAAAAGCATCTGTCTTTGGAAAGATGAACATCAGTTAAAAATGGCTGGTTGATTTTAAAAAGACCTTGATGTATACATATATATGATAATCAGGCCATTTTGCTATCATCTATGCCAGAAAATTTTAAAAATATTTTATATTTAGTCGTCTTGTGTCAAAAACAGGTTTACTTCTTAGAGCAAGACGTGAAACATTTACATTTTTTTAAAAAAGATTTACATATTTGAATGTAAAGCAGAATAAAGTAAATCACTTACCATAAAAGAATCATTGCCGGTATAAAAAAGCCTACAGTCCCCATAAACGTAAATATGGTTTCTGCCATTGGTGGCCATGTTCCTATTTGATCTCTAATAACATCAAACATATAATAGTCTGAACGTTTACTATATACACGGAATGGACCACAGCTTTGTGATGGTGGTATACTGAAAATTACAACAAAATTTCTTAAAAAATATCAAAATAATGCCTCAAAGACCTCCACCCCCACTTTAACACTTCGATAACAACATTCTAAAATTTAAAACCATTGTCAAAAACTAATGTCACTTTAGTGGAAACCAAGACTAGATAGCCAATGCAGTAGTGGGGAAACCCAATCAGACTGAGGAACTAGAATTGTTTGTTATCTTGTAAATATTTCATTGCTTATAATCATTTATTTTGAATCAATTGTTCATGTTATTAGCTTGCCACTAGTTTTTTCAAAATTGCACACTGGTAATGGTAATACCATAATTTAAGATTTATCTTGAAATAGCTTAACTGATACTTACTTTCCTAACATATACCCTAATGGCACAGCAGCCAATATGAATGATATTAATAATACTGTCATAAAGAAGGAATTGGATCTTGATGCTTTATACGGCCGTTTTGTAGGAACACAGTTTTTAATAAGAGACAACTGAAAATAAAAATATACAACATCAATGAACAAGTTTCTGGAAATTCAACATTCAATTAAAATTATATCGTTTTTCTGATTTTGTACACTGCATATGATCTAACATACAGGGCAGCAGCATGAAACAGATGATGATGTGTCTGCATGATTGAATCAGGTGACTTTAGTGATTGTAAAAAAAGCACACTTGGCTATGTCTCCGCATGATCGAAACGTGGTTTTTAGTTAGTTTTATGAATAGATCACTGGATGATACATAGCACATTGGACTATGTCTCACATGATTGAAACACTTGACTTTAGTGTGGACATAAATATAATAAGAGAGAGAAATGGGGTTTAACGTCCACTTGACACAAACTAGGTCATTTTGGGACTAACATGTGGTTTTAATTTTATTTCAAAAATTCGCTAGCCCGTAGGGGTCTTTAGCCGTGGGAGGAAACTGGAGGCCCCAGAGAAAACCCATGAGGTTGGACAGACAACCCTACTCATTGTCACGTACAACCGGGAATTCAAAACCACGCTAGTTGACTCAATGACAGGCTTTATGATACAGCAAGCATGTGCTAACCATTCGGCCATTCCCCCCCCCCCCGCCATAAGAGACAATAAGGTTGTTAGGATGCAATATATACATACCTTTTTAACATAAAATACAATGAAACATTTCAACATTGTTATCAGCGGGATTAATGGACAGAAAAACATCCCTAACCTGAAAAGACATAAAATTTGTGAATTAGCAACTGGTGCTATTACAATGGCTATTTGAAATTACATGTATGTCTGTTTGTCTATTCTTAAGTAATATTTTGATTAATTTTCTTTAGTAAACTTACCAACATAAAGTTTGGGAATATACAATATCTAAAACATTTTTAGGTAGATCAAATTCTTGTTCTCCAATAAGTTCCATGATTTTCTTATCTTTGTATTTTGTATAGATTAATCTGAAAAATATAAATACAGTCAGAAGTTAAAAGTCTTTGACGGTCACTTGAGGTATTGTTAATTAGGTTAAATCCTGGATAACCACCCTGTCACTAGGACTTTTTAGACATGCATAGCTGTTGCACCAGCACAAACCAGTAAATGGTCGGAAGGCTATTCATATAACTTGGGTGGTTTGAGGGGGTCTAAAGCTGTGAACCAGGGCTTCCACTTCAAAATTTTCACTACCGGTCATTTTTGATAACGCACGAAAACTTTGCAAAAAAAATCCATTTTTCATGTTTTTTATTCTCGGTCGGGTATGGTGAATTCACGTGTCTATACCACTTTGTCAGCACGAGGTACACAAAAAATTATATATTAGACTTAAAAATGAAATATTTATTGTAAGGCTTGTGATAATTATTTATAAGTTAAATATTCTCTTTTGGCTACGGTACTTAAATAATCGAAATTGCTGATGAAAAAACATGTCACTGGCTGACATGTAATTACCACGTGCTCAATAGAAAACACACTGACCTGGATAATTATGAGTTGTAATACAATAACTTTGATATGAAGATAAATATATAATTATCCACGGCATATATTTCACATTGGTTTTAGAACATCTCTTACGGCGTTACGGGCCGCAGAATATTGACGAAAATCTTAGTAATGAATAACTGTCGGGTAGCTAACTTGGCATTCATGTTTGCTAACTTCAAGCAACACTAGCGCCGTCTAGAATATCGTCGTGTATAATTATCAATATTGCTACACAATAGTACTGGAATACGTAATATTCTTAATTTGTCGGTAAGCAAGTTAACTAATCTCTAGATATTATTTCTACAATTCCCACAAGGCCGTAATATAACAATAAAAAATTATAATTCAATTTTCTCCCAACATGTACGTTGTTAAGGATTTACGTAATTTCTATGCCGTTATATTTAATATGGCAGTTGGTTGGATTCGAAGAGCAGTACTTCATATTAATTTTCCTTTTTTCGAAGATCGTAACAATCTCGTTTACATAGTGCGTGACTGTAATAGCGGTAAACGGCTTTGTTCTAGAAAGTTCTTATGACACGTGGACAATACGTGATTGACTAAGAATGGACTGTTTCAAGCCTTTGATAAGATTCCCAAATATCAGTTAACTTTTATTGTTCTACTACACGACAATCATCATCAATTATCAACATAATGCCCAGTATAATCTACTGACGACTATGTATACAACTCTATAACACCAATCACGAGATAATGTGGCTTCTTCTATCTTTACATACGCAATATTCTGCACTGGCCGTACAGTGTTATAGTTACATAGTGGATGTCGATGGTAGCCATGTTTGAAAATTGAGTTTTTGTAAAAAGGTTATTTTTCCGGCGTGCAAAATGACCGTTGGGTCACATCTAGTTACGGTCATTTTCCATAGCCCTAGGTCCCGACCGGCATATACGGCCGACATGGAACCCATGCTGTGAACACATTAGCCGAATCAGAATGGTTCAGTCGAATCAATCGGTGCCGAAATTTTATTCGGCCGAATGGGTGGACACACTAGCCGAATGTTTCGCCCGATTAACCTGTCGATTCCGTCACCTTTCATGTCACATGATTAAAACATGGCGTCGTCAATGTCTTCAAACAATCATGTGTCTTCTCGATATGAGTGGCGATTGGCTAATAAATTCTACATTTGACCGAATGCTTTGGTGAAGCGGACACATCAGGCGAATATAATTCGGCCAATTAAATATTCGGCCGAATATATCAAACCTGTTGGATTTGGGCGAATGACAGTGGACACACAAGCGAATTCTGACTTCGATTGATTCAGCAGAATCAATCGGCTAGTGTGTCCACCGCTTAAGGAAAAGCAGTTATGGACTGTTCTTTTTCAGGGGGTGTACAGGTATTAGTAGATCACTTCTCTCTGAACTGGGGTAGTCAATATTTAAATATACCTATAAAAGTGTCATTGTCACTTGCATGTAATATATGTTAGAAATAGAAACTATGAATTCTTCATTTACAGTAGTTTAATTAATGTTTTGTATTTAATTGTATGGCACAATATTCCATTTAATGTCTAAGATATTATGACAATCCATATGAATATGGATGCAAAATTCAAAGTCTGCACAGATTGATAAACAAATCTTATTCTTTGATACAATGACTATTACATCATTTTAGAATTTTAATTATAACAAAGGTTCAATTTTACTTACGTTCTTGGAAATTCATATAAAAAGGTGACAATTAAAACTACAGCAAAGTCTAACAAAGCCAGTTTATAAAACTGTTGCCCAATGTAAGTTTCCCAACACTGAAATACATATTATAATACAATTTTAACTTCTATTCAAGCTGTTTTGTATACGCCCACTTTGAAATATGGTTCTACATTATTATGACTGCCTTCAATAAAGTTATCATCTGATTGTTTTTTAATTTAAACATATTATTGTTTATGTTCACAAGGAAAAGGAGCCTACTGCTCAACATTTTCCATTAATTTATGTCTTGTAAATGCTCCCAATAAAAGCAAAAGATTAATATGTGACAACCTTTATGCACTGTAGGTATATGTTTTGTTACCAGACAACCAATCTTTTTACCTTAATACTGCCTTTGGAATCTGTTAATGTCCATTGTTGATTACCACAACATGACTCTGTACATCTAGCTTCATCCGCAGACAATAGTTGATAATATAAAGAGAATACTAACACACCCAACGATGCTAGACGTAATAATACTGTTCTGAAATAATTAAAAGGACAAGTCAGCAATTTATAAGGAGTTCTGTCCCTGGATTTCAGGATTTATCTATGCATGTAAATCTACAAAGTGTGGATAGACAGATTGGGGTAACAATAATTTATAACTTTAATTAAATGTGGCTGTATAAAAAAGGAACATAAGTTTCCTACAAAATAATTTGTTTTTTGGAAAGCTTTAAATTATGGTTTCTATACACTTTACATTGCCTGAGGTAATAACGACATGTACTAGTATATCTCCTTGCAAGAAATATTTAATGTAAATCTTGTAAGAAATATTTATTACAAATTCCACAAATCAAACTTTAATACTATCTGCTAGCTATAAACATTATATCCTACCTGAATAAAGTTATTTTTAGTTCAAACACTGGACTATAATCTTCAGGTAAAACTATTTTTGAAAACATTAAAGGTATGACAACATTAAGGAATGTTATAGTCAATGATGGCAAAAACTCTATAATCAGTCTCAAAACATCATCATCTAAATTCTGTTTTTGCAGCTGTAAAAGATGAAAAATTAAACAAATAAAATTTCATTCAAATTACTTTATTCTGAGCAAAGTTATGAGTTTTTACAAGGTAGTCTTGATTGTCAAGTACCATTGCTACAATAATAAACAATTTTAACATTAAATTATTCAAATTATTTGTTCTAATCCCGTTAATATCATTGCCATCTGATATTCTAGAGAGCTGATTATGGGCTGTGAATAATTGTATAAATAATAGTTTATTTAACATTTGAAGTCAAAAACAAGGCCTGCAGTAGGCAGATTTAGCTCTTGCATACTGCATTTAGACATCCGGCTTCAAAGAAATAAATTAATTTACTATCAACACAATATTACTTACATCTAAAAGCTTATCGGATGTCCAGTATATCAGATATAAACAGGCACCCAGAACAACTACCACAAAAATATTGATAAAAAATCGAATAGTGTACAGACGACATTTTTCTCTTGCAGACCTGTCAGCCTGACGTAATCTCAACCGTTGTTCTTCCAGATCAGCCTATGTAGTCAACAAATAAGAGAAGAGATTAAGATTACAAATCATTAAAAGTAAAAAACACAACACAATTTATACGGAAAACGATCACTGGTTTTATACACACATAGCACAACGTTTGGACAAGTATTCTCTTATCGTTATCAAGTACAATAATTATTCTCTTATCTTTAAGAAGTACAAATAATTATTTGTACTTGATAACGATAAGAGAATACTTGTCGAAACGTTGTGCTATATGTGTATAAAACCAGTGATTGTTTTCTATATAAATTGTGTTGTGTTTTTAATATGCTTAATCACTAAATGCCACTCAAGGATTTTAATTAAAAGTACATGGAATTCATATTTATTTTGCTTTCTTAGAAATCAAGTATAGCACACTAAAGGGGGATAACCCACTTTTTTTGTCTAACACATCAACTCTACTGGTAACCCATACAAGTAGTTTGTAATGTATAGCCCATGGAGCAAGGTATTGTCACAAGTTGCTCCATCTGTGGTAGAAGCATTCAAAAGTAAACTTAGACTTAGACAAAGAACAGATAATTAACATCATCAATGTGAAATTCTTGGGTGGTTCACATCTGTTGCCATATCCAACTGCTTCATAATAAAGCACATTAAGGGGGGATAATAAGGGTGAAACTGTACCCTGTATCATCTGAAACCCATGAACATAATAAATAGTCTCACCTTAAACTCATAACAAATATTAGCATGTTTGATACTGGCAGCTTTTTCATTAAAGATACAGAAATCCCAAGCACTGAATACTTTATTACAATACATAGTATTAGAATCCTCAGCATCTATCACACCTTCTTTTACACTTTTACCTGAACTGATCACAAAAAGAAAGAACAAAAAATCTATAATCCTTATAAGACATCGAAATAGATTTCACTAAAAATAGACACATTTATATGGATATAAATTTATATAAGTGTGTCCATTTTTTTTAAAAAAATATTTTTTAAACTAATTTTTCAAGAAACCACAAATTAATTACTCTCCCACCATCTACCCCCCAAAAATTATATTTCAATTCTTTTGTGAAGGTATGAATGCTTTACAAAACGGTGGTTCAAAAATGCTTTATTTTTTTTTATTTTGACTTTTAACTATACATCATTGTTTCTTCCTTTGAGGTCATCATACAGTATTTAACTAATATTCAATAAACTCTTCTACTTACTTTTTCACTATTAAAATAAAACTTATTATAAAAGTAATGCCTATAGCCAATAAATATCCTAATCCAATATTAAAGTCATATTGGCGACTTGCATCAGTGATAGATTCTGTGAAGGTTAAATTGTGATATAAACCATAAAATAAATGTGTTTTCTCCATCCAGCCCTAAAGGGAATAGAAATATCAATAATAATATATCAGTTATTTTTCAAATAATGTGTATTCTTCATAATTATATATTTATTATGTGTGTTCATTTTCTCAAATAAATGACTTTATATGAGGCACTGATCTGCAAAGATGATTATGCCTACAACTTATCAAATACAAATTTAGTCTGGGTAAAGCTTTCTTTCACATTAAGAAGAATAAGCCATTTGGAAGTTTGGGGAAAAGTATTTTTTACCGTGATTTGACAAAAAAGATATATAGGGCCTGTTTAAATCAGACTGCAACCAACATTAACTTTTATTTTTATTGTGGGACAAAGCATATTTGGAATATGATGTTAATCATAATCAATTCTTGGCAAGAGTGATAATATATGTTTGAACTGAGATATTATCCATGATCACTTGCATGTTTTAAGATATGAAGACATTTCTACGCTTACCGTCCCTTTAAAAAAGTTGAGAACTTTATCTGTTGTGGAATCTGTATTTTTTATATTCTCTATATGACGATCATAATAACGACTACAATTAATGGCTTCAATTACACCAATATGCGTTGTATTAGTTACATTAAAGTCACTAGCAAAGTCATCGTTTTCAGAGAACAAGGTGGGTAAAACAATTACAGGAAGAGTGATGAGAAATATATACACATTTAAAAACATTAACCATCTTGTAAAACGAAAGTATGATGCTGTTGCAGTACCAAATTTCCCTGAAAAAAAAAGGTTTGCAAGGCAATTATAACACAAATTCTATACACAATAAAATTCAAACATCATTTAACCAGATTAAAATGTGGTTTAAAATGCACTTAAATCAAAGTGTGTCGTGTATATGGAATGGAGTGACATTCTTCGCAACAGAATACTTCCATCATTTTAATACTGACAATGCAATGCAAACAGGAAAGTTCAAAATTAGACCTACTCTTCTCAGAGGGATTCATAATACTAATATGTTCATTAGTTTGACCTTTGAGTTTTGTAACACTTTCCATGTGTACCAGGCCACCCCTGAGTATCAACCAGACTTGATCATTAATAACAGAAATAACAATAATACCTTCAATTTCTTTAAACGTACTCGCCCATAATTCTAACTGATAAAGGTAGCCTTTTAAATCTGCCTTTTTTCTTTGCCATGCCTAAAATTACAGGGGAAAAAAAATAACCATATTTAAATTGTTTTATAAATTTGTGCCGACCCTAGATCCATTCTCTTGATTTGATAGCACTTTTATGTCCTGTTGCTATGCAGCTTTGTATTTTAGTATTCTATTTAGTTAATATGTGTGGTCTTTCACTTACTAATTATATACATTAAATGTATCGCTTTTATTTAAGCAAATATTTCTTTAAAAAATATAACGGAAAATTTCACTTCTATAAATCGATATTCAACTGGTAGGTTTAGGTCAAACATTAACTTTAAAATTAAGGTAAGGTCCCTCCTTGAGAATCAGGAAGAAATTTGGTCCAATAATCTGTCTCTAAATTCCTTTACGTCATGCATGCTACATGTCATGGCATTTCCCAAATTTTCAAAAACATATACTTTATTTCATACCAAACTTAAAAATTAAGTGTATTCATTCAGGCATACAGTAATTAAATTTTTTTTATCATTTGCTTTAACTGTTGTTTGTTTTGTAGTAGTTTTACTGCCTTTTCTATTAAATCAGGTCGTTGTAAACATATATATGATGTGTCATGCAGAAAATATTTGTCCTCAATGTATGATGCACAATTTTGCTTTAAGTGACATTGATGACTTTGAGATATTTAAATTTTCTGAAAATATATACTCTTTCAAAATGATCAAAATCACAAAATGTCAACTCGACTGGAAATTACTTTTGGGCACATTTGTAGTAGAGCATGACTATATGCAAAAGTACAACAATTAGCAGTTGCCATGCAACAAGCTATAAAATCAACACCAAGATCTTTGATTTATAAACATATCTTCATCAAAATTTGAGTACGAGGGGCGACCATTTTGTCAGATAGTTTTGGTTTGATTTTCACGAAATTCTAACTCAACCAACATTATGGTGTAAGGGTGATATATTAGAATTTTATTTCAAATCAGATAAAAATTGTGTCCTTTTGATAGTGCCCACAAGCTAAAAAAAAAAACATTTTTCATACAATCTGGGGCCATTATTCAGAAAGTTACAATCCGATATGCATGAATATCAAGAGGAGCCAAGATCTTTGGGTTATAAACAAGCATTGCAAGTTTAATCAAAATCAAATGAAAATTATGAACTCTTAAGTGTCCACAAGGTAAAAACATGATTTTTCGTATAATTAGGGGCTATAATCAATGAAGTTACGGTCTGATAAATGTCCGAATTTCGTCAAAATTAGTTAAAAATTGTGACCTGTAGAATGTCCACAAACAAATTGTGGACGGACATCCGCACAGACAGGGGCAATGATACGGGCAACGACACGTCCACATGAAAATGTGGGCATACAAAAATCAATAGGGTTGATTCCCTCATGATGGACAGATTTGGGTGACGACAACAATCTGATTAAAACACAGATCCTATTTCGTTTCATTTCAAAATTGCGTTTAACTTGTCTTTACTACATTAGGATCTGGAAGTTATACAAACCGCATTCTGGATTAGCAAATGAAATGCTCTGTTACGGTGATTTTTTGGCATGAGGTTTACGGAACTGTGGGTAACTCACAAGAAACACCAACATTGATTGGTAAATGAAATGGCTGACGTCATAGGGTCCATTAAAGACACTTGTAGGGCCTTTGACACATCCTTCCGCTACAACCGGTCAGGTCTTCATGTAGTTTAAAAAAAATACAAAAAACCGAAACGAAAGATAAAGATCTGTATTTTAATCAAATTGGACGACATAATACACCCAATTCAAAGTGGGTATATTCATTATCATCACCGCTGGCAATCATTCAATATCACTTTAACACTTCTGCCACTTCAAAATCAATATCATTAATCATTATAATATACTATTGAATGTCACATTCATATAGTATTTTGATATGATATTGACTGGGGTCATCTTGAACTTATTATATATATTTCATTACCTGTTTAAATTTCTGTTTTAATGATTTAAAACCTGGTTCCTCTTCAAGATCTCTGAAATATAAAATAACAAATAAATAATACAATTGGACAGATAATTTTCTGTAGTCAAAAATCTTCTGGTCATATCTTGGTGGTTTACAAAAGCAAATAAACTATACCCTACAAAAACATGTAAACATTTGACGGGTGAACTCCACCATGGAAATGTTACGAGTCAAAAGATGTTTAGATAATTTCTAAAGGGTTTATTGACAGGAAGAATTGTTACTGGTATATGCAACTGTTTTTTAGCATACAAAATAGGTTTATTTCAGTTTTAATTTTAATCATTTATTAAGTCACATTGGGTTAGTCTCGGTAACCCAGACCCCCCTAGTCTTCAACGCACGGAGGGTCTGGGTCGGTTCTCAATTATTGAAGAAAATTACTGGATAATCTACCACATAAAAAACCAAACTCCCAGTTACGCATGGGCAATGGAACCCTTTGGCTAAAGTCTCGGTAAGTGATAGATATTATGAAGCCGGGCCGATTTTGATAGATTCTATAAGGCGAGGATAAAATATATCCCACAATTCACTTGGCACATCTATTATTAGAAACAAAATAGAGACGATACAACAGCATGAATCATGATTAAGGAGATTGTGAGAAGCCATACGTTTGATTCATGACGAGAGAAAATTACCATTTCAATTAAAAACTTTAAAACAAAATTTTAGAGAGTGTCATTGTTGACAAGCGAGATGTTTTGATAGATTCAGCACGTGGTAACTTAAAAGACTGGATAATCCAGACAGTGACCGACTTTCTGTCAAACTTTGAGGACCCATCCAGACTAATTTTCGTAGAATATTTGTTTGGATGATAAGAGACTAACATTGGGTATGTTTTTCATAATATTATGTTGGTTGAGTTACTAAATTAACTTGTTGTATGAAATGAGAGAGAGAGAGAGAGGAATGGGGTTTAACGTCCACTCTACACAAACTAGGTTATTTTGGGACTAACATATGGTTTCATTTTGTTTAAATTATTCGCTTGCGCATAGGGGTCTTTAGCAGTGGGAGGAAACCGGAGTGCCTGGAGGAAACCCACGAGGTTAAGAAGGCGACCCTATCTCCATGCCACATACGCTCGCACCAGGGCTCGAAACCACAGCCTCAAGCCAGAGGTGACCGGCTAGCTAGAGGTCGAAGCACGGCACTCTATACCACTAGGCCATCCCAACCCCCCTAGTATGAAATGCTTCTAATGGTCAAGTTTCCTTTTAAGTCAATGTGAATTTTGTGTAAAACAAATATTTGGACCTACAATACCATATAGTTCCATTTATATGTACTTCATATTGTTTATTTTAAATAAATAAGGTAATAATTTGGATTTCAGTAGTTAAATAATAAGGATATTTGAAATAAGGAAAAAATATTGTACATGTAGGTAGATGTCAAGATTTGGAAATGATTAGTTTCCCTGTCAATTATCTTCATACTTGTTTCCTCAGCTGAATTATCATACCTCAAAAAACCCATTCAATCATTACAATCATTCTGGATTCAATAAGATTTCCTATATCATATAAATATCATTACAGAGAAAGAAATGGGGTTTAATGTCCACTTGACACAAACTTATTTACTTCGGGATTAACACATAGTTCAATTTGCGCATAAGGGTCTTTAGTCGTGGAAGGAAACCGGATGACCCAGAGAAACCCACAAGGTAGGAAATAACTTGTTGCAAATGAAACATAAGATACAAAAGCTGGCAAAAATTTATACATTTCAGTTATCAAGTTTTCCTAAAAGCTTCAACTTTAAAAATAGATTTAATCTATACAATATGTGGTTACAAATATGGGAAATATTACAGGCGTATGCAGTATTTCCGAAAACATAAAGGAGAAGGGGGAACACAAATTATTTATTGCTAAATTGATATCAAAAAGAATAGAAAACTATTGAAAGGGTGTGTAATGATATTGTAAATATGACTATTTATACAATTGATTTCTTGGAAAATATGTGAATATTTGAACAATACTTTGTTGGATTTTGTTCACACAGTTTTTGTTATAGCTTTGTAAGTTTTCATTTTCTATACATATGTAACAATTCTCCAACTCTCTATATTTTATACATCAGGAAATACACTAGATTGGGTTGTTTTGTAAGGGACTTATACTACTTCACAATTTCTATATGTGTGTAATGTTTTCACATCCGCTGGCTTTATTCAAATATCTACGATTTTCTCTAACAGTAAGTCCTAAATTTAAAATCTTTCCCAACCTGTTTGATGGCTTTTTTAATATAATCTTTGATGTCCAGAAGAATGTCAGGAAGATAAGACCATGCTTTTGTCATTTTGTCTACCATAATTCTGTCCGTTTGGATGTTTCTGAGAATTTCACCTTAAAACTGTGGTATTTATTTCCTAACAAGGCAACCAAACAGATGGCTTATGCAAACTTTTCGTATTTGGATACAGACAATAATAGATTAGATAACAACTAATATATACAAACAGCTGGCAACAAGCAATCAATACAATTATTGTAAACATCAAGTGGTATATATTACATAGAATTGATTAATTTCAATAATGCTTGGACCAGTATAGTTTTTCGCAAGACAACCTTTGATTATGTCTATATTTGTTGTTTATTCTGGTATCTTGTCCCTTTGGGCTTTACGTTTTAAACCAGCAGCTGCGAGGCAGGATACGCCCACATTTTCAAGGATGGATAGAGAACAAGCTAAAAAGAAAGTGATATTTCCTACAATCAAGGGCTATAATTCATGAAGTTACAATTCGATATGCGTAAATATCAACAGAAACCAAGATCTTTGGGTTATAAACATGAATTTCAAGTTTCATCAAAATCGGATTAAAATTGTGACCTCTACAGGGTCTACAACCTAAAATTCCATATTTTTACACTATTCATGTACAAGCAGCGGGCATTTTATTCAGCAGTTTGGGTTTGATTTTCAAGAAATTAAGTTTCAACCTTCATTATTGTGTAACAGTGATATAATCAATCCTTTTTTTAAATCGGATAATAATTGTGAACTCCAGAGGGACCACAAGCTAAAAAGGCGATTTTTCGGACAATCAGGGGCCATAATTCAGGAAGTTACGAGCCAATATGTGCAAATATTGAAAGGAACCAAGATCTTTGGGTTATAAACATGCATGTCAAGTTGCATCAAAATCAGTTCATATTGTGACCTCAATAGGGTCCACAAGCTAAAAAACGTGATTTTTCGTACAATCAGGGGCCATAACCCATGAAGTTTCGATCCGATACATGCCAATATCGAAAGCAGCCAAGATCTTATGGGGATAAACCTTATTTCACATTTCATCAAAATCAGATAAGAATTGTGACATGTAGAGAGTCCACAAACAATTGTGGACAGACATCCGGATGTCCGGACAGACAGGGGCGACATCATAATAGGCTAGGTCCACATGAAAATGTGGGCTTATAAAAATTAACTGTAAAAAAAAATAGAATTTGTTTGATTTAATCTTGCATATGGATGCTTTCTATTTCATTTTCACGAAAACCATCCTTGGTGCCAATGATTTAAAAGGATCAACTGGCTTCCTTGAGGCCAAGAAAACTAAACTAGCTTGATTCACCCCATTCATAAGCCCCGTTTACATTTGGTCGCGATAAGAGTGCCATACTAGATACGGTACCAGGCCGCGATAAATTTCAAGAAATGGACCCGTTTACATTACTCTAAAATAACCGGTCTCAGAACCGTGCCAAGCGTGCCAAATGTGACACTCTTCACAGTAAAGTTAATTTCAGCCCCTGTACAAATTACCCAGATGAAAACAATTATGATGACTGATTTAGTTTGAGCAGCCATTTTGACAGAACTGATGACAGAACTGTCAAGGTTTGCAGGGAAAAAAGGTCAAGGTTCATTTGGCACATGCGCAGTAATCCGTACTCAGACCGGTTAGTGTTTACACTACGAAAATTTGAAGTGAGCCGTTCTTAGTACGGTTCCTGGACCACCTCACTTCAGTGGGCCACATTGGCACGGTACTCGGTACGGCACGCTTGTGTTTTAACCGTTTACACTACAAACAAATTAACCGTGCCGTACCAGGAACGGTACCTGGCACGCTTAAAATTTGTAATGTAAACAGGGTTATAGTTTATGTTTTTCCTGGCCGCATATATTTCAGTGTGAGCAAAGATGACTTTTATTTATTTTGAAAATAATATGTCATGTTTTTACCAATCCATACCCGATAACACCCCTGAAATTTCAATACACAATTTATCAGACAACTACATAGTTTTTGCCAATATGACTATATTGACCTAGATACAAATTAAATCTCCCATTGTATATATAGTCAATGCCACAGGCCTATAACATTAACAGGCAAAATATCACCATTGAATCTCCAGTCTTTAAAAAAACATAATTCATTTAATACCAAACATTAATCCAAGGGTGTCCGTTATTATTTAGTATGTTTTAATTTTAATAGGGCAATCAAAAGTGTGAGAGTACCTACAATCGAAGTCTACACTTTTACGTGCCTGCCAATTTGTACATTGGTGAACCTCTCTAAGTGAATTCCCAAGTGCTGACAGCAACATCAGAGAATTATTTAACCCCCATTTATTGTTGTTATCTTCTTAATCAGAATATAAATACATATTACTTTTGGTCTATTTTCTGGGAAAAGGAAAGTTCCTCTTCAATCCCATTTGTTTCAGTGAAATACAAGAGATCTCTTAGATAAACATTTAAATCACAAAAGACCAACTTTTTGCATCCTGTTCAATATCACCGTAAATTATTGAGTATCACATATCATATTACCTACAATATTTAATTTATTAATTTCAATGCTACACATGAAGTAAGTAACAAGTAGTTCTCCATTTTCCTCCCCTTGCTAAACAGCTAAAGACGCTACAAACAAGTGAATTATTGAAATAAAATTTACCAGGTTAGTCCCGAAATGACCTAATTTGTTTCGAACACTATTTCTCTTTCTTTCTCTTAATACTACACTGAGTTGCATTCCAAATAAGGAAAGGGAAGGAGAATTGGGTTCAACATCCTAACAATACTAGCATCGGTCATTTTGAGACTAACATGTCTGTCCTAAGAATCTGAAGGGGGACGAATAGATCTCTGCCCCCCCCCCCCCCGATTTAGATCGCCAGGACAAATTATCAGGTTTAGGTATATCTATCTGAATGTCCCATTCTGAAGGCTATCTAACCACTGCTTTGGGTCCCGCCAAAGTTAATGATCTTCACAATATCTTTCTCCTTAATTGACCAATTGCAGCTGTCAATCAAAATAATAAATCAACCAATCAAATATCGCCTTTCCTACTGCGCAAGCCGGCTTTATTTCATGACCTAAGAATATTATAAGCAGGTAAATTTGTTAACTTTTACACATGTATAATAACTTTATGTTAATAAATGTTAAAACTAGTTTTGAAGAGACATTCAGAAAAGGTCTATAAAAAGTGTGTTATCAATGTATTTTTGAAAACTTTTTCATTGAGGTTTGTGTCCTTTAATTACAAAATTAGTAGACATTTATATTGGATTTGTTGTTCAAGTTGAGTAAGATCAGACAAATATTTACACATTGACCCACCAAGCTTCTTATTATCATCCGACCTATTTACAAACTTTCAACCATTCAGTTGTTTTAACATGAGTTTGGCTTTTAATATAACTAACTAAATCATGCTTACTCTTAGGTAAAGGATATTATCATTATTAGTGCACTAATTATACATACTAATTATGACTTATCAAAATAATGGATTAAATCCTGTTACCGTTTTCCATATTACAGTATGTAATTAGCTAATTATAACATAAGAGTATATAAATAATTTTAAGTATTCAACACTCAACGATTATTCAGCTAATATTCAAATTTTAGTGTAGCCTACCAGAAGTCTTGATTTGATTATTTTCACAATTCTCTGCATATAAACTGTAAAAACCACAGATTAAGCCAATTTTGAAACATAAAAATGTTTTGTTTCAAAGCAGCTGACATGACAGTGCAGCCAAAAACCAAAGCAAACCAATTTCTGCCCTCTACCTACATGAATCTATATAAAATCTAACAAAATAAAGCTTTCGATCCATCACTGACTTAAATATAAACAGTTCAAATTTATGATATTTTACCCACACTGCAAAAACATTAAACGTTTTAATTTCGATTACCAATGTGTACAATTAATAATGAACAAAGTTCAATGAAGGATCAATTGAAAATTCAAATCAATATTTCAGTTACCGTTACTTGAAATGGACTAGAGATTAACGTATTACATAGCAATTCCATATTCACTAAGGTGATATGTAGGAGGAAAATTTTCCCTATTTTTGTAGAAAAAACAAATGTCAAGGGTTCTTTTAAATGCACATTTTTGTCTCCAAAGGCATTGGACAAATGTTCTAACCTGGTAGTATTCTTAACAAGTCACGATTTGTTGCTTTTCTATTGAAAGCATTCTCATAAGAAAAATCTTCCCTGTTATGACAAACTTTTCTACTTTGAAATACAGGCTGTCAACATACAGAAAATATTCTACAGGATAATGCATTTGTTAGAAGAGAAAGATCTTTAGTTCTCTTTAGAAAAATACTTGTCATTATTACCTTAATCCATCAGCTAATTCCTGTGTGGAAGATTCTTTGGCTTGTAATTTTTCTCGTAAAGTTTTAGGATGTTGACGTTTTGAACTTGGTAATCCTGTTTGTTCCTCCAACTCTGTTTCATCATCGGTGTCTATGTGTCCTTGATCCTCACGTTTAAGCCTAATAGTTTTCAGAGATTTGCGAGATTTCCGTTTGATTCGAATAGTAGCCAGAACTCCCATCATATTTTTATAGTTGTTTAAATCAACTGTGCCAGTAGAGATTCTATCGTCCTCCATATCTGTAGAATTGCCTCTATGTTTTCTGTATAAACCACTGTGACGTTGTTTCCTATTTGTCAACATCTGGTTCTCTGAATTCCTGGGAGAGAGGTTTTTATGAGTTGGTATGTATGCATCCTCATAGTCGGGTGGTAGTGTCTCCGATTCGTAAGCTGGGTTAACTTTACCTCTTGCATTGTTTGTTGTTGAATGGTAATTCGTCCCAGGTGTTGATCTTGTGTCTTGAAAAGACTGTTGAGGATAATGTTGACTTTCCCTCGGGTAAGATGGCCCCTGAATATTGTCTAATTTGTAACTATTGTCTTCTGGTATGTAGGACGTACTCCTTTCTATACCTCTATTGACATGAGACACACCTCTTTCATTATTATAGTCATTGATTGGCTGACCTGAAGATCGATATGGCTCCATATGTTGGCTGTTATTGTTGCTGGATATTAGTTTATCAGTTTTAAACTTTCTTTTGTCGCTGTAAACATAAGGTGAGGGATCCGAACTCAATCCCCTTGCACTATTGTAACGGTTCAGGTCTGCTACTTGATTTAAGTACTGCTGATTATTAGTTTCAGTAGTCCTATGGTCTTCATAGTCCGGTGGTATATCGTCCCATTGGTTATATGTATAGTTCTCTCTAGGATGTGAGCTTGGGTAATTTGACATGGTGAATGTTAAGAGCCCGGTTTTATCTTACACTTGTCCTGGGTAATAAATATTTTTATCTATCTGACTAAGAGTAAACAATATATAAAGTAAGAACATGATAAATTCATACAATGTTATAAATAGTTGATCTATATTGGAGCCAAGTCAAAAAAAAATCTAAATAATTTCTTAAAAATAATATTTCAGTATTCACATATTGAACTAACAGACTGTTCTATCTGATATTAAAACATCTTCTTCGACCAATCTTAAATATCCTTATCTTAGCAGAAATCAAAGACACTTTATCTGATCTATTTACCATGAAAATAAAACAGAGCAAAAGAAACAAAACTGCACATAAAAAACTTCTTCAAACTGTTGTATCTATCTTTTGAATTCACATATAGCATGAAAGTATGATGTTAATAGAAGCTTTTATCTTTAATTCCAGTTGTATGGAATAAGCCATTCACTCAACACAACATTACTACATCTACAAGTAAGCTCCTGTTCTGTCTAAAAAGAATATCCTATTTCCATAAACATTCCCTTGCTTTATGTCCTTGTTCATTCAGCTAGTATTTGAGACAGACCAATCACTTTAACAAACATGCACCAGACTTCTAAAGTCAATGAAGCATTATGCTTTAATCTTCACACACTCCATTACCTTCAATGTATCAGTTCTGCTTGATTGAATTTATAAGGGTTTAGGTGGTCATTATAATCAAACAATGCTTTAAGTTTTTGGGTGTAAAAATGTCATTCATAAGATTTGGAGATTTTTCAAGGTTTGATGCACGATTGGCATTACCTCACATTTCTAAAATAGATATCTTAATCATGTTACTAAAATTACAATTTAAGATATGACAACACACGGCTTATCTATATATCATAAACAACTATAAATATATTAACAAATTTCAATTTATCACATCTTTGTAAATGCCTAATGGAATTGTACCATCTTTTTTCTGATATTTTTTTTATAGAATCAACTTTTAGACTATTGGATTTACAAGGGATTCAAAATCTCTCAAATGACCATCTACAGCATTATGTTATGTCAGTAAAATCGAGCAGTACTGATCATAACCAGAGGTTAAAATACAGAGTATTAACCAAAACATTTCTTTTCTTCATCAAAACATAGCTATAAAAATTGAAATCAATCAGACCATAGTTCAAATACTTGTGAATAAATGGATAACTTTACTATCTGAATATTGACCAAGTGTAGATCTACACACCCCACTTGGATGCTTCAACAATACAAATAACAATCAACACCAAAAATCAATAAAAATAACTTACAGACTTGCGGAATGCACTTGAAATGAATGATAACCAAAATTTGTCACAAGTTCATAAACTATTTCACAAAAACTATTTCTAAGTTATTTTACCAAACGATTATTTTTCCTCCACGAATCTCATATGGTAGGTATAATCTATTTTGATGAATTTAATGTCTTCTGAGCATGCACGAACAACCTGCATATCAAACCTTCAGGTATGTTAACTTGTTCAGCTCAAGTAACCCCCAAAATTATATATTACGAACACTGGCAGCTGTATTAGGGTTCATTGGTCCATCCCTATCCTATTCAATTTCAACAAGGAAGTTAAAACGACGACATTATGATTTCAGATAAAATTTTCTTATCAGAAATATATGATATTTCAATTTAATATTGATAAGAATATACATGTATAAGCCTAATCAAATAATTTACACAATTCTTGATCTAGTTCAACACAGTTAAACAGCTCAAAAGTTTTAATCCAGTACACATTATGCAAGCTTTGAAGGGAACCCTAAACAATTTTTTGGACATTGCCATATAAAATCATTTGTGATCAATAAATATTCCCAAAAAGGTCCTGGTTACAACAAATATCTGAAGCATATTTCCCCAAAAAATTTATTCATTACCGGGTATATTCAGTCCCTGACTTACGTTTCATGTACTTTGTAAGTTTGATATCCTTACGGAGAGATTGTTATACATAGGTTAAGTCGGTTCTCCAATCCCATTCAGACATCCTGAATAAAAATATTGTTTTAAAAAAATCAAGATCTGTCAAACATTACAGCTGTGTTTGAAGACGGAATTTACCATGGATACAAAAGCTAACAACGTAAGCCAAATATATACATGCATTGAAAGAAATGAAGAATAATGTTCACTCAACACAAACTAGATCATTCTGGGACTAACATATGGTACATCTTTATTTCAATAAACTGGTTATCATACCCCATCACCTAGCCAAATACAAAATGTCAAAGCATCGTAATTGAAATTAACACAGTGTAAATATATACTTAATTATTGTTATTTTTTATTATTGTACTGTATAAACTCAGTTATAAAACAACTCAAGGTCACCAAATTCGTGAATGACCCTTTAATGATGAAATATACATTTTCAAAACGAAGTTGCTTGACTTATTTTTGAAGCGGGTTTTATCTTGGTTGTGTGATCCAGTTTTTTTTACTCCTAACATACTGTATTTATTCAATCTACTCATTACAACTATCACATTTCCTATAGTCATGTCGATAAACTATATAAATAGAGTTTAAAGGAGAAATATGAGATATATTTCAGTGAATAAAACTAGTTTATACTGTGTTGAAGGCTCCTATGCAGAAACCAGCTTCTTTAAGATATGGTAAAATGACTACTTCTTCACATTTAGCATTGATTTCCATAGTTTTTAAAACCTTTGTACCCCAAACCCTATGAAAATAGGACTTCTCTTCTACCTTATTTAGGGAACACTACAGTTTAACACAAAACTTTGTTAGTTTAATCAAAGAAGTACTAAAATAAAAATTTTGAATGATGTTTTTTTTCAGATGATCTTTTGTTTGTTTCAATTGAACTCTCAATGACATTGCATTATCATACTTTTCATGATTCATAGCATATTCCCGAAGCAATGGCCCGAGAAATCCCTCTCTGACCATTGCTGGAATAGCGTCTGTTTCTTGAACTTATGCAGGAGTGTGTCTATTTTTTCCGTTCAATGAAAGCTATCACTTAAGTACAGCAACATGACAATCCTTCGTTTAATCTGGGTCTTCCCTACAACTTTGGACAGTGATTTAAGGTATTCAAAATGGTGAAAGTATGTTCGTTTTGTATTGTTTACATTTCATTTGACTTGATAGCCTCGTTTTACTGCAGTATTCTGTTATGCACGGGTTAATTAGGCATAATAAAATCGTGAGTCATGACGCAACGTTATGTAAACATATTTGGTCCAATATTGGCAGCTAGTGATTGGTTGGTAGACGGACTACTGACAAATCAAAATTTAAAACAACAATATCCACTCATAATAGCAGTGTGTAGTTGGATTACCTCTAATCAAACGCAACACTGCGCGGAGTATGGATTCATAGATGAATAACAGTTTTCGCAGGGACAGAAAGTTATTTTAATATACAGGTGGAATTTTCATGAGAAAACATATCCCAAATTTTATTTCAAGTGAAAAAGATCTATATTTTGAATAGAGTATAAAGATATAGAGTATATAAGCTTATAAATGTTTATAAAATTGATCCGTATTAAGGATTTTGTGATGTTAGAAAACCACTGTTTTATGTATAAATACCTAGTATTTCAAATCCAGTAGAAAATTGTTTGGTTGATCAATAATCTTGAAGTTTACATTTTCAGACAATATTATAATATGTAATTGTTCACATCTTACCACGGTAATCCTCGCTAACATTTAATTAAGAAAACAAAATGAGAATATCAATCAGATTAAAAAAAATAATTCATCATATATTTTTGTGGATGCTGAATGGAAATGAACCATATTTCTTAAACTGATATTCCTTTTGAAGATTAAATAAACTATCACGTGTCCATCAAATAACAATCAGAAATGAAATGAAATGGGGTTTAACATCCTTCTGTTTTGCTACAGGCTAGCGAGCCAGCGTCTTTCCCACTTAGCCACCGTGACCCCCAAGTAACAATCAGAGCCAATAAGTTTCATATTGGCTGAACGTTGGGAAACTTTAGACACAATGTCTTGCATTCTCAAAATAAATATATTTAATGCTTTCTGGTATGTTAACTAAATCTTTATTGAAGATTTTTTGATTATGCACACAATTTTGGGGTTTCGTAAAAAGATAGCAAACTGAATCAACTCAAGAAACAATTTAGATATTTGGCTAGGTATCAATTTTTTGACATAATGTAGTTTTATCAAATTCCCTTTATTTAATTACATTTGGAATTCTAAAACAAATATTTCTCATATAATTTCTATAATAAAAATTGCCTATTTCACAATTCCAAAAACAATCTTGCCTACTGATCACTTCATACCGATACATGAAATTTATTGTCCAACCAGTTGGCAGGGCAGAACTAAGGCATGTACTTTAGAGGTTTCAGCCCAAGAGTCTCTGCCAGTGAGAAGAACTTCAGCGATTAAGTGAAAAGTTATTTCATTAGTGAATGCTGGATCAAAGTATTCTTAATTATCTGATACTGTATATATGCAGTAAGAGAGAGAAATGATGTTTAACGTCCACTCAACATAAACTAGGTCATTTTGGGACTAACATATGGTTTAAGTTTATCTCAATAATTTGCCTGCGCCTAGGGTTCTTTAGCAGTGGGAGAAAACCAGAGGACCTGGAGAAGACCCATGAGGTCGGACCCATGCCCCCACTCCTTGTCACGTACAATTTGGGATTCAAAACAACGCCAGCTGACTCAATGCCAGGCTTTATGATACAGCATGCACATGCTAACCACTCGGCCATCCAACACCCCCTGTATATATGCAGTTAAGATACAACGACAAAATGAGACACTGTATAGAGGTGGCTGGTGGGTAGCAATTTCCTTGACCGAAGGCATCACAGTTGATGTAGCCCACAAACCTACAAAAACTTAATCTGATTCTGCTACCAGTATTGTAAATGAATATAATGAACAGTTCTGGTTTACTTACAAACTTTACTTACAATTGGTTTACATCCTTAACAACCTAACAATGTGTTCCGTGTATGACATATTTATTGAAATATAAGTGGAAATATTGAACTATATTGACCAAGTATATCATGGACTATGGATAAGACATCAAATGTTTGTCAACTGTACTTGTCATATGTGTTATGTTTACAAAATTCAGATCTGAAAATCTACCCCACAAATAAAATTTTCTAAAATTATATTCTGGTAATTTAAATGTAATTAAATGAATTCTAAAATTTATTTTTATCTGGAAGCATATTTCTAATGAGTAAAAAAAAAAAATATGGAATGGGGGAGGACTCTTAAGAGTGAGGGTAAATCCAGAGAGGAAAATCGCTGAAGGTTGAATATCGATTCATGACCTCAATGCTACACACCAAATTTTAAAATAATTTGTTGTAAACTGTAGCCTATTGCGTTCACGCAAGATTTGAGGGACCTAAATCAAAATTCAATTTTACTTACCGTCTAATAAATTTTCTCTTTATAGATATAGTTGCCGTCATTGCACGTATTCTATCTCTATGTTGTATTGGTGTCATGCCATCAATCTCATCCATAAGACTAGTAATCTCAGATCGGTTTAACGACAGCTGGCCGGTTAAATGTCCAGCCAATGCGCTAGTACTTTTAAGAGTTTCACTACCACTCGGTCCATCTTCACCATTTTGTGTTTTACGACTGTTCCTGGACTTGCGCTTCCGTGCCAAAGTACGGGAAAGAGTGTATCCAGCATCAGAAGCCATGGCCCGATGACTTGGTAGCCTAGCAATAATGTCTGCTTGATTACATGTGTGTAATAACTCATCATCATCATCATCATTACCTCTATTATGTCTTGTACTGAATACATCTGAAAATAGACAAGGATTCAGAAGAATATAGATAGACCGTCTTCTGTAAATCAGATACCTTACTTTTCCACTATACCAGAAAGTAGAAATTGCCAATCAGATATTAAATAAATTTTGTTGTACTATATTAACATATTTTTTTTATAAATGCTCTTCGGATCACATGAGCTTATGTGGGCGTATAAATATACCTCACTTCCAAGCTTTGAAAATAAAAATATGGTTCTAAATTGACCAAATTTCTGATTTGAACCAATCTGATTAAAATACAGATCCTATTTCGTTTTGTTTTCATAATCAAAATTTCGTTTTACTTGTCTTTACTACATTAGAATCTGAAAGAATTGTTATTAAACTCATGTTCTGCTTGAAATGAGGGGTCAATCAGCCAATCAAATTGTCTGTCAAATCGAGGGTTTGACCTTTTTTGCAGGGATGTGGGTAGGCATTATCGGCGATTGAAATCTAAACAAAGCAACAGTGATTCTGATTGGTTAATCGAATGATTTTCACCCACAAGTAAGACCCCTGCACGTGGACGAAGACAACAAAAATGAAAAATAAAAAGCCGACGTTAAACCTTAAGAACAACAATTTGTAACTCCTCCTTAAAATTTTCTGAACACATTCTGATATCAACATGGAAATTCTTATTTTTTTAGAATATTTTATCTCAAGGTAGGAGATTTTTGCCAATGTTGCAGCATTCCACTTCTTGAATTATTGCATTTCTATGTTTTAAAGTCATTTTTGTACGAAATTTGAGAAAGAATTACAACAGTCCACAAGAAGTATATAATTTTATGAATAATAAAATCAAATGCTTGGAATAACCTAGTCTCAATAGAGTTATCTCCCATGAACAGCATAAAGTGTCTAACATATCAGGTACCTATTATATATATCAATAAAGAATTTGATTTTTATTGCATATAATGTACACACATAATCATAGTTAGTTATGTGTAATCACCTTGAGTATTTAAAGATAATAATGGTACACTTTCTGCTGGTGTGTCCAACTCTTCAATAGGCCATTTTGGTATTGGTAGACGTTGTCGAGATTGCTTTAATACAAAATTGTCATGAAATCAACTTTCAATTATTATTTAATGATTCCTTTAAATTACTAAATATTAAAATTTCTGTATAATTATTATTCTGTAAGTGTATCCCCATAACTGTCAATGAAATTGATTATAGGCAGAAAGAGGATGGGTCGGAAATAATCACCTAGCTTTTCATGACACCAAAGTAAGTACAGTTGCATTCTACGCGTTTTGGTGTTCCTAGCACTCCATACATACAAATCAAGTGTTTTACATAAGGGGAGATTTTTTTTTGTGTGGGGGGGGGGGGGGGGGTACAATAAATTACCTATTTCTGAATTTGGTTCCCTCTATGATCCACACTTGCAATGTTATTTTGCATGCTACAACAAGTGACATAATCAAAGTATCTAAAGTCAAAAATTACACAATTTGTGGCACTTTTCTGTTTTTTTCTAATTTTCTAAAAAGATTGGTTTGGGCTGATTTCGATGAAATGCAATTTAAAATAAATGCAAAAAACCTAAAACGCAAAACCCTTGAAATATAACAAGATTGCCACTGCTCTAGCATGATTTTACACATATTGCTTGCATGTGTATAAAGTCTTGACCCCACAAAACAAGACATAAACTTTCATGCTTATTCATCATTGGGGTAACCTCCATTTGTCCACAAGAAATATCTTTAAAATTCATAGCCTATAAACGATTATAGATAATATTATGGAGAAAAATTTAAGAAGAGTAGAAAATAAACACCATGCAATTCTCTTTTCTTCATCATCATAGGCGTACAGGGAAATTTTTGATTCGGGGGGATGGTGGTGGTTGGTGCCCAAAAAATGTAGTTAGGTTCTTAGAATGTTAATCGTGGCTCTCTGTACTCCAAACAATTGTGTGCCCAAATTTTCCCAGTATTTGGTGCACAAAATGCGGGGCCACCCCCCCCCCCAACCAGACCCCCACCCCCAGCTCCTACGCCTATGTTCATCATGTATAAATTTTTGATTTTTGATTTAGTTATATTCCTTATCAAATCAGAAACAATCAGTTTTGTAGAGTTTCATAGTATTTCTGTTTGTACACATAACCCTGGTTTATGATATCATTCAAACAACTAGACACACATTCTTTGTCAGTTCTGAAGCGGTGTATTCCCGCGAAGGCGCAGTTACAGAGCGTGACCAAAATTAATCCTTCCCGCGAAGGCGCAGATAGCGACTTGTCGGCTTTCGTTTGAAGAGAGACATGTTGTTATTAGGACCCAATTAACGGTGTTAAAGATTTTATGAATTTATGTTCACTCTGAATTTTATTCACCAACTAATGATTAAAATGATGCAGGGGGACAGGAACCACCAAGGAAATGGCATAAATATACCCAAATCCAAAGCCAGCTCCAGGAATTAAAAGGAGGACACGAGGAAGAAGAATTGAATTTAATCGTGTATTTAGACAGGGTGTCTTATATGGCGAAATTAAACTAATTTGTTATAGTATAGTTATGTTTTTATTTATTTGGCAAAATTGTTATGGTAATTTTTTTAATTTTTTATTTGGTGAAAATTTGTTATAGTATAGTTATGTTTTTATTTCATATCTGGTGAAATTCAATAAATTTTTGTTTTAGTCTAGCTATGTTTTTAATACTTATGGTAAAAATAATGCTAAAATGTTGGTTAATGAGTTACAACGGGGATTATGAAAGTATAAATTCTTATCATAACAATCTATAACACCATTGTTACGTTTTTAATCCATTTTAATCCTGGAGCTGGATTCCCGCGAAGTCATCGAAAACGACCTCTTTTAATCCGTTACGGTCAATAACTGCGCCTTCACGGGAATAAACCTCTGAAGTAAGTGCCTTCCTTGACAAGTTGCAACCAGACATTTAAAAAAATCGCAAAGAATCTTTGTGGACCTTTCCAAGATTTCAATCCAGGGACATTCTATTTGTACGTTCAGTGTCCTAACCACACATTTGAGATGGCCTTTGCATTAAATAACATGACTTTGTAAACATTAGATTAAATTGCACATGGTCAATGTTTAAACTTTCATTTGAACTTTTAAACTAAATATCAGACTGTCCACATGGAAATAACAAGGGTTAAACTTAAGGTCAGCATACACATATAGTGTCAGAAAAAAATGGTGCATAGAGAGAGAGAGCGAGAAATGGGGTTTAACGTCCACTTGACACAAACTAGGTCATTTCGAGACTAACATATGGTTTAATTTTATTTCAATAATTCGCTTGCGTGTAGAGGTGTTTAGCAGTGGGAGGAAACCAGAGTACCCGGAGAAAAACCACGAGGTTGGAAAGATGGTGGATAGATTTGAAAAATCAGTCCAAACCATACGATTAAATGCATCCTCAAACTTTAAATTTTTCCATTTACATTGCTTGTAGGCCTACAGCCTCAACCAATGTATATTTTCTCTTTATAAAGATAAGAAATACTCATATGTATTCTGACGTAAAATTTAAAACCTTAAAATGACACTCAGTGTTTATTTAATTAAGGAAATTCTTAAACAATGACCAATCATCCATGTTTATGTTTACATTTAGAACTCAACCTGATTGGCAGAATAATAGTTACATGTACATGCTATTAAACAGTTTGACATTTATCCAACTAAAACAAGACTACTAGACTACTATATAAAGTACAATCAATATATAATACATCCAAAAGCCATGGATATATCTGATGGGTAGGGTGGCATGTGTCCAAAATAGAACAGTAGTATTCATTTTCAAATCTTTGACCTACTCTGAACACCTGTATTAAACATTGTACAAAGTGAATAGTCAAGAGTTCTGAAAAGCCTATTATAGTGTTTGGGCACTAACAACAGTTTAACTTTGTTCAGTGAATGTTCAACCTCAAACAGCAATATATTTGGAGAAATTTTTATGGTGGGGCATCCTAATGTTAGAACAAATGGCTTGACAGGTTCTGCAATCAAACCTAAATAATATTGATGATATATTCTCATTTTTAACAAGAAAATTGCATTTCATGTTACATGAACTCGGATTTATATATATTTATTACTATCTATTTTTGGCACTTCATTTATAACATATATATGAATTGTTGTCATATTTACACATTAAATGCCATGACTATAAATTCTATAACATTAACAGCTGACAATACTTAATGTTATATATATTAGCCTAATATTATATTACTGGTACCTGATAACATATACCAGGCATAATATAAACTATAATACAATATTCTGGGTAATGTTTAAAAGTGTAAATAATTCCTACTCTTTTCAACATTACATTAATTGGATATCTTAATTACACAGCTATCTTTTCTGTAATGTATCGTACATATATAATGATATTAGAATTTACCCCGAATTACTTCTAACCTATATATATATAGTTAAATTCAAATATGCCAATGCCATTTTTCGCAGCTAAAGCTACAAATTCCATTCAACTATCTTAAGCCTGAAGATAGTGGAAAATCATAATTTATTCTCTTACCGTCTTCAAAAGAATAATCCATATAACTTTTGTTGTACCAATCTCGACTGACACTATGTTCTGCCATAATACCAAATAGCTTTATTTGTACCTATCTATTATTCATCGCCTTTAGGTTATAGAACTATTAAACCTGTTCGATCAGCCGACACCCAAACCATCTTTACTTGTCTGACTGAATATTTTGATGCACATCAAAGCCTGAGGCATGCTGATGCTATATTTAGTCAACACCACGTGACTCATCTATCTGTCAACTTTCTGATGCCGTAATTTGTATTAGCAAACTTGGGCTTGTTTTATTAATGCAACAAGGTGTGCACGTTTTGTAAATTTATGTCAAGCTTTTTTTAGGCCAAATGTTTCAAAAAAGGTAAATTGCCATTCTAATAGCTTAATATTATGTTTAACGTGTTTTCAAATGACATCTATAGCCATATGGCACTGTTTTTATTTTAGTTATTTGGTTGATACCTTAACCCCCATTCACACCTTGCCAGTGACCTGCACTTTGTCGAACCCACACTGCCAATTAACCACACTGATCAGCAGTGAATATTCGCTAGGCCGCGTAATTTTCGACTGTGAAACAGCAAATTACCATATAAATTCTGTTGCTGAGCGTTGTCGTGTCATTCGAATATAAATGTGACGTATATATGTCTGAATCACCATAAATTATGATCAGTAAAATAGGATTGTCACGTCTTTTTGACAATTAGATATACAAGTAATAATATTGATATCCAAGGTTAAAGAAGGCTGTACCCAGCGCGTTTTACAACATTGTTCACTGTATATCTATAATATAGTCTATAATATCGATATTTGATAATATGCCGTTCTTTATCCGTAATTTTCATTTACAAGTTACAATGGTAACGTTTTTTATGCCAAAATTGTGTCAATAAATGCACCTCAAAATGCGGTTTCCAAGCAAGTTTGCAAATCCACCATTATTTTATCTCACACCAGAATAATTTATATCGATATTTGATAATATAGTGTTCTTTATACTAAATTTTCATTTTTAATTGAAAAGTGTAATGGTTTTGTGTCAAATAAATTGCCCCCTCAAAATGCGATTTATAGTAAGTTTGGGTGTAACCAAGGGACACAACTCGTGTATTGCACGAAATCGCTTGCTAAGAAATTGCATTTTGAAAGACATTTTTGAATCAAAAACATTACGTTTTTAAATTAAAAATGACAATTTGGCAAAAAGACCAATATTATTACTAAATATATAAATTATTATTATATGAGTTGAAAGAAATAATGTTGGATTTGGGTGGATAAATAATTGTGCTACCGCATGCAGTGTGCTATGAGGTAAATTTTGCCCGGACAGCGGCGCTACGGCCTATCTCTTATATCGAATTCCAACTCTATCGAATTCTATATGTCAAGAGATCTTACTGCACACCAATGTGTGTACACGGGACCTCGATTTTCCGTACCATGCGAACGGCTATACGTTGTTCATTGCTAAACCCTCCGTCGGATACGTAACCGAAAGATGGCCTGACCTTTTATTTTTACATAAGATTAACAACTGAACACGATTGCTGTTTTTTTTATAACAGACGGGAACCCCAAAACAAACAAATCAATTGATTTGGAATTTAGATAAAAACTGTGATATTTTATTTGGCATCTCACAGATGTTGATTGCCCAGTGTCTATTGTTATATTTTGGATAGGTATTGTATGAGAAATTCAAATCTACAATGTATTTGCACAGAAGATGTTAGCTCAATGAAAATTACACAGCAAGCCTTAAACAATTCAAACAATGGTAATCACAATACAAATTTGTTGAGTCTATACCTTAATTTATTTTGTTTGGTTGTTTGATTTATTTTTCTTGATAAAAAAACCAAATGGATTCATCATTTTACTCCTATAGTTGGCTATGAGTTGGTGTCGATTGCTCAGTCATATACGATTAATAGAACTAGTTTCATGTTACGTTTTGATTTCGTTTACAGCACTCCGCCTGTTTCTAAGAGATGTGGCACACATTTGAGTGCTCCTATACAACAGAAACGGGGGCCGCAGTTGACTTGCAAACCTGGAGATCCCGTGTTCAATCGCGATCGCGGTGTTGGCGTTGGCCGACAAAGTTCATGTGGATATTTCGGCGTACGGTTCCGCCTTGTCAATGATGCACCTGTCTAGGAAAAATGTTCTGTCGTCTTCATTACCCCGGTTGATGCATAAAAGTCGGACGCTAAACCCGATTTCCTTTCGAAAGTCATACACCGTGCGTTAATGCCAGATCATAGGTTTAAGAGAATAAGTTTGAGACGTATTTTATGGAATGAATAATTCCAAATACGTGTCATCTTACCCTGAAAATAGTTAGACATGAATTTGAATAAATACATTATGCCTTGTTATTGGGTTGCACCGGGATGTAAAAGAAATACCGTTCACACCTGTAGGTTGTCATATTGCCAAAATTGACACCAACAACGTGATGTTGACACTCTTCTTATTTGTTTTGCTATTTTTTTTTTACCGACCTGTATGCTCCGTAAAACAAGGGATATATACCCCCGCAAAATGTGTCACCCCTTCGATTATAAAATAACACCTTAGTTACAATGTCTATAGTTTCACATATATATTTTTTCAGAAAGTTGATTTGTTTCTATATGCACATACAAAGCCCACAATCAACTCTCTAGAACATCGGATGGTTTTGATTTTCAATGGATTTAAACACGATTTACAGTTTAAAATTGGATAACCGAGACTCTCTTAAAATGTATTATCGTAACAACGGTGATAATGACAATCGAGACTACACTGTTTTTCAAGCGACTATAACACCGCTAATGATAACGTAATCCCCCCCCCCTCCTTCGCCGGAAAAAAATTGCCGACCATATTTGTGAAATACCTTCTGTTTGTAATAGTGGACAGCAGCCCGGGATCATCATGCGAAGTATTGAATTTGGGAGTAATTATACAATACATATTATTGGTTACGTCTGACATCCATATACTGGATAATGCGTTTGCTCCCCCCACACCTAAAAAGTTAATTTCTTTAAATAATACACTTGACAATGTATGTACATAATGCACGAGTTCACATTAACGTGTATAGAGATAGACATCTAATTAATTTATACTATTATATTAACCTTATTGATATTTTATTCTATGTACAATATTTGTTTTTACTGGTATGTATATTCACTCTGGAAATAAACCTACATGTTGAATAACCTCATCTGATTTAGAGACTAAACCACCCAACCTATAGGTATTGTAGTAGAATTTCCATGCACATTGCACAAAATTCACACAATAAAGAACACAACAAACCGTCCCTTCTCACTATTAATTATAAGAGTGCAGTTTGAATAAGCTTATAATATTACTGATGGCTAGACGTGTACTAATAATAGAATTTATTTTATGATCAGTAGTGGAATACCGCGTTTTATCAGTGAAATGAAAGTGTTATTCCACTGGCGGACAAAGTAGTCCATGTTGTTTTACCTAAAATGATTGTAAAATCATAAAATAAATAGAACAATTGTCGTCTTGTCGTGAATAACGTATTTTATTTCATCTCTAATCAAGAAAACGTTTATATTTTCACTCATGCTACGCAAGTTTTCTTGCGTCTCAATGAAATAAAATATGTTATTCACTCTAAAACGAAAAATATCCTCTATATATACAAAAATTAAATACATTATATTTCGCAGTTAATATTGCATGTCATGTACATGTATAGCCATAGAGTTCCATGATGTAGCGTTATAATTTACTCTATTACTCTATCACAATAATAAAGTATTTTGGTCTGTACCGTTTAACATGGAGCTCTTTACACGAGGGAACTTTGGTCGAAGTTTTGCCTTATTGGCTCACATGAGCAAGACTTACATATAAATAGGCCCCTATACACAACAAGCAGGTGAAGTTATCTATATGACCACAAAATGGAACAAGTATACGCCGGGTATGTATACGTAGTGATATGGGAATCATGGCTACTGTAATAAATATATCATTGGGGATGTTATAGAAATTATGAATACATAATATTATCAAATAGTTATGAATGACATGCCAGGTGAATAGATTAGTATGTGGTAGCAAATTCAACAATACCCTTGACATCAAGAACTCGTACACTGGTATAATAATAAAATCCCTGTTTGACCCTCCACTATGTAAATGTATGTATGCACTAACACGAAGCTCGTCGACTATTTATCCGGTTGGTTTGCCTAGTAGGACAACAAGTCAACTGTTCGCCTTTAGTCATAACAAATATTCGCCATGTTGAGGACACAATCACGCCACTCTCTTCAAATCATTGACCACTTGTTGTCAACTTCAGCTGTGTATAAAATGCTCACACGTCTATTCGTGCACGTTTCCACACTCATACGCGTTTTGTTTCCACGCTCTTGCCTCTAAATTATGAAGGACTTACTTGTCTACATAGACATATATACGCACAAAGGCATATTGTGACATTAATGACTACTATGGGCAATAAACATATGGATGAGAAACTCACTATTAACAGTGACTAGTAGGTGGGGATCACGGTGGCAAAGTGGATAAAGCACTGGCTTGCAAGCCTGGAGATCGGTTGATCGATCTCTTCATTGACCGAGAAGTTCATCCAGATTTTCCGGTGTGGTTTCACCTTGTCAGTGATACAGGGCGGAGGGCCTGACAAGGACAGCTGTCTAGTCGTTCGGATGGGACGAAAAACGTGATCCCGTTTACACGTTGGCGTGCACGTAAAAGAACCACTGGCAGTTGGAGTTCGATATAAGAGTAGGCTAGGCCGTAGCGTCGTAACCTGGGCAAAATTTCCATCATAGCACAATGTATGGCGTATATGCCTGTCTTCATTAGCCCAGTTGACGAGTAGAACAGTGACCCGATAAATTCTAGTTTCTAGAGGAAAATAGACAAATTGTTGACCATTATAACCTGTATCCATATTCCAAGTTCTTGAATAAATCTGAATAATGTGGTATTGTATGCCTGATAATAATGATTTCGTAAGTGTCGTAATAAATTAAAATGTGGCTTGTTTGAGGTTATTTAAAAATCAATAAGTAAAGGGAAACACTTCCAGAAGCGATTGCCAAATCTTCCCATCAATAATTTTGCCGATAATCGTTTAAGAACTTTAGCCTCCATTGCATTTACAGACTCGCGCGAATTTGATTTATTGTGTGCCCAATAACATTAATAAGAAACTGGGGACAGAGATTGACGGACACTGGCTAAATTACTGGAAGTAACAGTCTGTTGTGCAGCAACATCAAACTCAACTTGAGATCTGTTCAACTTATGTATGTATAGGGGTCCACATGTTTTGTAGAGTACACACTACGCATTTTGTGTAAAAGGCAGTGCGGCGCCAAACATTTTCGCATCATTCACATTTTGTGTAAAAGGCAGGGGCCACAACCCAACCGTAACTTCGAACCCTTCAGAGATTTGGGGGGCATTAAATATTTTGACCTCTGATGCGAACGGATGAACGGACAGGCACGACGACAATTAATATACCACATGACTATGTTGCATATTAAAATCACCAAAACAACAGCCCTCTTTACACACAGAAGTTTTCCCCGTACAAAGACACCATATCCTGCGTCGGAAAGGATATCAAATGTGGTTGGTGCTTTGATTGGGTTAACCAATATATATGATCCAGTATGCCAATGTGGCTATATTACGGACTTGAACCAATTTGTTCAAATACATTTAAGCGCCCATGACAACAAACTAGTTCTCAATAGGTTATGACCCCTAACAAGTTCTTAATACGTTCTGGAAATTGTCGCCAGACAGGCTCAAGCATGCCCGAAAGGAGTCAACGTAATAACTACTCATGAACTCACTGGTTCATCATTTGGCTCCAGATTTCTTGAAGTGCAGTTTTGAATAGAACTACGGGGCCAATTAAAATATGTTGAATATTGGTTTAACGCAGAGGAATCGTCTGAAACGTGAGAGAGGAATAGCGAGAGAGAGAGAGAGAGAAATGGGGTTTAACGTCCACTCAACACAAACTAGGTCATTTCGGGACTAATATATGGTTTAATTTTATTTCAATAATTCGCTTGCGCGTAGGGGTCTTTAGCAGTGGGAGGAAACCGGAGTGCCCGGAGGAAACCCACGAGGTTGAGAAGGCGCCCCTATCTCCATGCCACATACGCTCACACCAGGGCTCGAAACCACAGCCGCAAGCCAGAGGTGACCGGCCAGCTAGAGGTCGAAGCGCGGCACTCTAGACCACTAGGCCATCCCAACCCCCCGAGAAGAATAGCCGCCGTGGAACGTTATAATCAGCTGATAGAGGAGCTCGGCCTGCGTGATCAAAAGTACTTTTACAATGTATTGAGAATCACCCCACCTATCTTGAACGCATAAATAAACAAAACACCAACTACAGGGAGGCTCAGTAGCCAAGTATTCCTACGCCACCAGGTAGCAAGAAACACAACATGGTTGTTGACGAAATATTCCCTGGTGATGGAACTCAAAAATGGCGTCATCATCAGAACTACTCAGTGGACAAAGACACATGAAAAGAGCCTGTTGTTTCCCATCTTCAATAGAAGACATGATCTCGCTTTAACTGCTTATATCTTATCAAGGCCTCCACGTAATACCCTGCATGTTTTGGCAGTAATTTCGATTGGGTTCAAGCCCAGCTTGTGAGCCTATCAGATTCATCGGTCGTCGCGAATATCCAGTTTCGCGCTTACATGCTAAGTTCAAGGTTCGTTCAATGTCAAGGTTTCCTTGGAGGTAGCGATGTCACCACCTCTGATTGGACGCTGTTGTTCACATATCTGTAGATAACGTAGCCACAAGTTCGGGAATTGTGAAGTATTCCAGCAACGTCCACTAGTAAAACTCGCAGTCGTCGCTTCAGGAACATGGTTGTTCCCTGGGTGGGAAACAAATAGCCACCCGACCCCCCCCCACCCCCCCCACCCCCCCCCCCCCCACACACACACACCTTTCAAGACTGGAACCATGTACCACAACTACAAAGGCTTTTGCCCAATAGCTGCAGATTACAAATCCATGTGGACATTTGGAGGTTGGTGGATGTGCATGGGAGCCATGTCGAGATAGAGAATTCAAATAATGCTTAGAATGACCCCATTGAACTCCCTCACTAGTAGTGAATTCAAATACAATGAGAAAAACTAACTAAAATAAACAAAGTACTGCTTATTGATACTCGACCACGTCACATTGCAACGCGTCCTTAGTAGGACCGAAGTAGGTTGTAATTTCGTTCATGTTGCTTTTGACTTTCGGTAAGCGCAGAATTCTTCCTTCGTGGTATACGCCAGAAACAATTCAATGTCAAAATTATTAGCTTTTATTTATGCAAAAAAATATAAATAAATAAATAAACCAGCATTATATTAATGCTATATAAATACAACAGTGGCTCGGATTTTATACAAATTGACATACTGAATTCCTTAATACTGTGTTAATTTACAAAATATCGCCAAGGTTAGTGGTGGCTTGTTTGTAGTTTGTATTGAGACAAAATCTCCTCGAATTCTGATAAAATAATATCATTTAGAAATACATTATTACACACTCATTTCTCTTCGGTTGTAAACTAATACTATATACATTATATAATTTTGGTTTTTGTCAAGCTTCAATGGATATGATTATTGGTAAACTTAATGTCAACATTATGTTTCGGGTGTCTGCTACTTCAAATATAAAAACGGTCATAAGCAAACTTCCCACGGAATCTCTTCATACTCTGTTATTACCAGTTTCTCTTTTCAGTTGATTTAAAATATATTGTCTATCTCTACTTTCCTACAAAATAAGATACAACATGAAAATATACTTGTTTCAAAATTGTTGTGTCAAGGGGGCTGAGATCTTTAGGACATAAACATATATTCCAATACATGCCAACCAATATTCCTTTTCCACAACTACCTATCTGAATCAAAAATATGTCCAAAATGCAATTCTGCGGATGAAGATAACCATCACTTTTTCTTCTCTTACCCATCTTATTCAACTATTAGAAACGAACTATTCAATTCATTAAAGGTATTCACAGAAATTATTAATCTAGATTTAATTTTAAATGGCTCTACCGACCTCTCGAGCACCTCTAATATTTTACTTTTTGAAGCAGTCCATAATTTCATTAAATATAGCAAAAGGTTCTGATTCCCTTTTACATTTTGTTTTACTATATTTCGTATATATCATTTCCACATGAAACTGTATATATGTTCGGTTTTACCATTTATAGTATTTAATCTTATTTTTATGTAAATGATTATATTGTTTATTATTTTCTGTATCCCCGGGAAAGAACTTATATAGGCTTTGCCTGTTGTTCATTCCTTTTCAAATGAATAAAATATTGTTTAAACTAACCAATATCGAAAGGAACCGTGATCTTTGGGAAATAGACCTATATTTCAAGTTCAGTCAAAATCGGATAAACGTTGTCACCCATAGAGCGTCCACAAACAAATTTTGGACGGACGGGCGGATAGAGAGAGAGTGAGAAATGGGGTTTACCGTCCACTCAACACAAACTAGGTCATTTCGGGACTAACATGGTTTAATTTTATTTCAATAATTCGCTTGCGCGTAGGGGTCTTTAGCAGTGGAAGGAAACCGGAGTGCCCGGAGGAAACCCACGAGGTTGAGAAGGCGCCCCTATCTCCATGCCACATACGCTCACACCAGGGCTCGAAACCACAGCCGCAAGCCAGAGGTGACCGGCCAGCTAGAGGTCGAAGCGCGGCACTCTAGTCCACTAGGCCATCCCAACCCCCCGGGCGGATAGATGGACAGGGGCGACGGCATATTACATGGAAATGTGGACGTATAAAAATCACGGCCATCAAACTGTCTAGAGAGTTGTTATTGGGTTTGTCACATGTATAATTAGTGATCGTTTCGAAGCCAAAAGAAAAACTTGAAATAGGCAAATCTAGCTCTTACATAATACATCTTTTACTATTTTTCATATTTGCATTCAAGTTATATACGTACCATCTCAAATTTTTTTCTCAATATCTTATTTCTCTTTTGATGGGCTACTCTCATATTGGAGCAAAAATATAACAATAACCTGAAACGCAACAATACACGGTTATTTATTTCTCTAATGTCAGTTTAATTTAATCGTACTTTAACCATACTAATTACTAATTAATATGCACATTTATTGGGAATTTCTAACTAGTAACAGAAAACAGCCCTAAGTAATATTCTATTTTTTGACCTCTCGATAATGTTGTTAAATGTAAGCAAAAGCTATTTTGGTTGCCAAATAATTTCAAAATTGGGGTTTTCAAACACTTGTTGGAGGTTCTGCACACGACGTTTTTACTCTGCCATGGGCACAGAGTTTTGCGTTGGTTTTTTACGCCAACAATCAACCAACCATTCGTTAAATTCCGTTCAATATTTTTAATTGTCATAAATAAAAAGTTTAAATTCTTACAATAGTATAATTATAAAAGACGCCGTGACGGCGGGAGATGTAAGAATATTGTAGGCCTGTTGAGCACCATTGGGTAGTGTGGCAATACTATCTGGTATAACTGTATACGGGAACACAGTACCACGGAAAGCGCCACATCCATGGGAAGGTTCAACGCTGAAATACATGAAAACATATTTTAAATATTAAAACTTGTGACAAATGCATTTTCCTTCGTGTTTCTAGAAGGGCAATGAAAGACCGTTTATAGATTTAATGATTTCCGTGGATAACCATTACCAATTTTGTTCGCAAATTTGTTTTTATAAGGAAGAAGGGGAAATATATTAAAGGTGCAAAACCCTCTGCAAATTAAATCAAATTAAATTTAATTCGTTTGATCTGGTGGGGTTTTTAATGATGGGTCAAGATAAAATTAAATTTCTTTTTCGAAAGATTGATCTGAAGTCAGATTGGCTATCAATTTTAGTTTCATTTGTTGCTTATTGTATTGTGTCGACAGTGGAACGCAAGATCGATTATATCTCAACACAGGTGTATCCCGTTGTAGCGAATCAACATAGAAGCAATGAAATCGACAAAATTTATTTTAAACCAAAGGGTTCTTGCAATTGTATGATAAAATCTGCACCCTAACTTGTGGTTTTATATAGCAGTATAATGTATTGTCTTTTCCCGGTTTAACTGTACACGAAGTCTTTTGCAATTATGGAATATGGAATCTGAGATCTATACGTACTTGGCTATAGAGTAAATGACAGGAAAACAACACAGAAAGAAGGCCAGTATTAACACTATCATAAAGAAACTGTTGGTTCTAGCTGCTCGATAAGGACGGTTTGGTGGTGCACATGCATACAGTGCTGATAACTATAATAATAAATACATGGTCAATTAAACACAATAGGCCTGGGAAATCAAATAAATAAAGTAAATTCATATAGGTACACGTGGTCCCTTCCTGTTTTGAGTTGAACATTCATTCTCGAGGCTTGTCCTTGAAAAGGTGTATTGAAATTAACAGTGTAAACATAAAATACAATTGAAGCAAACATTGTTTGCAACTGCCAGATTATAAATTTCATAAAGATCGGAGGTGCTAATAAATAGGATCCTTTCGTTCAATAGGATAGACAACCAGCATCAATTTCAGAACGAAGAGTTAATAATTCCAGCCTTAAAGGTCAAACAAAGGACATAGGCTAAGTCTCTTGTGGAAGGCAGTATAGACACCATCACAAAGGGGCATAAGTTTTAGTTGAAAAATGGATTAAGAACATGTGCATATGTCTAAGTATTGATTTCACCCCTGGCAATCAATCAAATTCTAAAGTGCGTTCATGGTAACAAAGGGGCATAACTCTGAATGCTGAACAATTTTGGAAATTTGGGATTTAGGAAAGATCCTAATGAAGTTTTTATTGTGATAACAAGAAATGTGAGCGAACGACTGGCGGGCCGAACACATTATAAACAAAAATCAGTATTATTATAGGACTAAATTACACACGAGTGTTTCTAAGCGCATTCACAACAAAACAGTTAAAAACATTTTTGAAACAAATAATGTTTTTAAGTTAGTCTGGAAGCTCTTGATCGAAGAGGACTCTCGAAGAGTTTTTGGAAGATCATGCCACATTTGCGCTCTGACGGAGAAAGCATATTCACCTGGGGCCGGTTGCTCAAAACTAAGTTATTTTAACGACCCGTTAAACTAACGGATCGTTATCTTTCATGTGTCGTTTGGTAACGGTCCGTTAAATTTCTCTTGCTGGACAGTCAATTTCATTATCCGTTAAAGTCAGCAGGGCTTCCAGCAACAACCTTTCTCTCCGTTAAAGTAAACGATCCGTTTACTCCATGTTAATGGGTCGTTAAAAGTTAACAGAGCTTTGAGCAACCGGCCCCAGAACGTTTATTTTATTTAGGAGTCCTCAATTTGCTACGATCACTTAAAGCCCCAATAACACTCTTGTTGTAACTGAAAAATATGTCCCAATCTTCATTCTGGTCAACAAATCATATTATTTTAGAATATTCCAATTAAATGATGATATAAATTACATCTTAACACACCTAATTTAAAAAATTGGAAAAATTCAACGAATTGATTTGAAAAGTCTAACGTAAACCTTTTCAAATGTGACTTGGATTTTAAAATATTTTCGAACCCTCTGGACAAATAAAATAGGTTGTAATGGATAATTTACACAATAGGTAGGACTAGTACTTAGAATGAGGGTATTATTTATTTTCTGGAGCTACCAAGCCAGCAAGAATGTTATTATCCCTTTAAATATAGATCGTGTATAACATACGAACCACGAAATGCTAGAAAAGGAAAACATCTAATTTTAAAGCGATTGTAGTAGCTTTAGAATATAACTCACCATTTTTGTGTAAAAGATTACGATAAGTTTAATAACGTAAATAGCTGGAAACAGCGGTGCAAAGTAAAACCCAAGCCTGTAAAAACCAAAATAAGTCTTTTAAAAGGCTACAATTTCTCACAAAACGTGTCCACGGTGCAACTTCCGTTTTTATGCTACTTTTCTATACTTACGTATATCTGCCGACTGCTGCTGCGCAACCCGTGGACAAGAAAATTGTTAGCTTAGCTCATGGGTGTAGTAGAAGGGAAGATAATGCAATGTGAATGGTCCACATAACTTATAACATGGTCGGAGACATATCATCGGCTTGATTAAACTTTTGAAGGATTTTTCTGATTCTGCACGTTGTTCGATGTCCCTGCCATCCTCATTGGCCAGTCATCCGATTTACAATGCTTCTGTCAAGTTCATCAAGATGGTCAATACATAACTTCTGACAGATGAAAGGGACGGTTTCTGTCAATGCTTTTCAAGATTTTGGGGGTAAAGCGCGTGTTTCTTATGAGATATGCATGCGCATAGCTCGTCTTTGGTTAGGTGAAGATAGTGTTGAGTAAGCAAACACTGGGTCAATGTCTATGCATTCCACATCGTATTTAGGGGTGTTTCTTGATCGCCCTGTGCCCTCCAGTGATCCACTGCTGATTAGTTTGGATTTCGTATACATATCTTCTTTATGAAACCATTAATTTTATTACTTTCTAACCTGTTTGAGCACATCTTAATATAACTATACTCAAAAACAATGTACCAGCATAACAGCTTTATCTCTCAACAGGCAATTCTACATAATTAGTTAGGGTACTCTATTTTTTCACTTACCAACAAATAGATTGGCCATATACCAGATCCAAAACATTCACAGGGATTTCAAACTCAGCAGGACCCAGCCATTTTACCACTCTCCAAGAACACTTGTTGGCTAATAACCTATACAAGATATACCAGATGTAAAGAAGGAGTGATCCTATTAATTTATCGCGCTACGACATATATAGTGTTGAAACTACACTTAAAGCGAGAATTTCATGAAAGTTTGCTCAATATGGCGGTCAAATTGGAAATCCAGGGAACAAACGGGCCAAGTTTCATGTCGATTATAAATGATTTGGTGGAGTCTTTGGCATTTTTCGAAGAGCATCGCAACTCGAGAACAAAAAGATGAGTAGCCCAATAATTCCATGCCGACTTTTACAGTTTCATGGTGAAATCTGTGAATATTTTATGAAATAAATTAGATTTAACGTTCTACTTTACTTTTTTGCTCCATTCGTGCGAATACTTTAGATTTTAGACAGCACATTATTAATAGACTATAATTATGTACTATATTCTAATGTAAAGAATGTTGGTATTATGTTAAACTCAACCTTGATGAGGAATGGACTGGCTTGTTCGGTAAAGATAGTAGACTTATTCTTACTTTGGCTAGAGACCAATGCCAAGTAACGAAGAAAGTATTTATGCATGTTAAGTAAATTTTAGCCAACAGTCATACTTGGATGCAGACACTACTCACCTTCGAGGAAATTCGACAATAAACACTTTGCCAACTATTACCACGAAATCAATAATTACAAGTTTGTACAATTCTTGTCCAACATATGTTTCCCAACACTGCAAAAAATAAAAAAAAAATAATTGACGACGATGATGATGATATTGGTGAATGAGGTGACATCGCGCATGTGTTGATGATGTGGATGATGATAAAGAAGTGATAAATGTGCAAGGTCACAATGGTGCTGTATGTTTTGAATGGAAATAAGTTATCTGAAGAAGATTTAATTAGTGTAGACTTGACAATAATTTCGCGAGCCTGGTCAGAAAATAAGTATTGCCCGAATAGCCGAGGTTATTTTTAGAGATTCATAGAATTAAAAAAGTTAACTCCACCATGTTTAATATTCCCTTCTGTCTGTCTTTGAAAGTTTAAAAGAAAAACAGAATGAACTTTAAGATTGTATTTCAATCAGATTGACAAATCGCTGGGCCTGACGCACATGGACAAATCGCTCTTAAGAAATGGAATTCGATTTGACAAAATGATCAACAACCTGAAATAGCTGACTTTGTTATTGTGTATAAGACCTGCCGATGAAATGAAATGAAATTGGGTTTAAACGTCCTACAGGTCAATGAAGACGGGCTACGCCAGTGTACTATAAGCAATATTTTGCCCGGATAGCGACGCTTTAGCCTACCCTTATATCGAATTCCAACTGCCAAGGTACACGGGACCTCGATTTTTCGAGCATGCGAACGACTTTTAAACGTCCTGCTGGGCTATAAGCAAAATTTTGCCCGGAGAGCAACGCTTTGGCTACCCTTATATTATCGAATTCCAACTGCCAAGGTACACGGAACCTCGATTTTTCGAGCATGTGAACGATTATACGCTGACCATGCACCACTGTGGCATAAAACATCTTCAACAACATAATAAATGAAATCATAAAATATAAATTATATGCTATATGTAAGAAAAACAATTAACACTCATTTTGTGGGCCCGTTTAATATTGTGGACCATGGCTGCAGCACAGTCAGCCAACGCCCATTCCCCAGCCCCTCCTCAATCAAAAAATAGCTACAATGATGAAATAAACATATAATTTACTTACCGTAACATTAGGGCAAGTATCAATAGTAGAACGACATTCATCTTTAGGTTCACATGATATAACACCTTGATATATAGATATTACTAATATAATTAATGATGATAACTTTAAAAACACGGTTCTGTAATAAAATATAACAAAAATATAACAAAAAGTCTTACATTGTATGAATTGAATTATATGTATAGTTAAGAAAAAACAACTTCAATTTTAAAGATCTATCAGGAAAAATATTTTATACCAAGAATCAAATACTTAAAGGAGAACTGTTGTCTACATTATGTTGTGATTTTTATACGTCCACATTTTCAAGGTTGTGGACCCTATAGAGGTCACAATTTTGAACCGATTTTGATGAAACTTGACATGTATGTTTATAACCCAAAGATCTTGGTTCCTTTCGATATTTGCATCCATCGGATCGTAACTTCCTGAATTATGTCCCCTGATTGTCCGAAAAATCGCTTTTGTTAGCTGGTGGCCCCTCTGGAGGTCAAAATTATTATCCGATTTAAAAAAACGTTTGATTATATCACTGTTACATGGTAATGAAGAGAAAATTTGAATTTCGTGAAAATCGGACCATAATTGACGGATAAAATGGCCGCCGTTTGTACGCGAATTGTGTGAAAATATGTTACATCAAGGTTGTGGACCCTATAGAGGTCACAATTTTGAACTGATTTTGATGAAACTTGAAATACATGTTTATAACCTAAAGATCTTGGTTCCATTTCATATTTGCGCATATCGGAGCGTAATTTCCTGAATTATGGCCCCTGATTGTACGAAAAATGACCCTTTTTAGCTTGTGGTCCCTCTGGAGATCACAATTATTATCTGATTTAAAAAAACGTTTGATTATATCACAGTTACACCGTAGTTATAGGTGAGTTTGAATTATGTTTTTCTGATGATTATTTAAAATGCAACAACCCTTGTTGACTGCTCGGACGATTTAGCTGCTGTGTGGGCTTATGTATCGTTGCCTGGCAACCTTTTTTATCTATTGTATGTAATTGTTTTCGTTTTGTATTTTATGATTCGTGGCCATTACAAATATAACAATTTCCGATTAAAAGGTCAGAGGGTCGAAAATATAGGGAATATAATTATGATTTTCTTTCAACAACCGCAGTATATAAAATGCACTATTTGACATGTGTTACGGTGGGTAGCGACGTATAACAATTTTATGGTAAGATGTTATTGTTCGTAATATTTTTATAGCCCCCATTAGTGTATGCATATTATATGATATATTAATATTCAAACGACCTAGTCATGTATCGTATTTTCTTAATCTTTGTACTTACAGGTAGATTAACCAACTGATATCGATTTATAATGCTTGTCAAAAATGTCCATTAAACCAATATTTGATTTATTAACAATAAAAGAGGTGGAATAAATTTCTATCAGGGTATTTATCGCTTACTTCCTTGTCTGAGGTTAAATGTTTATACGTTTATTTGAAGGAAAACTGCCATAATAAAAGCAGGGTAATAAAATAATTTTACAGCCATGCTGTTAATAGAAATATACGTAGGTCGACTTCCCCGTCTAGGGTAAAGAATATAAATGTCTAACGTTTAAATTTTGATCTAAATATTAAGTCCACCTGCAGATTTCGTCATGGTCAGGGTTAGGGCACGTGATTGCTGCCGAGGATTGTGGCTTAGTTAAAGGGTAGCGCTTGGTCTTGGGTAGAGGTAAAGAATTCAACAATCTTTAAACAGTCTATTTAACTTATCCACAAAAATTATCAGTATTATTGTGCACTATTAGACTTTTAAATTTCTGTTTGGCCTGATTTGGAAAACGGATGTTTTGAATTAAACCGACGAGGAAAACGAGGCAGCGATTAGTCGAAAATGTCGCATAGCCTGCATTCAGTCAAGGGCGCCACGGTAACTCTGTGAGTAAGACGTTCGCTCGTTAACCAGGCTCCCGGTTTCCCAAAGTCAATGGTCAATGGTTTTCAATTGCCTAATCGGTGCAGAAAAGTAGGACGTTAAATTCCATTTTATATATTTCATTCCCTCCCACTACATTCAGTCGAGTTGACAATTTTGCCACTAATTAATCATAGAGTATACATACGACCAACCTTATGAGAGAAAGTTTGATAACAAATTCTTGTGTGTAGTGCTCTAATTGAATTACCAGTTCAAATACCAGAGGTAAAACGGCATTTAATACTGTGATTACTATTGACGGTAAAAACTCTACTATAAACACCAGGATCCTATCAGTACCACCAGCTACAGTATTCTAAAAGACAGGAAATAGGCGTATTAATAATTAACTGAAATGAAATGGGGTTTAACTTCCTACTCTTCTGCACCTAACCTGGGCTAATTGAAGACGGGCATACGCCATACAGTGTGCTAGGAGGGAAATTTTTGCACTACGGCGTACTCTTATATCGAATATCAACTACCAAGAGATCTTTACGTGCACGCCAATGTGTACACGGGACTTCGGTTTTTCGTCCCATCCGAACGACTAGACAGTAGTCCTTGTCAGGCGCTCCGTTCTGCATCACTGACAAGGTGAAACCACGTCGGAAAATCTAGATGAATTTCCTCGGCCAGTGCAGGGATCGAACACCCGACCCGCAGGCTAGCGAGCCAGCGTATTAATATTTAATTGTGGATAAATACTCAGGACGGATATAACAACATTAATTTTTATTGGATGTAATACTAGCAAATAATCAACCATCAAATTTATCGACCACAATGACATTACAAACTGTGTTATCGAAAACCGATTGGTGTTTTCAATTCAGTCCCCTATTGCCATGTGGTGGATGCTGAACAATCCAAAATTTCCGTGGTATTCAATCATACAGATGAGTAGAACGAAGTATTCCTACCCCTCCTAAGAAACACGTTGTGATCGACGTTGTACGCAAGGCAGGATATAATAATATTATAGGAAGGAGTTCCACAATAGCTGGACACTGTGCTACTCTCCGCCCCGTTTCAGCTTCATATCGTAAAGTAGGAGCGTGCAATGGTAGTCGCCCTGCTTCGGGCTGAAGTCTCGACTAAGGCACTTCGGGTACTGAATCACGACATAGCTATCACCTACCAGTGGTAGCCGTTGAGAAGGTGACAATGCAAGGAATGTGCCCAGAAGTCCGGCTATGATAATTAGCTGTGGTTCGTGGTTCACCTATGTACACATTGGCGTAGTGTAGTTTGAAAACGAAAAGTCACTATGGGAAAAATTCTCCTACATCGCATTAAAATAGAAATAAAAAAAATGTCTGAAGTATTGATTTGACGAGATATGAATACAAACCTTGGCTGTCCATTCACTAGAGAAGACAGATGTATAATAAATTGAACAAGCTGCTCCAACTAAACATATTATAACAAACACATTGACCAGTATTCTTATCATATATAATCCACATCTTGAACCACAGCTCTTCATTTTAGCGTCTCTTTGTCTCAGAAATTTTTGATCTTGAATATCACTCTGAAAGTAAAAAGTTTTTTTGGGGAAGATATTAACGACAAAAATACCGTTTTGGAATAACGATAGCAAAACTAAATTTACCCTCATATTCCTAACGGTAAAACGAACTCTCCTAAGAAGGTTTTATTTAACCACAATTCTTGCATAAACGAAAACTTAACAGAGTAGCCTATATAGTTGCCAATGTTTGAAAGTTCTAATTAACAGAGTAGCCTATATAGTAGCCAAAGCTTGCAAGTTCTAATTATTTCATAATCCGAACAAGGATCTCACTTATTTGATGACCCAAGAAAAGGCAACTATTAATATTAATGGAATATTACTTACATTTAAAACATACTTGAAATTTCGTGATTTGATTTGCGCATTACGTTCATCTGATAGAGAATAATCCCAACCGCAAAATATCCTGGTTACATATTCCATGTTGGTCACCTCGCCTGATAATAAACTTTTACGAAAAGCAGAAACCGAGCTGAAAAAAAAAATGTTGGGAACAAAAAATAAATTATTATATTATTCTTCATGCCACTGAGGTTCTGTCACCCCAGGAAAAGCCACAGAATCAGCAGGACGAAAAATGACAGTTCAGATTCTTCGCATGATCTAGTTGTGTTTCAGACCGATCCACACACATTTAAAGGCAATCTTTCGTGATCAAAACAGTCATCCTGACCAATACATTCCAATTTTTTTTTTGTTCTGGGCCCTGTTTCTCGAAATCTTAATTTTAGTAGATGCTTCAATTTTGTTTGGCTAAGGACTAAAATCAATCTAATATTATCCAATCAAATTACTAAAATTTGGATTTTATCTTAATAAAAATTTCGTAAAATAGGCCCCTGATCCTTGTTTATGCTTAAAAGTCTTCACAGAAAAGTAGCAGGACTTTTTTTTATTATTGATTCATCTGTAAATCATTTGACTTGTCCCTTTAGAACAGGGAAATTCCGGTTGACACAATTATTTAAATTGATGTTAATAAGTACATGTCTGTGCTGGGTGAATAGGGTGGAGGAGCAGGTGAAAAGTACTTTAGACTACAATGATGTTTAGTTGTAGGTGGAGTTGGTGGTGAAAAATGATGATGCTGTAAATAATACTTACTGGTTGGCCATCATAAATACACTAATCAACATACAACCAACAATAGCCAATAAATATACCAGTGGAAAGTTGTAAAAAAATCCAACTGAACTTTTATCCCCGACATAAATACCAGAACCAGTATAAAAACCATAAAATAAATATGATTTCTCCATCCATCCCTTATACAATAATTGTAATACATATATTAGTGATCATCTTAAATTAAAATATTGGTTAATTTTAACCAACTTGGTCTATATCACGGGGCTACTTATAAATAAGACTTCTAAAATCAAAATCCATACCATTGTTCTATTTAATAGAAATGAAATGAAATAGAAGAGGGTTTAATGTCCTACTGTTCTGTTCCAACCGGGCTTATGACGACAGACCCAAGCAATGGTAACTAACATTGTAAGATCAAAACAATTGCCACATTTAATTAAAATAAAACCATCATATGCCACGACTTTTAATCATAATAAAACGATCTTGTGTCATGATATTTTTGCAAGTTAGATGTTAGGCATATACCCAATAAACCAAAAGAGACCAAATAATAAGGAAGAATAAAATCTCATAGATAAATAATATTAAAAAAAAATTATACTATTATTAATTAAACATCTGGGTCTACAAAACACAAATTTGGTTTTTAATGCTGGTAACCATTGGTTAATTGATTTTATTGCATACTTACTGTGCCAAGAAAGAAATCCAGAAATTGTTGTAAAGGATCAGAAGAAAGTGTTACGTTGTAGTTATCAGTACAAGTCTGTAATAAACTATAAGCTGGTAAACTTGTAGAATAAACCTCCTCATTAAAGAATATAACGGGTACGTTGACGAAGAGAAAGGTAATAAGACATAAAACAATGTTAAGACCAAACAACCATCTTAACAGTACAAAAAACGACACCACACCAGTTCCTTGATGACCTGCAAACAGGGACAATTTTGGAATTAATAAATCGGGGAACATTTTCTAGTTGTTTCATCTATATTAAGATACTAATAAAGTGAAATTTGAAGGTTTAAGGCTTAAAGACAGGTATGTTCACACATATTTTGAAAGTAAAAACTGTATTAATAATCAAACACATCCAAGTCCAATTAAACCCCACAAAGAGTAGAGCCTAGTCGTATTATGGTGAGACAAAATCTGGGTCCCCTGTACGTTAACGTGCACGCTAAAGAAAACAGTGGGAATTTCATGAAGAATGTCTGTTTTCTTTAGCCCAGTTGGTAGAAAAGAGGGACGTTAACCCCATTCCATTTCCTTTCAGACATGCGGGGCCATTAATGGGTACTACACGATCTGTTTAAAAGCTCAAGTGCTAAGAAATTTTTAACAACTGCTAAAACATTACCTTCAATACTTCTTAAATTTCCTCCCCACAGCTCAAGGGTCTGGCTGATATTCTTACAAGCTAGTTTACATTTTATCCATCTCTATAATACAGTGATAGAAACAATCAAAATTTAACCAATATTTTACAGTGTTTACATTTCTTTTTGCTTATTGCAAAACATTTTACTAATATATAATTTTTTTTGTTACGGGAGAAAGAGTGAGATTACCGGATTACCGTTCTGTTATCGATATAAATCGTAAGTTCTATATCACATACAAGTCGGACATTCTTAGTGAAATTGAATAAAATGTGTTTTTTTTGTTTTTGTTTTTTTGTTTTTTGAGTTTAAAGTGACAGAGATAAGGATATATTTAAACATAGGTAATTAAACTATATATAATATTCTATTAGTTATATAAAGTAATCCCCGTCTAATGTAATACCATTAGTCTCTATCATCCATACAAATATTCTACGAATATTAGTCTGGATGGGTCCTCAAAATTTGACGGAAAATAGGTCATTGTCTGGATTATCCAGTATTTTAAGTTACCACGTACTGAATCTATCAAAACAGCTCGCTTGTCAACGATGACACTCTTTAAAATTTTGTTGTGTAAAGGTTTCAATTGAAATGGTAATTTTCTCTCGTCATGAATCAGACGTATGGCTTCTCACAATCTTCTTAATTCTTCATCGCGATGCATGCTTATTCCTCGTCTCTATTTTGTTTCTAATAATAGATGTGCCAAGTGAATTGTGGGATATATTTCAACCACGCTTTATAGAATCTAGCAAAATCGGCCCGGCTTCATAAGATCTAGCACTTACCGATACTTTCATTGGATACTTTAGCCAAAAGGTTCCATTGCCCATGCGTAACCAAATGTTTGGTTTTTTATGTGGTAGATTATCCAGTAATGTTCGTCAAAAATTGAGAACCGACCCAGACCCTCCGTGCGTTGAAGACTAGGGGGTTCTGGGTGACAGAGACTATAATACCATGGGTCTTTCTGTCAGACGTGGAGAGCGGGATGCGCTCGCGGTGGTCAAGCCGGTCGCCACATCCCCCGTACGACCCATGCATCTTTTCTTACTACATATTTTCGTAGCCTTGTGATCGTCTTGGATTTATCTCGGATCATCTTTGCTCCCCCTTCACGTTGTGTTTACTTCTTACTGGTTTCTTAAGAAGTTTGTCTTCTTCAGTTATAACGATGCAACAGTTCGTTTTTACCTTTTATGTAGCATAGGTATACATACAAGCGTAGTACACATTAGAATTACAGTCAATACTAACTAAACTCTTCTGAACCTAGACACCTCGCGGTGTCTAGGACTCTTAGATGGTAACCCTCTGGAATCTAATCGAAGTCTGCTGAATTGTCACGAGTATCCCAATTTTGTATCAACTGGTTTTGGACATTCAATTATCTAATTTGTCAAACATGATGTAAAAATTATTTTGTATCAACTGGATTTGGACATTCAATTATCTAATTGGTCAAACATGATGTAAATAATTAGAGAGATTGGTTAATTGAGCCCAATGACGTCAAAACCCACCCTTAAATGGTCATATGGAAATTTACTAGATAAATTTCCCATGAGGTATTAATTATCATGTTGTTGACATATAGAGCAAGTTATGTTTTGGCTAAACTACTCTTTTTATAAAACAATATGTCATTTTACTCTAAGTGATATTTAGTACATACTACATATTATGTGAATATGTTAGAAACATAAAACTATATCTTATCTCCTCATTCCTTGTCTATAATCTTTAAAAACAATGTCACCACGACTAGATTGCTACACTAGGTAATATATCTGTTCTCGTTCGCATATCACGTCTTGACTATAACATAGCAACAACCAAACTTACCCTACTGTGTTTCTCATACGATTCTCCCTTACCACTGTTATGCAGGTCACTTAAAAGGTTAAGAAAAATATATACATGTAAAACGATCCAAAGTTCAATATCAGGAATTAAACATATTTACGCATTATGTCAGTGTAGGAGTGAACACAATAAGTGCATTATCATTCTTCCTGCGATAGTTCAAAACTAGATAATCAAGAATGAATATTTTGACCATTTCTGTCAAATTACCTCATCTTGAGTGAAATTTCGACAAGAAATAGCCGGTTATCGATTTTTTTTATTATGGTATGGTGGTCTAATCCATTCAATATCTCAGTCATCCGATGTTCTAGAGAGATGATTGATTATTTACCATAAAACATTGAAATTGTTTATATAACATTGAAATTATTTAAATAACATTGAAATTATTTAAATAACATTGAAATTGTTTATATAATATTGAAATTGTTTATATAACATTGAAATTGTTTATGTAACATTGACATTGTTTATATAACACTGAAATTGTTATAACATTTAAAGCCAGAAAAAAGGGTCCAGAAAAAAGACTCGCATTCGACTCTTTATACATAACGCGTCTGAAATGAAATGAAATGGGGTTAAACGTCCTACTGTTCTGCTCCTAACCTGGGCTAATGAAGACGGGCATACGCCATACAGTGTAATATGAGGGAAATTTTGCCCGGGCCGTGGCGCTATGGCCTACTCTTCCATCAAATTTCAACGGCCAATGGATATTTTACGTGCACGACAATGTATACACGGGATCTCGGTTTTTCGTCCCATCCGAATGACTAGACCTATTTTGTCTTTGTCATCCCTGACAACGGGAAACCACGTTGGAAAATTTGGATGAACTTTCTCGGCCAATGCAGGGATCGAAAACATGACCCCCAGGCTAGCGAGTCAGCGTCTTACCCACTTAGCCACATGATATCACGAATAACGCGTCTGTCTAGTCTATATTTCTACATATGTTTGTAGCAGTGGCCCGAGAAATCCCTCGGACCTCCAGGCTAGCGAGTCAGCATCTTACCCACTTAGCCACGTGATATCACGAATAACGCGTCTATCTAGTCTATATTTCCATATATTTCCACAGCCCCACGTTTAATCTGGGTCTTCCCTATAACTTTGGACTGTAATTTAAGGTATCAAAAACGGTGAAAGTATTGTTCGTTTACAAACAGTATTGTTCACATTTTATTCGATTTGATAGCCTCGTTTGTCACGCAATTAATTTTTACTGCAATATTCTGCTATGCACTGGTTAATTGGGCATAATAAAATCGTGAGCCATGACGTAACGGTGTGTAAACATATTTGGTCCAATTTTGTAACGCAGTAGCCATTGGTTGTTAATCGGACTTTTGACCAATTATAATTTGAAACAGGAATTTTCTCTCTTTACAGGGGGGGGGGGGGCGTGCTGTATCATAAAGCCTATCATTGAGTCAACTACTGGCGTGCTTTCGAATCCCCGGTTGTACGTAGCAAGGAGTAGGGTCGCCTGTCCAACCTCGTGGGTTTTCTCCGTGTCCCCAGGTTTCCTTCCACTGCTAAAGAACCCTACGTACAAACGAATTATTTAAATAAAATTAAACCATATGTGAGTCTCAAAATGACCTAGTTTGTGTCGAGTGGACGTTAAACGTCATTTCTATCTCTCTCTCTCTCTCTCCCTCTTTCTCTCTTCACAGCAGTGAGTAGTGGAATTACATGTAGCTCTAATCAAACGAAACACTACGAGGAGTATGATAAATTCTATGAATCTAACCACGGCAGATATAATTTACCAGCACTTTAATTAATTATTTATTAACTACCCACTTATTAATTACACACACTCTACTGAGTATCTATTAGTTCAATCACTCAATTACAGGGCCGTATCTAGCGGGGGAGCAAGGGGTACATTGCACCCCCAGGAATATAAGGCGCCCCGAGAAATGGCGAATGTGTCTGTGAAATTTTGTTCTTGCAAATGGTAAATATTAATGTTTAAAATCGATCAATTATTTCCCTTAGGTAACTAATGAACAAATTGAAGTTTTGCGTCTTGTTATAATCATCTTGAGTAACGTTATTGCAAAGAGTATTTTTTTTTTTTTTTTTTTTTGTAGTTTTCAAATTAATCATCGTGTAACATAATAATCGAATAAGATCTATATATACATGTTCATCGGCATATTGATCTATATCGAATTTAGCCTTTGATTTGAAAATAGCGTGCACTTATATATAATTTAAAAATGATTCTCGCTGCCGGAACATGGTGTACGTGTGAATATCTAATTCAAGGATAATTATCTGGATCGAATGCATTAAAGTAAAAGTAAATTGATTTTAGTTAATTATTAATGAGTTTGAATATAATCTTGTTAACGCATTATTGTGATCGCAATACCATAAAAAAAATACTATGTTCAGCAGTTTTAAACCTGGCAATATTTTATTATTATCATGGTTCTCCACTCTTAAATCCTATTTCCAGACAGCCCTACCCTACCCCTCAAGATTGTTGTTCAACAAGTTCTATGGTAGGCTATAACTATAATACATGAAATCTGATTACAATATCATCTGGTTATGTTTTCAGATTTTCACACCGTATTTTCACACCGTGTTATATCAGTCAATTGTATTTCAAATGTTCATAACCTCTAAACCAGTAAAAATTATTCTCTTAGACACTTTCCCATAATTTACAAAATGCATTTCTATATACAAACATAGCCAGTTTGATGTTCACGTGACCCTGTACAGTATAAAAAAATAAAGGATAAAATAAAACGGAATTATAATTTCATACATTCTCATTAACCACATTCGTGCACCTGTTTTTTTATCCATTATTACCATCGATATCATTAAAACATAATGGCGATTAAATGCTTACGTTTTCGATTATACACTACTAACTGGACAAAATCACAAAAGGTTTCTGATATATAAAATTATTCAAATCACAACAACTATTTTAGCAATTTAGCATATCCGAGTATTTCTTTATCTGATACACTGTACCCAATGTAAATTTCAAATGGTCATAATTTAAGTTAGCATTGATCGTTTTGAATACTTATTGGAACAAAATAATTTCAGATAAAGGTTCGTTTGATCGCATATGATCTTATACTTTTTATTTATGAGACTAGACCTCTAAATTAATATTATCCATAATATTCCACATTAAAATTAGAATTCAACATTGCCCCTTTTGAAGCAATACATACATTAATTCTGTATCGTGAAAACATCGGATCACATCAAATATTTATAAGACACAAAGTAGATTTTAAAATAGACACTTTGACCAAATATGGCTGATTAGAAATTTCAATAATCTTTTAATAAATGCATGTAAATCGCTTTATGTACATTAATATTACATTAATATGCGCTCATAGGTCCAGTTTCACCTATTAGACGGGTGTAGATAACAATGCACCTAGAACAAATAGAAACAGAAATCATTTCTTTGGAAACTGTTCAGGTGTGGTCTCTAGTACTTACATAACAAAAGCGGCCATTATCGGTCTTGCTTGGGCAGATGTGCATAATTAAAATAAATCTCCGAATCGGTTGACTTTAGTGTAAATAAATGTATTCACGACCTATAGGTAATCGATCCAATTTTCTTTCTTGTACCTACAACCTTATTATGACGTCGTAACGCCCTTTTAATAGAATTACGTCGTTCTCGTTGTTACGCCATTATCAAATTGTATTGTAACTGCTTTCGGAAAACTTCACAATTTCTACAAAGAACACATCTTCACCAAAACTGTACATCATCGTTAATCTATAGCGTGGATACACGGTGGCTCGGTGAATAAGACGTTGGCTTGTTTACCTGGGGTTCAGTATTTGATCCATGCGTTAGACGAGAAAGTTCATCGGGATTTAACGGCAGGGTGCAGGACAGAAGACCTGACAGGGGACAAATGTATAGTGGTTGGGAAGGGATGAAATGCCGAAATCCTGTGTACACATTGGCATGCACGTTAAGGTTCCCACGACAGTTTAAATTCAATATAAGAGTAGGCCGTAGTGCCAATGCGTAATCGTCAAAATAAAGTGCTCGAAATTCCATGTTTTTTGGGGGTTTTATTGCTCTGGAGCCATTCCGGATTGTGTGATAGTTTTCGATCATCGATCTTTAATTGTATCATCAATATTCGGGAATCGAAATTGTCTTATGGACAAAACATTTAAAATCAGTGTAATTTAAAGGAGCTAAATTGCTAACATTTAGGACCTAGAAATTGACACAAGTTGGTCAAAACGCATAAAACACTGTAATATGAATGTATCGTAACTGATTTACATCCAATGGCATCCGTGTTTACCCTAATATCACATCAGTTATGTTCGGCGAAATAAGCCTACAATCACAATCGAATCGAATGCAAATTTCTAGCGTCTGGTTATTCCAGTTTACATATGCCGTTTGATTTGTGCAATGTTTCTAGCCTCGTTCCTCGAGTCTCTTGCTAGAACTGGGGCAGAAACGCATTATGGTACACGATTCGTGTACCAATTGTGAAATGTTTATTTTGTCTTTAATATTGGATATCAGAAGCCCATCTTTTCCCGATAAGATCTCAGCATCAATGTTGATTTAAATTGACAAATAATTCGTGTTTTCAATGTTGAAGATTTTGGACTGAGTTAGAGACTTAGCTACTTTAAATAACAAGTGTGTGTCGCCACACTGTTCTATAAGCGTGGCATTGGCTTCGGGCATATTTGATTCATCAGTGAAATTTCTGGTGAAATGTGAATGCAAAAGCCTTATTGATTTGTGATTTGTTGATTGGAGTTTAGATGCACAGGCGGATCAAGGCTCTAATGGGTCCTAGGCAGTACGACCAGCTGGGCCCTTAGCGGAACTGGTTTGCCGAAGTAAAACTAAGACCACTGTAAGAGAAATAATGTCAAGCACTACAACTTTGTCAAACATTACCATGTCATTCGGCTAGTGACAATCTTTTGATGCTCAGAGGAATACGGCAGCAGCCAACTTCTGTATCACATTCACACATCTGAATTCACTTACAATGTAAAACAGCAAATTTAAAAGGTCGTCCAAAATTTTATGGGGACTTTTTTTTTCTTGAACCCTAGGCATCCGCCTCTGTTCAGATGTCTTCGTTAACATGGACCACTTTCAGATTGCTGTATTCACGGCCTGAACTTTGTAGCAAAAGACCACGCGTTTTGCTTCTTGTAAATTTCATCAATTTTGTGGGAGATGCAGGTCCCAACAAATCTCCACACGACGTGTTTCACGACTTCTGCACTCGACGCTGACCTTGAACTCGAAGACATCGGCATTCATTTAAATAGTATAGTAGAAGTTAAATCGTACGAGATTATCACCGGTCTTATCGGAAAAATTCAATTTTAGTACTACGTTCATCTGAACAAATCTGAATAGGGTATAATGGTACTGTATCTATTCATTTTAAATCTTACGTGGAACTGAGTATGCATACGATTTATTGTCATTAATACGACATTGGCTGTTACAGTGTGTAATTAAGGAATAGATTCCGAAGACATTATATAAACATAACATATTATTACATTCTTTAGTTACAATTCTCTATAGGGGCAGGGGTATAGTATACTGTGTAACATTGTGATTATAATCAAAACAAATAGCATACTTTAGAGAGCTTCTATCCGAACTACGTACAACGTGGTTTAGAGACCCTCGACTCCCGGTTCGACCGATAGTTGCCGCGGGTTCTATTCTGTCTGTTATTCATTTCACGACAAGCACTTGTGATTACACCAGTAGTAGTGTTTTACACGAGCTAGGCGACCGAGGCCCGAGGTTCCCTGGACTTGGCCAAGCGAAGGGTTCCGACTCTATTGGGGGTCCGGTGATGTTCTCTCTTTGCTTTTATAGAATTGTCCATAAAAATGTTTTCTGAAATTTTGTATGTGACAATCCTATTTGAAATTAAGTTTTGAACCCAATATTGAATTCAATCACCCTAAATATAAGACATATAACAAGCCATATCCAACGGGGAAAAAATGACGGTTAATCAAAATTATCAAGAATTTTCGAAATTTATTTTTGAGATCATAGTTGCACCGAACACATATATAAGACATATAACCAAATCCCGCAATTTTGGATTAAATTTTGCCGGCTATTTTGAATTTCTGCCATCATGAATTCATTTTTTAGATCAGTATTGAACCCGGCGACAACTAGATAAAAAAAACAACTCATCTCTCAACCCTCTGTGTTTTGAGATAAAAGATGGCCCTATGGTAGTTCCACGTAGCAAAGCTAAGCGCAAATCATATTCCCCAAAAGTAAGCAAACTTGACAGTATTTTTGGGTCTAGAAATTTATCTTTAACTTCGGACATTGAAAACCATATAAAAGACATAGCAAAAGTCATATCTTATGAGATTATCGCTAACCTTTAATTGCATTATATTAACAAATTTGGCAGCTATTTGTAATGAAATGCCCGGCACCATATGAAAAATACATTTTTTTAATTGATATTTGACAAATTCGATTTTTCACTTGTATAATCGCTCTGTGTTTGAGAAATTTAAGAAATCATTTATCCTTCCACCACTGAAGATCGCCATTTTTAATTATGTTGATTACATCATTTTGCCTTGGTTGAATTCGACCGATTTTGAGTACGATTTTGTATGACATATTTATCATTGAACTAAACTGCATTGGTGCAATGCAATTTGATTAAGGTAAAACGTTATCTCTCCCCACTTACATAATACTGCATGAAGTAAATAAAACGTTTTATAATGTTAAGTAAAGCTGTATTGGCGTCTTAGTTGGGACCCAAAATGGCGCCTGGAAATGAGCTGTCGTAACTTTCCCTAAATAGGGCTTTGGTTACCATAAGGTCGTAGGAAAATGTCGGCATTTTTGAACTCGTGAGTATCGATTTCCTTTAGGTCGGTAATACATTTAGTTGCACAAAAGCGAACCATTTAGGATATTTCGTCGATTTTCTGATCCACTGGAGGCAATTTTGGAATTATGTTAGTCTTGCAAATTTCCCCAAGAACGATAATGGCCGCATTTATTATGGGAGTAGTAAAGACCACATCCGAATAGTTCTCAAAGAAATGATTTTTGTTGCAGTTTGTCCCCCCCCCGCTCATATTGTTATCTCTAGCCACCTATATTTTAATGTGCCGTTTAGTAGAACTTCAGTATATTTCGGTAATGATGGGGGTTTAAACAAAATTTAGATTTTGAAGGCGTAGTGTGAATCTTATTCTGAAATGTGTGTCTTGTGAAAAGTAGGGTGTTTAGAATGAAATAAAATTTTTTTGATTTTTTATTTTCTTTGGACAATCCCACTTTAAAACCAAACAGACGGTGCTATAGAAACTCACAAAATAAAAGTATTCCAATACGGCTATGAATTTCATTATCTAAGAAATGTGTGTTATATTTTTTACATATTTTGAAAGTAAACTAAGGATTTATTTTAGTAACCCATAAAGAATTACCTTATATGGTGTTTTAAAACGTAATATTAAGGTTGCATTTTCAAATCAGGTCAAGGAAAATCAAAATTTAATATCGCAAATTTATTTGTAATAAGAATGGGGACATACCTAATCCTTTTAGACAGTGGAGGTGTTTTGTGGAACAAACCGAGAGGGTCTCTTTTTTCTGTCACCATCATACTTTTTCGTCTTAATCTGGCTTCGCTGATGTACGTATTCGATACAGGGGAAGCAGATTCCTTGGTCGTTCCATCATACGACTTGATAGATACTATATCACTGTGACCGATTCGATTCATTTCTCTTTACGGTATCCCAAATCCTTTTCTAATTCAACGTAAAAAAATGAAGACAGTTTTCGTTATAATCCTTAAATGAACTAAATTATCCTATACATTAGGTTAGAACGTTAACCCGACGGAAACTTCTTATAAAATATATACTGCATGTGCCCGGAAAAAACTTATCATAAACAACATTCTATTGTTAACACATGTATACGAATCTTTAAACTATTCAGCGATATAAAGTGCTTGGGTATAGCGTATACACTGGTCTGTGGTTATTGGCTATAATAAATCACTTCAAACCCTGTGTAGGCAAACGTCAATCAATCCTTATATTACCACTTCGATCTCTATTTACTATCAGTCCAAGTAAGTAAAGACAGAGTCAGTTGTATATCAAATATTCATACAGATCTACACTGTAAGAATGCAATGCCAATTTCAACACTTCTTCACGTTTACCCGTTTACTATCTAAACTTTTAATATCTAGGGTAGTGACCACGGCTCTTTAACCCAGCAGTTTGCAAGTAACGTGTGGTTAGGTTTTGGTTTTTTTTAACAGTCGCGAGCGTAATTCTGCAGACGGGAATCTGCTCGGACACGATCGTTTCCTACCACACTTTACTAAGTACTAAATATTAGAAGTACATATTTTACTATGTGATTTCATTATCAAGGCTTTGTTATATGTACTTTTCGGTATTCCGAACTTTATTACATCTATTTTTTTATAATAAAAAGTATTATTACAAGTATTTCTATTTTCCCAAACTTTATTAAAACCTTATTATGTACTTTTCGTTTCAAAACTTTATTAGATGTTCTTTCATTTTCAAAGCTTTATTACGTTTCCATATTTTTCGTTAAGCTTTATTACCTTTACATTTTTCCAATAAACTTTATTTCATGTACTTTCATTTTCGAAGCCTTATTCCGTTTCAAATGTTATTTTTTTACAGTGTAGTTGTGCGTCGCTTATATGAATTATATATGTCCACCAATAAAGTACTGTTATCATTAACTCTGTTTATATTGAGAAGCCCCATACGTAGATATATGTAATAGAAATTGCATGGAAAAACTATTATATAGAAGTAATATGTCAATAAACCATTCTGGTGAAATCAACCATGGACGAGTTCATTGTATATAAGCACGTCTGGACATGGCCAGTGTTTATTGGTCATATAGTAAAAATAATTGATCTTTCGATATTCAAGGTAGGAAAAACATTTCATTAAAATGACCAAACCTCGTTGATTTCGGTCAGAAATGAAATTGTCGATTTAATTGGATTTGATATGTTGATTTTGTTTTCTGGTTGATAGTCGGTAACTCCGTTGAAGATTTTACGTGTTATAAAGCCACTTTTAAAATGTAACCGAGTTTTCTGGCGACATAGTAAGTGGATGGAAAATGAAATCATAATAAGTAAACCAACTTCCGCTTACTCATATTTACTCACGCCAAACTTGGCCCATCACTTATCGAAATAACAATTCAGATCAACCAAACTCAACACTTTATTGCTTTAAATCAATGCGGTTTAGGCCCTTTAAGTTATATTTTCGAGCGAAACGTGACTGAGTCATTATTTCAACACAAACAAACATTGACCTAATATATATTTTTATTTAAAGCATGTTATGACTGGAAAGCTAAGATAGATCTGACCCAAGTGGTTAGTCATAGTCTTCATCACATTAAAGTTTTTAAGCAATGATTTAGTATATATATTAGATATATACATTATAAAACCGACGCCAATTACAGACGTCAAGGTACAGAATTGGTGTTAAAAGTCCAACCAACACAAACTAAGGCATTTCCAGACTAACATATATAATGGTATATCTTTATTTCATGCGCTCGAGTGCGGGCTAATTTAATGATGCATTATGGGAGGTAAGATAAAGAGATGGCAGTTCCCACTATAATACTTAAAAACTAGATAGTTTAAAGGTAATTTGCTGAAAATTTCAGTCAAATTGATTAAATATTTGCCGATAACGGTTCGAGTGAAATATTCACATAGACTCGCCCATCATAACTAAAATCATTAATATAAACAGCATAGTCTCGATTATCCACTTGATTGATTTAATTATCAATGGCCGTTAAGCGGCATATAGGAAGTTTATCCGCCAACATCGAAGGCTAGCCTTGTCATCAAAGAGTTTATTATGGTCTGGATAAGTTAATTAATGTCTAATTGATTATTTAGATAACATTTCAGGCCTAAAGAAAGACCTGTAATAAGCAGATTTTGCTCTTGCATAATGCTATTTTAAGTGTTTTATTGTTAAAAAAAAACAAACAAATCAAAAAGTAGTGTATAACTTCAGATTAACTGCATTCAGTACAAAAATAAGTTAAACCGACAATAACATTGTCACAATATATACACACAATTTAACAATCATTGCAGTTTTTATTATAAAATAAAGCTTAGTCTGGGCAAATAAAAATATCCAAAAATAATCGTGTTTTATGGAAAACCGGTATTGCTATTTGAATAACAGTTGAATAGTGGATGGCTGTTGGTTGTTGCTTTGGTGGGGTTTTTGTTTGATTTTTTTTTTTAAAATTGTAAAGAAATAAAAATAACAAATGGACGGAATGTGCGGATTGAATAACTTTGATTAGATTGTCGAAATAGTTTTCGTTGTGATTTTGGATGTCTTCTAATCCATGATTATGTGTTCAAGATTGCCAGGGAATGTATCTTTAACTGTGTTTTTATCCTTCAAAAAGATAAACACTGTAAAGAACAAATGGACGGAATGTACAGATAGAATAACTTTGATTATTATAAATTATCACAAAATAATTGCATATACATGACATCAACAATGACTATATTTACAACATAATTTTAACAATTACCCTATACGGCATCACCAAGATACTGTCCACGTTAAATTTGTTATAACACTAAACAGGTGACAGATCTCTATGTCTATAGAAAATGTCCCAATCTTATGCTCTTTTATGTAATGACTGTACACGGTGTGTGTTTCGCGTTTGCCAATATGTCTACAGCTGCTGATAAATGTGATGAAACATATTATCTGTGTTATCACAGATACATAATTTCTTTAAATATCATATAACATCAATAATATAACAAGTAAGATAGTACTATATGGACAAGGAACCAGCAATAAAGGATCAATTCAACGCTGCCATGTTTGAATCAAAAATCGATGTCTGTAAATCGATTAGCAATTGCCCAAGGAACAAGCATACCAATCATGTCAATTAATGTAGCTAGGCTTTTTCAGAGAACCACCCAAAGAATATCTAGACAAGACGAGTAGCGCTTGGGACCCAGTTCCTGGTCTAATAACTATTGCATTTCACAGCACTTTAGTCTATATTTTAGTACGGAATTAAAGAATCTGTATTACACGCAACTCTTGGTCATTATTTCAGAAATCAAAGTCATCATCTGGTAAAACCAGATTTGGTGGAGTAAACACAGCACCTTTGTTAGTACTATATATCGTATTACTACGCGGTAGTGCTAGGTGTTTCTTGTTTTCGGGTTCTGATTCCATGATATCATCAACGTCCAACATGGTATCAGTAGGTGTAAGGGTAGCAATAGATTTTCGTCGAATAGCTCTCATTGGAACAGCTTCCCCGGTAGCATCCCTTAATTTATTCAACAAAAACTGTCTATCTTTTCCTTCCTGCAATGAAGATAAAAACATAATTTGAACATACATGTATTAATCCACAAATGTTTAATCTGATTAAAATATATATCATGTTTCGTTTCGTTTTTATAGTTCAAAATTTCGTTTTACTTTTCTTTACTACTTCATGTAGTGTAGGCCATCGAAGGTATAAAAAACGAAACGAAATATAGATCTGTAGTTTAATCAGATTGCAAATGTGCCAAGATAGAACTCTTCCAATCATAAACGAAACAACGAACATTTCCTTTCCAAGAGTTTCAAGATTAAAAATAAAATTAATGTCAGCAGCAAGAACAGCCCAATCAATTGAAACCAGTATGGTTTGTAGAATTCCTAGATCGTAAATAGAATTTGTTAGAATATTGCAAAATAGAGAGGGGCGCCACCCGAATAGATTAAATTCTACTATAAGATTCTTACCAAAATTATTTCTTCTCGCAGTAAGTTACTCATATCTTTGTGAGCAGACTTCATGGCCGAACAGTAATATATCAACAACCTGGAAATATAAACACAATTTAATAAATAATTATTTATAGAAAAAATATTCATATTATATGAAAGCTCGAACAACCATTGGGGTACGACGTGGTTTAGCGGTATATGACCCTTATTCGAATGCTGGACGAAGATTCCGTTTTTCACTTTCAGGCGCGTGTCGTGAGCGGGTCTTACAAGGCAGTTGCCAGCGCCACATGACGGAGGGTCTGACAAAAATAGCTGTCTTGGGACGAAAAACCGAGGTCTCGTAGACAAAATTGGCGTTCACGCAAAAAATCCCTTGGCAGTTGGAATTCGATATATAAGTAGGCCGTAGCGCCGCTGTTCGGGCAAAATTTCTCTCAAATGCCGTATACCCGTCTTTATTAGCCCATTCGTGGCAGAAGAGTAGGGCGTTAAAGGACAATATTGGTGCCAGTCATTATCACATATGTGATAGAACTGATTAAACACTTTCCAAATATAATATTAACACAGAGATCATCGCTACCATAGAGGAGTAATAAAGGATTCGTGAATCGGAAGTGACGAACGCCAAAGGAAAACACGAGTTATCTCTCTATGTGAATGACTGAAGTGACGAGTGATGACAGATAAACGGCCGAATTTCTGTTCACTAATAATTCCTTCGAAGACAAAGAAAACACGGGAAAAATAGAAATACTCCGTACAGCCCCTTGTTTTTATTCATTCTATAGGGGAGACCGGGGCACATTGAACCACTTTGTTCACATACATGTTTGTCCTCATTTCATATCAAATGTTTTTATTAGAAGATCTTTTTATTTCATGATCAAAATTTAAAAAAAAAAACAATATGCACCCTTATATGGATCAAACCCCGGTTTATCTGGATTGTATAGATTCGACATATATGAACTTAAGTACAAGAATTTCCTAAGCTAAGAAGTTAACATGTATGGAAAGTTTTTCTCTTTTAAGCGCTTTTTTGAAAAATTCACTGCCTAAGAAAATAATTGACAGCATGTGCCTTATTGATGGAGAAATGGGTCTAAGAAGTTATCTCACTTCTGTACAGTGTTGGGTTGTATAATATTATTTATAAAGGATATATCCATGGTGGTTCAATGTGCCCCGGTCTCCCCTACCTTATAAAAACATGGTAATGCACGGACTTTTAATCTGTTTTTCTTTCCTGTTCTCTTATCTAGTGGCAGTCAATTCTTTTTATGAATTGTAAGATATTCTCTCACATTGTCACACAGCAACTGAAGGTCTTTGAGGGAATTATTAGTGAGCAGATATTCGCCCATGTATCTGTTATCACTCGTCACTTCAGTTAGTTATGTTTTCCTTTGGCGTTCGTCACTTCCGATTCATGAATCCTTTATTACTCCTCTATGGTAGCGATGATCTCTGTGTTAATATTATATTTGGGAAGTGTTTAATCAGTTCTATCACATATGTGATAATGACTGGCACCAATATTGTCCTTTAATTACTTTATTGTATCGTCAGATAACCTCTTGCGGTCCCATATAACAACTTTTTGTCTTCGAAGGAATTATTAGTGAACAGAAATTCGGCCGTTTATCTGTCATCACTCGTCACTTCAGTCATTCACATAGAGAGATAACTCGTGTTTTTCTTTGGCGTTCGTCACGAATCCTTTATTACTCCTCTATGGTAGCGATGATCTCTGTGTTAATATTATATTTGGAAAGTGCTTAATCAGTTCTATCACATATGTGATAATGGCTGGCACCAATATTGTCCTTTAAAGCTACAATTTCATATTTTTAAGTTATTTTTTTAAAATTTATTAAAATAAAGCCTTAAAATAGATGATATTCATAAACAGTACTACCTAAGTACCTTGTTAAAGAATAATCCTATTAATCCTATAATTCACTATTGCCAGTTGAGAAATTGGCAAAAAATGTCATTTTCAAATTCAAATTCAAACGTTTAAAGATAGCTATTGCATGGGGGAAATGAAAAAAGAAGGGAGGCAATTGTGTTATCATTTCCTGTGTTAATGAGTTATAACAGTGGGAAATAATGCCTGATTGTATAATCTAGTGAGTTGACAACCTATTGAGCAAAAGACATAGAAATAATTATGTCTTAACTTTCTTTGAAAATATGAAATTATCGCTTTAAACTCCATTCAACATCATTTCGTTGATTTTCAATGTTATGCATATACTTACACTAGTATAATAATAATGGAAGCTGTGACGGCAGGTGATACAATGATATTATAGATGGTTTGTAATTCAAGTGGACCGCTGCCAATAGCTGATGTTATCGCCATATAAATAAAACTATATGATCGGAAAGGGCCACAGCTTTTAGATGGTGCTAAACTGTAAAAAAAATAATAATAGATGTAATGATAACTATAACAAATTCCAGATTTTATATGTACAAATGCCTTAAACTGACACGTGATTAGACATATTTTATAACAAAAACCTTATATACATAACCTTACTTGTATAAAAAAAATAGTTGTATATTTAAACTTACTTGGCCATGGTATAACCAACTGGGAAACAACACAGAAAGAAGGCCAGTATTAACACTATCATAAAGAAACTGTTTGAACGAGATGTCTTGAAGGGTTTTTCTGGTGGTTCACATGCAAATAACGCTGATAGCTGTAATTTTTTTTTAAAAAAATGGTTTGTTAGTAATGAAATCAAAAGACCTGAAATAAAACTGCCAATACGACATTAAAAGTAGAGTGATTTGAAATTTTCGAAACGGGAACCATTTGTGGAAATAAGTATGTTACTTTACCAGGATTACATTTAAATAGTCTATATGTTTACTAACATCAATTTTATTGTTCTATTAAATACACAGATAAATATCTTTAATTAAATTTACCTTTTTAGCATAGAAAACAATCAACAGTTTTATTAAGGCTATAGCTGGAAGAATCGGAGCAAAGAAAAATCCCATCCTGTAAAATGATTTGAATTACAATAAAAGCTAACATAAACAATAATTACAACGCTCAAATACCTGTATTATATAGGCCTACTTAGACGAGTCTTTGGCAGATATTTTTGTTCAAAACATAGAGCAAAGGTTTCTATTAAATAATACCTCTGTCTATAATTATATACTTAATAATTATAATTTACATTTGTAGGACTGTATTGTACACGAATCAATAAAACAATGTATTTCAATAATAATAGATCTATAATTATTGTTTATATAGAGAGGTCACCCAGTAATATTGTACCATGTGACTACAGTATAAAGATCTACTTGACTTCCTACTTTAATCTGTGTGGTTCTAATTACAAAATAGTCATAGTGACCACTACTTTAAAGACCGAATCAATTATTGGCTAGTGATAAAATAACAAAAAAAACTATTTATATTACAACTTGTGTTAAATAGATCAATAAAGATCAGTCCATCATACATGAATAAGTTATTAACTACATTGTAATTGAAAAGGTAATTCTTGTTTTAGGTTGCTGTATGATACAGGCTTGGTAGGCATATTGTCTACACGTATCTTCAAACAATGTTAAGCCTGTCATATCTATTAAATTTAACTCACCAACACAGAATTTGAGCATAAACTAGATCTAAGACACTCTTTGAAATGTCGAATTGTGCTGCTCCGATCTTTTGGGCTATTCCACAACCACATTTATTAACAATAATCCTGAAATAAAAAAAGTTCAGATAACTAATCTATGTAGAGACCACTCGGCGATTTTCGATTTAAAAAAATCGACAGCGTCTCCCCAATCAATTACAATTTTCCACCAAGAATGAAAATCCCAACTAAAAAGATAACCCTTACGAGATTAACCATCTCAAATTTTTAAATTCAAGATGTTTCTTCCTTATTCCCAAGTTATCAATCTCCTCTTAGGTTCACAAAATTCCACTGAAAACAACGTCATTCACACAATTTCGTGAATTTGAAATTAAATGGGGATAACACCTTAATTTTGATTGGACCCATCTTCCCAAGTTTTAAAAAATCCTTTGTTCGGAACTTCAGACCCCAAAGATCTTTATTATGCTGCAAATTGTTAGGTCTTTCATTTCTTTTTGATTTGTATGATCAAAATCCTTTGTTCGGCACTTCAGACCCCAAAGATATTTATCATGCTGCAAATTGTTAGGTCTTTCATTTCTTTTGGATTTGTATGATCAAACTAGCGGTGCTACAACGTACAGGCATACTAAGTAGCCGAAACCGAAAGTGGTACTGCAAGCAACGTCACAAGGTCTCCGTCATTCCCCGGTGCTAGCTACCTTATGGGTACCCTAAAGTTCAGTCTCGCTGACCCTATCCCAACCTAACCCCCTGGAAGTAGTAAGAAAATAAAACCGGAAGTGGTAATGTAAACGCCACAAAACTGAGTCATTCGTCGGCTCGCTACGCCCTTTTATCCGAAATTTAAGACAGTAACAAACATGGTCCCTGTGACGTTGAAAACAAATTAAAAAGAACTGTGGTGTGTATAATGTTGGGTTGTGAAATACTATTCAAATAATTTCCATAAAAAAAATCAGGCAACTGGCACAAAACAGCACCGGTGTGATGTCATATTTACATTGAACAGATTTCTACAATGTTTAATATGTGTGTAAATCATCAATCAATGAACTTCCTCCATATTTTCTAGAATTGTTTACATTTATTAAAAGAAAGTTTAATCCTTGGTTACACACACAATTTATTGATCAGATGTGTTTTTAAAAATGTTGAATGTAAACCAACATAAAAACACATGTGGAGGTTGTCTTTGTTCACCTGTTTCACATCAGACAGATTTAACGTAGCTTTACCAAATGTAGAAGTAACGAGTCTTATTAATATTATACTAACACGGTACCGGTTGTGTTTTTCAGTTCTTTACTCCACTTTACCTTCATTTAAAAACATTTAAAATAGGTATGTCTCTAACTAAATATCCAAAGTCTATGACATTAAAAACACGAATTATTTGCCAATTTAAATTAACATTGATGTTGTGATCTTACCGGGAATAAAATGGGCTTCTGATAACCAATATTTGAGAAAATAAACATTCAAAATTACAGTAAAAACAGAAACAATTGAATGCGTCGGGCTATTCAATAATACGTTTTACCCTGTCAACAGTTTGACCACATAATCGGTGTTCAACTCTTCAGTATTTTTGCCTTAGAAGTAAATCCTACAGGGACTGGATTTTTTGCAATTTTGGGGGGACCGGGAACTAGTCGCTAAAAGTTGCTCATCTTATTCCTCTTCTTGTGAAACTGGTCGCTAACTGCTACTCATCTTCTGCTTCTTACTACTCCGTCAATTGAAGCCCGATCAACATGAAAATTGACATACTTGTTCTTTGAACAATTGTGCGTCGATTTGGTGAATTAGATTTTTGAAGCCTGATCCATAGTTCAATAGTACGTGTTAACGATATATTGTAACGGGAGTGATAAACATCCTTATGCAGTGATAGTGAGTTTCTAATCATATATTTGATCGATTATTAATAGCTTAATGTCTGTTCTCGAGCGGAGCTAACTGTATATATAATTTATCTTTATATATAATTTACAAATTTTATCAGGGGTCTGTATTTGTAATTTTATCTATATACAGCGTATCCTTAGAAGCCAGTATATCTGTATCAATTTGACTACCATCATTATGACCATGAGATCCAGTGTCTAGTTTGGCTGGGTGTCTAGTTCCGGTCATTTCCCAGTTTTTCAAGCGTCAAACAAAGTGACCCCAGCTTTGACATTTTTGAAAGTAAAAGGAGTAGCCATACATAATAAACAATACAGTATTCGATAGACATTAACAGAGGTAAACAAATAAGAAATACGACACCAACATTAAAACAATTAATGGAAATCAATCTAGCAGAGAGTCAACCAATGACAAAGAAAAATAAGGAGACGCAACAATATATATCAATGAAACGAGTTCTGAATCAAAAACAAAAGGGAACTAAACAATGATGTGCCATTTGGTCACCCGATATGCACCAAATACACGTACATGTAGATGAACAACTGGTGCTTTATTTATCGAGTCCCATACAGACTGGACCGACCCAAACTGGAATCCGAGTCAACACTCGGAGAAATGCAGGGCGTCAACACTCGTGTTTTTGTCGATTTAATGGTAGTATAGAAATAAATTGTGTGAGCACGCCACAAATATTTAATCACTCCAGACGGCTTTACTGTCGGGGGTTTTCCGTCAAATTTCTCTGTTGCTGAAAAGATGCGTCTTTGTCCGCTTTCACATAAATGATATTCTCTGAAGGCTTGGTCGTCTATGTGTAGCCTATCCTAAATAGTATTAGCTTCGAAGGGTTGAATAATTTTATACATGTTGAAAGAAGTGATTGAGTCAATATCGATTTTACCCGACATCAAACTAAAGTTAACAGCTAGATTATTTTCTTTATTTGAGAGAGACCCGAGTCAGGGTACAAAGCATTGTATACATTTAGGGTTTTTTTCATTAACAAATTTATAACAAGATATGTCATGTCTTTTTTTTTTAAACCTGCACGTACCAGCAGAAGCAATGAAGGGAAACAACCAAGAGTTACATTACTTGGAAACAGACCAACATTTTTTTTTGATTTCCTTTAAACCGACGTTCCGCCAATTATCTCAAAATAATGACAAATTTCCTTGGAATAGAGTGATTATGTTTGGTACACATGGTACACAGGTGTATCATTTTAACCGACCATGGATAGTATACCTTAAAGAAGTGAGTTTCAATCGGGGATTTTAGCGATGTCTGTTTACCTTCTTATCTTGTTGCTGAAACCATTTATCAAACATTTATGTATTTAAAACAAATCCTACCTTCTTGGTATTTCTACAAGGAAGATAACACCAACTCCAACCAGGAAGTCCATAATTACCAATTTATATAACTGCTGACCTACATATGTCTCCCAACACTAAATAAAATAAAATATAGATATTATACAAACAAATAAACAAAACAAAATAAACAAAACAATTATGTGTTTCAAATTTGCTGAAAATTGATACTTTGTATTGCTTCTTTTAAAATCCGCAAGCAACGAAACCACCATGCAAAATTCGCACTTGGTCCATTTAGTGAACAGACATACTTACTGTAATTTCTGAACATGGTGAGATTCCTGCTCCACAGCTGTTTTTAGTAGAACACGTGATCTCAGAATACAGAGTTCCAACCAACACAGTTAGTGATGCCAGTTTTAAAAACACGGTTCTGTAAAATAAATTTTAGATCATGCTCAAGTTTAATATTGGAACAGCTTAGTATTTTTAACACTACGTTTATTGATAATATTTTCCGATGTAAAATGACAATCATTACAATAAGCACAACGAAAATTCTTTCTCTGTCAATTGGTTGAATGCTCATAGAAAATATGAAAATATTTGCTCAGTTTAGTTTATTGGCTACCAAATTTTGACTGTGAACTCGTATAGTTTTTATAGTACAAATTCCTCTTATTTTAGCATTGAATTGGGTTGAAAGGATATGTAATTATTAGAACTTCATCACGTGTATACTGTTTATACAATAATCCAGCACTCAAAGTCAAATACTGACCTTTCACCTTTTTCACCTTTGGAGAAATGTTGCCATTAGTTAAAAGTAAAAGGAGCACATACCTGATAAGGGAAAGTTTCAGAACAAAAGCTTGGCTATAATGTTCAAATTTTACTACTATTTTAAATACGATTGGTAATGCAGCGTTTAATACTGTAATTGTTATTGGTGGCAAATACTGAACCAATAATATAATAATACTGCTTTGTCCGTCGGTTTGCTGAAAAATGAAACAATCTTTCAATCATTTGTGTTCTTTTGAATTAAACACATCTCGGATAGGTACCTTTGTTATTAAGCAGAACATTATTTATGATATGCAAAAAAAGCGGAATTGTCAGTATGTTTGTGATTTGTATTCAAGATGATTTGTCTCCTGAAGAAATAGAGAACATTAAGCGCTCATTTTCCCAAATCACCGTGCGGAAATATGACCCTAAATAGAGGATGATTATCTACAGAAAAGCATAATATATAAACATTAGGAAGTGTAGGATGGTTTTCTTACCGATTCTATGTAAGATGATGACCATAAAGTTATAAAATATATCAAATATCCTCCACCACATAAACAACCCAGAACAAATATATTAACAATGGCTCTGGTAGTATATAATCCACACATTTTACAAAAATTTTGCATCTTCTCTGATTTTTCTTTCTCAAATCTCTGTTCAGCCATTTCACTCTGAAAGATAAAAACAAAGCTACCTTAAAGATCTACAAAGAAATAGGTGAATTGGCCTTTATTATAGGAAAACACGTGGGGCTCTGTTTATTCCGATCATGGAGTTCGTAATATATTTCCAACTTAGAAGAAAATTTCAGAACTATCAAAATCCAGTCGAAACTTACGGTCTAGTGATTCTTCGTTAATATGATTCGGTTTATAATTGAAAAAAAAAATATTATTAATATCATCACGCAATAATTTTAAACTGTGCATATATTGTCATAAAATAATTTCGCTTTAACTGTAGTTATCAAGCACATATTTGGTGGAATACAATAATATACGAGATCAACACAGAAATATCGGTATAGTATTTCAATACTTACAGCCAAAGAATAATGTATACTTTTTTGCTTAATATCCGCAGCATGCTGATCACTTAAACTATAATCCCAACTTGTAAATATCTGATTGCAATATTCTAGGTTCGTATTTTCTGCATCCAATATGGTCTCTCTGAAACCTTTAGCTGTACTGAAATAAAATGAAATAGTATGTCTGTACCTAACGGGATAATGAAGCCGGGCTGTACTGAAAATTTTATCCGAGTTGTTTTATTATAAGTAACGATAAAATGCTTCTAAATTTCCCATATTTTTCAAATATCAGTCTAAACTGTTTTGGTGTTGTTTTATCCCTGTCTTACTAAACGTATTAGGCGATTGATAAATTTTGGTGATGTGGGTGAGATGGGAGCAAAATGAAAAATGTTTAACGTCCTAGTATTTTGCGCTTACTTATATAATGAATACTGACATACGTCATACATTGTACTATGAAGCAAATTTTGGACTGACAGTGGCACTACGAACCACTCTTATTTCGAATTCCGACTGCAAAAAGTTCTTTTACATGCACAGGGCGCACACAGGACGTCGACTTTTCGTTCGATCCGAACTCGGTGGCAGACATTTTACATGGAAATGTTTAATATTATGGAAAATACTTACTGTCTGGCCATAAGGAATAGACTAAGTAACAGGCAAGCTACGGTAACCAGGATATATGCTAAAGGTAGATTATAATTGTAATCGTCTAAGGGGGAATTTACAACTATTCCATCGGCAGCATAATAACCATAAAACATAGCCGTCTTTTCCATCCAACCCTAATAAAAAAAACCTAATAATAACATGTAAGCAATATGGGTCTCCCGATACATCGCCAGCCCAAAGATGGCGACGCTTATTCAAATTTCAGTCGCTCACGACAAAATTGGTATTTTTGTTTGGCATTAGCATCAACTAATCCAAATAATGTGATGTAGCTTGAGTTAAATATTTGAGTAATTACATGTAGTAGGCTAAAGTTAAAGTTAAAATCTTAGTCAATGAGTACAGTTTATTAACCCTTGATTCAGATGATTTAGAAAGTGTAGGCAAGCGTTACTTTGGTCAGTCAGTAAATTGTATGGCTACAAACGAGAATTGTTATATGATTCAGTGTTTTTTTTAATTTTTATGGAATTTAGATTGTTTATTTAATCATGACAAAAGATAACTAACCGTTCCTTGGAAGATGTCTATGACCAGTTCAAGAGCTCCAGAAGATACATTAACAGCATATGATGCTGAGCAAACGGCTACTTCAGAGCTGCTATTAGTAAAACTAACTTGAGGAAACAACATCATGGGTAAATTCATCATGGTAAAGACGAACAGAAAGATGAGAAAGTTCAAGAACAACAACCATCTCAATAAAACAAAATAGGATACAACACCAGTTCCTTGGTAGCCTGTAAAACATTATTACGTTCAATTAACAACAGATGTGATTTTGTGTAAGCGACAAATAGATAAGGCTGTATTTCTTGTGGACGAATTTAATCTGAATGACAAAGGGTGTCTTCAGTTGTTCAGTAACAACAACTTTGATCATCTATCCCAGAAAAGGCTGAAAGTAAACAATCATACCTTCAATATGTCTCAATGAAGATCCCCATAGTTCCAATCTGTATTGTAGTTCTTTCAGTGATACTTTAAATCTGGTCCATTTCTGACAAATAGTAATATTAACAATAAAACAAATTGGTCACACATACAGTGAAATTCAAAGACAGTTTCAAAAACAAAATATGGTATGAATGTCCACGAAATGTGACATGAAATATTCATCCAGCCATGGCATTTAAATAACTGAAAATATCGCCCAAGAGTCCCAGTTAAGTTGCGTGTCCAGAAATCAAAACTAGTATATTCCAGACATATGAAGCATACATTCTTTGGTGTTTAAAAGATATGTCTAAACCCGTATTGGTAAATAACGGACACGGCTGTAAAAGTGCATACATAACAAGACAGGCCCGTGTATGAAAGGGTACTGATCGGCTGCCATACACAAATCATTTTCAGACCCCACAATAACAATTAGAAACGTTGTGCGTTTTACTGTTAAAAAGACCACAAGACTATTTGCATTGGAGTTCTAAAATATTTTGTAACGTACCACTTTCTGTCTGTATTTCCAAGCTTCGATGCCACGCAAGCCTTTTACTGGCCCCGAAAATAATTTCGACCTGTTAAATAGAATGTTTAATTTGTCAGAACTAAACTTTTTATATCTCATTCATTAACATTCATTGTCGAACTAGTAAATTCTGTAATTAGAATGGACGTAAAACGACAATTAATTTTTAACCATGGGTTGTGAAAAATAGAGAAAAATATGAATACTAAATTAGATTCTGCTGAATGCAAAAATAAAGAAACTGGTTCATACTTCAATCTTCGTTTTGTGGGGATAGGCGTTGGAATCATACGTAATGTCTGTAATACATCATATTGTTGTTCTTCATCAACAACAAGTTTCATATTTAATCCCCGTGCAGCGTACTTCTGCATCTCAACGTCGTCTTCATCATCATCGTATAATGACAACTTCGTTCTCGCTCTCATTGGCGTGATGCTGTTTTTACGAAACATTTTTCAGATGGAAACCTGAAAGTAAATTAGGATAATTGTGCTAATGTAGCAATCTCTATCATTAGACTCGTCCTGGCGAATCTGGGTGGATGGGTTTTGAGGGAATGATTTGATTCTATTGTAATCTATTGTGCATTGTATCAAATGTAAGCAGATTGGTATATAACATGTAAAAACGAACTGTTTCCGCGTAAGACAATCGTCTTAACGACTGAGAAGACAGGCGTCTTAACTACATAGATACGAAGAAGAGAATACACAACGTGAAGAGGAACCCAAAGAAGACAAGTGAAAACACTAGACGTTCACAAGAAAAAGATGCATGGGTCATACGTAGGATGTGGCGATCGGAGGCAATCGATGGCAGTCGGACAAAAAGGAAATCGGATTTAACGACCTACTATTCTATTCAGACCGGGCTAATCAAATGGGATTTAACGTCCTACTTTTCTACACTTAACCCAGGCTACTGGAAGACGGGCAGTTGGAATTTGATATAAGAATAAGTCATATAGTGGGCTATGAGGGAAACTTTGCCCTTGCAGCGACACTATAGGCATACTCTTATATCGAGTTCCAACTTCCAGTGGATCTTTTACGTCCACGCAAATGTATACACGGTATTTCGGGTTTTCGTCCCATCCAAACGACTAAACAGCACCATATCAGACATAAGTTGTAATACCATATGTTTTAATATATATATTTAAAAATATACAAATGTCACATAATCGGCTCTATATATAAGTTATGTAATATTATCTGGACTGATATAAATCACGTATTTGCATAAACCATATGAAGAGGCATGTTTGGCAGGCAACGAGCTACGTGAATCATCATTATGTTTATTAATCTTGAAGATATTCAAAGGTTTGGGTCATATCATAATAACATTAATCCCTGAGTATAAAACCAACGGTTTTAAATTGCGTTTAAGATTTTTCGAAAATGTGAACAATAATTCTGGTCGTATTTCGAAAATCTCTGACATATTGGATTAGCCTGCTATAATTACTGAATCACAAAGCCTTTACATGTAGTTTGATTTATTCCTGATACATGTTGTATTTACGAGATATACTTATCAATTATATATATACAACAACAGTTTGAACTATAGGGATATCTTTTCCATCAGACTGGGTTATTCCAATGGAAAGACTGACCTGAAATCTTTCAATATCAATTACTATATCTTTCATACAAAACCAATGAATTATTACTGGTTTCTAATCTGTTTTATATTTTTTTCCAAACCTTCAGGATCAATCGTCTACAAACTCGGTGAAGATAGGTATACGGTTTTAATTCTGTAACGTAAATAATTTATATCAATATAATTTTTAGGTTTGGAAAAAAATATAAAACAGATTAGAAACCAGTAATAATTCTTACAATTGCAATAATTATTCGAATGTTGAAACAAGAAAACCATCTTCAGTCAAAATAGTCATTTTGTTTCCATGGCAACTTAAAAACAATATGGTTTCTTCGTCAGTCGAGAAAACTGTACAATAGTGGCCAACAATTTTGTTATATAAATGATATTATGCCTCATTTTACCACTCAGTTTTTATAACATGTTTTGCTAGAATATACTAAGATAAATAATAAGACAACATAAACACATTGATTTGGTAGATCCAGAAAATAAAGAAACGTGATAATGCCTTGTTTCACCCGGTTACCATTTAATCTTCTTGGTTATTAACGATAATCAGTTATGACTGATCATTATTACGATATGTAAATGGCATTATTTCGTAACTATAGAATATGTTAAATAACATTTTACTCGTATTTCAAGACGAACTCATTATACATCTGCTTACAAATGTCTTGATTAATATTTTCGGTGATGTATATAGGTATGAAAAATGAATACAGAGAATAACCTGTTAACGATTTACAATGCAAAATGGTAGGTTAATTACAATAGATAAAATGAATTACGTATTCCCCTCCTTACCTGATTTGCTTTTGTGTATGTATCCAATTAATATAGTATAAATTTTTTCCTTAAAGTACAAAATTTATAATGGTGATATAGTTTGGTGAAACTCGACACTCCATGGCGACCTTGGCGGATGTGTTTTTAGCAGTTAATGGCGTCGATTCATTGGGTTGCTTATGAAGCCAAGCGAATGTTACTTAATCCTATTATATTATTAATAGGTAGTATACGGGTGATCAGGTATATTGTTGTCTTGTGATTGGTCAGGCTATACAACCTTCAGTTAGGTAATCCAGGTGAGTTCGTCAATTAAAAATAATTCAGCTTTAGATATTATGTCAGAATTGTCACGTGTATAATTTGTATTGTTCATTTAATGAACTACTTTGAAATAACATCCATATATATCAGACTGACGTGTAAAGGCGCAAAATTAAATTTTGTGATTATAACACAACCTAACTTAATTATGAATTATGACAGAAATGCACTCACAATCAAAATTATATTGCTAAGATGTCATAGCACTGACAAAGAAAAGATATCTGCGTGAAAAAGCTTCAGCGTTTACCCTGATGATAAATCTGCTCCTTATATACGTATTTAAAAGACGTTATCTGTGATATCTACAGGATATTTATTTAGTGCATGAATTATCTTTTCGAGGCTTTTTCTCAGTTTTATCAAACTACCAGCATTAAACAGTAATGTCACATCAATATAAATCCCTTTTGTTTTCCGTTGGGTGGATTACTTTGCAAAAATATATTTAAATGCCAAAATCACTGTTTTACTATGAAAAAACGGAATGGAATGGGGTTTAATGTCCTACTTTTCTACCCCATCACAGCTAGTGAAGAGGGAAATTTGGTATAGAAAGCAGCACTGCGGCCTAATCTTATTTCAAATTTAATCTGCCAAGGGTACACGAAGACTTACATGAAAAACCCGAGGAACTTTCTCGCAACACGTCAGCATAATACCGAGACAGCACCTTACTCACTAGGCCGCCGCGACTCCAAATAATGAAGTATCATATCAAAACTCGGCATTACTCGGCATTATGCATTATGTGCGATCCGATTATCATACTAAGCAGCGAAAGAAATGTCAATTTCGTATGTTACACTGAATAGACGCATTGCATAAAACTTGCCAAATGTTTTTATTGTATATTTTTTGTGACCACATCTCCAACATTACCTGAGCAACAGGGATCCTACCCAAACACAATTAAACCCAGGAAATGTTCTCAAAACGCAACCTGATTTCTGAGGTGATAATGTGTTCTCCATGATTTTCATGTAACTCATGCTGCACGTGCTGTTCACCGAGACCAGCCCTATAAAATGCACCCCCATACCCGGTTGAACTATTCACACTACAACGCCAGCAGCATGTCCCAGAGAAACTAGGTGCTTGGAAGACTCGACGCTCTTCACCCCGTCCAAGCCTTTGCCAATCACTTCCACGTCACTGTTCCGACCATCTATAAGCATCAGCAACGCTTTCGGGCCACCAGAAACACGGATGATCGGTCCGAACTGGTAACCCAAGGGTTACCACAATCCCGTAGACCTTACAGACCGATCTTCGCCCCGTCTTTGGTTTGACCAACAAAACCAGGACTGGCGACACAGACAATGGAGAACTGTTCTGTTCACAGACGAGAGTTGGTATTGCGTATGAACTGCAGATGGCAGGACCAGAATATGGCGTCGACGTAACCAACATTATTCTGACCAATGTGTCATGGAACAAGACTCGTGGAGGGGGTGGGGTCCAAGCATAATGGTTTGGGGAGGAATCGACCCGAACTAGAGAGTAGGACCTGTGGTCTTCCAAAATCTTGGCCCAAGACGCCCAACCAATGTCACGAGGGTTTATGTGGCGCCCATACTGATATGGTCACGTTGATCGTTGGCTTCGTATTGTGTCCAATGGAAAGGGCGCCCAAGGCGCTCATTTGGGGAGACAATTTTTTCCACAATAGGCAAAAGAAAAATTCGGCGCCCATCGGCGGCGCCAAATTTTTTCAATTGAGCACCTGCCCCTCTTTCCCCCCACTAGCTATACGGACCTGTTGTCTTTTGTTGAGAAACTGTGACTATAATTAATAGCAATAATGATAAGTTTCTTTAAAACATTAAATTTGATATTATTGTAATCTAGCCCATAACTTCGTTTAATAATCTAATTCAATCCACGAGGAATATAGAATATCAAGTTTCTTATAATCATGACAAAACTTGAAGCACAGAGGTTATAACAGTTTTAAATACTTTAGTATCCATGTCATGTATTTTATATACGACGTATTTTAAAATGTTGTTTGTACGGGTTTGTACGGCCTTTTACAATGGTATATTAGAGCGTTTGCTCTAAGTTGCTTAACTGTTGGTGTATCTGATATAGGCCCACACACTAAAATACATCTGTTTTGTAATTTACACATACTTGTATTCAAATTTTATTTTGATATCAAATTTTCAGAGCTTTCGGGATTCTTCATCGCTTATTACTGATTTTTGTCCAAACAAAATTCTTCGATGCATCGCATATTAGTCACAGAACAGACTGCCGTAGAATGATTCTTCATTATTATTTACTGATTTACAAATTCTAAAAATTGTTAAACAAGTATAAAACATTTAAACTTGATTGAATGCTTTTTCGTGTAAGACCATCCATCATTAGAAATACACTACGATCTTGACTCACTCCCAATACAAGCTAATTTACATCAGCCTCATACAAGTCAATATTTGAACTAGGAACTGAAGGGCTTGAACATATTTCAAGGACAAATAAGTGGTGTGTGTTGGTCTCAATCTTTCAATATGTTTTGTAATGTTCTTTTTCTTTTGTGTTTGTCTGTATAATGGGCATTGATGGATCATGTGTGTTGGCGATAACCTATCGAGGCGAACTATTAGTATATAAATCTACCATTATCCTGGTAAAAAGTGGTAGTAGAGAGGTTTATACATGTCTATATAATTAAATGATAAAAAAGGAAATGTGTGTTCTGTTTGTGTGCTTTATTTGGGATTCGGTTCGTTGTACAGTATGAGATTACACGTTTTTAACGGATTGAAGTAAAGCATGGCAGTTTTCAACGTTGAGCGACCTTCCGCAAGAGTTATCCATAGGCGAACGGACTCGGTGACTCGTATCGACCCCCCGCCCCCGATAATGAAGCCATGGGGATGTCCAGGGCTGGCATGTCTACACGTGCTATTGCCAGACACTTCAATTGTCATCAGTCAACTATTGTAAGGTTGGTGGAACTTGTTCAAGTTACTAGATCAACACGTGACCGTCAACGTCCTGGTCCACAACGTGTTACAACCCAGGCTCAAGACCGCTACACCCTGGTCACTCATCTGCGTGACACATTCCGCCCAGCGACTCGAACAGGTGCAGCAGTCGTCGGAAGACATGGACCAGTAGGTGCCAATACCGTAAGACGTCGTCTAAGAGAAGTAGGACTACGTGCACAACGGCCTTATGTTGGAGCTATCCTCAGGGATCATCACTGTCAGCGGCGTTTGATATGGGCTTAAGGACACCAGACATGGAGAAGAGTAGACTGGCAGACTGGGGTGGGGGAAGTGTCATGGTGTGGGGAGACTTCACATTTCATCACCGGACCCCTACGGGTTGCGTTAATGCTGTAGCCTACCGTGATGATGTCGTGCAACCAATTGTTGCGCCGATGTTTCGAGTGCACCCACAACTTCAGCACTTCCAACAGGATAATGCACGTCCGCATACCGCCCGTGTCAGTATGGAATACCTGGCTGCTAACAAAATCAATGTCTTGGACTGGCCATTCATGTCTCCAGACATGGCAACGATAGAACATGTCTGGGATGAGTTAGGGACGCCGTCTGTATCGGAGACCACAGATGCACACCATTGCTGTTTTAGAAGCAGCTCTAGTCCAAGATTAAAATGGAACAATTTGACCCAGGCTTTCTTTCAAACATTGGTTAATTCCATTGGACGTCGCTGCACAGCGAGCGTAAGAGCCCGTGGAGGACAAACGCGCTACTGTCATCGGTGTCGTACTTTTGGTTTTGACCCCTCTGACTTTGTACCGTTGCTTACATATTAAACATCAATAAGTGTACAAATGTGTTGTTATTGATGTGTTCCCATTTGAATATTGTTCACAATAAGAAGCAAAATAAATAAGATATGTTTACAGGATCATTTTGTTATACGATGCGTTTTCCGTGGCGCTCAGTTTAATTCAAAGATCGTGCTTCCTTTTGATAATTGCGCATATCGGACCATACCTTCCGTGATTTTTCGTACATCCAGGGGTTAAAATCCAACCTGATTGTACGAAAAATCACGTTTTTAGCTTGTGGACCCTCTACAGAGTTCACAATTTTTATCCAATTTTTAAAAAAAAACGTTTAAATTTATCACTATTAAACACTAATGACGGCTGAGTTACAATTTCGTGAAAAGGTTTGATTCGAATTTCGAGAAAATCGAAACGAAACAACCCCACAAAATGGTCGCCCTTTGTACGCAAATTGTGTAAAAAAAATTATGTAATACGGAGGTTGTACACCCTCTCGAGCTCACAATTTTGATCCGATTTTGATGAAACATAAAATATATCTCCATACCCCAAAGATCTCAGCCTCTTTCGATATTTGCGAATTTCAGACCATAATATTCACTAATTATTTGTACAAACTACTTTTTTATGCTTGTTGTCTATCCATCTCTTGTAAAATATATCTTGCCTGTAACCACTGGTTTTTAATTTACAATCGTTATAGTGTTAGTGTCAAAATACTACTCAAAATCCAACTCCCGTGCAAGTTTACCCCGGTACTGCCTTATCCATCATTAAACCATTCTTTGTAACGTTTTTGTGTCAAAATCCCCCCTCAAAATGCTACCGTTCTATATGCCAAATTGTCACTCAGTACAAGTATAGGGCATGTCGATATCTGCATTCTGCACTTAACCATGTTAAAACAGATGTGTTAACTTTTAGTATTTAAAAAAATATTAGCATTTAACTTTGACTGTAAATAATTGTGCCTATAAGTGAAGCCATAAAAATGTTTAACTTTTGTGGTTTAAAAATTATAAAAAAAACAACTTTATTAGCATTAATTTGTAGTATTTTAGAACTACGGCCGGCAACTTTTTTTTCGGGTGGGGAGGGGGGGGGGGTGTCATTTTTCCGGAGGTTGGCTACTTACCCAGTGGCGGCGCCAAGGGGGGGGGCAAGGGGGGCATTAAATGCCCCCCACAATCTTGCCTGCCCTCTGTTTGCCCCCCCCCCCCCCCAATAATTTTCGGGAAAAAAAGTGGCTACTTACCCAGTGCCCCCCAAAATCTTGCCTGCCCTCTGTTTGCCCCCCCACCCCCAATAATTTTCGGGAAAAAAAGTGATCTGGCCAGCTCTATTTATCTCAACGACCATTGTCTGAAATGCTACCTGACTGCATTCCCGGCAGTCTATTACACAAAATATAGTGGCGAAAATATTCATTCACTTTGAGTCACTCTTACTCCGCCCACTCAACACTTTCTTCTCTGTTCGGATAAACTAGTGATTTGGCGACAGGCGATATCTTTATCTCGACGATCAATCCCTGAAATACTGCCAGACTGCATTTCGGGCAGTCTACTCTGCCTCAAATTATTGGGTACTTCATTGAGTTTCATTTGACACTTTCATCTCTGGGGTCGGAAAGACTAGTGATCAGGCCACAGACGACATCCGATCAGCTCTATTTATCTCTACGATCGGTGCCTGAATACTGTCCCCAATACCCCCATAAGAACTCGCTACTTTGGCACGCACAAAGGTACTTCGTTGAGGTTCGCAAGTCCGTTCGTTTACCATTTTGGTCTCTGATCGTATAAACTAGTGATCAGGCTACGGACAGTATGTGGTCAGATTTATATATCTCGACGATCTTGCCTGAGTATACGCTGACAGACAGCATTTCAGACAGTCTATTTTTCAAAATTTTCCCCATAAGTACTCCCTACATTGGCGCTAGAGACTGGGATTCGTCGAGGTTCGTAAGTCCGTTCGTTTGACACTTTACCTCAACGATCATTGCCTGAAATACTGCCAGGCTGCCAGACCCCCCCCCCCTCCCCTTAGTTGATACTCGTGCCTTTGCCCCCTTAACCTTGGACTTTGCCCCAGCGTTGCCCCTCCATCCACTATGGTGGCTGATTGGTATCATGTCGTATTGTCGTGATGTCGCCTTTCATAACGCGACAACCATTTTCTTTATTGCCAGATTTTTGTTTCATAACGCGACAACCCGACATCACGACAACCCGACAACCCGACATCACGACAACCCGACATTTTTACCCGACATCACGACATTAAAATTTTTACCCGACATCACGACATTTTTAGTGTCGTAATGTCGGGTAAAAATGTCGTGATGTCGGGTATAAATGTCGTGATGTCGGGTATAAATGTCGTGATGTCGGGTTGTCGCGTTATGAAAGGCGACATCACGACAATACGACATGATACCAATCAGCCACCATAATCCACCGACGGCTGGCGCCGCCACTGTACTAACCTATTAGAAACTCAGTTTATTTCTCCCAACATCACAATTTAGGCCTAATGGCAATGGATAATTAGCGCCGCAGCGGTATATTTAATGTAGGAATGTAGGTTCTGACAGTCGGGCAATCAAACCACGTCATCCAAATGGGGGGGGGGGGGGCTATATGTCTAGAGTGCCGCGCTTCGACCTATAATTAGCCCCTCACCCCTGGTGCGGCTGTGGTTTCGATCCCTGGTGTGAGCGTATGTGGCATGGAGATAGGGGCGCCTTCTCAACCTCGTGGGTTTCCTCCGGGCACTCCGGTTTCCTCCCACTACCAGACTAAAGACCCCCACGGCTACGCGCAAGCGAATTATTGAAATAAAATTTTAAAAAACATATGATAGTCCCGAAATGACCTAGTTTGTGTCGAGTGGGCGTTAAACCCCATTTTTCTGTCTCTCTTTCGCTCATCAATGACATCATGTGAACCGAAGCATACAGTGAGTATGTCATCATAGAACTGTACTATATACGATCTATGATGTCATAGTTCAGGGCTGTGACAAGGTTAACTCCGCAGCGCCATCTTTATTACTGATAGTTGTCAGTCGAAGTTACTCAAATAACAAAGTTGTTTATCTTTCAGGAAGTAAAATGAACTGATAAATTTTGAGTCATCGACATCATCAAGGTACATGTAAAATGTATTATGAAGTTTAATGGTAGAATTATCTAAGTCACATATGAATTATTGAGTAATTGTCAATAAATGATGAACGGTTAGTCCTATTTTTGGATGTGGACTGCATGTTTATATTTTGACAGTCAATACCTGAGCCTACATTAATGATACAGGCAGTAAGAGAAAGTGTGTGTTTGATCTTTGCATGGGGAAAAATGGAATTCTCTCCCCTTTTTCTATACAGTGTGGTCATGACAAATAGGTTCTTGTGAATCTATCTGTCTAACTAGGATTGTGCTGAACTCCAATTATGATGTTAACTGGTCCAGGTAACACTAATGTGAGTGATAGAAAAATTTGAGAAAAGTTATTCTTTGACACTATATTGACAATTGACATTATAATAAGTTCCCATTATTATACTTTAGGAAGGCATAGTACCGTACTGAATTAATTTATGTTCGGTTGGCCTATATCAATTTGTACCGAGTCAGGGATGCCTACACAAGTTTACTTTTCTCATAATCTCAGAATGATCTAAATGTAAGTAAAATGTTGACAAGGCATACATTAAACCCCATTTCCAATCATATATTTCAGTGCTAATTAGAGCTCATCATATTCATAATGAGTCGTGATTCAGCTTATATCTATGATGATGTTCCAAATCAAATGGGTAAGTATATTTTTTACTATTTACAGTCTGTATTCAAATATCGATGTATGTTTTACTTTCTATCAAACTACTGTATTATACTCTTCATCATTTAATATCAATTTGTGTTTAGCTTATATGAATCTAGTTCCAATCATCTTCCAAAGAGATGCAACTGCCACCCCTCCCCTGTTTCCCTACCAACAAAGGCATAACATAGCATATTATAAATAAGTGATATATTCGGTGTTGACGTGAATTTTTCCGTCTTGACATGTGAATTTTTTAGTGTTGACATGTGAATTTTTTCATCTTGACATGTATACTTTTTTGTCTTGACATGTGAAAAATGCTTGGAAGGTGATGAAAAAATTGTTATATACTCAATTTTTTCTCTTTCCATACAGAAAAACGGTCTTGCAATTAATTCCGCTTTGGCTTGCCATATATTAGTGAGAGTGGTTTTACATAAGCTAAGCCTGTTCTTCAATCCCATTCAGAAATCCTGAATAAAATACTGTTTATAAAAAGACAGAATAAATGGGTTTCAACACCCTACTTTTTCTGCTCTATCAGAGCTAATGTATGATGGTGAGATGATCCATGCCGTGTGTGAAAATGTGTACCACTTACAGAGGGAAACCATAAAAGAAATTACAGAGGAACTTTCTAAGCCACCACCAGGATCAAGTCAAGCTAGAGAATCAGTGCGTAGACACTGAGACGCTTTGACTCCCCTTAATACAATGAATGACGGTAAATTGCAAGACAAGTGAATGAGCATGCCATCAAAACAGTACGTCGGCAGCAAACTGATGTACATATAGTAAAACGGTGTTCAAATGGAATCATTGAAGCTCTTTAAATACCTGTAGTACCAAATTTAATTTTTGTGAGTTTGTTGCGGAATTTGAATTAAGAATTCTACTTTTCCATAAGATTCATTTTGATGGCTGAATTGATGACCTAATTTTTGCTTGGGGTAACATATATATTTAAACATATTGATAATCATAGTACAATATTAAGTAAGAAATTTAAAATGTTATTCATAATACATATTTGTTTTTAAAGGAGAATATCAGTATGAAAATCAGAGATCTGGACAACAGTATGAAATGTCAGACATGGCATCAAAAGGTGACGGAAAAGTGGGTTTAACTAGACGTAAAACATGGGCAGCTCATAATGGAGCGGATTTAGAAACAGCTAGATTATTAGAAAATCTACCTAGTAGACAATTAGGTAGGATTTATCATAACTTGTTTAAATGCATTTGAAAACCTCTTTGTTTGTCCTTTTGCTACGGAAGCTCTGTCTACTTTCAGTTTCCAGAAGTCCCCAAATTCCACACTATGCCAATTCCTGGAAAACGAGAACTGTGTACTGCACTTGCTAAAGTTATTGTGGTTAATGATCATAGCGATTCTCCATTGAAGGAAAAAATTTTTTAACACCATTTTTTCGTTACTCCCTTAAGCAAATCTTTATCACATTTCTAAATAACTAATTTTTCAATTTGAAAATTTTCATAAAATGTAAATTGGCTGTCAAATCACATTAGACATTTGGTTTGTATTTTTAAACCTAGTTAAATGGATGTCTAAAATGTTTAGAAAAGTATTATTTGATAAATTAACTTGTATTAGGAAAAATCTACTTAGTTTAGACCTGTAAGAGTCACTGAACACAACTAAATTTCTATAGTGCTTCCCCATGGGCAAGTACTGTAACAGATAGTTTGTTTGAAAACCTACAATTTCATCATAAGTTGAAATAAGACCCAGCCAGGTGTAACCAATTGAATATCAATATTGTCATACTGATTTATACAATACAGGAAGTTGGTACCACTCTTTGTTTGTTTTTTTTATGATTTAACTATTATGGACAAAATTCTGTAGATAGTAGGAAAAGTAAAAAAAAATGGAGATTAGTGATATTGCTTGTACTCTACTTATTTATTTACTATAATGTAGACATCTTTTTTTGTAGAAAATTTAACTAATACCCTAGGAAGGGATACAGTAAGGCTAAATCACAGACGTTTAAAATCATTCCATGGACCATTTCAACATGGTGATGGCGAAGAAACATCAACAGAAATAGCTAACATGGTTACAAATGATCCAGATTTTGATGATCGTACTGAAGATGAAATTCATACGTTGCTAAAAGGAATGACAACAACTCTTTCCAGTAAAAGAGCTATTCGGTAAGTCTGTTGTCTTTGGTGGTAATTGTTACCTTAGTTGTCTTCAGGTGATCTTACTTTTTTTGGCAAAGTGGCAGTCTACACATTGCAATGACAAATTCAGACTATCATAGTCTACAACATAAAGACAATTCAAAAAATTTTCAAAGTTATACAAGATTTTCACTGCTGTCACTGTCAAAATAATATTTATTCTCTTTCAACAAAACTCACTGTGTCTGAATTTGAAGATTAACATTATAAAAGTGATTAACATGATTGATTTGAATATATTGGACATGTATTAGAGTTTTAAAGAGCACATAAAATTAGAAAACTAAATTGATTGAACTTATAGACATTGGTTACTATATGCATTTTACGGAAGTTTAACATCAATCTGATGAAAATTAATTCAGATATCGCCACTCAAAGTCGCAAATATAGACCTCCCGTAAAAACGACCTGACCAATTATCGAAAACACTCTTAATCCCCGCAGACGCCAGTGAGGTCACAGTGACCGAATGCATATTCGGAATGTTTATTCCATAATTACTTATATACAGCCGGCGTGTGTATTCATTAACACCTGACTGATTCCTTAATCCCCCTAATTAGATAAAACAATTGAGTACGGAAAAATTTGTTTTGTAATTCATTTTAATTTAGAATTTGTTTCATAATTTATGGTCGTTTTGATTTCTCACTACAGCGATTTTAATGCCGTCTACCATCATGTGCAGCAGTCGTTGTTTTTTGTATTTCAGAGGAGAGCCAAAAAAAAGCTCCCATCAATAAACAAATTGAATAAAATGGCTCTCCTAAAAGGTTCTCCCAGTTTCGATAAGAGGAGTGCTTTAGAAATTGAGGAGAGTGATCTGAGATTAAGGAGAGTGATTGGTAGATAAATGTTAATAAACCCCCAATGACTTTGTAAAGGAGAGTGATTTTCAATTTTAAGGGGAGGGGAAAAAACTCTCCTCTGTCGACATTCAGGTGAGCTGTAGGCGCTCGAGAGCGATCGCTCGCCTTAAAAAAACAATGACTGACAGTGCAGTCCAAACGATTTCGAGATACATTTTCCTCAGAAGAGTATTGTTGTTCTAATTTAGACTTTGTTTCATAATGTACGGTCGTTCTATTTTCTCACATCAAAGATTAAATACCCTCTACCATCGTGTGTGCAGTCCAAACGATTTGAGATACATTTTCGTCAGAAGAGTATTGTGGTTCTAATTTCCCCTGAATAAAAGAGTACAGGGGTAAAGATGTGGTCATGCCAAATGTATCATCAACATCAAACATGATTGAAACAAGATTTGTAAATGACAATCCGTTATCGTCGTACGGCGCCTTTTTTTTTGCATGCAGCTTTGACTTCATTATGCTAAAATAGACCGTAAAAGTGAAATATGATAAAATATCTTAATATACGTCAGAATTAACAGTACAAATACATTTTGTTGGCAACCATCTTAATGGAATAACAGATTGAGAAGGGTCATCTAACTACTTTGTGTATTGATGGCAAGCGTAGCGTCGTTTATACCTGCCATAAATCAATCAGACTAATGTTGCACAGAGATTGGGTCATAAATTAATAAAGATTAGATAAATATCATTTTTTACACCGACCAGATTAATTAGCTTTGTTCACCGATGTTTTTGTAATAAAGTAGCCTCGTATTAATTGTTGATTAGTGTTTAAACATCTAAATATAAATCATTGAATGGATATACGTTTGTGATAAGATAAAGTATCTAACATCGTTTGACTTTTTTTTTAATAATAAAGGTATGTGTCGGATACTAAAACGTTAACAGCCGACTTAATTTTAATCAGATTGTTGTGAACTTACCTTTAAATGGATATACACACCATTGTCTATACGTATATGGAATTTCGATATATCGTTTTACGTGGTCTTTAAATTTATTATTTTATAGACGAAAAGTTAGCAGTAAAAGAAAGCGTCAACTTGGCTGGTTTACAAGAGTGAAATATAACATTGGAATGGTAAATAGAGAAACTAGAATTTTAATATCTTAAGTCCAATGATTTTTTTTTCTTGGTATATATTTGAATAAATCTTGAACCGAACTAGTTCAACATAATGTTTCAAGGTAACAGGTATAAGCTTTTAAGCTGAATATCCCATTAATAGAGAGCGTTTTAAACACACATTGTATGTATTGATCATATGAATGGATAGGATGAATATGCATAAAATAACCTTGAATAAATATTAAGATACAAGTTTTGTTTGTCCCTTTTCAGAGTTGGCAACATTTTAAGTACAGTATAGCTGAAGTAATGTACTCGCTGGAATTATGGAAATCTCATCTCAAATTGATTGAAGGTCATTTTGGAACTGGAGTGACATCTTACTTTCTGTTTTTAAAATGGTTGTTTCTAATTAACATCCCAGTCTTCCTTCTTACTCTGGGTTTTGTAGTATTGCCACAAGTGTTATACCGATGGTATGAAAATGTACCAACAGGTTACCAACAAACAAATACCAGTAAGAGCTTTACCGGTGCTGAATTACTTGATGGTCGTGTAAGTCTTCATTATCAGTATATATACATTTCTGATGGCCAACCGCAGTAAAAACGATTTGTGAACTCTGGGGTCAAACATACATCTGAAAGAGTTAGTAAAGTTACCCCAATTATCGTAGGCTAAAGATGGCCTTCGATCGAAAAAACGAATTTCGAACTTGATGTGGTTATTTATGATAATTAGTTTTAAGATATTTTGTATATTTATTTCTGCATTTTATTTCTAGGGTTGGTTTGAAAATACAGAGCTTTACTATGGTTTTTATACGAATGAAACGATACAAATAACTTCAGGATATAAATATCACATGAGATATGCATATTTATTTACCTGTGGTGGCTATTATCTCCTCTGTCTTATTATATTAGCTACAAGGTATAGTATTTCACTAATATTTTAAAGTATCAATATTGTTATTAATTGATAGAAATAAACACATCCCAGTCTTCGCATGTAGTTAAAACATTACTATATTATGGTCACCTACAAACTTCTTAATTGAATCTTTCAAACATGTACATCCATATTTCTCAAATACAGCATTTGAAAAATATAATTCTTCAATCGTTTGGCTAACAAACTGGAGTTAGTTTACATTGCCATTATAGAGAAATAAATAATGGACATTATTCAAGGATATTCCATTTACTGGAGCTTACACTTTCAGAATTTCAACAATTATGTGATTAAAGTCATGTTAATCAAAACAAATTATTTGGCTTACATACTCTTATTGTCACTTTAATAAATTGATATTGGGACTACGATTTGATCAACCTAAATATTTCATATTTTAATATTTTTCTTTTCTCTTATTAATTTGTTTATTAATGGTTAAAATGGATTCCTATCGGTTTTGGGTATTTTCCCCAAAACAATTATTGAAGCTGACATTTGATCATCGATAACATATATTACTCTATGTCAGATTTTCACAAGTAACTTTTATTTTGGTATGTATATAGTTCTTATTAATTTCGACCATTTTTGCAAAATGTGTATAAAATATATTGCAGTATTCTACGATCATACAGAAAGTATTATATAGAAGGAAGTGGTGATTTTAATTATTATTTTAAAGTATTTAATGGTTGGGACTATGGTATAACATCACAAGAAGCGGCCAGATTAAAACATAAAAGTCTTTATTCAGAGCTTGTGGTAAGTTAAAATAATATATGATTATATATAAACCATTTTAAAAATTGACCCACTGTAGTATCATCCATTAAGGCATGAGAAGTAAGACAATTAAGATTTAATTTCACAGAGTTGATTTCTATGGCCTGATAACATTTTCTGTATTTTATTATTGGAATATTTTGTAGGAATATTTAGCAGGTTTCAAGGCACCAAAGGATAAAAGTTTAACAGCAAAATGTCAGATCTTCTGGTTAAGAGTTCTGACTAATGTAACAGTATTAGCTCTACTAGCGTCATCTGGCTATCTTATCTATTATATCTCAATTACTATGGAAACAGTAAGTATATATCTATTAAAAAGACAAATGGTTGCTTAATTGAAATTAAAATGTATCTCACTGTTCACTGCCTATTATAAGCTAATGATGTAAATTTTGAAATGATTCAGTTTTGTTTTATTGAAGTTAGTTCTTGCCTTAAATTACACTTTGATTTTTAAACTCAAGATGAAGTTCTCCCACTTCTTCAAAATCTCCATTTGACCAAATAATGCTGATTACATGAGATTTTATTTTTTATTTTGACAATTTTACACAATCATCCATTTTTGAGAAAAAGAAGCCTATTGATTTTCATCGATTTCCGACATTTACTGCCAGAGTTATGGCCCTTGATCACTTCAAAAAATCTTATGGACGCTCTAGAGGCCAAACTTATCATCCAGTTGACTTCAGATTGATACACAGAGTTTAAGGTCTTGAGACAAACAATTATATTGATTTTCAATGAATTTTGACAATTGAACAGCTAAATACATGATTTTATATGTTTCTTATACTAAGTGTTAGCATGTTTCTTATACAAAGTGTTAGCATGGGGTAGAACTTTATAAAAGCCAAACAAATTCTAATGATTTTCTGATAATTACTGTATGAGTTGTTAATCCTAATTATCAGATTTGAGAGTATTGTAAATGTTCCATTACCGAAAAAAGTAAGAATATGTGACAACTCTTGTTGACTGCCTGCACAATTTAGCTGCTGTGGGCGTATGTTTCGTTACCTGGCAACCTATCTTTATTATATATTACAGAAAGATATTGCATGGTTAGATGTATTTGCCATGCCTCTATGTATAACAGCTATAAATTTACTACTACCGCTAGTATTCCATGGTTTAGAACAACTCGAGGATTATAGTAAACCAAAAACAGAATTATATGTGCATATGGTCAGGTAATAAAATATTATATTACACTTAATTAGATTTTTCCTGTGCCATTCATCATGATTACATTGCAAAACGTAAGATTTGATTATCAACAATAGAATTTGATAAAATTGTATTAAGCAGAATTTTGTATTTTATTGCTATTGATACACCAGTAAGCCATGTTCCTGATTTATGACGTAGCTTTATGCAACCGCTTTATGAACCCATCTACATTTAAATAAAAAATCCCTAGTCTTTTTCAGACAATGATACCGTCTTAAATAGTTGAGTCTCTAAAATCTATTAATATTTACAGAACTATGACTCTAAAGGCTGTAACTTTGTGTGTTTTGGTTAATTTCTGGTATGGAAGGTCATCAAGGAGAATGGTGAGCATTGTCATTACGTTTCAAAAGGTTTTTTTATAGAAAATAATGGTGTAACCTCAGGACGTCATTCAATCCTTATTTTCACGGCCTGTTGTTTTTGACAAAAAAATCCCATCAAAATTTTATTCCTCATTAGAAGTAATTGAGGTCTTTGTCTTTTAAAACAGACTGTAATGGTTGTTCAACATTCAGTAACTGATCAGTGATCATGTTCTTAATTAGGTTCCAAAATTGATTTTATTAACGACAAAGACAATCTCAGACATATGTCTCTTATGTCAGTTATATTGTAACCAATGTCGACAGTTTTCAGCATGATTATTTTACTGGTATATATAATATTATGTGTTTGTTGTGTTGATATTTTTCAGTGTTGGGAGACATTTATGGGACAAGAAATATATCGTCTTGTTATTGTTGATTTTATTTTTACACTTTTGATCACATTCTTATTTGAATTTGTTAGAAAGTAAGTCATTTTGATATAATGTATAATGGTATTTTACACATGAGCTGACTTTGTAACAAGTACCTCGGGACAAAATTACTTCTTTTCATAATTGATTTTAATACCGGTAGATAAACCTTAGAAAACAAAATTGATTTTGACGTTTAGATTTTATTGAGCTAATCTAGGTTGTTATTTGATTGTTACTTATATTCAGAATAGTGGCAAAATATTGTGTGAAAAGACTATCACTACCAGAGTTTAATATTGGAAGAAATACACTGGATCTGATTTATTCCCAGACTCTGTGTTGGTAAGTGATCTCTTTTACTTTTAATGTCAAGTAGTTCTTTCTTTATATTTCTATATAAAGGAATTAAAGTTAATTGTGTTCAGTAGTAGATTGATTTGATATGACAAAAATCATATGTATTTGTTAAAGCTGGATTACCACTACATATTATACTTTATTACATGCATTGTGTGTGTTATTTACAAATTACAATTTTTCAGGTTGGGAACATTTTATTGTCCGTTACTATCCTGTATTGTTTTGATAAAGCTGATTATTATCTTCTATGTTAAAAGGGTAAGTGTGTATGCAAAAGTATAAAGGAGGAAATGATAATAGCTTGAATATAGAAGTCATAGAAATTGTTTTCAGTAACTAGGTAATTTTAAATATCCTTTCCAAATTGTAACCTTTCTTGTTGACAAAATTGCACCATTTGTTTGTTGAGGATTGTGTTATTTATTGTTTTAGATTCTTATATAGTCATAGCAGTATTTGCTATTTTAGATTTGTGGGTTAATTTTTGTTTCAGTTTATATGATGGTTTAGATTTTGGATAGTGTATTAATAAATTCTGTTGTTTGTTGCTTTAAATGATGTAGATCAGGATTGTGTTTTATATTGTTTTAGGTTAGTGTATTACAGAATTGTAAGCCATCATTAAGACCATGGAGAGCTGCAAGGTCACACACCATCTTTCTGGCCTTTTTATTTTGCTTCTTCTTATTGTCTACTGTCGCTGTAGCATGTGGTATTATTTTGTAAGTACACAGTGGTGTTGTTTAATAAATCTTTACTGATTTTGCCGTGTTTTCTAAACAAGGGGAATAACTCTGTTGTTGTGTCCTTAAACTTATATTATCTCCCCCTAGACCACACAATGCCTTGTAATACATATCAATAAACACAAAAATTAAAAAAATTAGTCTGCACCAAGTGTTCCAAATTACACAATGCCTTGTCCAAGATCCCCTCCTTAGATTATTCATGAATGGAGCTAAGGGTTAAATTACATTCCAGAGGACTAATCTTTTTTATTAGATCTCTTTGATTTTTTTTATTTTAATATTTTTTAATAAGAATATTTGTATTACTATTATTTTAATGTCTAAAATGAAACCAAGAAGATGAATTAGTCAATAATCCTATTACCTTCACATTTGTTTATTTTACAGTCTATTATAGAAAAACTATAAAGAATAAAGCGGAAGGCAATGAGGTCATTGATAACAATGTTATCTTCTTGGTTTTACTTTTGACATTGTAATGATAAGTCTCACTTTCTGTCTGGTGCCTAATAGATAGGAGGATATAATGGTAGGAAAATTTTTGTTTTATATGTACTCATATACAAAAACATATTCACTGTTTGATAATTATAAACTCTTGCGTTACAGTGTTCTTCCTAGTGAAGAATGTGGTCCATATAAAGGACAGAATCAGACGTATGAAATTGTAACTGAGTTAATAGATGATTGGAGGGAAGATGAACCATGGTTAACCTATATTATAGATTTTATATCATCACCTGGTTGTATAGCTGCTATTGTTATACTTTTAGGGTAAGTGTTTATTTTAAGTTACTGAGAATAAGTTACTTCCATATTTTAATGAGGAATGATGATTCATAATCCAGAACGTTCCAAATTGACAGAATTGCAATCGAGTGAAGCAGAATTCAGTCCAGTCACAGTTCTGTCAGTCCTGACAACAGAGTTGGTTTGAGTAGAATAGAGACGTAATTAAAATAGCGAATAGGTTTCGGCTGCATGGTTGGTTGAGATAGTTACTTATCCAATTGTCGCATGCGTTGTAGCCTGAAATACCCATTGTCACTCGATTGTCACCATTTTTGGGATTGAGAGAATTCAATTCCGGAACGTTCAATCAAGTACATCCTAGATGTTAATCCTAGTTTAAAGATTTCTTTGTAAGCCAATACTGTACTATTCGCCTAGATACCGGTATGTATTAGATAAGCTCACAAAGAAGTGAATATTTGTTTCGTGTATTGCCCAAAGTAAATAAATTTAGCCAAACAGCTCATAATTCATCCACAAATAGTTCCAACTTGCCACTATTAATTATGGCAATATACTTACCTATACTGTATTCATGAATATTCTGCTGTGTGAATGTTTTTTAAATGACTATATTTCAGAATGGGGACATATTATATACGACTAGTTATGATTGGTCATAAAGAAATGGTGATATTATTAGAACAACAACTGGCTCTGGTTAGTTAATATTTAACTTTTATCTTATAACCTGAATTTAGATTAGTGAAAGAAAGAAACCTAATGAATTTAGTAATATTTGATAATTTCTAGAGTTTTTGTCCTTGATCACTTTGTAGAATCCTTTGAATGTTTGGGCAACAAGAGTTTTTATCAGATCTGCAAGATCTACTTGAACTTTCTATTTTGTTCTGATTAGTGAGATCTATATAGGATTTCAACAATTTTTGGCAATTACTTCAGTTATTGCCCTCAGTCACTTGATTATGTTGTAGAATCTTATCAATTCTCCAATAAAATTATGTGTGGAGATTTTGCATTTTATTTACTTGCATGCATGTATACCGGTATTAATATTTTTGTTAAAGTGGCATTACGTTCGATTAGATGACGAGCTGACAGTTCTCGCTATAATAGTTAAAAAATATATAATGAAAACATGGTGAAAATTTCAGTCAAACTGCTTTACTCCCAATCGAAAATTAGCCATTGAATTTTATGCTAGTCTCGGTTGTCATCACTGAAGCCGTCGTAATGACAAAGACAAGTTTCAATTTACTCTAGCATAATGCATGTTTTACGAATTATGATGTTAACCAATATGGACTTCATGGATAACTAAACTGTTGTAGTAATTTATGTTCTTATCTTTAAAGGGAATGAAAGTTAACTTCACAGTATGTAAATTTTTAAAAGGTTCAAAGATTTTCTTGTTATTTTATTAGGAGGGAAAAGATAAAAACTTTCTATTACAAATACTTCAAAATGTCAATAAACAGAATAGAAAGAAAGACAAAAAAACACCTGATCGACCATTTGCTTCTCCTTCTGATGATGTAGAAAGCATTACTTCCCCAGGTTAGTGTTTCCACTTCTGTTATTTCTATTATAAAAAGCCTACATTTAATGTGGATGTTTATTGTTGTCACCTGCATCCGTCGGTCCATTCCAAATTTTTGTGATTGCTTTATACACCAATGGGTTTTCGAAGGGCCCCCCACAGCTAAAGACCCTTATGTGCAAACAAATTATTAAAATAAAAATGAACTATATAATATGACCTAGTTTGTGTGGAGTGGACGTTAAAACCCATTTCACTCTGTGTCTGTTCGATGGGATTTGTTGACAGTGATTTCAGACTATTTTACTGCTGATGGGCATACAAGCGACCAGAGAAGTCCCTTTCATTTTTTTTTTTCAGATACATATATGTTTTTTAGACCTATTGATCTTATGAATTGTTTGTTTGATTCTGGGTGAATACTTTTTCAGTTCCTAAAATAGCACTCGAAAAATACAATATTGGAAAATTTATTACCAATAATTTTGTTTTAGTACAAACTTTAGTTAAAGAACATACCATTGTTTCAAAATTTCAATATTTGCTTTGGCATAGTGCTGTATTAGGAAAAATATCTTTTTTGTCCAATATATTTTATTACCAATGCATATGCTGCCTTTATATTATAATGATGTGTTTAGATACAGTAAAATCTTATCTGATCTTAATGTATTTTCCCCCTTATGAATGATTTTGATTTTTTGCTTTTACAAAATGTTGAATGTATGAACAATTCCTTAAATTAGTAATACATAGCTAATAATCCCGAATTTTTTAAAACAGAATCAGATTGTTTCTTCCAAAGTCTACTGAATATTTTTAACTAATAACTGAATATTTCATCAGTGAAGATAAAATGAATTATCAGAATTGTTTTCCTAGATACATGTATACCTTAGTTTAATAATTACTATAATATTTTGTTAGATGGTGACCTTTCTTCCTTAAGACTATGATATTTCAATAGATGTTGATCTTTCTTCTCAAAGACATATCAAGTAAAGCAGGGTTTGAGTCATATTATATCTGTCTTGTGATTGTTTTTTTTTTATTTTGTATTTTTGGAATGACATTTTTTTGATTATACTTTTTTCTCCTGAAGTTTCTAGCATTTTATAAATCAATGTATATGCTATGTTTAAGTGTACTTTTTTTTTGTTCTTTTGCATGATATTTAGATATTGTAAAAGACCTACTAATATGAGATATATTTTTATCAAATTAAAGGACTATTTTAAAATGTTTGCAAAGTATATTGGCCTTTTGAAACAAAATTTGTTTAAGAGTATAAGAAATAGATTTTTTAGTTGAAAGGTGCCAATATTAAATATAGTGAATAGAGATCCATTTTTTCATACATACAGCTTTGTTTCAAAGGACTAGTGGGCATTTTCTCGTCAGAATCAGGGTTGATACCCTTTACCAACTTTGTAGTGATTGCCAGAGCAAGAACTTAACTAACCTGCTAGTAGTATCACACATGCTACTTTTGGTACATACTGTATTATTGAGACAATAAACCTGGTTGTTGCATCCATTCCAATTTGGTTCTTAGCTGTTTCTAAAGATTGTCCAGCAAATTCAATTTAGGATTTCTTATAAGCCCAATTAGTAGTAGATGTATCCTACAAAGAGACAAATTATTGATTTGTTGCCATGGATTGTGCTAGTATTAATCTGTCTTTTCATTTTAAGTAAAGCAGTGTTGTAAAAAATGTTGTGTTAATCACTATTATTATTAACATCACTAACAATATCTAGGATTATGAGACAGTGCTATCAAACTTTAATATCTTTATATGTAACCTTCAAACATTAACATTCATAGTAGCAGTAACACATTTATTTTTATGGTAATTATGAAATATAAAACTTGTATTACAGAACAGCATGAAGAAGGACTAATCAAATTACTAATGGAAAACTAAATCTTAAGATACTTATGACTGTTTTTGCAGATATAAGAAAAGAACTTTCTATTATTTGATTATAGTGTGTTTTTATAATACTAATTTTCTTTGAATTTCGTATGTATATTTGACACCTAATTCACAACAGTTTGATAATTTAGCAAAGTAACCAAACAAATAAGAGTACTTGAAGTTTAGAAATAATCAACAATTAAAAAATTAGTTAGCAATCATCTGCTTTTTACTACACAGATTAGACATAGCTAGCTAGTAATTATATGTAGTAAAAGGTATTTACAGATATAGGGCATCTATTATTGGTTTTTTTCTTTCACTTTGTACACTTGCTTATTTATTTTGTTTGTTTTCTAGGTGGCAGAAAGTTTATTCGACAAGTTGCTGAAGCTTCAGCCCGTGGTGGACATGGACAGATGTGAGATAACTTTTAACAGCATTCTTAATCAGAATTTTTATATATTGATCTGAATTTCATGCAAAAATGAGATCAAAATGGGTTTCATATGTAAAAGTATATATAGCTTTTTTCACATTGAGGAGATTTGATAAGCTAATTTATGTTATTATCTTAATAAAATTGTATACATTATGTTTTACAATTTAATATCATGAATGATAGTTATTTTTATACGCCCACATTGAAATGTGGTCGTATATTGTCGTCGCCCCCGTCCGTCCGTCCGTCCGTCCGTCGGTCCGTCGGTCCGTCGGTCCGTCCGTCGGTCCGGCGTCCACAAGCTCTACAGGCTAAAGTTAATATTCGATTGACTTTAAATTTATACACAGTGTTTAAGGTCATGAGACGAAGAAGCCTATTGTTTTTCAGCGATTTCCGATAATAACTACCAGAGTTATGGCCCTTGATCACTTCAAAAAATCTTGTGGACGCTCTAGAGGCCAAACTTAATATCCGATTGACTTTAAATTTATACACAGCGTTTAAGGTCATAAGACAATGACGCCTATTGATTTTCGACGATTTCCGATAATTAGTGCCAGAGTTATGGCCCTTGATCTCTTTAAAAAATCTTGTGGACGCTCTAAAGGTCAAAGTTAATATCCGATTGACTTTAAATTTATACACAGTGTTTAAGGTCATAAGACGAAGAAGCCTATTGATTTTCAGCGATTTCCGATAATTAGTGCCAGAGTTATGGCCCTTGATCACTTCAAAAAATCTTGTGGACGCTCTAGAGGCCAAAGTTAATATCTGATTGACTTTAAATTTATACACAGTGTTTAAGGTCATAAGACGAAGACGCCTGTTGATTTTCAGCGATTACCATTAATTAGTGCCAGAGTTATGGCCCTTGATCACCTCAAAAAATCTTGTGGACGCTCTGGAGGCCAAAGTTAATATCCGATTGACTTTAGATTTACACACAGTGTTTAAGTTCATGAGACGAAGAATCCTATTGATTTTCTGCGATTTCAAATAATTACTGCCAGAGTTATCTCCCTTGATAACTTCAAAAATTCTTGTGACGCTATAGAGGCCAAAGTTACCATCCGATTGACTTCAGATTGATACATAGAGTTTAAGGTGTTGAAACGAACAAGTATTTTGATTTTCAATGAATTTAGATAACTGAACAGCTAAATCCATGATATTAAATGTTTCATGTATATACTAATTGTTAGCGTGGGGTAAAACTTTATAAAAAGCAATCAAATTCTAATGATTTTCTAATAATTACATAATGAGTTGTTACTCTTAATCAGTTTTTAGTGTATTACAAATGTTTCATTACCGAAAAAAGTAAAAATATGCAACAACCCTTGTTGACTGCCCGGACGATTTAGCTGCTGTGGGCGTATGTTTCGTTGCCTGGCAACCTATCTTTTTTTATTGTAATATACTTTTATTGTAATTAATCAAAATATGAGTACAGATATTTGTACAGTTTTGTATTTATTACATTGTAATTGAATTGATTGAAATAAGTTTTAATGTTTTACATGAAACTCTTGTAATGCTTGAACTGCCAATAAAACATGTAATGCTTCAGGATGTAAAATATTTAATTGATATTTATTGATATTTTTTATGGCCGGTTGAGGTTGCATCTGCACTGTACATTGATTTGATTGTTTTGTGAAATTTAATTTCATTTTAAGCTCCTAATTATATCTTTGCAAGTATAATTTCCATTAGTAATTTTATAAAACAATATTGACAATCTCATAGCACCTTCAAAACTCTTTTTTTTTCGATTGCATGTTCTTATGGATTCATTTGATATACATTATGAAATTTGATTGAAAATACAATCTACTGTCTTTCATATTCCAATTTTAAGCATTATCTATGTCATTGCTTGTTGATATTATAACAAAGCACATATTTACGATTACAATTGGTTATTTTATATTGTGTTCATCATTATATATATCTATATACTTATTTACAAATAAAAGTATTTTTGATAACAAACATGTCTTTTGTAATTACTGTCACTAATGAGACACGATCGATAAAATTAGTTGAATAGAAATAAACTAGGCATACTTTAACTCGTGGGAACACTTTAATTATATCTTTTTGATTGGACTATTACCTGTGACTAGCTTTGGATGGTATTGTACCATTAACCAAATAAACTGCTGTTGATCGATATTGTGTCGGCAGTACAGATTATAAATTCCATAATGTGGGAAGCTGCTTATCCAAGCCCAGTAATACACTCAACAGCATCAATGCAATTGTAGCTTCTGAAATCATTGTCAACAGATTGTACAATGTCGAAATAACTGTGTTCAAAATGTACTATCAAAAAATATTGATGTCTGATAAGGTTCTTTAGCATTTTTCCAAATAATTCCATTGAAAACTCTGCCTTGCATTGAGCTAAAAAGATGACATCACATTCAGAATTTACAATCCAAATATTTATGAATTCAATAGGGTTCTTCCTCATACCCATTTGAACAACCCTAAAGGGTTTATGAAGATAATGTAAGCCTGAATGTAAATAGAAACAATATTGTAACTTGAAAGTTAGAATTTTTGCACTTGAATAATTTTTCAAAATGTTTTTTTTCAATAACGGTGGTTTTGATGTGTATTGTTTTTTTTCGGCCTGTATGGAAAACATACTTATTTTTTAGCATAATTTTTTAAAATTAAACTATTTTAATGTTTTCCGAAATTCTATGTGGATTATCGCCCTCATTATTGTACACTTTTTGAAGTTCGAACTTATGACCTCCAGTGACATTCAGCAGTTGACCAACATCAATAACTGTCACAATATTGAATCATTGCTAATTTTTTCCATTTTTTGTGTTTTACTGTTTATTATTCCGCGCTGAACAAAGTAAGGGAGGGATATTGAAACGGGGTCTGTACGTCCATCATTACGTCCGTTCGTACCGACTTTGTTTCCGGAGCGTATCTCATAAACCGTTCCAGATATCTTTGTGAAACTTTGTACACACATCAACATATTACAGTTGTTGTGCCTTTTGCTATGTAGGAATTTCTGGGATTTATATTTTTTGTGTTTCCATGGAAACAAATTTGACTTAGTTTTTACACGCATTTTCATGTGGACATGTATTGTCGTCGCCCCTGTCCGTCCGTCCGTCCACAATTGTTTGTGAACAGTGTACAGGTCACAATTTTTATCCTATTTCAATGAAACTTGAAATTATAGGTTTATCACCCCAAGATCTCGGTTCCTTTCGATATTGGCATGTATCGGACTGTAACTTCATGGATTATACCCCCTGAATGTACGAAAAATCATCTTTTTAGGTTATTATCCGATTTAAAAAGATAGGCTGGCACTGCCAGGCAGGATACGCCCACATTTTTGAGAGATGGATAGAGGACAAGCAATACCGAAAGTGATTTTTCCTACATCATTAAGTCCTGTATTTCATACTGTTTTGGGAGCAACCATACTGTTGGTCAGTTCCAGTCTGATATTCATGAAATTCGAAGCCGACAATGATTATGGGGTGACGGTACACAACCTAGAAATGTTACTTTTCGTCCAAATCGGATAAGAATTGTGACCTGTAGAGAGTCCACAACCATATTTTTACACTATTCGCGAACAAATGGTGACCATTTCGTCCAGCAATTTTGGTATGATTTTCACGAAATTCGAATTAAACCTTCCTTACGGTGCAACAGTAATATAATCAAAGTTTTTTTTTTAAATCAGATAATAATTGTTCGAGAGATAGACAGAGAACAAGCAATACCGAAAGTAATTTTTCCTACAATCAAAGGCCATAATTCATTAAGTTACAATTTGATATGCGCAAATATCGAAAAGAATAAAGATCTTTAGGTTATAAACAAGCATTTCAGGTTTCATCAAAATCGAATTAAAATTGTCACCTCTACAGGGTCCACAACTTTGACATAGCATATTTTTACACTGTTCGCGTACAAACGGCGGCCATTTTTTCTGGCAATTATGGTCCAATTTTCTCGAAATTCGAACTCAACCTTCCGTAGGGTGTAACGGTGATAGGGTCAAACATTTTCAAATCGGATAATAATTGTGACCTCCAGAGGGACCATAGGCGATTTTTCGGACAATCAGGGACCATAATTCAGGAAGTTACGATCCGATATGCACAAATAACGAAAAGAACCAAGATCTTTGGGTTATAACCAAGCATTTCAAGTTTTATCAAAATCGAACTAAAATTGTGACCTCTACAGGGTCCACAACCATGATATACAATTTTTTAACAGTAATCGCGTACAAACGGCGGCCATTTTGTATGGCAATTTTTGGGCGATTTTCCCGAAATTCGAACTCAACCTACCTTACGGTGTAACGGTAATATATCAACCGTTTTATTAAATCGGATAATAATTGTGACCACCAGAGGGACCACAAGCTAAAATAAGGCGATTTTGCGTATAATCAGGGGTCATAATTCAGGAAGTTACGTTCCGATATGCGCAAATATCGAAAGGAACCAAGATCTTTGGGTTATAACCATGAATTTCAAGTTTCATCAAAATTGAATAAAAAATGTGACCTCTACAGGGTCCACAACCTTGATATACCATTTTTTAACAGTATTCGCGTACAAACGGCGGCCATTTTGTATGGCAATTTTCGTCCGATTTTCCCGAAATTCGAACTCAACCTTCCTTAGGGTGTAACGGTGATATAATCAAACGGTTTTTTAAATCGGATAATAATTGTGACCTCCAGAGGGACCACAAGCTAAAAAGGGTGATTTTTCGGACAATCAGGGGCCATAATTCAGGAAATTACATTCCAATAGGCGCAAATATCGAAAGGAACCAAGATCTTTGGGTTATAAACATGCATGTCAAGTTTCATCAAAATCGGTTCAAAATTGTGACCTCCATAGGGTCCACAAGCTAAAAACGTGATTTTTCGTAAAATCAGGGGCCATAATCCATGAAGTTTTCATCCGATACATGCCAATATCGAAAGCAGCCGAGATCTTTTGGGGATAAACCTATATTACAAGTTTCGTCAAAATCGGATAAGAATTGTGACCTGTAGAGAGTCCACAAACAAATTGTGGACGGACGGACGGACAGGAGCGACGACAATATACGTCCACATAAAAATGTGGGCGTATAAAAAACTGTCTGATTATATCACCGTTACATTGTAAAGAAGGTTGTGTTCGAATTTCGTGAAAATCGGACCAAAATTGACGGACAAAATGGCCGTCGCTTGTACACGAAAAATGTAAAAATATGGTATGTCAGGGTTGTGAACACTGTAGAGGTCACAATTTTGAACCGAATTTGATGAAACTTGAAATGCATGTCTATAACTCAAAGATCTTGGTTCCCTCGATATTTGCGCATATCGGATCGTAACATCCTAAATTATGACCCCTGATTGTACGAAAAATCACGCTTTTAGCTTGTGGACCCTACAGTTTTGAACAGATTTTGATGAAACTTGACATGTATGTTTATAACCCAAAGATCTTAGTTCCTTTTGATATTTGCACCCAATGGATCGTAACTTCCTGAATTATGTCCCCAGTTTGTCCAAAAAATCACCCTTTTTATACGCCCACATTTTCATGTGGACGTATATTGTCGTCGCCCCTGTTCGTCCGTCCGTCCGTCCGTCCGTCCGTCCGTCCACAATTGTTTGTGAACAGTCTACAGGTCACAATTTTTATCCGATTTCAATGAAACTTAAAATAAAGGTTTATCACCCTAAGATCTCGGTTCCTTTCGATATTGGCATGTATCGGACCGTAACTTCATGGGTTATGGCCCCTGATTGTACGAAAAATCACGTTTTTTAGCTTGTGAACAGTGTAGAGGTCACAATTTTGAACCGATTTGGATGAAACTTGAAATGCATGTTTATAAACCAAAGATCTTGGTTCCTTTCGATATTTGCGCCAATTGGATCGTAACTTCCTGAATTATGGCCCCTGATTGTCCGAAAAATCGCCCTTTTTAGCTTGTTGTCCCTCTGGAGGTCAAAATTGTTATCCGATTTAAAAAACCGTTTGATTATATCACCGTTCCATGGTTATGAAGGTTGAGTTCGAATTTCGTGAAAATCGGACCAAAATTGACGGTCAAAATGGCCGCCATTTGTACGCGAATAGTGTGAAAATATGTTATATCAAGGTTGTGAACAGTGTAGAAGTCACAATTTTGAACCAATTTGGATGAAACTTGAAATGCATGTTTATAACCCAAAGATCTTGGTTCCTTTCGATATTTGCGCCAATCGGATCGTAACTTCCTGAATTATGGCCCCTGATTGTCTGAAAAATCGCCCTTTTTAGCTTGTGGTCCCTCTGGAGGTCAAAATTGTTATCCGATTTAAAAAAACGTTTGATTATATCACCGTTTCATGGTTATGAAGGTTGAGTTGTACGCGAATAGTGTGAAAATATGTTATATCAAGGTTGTGGACCTTATAGAGGTCCTATTTTGAACCGATTTGGTTGAAACATGACATGTATGTTTATAACCGAAAGATCTTGGTTCCTTTCGATATTAGCGCCCATCGGATCGTAACTTCCTGAATTATGGCCCCTGATTGTCCGAAAAATTGCCCTTTTTAGCTTGTGGTCCCTCTGGAGGTCAAAATTGTTATCCGATTTAAAAAAACGTTTGATTATATCACCATTCCATGGTAATGAAGAGAGAGTTTGAATTACGTGAAAATCGGACTAGAATTGACGGACAAAATGGCCGCCGTTTGTACACGAATAGTGTGAAAATATGTTATATCAAGGTTGTGGACCCTATAGAGGTCACAATTTTGAATCGATTTTGATGAAACTTGACATGTATGTTTATAACCCAAAGATCTTGGTTCCTTTCGATATTTGCGCCCATCGGGTCATTACTTTCTGAATTATGTCCCCTGATTGTACGAAAAATCACCCTTTTTAGCTTGTTGTGCCTCTGGAGGTCACAATTATTATCTGATTTAAAAAAAAAAAACGTTTGATTATAAAAACCAAACAAATTCTAATGATTTTCTGATAATTCCTTAATATGCGACAACTCTTGTTGACTGCCCGGACGATTTGGCTGCTGTGTGGGCGTATATTTCGTTGCCTGGCAACCTATTTTTTTAGATTGTGGTCCTTCTGAAGGTCAAAATTATTATCCAATTTAAAAAAAAAACGTTTGATTATATCACCGTTGCTTGGTAATGAAGGTTTAGTTCGAATTTCGTGAAAATTGGACCAAAATTGATGGACAAAATGGTCGTCGTTTGTACGTGACTAGTGTAAAAATATGTTATATCAAAGTTGTGGACCCTATGGAGGTCACAATTTTATTTTGATTTTGATATATCTTAAAATACATGTTTATAACCTAGGATCTTGGTTCCTTTCCATATTTGCGCATATCTGATTGTAACTTCCTGAATTATGGCCGAAAAACCGCCTTTTATGGCTTGTGGTCCCCCACAAATTCTATTGACTTTTGATAATTACTTAATCTACGACAACTCTTGTTGACTGCCTGGACAATTTAGCTGCTGGTGGGTATATGTTTCGTTTCCTGGCAACCTATTTTGATATTTGCACATATCGAATTGTAACTTCATGAATTTTGGCCCTTGATTGTAGGAAAAATCTTTTTTTTTTTAGCTTGTTTTCTATCCATCTCTCGAAAATGTGGGCATATCCTGCCTGGCAGCCGCTGGTTGGTGTATAACATTGTTTCTGGAGCATATCATCATAAACCATTCGAGATATCTTTCTGATCAACCTATTACAGTAGTTGTGCCTTTTGCCATTTAGGAATTTCTGGGATTTACATGCAAGATATCTTCATGACACTTTGTACATACATCAACTTATTACTGTAGTTGTGCCTCATAAAGCTCATTCAATTATTAATTTTAAAAATCTTACTTGTAATAAATTATGTATATACATGTAGATTTATTAGTGTTGCAGAGAGGAGGAAACGTGAGGATTGTACTAAATCATTTTCATGCCAGTGTAAATATCTGCAGTACAATCCTTATGAAATTATATAGTATATATGATGCCTGTTCTAGATTATTGGGGTATTTTCAATTGTACTATTCTTTCATTTGTAACAATACAAACAGCTATAGATTACATAAAAGTCATATATAATATACATATGCTATGTAGTTATGACTAATTTTTAAAACCAGAGCTTAATCATAATTATCTCAAATCTGCTAGTAAAAAGCAGTCATTGGTTTTCAGAAATAGAGAGCAATATCTACTAAACAGGGCCACAATATTAGGACCAGTGACACTGTTTGCGAAATGTATTATATTGATCAACAATAGCATAAAGAAGTTATTTTTCCTTATTTCTTCCAAATAAGTGCAAGGGCGTTGGATGTTTGATAACTAGTCATCTTGTTTTCATTTCGAGTGGAGCCTGTGTATCATTACAGACCCAGAACTGTATGTTCACTTGATTTGGTAAATAAGTTTAATGTTTACTGCCTGCAGTGTCTAAGGACCGCTCATCAAATCTTTTACCCCCGGCCTGCTACTCCAACAAAATTAAACAAAATAGCTCTGAAGATAACGCATCCTGCTTAAAGACGGGTTTTAACCTTTGAATTACAAATAAAAAAATAAGCTTTTGTGTACATAAAAATTTTAATGGCTGCTTTAAATAATTTGATATAACAGTAAGTTGTGGTAATTGTACTGAATATATTATGTGAAAAGCCACTTCATTCATAATTAGTAAGCTTAACATTGAAGTTACATGATTTAAGGCAAAGAAATCCCAGTTTTTTCATACAGTTTATCTTACTAAGAAAAGGAAAGTAAACAATCAGTGAAATTAACTGTCCGAGAATTAAAATGAATAGATGTTTTTGTGCAAAAACATTCATAAATTTGTCAGATAATTCAAGTCTTGTTCTTGAAGAAAACAAATTAATGTAAACCAAATGCAAGAAAATTTGAAGTAGATTCCTTGATTTAAATTTAAAATCATATTTTCTTATTACTCTAAACAAAACTGGCTTGTCGAAGTGAAAAAATACTATGCAAAAAAAAATAATTTCAAAAAAGAAATCTTATACTGGTAATAGTTTAGAAGTTTGGTGTAAAAAATTTTGTTTAGACATAGGAAATTAATACAATAAAAATATGTAAATTTAGATATAATATTAACATTTATATACAATATCACAGTTAACAAATTACAAACCGATCTAGATATAACAATAAAATACATGAAGACACTAAAATAAAATACAAGATAAAACTTCAACTAGAAGGAAATAATTGAGTGCATATTGCATGATGCAGTATTAAAACATGGATGGAATTATCAGTATCACATTAAGTGCACTTTAAAATGTAATCAGTCAATCCTTGAAAAGTCAACAAAAAATCTAATAAAATATCATTAAGGTTTTCTTTTTCTTAAATATTCAAATACATGCAAAGAAAAAATATCTTAATGTTGGAAATTGGATTATTTTAATTCTAAATTAATGATTTTTTTTTTCAAATTAAAGGCTTAATAAAGTGAATGGATGGATAAAATTAAACCTGAATTGACTAGATAGGAAATTCTTTGATTTAAATGTTGAATCATATAAAAGCTAGAATCAGTACATTGTCTACATTAAAGAAATTTCAAATACATTACCTAAAATAGCTATATCTATAATCAACAATATAAATACAATCACAATTTAAAGCATAACCTTAATCACACTTAAAATACAATCTATAAGTGGTCATAAATTGATGAGTTTTCTCGTTAAATGAATTAAAAAAAGAAAATGGTGTTTTCTTTTTATAAAATACAAGTGAATGAACAATGATGTTGAATGTTAATACCAAAGACTAATAAAAGACGACATTGGGTATGTGTTTTTTGTTTTTTCTTAAACAGAAATTTGAACTAATTAAAAATCACTGGCTCACGTTTACTCAAGTTTTGATGAAATTCAACATGAAATGGATATATTCTTACAAACCTGGGCCTAGATATACAATATTTTTCCAAAAATCTGTCTCATATTAGTCTCTAGTTATCTTAAAGTGCTGTATTAATTAAATATTGATGAATATCACAAGCTAATCATATCACAGGTATACAGCTGTATCCGATATTATATTTCAAACCATTAAATATTTATTACTATCAAATATTTTAACTGAATAAGATAATAGATATAAAAAGATTTATTTATTTAAAACTTGGGTTTGTGTCACTAGCTATACATGTAAATCTAACACGAATATTATACATGCTGGGATTGTCTAAACCGTATAAAGATTGTTTTGTGAAACCAATAAGTATTATAAAACAGATTTTTATTACTTTCAAATTTTCTGATTGAATAACAAGATCAATATAAAAATTCATCCTAACTTTATGTCTTTAAAACTTTGACCTTGTCACTACCTAAAGATCTAACAGAAATATTATAAATGCTGGAATTGTGTAAATCGTGTCAAGATTGTTTTGTGGAACCATTAACTAATGTATTAACGTGTAAAACCGATTTTTATCATATTTCTATTTAAGATCTACTTAGTGTCCGTCACAAACTCATAGTTTGATAAAATTTTGAAAATTTGTAGTAGAGGTACCTAATGTATATATATATACCATGAATATATCGTGTAGAGTATATAACATCTATTTATATAACATCTACTGTTTTTCACAAACTCATAGTTCGATAAAACTTTGAGAATTTGAAGTAGAGGTACCTTTTGTATAAATATACCATTAATATATCAAGTAGAGTATATAACTTGTATAGCGGCAGTTAAATATTATCACAGAATACTTATATAAAAACTTTATGTTGTCAAATATAGAAATTAGAGAAATTTTAAATATATAATAGTTTATTTAACATTAAAATTCATTAACCTTGAAATATTAAGCAGTGTTTTGTGGTTATAATTGATTAAGTTAATAAAGTAATGGTGTAAAAGATTATTTGTCATCTTCATCTTCCTCAATATCTTGTCTAATTGTATCAAGAAAAGATTTTCCTCTTTCAGACATTTTATTGTGCTGATCATCATAACTTTTACGTCTCTCCTAAAAAGAACAAATATTGTTGAAAATTTATCTCTCGTAGATGTAGAACTAAAAGGAAAATCCTAATTTATCAAGAAACAGGAAAACCTCAAATTAGGCCTACCTAACTGGTGAACTTGTAATACTGGAATGTAAACCTAAAAGACATTACATCGGTAGTAGGAATCTATTGAACCAGAACAAAAGATAAAACCTTTGTGATGAATATCAGTATTTCCAATCTACGGCATAAATTATGGTATCTAATATAGCCATCTTGATACTTCCATTCTCAGAATATGTACTTCAGGAATAATAATTAATATACTTTCCAACTTTGCCAATTACAGTGGTGTTTTTAAAGTCTAATAAGTACCCCCATACTAATTATAAAATATAAATATAATATATTATGCATCCAATTTGCCAAAAGAACCACTGAATTAAATATACTTCAATCCCTTCAGCAGATTCAGATATGCCTGTATTTAAATACACAATACAAACCAATATTTACCTGTATTTCTTTTTCATGATATGGATTAATAGATGATGTAGATGTATTGGTTGTACTTTTAACAGTTTCCTCATCTTCACTTCCTACTTCGGCTTTTTGTGATATATCAATAGACTGGAAAACACAACAATTTATTAGATCAGTGCTGAGACACTTGGTTGGTCATAATCATATTTTAAAATCACCATAAACAGACCTCAATTTCACTAATTTTTTTAAGCATTTCAATGTTGAATAATTTATGTCTCTGCCAGGAAACAAAACATGCTGCCAGCAGTAGCTAAATTGTCTGAACCGTCCGCAAAGGTTGTTGCACATTTATAAGGACACATAAAATTGATTAAAAGTAACAACCCATTCTATATATGACCACATCTCATTCAATGTGACCACATGAAAATGGGACAATTCTTACCTTATCATCATTCCATCGTGGGCTGTCCCCTGGAGGTAGATTCCCTGCTAAGTTTCTAAAATGCAATCATAATAAACATTTAATTTCTGTAGACAAATACTTATTCATCATCATTTATATTACCAGTATTAACAACTATTGATCATACTTTTTATGATTTTCAAAATTATAGTGAAACTACTTACTTTCCATATATTTGTGCAAAACTACTCTGTGGATTTTGTAACTCCTTTTCACAGGCTCGTAAAAAGTCAGCGACTGTATGTTGTTCAAATTCCTCGGCTAAATAAACAGGCTTACGACCAAAAGTATCCTCTGCCGTTAAAACTGCTCTGTTAGCTACCAACCATTTTACACATTCTAAATGTCCCCTGAAAACAAAATGGCTTAATCAATCTAAGTACATTTAAAAAGTAAAAATAAATTAAAAATTACTTTATATAACATATTTCAATTTAACTGATTTTACATATATCTTACCCTCTAGCAGCTAAATGTAATGGGGTCTGTTTTTCTGCAGTTTCACCAGTAACTGATGCGCCCATAGCATGGAGAATCTGCAAATATCAGATACACAGAAATGTTATAGAAGATATCTTCAAAATACCAAGACAAGTGGTTTTGAATAAATTATGATGCATCATAACGAAGGTTAACATCCTTGTGAGATTCAGAACAGTAAGACCCAGTTTTCTGTTATCTTTTTTACAAACATTGATTTTATTCATGAAGCATCTTATATGATACACTGTTCTGAAACCAAACGATTTACTTCTCTAAGATACATCTATGACCTTTCTGTGTTTTTTTCAATATTGTGTTTAAGTCAATAAAGCTAACACTAATAGATATTTTAAATCAATTTTTGCAATGTACATTGGTGGTCGGTATTGTTTTGGACACCATTTCATATATTTTGCACTATCTCCTTTTTTCTTTCAATAAATATTGTTGAATTTGTACAGATAAAGTTTTCAGGCACTTAGCTTACCATCATAATATTAACATGACCATGTAATGCAGCTAAATGCATAGGTGTATAACTAGTAGGTGTTTCTACATCTAGTTCTACACCAGATGATGCCAACCATTTTGTTACACCTTTCTGACCATTAATTACGGCCTTATGTAAAGGTACCATACCATTCTCATCAGTAGATCTGTGAAAAGAATAACATTTGTCATTGAAAATAAAGTATATTTTTGCAATTCAAAATTTAATTCCATCTACTGGTTTTCTACATAAAAATAAAATGAAATAATGTAGATGCATTGTTGTAAGCAGCTGATAATTAAACCGTACTTTAAATTCTAATTCAACCCAAGCAAGATCTTGGTCAAAGATGCACCGATGTATGCCAATTACCCAGGACTTTTCTAAAATTTAGTAATGGTAATAGTTATTAAGACAGAAACAAATGGAGTTTGACATGAACATCCACTCAATACAAACTAGGTCATTTCAGGACTTACACTTGGTTCAACGTTATTTGAATAATTTGCTTGTCCGTAGAGGTATTTAGCATTGGAAGAACCCAAGTGTTTTTTAGGTAGTAATTTTGTTGATGAAAACAAAAAATGTATTATGATTCACACACTAACAGAGTCTGCCAGACAGACGATTATTAGGAAATAATTAGAGAGTTAAAGGATAATAATGTGAAATTCAAGCTGGAATTAATTAATTGATTGATAATAATATTAATCATTTGATTTATGGTAAGACTTCTTTTTATTGCATATGGTTTCAAACTCAACTTTTTGAATTTTAAATTCCAAATTCCATCAATGCCAAGTTACAGATTGTGATTGACAACTGTTAAAACCACATCTATCCAAGCAAAACAAATGTTTAATTTTATCAACATGGAAGAAAATCTCTGCATTAAATGTAAATTGGGCCTACACATTTTATATTTTAAAAAAAGGCAATTTAACACATGAAAAGTTGCTTGAAACAGCAAGAAAGTGACCTGTGTGAAAGTTCCTACCCTTTTCACATGTAGGTCTCCTTGAAAATTAATGTTCATGTAGTTGTCTTTTCAATTTCGCTAGATTTACACAATCAGGTAAAGAAATTCTCTCTTATTAAAACCCATAATTCACACTAAACAAGAAATAACTTTTCTGTAATATACTAATTAGGCTACAATTAGGTCACATGATAGGCCTAAATATTGTTAAAATCAACCAACCATGCAATCTTGGACTATTACCATAGGCTGGGCTTCAATTGAATTCATAAATATTTAATGAAAACTAATCCAATCATTTTAAAAAAAAATCCACAAATTAATAACGATGTGAAATCTATAAAAGAAATTAATAAGGCAAATATGGAGATTAAATGCAAGTCGAATAGAGTTATCTCCCTTATAGAACATAGAAATTGACGTCTGCTGCCTTCAAGCATATGAGCATTGCACATGTGCAGGTTTCATTAGCCTTGTCACCTGTGTTTTGGAAGGATGCTTTTAATTTACAAACACAGATAAGATTACATCAAACCAAATTCATATTTAGTGTAGGCTTACTTCAGGGTCCTAATAAATAAATATCCACCTGAACAATTTCAAAACTTAAAAGAGTGGAACTAAAAGCCTTTGAGAAGATCAAACAAGAAGGGTCCTTTTTGTTTTTAAATTTTAATCCACCATGAAATAATTTTAACAAGTGTTCAAGAAGAAGAAAAAAATTCAAACTATTGTGGCCTTATAGACTAAGCAAGGAAGGGGCAAGGTAGGTGCTGCTTTTTACTTGGTTGACATTTCAAAATACATTCTCCACCAAAGAAACATATTAATAATCTATAAGGAACAGCTGACTGAGGTCAGTGGGTACCCTTCCATATCCTACCCTATACCAACTATAAAGACAAAAGAGACACACACAACAAACTATCTACCCAGCCCCCTTTTCAATATTAGAAAACAATAACCAAAAATTCAAACAAAACACTTCAATCATTAATATTTAAATATTTGATGTAATAAATGCACTCATTTTTCTATAAGCTTTGAACATGCAAAATTAAATTAACATTGATCCATGTTTTCAATTCATACATCCAACTCTTACATCACTAAAACTGATTCATTACAGTCATGACTCATGATGGTGTGTGAAATCTGGGGGTTAAGATTCCATGTATATGTTCAGTGAGTCGCATCTTAGGGATTCTGATCATCTAGTCATTTGGCGGGTGTATGATGTATGAGGTGGTCTGTCCCCGCTATAGATGCTAGTTACACCCGATCCTATGCATGTACAGCTTTCTAGACAGAGAGGGAGGCCAATCGTGGTCAGCGCGAGTCTTCCTTGTATCTCTCAATCAGCGTGATTGATTGAGATACACTGGGTTTCATGTATCATCATGTTTTCCATATTAATCTTAAATACATGTAGATTTAATATGCCCCACAGAATAAAGACGTATATAACTTGGGCACATATAAGTTAATTACTGTATCATAAAGATTTGCATGCATGTAAGTTATAAACCACGACACCTTACAGCTGTTAATTAAATAATTGGATGATTTATTAAAGGTCACTACCCAACCCATCCAAAAATTTGCAAATAAATTGTTCCTTAGTTTATAAATCTGCCCCAAAATCTAATTTTGGCTTGTTACCCAGGCCAAATATATGTATGTCACTTTGCATAGGCTTTGTGCAACGTGTCTTTAGTACAGTACCTGTAAATACAGGTAAGAAAATGTCATTCTCTATATACACAGACAGTGCAGCCAGGAATTTAATGGAATAAAAACAAAGTTTTCAATCGGTAAGTAGGAATATTCTTATCACATTTATTTTTATTGTTAACCATGTTGTATTGTAGAATATAAAACATTAGAGTGGTTAGTATTAAGACTTGATCATATCGTGTGTTTGTTCTTACTGGTACCGAGTTTACAAAGCGTTCTCAGACTGTAGAATTTATTCAAAACTATTCGCCTTTTTTTAACTATAATATAGCCCTTGATAAATTTTCGTTGGTTCAATATATCAATAATAAACTACGTGCAAAGTTTTGTGTTTCTGGATCAAAGATATTCTTCACAAACAATGATTGAAACTCGGGCCTGAAATCTTCAGGCTTTTATTTATACTATTCCAAAACGATGAAAGGTTTTCTGAGGTCAAAAAATGGTGGGGTTACCAGAGTTGGGATTGTATAGACATTGTCAACTGATTGTGTAGACTAATATGCTAGTGCCCAGGGCTCGACACTGCCGGAGGCCACGGCGGCCATGGCCTCCGAATTTTAGAATTTGGCCGCAGATTCGCGGCCGATTTTCAATTATCCACGGCCATGTATGACCGCTGATTAGAGCTGGGTATCGATAGTTATTCTTACTATCGATAATGATAATCGGAAATGAAGTGTCGATTGATAATATCGAAACAATCTTATTTTCACGGTCGTAATCAAGACTGGATTGCGTGTTTAAAAGTCAAAACCATACGATGTTTTGCGATAGTTGTTTTTTCGTTCGTCTAGTTAATAATAATCCGTCTCATATTACGTATAAATTGTACTTAATTTTTAAATAATGTAGCCGTGGTTCTGAATGACGAAAAACCGTTGATAGGCCGATGTATGTGGAGGAACCAAAATAAAATGAACACAAGTCGATTCAAAACATTGCGTACGTGAGCGCGACAAATACCAACATGGCGGATAATTCGTTGTCGATTCTCGTGCAAAAACTATGGAAAAATGAATTGTCTAGAGTAAGGCTAAAGAGCTTGTTATCATAAATTGTTCATTGAGATTGGATTGAGACTTTGGAATATAAAGTGACCGATGTAGGCTATTGTATTATTATATTTACGAAGGATTAAGTCACGGAAAACATCGAGTCGACTCCTAGCTCAGTCCTCGACACACGCACGAAAAATAGACGAAGAGAACGATACTCGATAGTGCTTTTGGGCATATCTTATCAATACTATCGATTTGTATTGATATTTTACGAAGCTCTACCGATGATATAGTAATACTTTCAACTCCTAATAAAAATGCTGATTTTTTAAAAATATTTTTTAGAATAAAAAATCGTACTAAAAACGGTACGATAAGAGTTTTATCCCCCTCCCCCTAAACTGTAAGGATGCATTACTTTTGTAAAAATAATAAATAACAACCTGTAACAAACATTTGAACGAGAAAAAAGCTCTACAATAAACAGATTTATAACGTAATATTACATATTGTGAGCTGATAATATAATAATTTATGACTTGGCCTTGGATTTTTAATTTTTGGCCTACGATCAAGGTTGCACTTTGGCCTATCGTAGGCCAATGTTGGCCTTCGATCGAAAAAACGAATTTCGAGCCCTGCTAGTGCCTAGTATTCTTATTTGTGGTAACTAGGATACCATACCTTGTGTTGGATTCTTACATTGTCATTGTTACTTGTCACAACAATAAAGGCATAGTATATAGACAAGGGTGCTGAGGTAACCTGTGAGAGGGTTAAAAGACTAAATATAAATCCAAAGTTGGAACACCCAGTGGTATAGAGTTCTATAACAAAGTAAAAAAATAGGTTGCCAGGCAACAAAACATACGCCCACACAGCAGCCAAATCGTCCGGGCAGTCAACAAGAGTTGTCGCATATTAAGGAATTATCAGAAAATCATTAGAATTTGTTTGTTTTTATAATCAAACATTTTTTTTTAAATCAGATAATAATTGTGAACTCCACAACCTTTATATAACATATTTTCACACTATTCGCATACAAACGGCGGCCATTTTGTCCGTCAATTTTGGTCCGATTTTCCCAAATTCAAACTCAGCCTTCATTACCATGTCACGGTGATATAATCGAACGTTTTTTTAAATCAGATAACAATTTTGACCTCCAGAGGGACAACAAGCTAAAAAGGGCGATTTTTCGGACAATCAGGGACCATAATTCAGGAAGTTACGATCCGATGGGCGCAAATATCCAAAGGAACCAAGATCTTTGGGTTATAAACATACATGTCAAGTTTCATCAAAATTGGTTCAAAACTGTGACCTCTATAAGGTCCACAACCTTGATATAACATATTTTCACACTATTCGCTTACAAACGGCGGCCATTTTGTCCGTCAATTTTGGTCCGATTTTCATGAAATTCGAATTCAACCTTCATAACCATGGAACGGTGATATAATCAAACGTTTTTTTAAATCCGATAACAATTTTGAACTCCAGAGGGACCACAAGCTAAAAAGGGCAATTTTTCAGACAATCAGGGGCCATAATTCAGGAAGTTACGATCCGATGGGCGCAAATATCGAAAGGAACCAAGATCTTTGGGTTATAAACATACATGTCAAGTTTCATCAAATTCGGTTCAAAATTGTGACCTCTATAAGGTCCACAACCTTGATATAACATATTTTCACACTATTCGCGTTCAAACGGCGGCCATTTTGTCCGTCAATTTTGGTCCGATTTTCACGAAATTCAAACTCAACCTTCATAACCATGCAACGGTGATATAATCAAACGGTTTTTTAAATCGGATAACAATTGTGACCTCCAGAGGGACCACAAGTTAAAAAGGGCGATTTTTCGGACGATCAGGGGCCATAATTCAGGAAGTTACGATCCGATGGGCGCAAATATCGAAAGGAACCAAGATCTTTGGGTTATAAACATACATGTCAAGTTTCATCCAAATCGGTTCAAAATTGTGACCTCTACGCTGTTCACAAGCTAAAAAACGTGATTTTTCGTACATTCAGGGGCCATAACCCATGAAGTTACAGTCCGATACATGCCAATATCGAAAGGAACCGAGATCTTATGGTGATAAACCTATATTTTAAGTTTAATTGAAATCGGATAAAAATTGTGACCTGTAGACTGTTCACAAAAAAAATGTGGACGGACGGACGGACGGACGGACGGGGGCGACGACAATATACGTCCACATAAAAATGTGGGCGTATAAAAAAAAAAGGTTGAAGTGCTACAAATTAGATTGTATAGTAGTTAAACATGGTTAATATGTTCTGAATGAATGGTTGCTACGGTAGACAGGCCCACATCCAGATTTTGGAAATCGTACTAGTTGAACAAAAAATTGTTTGGACTTAAAGCATTTACAATGTAATCCTTATAAGACACATAGAAATAGATCACACTAAAAATAAACACACTTATATGGATATACTACTTCTGAATTTATTAACATGCTACGTTTCGAAACACATACAGATATCGTTATCAAGCAAATAATGATGTTTAACACAAATGTGGTGCAATATGTACAAAGTACTGTCTTGCAATTACAGTTGTGCAATATATAGATAACAATTGGAAACCATTTCACAGAATAATCATTACTTAACAAAGCTTTAACAAGATCAAAGAAGTTATATAAATATTCTGTTAAATGGTTTCCAATTGTTATCTATATATTGCACAATTGTAATTGCAAGACAGTACTTTGAACAATTGCATGCATTATTTTAAATCAATCTTTATTGTGCTCACAAAAAACTCATTTACACATTTGGACTTAAAAAAACATTTTATTCATAAATGACATTAAAAAAACTTACTCTTTTAAGTCAGGAAAGTGTTCATCAAGCTGTTTTATTCTTTCAAGATGCCCATTCCATGCTGCCTCATGTATCGTCATACCTTTGGTTAATACTTTCTTTTCTTCATCCATTTCTTCGTCACGTTTTTTAAGTCTTTCTTTCTGAGCAGCTTCCAAACCAGCCTACACGCACACAAAGGAAACAAGAATTTTAAACAAATACTCTAATAGTTTGATATATATGGTAATGGTGGGGTTAATCCCAGTGTTTTAGCAAAATTTGGTTTAAGAGAGAAATTCCTATCTTGTCTTTTATTCTGACTGAAGGTATGAGGATAAATAGAGGTCACAATTTTTTGACAACACTAATTCACCAACTGGTTTTTATTTTATTAAATACTACCAAATTAAACAATAAACTAAAACTAAAAGTTGACAACTACAAAAATGAGCCAGGTATATAAGTGCCATGTTACAACATACTTCCAATCTGTTACAGATATATAATATGCATTTGATTATAACTTGTACATTTATAAGTTAAAGTTAATGGCAAGCATAGCATGTGACAAGTTTCTTTTTTAAGGCATCTTAGCATTCTGCTCTATGTATGATTTAATGATTTGCTTTGACAATTAGATGGGTCCATTGTTATAAAGCACAAAACAGACATTCTCGGATGTCACCAATAATTGATACAAATGTTTTTCATCTAAATATTTACATGGATATAAAATATATAAATAATAATAAAAGTAGAACGGAAATATCAATATTCCAAACTTATTGATATATAATAATAAAAGTAGAACGGAAATATCAATAATATGTGTCGATTTTTTGGGACAGTCCTATTATACATGTCTCTTCAATAAGGGTATACTACATGTACCTGTATTCAATTCTACATGGTTGTAAATGACCAGGATAGTGCAACGTAGAATATATATTATGCAGAGTTTACAAAGAACTGATCTTATACTTTAGGTTTCAAATGGAAGTGATAAAGAATGAACTCACTCTATAACCGCTCAAATAATCTTTTTTACTATCATATCCATTTTCATCATTTTCACTATTTTTTCTTCTGCTTTCTTTTCCTTTCTTTCTGTCTTCTTTATCATTCTTTTTATCATCTTTACTGGACTTCACTCTATCATCATTACTTCCATATACAATTTCGCCATTTAACCTTTCGGTAGGACCTGTCTCACCTTGTACAGATTGGAATGTAAAAGTTGGACCATTGGCTTTATTGGATGAATCATTACTGACTTTTCTCAAGGTTTCCGAATTCTTATGTCTGGGAGAGTCTTTTAATGAAAACACCTTTTCACTTTGAGTATCACTATCATATTCTGTTTCAGTGTCTGTATAAGATGCATCACTGTCACTCGTATAACTTGATTCCGATTTTCTGCCATTTTGTTTTTGGGGTGATTTGTTGTTTCCTTTTCCCTTTGATTCTACAGATGTTGTATATTCACTCGAGTCAGTTTCTGATTCTGACTTGCCACCTTTTTGCTTTTCCCTATTCCTTGATGTTTTTTTATCCAATTTGGGAGGAGTTTTGGAGACAGATGTAGGTCTTGGTCTTTCTCTGGGTATAGTCGATTCATATGGAGTTTGTATAGAAGCTATAAAAAAAACAAGCCAACAGTGAGGCTGATGTCCCCCGCCGAAATCCCAAAATAAATAGATGACACATATTAATTAATCGCACATTTATTTTTTTCAAACGTATCGAGCAATCAAACTGTACACGAAGTGTCATCTAAAAGTGTTTTATAAAGAAAAATGCTAAAGCCGACGAGAAAAATGAAAATGTACCCTAGTTAGGGGGGACCCTAAAGGCAGACAAAAGGGCCACCAGACTTGACAAAAGGGCCCCTCTGGCCAAGGGAAAGGGCCCTCGTGTCTGAGTCAATCATTTCTATACACTGTTACTGTCGAATCCATTACTGAATGAGAATGCAGTCATTGTATTGACATAAAAATCATCAATCAAGATGAACCTATGTTATCTTGTCCCAAAGTATCAACCAATCAAATTGCTTATCTCTGCTTACCCTAAGTGGAAAATGCTCATCTTCGAACTCTATCAAGGCATTGACCTAATAAGCATATACACCAAGTTTGAACATTTTAACTCAATTAGAAGGAAAGTTATTGTGTTACAAAGTCTCGATCAATCAAATTGCGTATCGCTCTGCTTACCCTGAGCAGAAAATGCTCATTATCGAACTTAGTCAAGGTATTACTGTAATGAAACTATATACCAAGTTTCATCAATCTCACTTAATTAGAACTAAAGTTATTGTGTCCCAAAGCATCAACCAATCAAATTGTTTATCTCTGCTTTCCCTAAGCGGAAAATGCTCATCTTCGATCTCCATCAAGGCATCGACCTAATAAACACATACACCAAGTTTGAAAATTCTAGCTCAATTAGGAAGAAAGTTATTGTGTCCCAAAAAGTGTGACGGACAGACGGACAGACAGACAGACGAACGAAACCCATTTTAATAGTCCCCCAACTTTCTTCGAAAGGCGGGGGACAATTAAATATACGTACGGAAATGGGAGCAGTGAGAATTTAACATATGATTTACCAGTTCTGCTTTGATGCAATACTTTCAACATAAGTTGCCATCCATAAGTATGGAATAAATTAAAATGTACAGATTAAAAATCTAACTAGATATTCTTTGCTTTAATAGTTTTGATATATTGCAAATGAAGGTATAAATATCATTATAAACTGATTATAGAAATATTTTACTAAACTTACATTCAACTATAGCACGTTCTCTCTGAACTGGTAAAAAGAGATAAGTATTTTTATCAGCATATTGTCCTGATAACCAACGACCACATGGTAGGTCATAGACTCTTTTATCATGCATATCAGATACTGTGACACTGTCTAAAAACCATGCATAACCTAGAAAATCAAATGTATGGCATGCATTTTAATTACATTTACGTTGATCAAAATCTGGAGTTCAAGACTCAAGACCCTTTTTCTAACACGTACTAAACTACTTAAAGGATACAACCTTTCAACTGGCACAAATTTAAACCCATGGCCAAAGAAAAGGCTACATACCTAGAGAGATACAAGGGGTTTAACTAGGTCATTTTGGGACTAAAGTGGGTTTCAATTTCATTTCAATAATATGGAGCAATCCTATCACTTATAGTGGGTAGTAGAGTGCTGTCCTATATGGTGTTCTATTTCGGCCACATCACCCTTTTCAATGTTAAGCTATAGGGGAAAAAAAGAGACGTCAGCTTTTGAACAAGACGTCGCCCAAAAAACGTGATGTGTCGTCCTTCACGTTGCGCCACCTTTTCTAAGGTGATGAAATGCGCATGTACCAGGATAATTCATTTGTAGTTTATTTGCCATTTGGTATTTTATCTTCAATACAATAATTTATTTTGGACACAAGGAACTGCCATTACTATCTTTTATATAACAATGCATTTCTATAATACCCCAATGTACTTTTTAGATCATTCTCATACTTTTCAGTAGGCCTACTTTTGTGCCATTATTTTATATATATTATTCCAGTATACTGTTTTGTTACAAGTTACAACATTCACATTGCATCAAGAATAAAAACACAAAAAAACTTACTTAGTTCTGGTCTATCATGACCTATCTTTATTTTTGTTAATTTACCAACATGATGGGCTGATATTGTAAAAAAGTCTTCCTAAAAATACAAATAATATATGTTTTATAAAAGATGTGAATTCATTCATTGGAATGACCGAAATCATCACAGTTCCTCATAAATATGAAGTATGGTGTACGACAGTTTATGTAAAAAAATAGCAACTACTTTATTTTTACCTTTCCTTTCTGAAATTTCATTTTGTGATTTTGGGATTCTGTAAGTGTAAATTCTTTACTTCTACCACTCTCTCCATATAAGGTAATTTTGGCATCTGCTTGAGTACTAGCTCCCATTGTATTTCCTGTTTGTACAGTGAGTTTATATTCGGCCATAGGGCCTTCTTTTACTTCATCTTCAGTCTGTAATGAGAGTCATATATACATATAGCCTTTATTCATAGATTTTGAAAAGACATAGATAATACCATGATTGTTTCAGAAAACCATACACAAGAAAATAAATAGAATAAAATAATTTCATGACAGTAAATTATCAATAAGCAGTTTTGCACTGGAATGGAACTATGTCAGTTTATATATTACTTTTTAATTTTACTTTAACTAACTACTTTGAAAATGTTTAACAATTCTCATCTATATTTCAACCTTGGCTAAATCAATCAACGTAAATTTGTGGTTGTGATTTGTATCTACATCTTATAGATTATCATTTGGAAATTGAAATAAGCTGAAAATCTTACATGATCATATTTTTCTAGTAGCCTCCTCTCTGTCTGTATACCTACACTATCAATATCAGTACCAGTGCTTTGAGTTTGTATTGTCTTAGATACAGTCACTTCTTCTTCTTCATGTTTCTTATTATCACTAATATATGTACGTTTCTTATACTTTTTGGCAGATCTTGTTTGGGGTGGGGCTGGTGTTTTCAAACGTTGCATATCATCAACTGATATGGATGAGGAGCGTGTATCATCAGTAGTAGCATCAGATGGTGTCGGTGATCCAGGTCTTTCTACTGGACTTCTAGCAGACTGGCTTCTAAGAAATATTTTATTGAACATTGTAAACAATTCTTTCTATTACATTTTTTTATTAGATACAAGATGATTCGAATTAAAATTTGTCTTTTATTTCATTCAAAACACATTTTTGATCACTGATGTGACTGGATAAATAACCATTCTTCAATTTATAAGATATAAAAATTCTGACATACCTTTGAGGTTTCCTTACAACTGTATCACTGTCATCGTAATACTGAAAATATTAATAAAATTGCAAATTAATAACTAAGCAAAATATGAAATTCAACACAATATTCTTTTTGAGGGGTGACAGTCGGGAGGGATAATTGTGGCAAATGTATCTTAATGTGAATAAGATAAAACAATGATTATTATCAATACTGTCTCAATTAACCATACCAGCACAGGCCCAATGGGTGTTAAGGGACGGACCTGAAATTCCTGGAAAGAATCCTGTTTACAAACCGTAGCATCTGACGTTGTCAAAGTCAGAGAGTATACCGTACAGTGTAGGGGCCTCCCCAAGAAAACTCTGAAAACTTGATGGCTGAAAACGCATTTTCCTGCTATTCCAGTCTGAGAATACAGCAAATTTAATGTGGTTCAATATAGCCTTCTAAAAAAAAACATTCAATCATTAAGTCCATGGAGCAAGCCGCCAGTTGTTGCTGGATATGGGGAACTCTTCTCCAGAGAAAATTTAAGTGCTGCAGATGCGTTTTTCTGCTATTCTAGCCATGAGACAAGCAGTTTTAAAGTTGCCCAATGGTTTTGCAACCGAAATACCCGTATATGTCTTCCTGAATTCTAATCACACAAAATAATAATCATCCAAAAAATGTCTTACAAAACAGTTTGGCTCCAGACAAATTATTTTAATCCGTAATTAATCAAGTCAAAATTCACGGGAATTCAATTAAAAGAAAAGTAAAATTAGTGTTTTATTAGATTTCGGGAACAGAAAATAAAATAAGTTTTATGAGACTTTATTTTCCGACACTTTACCTGTCTCCCTGTATATGCTTCTAACTCATGGAATACTCAATGGCTAGTTAAATGACTTAAACCGAGCTCTATTATATGACAATATAATGTAACAATAACCTGTAACATACTGGACTAAGTAAGTCACTTGATTTTTTTTCTCTTGAAAAGCCACTGCACATTGAAGAGACAATACAAGGAATAAATAGCTTACTGAAAGTTGTGTGTTGAAGATCTTTCTACCATTTATATCATAACTATATTTGGCTGTATGTGGTCTTCTACTTTCCTGTTAGCATGTAATAATATTAATATATCTATACTATTACATAAATCAATATATTAATAAAAACATTAATTCTATTTTCACTTTGTATAGCAATAAATAACTCTTTCTACAATAAGCAACAATGTATAAATTAATTTGTTCACCACTAATGCTAAAAAGCCATCATTAAATCTATTAAATAACTATCACAGTATTTGGGGCAAAAAGCATATTAAATAGTAAGCAAGCACACATCTTCCACATGAGGCACCAGGGGCCTATTTCACGAAATTTTAACTAAGATAAGATCCCAATTTTAGTAATTTGATTGGATAATATTAGATTGATTTTAGTGCTTAGCCAATCAAAATTGAAGTATCTACTAAAATTGGATTTTATCTTAAGTTAAAATTTTGTGAAACAGGGCCCCGGTGTCAAATAATAGATACTGTAACTGGGAACCATTTCGATACAATTTTTTGGAGGATGGAACACAAATAGACAGAGAAATAAGTGACATAACAATTCTTGGTTGTGCTACATTAATATTGTGATAGAATTAATCCATATTTAATTCAGAGGTGCAATTAGATTTACATATAACAACTACTGAAGAGTGTACCTTATTTATATGATCAGCTGACCTATGAACTTTTACCAGTAGTAGGTTTCCCTGTGTTCCACTCTATACAAATAACAGCATGCAAAGTGAAGTAAAGCCATTAGTGAAATAAAAATACATTACCAACAAACAGTGCTATAATATCAACTAAATCTAGAAGAGTTGTGTTTGATTTAAAATGATTTGCCTACTAACAAATTGAAATGCACAATAATATTGCCACCCACATAATTCATTAACAGTTTTATCCATCACTGGCAAAATTTCTAATCACAATATATATAAAATTATGCTTCATAAAAATGACAATGAAAATATAAGAAACGAATGTTAAGCTAAGATGAACTTTTACTACTGTTATTTTTTGTTGAAAACTAAGACTAAAGGATAGATGCATGGAGTAGTTATTATAGGAACTAAAATGATAGATGAAGTAACTAAATTTCTGTCCGAGCACATTGAGCTTGCCTATTTGAAAATGTAGTTTTGCCTACGTGTAAATGTGACCTAGCTACATATTATGTAAAGCTTTATACATCTAATTCAAATATCTACACAACAAAATATATGTTTTTCAAACAATTAAATACAATACACACAGATTTACATATCATATAGAAGTGTAACAAAATATGGCAATTCCAACAAGAAATAAATGTAAAAACAGGACAAATATTTCAACAATCATTCATGCAGATATGAAGATTTTATAAATTTTACTAAGTCTATATTTGTACGGTACCTCAAAAGATCTTGGTGCAGTTTGCGGTCTAGGAGATCGGGCTGAATCAAGAGATTCAACTGTTTCCTGAAATAGTAGTATCACCGTGCAATATGGGTATGTTAGTAAAAGACAGGGAGAAATTTTATTCAAATTCAAATATGGTTCAATAAGCACAATGCATGGGAAATACATTTTGCAAAAGGGAATGGGGAGTGATGATTATTTTAAAATCAAAACAGAATGGTTGATTAAAGATGAAAAATCTTTTAACTGTAAAAAAAAATGGATGGGAAAAAAGATAGACTGAAAACTAAAGATAGGGTTGAAATAAGATAATATAAGATTTAAGTCGACTGCTTATATAGAATACAGGTGAAGAAATTGTTATCATTATTAAATACATGCAGGGTGGATGCAGTGATTCATACACACAGTGAAACCTGGCTTGCACATATCACCTGTTGCACGGGATGTCATAAAAGGACTGAGAAAGGTACCTAAATTTTGTGCTAAATATTTATATGAAAATCATACATTGGGGTGTTTTTGCATATATTATAATCTAATTCTTTTTTTCAAATTTGCATGAAAGTCATATATACTATTCAAAAAAAGTAGGGGATATTTTTTGGGGGGGGGCATAATACTAAAATATGCAAATGACTACGAAAGTCACTATAGAACCTAACAGAAGAAACATTTCCAGTTACATGAGACGCCCAAACGCACCAATAGCTACCGCATGGAATGCAGGTGATGCTTGGGATCATCATGGGGGTCCAACCCAAGATTTGCACGACTCTGACTATGAATGTTACAGTCATTGTGGCATTGAATTCCAGGGTCGAAACATCAGTTTAATTGTTTTAGTGACCAGAAAACAAATTTTGATATGCGTCGGCTTACCCAAAATGAAAGGTTACGTGCCCTTGGCATGCTACAGATCGGCACAACACAGGCGGTTGTGGCGCGGACGATGAATGTTTCTCAGTCTGTCATAAGCAGGCTATGGTCCAGATACCGTGATACACAATCTGTACAGGACAGACCACGCTCAGGTCGACCAAGGGCGACAACTCAAGCCCAGGATCGATTTATCCGTACCTTGGCCTTGAGAAATCGTGTCATCACACCAAACCAGATCTGCGCTCATCTTCAAACAGACACTGGTGTTTGAGTGAGTGGCCAGACGATTCGGAATCGACTGCATAGGGGTCACCTTCGCGCCCGACGTCCTCGCGTGATCCCTTGTTTGAGAGATCATCACATTCAGGCAAGACGTCGTTGGTGTAGGGATCGTCAACACTGGGGTAATCGACGCTGGGGCAATGTGATGTTTTCAGATGAGTCAAGGTTCACTGTTGATTTTTTGGACAGACGTAGGAGGGTGTGGCGTCGTCGAAACGAGCGCTTCCAAGACGTTAACATCATGAGACATGATCGATTTGGGGGTGGTTCTGTTATGGTGTGGGGAGGCATCACTGTTGCTGGAAGAACGGCTTTACATGTTGTTGCAGGGCGTGTTACAGGCCAGTACTACACAATATCTTGGCAGTCCATGTTGTGCCTTTCGCACGACGTCATGGCCGCCGTTTCATCTTCCAGGATGACAACACAAGATGTCACAGGGCCAGGATCGTTACAGGTTACCTCCAACAACAGAGCATCACCACATTACCTTAGCCAGCACTCTCCCCCATTGAGCATGTCTGGGACATGCTTGGACAGAGGTTACGTCAACGTCAACAACGTCCTGCCAATGTCCAAGAACTTGCTGCTGCGTTGCAACAGGAATGGGACAATCTGGACCAAAATGACCTTAGACGTCTCATTAGGAGTATGTCACGTCGGATCAATGCTAGTTTGGCAAACAGAGGAGGATTTACCCGTTACTGACTTTGTTGTGATGCTGTGGTAACTTTGCTGTTTGACCCCGGGTATCATTTTACCCTTATAATGGTCAGTCTGTGCCTTACTTAGTCTAACGATCATTTGGAATAAATCGATGAATGTGAACTTCATTTCATTTTGTCATTTGTTTCTTCGTCAGTTTCATTAGGTGACTTTAATAACACTTAAAAATCAAATATCCCCTACTTTTTTTGAAAAGTATATATATATATATATGTCTGCATGAGTAATGTTTGGAAATTTGATCACAGTTGATTAGTTAAATTTGGCCTTGCTTCAAACCTCCAACCACAAATAAGTTCAACTAAAAACAATTGTGTGTAATATTTGTTACACTCTAGATAATCAATGATTGTTACAAGTTTATTTCAGCCAACAATAATTATTATCATAAAAAAGAATACTGGATTTCTTTATTATGTCAGCCTTTGAAAATACATGCAAAATAAGTTTCACTGTAGGTATGAATTATTTTTTGGAAATTTTATTATCATTAATATAATTAGACATTAAATAAATCTTACAGTAGCCACCAGTAATTTAGCTGCAGCATTAACTAATCTATCTGCTTCCTTCCTAGTTGTAGGATCATGTGTTTGCTTTCTTGATTGACTCCAGCTACTCTTACTTCTGAGAATAAATACATAGATCTACAAATGTATTAACACTACATGCTTCAAAAAGTTAATCATTTTCATTACAGAACTGTTATCTAAAATATCTTCGATCCGTATGACTTACAGTGCCCACCTCCCTCCAAAACCAAAATGATAGGCTGGCACTGCCAGGCAGGATACGCCCACATTTTCGAGAGATGGATAGAGAACAAGCAATACCGAAAGTGACTTTTCCTACATCATTAAGTCCTGTATTTCATACTGTATTGGGAGCAGCCATTTAGTTGGTCAGTTCCAGTCTGATATTCATGAAATTCGAAGCCGACAATGATTATGGTGTGACGGTACACAACCTAGAAATGTGACTTTTCATCAAAATTGGATAAGAATTGTGACCTGTAGAGAGTCCACAACCATGATATACCATATTTTTACACTATTCGCATACAAACGGCGACCATTTCGTCCGGCAATTTTGGTACGATTTTCACGAAATTCGAACTCGATCTTTCTTACGGTGCAACAGTAATATAATCAGAGTTTTTTTTTAAATCAGATAATAATTGTTCGAGAGATAGACAGAGAGCAAGCAATACCGAAAGTGACTTTTCCTACAATCAAAGGCCATAATTCATTAAATTACAATTTGATATGCGCAAATATCGAAAAGAATAAAGATCCTTAGGTTATAAACAAGCATTTCAGGTTTCATCAAAATCGAATTAAAATTGTCACCTCTACAGGGTCCACAACTTTGACATACCATATTTTTACACTGTTCGCGTATAAACGGCGGCCATTTTTTCTGGCAATTATGGTCCAATTTTCTCGAAATTCGAACTCAACCTTCCGTAGGGTGTAACGGTGATAGAGTCAAACGTTTTTTCAAATCGGATAATAATTGTGACCTCCAGAGGGACCATAGGCGATTTTTCGGACAATCAGGGGCCATAATTCAGGAAGTTACGATCCGATATGCGCAAATAACGAAAGGAACCAAGATCTTTGGGTTATAACCATGCATTTCAAGTTTCATCAAAATCGAATTAAAATTGTGACCTCTACAGGGTCCAAAACCATGATATACAATTTTTTAACAGTATTCGCGTACAAACGGCGGCCATTTTGTATGGCAATTTTGGTCCGATTTTCCCGAAATTCTACTCAACCTTCCTTAGGGTGTAACTGTGATATAATCAAACGGTTTTTTAAATCAGATAATAATTGTGACCCCCAGAAGGACCACAAGCTAAAAAGGGTGATTTTTCGGACAATCAGGGGCCATAATTCAGGAAATTACATTCCGATAGGCGCAAATATCGAAAGGAACCAAGATCTTTGGGTTATAAACATGCATGTCAAGTTTCATCAAAATCAGTTCAAAATTGTGACCTCTATAGGGTCCACAAGCTAAAAACGTGATTTTTCGTACAATCAGGGGCCATAAATGTGGGCGTATAAAAATGATCAGAAACATAAATCCTGCAAGGCTATTCTCACGGATTCCTCAATTCAACTTTTCTGAAAATGTGAAGTTTCTTGCACCTTAAACAAGACATGATTTTAAATGCACAATCTGTTTTAAAATACATGTACCTACTTGCTAGTTAACAAGTTGATAACAATTGCATGAATAAACCTTTGAAGAGTTTAATCATGTTATTTTTTGTGTTGTCAATATTCAAATGAAAAAAATCTAACAAGGGGTCCATAAATCACCAAGTTCATTAATCACTGTCTAATTTGTATAATGACTTGTAATCTACTATAGAAGTCATTGTTTCAATTTTATTGTAAGCCAATAGGTTGTGTGATGGATTAGGATTATTGATCATAATATTTTTAACTAGACTAATGACTTTCTATTTAGAGGCTTGTTTTATATATAGAAAATATACATACAGCTAGAAATATTACAACTACATTACATTCGAGAGCTCTGCTTTATAGAAGCATATAAAATATATGATTGTTCATCTTCTTTATTTTTCAGACAAGCAGACATTTAAGTAAATATGGACCTCATTTTATGACACAATTATACTCAGAACTCCTATGTAGCAGTACTCATCAATTGTTATAATTTCTGTTAATTCAGTATAGAACCTCTAGTTAATGTTCAATAAATGTATAATAGCCCCTACTCTTTTTAATTTACACAACAAAAAATCAAAGTTTTAAAATACTTCATCTTTTCTTGGTTAAATGCAACAAGAAGTTAGGAGAATAAATAACATTAGATTAGAAATAATTACCTTCGTTTACCAGATCTGATTGAACTACTACCTATGCTTGTTGTGGATCGTGGTATTAGGTGAGGTCTTGCAGAATATATATAAAAATATTCAGGTATCTTTGGGGTCTGAAATATACACAATAACATATATTTATGTTTATTCCTCCAAAAATATTATTCCTAGAAAAATAAATTTAAAAACAAATTTTCCTGAGGAGATGACAAAACCACCACCCTACCCCTAAGCCCATTTATCCATTTAATTATTAACTATTGTTTTGGCAAGTTGTGAACACCAAAAATTTGGGCTACTGCAATTATTGCATTCAAAAACTCAGCTCCATCTGTAAATACATCGCAGTACTCCAAGCATTTCTTAATATAGAATCTCTAGCATTATTAGATTAAAATATAGGATATTGCTTTGCAATAAAATATTGGTCTATAGTCTAGACTGAACACAGAGAATTAATGTCTCAAGTGACCTAACAAACATATCACTGTCTAATTTGTATAATGACTTGTAAAGTAATCCAGTCATTGTTTCAATAGAAATTTTATAAAACTATTTAGACTTAAATCATTAAAATAATCAGAATCATTATATTATCATTTAGTTTTATAAAAAGAAAATATACCAATAATGTTTCAAATCCATATGCCAATGCGACTGAAAACAACAACATGTATGCTAACATTTCCTTATGAAAGTACTAAACTAAAATCCAAATTTATAATCTTGGTCAAAATGGTAAAAATTATCAAACAGGAAGAATGCTGAATGAAAAAGAAACCAGACTGCTTTGATTGTTTCCTCTTAACAAACTTAAGTGGCTACATGTATTATTACCCCAACAAAATTACAAAACAATTTCTGTTCTTGAACCATGTGTGTGGTTATTGCTTCTAAACTTATTTGAACCAGATTTTTGCCTCGAGGAAACAAGGTTATGGGAGTTAAAAAGTACATGGGAAAAGTACTGGATTAAGTAATATTTAAAAAGTGCATGGGAAAAGTACTGGATTAAGTAATATTTAAAAAGTGCATGGGAAAAGAACTGGATTAAGTAATATCTAAATAGTGCATGGGAATAGTATTGAATCAAATAATCTCATTGAATTTGTCAATTTCTTGCCTGGATTTAAGTTTTTGAGTTAATTTATTCATCACATGGTCACATGTAGCGTCACTAGTTGAAACAAGTTTCAGAACGGTAAACATGGGCAACTGGCTTCAACTGACTGGAACTAGTTGTTTTGAGTTGTAAGTGGTGCTCAGGTCAACCTTTTTCAGTTGCATTCAGTTGAAGTCAGTTGCTTCCTGTTGCCGAAACGCCAGTCGCTCGAGATCTCAGTTATAAGGTCAGCATAAGCCCCCTAAATTCATAAACTAGCAGTGAATAAAATTAACATAGAATATAGCCTGTGATAAAGACTTGGGGAATTTGTTGGAGAATTGAATGTCCAATCATTACAAAAATTGTTACTTACATAATATAACACAAGAAATTATTGTGAACAAAATGTGTGTTAAATGTGAAACATGCTTCATTACTTGCAATAGGATTTTCTGGTCAATATTATCTAATCAAAAAAATTGGGTATACACCATTAATACATTTCTATTAAAGATGCATTATGTAATAGATAAAGAGCAGACATTTCTCACTATAATACTATAGTTAATAAAAATAGGTAATGAAAAGAGAATTTGTTGAAAATTTCAGTCAAATTGTTTCATTCTCAGCAGTTATTGCTGTGAGAAGAATAGTTTATTCTCGACTGACATTGCTACTGTTGTTTCGACAATAAGAAAAGTTTCGATTATCCACTTTTTAATTAAATCATTAGATTTTAACTAACAATCTTGTTTAAATCTGTTGAAAATCAAAAGCAACTGATGTTCTAAAATGTTTAAATAAATGTCTCATTAATGATTTATATAACATTTGACGCCAAACGATAGATCTGCATTAGGCAAATTTAGTTCTAACATAATACATCTTTAATATTCTGTTTTCACATAACCATATTTTGTGCAGTGATGGTGATGTGTTCTTGTACCAATTGAAAGTTGTTGATAATAAAGATCACAAAATTATATGATGCAAATATCAATCATTATCAAAGATAGGTTGCCAGGCAACGAAACATACGCCCACAGCAGCTAAATCGTCCGGGCAGTCAACAAGGGTTGTCGCATATTTTTACTTTTTTCGGTAATGAAACATTTGTAATACTCTAAAAACTGATTAAGAGTAACAGCTCATTATGTAATTATCAGAAAATCATTAGAATTTGATTGCTTTTTATAAAATTTTACCCCACGCTAACAATTGAATTAGTATATATACATGAAACATTTAAAATCATGGATTTAGCTGTTCAGTTATCAAAATTCATTGAAAATCAATATACTTGTTCGTTTCAACGCCTTAAACTCTGTGTATCAATCTGAAGTCAATCAGATGATAAGTTTGGCCTTTAAAGCATCCACAAGATTTTTTGAAGTGATCAAGGGCCATAACTCTGGCACTAATTATCGGAAATCGCTGAAAATCAATAGGCTTCTTCGTCTCATGACCTTAAACACTGTGTATAAATTTAAAGCCAATCGGATATTAAGTTTGGCCTCTAGAGCGTCCACAAGATTTTTTGAAGTGATCAAGGGCCATAACTCTGGTAGTTATTATCGGAAATCGCTGAAAAACAATAGGCTTCTTGGTCTCATGACCTTAAACACTGTGTATAAATTTAAAGTCAATCGGATATTAACTTTAGCCTCTAGAGCGTCCACAAGATTTTTTGAAGTGATCAAGGACCATAACTCTGGCACTAATTATCGGAAATCGCTGAAAATTGATAGGCTTCTTCGTCTCATGACCGTAAACACTGTGTATAAATTTAAAGTCAATCGGATATTAACTTTGGCCTCTATAGCGTCCACAAGATTTTTTGAAGTGATCAAGGGCCATAACTCTGGCACTAATTATCGGAAATCGATGAAAATCAATAGGCTTCTTCGTCTCATGATCTTAAACACTGTGTATAAATTTAAAGCCAATCGGATATTAAGTTTGGCCTCTAGAGCGTCCACAAGATTTTTTGAAGTGATCAAGGGCCATAACTCTGGTAGTTATTATCGGAAATCGCTGAAAAACAATAGGCTTCTTGGTCTCATGACCTTAAACACTGTGTATAAATTTAAAGTCAATCGGATATTAACTTTAGCCTCTAGAGCGTCCACAAGATTTTTTGAAGTGATCAAGGACCATAACTCTGGCACTAATTATCGGAAATCGCTGAAAATCAATAGGCTTCTTCGTCTCATGACCTTAAACACTGTGTATAAATTTAAAGCCAATCGGATATTAAGTTTGGCCTCTATAGCGTCCACAAGATTTTTTGAAGTGATCAAGGGCCATAACTCTGGCACTAATTATCGGAAATCGATGAAAATCAATAGGCTTCTTCGTCTCATGACCTTAAACACTGTGTATAAATTTAAAGCCAATCGGATATTAAGTTTGGCCTCTAGAGCGTCCACAAGATTTTTTGAAGTGATCAAGGGCCATAACTCTGGTAGTTATTATCGGAAATCGCTGAAAAACAATAGGCTTCTTGGTCTCATGACCTTAAACACTGTGTATAAATTTAAAGTCAATCGGATATTAACTTTAGCCTCTAGAGCGTCCACAAGCAATTGTGGACGCCGGACCGACGGACGGACGGACGGACCGACGGACGGACGGGGGCGACGACAATATACGACCACATTTCAATGTGGGCGTATAAAAAGGTCTAAAGTCTGTCTTTGGAAAAAATTAGTAATAAACATTAAAATCACATGGCAGGTTGCACTTATTAACTTCGATAGCGGAATATGCATATTCATTTCTGATGCAGACATATTTTCTATTCATGTTATTTATTTTGTTTTTTGAATCCTGGTTTAGTTGTGGCTAAATCAGTAAATGCCAATCTTTAAAAATTTCTATGACAAAAGCATATATTAAATGACACTCATATACAATCGATATTCTTAGCAAATTCCCCATTAATATTAAACTAGTAGTTAATGCAAAACATCTAAAGAAACACTTCACTAAAAACTAAACTACAACAAACAGTGAAATACAGTACACAGTGAAACTACCTTCTTGTTTTTAGATTTGGCTGATTTATTTCTCTTTGTTAAAAGAGGTAAGGCTGGATCGGTGAGCTTTATTATAAATAAAATATAAACATAAAATATAGCAAATCACCTTTTTAAAGAGTTCACTTCAAAAATAAATCATCTTGCATAGTTAATAAGAATAACTATTTTGAATATTTTAAAACACAGTAATTGTACAAATTTTACTGTGTTTTAACTTTAACACAATTTCCAAAATCAAAATAAGCTTTTATCCTATTTTAAAAGTGAATTCTAAATTCTTCATTTATTCATGCAAATATATAAATTCCATTCATTCTATTAAAAACATCATGCTTTAAATATGGTGAAGTGATACTAAAAATTTCTTGTTCTACAGAAATCATAAAATAGATTTCTATTTAGTCTAATCAACACATACATAATTTGCATTCCAAATAATATATCATGCAGATTAATTATTCAATAACGTAGCAAGTAATTTGTAAACTAGGGTGGTCAGTTTGGAATAACTGAAGTGAAAATTGTACATGCTTGTTTACAGGGATACTCTTTTGAAAATAATTTGACACCCTGACTCCATTCAGTGCCCTGCCAAGAAAATTTGGATATTTTATTTTTGCTTAGTATTAGACATTTGAGAGATAGAGGGGGGAGGCCTTGATCACATCTATAGTATTTGCTGGCCTATGGATGGTCAAATGGGAAAAAGACTAATAACCTACTGCAAACAGGTGGTACATGTATAGCCCCAAGAAATTGAGAGAGTATCTTGTCAGTTCTCGAAATTTCATATATCATTATGAAACATTTCAAAATAAAAAACTTGAGAATGGTAAGACATTTGAGGTCTGTACAGCTGTAAGCAATGATTTTTTTTTACAATAAGACTAATATTGCTATATATGGTAAAGAAATGTATCACATATATATATAGAAGTCAGTTGGTGAATGTTTAATCCTATCAGTTCAATATAGTATGGATAAGTCATGCCCTATTCAATATCATCAATTCAAAGACATGTATTTAATGTAAACATGTATATAATTATCACCAAAAATATGGAGAATAACCATTTCAAAATGTGTACTCTAAACAAACAGTGATATAAGAATATTACATATCCTGAGCTCCAATGTTTATTCATGATTCAATTCTTTTATGTGAATATTATAGACATACAGTACAAAATAATTGATTTTAAGTTATCTTTTATAGCTGGTCTATTTGTTGCCTTGAGTGAATTTAAAGTTACTTGTCCTTATACTTTATGTTTAAGCAAGTTGATTTCTAATAATAGTATATTTGTGTAAACCAGAAACTGGGCACCATTAATAATCAATACAGGTTTATCGATAATTGATGTACAGTTAGGTTTAAACTCACCAGAAAATGATAGTTTGTCATGTGCCTTTTGATCTTTCTTTTGACATGTGCCTCCCTAGGTCCACTATTTTGCTACAATATAGAATAATAAATATTTCATTAAAATTATATCAATGCAGTAATCTACAATATAATTTATACTCTCTTTCTAAATTTTGAACTAAATTGTGAGTAGAGTTGAGAAGATGTGAGATACATTTACAGAGTAAAATGTTCAAAAACCATTGGTAAATTTGAGGACTATAATCATTACAGATTGCAGGGCATATTGGACACAGACAGCCAGTCTGCAGTGGGTAATTATTTAGGGTTGGTAGTTTTCTTTTAGCACTGGCCTTCATTTGTTTAATATCTTGTGGGGATTTATTTATATTCTGTGCAGTTTCTACCTAATTCTGACGTCATTTATGCCACAAAAATACTGGATATGCCACGAAAATACTGGAAATTAAGTATGTTGAACAATATTGCATTGGTATAAATATTTGTTCTGTTTTTCATCTGAAAAATCTGTGAAGTTAAAATTTTAAACAAATTAAAACTTGTATTTTGATGTGCTTACATTTTTAACATTTTTACAAGTATTGCTTGAGTTTGTTTTCAGTAACTACCGGTACATGTATAACATGCAATCTTAATATTTTGAGATCTGCACTTTTGGGAATTCTTTTTATTTACAATCCTAAAATATTTATTGCGTCAATCACTGTGATGTGGAAGCTGGATTTATTAACAGGGCCTAAAATAACGTGCCTTGGAGCACGAACGTGCTTCGAAAATAGGAAAACCGTGCTCTGAAAAAGTTTAGTTTCTTCTTGTGGTGTGGTCAGTTGCACAGATCAGATCAGATCACCTCGGTCCTCAGGTGAGTCGAGTGAGCAGCAGAGCGCCAGCAGCATCAACTTACTAGTCAGAATGCATAGTAAATCTAGTCGGAACAGAGATGACGTCATTGACATGTGGGTTTTGTTTTAATTTGATTGAATAATTGACATCACTTGCAAATAAATAATACTAATTGATCGTCCATTTCAGGTAATTAATTTTCATTGTAAACAAGTACTTGTGTTAATGATAGGATTCATATCATGGGATTTGAGTTTTGATGTAAGAATGGTAGAAATTGAATTACAGTTCTGTATTATCGTAAGGAAAGTGGTGTGTTGTCTTCCTAGTGCTTAGTTTTCATGCAAAATAAGCTGCTCGCGACAAAATAAATTCCTATGTAAACTGCACCAGAATAGTCCACAGATACCGGTTTCAAGCTCAAACAGGCGATCGTCTTTGCCGACCATGGCTACGCGGACTTTAAATCCGTGCTCTGAGAATTTAATCTTATTTTAGGCCCTGTTTATTAATCTAAAATTCACCTACATGTATGGGTGGAAACACCAGCTTAATAAAAATTAAATATTAATACATTCTTTCAACACAACTGTGAAATACTGGATTACATTTACTGAAGTACCAGTACAAACTATAATTCACACTAACAACTGTAATTGTTGATAGCCATGTTGTTTCTGGTATCATAGGACAAAAATGGCAATATTATCAGGTCATTTTGACATTTCCAATCAATTACATGAACTTTAATTGATTGTATTAGATCTACAGTGACATTCGAAATATTCAAACAACCCCCCCCCCCCCCGCCCCAAAACATTGTGATTTTTAATATTAATATCTAGACAATGTTATAGAAGATATGAATTATAATTTTACATAATATTACTCTTGAGGAGTAAATAGGCATTATGTAAGAAACAGAAAGTGTAATATCAAAAAGCAGAAACAGATTGATTATTGAAACAACCAACGTCCATAATACTCCATAACCATGTGTTACAGACAGGTATTCACCTTACATATAATTATAGGCTGTTATTGATAATCCTTACAGGATTAACCTTATTGACAATAGTAATTACATTACTACAAAATATACCCATTGTTGACATTATTTAGTTAATCTACACCACGTATACTGTAATTAAGAATGCTAATTAAAATATGTAGGTCCGAAAAAATAACAGATGTTCAACATGTAGTACATCTGTGTTCAATTATTGCAAGCATTGACAATCAAATCCAATACAAATTTATAAAACAAAAGAACTGTTACAATCAAAAACTGTTTCAATGGCATTTAGTAATTGAACTGGAGTATACAGGTCACAATTCTATGAAATCAACCATTAGATAGTTTTTTTTTTTCTGACACTATTTATTCAATAAATATTTTACATAATATAAAAGTACACTATATGATTGTGGGATCTGAAAACAAGCCGGGGCTTATATAAATTCATCTCCCGAGGACATTATTTACAATAAAATATAAATACATTGTATAAGATTATAATCATAAAAAAAACAAATTGGTATAGAATTACAAAGTAAATGGTTTTACTCTCATTTGATTAATTTAAAAGGTGTTATTGGATACAATATAAATCAGTTAAGGTACGTAATGTAGTAGAAATGTGGTGTGGTTAGCGAAAGGATTATCCGATGTTCATAGCACGGAAAGGGTAAGCGAAACTCTGGTTGTGGTAGTAGGAGAAAGAAAAATATTATTGAGATGGGTGGCGTCTGGCTATTAATATTAAGAAAAGGAAGGCAAAAAAGCAGTAAGTGTAACCAGCATGAAGCGATATGTAACATATATCTAGAAGGCGAGTAGAATCACATATGTACCCAGTAAGAATGATCAAACAGGGGACGGGTAAGTGAAATTTGTGGAGCACGGTTATTGTTTACTTAAATCTATTGGATTGGTTTATGAATAACTGAACTGTAGTGAAAATTTCCATGTTTGTCGACGAAGCGAGAAGGTTGTTTCCGTATAACAGCGTTCTAATCTCCCGGTGAGTACTTGGTAGTAATAGTATAGTTTCTTGTCTTGTTCTAGTAAAATTAGTGCAATATAATAAAAAATGTTCGCTGTCCTCAATAGTGTGACCGCAACTACAGGATGGATTGTTTGAAATGTGCATTAAAAACTTGTGATAGTTTAGAGTACTTTTTTGGCATCTTAGTCTTGTGTGAATGATTTGCAATCTTCTGTCTCCTAGATAGTAATGATTTGGGATCGATTCGTCGTTTTTTCGTAAATGATCTTTGAAGTGTTTCAATGATGAACTTTTCTTTATGTCGTCTGTTAGATTATTCCAGGATGAAATTGTAGAAGGAAGAAAGGACTGTTTATATATCGATGTTGATGCGAATATGTTTCGGTAGTGAGATTGGTTACGTGTAGCGTGAGAATTTAATGTAGAGACTTGGGGTGGTACGAGCAGTGAAAGGTAGTCGGGAGTTTGCTTATTGATCATCTTGTAGAAAACAATTAGTTTATGTCTGGAGCGTCGTTCTTTTAAAGAAATAAAACCGGATTCTTTGTATATAACGTTATGTGACGTTCCTCTAACAAGTCCAGTTACTGTTCGGAGGGCATCAAGTTGGAGTTTCTCAAGCGCATAAGTCTCATGACCTGTACAATTGTCCCATAGGACGTCTGCATAGTCAAACAGAGGAAGGATGAAAGACTTGTATATTATTTCGAGTGACTTTCTAGATAATCTGTATTTAAAACTTCGAAAATGGTCAATTGTTTTGTTAATTTTGGATATGATGTAGTTTAAGTGATTTGTCCAGGTGCATGATTTTTCAAGATAGACGCCTAAATGTTTGTGAGAAGAAACTTCAGACAGGGCAGTGTTGTTGAAAGTTAATTGAAAGGATGAAGGGTGTTTTTTTCTGGAGAAAGTAATACTAGTGGTTTTAGTGGGGTTAAATGCTACTTTCCAGGTAGAAGCCCATTTGCTAATGGTTGAAAGGTCGGTATTTAGAATCCGTTTAGATGAGGCGGGGTCTTCAATGACAAGATATAGGGAAGTGTCGTCTGCGAAAAGTCGTATGTTTGATTCTATATCATTAACAAGATCGTTTATGTAGGCAACGAATAGTAAAGGACCGAGAACTGATCCCTGCGGTACTCCTGTATGAACAATTGACGAGTTCGAAGATACTCCATCGATTACTACGCGCTGTTGTCTATTTGATAAATAACTTTCCAGGAGCGAGTGGATATTCCCACGAATACCAATAGCATGAAGTTTGGAAAGAAGACCTCGATGCCAGACTTTATCAAAGGCTTTGCTTATGTCGAAGTATACTGATCGGACTTCTTTGCCCTCGTCAAGAGCTTTACATATTTGGTCATATAGATCTAAAAGTTGGTAAACTGTGGAATCGTTCTTAATGAAACCAGATTGGAGTGGTGTTAGTATCTTAAAATCAAGAAAGAAGTTGTATATATATTTGTAGAGGCATCTTTCGAAAATTTTACCAATGCAGCTTAATAAGGAAATGGGACGGTAGTTATTAATGGACGATGGTGGACCATTCTTTAATATCGGCGTGATATGCGATTCTTTCCATTGATCAGGAAATACAGAGTTTTCTAAGAGAAAGTTAAACAGATTTGTGAGTGGATTTGCCAAACTGGAGCAACATGATTTAAGGACTTTGTGATTTATACAATCTGGCCCTGAAGCTTTATCAATAGAAAGTGACGCTATAATATCTTGGATTTCTGATTTTTTGAATATCGGTGTGTCTAGCTCAAAATCGTTTACCGGAATGTATGGTGGGTTGTCGCTTGGGTTTTCTACGTTAGACTGCGCAATAAAGTAATCATTTAGGGCATTAGCCTTTTCAACTGCGTCGTACAAGAGTTTGCCTTGTTCGTCTACAAGAGGGGGGATAAGACTTTTGTTCCTCTTAGAACTTAGAATATTTGTTTTTACTAGTTTCCACCATTTCTTTTCAGTAAAATGGTTTTCACTGATTTCTTGGTCTAGTTTTTGATAGAACTCCTTTTTTACTCTTCTAACTTCGCCGGTCACATAGTTCCGCTGGTGTCTAAAATTTGCCCAATCTATCGGCCTATTTGATCGCTTAGCTTTTTTGTGGAGACGATTTCGCTTCCGTATAATACGGCGAATGTGACCATTCATCCACGGGCAATCTTTTGGGCGCACAGTTATTTGTTTATGTGGTACATATAAATCAATACCTGATAAAATGACGCTAGAAATATTGTTTACTAAGATATTTGGGACTAGGCCCTTCTCAACGTATAATTGATTCCAGTTAAAATTATTATAAAACCGATTTATATTTACAATGTCCATACATTCATAGTTCCAGATTATGCGAGAATATGCACGATCGTGCGGTTTGTCTCTACATATTTGAATCTCGATTGGGCAGTGGTCACTCAAGCCGGCGTCGAGAACATTTGAGGAGGCGATATGATCTGGACAGGAAACTAGACATAGATCAAGAAGGCTTGATGAGTAGGGCGTTATACGTGTTGGGCTTGTGATGAGTTGTTGTAGATTTAATCTATTGGCCAAATCGAATATCTTACCAGTAGGATAACGTAATGTATCATAGTTAAAATCACCAAGAATAATACAATTCTTATTATCTTCCTTTGCTAAAGAAAAGCTTTCTTCTATGGCAGCCCAGTGTGCCACCGGAGAATTGGGCTTACGATAAAAAGAACCTATAAGAAAATTTCCAGTATTTAATCTAATTTCTGTCCAGATTGCTTCGACGCCATTTACGTGAAGATCGTGTCTTGGAATGAAATGAATGGAAGACCTGATGTAAATGGCCACGCCACCATAACCGTCGTCCCTGTTTAAGAGAATAGGCGAATGAAAACCTTGCAATGATATTTTCTCTGTGTTTGTGTTTTTACCTATCCAGGTTTCTGACAGTGTGATGATGTCAATACCCTCAAATTCAACCAAAAGATTGTCAACTTTATTTTCAAGACTACGAATATTCAGGTGAATAATTTTAATGTATCTTGGTCCTGGATTCTGATGGATGTCACCGCATATTATAAGCAGAAGTAGCATGGAACGAGAAGTGGAGAAGGAGGTGTTACCACAACGCGGAGTTCGCATACCCAGGGTGATCAAGTCATCTCTGAAATTGACGTAATCATTTCGCTTACCACTGAATAAGAAGAGTTTGATAAAAGTAATAAAAGTAGCAACATGATTTTTTGAGAGTATGATTTTTTGAGAGTATGATTGAATGAAATTAAGTACTTATCATTTATATGTAAACAATGTTTTGAAAGTAGGCGGTACATACAGATACATCGACAATGTAAATCAACATATATACAAAAATTATAGAAGCATAAAAGCTTTAACGGAAGCAAATATTTGTATATGTAAACAATGTTTAAAATGTATGTGGGGTATAATACAAAATGGGCATATTTCAAGTAATAAACATGAAACGTAGAAAACATATATACATTAGAGGTAGAGAGTAATATCTCGATTGTGTCTTGGATGAGCATCGGATCGTGATCAATATTCATATAATAGTGGGTAGTTTCAGTATAAGCCAGAATGGGTCATGGGTCACAATTATCTGAGTGACAAAGGTAGATGTGACCAGGGATATAAGCATTATGGTAATGATTGGTATATTATAGTCAAACATGCATAATAGTAATTTTAGGTATGCGGAGATGAATACCATATAGTAGTGTTAGGTATGTGGGGATACATGTATACTGATAGTGGTAAGTATGTAATGTAGGGACAACATAACTAGTAATTGTAGTTTCGGAGGGACTTATTATAGTAATGGTAGGTATGTAAGGGTACACACATTATAGTTAGTAGGGACACACACAATATAGTAATGGTAGGTATGTAGGCATACAGACACCGTAGTAATGGTGGGTATGTAGGGATACACAAGTCATAGTAATGGTGGGTATGTAGGAATACACACATCATAATAATGGTGGGTATGTAGGAATACACACATCATAATAATGGTGGGTATGTAGGGATACACACATCATAATAATGGTGGGTATGTAAGGATATACATATCATAGTAATGGTAGGTATGTAGGGATACACACTTCATAGTAATGGTGAGTATGTAGGGATACACACATCATAGTAATGGTAGGTATGTAAGGATAATCACATCAGAGTAATGGTGGATATGTAGGGATATACACATCGTGGTAATGGTGGGTATGTAGGGATACACACTTCATAGTAATGGTGGGTATGTAAGGATACAAACATTAGATAGTTCTTTGATACATTAATTTTAACCCCATGGACTTCAATAAGATTATACATTTTATTTTGCAGAAAAAATATTATTGTTAACCAAAGATTCAGTGGCTACTAATTTAGTTTACGGTACATAACGGTACATATACTGCAAGTTTACCCTGCCAAAAGTACATATTACTATATACTGCATGTATTCTTATTCCGGGATGTTTCAATAATAATCAGTAAACAAAATACATTAAAATTAAACATAAATGATGAAATACACAATCTCATTGGGGTCCTTGTTTTTAATGCCTATCTCATGCAATATTACTGGGTTAAGTACTTTAATAAAGTAAAACCAAAGTTATTTCTCTGTTTATAATATGCCATGACATATAGAGATACATCCAAATTACTTACTTTAACAGTAGTCATCTTTATCAGATAAATCCAAATCTATTACAAGTCCATTAAAAAAAAATTTTTTTCACAAAAGATACAAGCTTATTCTTTTTTCTTCTAATACAGCACCTTTTATCAATGTTATTTGAATTACTTTTGATCTAATTAATTTGGAAAGAAAAACAAGTAAATTGGTTTAATCTTCAAACAGATCAGTATATTTAATCTCTATGTATATCGACCAATCCCCTCCTAGTGACAGAGTCTACCTCACAATCACGATAACAACACTACAATATTGCTAGACACCATTGATTTCTTGATGCTGGGTAATAATCTATTCACACGCATAGATCAAGATAGTATATACACTGAGAAATTCACTTAGTATTTAATTTCTTTTAACTCTTGAGTTAGTTAGATATGAATAACAAGAAGTAGTAGTCAATAATAATGAAGAAACGAAGACCTCTTGTATTGTAATGATAATAAAACTTGTGCCTATCAACCACTCGTATTTTGTAATCTTGCCAACAGTTCAAACTATAATAACAGATCAATACCTACAAGCAATAAATATCTGACAAGCTTTCTATATCACTGAACATACCAAAAGAAAACACAATAATATACAATTTTACACGATCATAACCCAAATATGTGTATTAAATGATTTCCTGAATTATCAGATTTGTGGCTTTAATAATGTTTGCACATATGAACAAGTATTTTCTGGTCCAATTAAAGTTACAAATATATTAATCTTAATTCTTATAAGGAAATATTATTTGAACAAGTTGTAACATGATAATTATTCTTTCAACCATATCTTTTGAATAATTCAGTTTATATTATAAGAATTCTATGAACATATAATTTACACATAAAAGATCACATGTTGATAGATATATGTATGTTAATAAAACAGAAACCCTTTGATTAGTGTAATTCAGAAAACACATTTAATTGTGCAATAAATTGTACATTGTAAATACAATTTAACCTAATTGTAATACTGTTGAATCAGAATTTAGTGAGCATATAATATATAGTGGTTTCAAAATATTTCTGCTTTTAAAAGCTATTGGCAAAAGATTGGCAAAAGGTTTAATGTACCTATGATATAGCTTTATTGTAAAAGCAACAGGTGGCTTTTCTTCATACTTGTTGCTTCAAAGAGTAACTTGTCATGATCCAATGTAACAGTGATGGTCCGATAATCGGTTTCAATCAATGGCAGTAATTAGCCGATAAGTAACCATCCGAAGAATTCGGTATCAACCGATACTCAGCCATTTTGCCAATATGTGTTCAAATAAAGGACTCGGTAAATAACTCTAAAAGAGGGAATGGTACCAACTAACAATGACTACATCGATTATCATGACATACAAGACATTTTAATGTGTAATAGTTTTATATCCACCACTATCTGTAATGTACCAGTTTCAGCCGCTGTATATATTTGAAATCCGTAAAACCGATAGTAGCCATCGGACCATATTACTACAGTATGTATTTCTGACTTTAAGTAGTGACCCTGACATTGCCCAAAGTTACTTATTTTCACCCTTTATGTTCGGCTTATAAACAATAATCCAAAGTAAAGCGTCTTTGAGATGTGAGCAGCACCTTAATATTAGCAGACATTGCTAGGAAATTAATATAATATCCACTCATAAAATGTATCCATGAATTTAAGGCCATGAAAAATGGATACCTTATTGCCATGTGGTCCTATATAACATCCAATATCAGTTATAAAAATGCTATTTTATCAGTAGCTTAGGTTCTACATAAATGTACTAGAAAACACTTGAGATTAACTGTCGAATACAGTCGTGGCAGTTAGTCGACTACTTCAAAAGGATCTAGGTGAATGATTGATAAGCTTACAGTGTATACTTACAACAAGTTGAATAAAAGGAACTTAGAGGACTAATTTTAATATATTAGACAGATATGGTTTTTTAACATCCACTAAATGTAGGTCATTTCAAAACTAACATGGTTTAAGTTTAACAATGCACAAAAGGGTTAACATGGTTTTGAACAGAGGCTCTAAATTCAGTGGCCCCAGCTGCTGATATGATCAACATAAGCACATTTGCAAGTGCATGTAAATAGAATAAAATAATTACCTTACAGATTTTTGTTTGGTACCATACATGTATGTTGAAAATATATGACCAGGCATAGAGGCCACTCAATTAGGTCACCACTATGTCGGCCATCCACTGTAGGTATGTTGTATGTGAATTGTCATTTGTAAGATATAAGTTCCAGTAAATTAAAGATTGAAGAACCATTGTTAGTTATTGAAGAACCTAGTGGATATGGTGCACATTGGGGCAAGATCCTGGAAACCTTTCTTCAACAAGTCAAGCGGGTAGCCAACCCCGAACCAAGTGATCCCAAGTAAACTAGCAGAAATACTTAAGGTAACAGATTTATATTCAGAAGCTCATCTGTGGAGATGTGAAAATGGAAATAATCATTTCTCAGTTACCTTGACAAGGAAAAAAACCCAGCTGCTCTCAAGGACAACCCAAAATCTTCTAGTGGAAAGACAAGAGATCTTCTTAGATGCCAGAAGTTTAAGAAAGATGTGTCTTATTCAATTAAGAGAATACTTCAACTCAGATTAATTCTGTGACTGTAGGTCCTGTTGAAAAAGTGACGTATTCAACAAAAGACAGTGAGTCTCAAACGGAGAGCAGGAATACACCTGATAAAAATATTCAAGCAAAAACATTAGTGGCTGCAACCACAACCAAGTCCGTTGATGAGGGGCGTTCAAACAAAATGGGAAACATGGACAGAAACAACACCACAACCTGATACGAAATGAAATGAAATGAAATGACATGACATGGTGTTTAACGTCCTACTCTTCAGCTTCTGCATCTAACCTGGGCTAATGGAAGACGGACGGGCATACGCCAGTATACTATGCGGGAAATATTGCCCCGACAGCGGCACTACAGCCTATTCTGTATATCGAATCCCAACGGCCAAGGAATCTTTTACGTGCATGCCAATGTGTACACAGGACCTAAATTTTTCGTCCCATCCAAACAACTAGACAGCTGTCCTTGTCAGGCCCTCCATTCTGCATCACTGAAAAGGGGAAACCACGCCAAAAATTTGAGATGAACTTTCTCGGCCAATACAGAGATCGATCACCCGATCTCTAGGCTAGCGAGCCAGCCCCTTAGACACGTGATCCCCCCCAACCTGATACACCAATAATAGATTAAATTTTACAAAAAAGAAGTAGTTATTAATATGGTGAATTTGAGTATTAAATGAAGTGGATACATAAACCACATGCAGCAAATACATGGGTCTCAGAATATGATCTAGATGAGTATGGAAGATCATTGGACTGAAATAAACAAGCATAAGATTCCAGGACCATTTCCAAAGCCAAAACGTGACATATGAACTTTCAAAACCAGCAAGCCAGGCAGGCATCAGAATGTGTGAATGTGATGAAATTGTATATCCAAATGGTAAAAGATACAGAGCACTTGCTCAATTTCAAGATCCAGAAACTTTTATACAGTATTTCCAGATTAAAAAACATAGAACTAGAACATTGATTGAGTGCTTCACTGAGTGGGAATGGATAGAAAAAGTAATTAAAGAAGATCCAGAATTTTATCAAAGAATGACACATTACAGAGTTCCGGTTCCAAGGAAAGGTCTTAAGTTATGGACACAAATTGCTAGATAATTGAACTGTAAATACATGCAAACATGAATCATAGGGAATATTCTTGTGTTTCATTGCAGCAGTAGAGGGAAAATATACAGTTTATGATAGTCTCTAATGTTTTGTACATAATAATTTATTTTTATGAGTGTTGAGGTCGACACATGTGAAGGCGAGGCATATATATATATGACCATCAGGTATCGCATAAAGGCCAGTCATTTACTGACTTGGTAGCAGCTAAATACATGTACATGTAGGTCATCCAGTGTGCTGTAGGTATACATTGTATGTGAATTGTCATTTGTAAGATATAAGTTCCAGTAATTAAAAGATTGAAGAACCATTCCAGACTTGTTAGTTACTAAAGAACCTAGTGTTTATAAATATGTACTTCAAAATATTTTCCCACTTAAAATGACAAGCATAAAACTAAGTCTTAACCGTATTCATATTTAAAATTTATGGCACAGTAAATCTGTCAGTAGTGTAAATGAAATCAATAAATTAATCAGGGCTGCAGCACAGCTGCCTTTTCCATAAAATATTTACAAAACTTTATTCATTAATCTCTGATCTTACATGTAAAAGTATTGCTTAAACACAAACTTACCATCATAACAGATGGATCAACTCGATAACTATTTACTCCTGAAAGATCAAATCCATCTTCTAACCTTTTAACATCACAGTAATATTTCCTGAAAAATAAAATGCAAAATTATTTCAACTACTACTACTGTAGATAATTAGTTATTAAGGTCATACAAAAAAATGTTCTGGTTCTCAGACAATCCTTCCTAAAAAAATCAGACGTGGGTAGTCTCTTATCATCCATACAAATATTGTACGAATATTAGTCTGGAGGGGTCCTCAGAATTTGACGGAAAATAGGTCATTGTCTGGATTATCCAGTCTTTTAAGTTACCACGTACTGAATCTATCAAAACAGCTCGCTTGTCAACGATGGCACGCTTTAAAATTTTGTTTGTAAAGGTTTCAATTGAAATGGTAATTTTCTCTCGTCACGAATCAGACGTAATGCTTCTCACAATCTTCTTAATTCCTCATCGTCTCTATTTTGTTTCTAATAATAGATGTGCCAAGTGAACTGTGGGATATATTTCAACTACGCTTTATAGAATCTAGCAAAATCGGCCCGGCTTCATAAGATCTAGCACTTACCGATATTTTCATTGGATACTTAAGCCAATAGGTTCCATTGCGCATGCGTAACCAAATGTTTGGTTTTTTATGTGGTAGATTATCCAGTAATTTTCGTCAAAAATTGAGAACCGACCCAGACCCTCCGCGCGTTGAAGACTAGGAGGTTCTGGGTGACCGAGACTAAGACGTGGGAGGTTTTTTTTAGTTTTTGTGTTTTTATTTTGTCAGAGGATCAATTCTGGGTTAAATGTCTTCTAATAAACATTGTGTTTAAAATCGCAACATTTATCTAATTACCATGAAAGTATGATTATCCAGTTTCATAAATTTATGATTGTCAATAACATTTAACTGTATATTTCCAGAGTCATAGATTTACTTCCTTTTAACACAAGGAAACATGCCAGTATTTATGAGACGGTTTATATTTTTTGAAATAAAAACAGGTCATGTGTTTCTTTTTATATGCTCACAATGACTGTGAAGTTCCATTGATACCCAATTGACATAAGATGTTTTTTTTTTTTTTATTACATTAAAATTTAACGGCCAATACAATATAATTGTTATTATACATTGTAGCTAAGAACAAACACGTTCTTGTAGCTAATAATACAAAAATTGATCAAAGAGAGTCCTAGAATAAGTTAGAACCATCCACAATGGCTCGGGCAAGTAAGTTAAGTGGAACCATCTCTTTCAGGAACCATGCAGATCCAGTGCTACAACAAGTACAACATGTATATATCCATTGCTTTTAAATATTCTAAAATTCCAAAACCATTTCACCCAAATTTACATGGGTTGGTTGGTCCATGATACTAGTACATAGTGTACATGTATTAGTACTAAGTTCTATTACTTAAATTATTGGTTGTTTCATCCAATATTTATATAATAATAATTTTAAAAATAGGCTAATGTAATGACTAGCCTAATGAGTCTAGATCTATTAAATAAATTTTTTAATATTTTATTATCTACTCAAAGAAATTAAGCTGTGCAGTGGGCCTTTTCGACTTGAAAACTAACATTCCGCGCATTTTCATTAAATTGAGAATTCGCTATAGATAGTCCTACAGTATAACTTATAGCGAGACTATAGACATAGTTTTAATCCAGCAAACCTTGCACTCAATAAACAGGTGCACGACAGGTGGAATAAAGAAATTAACATAATAATACTTACAATTCTTTGGCAACAGATTTGACAATTGAGTCAGAAGAAGACATATCCCAAGAACAATACCCCTAAGAAAAAAATACCATAAACCTTAAAATTTATCTTAGACAATGGGCCTTAAAGTATATCATTAAAATTCATTTCATGCGACGATTCGATTAACTAGAAACCAAACAACAATTGTAAATAAAAGATCAAGTTTCGCGAATGCAAATAGTTCGAAAGAATACATACCTGTTTCAAACTACCACTGTCGATTTCTTCCTAATTACCATATGTCTAAACTAAGAAAACATTTCAAGGGTTAATTAAATACTTTTAAATTAAAAATAATTTTGAAGAAATATTTATAACGGTTGCTAATATTCGTTTCCAAGATAAACCCGATTCGTACGCAAAGAATCAAGGGACATCACTCGTGTAATTCTCGTTTCCGGTGCGGGAATTTAAACATGGCGGGTTTAAAAACACAGAATGCTATAACATTGAAAGGATCTACAAAACTTGTAACTGAATTCTTCAGTAAGTATCACTGTGCAGAATTAAAATACGTATGAATTTGCAGTATAAAATGCACTGTGTTTTAAGGTGGTATCTTCATTGTTTTAAAATGTATAGCCTATATTATGATCATTTTGAGGGGTTTGTTTTCATATTTATTTTGTTGGCCATTTTAATTTTTTCTTTATTTTGATATGAACATCTTGATAAATCTATGACAATAGGCGTTTTCTATCGACCACTGTTTAGCCAAATATCCTTCTTTAATGCCCATCTAATTCAAATCATTTACCGACACCAATTTCCAATCCTACAGGCCTCCCACAAAAATCGACAAATGACCAAATGTCGTGAAATAAGTCAAATCACCTCTTGGCTTGGTTACTTGGTATAGATAGACGTCTACAAACCCACACTATCACATGACATCTCCACTAAATTCAAATCAATTTGGCAGGTCGATGAAAATGTAGATATGATTAAATTGTCTTATTCACAGCCAAAATTGATTTAAGGCTTTGCACTTGTAAAATAAGCTTCAATTGCAAAATTTTCAACACATCTCATCACTTATTACATTGATCTAAGTACTTCTGTTACAAATATAGTGAAGAGTGGAACACTGAAATCTTATCATACAGTTTTATCTATTTTTTCAAAGTGACATGATATCAAGCGCATGTACTATTTCTAGTTCGGCGTCCATTTTAAGTTGGGCAGAAAATTCAGACGATCTTTGCTGACCGTGACGGACTTGACGTTAGTCCAGTTCACAAGTTTACCATCATTGGCCTGGCAAACTTTCAAGATCTTTCCAGTTCTGGACTTCTTCACTTGTTATTTCCCTGACGTTGGTACATCTGGTCTTGAAGATCTTACAATGGGTGCCAATTCACTATTTAGATTTACAGTGTCGTGGCGACGTAACGCTCGTTCCACTGAACTATGAAAAGATTCTGGCCGTGATGTGGTTCAACTGACTACAGACATTGCGGTGGCAATGAAGTAGAGGAGCATAGACAGCAAAGTTGTATTCCTATTCTGGCCAGAGCAAAAGTCGCAAAACAAATGTATATTATCCGAAGCCCCCTCAGAGTCATTCTCTTGTAAAAACTGAAACAGGTTAGACCCACTTTTCGCCATGCATTCATGCCAGGCATTGCATTTCTTGGTTTTGACATCATAAATTGTAAAATTGTAATTTGCCAATTGCCTCCTGTAAAACACCTCACATCGGTTCGATTTCGGCAAGTATTTTACCTGCTGTAGATCAAACGTAGCTAGTACAATACATGTAGATGGGTCCAGGTTCTCTTTCTTCAAAGAGTTCTTTGTTTTACGAACCTCTTTTTTTTTCACGTAATTCCGCACGCTTTTCGTCAGTGCCGGAATAGTACATGTAGGTCTCACACAGCCCACAAAAGTCCTTTTTAGGTTGGTGGAAGCCTAGATTCATTGATCTGAATACATTCTGATACGTAGTATAGTCACATGACAGTTCAGGATGTATCTTTTTGTACATTGTGTACATCAAGGATACGGTCAAGTTTGAGTTGAGGTACTCCTTCTTCATGTCCTTCCTACAGTAGTGTGATTCTGTACGAGGAAAGGAATCATAGTGTGGCGTCCTTGACTGTCAAGTTGCTCACCCATCCTTCCCGGTGCTCACTATCCATTACACCAGTCTCATCAACTTTACTGCAAATGGTCCGAACAATCTCTGTGAAATTCCTAGGGTATGTAAGAAAAGGGTTTGGTAAACGGGAATCCTTTCACCATCCTTGTCTGGCAAGTTATAGAGAACCTTTTTTGTCTGTCAGGATTTGTCCTTCCTAGCCGTAGGGCATTTATTGGTCGAGATGTGAGCGTGTACCCAGTTCCTTTGTTTCATAAGTTAAGCAATATTCCAAAACTCTTGGAAAAGTACCTCACGCCTTCCTTCCGAGATTTCGGCACACCACAAGGACCGTTTAGCGCACGCCTCGCCCTTGCACCGACCTTTCATCTCTGTCGGTGGCATTAATTTCTTTGATTTTTCTGACTCGTGCGGCAAACCTTTATTTCTATTATTCTTGACGTTCTTACGTTGTGCTAGTGTCCTCTCCACATTATCTCTTGTCTTTTGTCTCTTTCCTTCTATAGACTTCTACCGGGTACTCTTTCTCTAGATCTTGAGCTACGGGGACTCCTTGCGTGATCACTAGTTTGGCTACTCGCCGGTCACACACGAAACAACTATTCTCACTGATGAAATGATCCTCACAGACTAGACTCGTACATGATGCATTCAAGCATGATACCACTGGAACATTTGGGCTGGCTGCAGGAAGGAGCAGTTTGGTTTCTCTTGGCTGGTGGTTGAGTTTGTTCATGTAACAATGTTGAATTTGTTTACAAGCCGTGAAAGTGGTACCTTGTTGTCTTCTCCATCAGTGTTATTGTCCGACTCGAGCCAATGGGACATCGTCGTTGGAGTCAGTATCTGATACTACTGGTTCCATGTCGACAATATTCCCTGGAAAGGAAGAAGAAAGAACTTTTGTCAGCATCACACATACATATGATGGTGCATAGATAAAGGGATCACTAGCTTGTAATATTTTCTCACCTTCTGGTTCCATATTAATTGATGGTCAAGTTCCAGTGAGGGTATATTTTAAAGATAATGCAAAGTCACACACCTTTGTCGTTGATAGTTGCAAAGCTTGGACAGACGATGATGACGTCATAATATCATGTCTTACCTCACTGTACCTGTACGATTTCCTTTCAAATTATGCCGTCAACTAGAAAGAGTGGGTTAAATGAAGATAATACGCAGAGGTGATACTCAAGTTAAGGGAGTTATTGGCCAGTAACATTTTTGTCATCAAAGCAGACTTTTGTCGTCAATTTGAATGGAAGATTTAAATACTGCAGCATAAAAATTCGCCCCAAAACATCCAAATCTTCAAATTTAAAAATTTGACGATACCACTTTGTCTACCTAACGACGATATGTGCAGTACAATTTAGGGTCTGCTTAACTTTAAATTAAGGGAGTTATTTGGCCAGTAACATTTTTGTCATCAAATCATAACAAAGCCTGTTCAAAGGAAGGCCTTAGAAATCTGTTACTGTCACTGGAAGCAAGACGGGTGATATCGGTAGTGGTGGAGCCATTTTTACAATCCATCATAGGGCTTATGGATATCTACTAATTTATGTGACTCACAGTCATTTTTTGTCTGTCTGTTCACTGTTGGCAACTACGCTAGGGCTGTCCCGAGGGCCATGATGACCGAAATTTGATGTACATGTATATGGGTGGCTCGCACCAAGGAGTAACATAGACCTTTTGGCGAAGGCCTACTACTTCTGGTTTCGGTGTTACAGACACAAGATGCTAGTCAGGTAATAAAAATGAGTAAATGACAGATACTTTAGACATTGACTAAAAAGATATAGACGCAGACAAATACTTATAATTAGTAATTCAGCTTTATTTAAACAATTTTTAGTAAACTAAAAGTAGTCCATACAAATGTTATATGAATTTTTTGAAAAGAAATGGTTTGTTACTATAGAAGAACATTCAAAATATTAAGCTTTTTAAACTTACGTATGTACATGTACCTGTTTTAGAAAACAAGTTTACATTATCAATTGTATATTATTGTATTGCTCTAGTAAAATAATTTCGCTTGACATATTTAACCATAGAGCCATAACAGGTATTTTGACTATAGTACTCTTATCATTGATATTATGTCATAATTATGACCCTGATCAGAATTCCAGTTATCCAATAGTGTTGTCCCAGCCAGGTTCAAATACATGTATGGCCCAATCAGCCAGGTTCCAATCTGCTATCACCCTAGTCATGCACTCACCCACATGTATCTTGATTGAACTTTATTTAGCTTACAAATCACTGACATTTGTCCATAGTATTAATGTAATTTTGTCATCTAATAAATATAATATATGGTCTTATTATTGTTTTCAGATTATGGTATAAACAGTATATTATATCAAAGAGGCATTTATCCTCCAGAATCTTTTACCAGAGTTCAAGATTATGGTCTGACACTACTAGTATCAACAGATGAACAATTAAAAGAATACATTAATAACGTTATTACTCAAATTAGAGGTACATACATGTATGTCAAGAAAGCAATCTAAACCACAATCTCTAATAAAAACTTTATGATGCATATAAATATGTCCCACTCCAAAGTCAGATGTAATTATTGGGCTCTAGGACAATTCATCCCCAAGATTCGTTCCCGGACAATTGGTCCCATGACTATTAGTCCCCTAGGATTATTCGTCCCCTAGGACTATTCTTCCCCAGACAATTCGTCCCCATGGACAATTCACCCCCGGACAATTTGTTCCCTGACTATTCGTTCCCTAGGACAATTCATCCCCTAGGACAGTTTGTCCCTGGACGACAATAATGGTACATGTGGTTCCAATATCAAAAACTGTCCTGACTGTGCGGAATAGCTTTATTTAACGTCTGCTTACACTGATCTAATCTAATCTGGTAGTTTTAACATCTGCTTCCACAAAAGTGATATCGCCTACACTGAATTAATCTCTAGTGGCTTCGACAATTTTTCTGAGAGAGATGGGGTTTAATGTCCACTTGACACAAACTAGGTCATTTCGGGACTAACAAAAGGTTCAATTTTATTTCAATAATTCGCGTCTTCCTTTTGCAGTGGGAGGAAACCAGAGGACCTGGATAACACCCACAAAATTGGACAGGCTACCCTACTCGGGGGAAAATTGAAAAGATTGACTCCCCAAACCCACGCACACCCTACACCAACAGGTTTCAGAATTGGCAGGAAGGGGGGCTACTTATTTCTTCCTTCATCAGGCCTTCAAAACGAATAGTCCTAGGGGACGAATAGTCTTCGGGGACGAATTATCCGAGGAAGAATAGTCATAGGGGACGAATAGTACGGGGACGAATTGTCCATGTACGAATTGTCCGGGGACTTATAGTCCTTGGGGACGAATTGTCTGGGACCGAGTTGTCAGGGGACAATTTGTCCGGGGTTGAATTGTCCAGTACCCAATTATTGACACCTATGTTGTGAATAATTGATTAGTTTAATATATTTTATAGTTGTGAATAATTGATTGGTTTAATATATTTTATAGTTTAGGATTGTCCCTAATTTTTTCCGCATGTTTTGTAAGGGCATGACTATTACGCTGTGTTTTGCCACCATCTTTTCTGCTAAGTCGCCCATCCAATTTCTGTTGATGACAATGTTGACTTCTATAGTTCAGAGATAAAAGCCTTCAAAATTCTACTTATATCCAGTTTGTAATCAGTTCCTCTGAATCATATGTGAATACATATATAAGATAGATTTTAGTATAATACAGTTCATATTTGATTTCAACATAAAGAGTTTGAAACATGTATTAGTTTGTGTTGTTTTCAAGAATATACAGATGTAATGTCTATTACTGAAATTTCTCGCCTGAACTTTTTCTTCAACTTGGATAAATTTGAATCATTTCTTCAACTAGGAGACAAGTCTTTGGAACAACCAAATTAGGAAGTTGAGTTACATGTAAAAAGAAAATTGGTGTACACCAAATCAAGAAAGTTGGGTTGAAAAGAAAATTGGCGTACACCTGTTCGTCTGTTATAAACTGTTTCAATGGCATTTAGTAATTGAACTAGAGTATACAGGTCACAATTCTATGGAATACAAATACTGCTTATTACTGAGCGACGTTTCGCCTAGGCTTCTCTATTGTATTCCATAGAATTGTAACCTGTATCGTCTGTTATAGTTAAATATAAACATGTGAATTGAGCTTCCAAATTACCATGTATTTATTATTTCAGAATGGTTGATGAATATGACAGTGCAGAAACTAGTTGTTGTTGTTAAAAGTGTTCATACAAATGAAGTTATGGAAAGATGGCAATTTGATATTGAATGTGACAAAACAGTTACAGCTGATACGTATGTATTCATTTTAAAATCAACAAGTATTGGGTATAATATTTTTGTCTTATTATTCTGAAATGGGAAATTAATGCAAACAAAAATTCACTGTATTAATATTACATGGAAATATAACAATGTGATTTACAGTTTTATATTATTTATATATATAGGAAAAGAAATAAATCTGAGAAGGAAATAAAAGAAGGAATTAAGTCAGTTATACGACAGATAACAGCTTCTGTTACATTTTTACCTCTTCTTGAAACAGCGTGTAAGTATTTTGTATAAAGTCAGAAATTATGAATGAGAAAAGATTTTAGCACCAGTCATTATTACTCATTAATTCTAACAGGACTACTATCAAAATTTATTATTAAATAATGTTTATTAATCTTGTTTGATAGATACGATTTAATCTGGCAATATTTAATGTAACACATGAGAATGTTATTTTTACAGTCACAAAGGCATCACAAATCACACAGAATAAATTGTGTTTGACAGAATGGGAATCTTACAAATGACCATTTATGGTGTTTTTTAAAAACTTACACCATTGTTGTATTTTGTCATGAGTACCAGATTAGAAAACTTTAGATACCCTCACATTACCAACCTGAAACTAACAGATAGTTGCCAGAGGTGACACTTCTTCGTTCTACATGTGGGGTCGGACAACAAGACTTCATCATTGTTGACACTGTTCAGACGACTGGGCTTTGCCCGACTGTGTGCCATAATGGTGTACTGATTTGATTTTTATCCTTTGTGCCATAAAGTAAAGTTGTTATGGCCTTCGAGTCATGAGGGTGTTGTTGATTTTCTTGTGTTTGTAAATATCCAGCCAACCATCATGCCGAAATTCATATTTCAGCTAGATTATGATTTGCCAGTACTTCAAGTCAAATCTGTAGTGTTTTGCAGTATATATTGCCAACAGAGATTAATGAGACAGGGATAGGGAGACAACATTCATTTCTAGTGGTCTTTTTCTAACCTCAATTTACAAATTCAAAGTTTTCCTGCTCATGACCACAAGGAAATCTTTTTTCTATTTTTTTACTAACATCATTAGAATTTGGTTTACATGTGCATTGTACTTCATTTTGACTCACAATATTGTCATATGATTTCAGGTTCGTTTGATATATTGGTTTACACAGATAAAGATTTAGATGTACCAGAGAGTTGGGGAGAATCAGGACCTCATTTTGTTGTTAACTCGGAAGAAGTTCGATTACGTTCATTTACGACGACGATACATAAAGTAGATGCAATGGTTACTTATAAAAAAACTGACTGAAGCATTAATATGTGAAATAAATTGCTTTGCAAGTCCAGAATAGTTTTTCGTGCTCCAGATATGAATCTTTAAAGTATTGAAAATATTGAATGAAATTGTGGTAAATATGAGGTTGAGATGAATTTCAAATGGAGCCACGTGAGAAAAGTTGAGAATATGTGATCAGTGCTCATTACTTTTTTTTTTACCTCCCCTCATCAATTGTGTAAACTACCAAATTATATACCATATAATTTACCTGGGAAAAATTCCTAGGAATTACCTTTACATGTACTTGTTTCAATATGAATATACACATCTACATTTATGTTTGCTAATAGTGTCTTTTTTCTCCGCTTGTATGATTTCTTGAGATTTCATTTGACACCATATTTTTATTTGTGAAGAATTCAACATGTTTGTAAATATGTAAATAAAATATCTATATTTCTTATCAGATTGTATCTACTTGATAAAACTCCTTAAATGTTATAGTTGAATGCATTTTGACTTGCATCAGAAAAGGTGGTCTTATGATAAATAACACATACATGTATTAAATCCAAAATTAAAGCCTGATCAACCCTGTTATTATTTCAATTATTACTGTTGGCAAAAATGATATTGCTTGAAGTACGTCTTAACAGGCAAAGTAAGTTATCAGCCTTCCCTAATCCAGTTTTCACTTGCTGGAGGAAACCGTAATATTGTTAATATAAGTGCATGGGGACTGCACTACACACACACACAAACACAATATACATTGTTCGGACAAACAATAAATATATACATGTATATCAGATCCAGTGAAAGAATCTAGGGGCTAGTTGTACAGTCCTGGGCCTGTAGTGATGCAGACTTCACTGTAAATGAAAAAAGAACTAACATTGTATATTATTATTGTGAGTCATGATCACCTATGTCATGTGCTACATGAAGGGGTTAACTCCAGAACGAATCGCTAAAAGCGACTTGGGCCGTTCTCTCATGGCCCCAATGCTTTACACTAAATTTGAAACAAATCTGTTAACAACTATAGGCTCTATCGTGTTATTACGGTTAAAGGGAAGGGGTGGGGGATAAACGACAGGTTGTATTACGCTGTGACTACGATAAAAATACCCGAGATCTCGAGAAAATTTACACAGGATGGAAGATTCTCGAGAAAATTATTAGAGGATTTCGAGAAAGTATCGCAGGATCTCGAGGTCTTCCACAAAAATGAATTTAAACAAACCTAGTTATAGTTGTAAAATAACATTTATTGCATCAAATTTAACAAATAATTATTAACAAAATTATAGTACCGGTACATAATATATTAATATTTCATTACATACAAATATACAGTTATAATAGCATTATCCATAGTAGTATTGTGCAATACACCATTGACAGCAATTATTATTTAAAACGCTGTGATAATTTAAAATTCCGATGATAAATTGTCTTCCAGACACGCATGCTACTGTCTGTACAGTGATATTCTTGAACATCTGTTTATCACAAATTTTTGTAAGCATAAATAATTTTTGAGGTACACTCTCTTTGTAAATACCACACACCCCATAATCTTAAAACAGAACTTAAGATGGCGCTATCTTAAATAAATCCACTTGTGGCATCGAATTGTCCATTAAAATTTAACATCTTAAACATAATCATCGTCGTCTCTCCATTCACGCACATACCATTTTCTCAATCGCCGTATAGTTCTAGCAAGTCTTTCTACATCATCACAAAATCCTTCATCTTCTACATCCAGTTGTACTGGACATCGGTGATACTGTTTCTTATATTCCAATAAACAAAAACACCATTGACATTCATAGGTTAGAACATTGTTGGCAATACATTTAGATTCAAAGAATCCATCATCGCCGACAAAATGAAAATGTAACTCGACCATTTTGTTCAGGCAAAGTCTGGACCGCACATCTTATAGTATTGATTAAGTTACATAAACTTGGGCTACATTGTATATCAATCCCATCTGTTCATAACCATGGCAACGTAAATTATTAGACTTCAACTGTCGGAATGTTGATGTAACGTTTTCTTTCTAAGGAGATTATCGGATTATCAATTCTAATTTGATTATAACACTAATTAATGAAAGCTGACATGGTTATATTGTCTAATGATTGATACAGTAGTATCATTCATGGAGTAGTTCATTAATTACTAGCAATGCCCGAATATTTTGACACCCTTTGCGAAATGCTCATGCCAATGAGCTAACGAAAAGCAAAACTAATAAGAACGCTTAGACTACATGTATCTGGGTGTATTTTTACAATCGAATGTTATATGTAAATAAATTTGGAAATGCTTTTATAAAATATATTCTGAATATTTGTTTAAAATTGGCGCGTTTTATTCATTCATTCAAACTATAAATGTACGTAAACCCTCGAAATAAATACAAATACTTTATTGTTTATTTCCCATCATATAGACTGCTTACAATTCAATATAAAATGTATATTCATTTTTCCACGGCTTGTTAATGGAAGAAATTTCCGTTTTCAAAATGCAAAATGTTTAGACAATTGTTTTATCCGGCACTACTACTCGAACAAGATTTTATCGTACTGTTTCCAGCAACACAAGCATGAGCGTGTGGGGGGAAGGGTCTACCTGCTGACCCGAATTCTAAACAACCAATCAATCGTCGCGGGGTATGGGAGCCTCACCTTCCCGGAGAAAATTTTGAAAATTTTACCATCGCAAATGCGTTTTCTGCTCTTCTATCCCGTGTATTTAGGTAACTCAAAAAGTATCCAATGATTTTGTAACCGAAATCCCACTCTGAATTCCATCCATCCAATCAGACTGTTGCAGCTGCATTCACAAATACTAATCGATGCCCGCAAAAATTCCTGGATCCGCCCCTGCCGCGACGATTGATTGGTTGTTTGGAATTCTGGGCAGCCAGGTATACTATATAGGCTATTTTGGACCAAATTGAAGTTGCTGTATTAACAGGCTGGAATAGCAGGAAAACGCGTTTGTGTCAGTTAAATTATCAAAATTTTCTCCCAACGGTCCCGTCTTCGCGTGTGTAAAGGATTGATTGGAATTCGAGTCAGCAAGCCACCTTAATTAAGGCTACATTAAACCACAGTCGAAGTTGCTTTGTTCACGGGCTGAAATAGCAGGCAAAGATGTTTGCAACCGTCAAATATTAATATAAAAGCTTAAGAACTTGTAAACTCAATTCAGACTAATTCCAGTTTTGTATTGTAAAGAAAAAATTGCCATAACTGTAAAGCAGAAGGCCATTTAGGGAGAGAATGTCCTGATCCTGATAATAGAGGGTACATGAACTAGATATAAACTATCACTAGGGACTGGGTATCATTCAGATTTGATGAAAAAGGGAAAGAAACTGAGCTACCATTTATAATCTAATACACATAATCAGTTAATAGATTGCTGTCCAGACGATTTTTCCTACAATCAGAGGCATGCATACTTCAGGAAGTTGCGATTCAATATGCGCAAATATCGAAAGGAACCAGGATCTTTGGGTTATAAACATGCATGTCAAGTTTCATCAAAATCGGTTCAAAATTGTGACCTCTATGGGGTTCCCAAGCGAAAAACGTGCTTTTTCGTATTATCAGGGGCCATAAATAATCAATGAAGTTTCCATCCGCGGATACATGCCAATATCGAAAGCAACCGAGATCTTACGGGGATAAACCTATATTTAAAGTTTCGTCAAAATCGGATAAGAATTGTGGACGGACGTCCGGACGGACAGGGGCGACGGCATAGTACGTCCACGTGGACAGGGGTCTTTAGCAGTGGGAGGAAACCGGGGTGTCCAGAGGAAACCCACGAGGTTAAGAAGGCGCCCCTATCTCCATGCCACATACCCTCACACCAGGGATCGCAACCACAGCCGCAAGCCAGAGGTGACCGGCCAGCTAGAGGTTGAAGCGCGGCACTCTATACCACTACGCCATCCCAACCCGCTCCACAGGCAGTGCGACAAGGATAGATAGAGTATAATATATCAATAAAACCATGTCGTCAATTATTGTTACAGAAATAGCAAAAGAAAAAAAGAGAAAAATTACAATGTTTATACAAGACTCTGGAAAATTTAGAGAACATAACACTGGTAAAAATCTTGAAATAGATAAAATTTAAAAAAAACATGTAATTTTTTCTGTTAATTTTATCGTATATTCTAGTTTCACTTAGTAAGTTATCTGAAACACATTTAAATTTGGATAGAGATACACAATAATTATGATTTGAGATATTTGATAAATATTCTTTTTGTGATGAGGCATTCGTGAAAAGGTTATAATAATTTAGTTTTGAATATTTCAACCGATCTTCATTCCATTCCTGTGAGTACTGATCGTTTAAGTTCATCATATACAGGTAAAACAAAAACTGGGGCGAATCCAAGAGATTTCAATAAACATTTTAAATACGCCCAATTAAAGCCTTTATTTTGTTCGTCATGGATACATCGTGGAGAATAGCATTGTAGACATGAAATAATAGACTTGTTTTAGATGAGATAATATGTAGCCAATATTTAATTATAAGTTGGAGACGTGTTATTCGAAGTGTTATACTCTGCCTAGGTCACCATAGACTGCTGGTGTTGGGGTGGATCGCTTTACACATAGGAATCTTTTACCAAGTAGAGATGCAATCGTTCAATGTCTGGTGATTTATGGAAGCCCCATACAGGACATGCGTAAGAAAGGATAGAACCAACATAAGTATCAAAAAATAGGTTGCCAGGCAACGAAACATACGCCCACACAGCAGCCAAATTGTCCGGGCAGTCAACAAGAGTTGTCGCATATTAAGGAATTATCAGAAAATCATTAGAATTTGTTTGGTTTTTATAATCAAACGTTTTTTTTTTTAAAATCAGATAATTGTGACCTCCAGAGGGACCACAAGCTAAAAAAGGGTGATTTTTCGAAAAATCAGGGGACATAATTCAGGAAGTAATGACCCGATGGGCGCAAATATCGAAAGGAACCAAGATCTTTGGGTTATAAACATACATGTCAAGTTTCATCAAAATCGATTCAAAATTGTGACCTCTATAGGGTCCACAACCTTGATATAACATATTTTCACACTATTCGCGTACAAACGGCGGCCATTTTTTAAATCGGATAACAATTTTGACCTCCAGAGTGACCACAAGCTAAAAAGGGCGATTTTTTTGGACAATCAGGGGCCATAATTCAGGAAGTTACGATCCGATGGGCGCAAATATCGAAAGGAACCAAGATCTTGGGGTTATAAACATACATGTCAAGTTTCATCAAAATTGGTTCAAAATTGTGACCTGTATAAGGTCCACAACCTTGATATAACATATTTTCACACTATTCGCGTACAAACGGCGGCCATTTTGTCCGTCAATTTTGGTCCGATTTTCACGAAATTCGAAATCAACCTTCATAACCATGTAACGGTGATATAATCAAACGGTTTTTTTAAATCGGATAACAATTTTGACCTCCAGAGGGACCACAACGGACGGACGTCCGGACGGACGGACGAACAGGGGCGACGACAATATACGTCCACATGAAAATGTGGGCGTATAAAAAACACATTGTTGTTTAACATTGTATAGGTGTACATTTTCAAAAACATTACATAATTGATAAAGTGCTTTAGAACCTTTTACAGATAGTGCTTTCTGCGTATTATTAAATCTACCGTTGGAAGACAACTCTATCCCTAAATATGTAAAAGTTTTCACACATTCAACCCTATTATTATTGTACATGAAGTTATAATTGCTACACTTTAAATGACCTCATTGAAATATAAGAATTTTAGTCATTTCTGTGTAAACCCTTAGCAAAAAGTCCTATAGAATACCAGTGTAGTTTTCTAAAGAACTCTATGGAAAATCTATAAAGTTTTGTAGGGGGCGTGTTCCATTTTCTGTAGGATAAAATTCTATAATATTCTACAGAATTTGGGGCGCCTGTAGGAAATAACGGCCCAAAATATTCTACATTTTCTGCAGTGCAAATACTATAGTTTTTCCTACAGAATTATGGGATAATTTCTACAGGAAAATATTTTAGTATTCTATAGGTTTTTTTTATTGCAATTTCTGTAGGATTTCTACAGTTATGTATAGGAATTACTGTAGTATTTTGTAGTTTTGAAATTCGTTCACTACAGTTTTCTGTAGAATGGGTACTATAGAAATCTACAGATTTTTTATTAATTTTTTTTTTTGGGGGGGGGGGGGGAATACATAATATAGTTGGCCCATGATTTCTTCGAAATTGATAAGATTATTTTTTCCCTCAAGGATGAATCTGAATTCTGCTGCTGATTCACTAGTCAGAACTTTACAAGTTTTTTTTTTCTTGGTAGAACTGAAATATAGGGAAAATAATAGTTAAATAAAGTTAAGTAAAAAACAAAATCACATAAATCTTATCTTATTTAATATTATTGTTGAAAAAGTAATAAATAATACTTATCTTTCTGTCTTTAATCAAATCTGTGAAAACAACAGTACCATTCTCTTCAGTTTCGTGTTAATACTAACATAGTAATGTAAGTGGTTATACATTGAATTTTAGAATTCAAAATTCAGCCAATGACCAAACAGATTTCAAGAGAGTCAATTGGCGTAATTTGTTGACAGGTATGCACGGTTGACCTGCTGGCTTCAACAAATGATACAATTTTGAGTACAGAATCTGTTATAGTCATTAAAATCTAACTAGCAGGTCACCAAACAGCCAGACTGTTCAAATAAACTTTGTCTTTACTTTATTGATCTTTCTTAAATATTATCTGTTATTTTTGCTGTGAAGATCTACCTTTACTGCTATTTTTGGGAGGGTGGGGGTGGAAAATTTCTTAGAGTGTCAACATGTATCACTATTTAATTCATACTCAACATTAAAATAATATTACTTAAAGACTTTATTTTCTTTCTTTTTTCATGGTAAGCTTATATTAGTTTATCATTTGGTATCACAGTAAATTAAGGAAAACTGCATCCATGAGTACCAGACTTTTATTCACACATGTGCATCTCTAAATTCTATATTAAACTATAGTATGAATAAGACATCGTAAAATTTTGAAATCTGTAGTATAGAACATTGTTACTACATTATTATATAGGAAACTATAGTAGGCTGTTTGTTAAAATGGTTTAAGTACCGTATAAATATCTCCACAAAATCTATAGAATAAAATATTTTTTCCATAGTTTTCTACAGAATGTTATAGAAAACTATAGGATTACCCGAATGACTTTAGACAGTCAGATAGTTCTATAGAAAACTATAGTTTTTACCAGCAAATCTATAGGAACCAGGACTGATTTGAGAATACAGGTTAGTTCTATAGCCAACTATAGTTTTTACTACAAAGGCTATGGAAAACTAAAGGATTACTCAACTGGCTCGAGGATACAAATTAGTTGTACAGAAAACTATAGTTTTTACCACCAATTCTATAGCAGCACCCATGACCTATAGGTTTATTTTTTTTCCAATAATTTCTTACAGTATTCTATAGGAAATTACACTTAGAAAAAATTCATCTACCGATCCGACACAAACTGTAGTACATCTTTTTGAAAAATAAATACAGAATGAATTTGTTTTCCTGTAGTATTCTATAGCATTCTATAGATCCCCTCAAACTTCTATAGGAACCTATACTCTTTCTATAGGACCTTTTCATAAGGGAACAGTTAGCTTCCATTTATTACAATCCCTTTTCTGACGTACATATTAGAGTGGTGTCGTCAGCATACAATAGAGGTTAATATCAGATTATCTAGAATAACTGGATCTACAGCATTATCATTCATATTAGTATTAAAATCATTCAAATAAGATTATGATCAAGAGAAAGCATTTGGACAAGTAAAAATAAATTATCTAGACAAATCCTGCTTAAAAAGTTAAATTTTCCAAGATATATATTCTAAATTGGCTAAATGTCATATATAAAAATATAAACAGCAAGGTTTTTGCAAATGGTGCCCATAAATCACCCGATAAGTCATGGAGCCCCCTCTCAATGTTGTTGTATGCAATAGAAATACACCCACTTGCATCCAGAATAATACAAAACAAATACATCTCAGGAATTAAAATACCAAACATCAAAATAGACACAAAATTGCTCCAACATGCAGACGATAATCACAACAGAACTATTATCACTAACTCAACATCAATCAACCAAACTATCGAGGAAATCAGATCCCTTGGGGCTATATATCTGGATCCAGTCTGAACACTAACAGAACCGAACTTGTGAAAATAAACTACCCAGTGGGGGTCCAATCACTGGATCGCAAGATCTCGAGACCTTCTACAAAATTTTGCATGACCCCTATACGCTTCCGTACTTTCCAATTACCTAAACCATATTTTAATTTGACATCTTATAATAATCAAACTATATTATTTCTTTTCTATTATTTTTATATTGTGTGGGACAATAAAGACAAACTTCTGAATTCGAATGACCTATAAATATTTCAATTTTACTATGACAGTACGTCGTAATACTACACTTTTTTAAATTCATACGTGTAAACATGTTTTGATTGGTGAAATATATAATTATTTCCGGGTGTATATTTTTGTATACTTGTCTATCAATTGTATGATAGGTTTATGTGTTTATATTCTTATAGAAGCTTGTCGTGGATTTCAATGTTGCTGCCACAGTACAGTATTTATTATACCTGTACTTAAAAAAAAATAGGTTGCCGGGCAACGAAACATACGCCCACGGCAGCTAAATCGTCCGGGCAGTCAACAAGAGTTGTCGCATATTAAGTAAAATTATCAGAAAATCATTAGAATTTGTTTGGTTTTTATAAAGTTCTGTTCAATGCTAACGTTTAGTATACGAGACATTTAATAATATGGATTTAGCTGTTCAATTATCGATTTTCAAGAAATTCAAACTGTAACGGGGATATAGTCAAACAGTTTTTTAATTCAGCATAAAATTAATGCGACCTCCATTGTGTAAAAAACATGATTTTTCGTACAACCAGGGGCTATAATTCAGGAGGTTATGGTCCAATGTGCCCGAATATCGAAAGGAACCGCCATCTTCGGGTTATAAACATACATTTCAAATTTCATCAAAATCGGAATAAAATTGTGACCTCTATATACAGGGTCCACAACCTTGATATACCATATTTTTTTTTTTACACTATTCGCGTATTATTAGCGGCAACCATTTTGATATAATCAAACGTTTTTAAAAATCGGATGCTAACTGAGACCTCTAGAGGGCCCACAAGCTAAAAAAAAGAGTCGATTTTGCGTACAGAGGTCATAATTCAGGAAGTTACAATCCGATATGCGCAAATATCGAAAGGAACCATTTTGTCCGTCAATTTTGGTCCGATTTTCACGAAATTCAACCCCACCCTTCATTACCATGTAACGGTGATATAATCAAACGTTTTTTTTAAATCTGATAATAATTTTGACCCCCAGAGGAACCACAAGCTAAAAAATACGATTTTTCGGACAAACAGGGGCCATAATTCAGGAAGTTACGATCCGATGGGCGCAAATATCGAAAGGAACCAAGATCTTTGGGTTATTAACATACATGTCAAGTTTCATCACAACCGGTTCAAACTTGTGACCTTTATATGATCCACAAGCTAAAAACATGATTTTTCGTACAATCAGGGGCCATAATCTATAAGTTTCGATCCGATACATATCGAAAGCAGCCGAGATCATATGGGGGATAAACTTAAAAATACGGATATTATAATAGACTATTTTGTATGACAAAATAGTGTATATAGTATATACCCGACAGAAGATAATGCATAATTGTATATCTGTTTGATTTGTATATGCATACAAAAATCTATAAACAAATATTATATGCATACAAAAATCTATAAACAAATATTTAAATATATTATATGTTTGTCCATGCATATTGCCAATTGTACCTATAATAATTTTGTATACCTGTATATTTTTAAATAAACTTGTTAGAAAAAAAGAAAGAAAAAAAAAACACATCAAAAAAAAAAAGAAAGAAAAATTAATATATTAACGGCACTCCCGTCGTTGTCCATTGTTTATGCACCCAAGTTAAAACCGTATGACTAAAAAAAGAGAGAGAGAAATGGGGTTCATAATTCCATAGGGGTATTCAGGGCAGACGACCCTACCCATTGTGACGTACAAGCTGGGAATCGAAGCTGTGTCACTTGACTCAATGACAGACGTCATGATGCAACGCACACGCGTTAACCATTCTGCCATCCAAACCCCCGTATGACTGAAACGTAAAGGTTTACTGAGAAGAGAAATGGGGTTTAACCTCCACTCGACACAAACTAGCCATTTCGAGACTAACAAGTGTTTTTTAATTTTATTTCAATAAGACGCTTGCGCTTAAGGGTCTTCAGCAGTGGGAGGAAACCGGAGTACCCAGAAAAAACCCACGGGGGTTGGACAGGCGACCCTACTCCTTGCTACGTACAACCGGGGATTTGAAACCACGCCAGTTGACTCAATGGCAGGCCGTATGATACAACACGCAAGCTAACCATTCGGCCATCCAAACCCCTGTTTATGACTGAAACGTAAAGGCTTACTGAGACTGAAGTTGTTATCATCAAATTGACTGGTTTTATTACTATTTATCAGTTTTTTGAGTGTGTGTCTTGTACATGCTCCCATTACCTACAAAAGAATATGTAGGTAACAAAATTTGGTTTAACCTCCACTCACCAAAAACTGCTTTGTCACAAACGGGGAATTGAAATCACGCCACTTGACTCAATATGACAGATCTTATAATGCAACATACCCACGTTAACCATTCAGCCTACCAACCCACAATAAAAGATAGGTTGCCAGGCAACGAAACATACGCCCACAACAGCTAAGTCGTCCGGGCAGTCAACAAGGGTTGTCGCATATTGTTTCTTTTATCAGTAAGGAGAACATTTACAACACATGATAATCTTATTACGAGTAATAGCCCATTAAATAATTATCAGAAATGATTAGAATAGTTTTGATGGTTTGTCTCAAGGCCTTTGTCCACAAGATATTTCAAAGTGATCAACTGCCAGAAATTATCAGATATCACTGAAAATCAAATAGGATTCTTCGTATCATGACCCTAAACACTGTGTACAAATTCAAAGTCAATCGGATATTAACTTTAGCCTTTAGAGCATTCACAGGGTTTTTCAAAGTGATCAAGGGTCATAACTCTGGCAGTAATTATCGGATATCGCTGAAAATAAATAGGCTATTTTGTATCATGACCGTAAATAGTGTGTATAAATTTAAAGTCAATCGGATATTAACTTTAGATTTTTCAAAGTGATCAAGGGTCATAACTCTGGCAGTAATTATCGGATATTGCCGAAAATCAATAGGATTCTTTGTATCATGACTTTAAACACCATGTATAAATTTAAATTCAATCGGATATTAACTTTAGCCTCTAGAGCGTTCACAAGATTTTTCAAAGTGATCAAGGGTCATAACTCGGGCAGGAATTATCGGATATTGCTGAAAATCAACAGGCTTCTTCTTATCATGTCCTTACATACTGTGTATAAATTTAAAGTCAATCGGATATTAACTTTAGCCTCAAGAGTGTTCACAAGATTTTTCAAAGTGATCAAGGGTCATAACTCTGGTAGTAATTATCGGATATCACCGAAAATCAATAGGCTTCTTCGTCTCATGACCTTAAATTTAAAGTCAATCGGATATTAACTTTAGCCTCTAAAGCGTTCACAAGATTTTTCAAAGTGATCAAGGGTCATAACTCTGGCAGTAATTATCAGATATCACCGAAAATCAATAGGCTTCTTCGTCTCATGACCTTAAACACTGTGTATAAATTTAAAGTCAATCGGATATTAACTTTAGCCTCTAAAGCGTTCACAAGATTTTTCAAAGTGATCAAGGGTCATAACTCTGGCAGTAATTATCAGAGGTCACCGAAAATCAATAGGATTCTTCGTCTCATGACCTTAAACACTGTGTATAAATTTAAAGTCAATCGGATATTAACTATAGCCTCTAGAGCGTTCACAAGATTTTTCAAAGTGATCAAGGGTCATAACTCTGGTAGCAATTATCGGTTATCGCTGAAAATCAATAGGCTTCTTCGTCTCACGACCTTAACCACTGTGTATAAATTTAAAGTCAATCGGATATTAACTTTAGCCTCTAAAGCGTTCACAAGATTTTTCAAAGTGATCAAGGGTCATAACTCTGGCAGTAATTATCAGATATCACCGAAAATCAATAGGCTTCTTCGTCTCATGACCTTAAACACTGTGTATAAATTTAAAGTCAATCGGATATTAACTTTAGCCTCTAAAGCGTTCACAAGATTTTTCAAAGTGATCAAGGGTCATAACTCTGGCAGTAATTATCAGAGGTCACCGAAAATCAATAGGATTCTTCGTCTCATGACCTTAAACACTGTGTATAAATTTAAAGTCAATCGGATATTAACTATAGCCTCTAGAGCGTTCACAAGATTTTTCAAAGTGATCAAGGGTCATAACTCTGGTAGCAATTATCGGATATCGCTGAAAATCAATAGGCTTCTTCGTCTCACGACCTTAACCACTGTGTATAAATTTAAAGTCAATCGGATATTAACTTTAGCCTCTAAAGCGTTCACAAGATTTTTCAAAGTGATCAAGGGTCATAACTCTGGCAGTAATTATCAGATATCACCGAAAATCAATAGGCTTCTTCGTCTCATGACCTTAAACACTGTGTATAAATTTAAAGTCAATCGGATATTAACTATAGCCTCTAGAGCGTTCACAAGATTTTTCAAAGTGATCAAGGGTCATAACTCTGTTAGTAATTATCGGATATCGCTGAAAATCAATAGGCTTCTTCGTCTCACGACCTTAAACACCGTGTATAAATTTCAAGTCAATCGGATATTAACTTTAGCCTCTAGAGCGTTCACAAGAAATTGTGGACGATGGACGGACGGACGGACGGACGGACGGACGGACGGACGGACGGACGGACGGACGGACGGACCGACAGACGGACGGACGGGGGCGACGGCAATATACGACCACATTTCCATGTGGGCGTATAAAAAGGATGTTCTTATTCTGTGAAAAGGTGAAGGTAGATGAGTGGTATCCACACAGCAGTCATGATTGATGAACTAATGGATAATGTCGGCCTCAGTTCTATGAAAATTATCTTAAAATTCATTCTGGTCAAATAGAATAGTACTTGTTAAATAAATTTTGGGGCCATTGTCCTTCTGTACTCATAAACATTCACTTGGTTTATCTACTGTTTGATCTTCATTGCAGTAATTGTTGGTTTTATTTCAATGCCCAATAAAAAAGTTGGTTTGAAGCACATATATTCTGATTGTCAATTATACACTTTTTAATTATTCCACATTTTATTGTTGCAGATAGATATTTATTCTTTTGATCCATTTCTGTTCTTCCTGTGTATAAATTTGAAGTTAATTGGATGATTTTTATAACTGATCAAAGACAAATGTCTCAACAGTTATATCGGATAGGATTCTTCGCTTTATAAAAATAAACCTTATGCATAAACTGCAAGCCAGTCGGATTAAAACTTAAGCCTGTGACCAAATTGTTAAGATCCATATCTCCCCAAAGCAATTATTGGAAATTGTTGAAAGTAAATAGGTTTCTTTGCAAAAATGTGATGTAATTAACTTTAGTCTCTAGAACATCCAGATTGCTAAGAACAGGGGCCTGTTTCACGAAATTTTAACAAAGATAAAATCCAAATTTTAGTAATTTGATAATGTTAGATTGATTTTAGTGCTTAGCCAATCAAAATTGAAGTATCTGGTAAAATTTAGATTTTATCTTTAGTTCAGATTTCCAGAAACAGGGCCCTGATTGGCAGCCTGTTGAAATGTTGTAAAAAGAAAGTAATGGGTATGACAAAAACATCTAATTTGAGCATAAAAATACACCCACACTCATGCTAAACGACAATAGTAAGTATCAGTCCAATTTCTTGAATTAACAACAAAATGTGTACAAGAGAGTATTTTTTTTTTTACTAAATTTCATTTGATGTATAAAATGTAAAAAGATTAACAAATCATGATATAAGTCAATTTCATTTATCTCTTTAGACATTCAAATTATGTCAAAAGGATTTAAATGTTAAAAATATGCATTTCTGAAGACTTCTGAGTAAGAATTTTTTGTTCACATCCAGATAAACTGACCTAAGACATTCTGATATCAAATGGATTTCGAGGGTAATACTAATAGTTTTGATATTAGAAGCTAAAGCTACAATATAGAGGATAATAATTGGGCTATGTTTAACACCATAATTCTGAGAATTGAATCTTTTCTGCACCTTACCTTTTCCTTGCGAGATTCAGATCCAACTGACATTATTTTATGCATTTAAATTCAAGACAAATCAAAGAACAAATTCACATATCCATAAATTATACAATTGATCAATCAATAGTGCTGTCACACAATCCCATCATCACATAGTAAAGCATAACAATTTAAACAGACTTGTTAACAATATTTTTTAAGTTTATCTGAAAGGTTCATATATGATATTTCTTCAACAAATATAATAATTAGTGGTATTTCCGAAGTTGGGTTTATTTCACCTGTAGCACTATAACTATTCACAATTCAATATGTGTATAAACCTGCTGCCCATAATGTGGCCATGCTCTTCACTTTGTTAGTATAACCCTTCATTTGCAGCATTTATTTTTTTCCTTCTATCACTTTCTTTTCCATATAGATTTTATAGTTTATTCATTTCATTTGTCCTGTTCGGGACTTGAATCAGCCGACATATCAGTTGAAAAATTGGCATCAAAAGTGATAGGTTGACATTCCAAGTTACGTAAATTGACCAATACACATGTACTTGTCTCGCAAAACCTAGGTACTGTCAATAATAATACTTCTTGACCATCAGCACCTGAAGAACATTTTTAAATAGATCCGTTAAAAATACATTAAATAATAATTAGTTTGTGACATTTACTAAACATTATGTAAAATATCTAATACAACTGAAGATGTGGATTTATCTTATCGTTATAAAAAGTCAGATGCAAATATAATTACCTTTGTGTATTCTTGAATCAAAATCTTTCTGATTAGCAGCAAAGTAAACATGTGGACATTCACTTATAATAAATGGATCTTCTTCATAAAATGGATAACAACCTAAAATTGTCATTAAAATTAATTGAGCAATCACCCTGTCAGTTGCAAGATCAGGACAAGAGTAGAGGCAAAAAAAATGAGCCTCCCCTTCCCCTCATCCTTATCCTTATGATACAATCAGAAGTAAAAAAATAAACGAATGAACACTCAAAAGCATAATTCAGATTTGGAATTAATTTGAATGTAGTTAAAGATACATCATCACAAAAGCATTTATAGGATAATTATTTCCAATAAAAGTATTGCAAATCTGGTTCTATGCAAAGTACAGACACCCAATTTTACTAGAAAAATACTTTATTCACTGAAAAACACCCATGAGCTAAGCAAACATGTCAGACTATCACTGTTAGGCTGGCGGCTTATTTTCTGTCAACTTCACTTGGGAGGGGGTTATCATTTCTTGATCAAATGGTTAGGCAGTTTTGGGAAAAAAATTGTCAGAAGATAATCTAAGAGCTTACTAATGCTTCAATATGTGACAAATGACAGTAAATATATGACAAATACATTTTGAAAATGAAAATGGGGCTCCCTCAATTAAGTTGGCTTTTAAAAATAGATGCGGTAATTCCCTTACAACGCGAATATAACGTTTTGAGATAGATTAATTATTTTGAATGTTTTTCTATCAAGTCACCTAGTTTGTACGCAGGGAAGGCATCTTTAAACTGTAATGTCCAACAATACTACATGGTTTTTAAACATAGGATTTCATTCACAAAACATTTCTGTAAAACAGATTACTGCATGGCCTAGTCTCTCTTAATTTTCTGCCGCATGATATTTTTTGGACAAAGGTACATCTTTCAGGGGCTGGCACTATATAATGGTATTTTTGACACATTACCTAAAGTATCTGGAGCAGTGGGTGCTACATGTCCCCATTCTAATGTTTTCTCTAACATATCTAGTCTATTATCTATATCACTGTATCTGTATATATCATCTATAGGTTGACCTGAACTGCCTAATATCCTATAAAAACAACAAAACTTGCATAAACAACAATTTTCACCATAATATGGATAGTTTAGGCAAAATTTTTGAGAAATTTATCAAAGAATGAATTTACTTTTATTCCAATTTGTTGTAAATTTAAGCAATTTTATCAGAGTTATAAATTTATTTTTCACAATACAGCTGTGTACATTTTCAAAAATATTTCACATAAATTTAATGTCAATAGTAGACTCACTAACATTTCTCATTTTTCGGTGTGAAAGAAAGAGAGATATGGGGTTTATGTCCACTCAAAACGATTACACGAACTAGATCATTTTGGGGCTAACATAGTTTAATTTGATTTTAATAATTCACTGTATTAAACAGTAAAAAAAAATCAGAGGCCCTAGAAAAACCCATGAGGTTGGACTGGTGACAACTCCTTATAAGGTACAAGCACGGAATCGAAATAATGCCACTTGAATCGATGACATATCTTATGGTTTCACACTCGAACACTTGATACCACTGCATTCAAGGAAGTTGTAATAGTTCAAAACCTTCTCTATTTAATTAAAAGTGATCTGCTGCTTCTCTATTTAATTAAAAGTGATCTGCTGATTAGACGATCATGCACTGATTAAGACATGTAGAATGTGAGCTAAATCTAGACAGTGTAAATACACATACCTTACGCCACTGACAGAGAAATCATAAGGATTAGTAACATTATGTAGGGTTTGATAGGAATTAGCTTGTGGAAACATACAGCGATGTAACTGTTGCTGTGGTAGGGTATGATTAGATGGATCAAATTCTCCAGCCATGATATCTACGTCTACACAGGACTGAAATACATCACATACTAAAAATCATCAGTATTCCCAGATGACATTCATAATATAAACATCTTATTTTTATTAAACCTTTCTTGATTTTTATCCATAAACTTTCTCACAAAGATTCTTATACATAAATACACAAATTTATTCAATATGGGGTGCCACGAAAGAGATTTTTACAAAGAGCAGCACAAAAAAATATATTTACACAGCTGAGCAAATATACGAATGTAATTTTAAAGTTCTTTTTTGTCTTTCTCTCCCTTTCCCTTTTTCATGGCAATTTTTGTTGAGTTTTTGGTGTATAATCGAAGAAAAGGGTTTGAAAATACACTTTCTGCTAGGTTTTGGTGAATATTCAAGATTTTTTGTGGCTGAGGCATACAGGAGTTGAGAGGTTGGTTTAGGTTGAAATATAGGACCAAAAATTGTATGTTTACTTGTCTTTACTTCCAGCTTGTGTATCTCAAGTTTTCCATTGTGAACCTCATGAATGCTTTTGGCCAAGAAGTTGCCAGATGTTGCTCCTTCTGTGGTAGAAAGCCTTCTACCCAACATAAATTTGGGAAAAGTTAGAGTCGGTCCACAAGACAGGAATTAACATGAATGTATCACATTTCTAATCACAAGGCAAGGAAAATAGAATATTACAGACACAAACTGCAGAATAAATTAATCTGTCGATTGCAATTTCGGCATTTGAATATCAGACTCAGTGCGCTATTGATGCACATTTTCAATCAATGAATTTGTGTTTACCCTGTCAATTAGGCATATAAAATAAAAAGAAGAAAAAACCCTTACAGCTAATTGCACTAGTACATCATCCAAACTTTTCATAGCTTCAACACTTCCTGCTGCGGTTTTCTTTGTCAGATATTTTGCCTGGAAAAAAAGAAAGCTTTCTCAATTATTCTTTGGTCTATATCAAGCAAATCACACCATTATAAATAATGATAGGATATTACACACATGTAAAGAACAATTTAGTTAATGATAAATATATATGTATTAATAAAGCGTGAATAAAACAATCAGTTGCCATCCAAGATACGTCCACATTTTGCAAGGGATGGACAGAGAACAAGCTAAAAGGCGTGAATTAAAGTACAATTAGAGGCTATTATCCAGGAAGTTACGGTCCAATACATACTAATATCAAGATAGGTTGCCAGGCAACGAAACATACGCCCACAGCAGCTAAATCGTCCGGGCAGTCAACAAGGGTTGTCGCATATTTTTACTTTTTTCGCTAATGAAACATTTGTAATACACTAAAAACTGATTAAGAGTAACAACTCATTATGTAATTATCAGAAAATCATTAGAATTTGATTGCTTTTTATAAAGTGTTACCCCACGCTAACAATTAGTATATACATGAAACATTTAATATCATGGATTTAGCTGTTCAGTTATCTAAATTCATTGAAAATCAAAATACTTGTTGGTTTCAACACCTTAAACTTTGTGTATCAATCTAAAGTCAATCGGATGATAAGTTTGGCCTCTATAGCATCACAAGATTTTTTGAAGTTATCAAGGGAGATAACTCTGACAGTAATTATTTGAAATCTCTGAAAATCAATAGGCTTCTTCGTCTCATGACCTTAAACACTGTGTATAAATTTAAAGTAAATCGGATATTAACTTTGGCCTCTAGAGCGTCCACAAGATTTTTTGAAGTGATCAAGGGCCATAACTCTGGCATTAATTATCGGAAATCGCTGAAAATCGATAGGCTTCTTCGTCTCATGACCTTAAAACACTGTGTATAAATTTAAAGTCAATTGGATATTAACTTTGGCCTCTAGAGCGTCCACAAGATTTGTTTAAGTGATCAAGGGCCATAACTCTGGTAGTTATTAACGGAAATCGCTGAAAAAACAATAGGCTTCTTCGTCTCATGACCTTAAACACTGTGTATAAATTTAAAGTCAATCGGATATTAACTTTGGCCTCTAGAGCGTCCACAAGATTTTTTGAAGTGATCAAGGACCATAACTCTGGCACTAATTATCGGAAATCGCTGAAAATCAATAGGCTTCTTCGTCTTATGACCTTAAACACTATAAATTTAAAGTCAATCGGATATTAACTTTAGTCTGGAGAGCGTCCACAACGGACGGACGGGGGCGATGACAATATACGACAACATTTCAATGTGGGCGTATAAAAAGGAAACAAGATATTAAACTGCATTTCAAGTTTCATCAAAATTGGTTAAAAAGTGTGACCCGTAAAGTGTCCACAAACATATTTAAACAGACTGACAGGGGTGATTACACAATATACCATACACCCACATAAAAATGTGTGAATAAAAATAAAATTATGCTTTAGTTGTTTTCTGGTTAGCCATTAGCTAAATAAATTTGCTGAGCTCGACTATATATATGCCTGTTTTGACTGTTGTCTTAAAATGGACCAAAATCTACATGCCTTAAACCTTGCATACTTTCTAAAAAACCTTTTACAAAAATGGATAGAGCCTCTGCAAAGTAACTACAGAATTCAATGGCCTGTACAGATTAATGCATAGAAGCCATGTCAGCTCATGATCGATGTTATACAATAGCATATACACAGTTGTAAATACAGGATTATTGTTTTGCTTTTTTTGTTGATAATTATCAATGATGGATGTTTGATAGTAGAACAGTAAAATTCAGTTATCTTATCAAAAATAAGCACATAAGTTAGGTAAATTCTCAGAAGAAAATGGTATTAGTTACAACAGAAAACTATCATGATCAGTGTATCTCTTGGAGCATGTGGTAAAATGTGTAAACTATGATGTGGGAATGATCTTTTTACACCCATTTAAGCTCATTTTTCCAGAAAATTTTCTCAAACCAAAACAAATTTTGAGTTAAATTTTGTAGTTGATTGTCATTAAAATACATTTTCTACCATTTGTAGTGCAGATAAACAAAACTCTTTCTCTTCATGCTTTGAAGATAGGAAAGTTGAAAGATTGTTGGTAAAAAGATAAATATTTCCGAATCTCATGTTGCTAATGCGAATAAATGTGTTCATTCCTTTATTGAAGACAATAAAGCAAGTCAATCATAATGCAAATAATACTTGACAATTTTTTTGAAGTTAGTTAGTTACCTTATTTAAACTATCTTTATCTTGAGTTGATTGACTGAGTGAGTTACCAGCCACAATAACTCTAACTACCTGTGAAGTAGCTTTCTGCTGACCTTCATCACCTAGCTGACCCGTCACTAAATCTATAAATAATTGCAGTTGAAATAATTTCTCCTGTTTTCCACCTATTTCAATACCTGATATAAATGCTATATACCTGAAATAAAGATATGTAAAATTATATCTCAATGCCCATTTTGTTAAATTAATATGACAGTAACTTATAGGCTTGTTGCACTTTACTACAGAGTTTTATCTACATTAATGACCAATAATCAATAATCTTTGTAGCGCTATTTTAATTTCAAAAATTTTGGGTTATATTGTTAATGGTGTACTATAATAAATTCATGACATTACATGAATCCTTTACCACCTCATCGCTGTAAGTTGGTCTAGATGTTTTCCATAATCATACTTACGCTGGTTTAATTGTACATTACTTTAATTTTTGATTCAGAATAGGTTACTAACATATAATGCAATGATACATTATATATATAAGGGGGGTTGTTAAATCGAAAAGTTTTGACCTGCTAATAATAATAATAATAATAATAATCGTTTTCTATAGTGCTGAACATTCAGTCAGTCTGACTGCTCTGTGGCGCGTTACAATGTAGATATGTTATAAAACAAGCCAACAGTGAGGCTGATGTCCCCCGCCGAAATCCCAAAATAAATAGATGACACATATTAATTAATCGCACATTTATTTTTTTCAAACGTATCAAGCAATCAAACTGTACACGAAGTGTCATCCAAAAGTGTTTTATAAAGAAAAATGCTAAAACCGACGAGAAAAATGAAAATGTACCCTAGTTAGGGGGACCCTAAAGGCAGACAAAAGGGCCCCCAAGCTTGAAAAAAGGGCCCCTCTGGCCAAGGGAGAGGGCCCTCGTGTCTGAGTCAATCGTTTCTATACACTGTTACTGTCGAATCCATTACTGAATGAGAATGCAGTCACTGTATTGGCATAAAAATCATCAATCAAGATGAACCTAAGTTATCTTGTCCCAAAGTATCAACCAATCAAATTGCTTATCTCTGCCTACCCTAAGGCATTGACCTAATAAGCATACACACCAATTTTGAACATTTTAACTCAATTAGAAGGAGAGTTATTGTGTTCCAAAGTCTCGGCAAATCAAATTGCTTATCGCTCTGCTTACCCTGAGCAGAAAATGCTCATTATCGATCTTAGTCAAGGTATTACTGTAATGAAACTATACACCAAGTTCCATCACTCTCACTTAATTAGAGCTAAAGTTATCGTGTCCCAAAGCATCAACCAATCAAATTGCTTATCTCTGCTTACCCTAAGCGGAAAATGCTCATCTTCGAACTCCATCAAGGCATTGACCTAATAAGCATATACACAAAGTTTGAACATTTTAACTCAATTAGAAGGAGAGTTATTGTGTTCCAAAGTCTCGACCAATCAAATTGCGTATCGCTCTGCTTACCCTGAGCAGAAAATGCTCATTATCGAACTTAGTCAAGGTATTGATGTAATGAAACTATACACCAAGTTCATCACTCTCACTTAATTAGAGCTAAAGTTATCGTGTCCCAAAGCATCAACCAATCAAATTGCTTATCTCTGCTTACCCTAAGCAGAAAATGCTCATCTTCGAACTCCATCAAGGCATTGACCTAATAAACACATACACCCAGTTTGAACATTCTAGTTCAATTAGGAAGAGAGTTATTGTGTCCCTAAAAGTGTGACGGACAGACAGACAGACAGACAGACAGACAGACGGACGAACCCATTTTAATAGTCCCCCAACTTTCTTCGAAAGGCGGGGGACAATAAAAATAAACAAAGCAAAACATACATGTATATACAAATAAACACAATAATACAAAGGAATAGTTAAGTTACAATATACAGATAAAAAGTGAAGCATTTCAATTTTGTTCAAAAGTTTGGGTAAAAAACAGGGTTTTTAGACGTCGTTTGATTACAGCCAAGTTTGGACTATTTTGGACTTCCAGGGGCAATTTGTTCCATTCTTTTGGTGCTGCGTACATAAAAGCTCTCTCACCAAATTTTGACTTTTGTACTGGACATACAAGCTGGTTTTTATGAGATAAAGATACATATTGCTTAATCTAATCGGATAAATAGGATGGTGCCAAAGGATCGTTTAAACAATTGAAAGTGATTGTGTTAATTTTGAACATAATGCGTTGATTAACCAGTAGCCAATGTAACTGTTTTAGAACAGGTGTAATATGGTCAGATGATCTGGTGAGAGACACAATTCGAGCCGCTTTATTCTGGATTTTCTGTAGCTGACATACAAGAATTTTAGGAAGAGAATACAATAATGAATTACAATAATCTAAGGATGACATAACAAAAGCATTTATTAACATTTTAGTGGTATCAAGGTCAATATAGGATCAAATTTGGCCAATGTTATACAAGTGAAAGTTCGCCTTTTTGTACACCATGGATACATGGGTTTTCATATCAAAGGAAGAGTCAAAGAACACACCAAGATTCCTGACACAGTTGGTTGGGGTTATTGCTGTGCTTCCAATAGTCACATGGTTGATGTCAATGTTCTTCTTATTCCCGATTATTATATTTTCTGTTTTGTCATCGTTCAATTTAAAAAAATTGCAGTGCATCCAGATTCTAATTCGTTCAATGCATGCCTCAAGTTCTGATGTAGTGGTAATTGGTGACGGATCGAGTTCAACATATAACTGGGTATCATCCGCATAGAGGTGGTAATCAAGACCCATCTCACGGATGATATCTCCAATTGGTGCAGTGTGTGCTGTGAACAAAACCAACCCCAATACGAATCCCTGGGGAACACCAAAATCAAGAACTTTAGGCACTGATTGCGATGCGTTGATAACAATTCTCTGCTGTCTTCCATTCAGTTAGGACTCAAACCACATCAGCGCGTCTCCTGATATACCATATCGAGTTTCAAGTCTCCCGAGTAAGATTGATTGATCTATTGTATCAAATGCCGCACTCAAATCCAATAAAACTAGCGACACCGGTTTCTTCCGATCCAAGCTACATACAATATCATTGTGAACACGAAGTAAGGCGGATTCTGTACTGTGCTGTTTTTTGTATGCTGACTGAAATTTTTCTTGGCGATTGTTTGCACACAAATGATATTTAAAACGATTAAGGACAATTTTTTCTATAATTTTCGATATGAAAGATAAATTCGACACAGGTCGGTAATTTTTTAGCACGTTATGATCAAGTGTTGATTTTTTAATGAGGGGTGTCACATGGGCTGTTTTAAGCGTTTCACATACTTCTGCACCTACTAAAGAGATGTTCACGATTTGGGTGATCACTGGAATTAACTCTACTTCAGACTTCTTTAGTATCCATGTTGGCAGGGGATCGAGGGAACATGATTTTGAGGCTGATTTCTGAATTGTTTCTCTTATCTCATCTTCTGTTGCTAGACAAAAGTTCTTAAGTGTGCGACCTTCAAACTTTTTCTCAATGAATATGTTTGTTGGTTTATTTGTCGAATGGTGGATACTTTGTCGTGGAAAATTCAGAAAATTGATCTGACAGGCTAGCATCATTTTGAACCGATGGCAGAACCTTTGCTTTTCTTGGTTTTAGCAGACTGTTTGTAATTTTGTAGAGTTCACGTGGATTATGTTTGTTGGATAACAGACAGTCCTTAGTGAAGGATCGTTTAGCCAATGCAATTAAATTGTTAGTGGTAGTTCGGGCCTTATTATAAATTTGTCTGTGAATTTCAAGATTAGTTCTTCTCCATGTTTTCTCTGCTTTCCTGCGCTGGACCTTATGATCAGGTATTTCATCAGTGTACCATTGTTTATTAGGCCGAATAATGATTTCCTTCGTTTTCAGTGAAGCATGTTTTACCAGTATTTCGGAAAGAATGTTGTTATAAACATCCACTTGTTGGTGGGTATCCGGTTTGGTGGCAATGGTACTCAGAAGTAATGAATTATTAATATCGCTTCTAAATTTATCAATAGGAATGTTTTTTGTTTTTCTGAAACTTATTGTCCTCTTTATTGGTTCAGGCTTGGGAAACGAAAGATTGCAGAATAAACTGTAGTGATCAGATATCTGAAGATCAACTACGTCGCATGACTGAATAATGGAATCATGTTCTCTTGTTATCACCAGATCAAGAATATGATTATGTCTATGGGTTGGCACATCCACATGCTGTTTTAAACTAAATGCGTCTAACAATAGTAAAAACTTCTTAATGTTCGAATCATTGGCTTTATCAACATGAAGATTGAAATCACCAAGAATTATGCAGTAGTTGTCTCATTCCATGCACAATTCGCACATTGGCGTAACATTTGTTTACTTTATTTCAGATGTTGTTATCGTAGTGTACTACTGATGTCGTCCTATGTCAGCTTAGAGTTATTAAAATCGTAATAATTTGAATGATAATATGTCAAATGACTGATAATGACTAGAGAAGCCTAGTCGAAACATCGCTCAGTAATAAACAGTAATTGTTACAAGTGAGATTTATCTGTTTTGATGACTGAAATTTGCTAAATTTCGACTAAATATAGCCTACGTTTTTTCTGGTATCATCATCAAGATTATAACTATTTGACATATTATCATTCAAATTATTATGATTTTAATAACTCTAAGCTGACAATAACCTGCGGCTTTCAGTTTTAAAATTGGTACTAGCGATTCTGAAGGGAAAATGCCCATTATGATGTCACTCATCTATTAAAATCATCCGGTTATTAGATTTATAATATTAACAATGTTACCTTAAATTAAAAGGTTGAAAACTATTATTTTGTTGGGTTTTTTTTTCTTAATTTGGTATATTTAGATATTTTCCCTTCTGTATCGCGATACAAACCGACTCTGTATCGTCACAAACTTGGTTACAATATGCATATGCAAAAACTATGTTGACAATGCTAAAGCAAGTTCTTATATCAATATTTTCACACCAAACATTCTATATTTTATAATTTTGATTGTTAAACACATGCACAAAATAATTTCTGGAAGGTGGGTGTGTGCCTAAAATATGGAATGGATTTTTAAGCTTACACAAAGAGAAAATGGAATGATAATGTGATAAGTACCTATCATTTTCTATAATTGGTCTTGGTAATTGATTTGGTAAATGTTGAAAACAATATTCCTCAACATAAAACTTTCCTGCATCATTTTCTGGTTCTTTACCAAATACTGCTATAACAGGTCCTGTAAATGATGTTTTAAATTTCTTGGTTAATCTTTCATGTATAGACATGGTGTGGAAATGAAATAATAGTACTGATTATCCAATATTTTGGCACATTGCTGAATTGAATTTTTTTATTTATTTCATTACCGGTACTCTACTTTTCAAAGATACTGAATGGTTCATCAATCCATCCATCCTCTTGGGTGGTTTAATGCGTCTGTCATTGTGTCAAGTGGTGTGGTTTTGATTTCCTGCTTGTACGTGACATGGAGTAGTGTCACCTGTCTAACCTTGTGGGATTTCTCCGGTTTTCACCCACTGCTAAGGACCCCTACACACAAGCAAATTGTTGAAATAAAATGGAATTACCCCAAAATAACCTAGTTTGTGTTCAGTGGCACTAAACCTCATTTCTCTCTATCTATCAGGACTGTTATTGCCATACATAGTTCTAATATTCTACAACAATAGGGTACCCAACACCAAAAAAGATGCGTTTGTTTAATTGTTAAAAAAAAATATGAGAAGCTGCAAACACAGATCTTCAACTGTAACATATCTATATATACCTGACCTGTAACAGATGTTGATGTTTTTATATCTCCAATAAGAAATATTCTTTGAAGTTCATCTTCTAATATGAGTATGTCATTTTCTTCTGTGTATTTTGACCGAATTGGTTGAGGCATCAAATTATGCTGAAACAGGGTTTAATTGCATTTGGTGATATGGTAATAATACAGTTCCTACGTATGGTATACCGAAGACAAGAGAATACATTTTATTCTGGATTATCAAATCTAATCTGCATTATCCGCATTAAATCCCACAGGTGCAAAGTTCCTGTACATCATAATGTATTTTTTTAAGCCTGGTTAACATTTTACTATCTATTCAGTATGGTTTTTATGAATGAAATCCCAAAGACAATTCCATTTACGGTGATGAACTCATGAACTTTTGAAGAAACATTCGATGACTATGTTCAGTTTTATATCTAAAAATATATAGTGAAACCATAGTCTCTGTCACCCAGAACCCCCTAGTCTCCAACGCACGGATGGTCTGGGTCGGTTCTCAATTTTTGACGAAAATTACTGGATAATCTACCACATAAAAAACCAAACATTTGGTTACGCATGGGCAATGGAACCTTTTGGCTAACATATCCAATGAAAGTATCGGTAAGTGCTAGATCTTATGAAGCCGGGCCAATTTTGCTAGATTCTATAAAGCGTGGTTGAAATATATCCCACAATTCACTTGGCACATCTATTATTAGAAACAAAATAGAGATGAGGAATAAGCATGCATCGCGATGAAGAATTAAGAAGATTGTGAGAAGCCATACGTTTGATTCATGACGAGAGAAAATTACCATTTCAATTGAAACCTTTACACAACAAAATTTTAAAGAGTGTCATCGTTGACAAGCGAGCTGTTTTGATAGATTCAGTACGTGGTAACTTAAAAGACTGGATAATCCAGACAATGACCTATTTTCCGTCAAATTTTGAGGACCCATCCAGACTAATATTCGTAGAATATTTGTGTGGATGATAGAGACTATTGAAACCACAAATATTTCAAGGAGTAATGTTGTTTTTCCAGAATTGTTCAGTACTGGAAATTACATTTTCATTTTTCCAGGATTTTCAAGGAGTGTGTGAACTGTGAACCATGAAATTTATTTGAAAAGGACAAATTATAGCAACTAAAATGGTAAATCTGAAAAAATTATTCAGCACATGATCTCTAACCCTATTCCATGATGAAGCTAAATACCATAATGTAAACAGAAAGCTTAATTTCATAACCTATCCCAGTTCTTACCTCTTCACTGACTTCCTTGAGTATACTTGGTCTAAGTTCCATATGTTTAAACAGTGTACCAATAACAATACATTTCTCACCTTGTACTAGTTCATGTAATTTTCTAATTGGGAATTCTAAACCTAAAAATTAAACATAAATTCTAGTATTATTATTCTTGAAAGCAAGAAGATTCTCTAGTCAAAAAACATGAAAGTCAATTTGCTTACAGCAAAGTCCCATATGCACTATGCAGTACTTCTAATTTCCTAAGTATTAGCAAGATGTTTTGTGCACCCATATGAGAACATAATTTATCTTTAAATAATTCATAAATTGTGCATTATAAGACTGTTATTTGTTGAGGGTATATTCTTTCATACTCTAGTATTACATGTATTACAAACTTTTCGGATAAGCTAAGCTTTACTTACAGTACAGATTTATTCAAAGACAAACTTATGCTTTAGATCCCTTAGCCAAAGTTTAGAATGTCATACCTATCTCGAACCATTGTATATATGTGGGTATCCTACCATTTTATACTGAACAGCATATTATTCGACCAAGTTCAGAAGTTAATACTTCCTAATGTAATTCCCTGATTGTAATTGCATTGGTAGCATACAGTGTATGTAATGTTAGGTATACAGTAAACTAGGCCATGCGTCAAGATCTTTTTATTTAAATTATAATTTATGGACAAAAGTCTGATAGTCATAGCATAGCATTGAAAATCTATCTGTACTCATCAGCTGCATTTTGTATTTTTGGATCACAGACAATAACAATACAGACAATTCTGTTAAGTTCGCGACAAAAAATCTCAAAATCTAAATAGTTGCACTCATTTTCAATAACATATTATGTGATGTAAAAATTTATAGGTTTCTCCCTATCATAAGTAAACAGACCCTGTAATTTCGAAAAAAAAAACCTAACATCTATTAGCTTGAGAATGTTTACAAGTGCACGTAAATTGGCATTAAATTAATTTGCGACTCTGAATTTTAATAGGGTTTCTTCTTAGTACATCAGACATAGCAAGTTTTTTATAAAAAAAACTATTAACTACGTGAAGTGTTTACATGAAATATGAATGCCAATGTACAATGAATGAACGAATGAAATAGGATTTCACATCCTACTTATGTGTGCAGATCGAACTAATGAAGATGGGCATGCCATAGTCCATGAGGTAAATTCTGCCTCGACAACAATAGAATTCAAACGGTCACGTACACTAGTTCCGGGTATTGCTACTGCAGTCACGATATTATTCAAGTGCTATGATTCAATATGCAAATCTTTAGACGGTGAATCACCATACATCAGTTAAACAATATATTGTGTTGGAACAGACATGCCATCATGTATACTGAATTATTGAGTAACAGAGATATCCGAGGCTGAATTTTGACCTGTTTTTCAACCCATTCCAATGTCTAGACACTGTTTCTAATCAGGCCCTCAGTCCTGCACGACTGACAAAGAGAGAAACTGCATGGAAAATCACCAAAACTATAATCTGTCCCAGTCAATTTTACTGGGCAACTTTTCACGGCTAAACGGTCGCGTGTCAGTCCCCGTGAACGCCTGAACAATGTCTAACCCTCTTAGTGAGAAAATAAGACCTTGCTTACCTAGCTAGAACCAGTATGACCGACACAACACGCTTTTAAAAAATACGTCTCCGTCTGCTAGACGACTTGGCCGATGCCATTGATATGGTAACACACAAATTTACAAACTTGGCCATATAAGATGAAACGAAATTTTGGTAAGTTCGTAAATTTGTGTATTACCCTATCAATGGCATCGGCCAAGTCGTCTAGCAGACAGAGATGTATTTTTTAAAAGCGTGTTGTGTTGGTCATACTGGTTCTAGCTAGGAAGCAAGGTCTTATTTTCTCAATAGATTTTCATTTACATTGTTCAGGCGTTCACGGGGACTGACATGCGACTGTTTAGCTGTGAAAAGTTGCCCAGTAAAATTGACTGGGACAGATTATAGTTTCGACATTGGTTGAATGGCACGAGATCTGAACGTAGTAATGGCGAGTGTAATGAGACCTACGTTCAGAGCTGAACTAGCGTAGGCCTAACCATCTAGCAGTGGAAGGAAACCAGAAGACCGAGAGAAAACCCAGGAGGTAGGACAGACAAACCTTCTCTTTGTCACAGCTCGTACAACTGAGGAATCGAAACCACGCCAGTTTACTCAACCAGTCAATGACAGACAGTATAATTGATATAAGCCAAGGCCCACCCCACCTACTTTGAAACAAGGTCTGCCGAGAAACAAATTCATGTGAGACTAAAATTACCCCATTTATCTTGTGCAGCCTTAGATAATTTCGGCCTCATAGTCATCAGTCTTTCTAAATATAAATGTGCATACTGTCGACTAAACGATCGGCCTTTTAATTTGAAGCGATCGTAGTGTTCTTGATAATCACTTGACGACCGACAGAAAACATGATTGTCAGCCTTCTCTGACTGGTCAGTAATAAAATCGCCAACGCCATCGGGATCTGGCTTGTCTGAATAGATCATATTAACAATCAACTTCAACAATCAATAAACTGCAACTATTTCTGGCTAGTTTATGTTTTCTTTCTATTTCTTTCCCGCCATTGGAACTCTTTTACATGTAAAGAGTATAAAAGTGTGTCATGGTGCTCTTTGGGAGAACCATGCATTCGGAACTCTTTGCTATATTTTAAAAGCTGGAATTTAAGCCATTTGCGATTTTTAAATGCCACAGTAAAGGACAATTAGAGATAACGAATCGTGTAATAAGTAATATTAGCATCATTAATAAAAAAAATCAAAATGTTTGATGTTTTATAAATTTAAAAAAGAGCCCGGCGTTTACGAATGGGGAAATAACTCGCGTTGAATTTAAAATAGCCTTTTTCAGCTAGGTCCCACTGTATTACTGAAAGACTGGTTTATCGAGACTAAATATTTGAATTCATCATTTGCGGGACAAACAAATACTCAATTGAGAAAGGGAATTAGATTTAAATAGCTGCATGAAACAGATAAATCCAAACCATAGAAACAATGAGTAGTGCACGTAAAGACGATGTTGAAATTCCCGATATCGTTATCGACCCAGCGACGGGAAAAAGATACATGAAAGGGCGGTATCTTGGAAAGGGAGGATTTGCAAAATGCTACGAATTGACAGATTTAGACACAAAAGTTATATTTGCGGGAAAAGTTGTCCCCAAAACCTTATTAGTAAAGCAGCACCAAAAAGATAAGATGGCCCAAGAAATCAGCATCCATCGAAGTTTAAATCACAAACATGTTGTTCAATTTCAAAGCTTTTTTGAAGATTCTGCGAATGTCTACATTCTTTTGGAGTTGTGCAGGAGAAGAACTTTGATGGAATTGCAGAAACGAAGAAAGTCTATAACAGAACCAGAAACTAGATATTTTGTGAGACAGACCATTGAAGCTTGTCAGTATCTTCATAATATAAATGTTATACACCGGGATTTAAAACTAGGTAATCTATTTCTGAATGATGATTTGGAGGTAAAAATTGGTGATTTTGGATTGGCAACAAAATTAGAATATGATGGCGAAAGAAAGAGAACATTGTGTGGCACACCAAATTATATAGCCCCAGAGGTTTTGGGAAAAGTTGGTCATAGTTACGAAGTTGACATCTGGTCTTTGGGTTGTATAGTCTACACATTATTAGTTGGACGTCCACCATTTGAAACATCATGCTTGAAAGACACCTATCTGCGGATCAAACACAACAGATACCATGTGCCTTCCAAACTTAGTATACCTGCAAAAAATCTCATCAACAAGATGCTGAAGGGCAATCCAAGTGAAAGACCAAACATTGTGCAACTTTTGGATGAGGAATTTTTCACCTCAGGTTATCTCCCTTCTCGCCTACCAACCAGTTGTTTAACCATGGCACCTAGATTTGATACTATTGCTCGATCTGAGGGACTTTCCCGTAAACCACTTACAGACATCAACAGCATAGAATCTCGACCTGTAAGTACTTCTGATCCTAAGAAAGACCAAGAGAAGAAAGATCCTGGAGAATCAACAGAGAAATCTGAAGCATTAAGAAAAAGTGATGAACCTCTTGACTACTGGTTGTCTGATCTGTACACACAACTATCTACAGCTGTTGCTTCGAAACCTAGTGAAAGGCCGAATATTGTAGATGATGATGCTGAGGATCCAGCAGCTATGCCTATTTATTGGGTGTCAAAATGGGTGGATTATTCAGATAAATACGGCCTTGGTTACCAGCTCTGCGATAATAGTGTAGGAGTGCTTTTCAACGATTCATCAAGACTCATCTTGCTAGCCAACGGAGAAAATGTACATTATATTGAAAGAGATGGAACAGAACATTACCATACCCTGAAAGTTTTTCCAGAAAGTTTAACCAAGAAAGTAACTCTCCTAAAATATTTCCGCAATTACATGAATGAACATCTCCTGAAGGCCGGAGCCAATATGGTACCAAGAGATTCTGATGAGATGGTCAGGTTACCATACCTTAGAACCTGGACACGCACAAGAAGTGCTATTGTATTGCATTTAAGTAATGGCACCCTTCAGATAAACTTTTTTCAAGATCATACAAAAGTTATTTTATGTCCGTTGATGGGAGCCGTTACCTACATTGATGAGAAGCGAGATTTTCGCTGTTATCGCTTCAGTCTTGTCGAAAAGTTTGGTTGTTCTAAAGAAATATCAAGTCGGTTGCGATATGCTCGTTCTATGGTAGAGAGACTAATGACTTCCAAATCAGGCTCTGGTCGCATAAAATCTGCATCATAAACTCTAAATCATCACTTTAAATTATATAATTTCAAATTTGATAATTGTTGGCTTTGTAAACATGAAATATGTAATTAAATTGTTACATGTATGTACTATGGACCAGGGACCAGGTCAATTTCTGACACATTCACCCATTTCAATAACAAAGAAATAAAGATTAATAGAAAAGGTTTCTTTTTTGAATTTCAAATTGATATACAAGAGATAAAACCCCTTATAATTTGTCCAAAAAGCTGAAAAAATCCATTGATTATTTTATTGAATATACATCATTTGATAACATAAATGTACCTGTACAATGAATAAAATTTGAAATGTTTGAGAATTAAAAAGCTCAAAACATTGTGGACAGGTATTTTTAGAGGATTGATTTTGTAATGTATCAATTCATAAAGAATTAGTTTACTTTGAATTAAATGAAATAATTATGAACAGACAGAATAAATTCAATTTTCAGTTTCAAAAAGATTAAGATTTAAAGAACCTTGATAAAATGGGGAGATAAAGCTCATAACAGACCAAAATCAAACCTAGTTGATGGAAATGACTAAATCACCGGTTTATAATCTTCTTTAGAATGTGACAAGTTAAAGCGTAAAGTACAGAGTTCCCATTTAAGACTTGCAAAAAACCCCACAGATTTGAGAAAAATAAGTCTAAAAAATTTGGAAACGTACAGGTTTACATTGGCTAAATTAACCACAAAGGTCCCAATGTTGGCCAAGGAAGCTGCGTCAGAATGAGATTTCCAGTCTGGTTGTCCCCCGCCTTTCGAAGAAAGTTGGGGGACTATTAAAATGGGTTCGTCCGTCTGTCTGTCCGTCACACTTTTTGGGACACAATAACTCTCTTCCTAATTGAGCTAAAATGTTCAAACTTGGTGTATGTGTTTATTAGGTCAATGCCTTGATGGAGTTCGAAGATGAGCATTTTCCGCTTAGGGTAAGCAGAGATAAGCAATTTGATTGGTTGATGCTTTGGGACACGATAACTTTAGTTCTAATTAAGTGAGATTGATGAAACTTGGTGTATAGTTTCATTATAGTAATACCTTGACTAAGTTCGATAATGAGCATTTTCTGCTCAGGGTAAGCAGAGCTATACGCAATTTGATTGGTCGAGAATTTGGAACACAATAACTCTCCTTCTAATTGAGTTAAAATGTTCAAACTTGGTGTATATGCTTATTAGGTCAATGCCTTGATGGAGTTCGAAGATGAGCATTTTCCGCTTAGGGTAAGCAGAGATAAGCAATTTGATTGGTTGATGCTTTGGGACACGATAACTTTAGTTCTAATTAAGTGAGAGTGATGAAACTTGGTGTATAGTTTCATTATAGTAATACCTTGACTAAGTTCGATAATGAGCATTTTCTGCTCAGGGTAAGCAGAGCGATACGCAATTTGATTGGTCGAGACTTTGGGACACAATAACTCTCCTTCTAATTTAGTTAAAATGTTCAAACTTGGTGTATATGCTTATTAGGTCAATGCCTTGATGGAGTTCGAAGATGAGCATTTTCCGCTTAGGGTAAGCAGAGATAAGCAATTTGATTGGTTGATGCTTTGGGACACGATAACTTTAGTTCTAATTAAGTGAGAGTGATGAAACTTGGTGTATAGTTTCATTACAGTAATACCTTGACTAAGTTCAATAATGAACATTTTCTGCTCAGGGTAAGCAGAGCGATACGCAATTTGATTGGTCGAGACTTTGGAACACAATAACTCTCCTTCTAATTGAGTTAAAATGTTCAAACTTGGTGTATATATGCTTATTAGGTCAGTGCCTTGATGGGGTTCGAAGATGAGCATTTTCCGCTTAGGGTAGGCAGAGATAAGCAATTTGATTGATTGATGCTTTGGGACACGATAACTTTAGTTCTAATTAAGTGAGAGTGATGAAACTTGGTGTATAGTTTCATTACAGTAATATCTTGACTATGATCGATAATGAGCATTTTCTGCTCAGGGTAAGCAGAGCGATAAGCAATTTGATTTGCCGAGACTTTGGAACACAATAACTCTCCTTCGAATTGAGTTAAAATGTTCAAAATTGGTGTGTATGCTTATTAGGTCAATGCCTTGATGGAGTTCGAAGATGAGTATTTTCCTCTTACGGTAGGCAGAGATAAGCAATTTTTGGATGACACTTCGTGTTCAGTTTGATTGGTCGATACGTTTGAAAAAAATAAATGTGCGATTAATTAATATGTGTCATCTATTTATTTTGGGATTTCGGCGGGGGACATCAGCCTCACTGTTGGCTTGTTTCTCCATGTCATGATGTGCAGATAGTTCGATAAGAGTAGGCTGTGTAGCACTGATGTCAAGGCAAGACCTGCCACAAAAGACACCAATTTTCCATTTTTATACGCCCACATTGAAATGTGGTTGTACATGTATATTGTCGTCACCTATTGTTTTTCAGCAAATCCCGATAATAACTACCAGAAATATGGCCCTTGATCACTTCAAAAAATCTTGTGGACATTCTAGAGGCCAAAGTTAATATCCGATTGACTTTAAATTTACACACAGTGTTTAAGGTCATGAGACGAAGAAGCCTATTGATATTCAGCGATTTCCAATAATTACTGTCAGTGTTATCTCCCTTAATCACTTCAAAAAATCTTGTGACACTATAGAGGCCAAACTTATCAGATTCAGATTGATACACAGAGTTTAAGGTGATAAAACGAACAAGTATTTTGATTTTCAATGAATTTTGATAACTGAACAGCTAAATCCATGGGGCAAAACTTTATAAAAAGCAAACAAATTCTAATAATTTTCTGATAATTACATGAGTTGTTACTCTTAATCAGATTTTAGTGTATACTATATTACAAATGTTTCATTACCAAAAAAAGTAAAAATATATGACAACCCTTGTTGACTGCCCGGGCGATTTAGCTACTGTGGGCATATGTTTCGTTGCCTGGCTACCTATCTTCATTATCTTGGTACAAGAAAGTATGATGGCAAACCCATTTCTTTGGGAAATATAATTCACAGGTCCATAAATTTCTTAATATCATTAATTACTTTGAAATGTTTCATTACTTGAAAAAACTTGTACCGGAGACTTGTTTTCTTTTTTGAGTACAATATGGTGGGTCAATCACAGCAAATTTGCATTAATTACTTGTTTCACTTTGTTCGACCATGTGGGGGGAATGGCCAAATGGTTAGCATGTGCGCATTGTAAGGGCTGTCATTCAGTAAATTGGAGGGTTTTTGATTCCCCAGTTGAGGAGTATGGTGAATGGTCGTATGTCCAACCTTGTGGGTTTTCTCTGGTTTCCTCCCACTGCTAAAGACTCATAGGCACAAGTTTTTTGTCCCATCCAAAGGACTAGACAGCTGTCCTTGTCAGGCCCCCTGTCCTGCATCACTGACAAGAGGAAATCACGCTCGAAAATCTGGATGAACTTTCTCGACCTATGCAGGAATCGAACACCCGACCTACAGACTAGCGAGCCAGCGTCTAGGCCACGTGATCCCCCAACAATTTCTGTCTATTACTTCCAGAAATAAGGTTCTTGTTTCAGTTTGTAGAACCCTGTAAACCCTCAAACAATGAAAATTATAAAATGTTTTGTATGAAATTGTCATGTAAATGCAACCTATTGCCAACAAAAGAAAAACATGCAACAACCCTTGTTGACCATCAGGACGTTTGAGCAGCTGCGGGCGTATGTTTGGTTTCCCGGCAACCTATCTTTGCCGTTTAATTGTTTAATATTCTATCCCTAGCATCATTTCAGGGTCTAGGGAACAAAGCCCCCCATGCATTTTGCTATAAAAGTTGCTAAATACTTCCCATTGACAACTTCTATTTGGTAGCTTTGTCGTCCCTTGGAAAGCATTGGAAATAAGTAAATATTTATCATTCTATGTTCAATAACGTTTTTGCAACGTTGGTGAAAAATAAAACCAGTACAGTTTTTGCTCTTAAGACCACAACACTGCATATACAGAATGTATTAGTTTGTTTTTGCTGATTACAAACAAGAATACAAAAAGTCAGAAATTGTCATTTTTATAAATCTTTGTTTCCAAGTTATTCTGATACAAACATGATCAATAATGGTAAAGGACTTTCTGAATATATTTTTATAAAAAAAAAAATCAATTCAAATATATTTTCATTCTTGGTATTTTTATTGAAAATGTAAGTGGATACAGTAATCAAAAATATCAAAGTTACATTAGGCAGAAAATGTTACTGAATTGTATAGTAAGAATGATTTAATTTAAGGATTGTCTTTTGAGAAAATTCCCAAAATACTAACAGAGCTTATACAGTTTGACATTACTAATAAAGAAAATAGATTAATTTGACACTATCATTGTGGAGTGGGAACATTGCTTGTAGATAGCACACAGAAATCTGTCTAAAAATACCCAAAGAAAACTACTAAGTAAACGATTTTGATTACCCTGAATCAATACAGAGAAAACAATTATCCAGTACATTTCAGATAAACAGAGCACCCATTTACCGTTAACTGAAAATCTAATAAGTTCAATCGTAACATATTTGCTGATTCAAGAATACTGCATCAAAAGAGTTTTGGTTTATATCGCCAATGGTTCCTAAACATAAAGCCAAGTAGTCTATGGTACACCAACAGAAAGTAACTGTTTTTAAATGTTGTGTATTAACAATAACTACATAGAAAATAACTAATTTTAAGTGAAATTTTTATGATTTTCTTTAATTTTTGTTAAATACACCTTTTTACAACTATTTATCCTGGTATCCTTTATAAAATTTCAAATTAACAAAAATAAAATAAATCCAAATAAACAAGCTTTATACCTCTCAGATAAATTTGTCAAAACACATTAACTGCACAACCAAAACATATGATGATCTTGCACTAAATATTATATATTTCACACCTGGCCAATAACGAACATGAGCTATTCACTTTAGAGAGACAGCATTCTAAACTTTATAAAACTGTAACAGATCCATTATCACCAATAATTTTCTATAAAAATCTGAACGCAAATCACCATAGCCTCAAACATTAATTTTTATTATATTTTGCATACAATCTAGCAAATTTAAAGTGCCCATAGCCCCAGTGCTGGACACCTGTTGTATTTAATCTCTGACTTTCCCCAAGGAAAGAATTTTAAAACAATTACTGATAAACAGTTTGCAAGAAATGTTTTAAGAATTGTGATGTCAAAAAGTTGTAACTGTAACTACTATGGTCTTCTGTAGTGTCAATATTCCTGTATTATTATTGCATAAAAGAAGAATGTGGCTAGGACTAATGGGACTTTAAATTTCTGATTCTATTCAACAGCAACTGGAATTCAAGAATTGTTAATCAGCAGTAATGAAATCGAAGTATGGATTTAAAAGTTAAAGCTTCCAATGTTAATTCTCCATTTAAAACTTAACAGTTTTTAATTTAAGGACAGTGTCCACCAAACTACAACCACAAAGGTAACATTATGATATAGATATTCACTTATGCGATAATCACTACAAGATAACCATCAAGAATAAAATGTTTGATTTTTTGGTTGTCTTTAATCGGCCGAAATATGACACCATGATCTAGATGTTTTTGTGACAGTACATTTATTCAATTGTGCTCCATCTTGTCATAACCATGTCCAGCGGCGAAATGGGGTTGACTGTGACTGACTACAAATCTGATTTAACATTTTATTAAGCAATAGCTACTGTGCAGTTTTGGGCCGTGGGTTGTACCGTAGTGATGATTTCATGCTGTCGCAAATGTTGGACATTAATCAGTGAAACTGACACTCATAAAACTACCATGTTGTCATGGGTGGTATCTGGTGGAAACTGACAATAATTCTAGCAGGATTCTACCACGCAGCCTTACCTTAATCTGTCTCTATCTAATACTATACATCTACTGTTTTAATATAAAATGTTATTTACAATGCTAATATACATGATGTTTATAGTACAGGAGTATAATATATATCATTCACTAAGCATTATTTACATATATTTTCCTAGATATAATTGCAGCACATAGCATGTTGTTATTTTGATGCCTGCAGCCTTCTAGACTTTTTTTTATTGGCATTAACATAGAATGAGCAGCAACTAAGACAGATGTTTTCTGTTTTAGGTTTACTGCAATTTCTCTGCAATTAAAAAGTGAGCTGACAACATAAAATCCCATACTACATGCTGACTTAAAAGTTCCTCATTTTCAAAAAAGCCATTGTCATTCATTTACAAAATAAACAAAAGCCATTGTGACACTAACCGAAGATGAATATTATTTTAAAATATTCTGAATGCTTGTTAAATATTTAACAGTCACTTTTTTTTGATAGCCCTTGTTGGTGATATCACATCGGAGGAAGCGCACTTTAAGTAAAGCTATTTCATACACACAAATTGACAGCCTTATTCAAATATTACAATTGAGAACTACTCCTGATACTAATGAAAATGGACAGCTTTTATCTTGAATATCTAATGGCGATATTTGTCAACTTCACTTGGGAGTCAGAAACCAAGCAAACAGAATTAAGCCAATCGCTGACCTACTGGTAATTGGATTCAAAATGTGTACTTGTCATTAGTCTACCTAGTACTCAAGTGATAATGACGTAATCAGACTGAAAACAAAAGAAACGAAGTAAATTAGAACATCTTGAAAAATCTACTTCTACTCAATATACAATTGGCCATTTTCAAATCTCATTTTAAAGAATACAGGCAGTGATTCAGATAAATAAGGATATACAATGAATACTTTTCACTACAATACAAAATCTAGCAATTGGAATACATGTAAATACATGTATATAGTTTAATGTTCAAGTACAGATGACTGGCAATAATGTGACAACCATCGGAAGCACACAGATTAGTTATATGTAACTGTTTTTGCCTCTGTGCTTTGTTTTCGAAATAATATGAAATTCAATAGCGTTGAGTTAAACAAATAAATAAGTATGGCAAGCTAAAATATCAATAAGTTAATTTGATTGCACGAAAAGCCAACACCGTTATGGATACATTAAAGTTCTTTTCGTAAGAGGTAATAGTATAAATAAATAATACATGCTTATTTTTATATACCTATTTATATTTTTAAATTTCAATTACTCCTTAATATCTTTTTGAACAAATTTTGATACTGTTTCTACAGTTTATTATCTAGGAATGTAGAAGGATGAGCAAAGATTGGATTGTTTAGAACTTATTAATACAGTAGGTGTTTATATCCTGATATTGCTGTTTGTAAAAATAAAATAACCCTTAAAACCTTTTTTTTTCACTCATGATTTTAAATCTGAATCCTAAAATAAGTATTGAGTAAAACACAAACTAGCACTGTTTGATTAATGATGACAGTTATAATATCACAGTTTATGGCACACAGTATTTTCATAACTTCTCTATCATCAGGCTGTTCATTTATTCAATCAAAATTGTTGTTTTATTTATTAGCTGTACCTTAAATAATAAAGCAATTCTGAAAAAAGAAAATCCAACGATTATGCCAAAAATTATTACATTGACAATAATTTATATGAAACTCGAAACAACATATTACTTAAAAATTACGCACTAACATTATGTATTGGTAGTACTACAAACTAAAGCTGATTTTGATCAATAATTCTTTCATTTTGTTGCTTCAACTTCAAAACTAAATAAGAACTAACAAAATAAAATTAAAAATCTCAGGGGTTAAATATAATTGAGGTTAGACAATTGGTACTGATGTACACATTATATCTGACTAACATCCAATACAGATCATTAGTGGTTCAACAGTAATAATAATATCAATATACAGTGTATGTACAATATAGTACAGTAACCAACATTATTTACAAATTAACTACATAAAAAGCTTTCTGTAAAATAGTATTTCTCTTTCCCATCTATGAAATATTAACAAGGTATACTGCAAACATACAACTCAAGGTCTAGAAATATTGATTCTATAAGTCTATTTTGTTTAAGTATTACTTATGTAATTCGTTGAACGGACTCTCTACTTTAAGTCAAGATTACAGTGTTGAATTGGGTTGATTACATATGAAATTTCTATGAAAACAACAAAGCAGGACCCTGTTTCACAAAAACTTAAATCTCCTTAAAATATGTCTTAAACTAAAATTTCATCCTAACTTAAGATGGGTGAGTTTCGAAAGACGATTTTAAGCATTTTAGCAAAAATCCATTAAAATAGTTCTTTTTCACAAAACCATTTTAGGGACAATTTAAACTAAGATTAATTTTAATTTAGGACAGCTGTCTCCCTCCCCTTAAAATCATTGATTAGTGCTTACTTGTTAGATCTATTGCGACATATAGATCTATTTGGAATAATGGTACTACTGCTGCTAATGATTCAAGTATAAAAGATACTATCTTTAAATAATTAACAGAAAAAAAAATGGCCCCAATACACTTTTATATGTTTTTGTGGTTAAGATTATTAGCAAAAAAAAAACCAAATGAATAAGCTCAAATAAAGATAAACAAGCCAACAGTGAGGCTGACGTTCCCCGCCGAAATCCCAAAATAAATAGATGACACATATTAATTAATCGCACATTTATTTTTTTCAAACGTATCGACCAATCAAACTGAACACGAAGTGTCATCCAAAAATTGCTTATCTCTGCCTACCGTAAGAAGAAAATGCTCATCTTCGAACTCCATCAAGGCATTGACCTAATAAGCATACACACCAATTTTGAACATTTTAACTCAATTCAAAGGAGAGTTATTGTGTTCCAAAGTCTCGGCAAATCAAATTGCTTATCGCTCTGCTTACCCTGAGCAGAAAATGCTCATTATCGATCATAGTCAAGGTATTACTTTAATGAAACTATACACCAAGTTTCATCACTCTCACTTAATTAGAACTAAAGTTATCGTGTCCCAAAGCATCAACCAATCAAATTGCTTATCTCTGCTTACCCTAAGCGGAAAATGCTCATCTTCGAACTCCATCAAGGCATTGACCTAATAAGCATATACACCAACTTTGAACATTTTAACTAAATTAGAAGGAGAGTTATTGTGTTCCAAAGTCTCGACCAATCAAATTGCGTATCGCTCTGCTTACCCTGAGCAGAAAATGCTCATTATCGAACTTAGTCAAGGTATTACTATAATGAAACTATACACCAAGTTTCATCACTCTCACTTAATTAGAACTAAAGTTATCGTGTCCCAAAGCATCAACCAATCAAATTGCTTATCTCTGCTTACCCTAAGCCGAAAATGCTCATCTTCCAACTCCATCAAGGCATTGACCTAATAAGCATATACACCAAGTTTGAACATTTTAACTCAATTAGAAGGAGAGTTATTGTCTTCCAAATTCTCGACCAATCAAATTGCGTATAGCTCTGCTTACCCTGAGCAGAAAATGCTCATTATCGAACTTAGTCAAGGTATTACTATAATGAAACTATACACCAAGTTTCATCAATCTCACTTAATTAGAACTAAAGTTATCGTGTCCCAAAGCATCAACCAATCAAATTGCTTATCTCTGCTTACCCTAAGCGGAAAATGCTCATCTTCGAACTCCATCAAGGTATTGACCTAATAAACACATACACCAAGTTTGAACATTCTAGCTCAATTAGGAAGAGAGTTATTGTGTCCCAAACAGTGTGACGGACAGACAGACAGACAGACAGACGGACGAACCCATTTTAAGCCTTACCAATAAAGAGTATGGCACTTTCACATTTTCCATTTTAAATCTAGGCATCGGAACAATGTCTATTTAGTTTCAAAGTTGTTAAATACTTTTGAAATTTAACAATAATTAACAGGCAATACGCATAAAATTTTGATTTTATTTTAGTGATTTAAGCTTCCTTTTTAGTGAAACAGGGTCAAGAATTATAACCATAAAGCTTGTGCCCTTTTAATGTCACTGGCACTAATTATATATTATTTGTGAACACTTCATTAAACTATAGAAATGGAATTGAAATGGTCATAAGTTTGGCAACATCCTATAGTATCTGTGCTGAATTAAAGCAGTTAATATACACTTTGAGTCTTCAGTGACTGTACATCTATTTATTTCTTTACTAATGAAATATATTATGTGGACTGTAACAATTGCTGATATATGTATCAGGAATATTAATGAACAAGGAAAATAATCAACTTTATCTTCATCTATCTAATTCAATTATAGTTTTGCATACACTATCTATTTTCCTTTAAATAATAGGAGGGCCTACTGTTTAAAAATTATTATTAATCCAGTAACTTTTTTAATTCACTTCCAAGTACCTTGCACAAATTTCTTTAATATGTAGTTTATATAAAATAGGTTTATAAACTAGAAAGGCACAACTATTATAATTTTTCTACAGAATTTGAAAGAAATAAAGATATAATATGATAAATGCCTCAGTAGAAGACTAGAAAAGAGAAATATGTCATGACAATAATATTATTATTTCCTAAGATGAGATCTTCATGCCTTGTGATTGCACTGACCCACCACGATTAAAACGTCTCATTCTGAAAAACACAAAATAATAAACCATAAATTATTATTTTTATCCAATAATCTGGCTTAGGCTAATCCCACCAAATCTTTCAATCTGACAGGAGATACCTTAGAAACCAGCTTTGGTAGAACAGTATATTCTGTACGTAGTGTACTTATATGTGTATTATTATTATTGGCTTACATAACTTATAATGAGTTTATAACTAGATTATTGGTAATACCATTCATGTAAATATTGTTCAATTATTCATGGGGCTGGATCAAAGCAAGTTGTTTGACTTTGAACTATCCATAGGCCATTTTTAAAATCACAAAAATTCCATAATATGATCATGCACATTGACAATCTGTTATACAAATACATATTTGGTAATAATCATTAACAGTCTACTACTATTCTATTCTAAGTGCATATTATATATAAATAAGTGAAAGCAATATAAAAATCAAAGTAGATTTGAAAAAAATTATCATTCAAATAAGACTAGAAAAAGCTAATCAAAGAAATTATTTTTTTCAATGATTGTCATGCATCTCCATGCCTTAAAAGTGGATACTGGGCTTAAACGACTAGATTGTCTTTTCTTACATAGGCATAGCACTGACTACTGGATTACTCTAAGAGGAATATTTTCATATTAATATGATATAAGACAATTAAGACACAAAATACTAAATGCAAAATAAGCAAAAATTTATATACCTAGGTGTGTTTTTGTGTCTAATCTAAATGGTTTTCTAAAATTAAGTTGCAACGTAACAAAACTTACACCCACAGTAGTTTAGATGACTGAGCAATCAATCGATCATTCATTCAATTGAGGGGCTTAATGCCCGAATCCACAAGAACAAGTCGTAGATTAAAGGTTCGTCTAAGACAAGGTTGGAGATAGCAGAGCAATTAAATAAAAATGTTACTGTCTCCATTCCCTTGGATATTTGATATGGTAGAAACTCTGTAGGCATTTTCGTCTCATGAATACCAACATTATACTTAAAGTCAATCATGGGTGTTCAAAAGCAATTACAGGCAGCCAAGGGGGCAACAATAAAGAGCCACATTTCAATGTGGGTGTATAAAAACATCAACATTGGTTCACTATAATAATGTTGAATAGACACTGGTTAAGCTGGAAATAAGATATGCTCTAGGGTAAATATAAAACATTCAGCCAGTGTTAAAAATACAACATCATAATGAGGTTCAAGAAATTCTGTCTAGAGTTTTTTAAAGAAATATGTAGAAACTAGAATACCTTATCACCAAATGAGAAAAGGTTGATAAAACTGGAAATTTCTCAAATACAAGTTAAAATACAAACTAAAAGAGGGAGAAAAAAACCCAACTCTTTAGATATTTATCAAACAAAATTACGAACTTGAAGGGAAAAGAGTCTCTCAATATTTGCTAATTTACTACCTTAGTAGGCTTGTGATATTGAAAATATTTGATCAGAATTTCACTGAACCCCCATGATAAGACCAGCGAGCACAGTTAACATGCTTCTGACTATGGCACCTTGCAGCAGACCTATATCCTCGAGAAGTGTCAGACCTGAGAAAATTGATGAAGAAATCAGCATCTTCAATTTGATTACATTTTACCTTGGTAAGAGAAAAGATTACAGTAGAGTCCTGGGCTACAATAAAACGATATATACCTACAGCTACATGTAAAGTTGTGATGATAATGATGATGATGATGACGACAATGATAAAATCAATATTGAATGCCAAATGATCAATATAAAAATGAAATTTTATAATGACAACTCGAATACTTACATATTTTAAATATCAAAGACCTTAACACTATAGCAGCACTCATTACATGGTGCTTTATGATACTATTTTTTTAAGAACAATGTCACTGTTTGTAAGATAAATATTTTACCTAGGAGAATCTAATGGACTGCCAGGTGCAGGTTTACCACTACGAGGTGGATCTTTTACATATTTTCTACAAGATGCCAGTTTGGATTCTAAGGCCTGAAATAACAAGACATGATGAAATATTTTGTTTAGTTAATTTTTAACAGTTCCTATTTCTGTATGGCAACAGTTGAGATTCTATTTATGGACTTAAACGAAACATGACACAAAAAGGTAATATGCTTCTAACTAAAATACAGTAATACATGTATTGATTTTTAGGAAATGAATGTCATGCACGGCTGCAATCTTGAAATGTAGAAATACAATTTTCATTTACATCAATACTTTTGTAAACTAAAGAACTCAATACAAAACTACTTACTCCTACTTTTCGTAATAAATCACCAACAATATTCAAAGCAGATATACGTGCAGATGGTGTAAGTGGCTGGGGTAGATTCCCATTTATACCTGGAAGACCTGCAATATAAATAATTTATATTAAGGCCATATAAAAAAAACCACACACTCTGGTTCTCAGATAAGGACCGCATGACAGTTCTGTTTTTCTATTTTCAAAATGTAATGGGGTTTAATGTCCTATTGTTCTGTTCCGTCTGGACAAACACCATACAGTGTGCTATAGCCTACTTTTATTTCGAATTCCAACAGCGAAGGGATCTTTTATTTCCAACAAGAACATTATTTTTGTATGGGCTTATTAACTTATATATATATATATATATGACCGTGTTTGGTTCTGTTTATTTGTAAAAGGTGTAACAATATGAGAGAAAACAGTCATTAATATCATATCTAAAGGCCAATGAGATGAATTGCTTATGATTTGCAATACCAAAAAAAGCTATCTATCAAACTACAATTAGAACATTTGAAGCAAATGAAATGAGCATTTTTTTTAGTAATCAAAATGTTTATGATGTGATCATTTTTTATACTAGCTAGTTTCAGTTTGCCAAGAAAGAGGAGAGGAACCACAGCAAATTCATAGATTAAGTTTATCAAACACAGCAAGATTGTTTCTAAATTATGTCACAGCTCATTACTAACATCAGTACATGAAAGTATTATTTCTAAAACAATGTAGGGATATAAATAAAGAAGTACATCTAATATAGTAAGAAATCAGATTTGCAAATGGGATCGCTTTAAAGACTTCTTTGAGTGCGGTAGTACCTCTCCCCTGTAATGAGGTGGGTGTGGTGGGAGTTGTTGGTGTAGCGGGATCACTGTGAACTACTTTCGAACTGTACCCACTATCAGCCAGTTTTTCCTGAGGTGTGTCTGCTCCAGCTTCTGGACTCTTTATTACTTCACGTACATGAAGTTCCTGTTTTAAATCTGTAGTAAAAATTAGAAATAAATCACAATAAAATATTGATAAATACACACACACTGTTATCAAATATACAGTTTTACAACTACTTATCAAATTTACGTTTATAGTTACACATTGAGCAATCTAATGGAAATTCAGATCTATATTTCGTTTTGGTTTTTATAATTTCGATGGCCTACACTACATGTAGATCTAACAAGTTATAGCGGGAGGTCACGTTCAGTTGAAATGTTCAAGTTAGTTTTCTGCTTTCCAGCAAAAAGACTATTTATATTTCTCTTTCCAATTTTGGAGGGTAACAAAACAACTAACATATCAGACAAAGAGAAATCCATATTTCGAGCAGTTTGTAATTAGTCGCACCATGTCCTAGTTCATTAGACAGGAAAATATGATGATATTCAATAATTCATTGAGTTTTAATTTTATGATCAGTAGTGGAATACCGCGTTTTATCAGTGAAATAAAAGTGTTATTCCACTGGCTAGCAAAGTAGTCCATGTTGTTTTACCTAAAACGATTGTAAAATCATAAAATAAATAGAACATTTGTTGTTTTATCGTGAATACGCATTCGTGAAAATATAAGTTTTCTTGCTTCTCGATGAAATACAACATGTTATTCTTTCTAAAACGACAAATATCCTCTATGAGTTTTATTTAAGCCGTGCTAATATGGAATGTGGTTTATATTAGTCATTTATAAGGCAGAAAGATTTATATCAAAAAGACTTGGTTTATCCAGTGTCAGGGTCACATACATTTCAGAATAAATGTATGATACATAAGCTTGTCGATACATATTCTTGGTTGAATTTTTATGAGAAAGTTGCAAACGACAGATCCTGTATCCCTAAAAAAAATGAGTCATGGCTATTGTCTCTAGTGTCTGATAATTTTCGCTATTTAAATGTTAGCTATCTTTCAAATTGGGCATGGATCTAATGCAGCAGATAGATGCTTTTGTTCAAATTGTCATATGATTTGCTCTCAAATGGAAATACACTTGAAAAATATCACGATTTGTCTGCATGAAATATATTTTATTCTCCATTCAACGACTGCCTTTAGGATACTAAAATATTATGTTTTATGGAAGGAAAAGAGAACAATAATGTAAAAGCTTGACACATTAAAAATATGATTTATTACCTCTGGCTTCATCACGCAATCTTTGCACTGTTTCTGCTAATGTTTCTTTCTCATCTAATTCACTTTCTAAAAATGCATTCCTTTCTATTGCCTGTTAAAATAAATCAATTTTTTTAAAAGATTTTCAATAATAACCAAGTCCTCATCCATGTATCCTGCATCATCTAAATTTCCATTACTCTTTAGGATACCAATATAGAATTTACAAAAAATAATTTAAAATTTTAGAAGTACTTACTTGATTAAGTCTTGCTTCAAAATCTTCTAATGATACAACTGTTGCTCTATAATATAAAAGAAAAGATAAAAGTAAAAGGAGTTAAAATCTAAAGCTACTACAATAGAAGGGTGATATAATAGTATTTATAAAAAGATAAGAAATTCGCTCAAGTGTCTGTGTGTCAGGTTCTCTTTAACCTGATGACAGATAGTAATAATGCAAGTATACATGTACAAAATCAAACTTGGCACACACATTTCATCTGCGGTGATTGGTCTAGATACATGTCACAAGAAATAATCTTTTCTAATCATAACTTTGAGGAGAGAAAAATTGATTTATTTTTGGACACAACCGTATTTGGCAATTAACTACAAATAAACTTTGCTGGTTAAAATATTAAAATGAAAAAAAAAAATGACATTTTACCTCTTAGATCTTTCTAAATCATCATTAGCTTGTTCAATTTCACGAATATATTTTTGAAAATTTTCTTTCATGACTCTAATCTGGTCCAGTTCATCCTCTAACTCACATATTCTTCTATGACTACCAGCTTGAAGAGATTCTAACTTATCCTATATAAAAATAAATTCACTTTCATTACAAAAATTCAATATTAGATGTCAGACAACATTTTAAGCAAATTGTTTGGACTGGAGTAAGTACACAACTAGACATTTACCAAGCTGATCTTCTAATGAGCTAATCACTTTGGAGATAGAATCCCAGAAATATGATTATATTAACTTAATTTTAAGCGTGAATTAAATTTTTTCAATGAGAAATAAATGGGCCGAAATTTTATCAGATCTGTCCACAGTTAATATTTTTAAATCAAAAGTCTTTATGAACACTGAATAAAGTAATTTGGGATAAATTTATTTAAACTGAGTTAAACTCTATGTTGATAGTCCAACATAAATAATACTAGGAAATTAAGTTTTGCACTTATTACCTGTAGCAGCATGTTAACACATCATAAAATAGTGGCATATAAACACATTAAAAAATTACCCTTAAGGTTTCTGTTTCTTGCTTTAATCTAGAATTACTTGATTCAAGATCTGTATTCTTTTTTTCAAACTGTTTTAACTGCGTTTCCATCTCATCCTCTAATTCCTTACTACTGATTTGAAATTCTTCAAGTTCTTCTTTCGTTTCCTCAAGTCTGAAATAAACAAATTAAATTTTTGATAAAACAAGTCTGAATATCAGAAAAAATGTATAGGCAATGATTACCTTTAAGAATTTTGCACAACCGTAATAACCGTATGTATACCAAAACTTATACTTTCTGCAAACAATTTAGTTTTTGATTCATTCATGTTTTAAACACCTAAGTTCAGCATGTCACTCCCAGTATCCTGTATCTACTGTATCAGCTTTACTTAAATAAGACTCTTTCAAATTTTCAAGAAGCTTATACGACATGTTCTGACTATCAGAGCTCAACATTAACTTTTAATGACACTACCGGTAAACTGATATACTCTGCTTCCAAATGAAAAGGCTTACAATTACATGCACGTAAAGTAAAAATTGCATAGTTTGTTTTGTGTAGCGCCTTGTGTCGTTGTCAGAATTATCTTCAGACAAGTAGGACAGTGTGAGTAAACCCTTTTTAATGTCTTCCTGTGGAGTCACGCCACCATCTAAATCTTTTGAGGGCTTTGGCATGTCTAACCTATGGTAACTTTGCAATTAATTTTATTTTATTTATCAAACTCTGATCCACACAAATTTGGTATCTGACGCTGTGATTCAAGCCATAGTTTGGTCACATATCTTGTGATTTTAGAGATATTCAACTATGAAATAAGCTTAAATAAAAATGATCAATTTTCGTCATAAATCTAAAAAGTTCTCAGTCTTGCCTGATCCGAATTAAATAATTTTTGGCATGCAAATAGCTATGGTAGAGTAGCATGAGTGAAAATATAAACGTTTTCTTGCTTAGAGATGAAATAAAATATGTTATTCACGACAAAACGACAAATGTTCTATTTATTTTATGATTTTACAATCATTTTAGGTAAAACAACATGGACTACTTTGACCGCCAGTGAAATACCACTTTTATTTCACTGATAAAATGTGGTATTCCACTACTGATCATAAAATAAATGTATATAATACGCCATGGTTATTCTTAATAACCCAAAAAAATTAACACGCATGTTAAATTATATAATTTACCGCTCGCCATCAATTGTAGGCCTTGAGCATGTGGAGTCGTGCATTACGAATCTACACGACAAAATTTCCAATGTTGAATGTTTTCGAAAAGAACGTTTTACTTCTTTATACATGTATCGCTGTACAGCTGTACTATGTATATAAAAAGTTGCTGATGAATTTGTTAGAAATAGGCTAATTTAAAACACAAAAGAAAATATTTATTAACATGAAACACATGGTTAGTAAAAAGGCTCCACAAAACGATAAAACATTAGTTGCACTTACGGTTCTTTGGATAATCATTATTTCCAGTAAAAGTAATGTACATGTTTAAAACCAATAATATGTTGATGAATTTATTTGAAAATGACATACAACATAAATAATTATTTACACGACATGCACTCTTTTTACAAGTCCCTAGAAATTGTTAACAATAATCCGTTAGCTGCATGTTGACATGCATTCCTCCTGCTTGGCAATACCAATTGATAAACTATAAACTATACAAAGCAAAGTGTTTCTGTGGAAAATATTAGAAATAGCAACGATCAAAGCGGGATAATTAAAGCTGATTAACTAATAATCCTGATGTTATTGTAGTACATGTATGTGCAAAGAAATCTTGCGGTTCTTTGGTGGATTATGAAAAACAATGAAGTATTACTAAATATACACAAATTTTTCAACAATATTTTATTGCCAAGTTCAATACTCGCCAAAGAAACAAAACAAAAGAGAACTAGCAGTGTTAATCGCAACATCAACAATCGCTGATCAATTGACTATCAGTCTCACATAAAACGAAAAAACAAACAGCTGTACTATTACATAAATTTTCTAGTCTTTTAATTATCAATCCGAGTCCGAAAAGTCGCTTTACTGAGTCTGAAACGACGTTTGTGTTGAGTCCGAAATGACGCGGGATCGAAATGATGTGCTACCGGTCAGGAATTCCCTCCCTTTTACCGACTATCCTGACCTATCCGGTGAAATGAATGTTTCTTTCTTTCTTGGATTTACGTTTAGGGGGAAAAGGAGGCAGGTATTAAAGTATCACCGAGAATTAGTTTGAAAAGTTAGTGCAAATCTTAGACATGGCAACGCCCTTAAATTAAGAATTAGAATGACATTTTGTTAGTATTAGACTTCAATTAATGTAATTGGTCTGATTCTACAACCCAAATCACTATGAAACACACACACATTGCACAAATTTTTATTGTCAGGTATTTTGGACTAGCACTAGTGAGTGACTAGCCAGGACCAGGTCGTGCTCGATGGGGGATGACATTGTAATAATATAAGATTATTTTAATATTAATATATTGATTGATTCCTTCTAATCAATCAATGACAATGTCTTTGACTTTACCAGTTAGAACTGAATTTGTGATTATAATAGTTGGCTATAATTCAAGATGCAGTCTCTAAATATTAAAAACACAGAAATAATAAAAATTTAGTCAACTAAATTTTAAGCGAAACTCACTCTTGCTTGAATTTCTGTGCCTGATCTCGCCAGTAACATATTTCCTCTTGAGGTGTGGCAAATTTCTTTTCACTAGTCATTTTAGGATTTCGAATTTAATACTTAAATTTAATTGTCTTTCAAATATCAAAAATCTATATTGAAAAAGTCAGTCGAGACTGTCACTGTGAGAGTTCACTTTGCCAAACGAACTGTCACTTTCATTCATTCATATATCGACTCTTTCAACTACCATAAAAACTATGAAAAACGTTTCGAATAGTCCAAGTACAATTAGTCTGGTAAAACATAATTGTTCCCACAGCCTTCGACGTTTGGAATTTTCATGTCTTTAATTCAAATTATTATTTGAAGATAAATATACACAAGTTCTCTCATAAAACGGAAGCAGTTGACTAAAAATGGTGGTAAAGAAGTTCCGACAAGAACAAAAGACTACGCCTAGAACTACATTTTATATTTATCTACCAAACACTTTATTCAATTTCATTAAAATGGAAAATTGATAATATTTATAAAACTGCACTTGTCAGCATATAGTTAATTGGCACACTCTTGACCAAATTAAAAATGATAAGTGATTCATCGATATTCTATTTCATAAAGGGACATAACTTTTTTCCTTCCACATCAACACTTCCGGTACAGCTCATTCGAAGCACCTTCGTTTAATATCACGTTTCGAGTAGCGTAGTGATGAACGATAAGCGAGGGAGACAACAACTTGTGTGATTTCACTTTGTCCTGAAAATATTTTCTAGAACTGGAAAAACTTGGGTTATTTTCGAAATTTCAATCGCGAATATTTAGGTGTTAACATGAGCAGATCGATTTGCTAGAAAAGTAAAAAATACGGTGTTGCAGATACGGTGTTGCAGTAGTAAAAATATATACCTACATTACATGGTCATGACTACATAATTTTCAAAATAAATGGCGGCGAAAACATTTACAAAGCAAATTTATCTCTGCTAATAAGCTTTTAACAGAAAATGGGTAAGACCTGGAGGTCGGATGCTCGATCCCTGCATTGGCCGATTTAGATTTTCAGGCGTGGTTAAATCAAATTAAAATTATCACTGCCAAGTCTATAAACATAAAATAAATACCGAACTTGGTTAAGGCATTGGCTTTTTTGATCACGGCATCGTCAAATATACGCTTACACCAGTTAAACGTGAGGCTTACAATATAAATACATAAAACCTCAATTTGTTTAAAACCCAGATTCTATTTTTTATTGTTCCATCAAATTTATAAAAAAACGAAACGCTATAGATCTCTATTTTAATCACATTGATAAAACCTATAATTAAACAACATTCAATGTTTCGTCATTCTCTAAAATACTATATTATTCATTTGGCTTGATAATGAAAAAAAATAAATTGTGGGGTGACAACTCTTTCGGGATTGGCATATATAACAGAGTTATTTCCCATCACCATAAATCATCTGACAAGCCCGAGATTGCCCCTTGGGTTGACAAAACACGGGGCCTACTGATTTGTCACTCAGGTTTTAATTTGTATAGAATAAATTACATACTGTGTAAATTTATAACCCAAATTAGATCAAATTTAATGCTTTTCATTAACAAACCAGATAATGTTCCAACATAATTAGCCTGCAAGCTAATTTCACTCATTGATCGCATGGCAAATTTGTATTTTTCAATAGACAACACCCGGGCCCGTATAACTATAGTAGGTGTGGACTTTGACCCTTTCGAGACTTTGTTAATCCTATAATTTTAGTTTGTAAAATTTTTATAATACTTTGATCAGAAGATATATTATAATGTGACATTACTTCTTCCGATAGTCCGACTGTTTCTTTTTTTTTATTATTTCAAACGTAGCCTATTTTTGAAAAAGAAATTTATTTGCCATGATAATATAGTCATACGCAGACCCTATCTTATTAAAACACAGGTTCCAATACGTTTCGTTTTTTTATAGTTCAAAATTTCGTTTTACTTGTCTTTACTACACTAAGATCAAGAAGAGTTGTTATATTATATTAGCGTTCTGGTTGAGGTGAGGGATTAGCCAAAGAAACGGTCTGTTTCGGTGAGTTATTGGCGTGTGATGCACGGAACTGTTGGTAAACCATTAGAAAAGTCAACGTTGATTGATTATCAATGTCTGACGTCATAGGGCGAAAAGCCGCTCGTACTACCCCCCGAGGCGGCCGAATTATAGATTTGTTTTTTTTTCAGATTGACAGAGACTTAGGCCTAACTTCTACGATGCATCAATGTGTGTTGCTTCGAGCGTAGTAGACTCTATTCCAGGGGCCTATTTCACGAAATTTTAACTAAGATAAGATCCCAATTTTAGTAATTTGATTGGATAATATTAGATTGATTTTAGTGCTTAGCCAATCAAAATTGAAATATCTACTAAAATTGGATTTTATCTTAAGTTAATATTTCGTGAAACAGGGCCCAGGATAGTAAACCAATGAACTGTAACACAACCATAAAAGTCGATTAAAGTTTAACAATACTGCTCACATTTGTAATCGGATAGTACCCATCAGTGCATAAACACTGTCACGATATGCTAAAAGTCAAAATTAAACAGTAAATAAAGTTTGAATTCGGAATGTTTCTGCCATGCCTAATTCAGAACCAGGATCCAGTGTGGAATGACAAGCACATTTGCGATGACGGTTGTAGGTATATAAAAGACACGAATTTCAAGATTCTAAGTTGCATTTTCAAGATACTAAGTAAAAACATTAGCCCCCCCCACCTCATAAAACAGTCCCATTGTAGCTTCCGTAGGTTAACAACAAGAAAACATATCCCTTTTATTGTACTTTACTGTACAAAAAACACCCAAACAAAGAATCATGACAATAACAAGATCACCAAAACATAAACATGACATAATTATTACCGGGCGAGTTCATTTAAAAATATAAGATTAAGGTTTAAAGGACAAGGCAACAACATTTTGGTTTAAAAAAAAACACTATGTCTCTCACATTGACGTCAATGACTGTTTTCCTGGACAGACGAAGGAAAGCGTCTGACGTTAATCTTATCTTCATTGAATTGTTCGGCGCCCACGCAAGCTGATCTGATTCTTCAGACATGAATGAAAATATACGCCAAGGTCACTCATATCTGTTTTCTTCTGTAATATAGCTCTTGGAGAACATACACAGGAGCGCGTGAATCGTAGTGTGGAGCTAAACTATGGAACGCGGACTCATCATTCTGAAAGAACAACACCTCCAAGAAGCAGACGACACACGCGATTATGAGGTTTGCAATGTCATTTCTGACGTAGAATCTGATGCAATACAAATCTAATTTTATCAGCTCAGCGGCAATTTATTGCCACAATCATAAACTTAATAACGTAAACACGGGAGGACAAAAAGGTATTCGACTTATTTATGTAATGTGGCAGATTCAAATTCTTGGACATTACTGAAAGACGTCATTGATGCGACGTCGAGGAAAGACCATCTCGATAAATACTAAAACAAATACGCCTACTAATTAAAAGCAGCACATATTTTTATGGCGGATATTTAACAAGGTTACACATGTGGGTTTTGAGTGAACGGTAGAAATACAATAGCAAAAGTGAAAAACAATAGCAAATAGATAAAAAATTAAAGACATTAAAGCCCACCAAAAGAACATTTAATTTATTAAATACCAGCCAGAAAAATACATATATGATAGAACGTAGTGGTCTGGTAAATATAAAAACATGTTTTGCAAAGACATGATGCTCAAGGTCACAGCTGTTTGTTTTTTTCGGTTTCGAATTGATGGACGTAATTAAGTTGTTCAAAGACACATTGATCAAGAAGACCCTCATAAATACATGTAACACTAAAACAACAATCATTCCATACAGTTCTCTATAAACTACATGTAGTCATGTTTACAAAATAAAAACTGGCGAAATTATATATTTGAACATTGCACTTTATAATTATAAATATGTTGTCGACGTCATCGTTAATTAATTACATTTTATTTGAAGAGGCATTATTTAAGAGCTAAATATGCCTATTGCAGGTCTTTAATTTAATGATTTAATTTAAAAAAACGGAACTAAACCCCGAGCAACCAGCACCGTTCTTACGGTAGTAAACAACCAATGCACACATTGCTAACTACGCCCAAAATAAAGTAATTTGCATGAAATTTGAATAGCCTATATCTAAATCTTACATAATGTATCTTTAATGCTTCTAATTATTTTGGGGATCGAACAGAACACATATTTAATAAGATGGCTAATTGCTCTTAACTTATTTTGCAATCTGGCTGATTTACACAATGAGGTTAAGTAATGCCAGTGTTATAATATACTAGGCATTATGTCACTCATACCCATTGACATTGTTATTAACAGCGAGTAACACAGTTCTCCAGGGTGAATTTTCTGCCGATAAGACCATGTCGTTATGAATTAAGGTTTTACGTAATGGCCGCCCACACTGACCACCGCATACTTGCTTTAAGGATGAATCATGATTTCGCCTCTTTCCTCTCAGCTATATTGTTAAATGTTAAAGATAAAGATAAGAATATCAATAATATCACACGCCCATAGCAAAATATTTCACACAATATGATATGATATTAAGAAATCAAACAAATCAACATTCTGTTTTCCTGTCAGAAAAAATATTGAAAATAATAACATAAAATTAATGGACCCTTGCTGTTGCATGATGAACCAAGAAAAATAAATTTATATCAATATTTATCAAAACGGTTATATACTAAAATGTAATATTCTAATAGAAAAAGCTACAAGAATGTTAAAAAATATTTTCCGTGGAATTTATAACCGAGAAGTGCAATCTTGACATTATAATTTTGAATAGAATGCATATTTTTGAGTTGTCTATAACCCGCGGTAAGATCTTCAACGGTTCCGGACAAACGCAAGCGACGCGCAAGTCTCTCACACGGGTTTTCTAAAAAATTATCCACCGAAGACAACATAATGTTGTGTGTGTGAGAGAGAAATGGGGTTTAACGTCCACTCGACACAACTAGGTCATGTCGGGACTAACATTATGGTTTCATTTTATTTCAATAATTCGCGTGCGCGTTGGGGTCTTAAGCAGTGGGAGGAAACCGGAGTACCCAGAGAAAACACACGAGGTTGGACAGGCGACCCTACTCCTTGCCACGTACAACCGGGGACTCGAAACCACGCCAGTTGACTCAATGGCAGGCCGTATGATACAGCGCGCATCCAACCCCCCGACGGGTTGTGAGCTAGGCTTAACTTTGACTACCCTTTAATTAAAGGGTCGTTATGTAAGAGCTAAGTCTTCTAGCTTCAAGTGTTATATAATTTATTATTCAAACATTTATTAACATGTTAAGCACATAATCAACCCATGGGCCATCGGCTGGCTTAGATATTGAATGGACTAGAACACCTTCGCCATTTAATAATTTAACGATAATGGATAATTGAGACTATCTCGTCAAAACTTCAAACACCTTTAACTTCGTTCAGAATAGAGGAATATGACTGAAATTTTCAATATATTCGATTATCATTATCTTATTGTGAACTATTATAGCAAGAACGGTCAGCTCTTTATCTAAATCTTACATGATATTGATATCGTCTATAGTGCCAAAGATAACAGTTAGCATTGTTTGTTTTTTTTCTGTTTTTTTAAATAACATTGTAATATGAATTGTCATTCACGTTGATATTTTAGATTGTGTGTGCTGTGGCCAAAGGTTATATGAAAGCAATAACCCGGAATAATTGTCACAAATCGTTGTATAAATTTAGTGTATTTTCCTATTGCAACTAATTTGTATAACGTGTTGCAGTATCAGAAGTTTTCAATAAGAAAGATAGTGGACAGCTGAAGGTCATGAATTCGAATTCGTAATGATTGAACAGCTCATTGACATCCTATGTTCTCTTAATGTGTTCCTTGTCCCCCAAAACCTGGGGATAGACATCAAAATAATCAAATTTGAGTCAATAGTTATATAATGGACTTTCGGTCATGTGGAGGTGTTGGCGGCCGTTTTTGACATATTATGCCAACATCAATTTTATTGATCTTAATGCGTTCCCTGCTCCGAAAAACCTAGGAAAAGACACCAAGATCATCAAATTTGAGTTGATAGTTAGGCTACATAGTTATGATCGTTTTAAGACGTTTCGCTGGTCATTTTTGACGCCATCTTGAAAAAACACTTTTCCGGGAGTCCTACTTTGGTCATATTCCCGAAGCAATGGCCCGAGAAATCCCTCTCTGACCATTGCTGGAATAGCGTCTGTTTCTTGAACTTATGCGGGAGTGTGTCTATTCTTTCCGTTCAATGAAAGCTATCACTTAAGTACAGCAACATGACAGTCCTTCGTTTAATCTGGGTCTTCCCTAAAACTTTGGACAGTGATTTTAGGTATTCAAAACGGTGAAAGTATGTCCGTTTCCAAACAGTATTGTTTACATTTCATTCGACTTGATAGCCTCGTTTGTCACGCAATTAGTTTTACTGCAGTATTCTGTTAATTAGGCATAATGAAATCGTGAGTCATGACGTTACGTTATGTAAACATAATTGGTCCAATATTAGCAGCTAGTGATTGGTTGGTAGACGGACTACTGACAAATCAAAATTTAAAACAACAATATCCACTCATAATAGCAGTGTGTAGTTGGATTACCTATAATCAAACGCAACACTGCGCGGAGTATGTACTTTGGTAAACTTTTAGTATGTTATAAAGTACACTAAACCCTGTCAGAATCAGTCGAGAAACCTTTTGTCGCAATTTTTTTTTTTTGGGGGGGGGGGGAAGGGGGAGGGGGTTAAAGTGTATATTGACCTGACTATAAGCTTAACAATAGTTTAACACTTTAGAAAACAAGGACAATTTCATAAATACATCGTCCCCTAACTATTTATATCAAGTGGGCACGTCACTGAGGAGAACTGACATATTTGAATATGTAAGGTTTATGTTGTAATTTATTATATAGGTAATATATTATATACCTGCTTGTATTCACGTGATACTTTCAAATTTATTCGCCCTTGTAATACTTACATATTAACAAATATGTTTATTAATCCAATTAAAACTTGATCTTGCATAAATTATACAATGTATGCAAAGTGAAGCAATAAAACCTTGCCACAGAATACCCAACAAACCACTTAACAACGATTGTCGAAATCTAAAAGAATGTATGTTCTTGAATTTTACTGCACGACTTTAGATAAACCATTTTTAATTACTATTAATCTCTATTTTAGGAAATGACACACGGTGAGGTGTGGGTAATTTTGTTTATGTATATCCCTCCGTGGTAGTGGTAGTGGGGTATTTTTAGTCGAGTTCAGCGGGGTTCTAACAACTTGGACTGGGATTATCACGAGTACTGTCTGGGGAGTAGACAGTGGTATCGCATTTGACCTTACTTTCTGTAATATATTATACAAGGGAGGATCTAGTGGGTGGACCGGTGCCCAAAGATTAACAAGATTAACCAGTAGATTAACCAGAAAAGATGGGCTTATGATATCAAATATCTAAGACAAAATGAAAATTTTGAAATTGACACACAGATCGCTTGCCAGAATGCTTTCGGGTGCCATCTGTAATAAAGCGACTCGACGAATGAGGCTAAACATACCCTGCAGGAGAATACTACTGGTGTAGACTGGAATACCCAGCCGCCAAAGACTGCGTATTTCCGTGTATTTCCGTGAACATAATTGATTAGGAATTACAGTAAAACAGAAACGATTGAATGTAAATCATAATACATTATTATATGCGTTGCGACCTATTGCGTCCATTTCTAGATGCCAGAGAATAACGATTTAGCTACTTTAAAGTCTATTATATTTAAAACTCTTTCAAGGGCTTGATATAAGTTAAATACTGTCGAAATGAATATGATTTGATACAAAGTTTCGGACATAAGCACTTCTTTAAACAAAGAATTTTGTACTGGGATAAAACAAAAAGAAGGTAGCGACCAAAAATGTCTTGTATTGACAAAAATATGACACAGATTGGAGTTGGCGATAAATACAATCCTACGATAATAAGTGTGTATGTATAATGGATGTCACCCCACCCCCACCATCCTAGTACTTCTTTATTATACGCAGCTAATATAATATTACATCAAATATAAAATGTATAGACCTAACTTTAAACAACTATTTACAAACATTACAGATCACGTGGCCAGTCTGCTTATGTCATAACAACCTCTAACAAGGTTGTATTGACCGACATTTTTTCCCCATTAAAATAAACTACAATTTTCCCAAATAACAAAATAAGTAGCACACATAGTTAACTAATGATGTCAGCGTTAAAATTATTTTTTTTCTTATATTAGGGCTTTTCTTAAAATAGGCCATAATATCGAATGGTTTAATCTAAAACTCATATTTAGCACTTTTATCAATCGACGATACACATGCAGCCAATACAATTAAGGCAACTTAAAGCTGCAATTTCATATTTTTAAGTTATATTTTTAAAATATATTAAAATAAAGCCTTAAAATAGATGGTATCTATAAACAGTCTTACCTTATTAAAGAATAATCCGTTTAATCCTATAATTCACTATTGCCAGTTGAGAATTGGCAAAAATATCATTTTCAAATTCAAACATTTGAAGATAGCTATTGCATGGGGTGAATGGAAAAACAAGGGAGACAATTGTGTTATTATTTCCGTTGTGAAGGATTTGTAAGGGTGGAAAATAATGTCTATGATTGTATAATAGTGAGTTGACAACCTATTAAGCAAAAGACATAGAAATAAATATGTTTTGACTTTCTTGGAAAATATGAAATTCCCGCTTTAAAGTCCCTATGCACCAATTTAGCGCTATGGGATCACTTGCAAATTACAATATTGTATAAGATGAATCTCTAATAAGAATATTAGTCCAAAAAGACGATTCAATTCCGTATATTATTTACAAAGATATGTGGAATTGAAATTTCAATAAGCCCGTCGCCAGTTTGTGGTCTTCGTGATATTCTTTGATATGCTTTTTTTAAACCGATTGAATCTTAGCCGGAACATTATCTATAAGCGTTGGTATTTTGATTTTGATTTTGTTTTCCTAATTAAAAATACATTATGGGAGATAAGATGAAGAGATGGCAGTTCTCACGTTAAAAACCATCCCAAACTTAGGCTGCCTGTCTACGGCTGAGAACATGTAATCTCGAAATGACGTAGATACATCGCTGCGTGCAGTATGGTTAAAAACTAGATAGTATAACGTTAACGTTAGCCGAGAACGAAGCGAGTGGAATATGAGATATGAGATATTTTATAGAAAATGCAAATGACGCATCGGGACTTTCATGGGGGTATTTTCTGTCTTTCGTTGTAACAAAAATATCAATTATTTGGTCTTCATTTTGCCAACAGACATGGTGCCGTACTTTTGCCCTGTACCACCACACCGTTTATTCGCGTTTGATCCATTGATCTTCATTTCGCGGTTAGATATATTTGATATGGAACAACTTCAAGTTAGGTCAAATGTCACGGGATGAAACAGGATTAGTGCTAATCCCAACCCTAATGGGTACCCTAACCCTAACCTACAGTCTCGCCAACAATCAGGCGCCCTAACCTTATTTACATCTCAGCGACCTTGACAAAAATTGAGCTGGTTTTAACAAATAGACAGCGACTAACGACAAATACAAGCTATAAATGGATTATACCTCAAGCAATTCACAAGCAGGGATGCTGCTGACATAGATTATTGTTTCACGGGGTAGTTTTCTTAAATGTTTTGAGAGTCATCTGAAACAAACTTTTGATAGACATATTAGTTTGAATATTTGAATATGCTTTAGTTCAAATATATCACCAAATCACACAGTATGTACGCGGGAAGGCATCTTTAATTTTACCAATTAAAAAGGCAGCAGCATAAATGACGTAATTTTTTGTATAAACAGTAGTCTGATATCAAATAAAACACAGTATAATGTAAACAGAGAAAACATACTTCAAGTCTTTCTACGGTTGTTTACATTTTTGTTGGGCTTTCCATAAAGATTATTTGAAATATTTGACAGAAACATGCCCCCGAATCGTAAAGTTAATATTTGCATAATGAATAATGGATATATGCATGTGAAGGTCATATTCTGTGTTGAGTAATCCGAGACTCCAGTATTTTCATTTGATGTAGACCTCTAAAGTAAAGATAATTATTTCTTCTAATTATACCAGCGTACTGTGGACCCTGAACTGTACTGTTTGTACTGAGTTGGGCGATTTGAACAGCCGGATTTGTTTGAGACAGTGTGGCGATTTCGACAAGTGATATTATTTTTGACACAACTTTCTAACTGAGCCTTCCTTGGTCATCTGTCGTCTTCAGATCCCGTAACAATGAGCAATGTGTGTGTGTGTGTGTGTGTGTGTGTGTGGGGGGGGGGGTATCTCCAATACTTTCGCCAACAAACAACATTCTAGAGCTTAATCATAAAATATCTCAAATCTTCTAGTAAATAGTGAGCAATATATACTAAACAGGGCCATGCTATTAGGACCAGTGACACTGTTTGTTAAAGCCCCAATAACACTCTTGTTGTAACTGAAAAATATGTCCCAATCTTCATTCTGGTCAACAAATCGTATCATTTTAGAATATTCCAATTAAATGATGATATAAATTTCATCTCAACACACCTAATTTAAAAAATTGGAAAAATTCAACCAATTGATTTGAAAAGTCTAACGTAAACCTGTGACTTGGATTTTAAAATATTTTCGAACCCTCTGGACAAATAAAATAGGTTGTAATGGATAATTTACACAACAGGTCGGCCATTTAAACATCTAGTACTTAGAATAAGGGTATTATTTATTTTCTGGAGCTACCAAGCCAGCAAGAATGTTATTGTCCCTTTAAATATGATACATCTTTATATTGATTACCAATAGCATAAAGAAGTAATTTTTTCCAAACAAAACAAGTGACTAGTCATCTTGTTTCAGTTAATTCGATGTCCAAAAATCGAGGTAGATTTACAAACAAACTGTACTTAGTAGACTTATTAAGAAACCAAATACCATTTCCCTAATTGGTAGAAGTAAATTTAGAAACAAATCTGAATGTTTATTGAAGATGCATTATGTAATATTTAGATAAAGAGCCCGGCGTTAAAGCCATGATAATTTTAAAAAATTCGTAATTAAATATGAATGTATTAATATTTCACTCAAATTACTTAATTCTGAGAAAGTCATTAATGCGTCAAGTTTTGATAAGAATAGTGTAGTCTCTATTGTCATTGCTACGATAATAAACAAAGTATCGACTTTCCATTTTAGCTGTAACCATTAAAGATACATTATGGGAGATTAGATCACGAGTTTTTAGTTCTCACTATAATAGTTAAAAAGTAGATAATGTAAAGGCAATTTACTGAAAATTTCAGTCAAATTGATCCACTATGAACCGAGAATTAAGCGAAGAAATGTTTCGCCTAGCCTCGATCATCATTACTAAAGTAGGTACGACAAAATCATAATCTTGTTTATCCATTCAATTATTAAACCGTGAAGGAAAGTTATGCAGCAAATCGGATCACAATCCAACAAATATCGCAGGCTAGCCTTGACATCGAGAGGTGGTCTGGATAAGTTAAATAATGTCTAATTAATAGTTTATATAACATTTCATGCCCAAAGAAAGACTAAAAATAGGCAGATTTAGCTCTTGCATAATGTATGTTTAAATGGCGTATGTTTTCAAATCAAAATAATATCGCAGCTAGCCGATGACTCAGATTGTTAATTATGAGATTTTCATGTAAATAACTGTCTAGATAGTAACTTATATAATTTGGAGTCAGAAAAAAAGACCTACGATAGACAGATTTAGTTCTTACATAATGCATATTTAATAGATTAGATATCATGTTCCTAAAAATATCATCGCGATTTATAGTTATTGCAATTATGTGTACCTTAAAGATGTATTCCCACGAAAGTATTTACAGGGTAGTTATGTACAATAAAACTATGGCATATGGATATTAGAAGCACTCAAGCTTACTACAATAATACTGTATTACCTGTGCCGAACACAGGACAAAATGTAAAGGCATCATTAACTGGTAACCTATTTACTCGAACAAAATAAGGAGGGCTTGGTTGAGTTTATTTGCTAGCGGTTGTGGGGACATTGATAGACCCAAACGTGATTACACGAAAAAACCAAAAAAAAAAAAAGTTTGCATCGTATAATCCAAATATTTACCCCGTCTTCGATATTCATATTAATGGTAATTGGACAGTCAGTGCCAACAAATACAAAATAGAAAATTATTTTCCCTTATCAAGTCACGCATCAAACAAGGAGGCACGGGTTAGTTTTGAGAGGGATGATAGATAAATTAGTTTGAATATGTTTTGGTCCAAATCACACACCGTTCGGACGAGAGGGGGGGGGGCATCTTTAAAATTATTATAAATTCAAAATAATAGAATTGCATTTCCATGCTGATGCTTATGCTATTATTAAATAATGTAAATAAACAGCTGTTTGTCATTCATACTAAATCACGATCTTCTTGATACAATAAACTGGTGAGTCACGGGTCAAGTATGTATTATAATATATTTCTCAAGAAATATGGTCACGGATAATCAGAGGTTTGGAAATTTATTGCTGATTAATGTACAGGTGCATAAAGTAAATTATTTTTCATATTACACATGTAATTTAAAATAGACAGACTTTTACGTCATCACTCCGATAGTGGATGAGGTGCTTAGAACGGTGCGCCGTTCTGGTTGGCCATATCAACTTCAGTTAGTGATCAATCGTGAACACCCCTTAAAACTTCAATATTGTGCTCACATGGAGTGTTTTCGGAGTAACTGCCCCTCATAACAGTAATACACTGTATGGCAGAAGCCCGTCTTCATTATCCCAGTTGGAGCAAAACAGTAGGACGTTAAACTCCATTTCATTTCATTCTGCGCAGACTGGGATAGTGAAGAAGGACATACGGCCTACAGTGTACATTGAGCGAAACTTTGCTCATATAGTAGCACTACGGCTTACGCTTAAAATTTGTATCCATAATTTTGCATCCATAAAATTGTACCTTGTGTTAAGTTTAAATATACTCAGCCAAATTAAAAACTTGAAACTCGGGATTTTTAAGACTAGATTTTTAATTTTTGGTTTAAGGCAACTATTTTAGTGTTATGTTGTGCACAGACGACCTTGACATCAACAGAAAGCAAGAATACTTTTCGCCGAAAGTCCTTGACATTGATAACGTTCGTGATGTCACAGTACCCCCCAAAATGAAATTCACAGACTTGGAGAACAATCGGAATAAAGTGTTTAGTAACGGTTGTGGCCTCCTCTATAGCGTCTCATACTGCCACACAACGTCTTCTCATGGATCTCAGAACATTAGTAAACACTACCCGAGGAAGACGTCGCCACTGCTCAGCAAGAACATGTTGAAGGTCCTGCAAAGTCAGTGGTGTATTCACTTGCTGACGACCACGTCGACCCAGTTCGTTCCAGATGTGTTCAATAGGATTAAGGTCGGGGCTAAGCGACGGCCAATCCAGGACTTGGACACCGGCATTTCTTAAAAATTTCCGGGCAGCAATTGCAATATGGGGTTGAGCATTGTCTTGTTGAAACGTCAGTCCAGGCCCATGTCTCTGCATAAACGGAAGAAGAACAGGTTGCAAAATCTGATCCCTGTACTGGACAGCATTTCAGTTCCCTTTGACAACAACAACAGGAGAACGTTCATGGGCACAAAAAGAACCCCATACCATGACGCTGCCGCCACTAAATCGGTCAACTTCCCTGACGCATACTTGAGCGTAACGTTCACCTCGTCTGCGGTACACTCGGACCCTGCCATCGGCAAATCTCAAAGTGAATCGAGATTCATCACTAAAGACAACCGAATTCCACTGTCTTTGAGTAAATCTTATGTGTCTTGTGGCCCACACAAGTCGGTTACGGCGATGAAGAGGTGTCAATATTGGTCAATTATAGGGCCCCCGAGCTCCAAGACCAGCAGCCTACAAGCGATTTTGAACAGTTTGTGCAGTTACCCTTCCACCAAACATCTCTCTACTTGTGGAGGTTGCAGTGACAAATCTGTCTCTAAGATGACGTAATCGTATTGTTTGATCTTCCTGGGGTGACGTCACACGTGGCGCTCCTGCCCTTGGGCAGTCGGCAATTGTTCCATACTCCGCGCAGTGTTGTGTTTGATTAGAGGTCTGGCGTGAACAATTAAAGGCTCTTGCAACAGTGACCGCAGACTGACCAGCATAGAGCCTACCTATAGCACGTAGACGTTCTACATTTGAAAGACGCGGCATTTTATAATAAAGATGAAAATAACAATTTTAATTTATTTTTCCAGTTCAAGTTACGTGTGCGTGTTCAGTTTAAGCAAAGTTGCATCGACTGACCTCACGAGTTTGTGTTTGCACGTGTTTTTCAGGTTTTTCATCTTTATATGCTCAAAAGTCACGTGATCCACGTGGCTTTACAATTTTATGAAATTAAAGGCTTCTTACTACTTACTATCGTTAGAAACACTTTAAAATTTATTTGACTACCAGAAATAAAAAATTGTTGAAATTCATCAGTGTCAATTTTTTACTTTGCTGAGTAGGCCTATAGAATTAGCATATTATCATGTAGAAATCAAAGACCCTTTCAAAATATTTGTATTTTCGGGTCCAGGGTTATCGATAATAAGGAAGGTTTAGTGGTTAGCGCGTGTGCGCTGTATCAAACGATATGTCATTGAGTCAACTTGCGTGGTGTTGATTCCCCGGTTGTACGTGACTGGCAGTAGAGTCGCCAAAACAACCTCGTGGGTCATCTCCGGGTCCCTCTTTTCCCCCACTGATAAAGACCTCTACGCGCAAGCGAATTATTGAAATAAAATTGAACAAAGCGGCTAGTCCCGAAATGACCTAGTTGTGTCCAGTGGACGCTAAGCCCAATCTCTCCCTCCCTCTCTCTCTCTCTCTCTCTCACCGATAATCTATTTAACCACAGTGTCCCGTACTGTTTGGAATCTAAATTGTTATATGTCATATTAATTTCGCTTTTTAGTGCAGATCTGTAATGGGTGGATTGAATTTTCTCAGAAAATGTATCCTTAAATTGAATAGATTTTAAAGGCGTGACAAAATTACCAAGAACTAAAAATATTTTAACTGGTTTATATGAAGTATTTCAGCATGAAACAAGTGATTATAATTTCCTGTACAAAAAACATATCACATGGTTTTATTTACGTCATAGCTTGTCAATATAGGGTGCATTTGCCGTGACATAATATACTTATATATACTTATTGTATGAGCCGACTTCTATTGATTTAGATTCCGCGCCAAACTTTGGGATAGCGCATCTCATTATGAAGTGAGGGGTACGAGTATAGAGGGAGTCTGAAGGGCGCGGGGTTGGGAGGTGACGGTTAGGGTAAGGGTTTAGGTAATGTTGGTAACTGGGTGAACAGTATTTACTTTCACTATCCAAAATAAAAAAAAAATAAACTTCATATTTGATTAAATATATTGTTTACCCATATTTGGATGACATGGATAATTTAACTGCATGTACTGAATACCTACATAAGAAATAAATAATATATCTTATATAAGGTTACACTCTTTGGTCGGATACACATCAGTATGTTTAAATGAAACGCAGTTTCCCATATCAGCAAATAGCACACATGTAGAATATGTGTACATTCTTCACATATCTAGCATTCCTGTATTCGATTTCAACCCAACGAGCTTATCGAATATTATTAAATAATATCTATTGGGCCATTATTGACTCCATGTTGGATTTAAGAAACTTTTATATCACAACTTTTGAATGTTTGCGTAAAAAACAGAGGACGGGGGGGGGGGGGGGCGAACGAAATGTCTACCCAATACATTTAGGCCATATCAAAACTAACTTGGGACATATATTTTATTCATGAATTCGCTCGCGCACATGGGTATTTAACAACCACAGAAACCCGCGGAGGTCCGTCTCTATACCTACTTCCCATATCGGATCGAAACTACGACGTTATCTTTGACATACGTCATGCCTTGTGATCTAGCACATGAAGACATCTTAAACTCATTTATTACTTTTATAAATCGAATCAGTTTATTTTCAAACTCTTGTTGATTTTTGTCACACAATGAATAGCAAATAAAAAATCAAATAGTGTGGTAATAGTTAAATATGTTACTTTATTTACACGTAGGCCTATATATCATATATACGTGTATAGGTGTGTCAAATGTATAGAGCAATATATAACACATAGCAACCTGATTCATTGTCATAACAGTAGTTAGTTTAAAGTATACATTTTATTGACACGTTTGATATCCTGCTAAAAATAGAAACTTAGATCTATATATGTTTCGTAATTACTACAGAAGTGCTCGCCTTATAAAAGAAGAGGGTACTTTCCCATAAATTTCTAGACATGGTTATTTAAAGACATCGCATACTAAGTTGAAATTTAGTTATGGGGGTGGGGTGGTGGTTGGGGCGGGGGTTATAGGTCATCTTAGATTGTATTTTAAAATGTAAAATGGAATCGAATGTTATTAAGTCCACCCAGTGGCGATAACTTTGTCTATGCCATGGTGTTTGTGGATAGAAAACGGTATAATATAAATTTATTTGGGGGATTGGGATGCGGAGTTTGAATTTCAGATTTAGCATTGTGGAAACTGGAAACCACTGTCATATTACAAAATGAGAACACGTCTCCTTAAGTTAAGGTTGGATTATTCAAGAGCTAAATCTGCTTATCGCATGTCTTTCTTTAGGCTAAATGTTCTATAAATTATTAATTAGACGTTTATTAACATAGCAAGGCCATAATCATTTTATGATGCCACCGGAAGATCGAGATTTTAACTAGATTTAAACGGTTCGGCCATTTAATGATTTAATTCAAAAATGGAAAAGAGAATCTTAGTATCGAATATACCAGTACCGTGGCTACGATAATAAACAATCAATGTATACATCTTGTCAAAACTACAAACAGTGATAACTTCGCTAAGGATAAAGCAATTTAAATGACATTTTCAATATATTCATTTTGCATTACCTATTTATACGAATCTTACATAATGTATTTTTAAAGTAGCAATACTGTTAGTAATTTAAAAAAAACCCCAATAACCCGACCAAGCCTTTGCACGGAGTTAAAACATGCTCTGTTATCGTCATCTGCAAATTTATTAAATCCCACAAGTCTCCACGTCGGGACCTCGTTTATGAAGACGTCCTACATTTTGAATGTTTTTTTTCTAAATTGATAATTATTCAACATGAATGTAAACAACAGAGATTAAACTGTTAGAATTTCTAACTTAAACATACATTATGCAGGGGCAATTTCTGCCTATTGCGGGTCTTTCTTTAGGCCTGAAATGTTATCTAAATTATCAGTTAGACAGTTATCAACTTATCCAGACAATAATCAACTATCGATGTCGTCGCCAGCCTGTGATATTTACTGGTGGAGGGTATAGCTGTATTTCCCATGCTATGAAAAGAAATTGAATGAGAATTGTTTTTGTGAATGATTGTATGTTAAAATTACAGGCGCGGATCCAGTGGGGAGCGCACCCGGCGCACGCCCCCTCTATTTTTTGCGGTGTCGAACAATTTTTAGCTCCATATTCTCGCGAGAAAGGAGAACGGAAATAGTTTAGGTTGGAAATCGTAATTTACAGTACTAGTACGAAATTAGTCCTTGTGGGCATTTTTTACACTCAAAAATCACGGTCCCGGGCTTCGCACTCCAAAGCTGGTGCAGCACGCCCCCTCTTTCTCCCAAGCTGGTGCAGCACACCCCCTCTTTCTGAAAATCCTGGATCCGCCCCTGAATTATGTGACCCGGGTCGTTCACGATATTATAAATATTCCAATTATATCATATGTTGCATTAGATCTAACAATGTAGCTCTAATCAATGTTTGTTAATGTCGTGATTTTATGTTGGGGGGGGGGGGGTTAAAATTGTCCTTAAAGGTTTGTGAAACGCCACTATTTTAAGTTAAGATTAAATTTGAACTTAAAATATTACTTTAGTGGATTTTAACTAAAATGCTTAAAATCGTTTTGTGAAACTCATCTATCTTACATGTAAGTTGGGACGAAATTTTAGTTGAAGACGATTTTAAGACGATTTAAGTTTTTGTGAAACAGGGTCCTAGTTACATGGAACATGCGAATTAATAACTTCAAGTGCGTGATCAAAAAAATAACACGGAAGCATTTCCAATACATTATAGGGGAATTTATTTCATATTCAAATTTTACAGAAATTTTATTTTCATAGATTTAAGAAGGAAGTATTTTCAGCTGTAAATTAAATTCCCCAATAATTCTATATCGTTTTTAAAACCAGTACGTAGTTAATAAAATCTCCGGGAAAAAAAAGTAAATACCATATTGGGGAAGGTGTGGTGAAATCTTCCATGAAATATCCAATATTTTGGACGCTTATGTTTACAAACAAACACGTATTTTTTTTTAACAATCGGCATTAGTTAAAGGAAAATTGTGCCTAAGGGCAGTTAATCAATACACTATACAGTATATAGCGCTTTAGCTTATTATAATATATACGTTATATCAAACAGGTACATTTATATCTGAATGGATTAAAAAGCAAAAATCGTTTAGCGATATCTATAAATATTATACAATCATCACTTGTTAGCTATACGAAAATCTCAATTAAATGAGAGGGGGTTTCAGGTTATAAACAAAGGAAGCGTAGCCTGGCGCGTGCACGATACATTATACTGTCATGTATGGTTTAATGGTCGAGAGCGAGACATTGCGTAATATATTGATACTGCACAAGGCGTTAGCCGGGTGTTGTTTCGGTATATTATGCAATGTCTTTAGTTCGAGACCATTAACTTTAATCAACTTAAAATACAGACACTATCAATGAAATACGTCATGCCAGTCCAATATTTCAACTAGGATAGATAATTTACGATTGGCAACTTGCCCATACATTATTGTAAATTTGTACGCCAACATCAAAGGATGGTGTATCATCTGTATTTGAAGTATAATAATCAAGATATTCATATTAACTATAAATGTGTATAATATAGAATTTGGACCCTTGTAAACCATTTTCAATATTTTAGTTACATGTAAGTATGCACGGATCGAGGTGACCGAGATAATTTCAATTGTTTGCTGACCCGTATGAACGATAATTATCTTTAAATATATACAGCTGATAAAATTGATTTCAAAGTTTAAAATGTGGAGGGTGTGTATTTCAAAACATCTGATGAAATTTTACAAGGGCCGTGGCGTTTCAGACGTTTACATCCAGGATTGCATAGATTTGTTTACGGATTTGACAATATTTTGCAGAGGTCAATAAATAATTGGGAGTTGGGAGTTCTGGAATTGGGAGTTCGGAAAGGGGACGAGGTTGACGGGGGTGGGTTTGCGTGTCTAATCTGTGCATGACAGGGAGTGAGGTCGTCTGTCCAATCTCTTGTGTTCAAACGAATTATTGAAATAAAATAGTACCCATATGTTAATCCCGAAATGACCTGGATTATGTAAGGGTGGCGTCAAATCCTGTCTCTTTTTATTTATCTAATTTTTTTCACTTATAGCCATTTTCGCCTTTTTCCTGGTCATTCTTCATATAATAAATAAGCCTACTGGGACCTCTTGTTTGAGATGTATTTTGATATTCGCCCGAAATCCTGTAATCGCAGACTTAGAATTTGAATAGTAGTTCGATATGGCTTGTTCTCTCTTTAAATGCTTTGGGTGTGTCGAATACACGTTATCTATTTATCAACAATATAAATATTATTTATATACTATGACATTATGCAATAATAATATTAGGCTATAGTAAGCATTTATTATAAACTATTATTTCACAATTCAGGGTTTCCAAGTAAATAGCAAAGTCAACGGGTTTGCACCTTATCGTTTAGCTTGCACAACCAACGTCATGGCCCCATTCATGCTGAATGGAACATGCGCAGTGGCTTGTTTACGTTACAGTTATATAAATATATAGGTAGGTTGCTATCTGCCATGTAACATAACGTGGCAATTTACCAACAGTTAACACTCAATCGGCTCGAAACAGGAAGAAACTGTTAAACTGCAGTTGAATCTTTAACCTTTAGAATATAATTTACAAGACATTGATATATTTAAAATAACAAAATACAATTGTCTATATATTCATATTAGATGTCACAGTAGAAATTTATATTGCTTATTAATATTCACAAAATTGGGTCTGCATGCGTACATGCGGACTTAATTTACGTCAGTTGTTCTCAACTTTTCTGTTCTTCTGCAATGCGGAAAAATCACATGAGCAACTTAAAGAGACATCACTCCCACCGAGAAAATAAATGTGAATTATAAACAATATTGTACCGGCATTGGAGGTAATAGACAACTCATCTTACCACCCTGTCGATGAAAAAGTACCGCCTCTCAGTGCTGATACATTGCTTTTAAATTGAGGCGTAAAACAACAGATCCCTATTTTAGTTAAAAGGTAGAGTAAATGGTCTGTGTTCCGATTGACCAAGACTATCATGCCTCAAAGTAGAGGATGGCTCAACGAGAATGGCACTAACTCACAAACCAGGAGCTAGCGGGTTAGATCCCGGTGTTGGCAGAAAAAGTTCATGGGTTTTTTTTCTAGTCTTGCTTCGCTTGTTGTAGAACGGAGCACCCAGTCTCGCACTCAAATGGGAATTAAAAAAAGAGAAGCCAATGAACGTAAAAGAACCCTTGAATGAGAGAGAGAGAGAGAGAGAGAGAGAGAGAGAGAGAGATTAACGTCCACTCGACACACACTAGGACATTTTGGGACTAACATATGGTTCAGTTTCATTTTATTAATTCGCTTGGGTGTATATGGTTGTTTTATAGAGGGAAGGAGCCGAAGGGGTCGGAGAAAACCCACGAGGTTGGACGGGCGACCCTACTGCTTATCACGTACAATCGAAGAACCGAAACCACGTCACTTGACTCATTGACAGACCATGATGCAACGCGCAGCGCGTTAACCATTCGGCCACCCCCGTTAGAATTAGATGGGTAGGTGGAAACTCCGCTGTCTGGTAAAATTCCCCCCATTGCACGCTGAACTATATATACCTGCGTTTATTATCACAGTTGATACAGCAAACTTAAACATGCATTATGCAACTTTTGCAAGGGGTAAATATTCCTATTGCAGGTTTATATTTAGGCCTGAAATGTTATCTAAATTATTAATTACTAATTTATTAACAAAACAAGACCATAATCAACTTTCGATGGCATCGGATACTCGCGGTATTAACTAAATTAGAACGGTTCGACATTTTACAATTTAATTTAAAAAATGGGAAAGCGAGGCTAATTCGCAAATATATTAGTACGCTGGTAACCACTATGCACACATCTTGTCAAAACAATAAAAAGTGCTAAATTGGTTCATAATTTTCTCTTTTTTTTTATCATCTACATGTATTTTAAAATTATTATAGCAAGAAGGACCAACTCTTTATCAAATTCTTAACTAATGTATCTTTATCGTTTCATTTCAATTGGATATTTACCCCCCCCCCCCCCACCCCAGCCTAACTTTAGCACACCCAGGGTGATAATCTTTGAAAAACAAAATTACAGTGTCTCTAAAAAGAGATTTTTGCCGCCGGCATTCGTCCATCGAGTATTAGATATTTTCCTAAATTTTAATGCTTAAACAGAATAACACGATCAGTCTTCTGTTGTCTGTGCTTGCAAACCAGGCGATTTGTGTTTTTGATGCAAGGAATTGTTTTTCAAATCAAACATGCTTGCTCTCGGAAATAATTTTTTGACTTTAATGTTTTAGGAGTTTTGACGCATGCACACGGAAGACTTTTCCCCAAAGACAACATACTTATTAATGTTTTAATGAGTCCACAATATTAATTATGTCGCCGATGGCTTTCTGCTCCAGTTGTAAACCAAAAATATGGTTTATTTAACAATACAAGTGCAGGTGGTGTGGGACACCGTTGTGTACAGCACAGTAGACGAGTGATATAAAATTAAGACAAAGTCAATTCTAATTTAGACTAAGTCTTTTGTTTGATATTCCGTATATTGGCTAATTAATTGTTTTCTTTTAAACAGGTTATTGACGTCTTTTGTTGAATTAACACAATTTTCTAGTGAAACTTCGTTCTTAAATACATTTGACATTTCAATACAGCTTACTCTAAAATTAGAAAGAAATCGATACTGCGACTTCTTTTCAACCCATCTTTCTCGCTCACAGTAAGGCGGAAGCAATAAGAACAGTGAACATTTTTTCTGCACCAATTTCAATTTGAAAAGGACTTTAACCCTTACATTAATAAGTACATCAGCATGAATCTGGATCGTTGTATCTTTGTACGTTTTAAATATCGCATCTTCAGCACCAGCAGTTTGTATAATCACTGCGATGATTACGGAAAAGCTCTTTCAATGAAAATTCACTAATATAGAGAGGTTTTGCCACCGATATTATAGTAAATCTTTGACCTTAGCATGGTAGTATTTCTTTTTTATTTGTATACATTTGAACCAGGCCCCCAAGCGCTCTTACCTTCTTGTTGTTCTTGGGTCGACACTCATCGAGAAACACCCATGGAATTTTAAATGCATATTATATATGTTCCTGAATTCGAGGCACTGGCGGGATCTGGTATTCTAGACTTTGAGACATTGAACAAATAGGTCAAATTAGTAGTTGCTCTAACTCCGTGGTTTTGGAAACTTGGCGGTGGAGGGTTTGATCACTCCACATTGACTATGTTCGATGATGACCATCACGTCAAGCAGAGTTATAAGTAATCTGACGGTGGAGGGTTTGATCACTCCACATTGACTATGCTCGATGATGACCATCACGTCAAGCAGAGTTATAAGTAATCTGACGGTGGAGGGTTTGATCACTCCACATTGACTATGCTCGATGATGACCATCACGTCAAGCAGAGTTATAAGTAATCTGATTGCTCTAACGGAAGTGCAAGTAATCAGTAGCATCTATTGATGCATAAGTCACCTTACTCACAAATATCTGGTATCACGTTATTCTGTAGTGTTCTGTTAGCTTTGTAATTTTACGATATAAGCCGGGGAAAAGTCGGTTTAGTAAACAATAGAGGGTATTTTATTTTAGCCTATCGCGTTTGCCATTATATACAAATATTTACGTCCTGTCAAACCATTTGGCCACACGAGACGCTTCTATCTGGTGCTTACAATGGCTACAGGCAAAATATTTCATAATGGGGGTAACTGAAGAAGAAATACCAGAATTCAAAATTTGTTCTTTGTTGATTCTAACGTCGTTGTAAAACGTCAATGAAGAGAACTTATTTTTATTTCATTGGTATGTTGGTATGAATTAATACATGTATGCACCGTAGGCTTCCACACAGGGAGGGGGAGGGGGGATAGCGCGTGCACATTGTATAAGGTATGCCAGAGAGTCAACGGGCGTGGTTTGATTCCCCAGTTGTACGTGATAAGGTAGGGTCGCCTGTGAAACCTCGTGGTCCCCCTCCCTTCTAAACACCTCTACGCACAGGCAAATTATTCAAATAAAATTTAACCATATATGTTACTCTCTCCCTGTCTCTCTCTACAGTCTAGTCTGCTAGTTTCTGTGATTTGGTAGTGATGTCGCCGAGTTTCTGCAGACAGACACTAGAGGCCATTTATTTTTCAAAACTTTCCAAATCCCCCCTCAACCCCATGGAAGTAACTTTGCTAGTTTATTCTCATGTTATAAAGGTTTAGAATTTGAACTACATATTTTTTTCAAAACCCAAAAAGCCATTAATATGTTTATATCGGTAGAACAATCACCTTTGGTCGAGTTTAGCATGTTTTGTAGTTCATTGTTCTGTAGGACAATCATACGTCTTCTCTGTCTAGATCAAAGGCTGCTGATTTAAACTGATTTGAGAACATCGCACCATGAACTCAAACAATTGTCACAGATGTCGAGTTATATGTTATATCGATCGGCAGTATACCCGATAACATGATATCCGTAATGGATTGTTACGTCATTTTTCTCCTCAGATGAATGTTGACGTAGCGCGAGACAGTATTTTATCGCTAAATGCCTTATTTAAAATGCTGAGCTAAGTTTGCAGTTCACCGAGGACTTTTTATTTGATATTTTAGTATTATTGATAATTTCATCTACTTTTTTTTAAAAGTCCATTTATCCTCTATCTACATTCCCTTAATAGTAATCTTTACAAAAAGAATGCCATTGCACCGAATCCAGTCCCTGATGGCTAAAGCTCCGTGATTTTGATTCAGATTGCAATGAAATGTAATGCAGTTTAAATTTGCCGGATTAAAGAGAATCGTGACTGTAATATATGAGTTGAGTATACACAGAATAAAATTTTCATTATCACACATTTATTGTGCTGTTTTTTATATTAACGACTGTGGGAGTATACTGTCGCTATCACTGCCGACAGCAAGCCGGTTAGATCTAAATATTAAGGCCACTTGCCGATTTAGTCAAGGTCACGATATGTAAACAGGTGCCCTTAATATTAAAGACTTGACCACGGCTTATTCGACGCTAAAATGTACACCTAGGCCTAGTTAATGTCCCGGCTTGGTTTAATGTGGATTTAAAACAAGGCCTACCAATACATTTTCGCGGACAATAAAATGACGACGGGCTTATTACATGGCGAGCAGCATTGATCGATGAAATTTCAAACATCTTTGTAAATACTGAAGGAACAGAACCCCTTTTCGACTGTGATTTTTGATCGTCTCTATTTTTAAAGAAAGTAACACGACTCCAAGATACTAAGAAATAAAATGAAATGTGGTTTAACGTCATACTGTTTTGCACCGACTGGGATAATGAATACGGGCATACGCCATGCTGTGTGGTGTACAGTAAGGGAAAATGTTCCTGGACAGCTGCACTATGGACCACTCTTATATCGAATACAAACTACCAAGGGTTCTTTAACGTGCACACCAATGCCTAAGAACTTTCTCGGTCAATACCCGCAGCGAGCCAGTGTCTTACTCACTTAGCCACCAAGGCTCCCAAAAGGGTGGAGGTCGGATGTCCGGTCCCTGCATTGGCCAAGAAAGTTCACCCAGATATCCCGGCATCGTTTCATGTCTCAGAAAAGATACTAAGGATCTAACTCGCCACTTAAAACCTTCAAATAACGACCAATAAGAGTACGTTATCAAATGAATAAATTTACAAAATAAGAATGGTGCAACGTTTGCATTGATTTACAACAGATATTTATAGTTCTTCGTAAATAATAATAAAGGTCTAAAATTAATATTAGTGAAAGAAACAACGAAGGCGTTAGGATCAGACTGAATAGTTTGAAGGTCGGGACAATTATTCGATAGACAGAAATCAAATAAAATTCCCTTAAAAGATGCTGAATCCGTTTTAATTTCCACAAACAAATTTGTGTGTAAAATATCTAAACAAAGTGTTTTAGCAGAGAATAAAGTAGCAGTCCGAAGTGGAAACTGTTGATATTTAAAACTGAGAACATTTTACATCTAAAAGAAAGAATGGAATGTGATTTTAGTTCCTGTCTAAAAGTGACAAACAACAAACTGTACTCTTATTCACAATTAAACGTTCGCCCACACATTGTTGTCAAAATATCAGATTCTCTCTGTTTTTGCAGTAAATCGAAATTTCACTGTCAGGATCAGTAACCCACTCAATACGTAACAAAGTCAACAAATCAGTGCATGTCCTGATATTTTCATTGACGCTCTAAGTTCAATATATATGTAGAATCGTGAAACGTTCGATCAACGAGTATGCAAATACATGTATGTAGTTTGTGACACGGGGCCTGAAGTCAGAAACGACTGCCACACCCTTAAACAATCCTTGGAGATTGTTTTCATTGGTCTTCTATATTATTATGTTATTTATCAACATGGTGAATTAAGCTCATTTAACTATGGGTATCGATTTTGATTATTTCACTTTAAACCGAGTATAGTAGTTGCAGAGTTGAATTATCCTATAGAAACTGAGACTACTCTAATCTGAAGTCTACATTTTTCATATGATCTTTATGTTTTTGCACAGGAGTGAAAATGCGGGGAGGGGGGGGGGAATTATTTGACACTTACTTTTGGCACATATAATCGGCGACACTGGTGGATGGTGTAGAGACCGCGAATGCCTGTAAATATTGCTTCAGAAATATGCGGTTAAACGTATAGCTAGGTATTTACATCAATTATTGGGTAATTGTTAAACGCTTAATGGTAAAAAATTTTTAGATATCATTTTCTTATCTAACATCATTAACAATATCCGAAAAAATAAATCTCAAAACAAGGGGTCGGTACACTGCCCACGAAGTGTATTTATCAGGGATTATAAAAAAGTGGAATAATTTCTAGAGAGAGTTCCCTCTGATCAATCAAAGCAAGTCTCATTTAAATAATTCAGAACTTTTCTTGTGTATAAACTTTAGCATTCTATAACGACTACGGATTTCAATAGATTTGTCCACGTTGTGTTGTCACTCATGTCCGTAGGTCCACATTGTTGTAGACACTCTATACCGGGGAGACGTTTGTGAGATTTTTCTTGCTGGGATCCCAGTTATCGAAACCTTGTAAACGCCCGTTATAGGTTATGGATATTTCTTTTTCAAAGCAATAACCCAGAGAATTAATTCTACGAGACTATCCGCATTCGCATTTTGCTAATTTGTATAGTGGATGCAAGATAAAGTTTAAATGGTTTATTCACACGAAGGCGCAGTTAATGGCCGTAACGGATTAAAAAAGGTCGTTTTCGACGACTTCGCGGGAATCCAGCTCATAGGGATTAAAATGGATTAAAAACGTAACAGTGTTGTTATAGATTGCTATGATAAGAAGTTACACTTTCATAATCCCCACTGTAACTAATTAGTCAACATTTTAGCATCATTTTTGCCATAAGTATTAAAAACATAACTATACCAGAACAAAATTAATTGAATTTCGTCAAATAAGAAATAAAAACATAACTATACTATAACAAATTTCGCCAAGTAAAAAATAAAATCATAACTGCCAACCTTCCAGATTGTTGTTGGTTCTGTGCTCCCCGGTCTTCACGGTTATCGCTGTAGTATTACAATTCTCTTTGCTGCATTTCCAAATGGTAGTTGGATCTATTTTTCGTTTACATTCACGGTACATATTATATAACCACCCGAGCAAAGATATCGTCCTCCACGATTTGTAGGTACAAAGCTGAATTCAAGTTGTGCGTTTGTTGCAATTGTAGAATTTCGGATAGTGTAATGGGATTTTATACATATTTAAAAATGACACTGATTGAGAATGAGCAAATAGGTGAACACTAATTGGATGATTTGTCGAAATTCATCATTTTAATCATAGTTACCAATTGGTGAATAAAATCTTATTCATCATTTTAATCATTAGTTGTCAATTGGTGAATTAAATTCAGAGTGAACATAAATTCATAAAATCTATAACACCGTTAATTAATTGGGTTCTAATAACAACATGTCTCTCTTCAAACGAAAGCCGACAAGTCGATATCTGCGCCTTCGTGGGAAGGATTAATTTTGGTCACGCTCTGTAACTGCCCCTTCGCGGGAATACACCGTCTAAATATTAAGGATAACTGCAGATTTCGTCACGGTCGCTAGATGGTTAGGTCACGGATTGAATGGCATTTATTACTTGAATTTATTAAAATAAACACAACAGTGCTTGATAACGACAAAAAAGCATTGTTGAAACAAAACTTTAATAGAAATATACAGTAATGATTATCCATAGAAATGTTTTAATGGTTATGGTACGTGTGGGTTAGGGTTAGAGTAACGACTAGGGCTAGAAAATTAGGGACAGGATTAGAATTAGCACTATATAGCCATGTTAACATTTCATGACCTTTGACCAAATCTGCAATTGGCCTTAATATTTAGACCTGACCCAGTATAAACAGTGCATGTAAATGTGTGAACACGGGCAATGACAACTTTCTAGTGCATATGAAATCGAAAAATTACTCCGCCAATTCGCTGTAGCTTTTTCTAAAGTCACGCGGAAAAGTACACGTGACTTGAATACGTATAAATATATTTTAAACTATACTCGATCAGTTATTATCGACTGTGGTTGGATATATTAAAAAACCTACTAAATTGAAAAGCGGTATCAGGGGTTCTATAACATGTATATTCTACCTGTTGCATGGCACCCGTCAGTGCTCAAAACTATTTATAAAAATACCTGGCGCATACTACTGGTAGGTACGCCAGATATATTTTATTTTAGTTTGTGTCCATTACCTGGATCCGTATTAGAAAGCCAGTATCATCTTCAAGCCATTTGTAAGATCCCGATTCAAACTTTTAACTTGTCACGTACCCCCCCCCCCCCCCCACCACAAATAAAACCCCCAACTAGTTTAATTATACATGGCACGATGCAATCCAGCGTTTGTGTGTAATTTTAGATCACTGTATACAACAAAGAAACATACTGTGATATAACCAATAACAATATTTAAGTGGGTATTGCTTTGTTCTGATATTTTAACAATATTTACGACCCGCTTGTAAGTTTAAGTCAGCTTAAATTGACTAAAGGATTTATCAACGTATCAAAAAGGAGCTATGCCTCAAAACAGATATATCCACCCGTTAAGAAGAACTGTTGACCAGATTTGACCAGGATCCTATATATGCCTTCACGAAATCTAATCTCTATCGTGTTCACAAGTTTTTCTGGACACATAAATATAACAGAAAGTTCTGTGTTGAAAATCAACAGGGTTCGTCATCTCCTGTCCCAATGTTTCACACCCCACCCAATTAGAAAATCAACAGGGTTAATCCCCTCACAGTGTTAATGTTTAACACTCAATTTGAAAATAACCTGTTTTAGAACCATATTCTCTATACGGAACGTCGCGAAACAATGCTTTACACCAAATTTGAAATAAATCCGTTAAAATCTGCCACCTCTATCGAAAGAACTCCCAGACAGGAGGTTGCGGAACGCTGAATATCAATGGGCTTCGTCCTCTCATGGTTCAATGCGGTCATGCGGAACACAACAAATTTGAGTTGATAAGTCTTTGGGAAAGTGGACAATTAGTTAGGCCTACTTCATACACGAATGGAATTCTGAAAATCCATAGGGTGCGTCCGTTTACTAGCACTTCAATTCAAATTTGAAAAAAAAAATCGTTAAAAAATCCATAGACTCTGTCGTGGACCTGGATGGCGACATATTGCAATATGGACGTATAAAAATAAAATTCGTGGCCTACGAATGTCTGTATCCCACTAACGCTTTGCTGACGCCAGCAAAGTTAAAATATTATTCACGCGCTAAAATAAATTCAAATGTGAATTCAATATCTAACTTGCCAAACATATCTCAGAATTTTCACTTCTTTCTGTAATTACACCCATTATTGCTGGGTATGGGGTTCAATCGTTGAAAGAATGGCAAATATATTCTGGACAAAATGTCATATTGTTGTTTATTATTATACATTCCATTTGTCGGGTATCTGTTGTATTTTTGCTGACATCACGGAACAGTTATAAGAAGGAAGTGACAATACACAGGATCCTGGTGGGCTATTTCACTTTATAACAGGACTTATTCAGAAAATGATTTTGTGTTTTCATAGATTTGCTAGAAATCAAAAGGATATCCTGTTTGTTAGTAGATCAAATATTTTTAATGACTAAGTTTATGACAAATTTCAATATGTGACAAAGTTAAATATGTCATGAATAACCTACTTATTAATGTCGAAATTTTAACATGCTATCGTCTAATTTCTTACTTCTATTCATGTAATTTCTAACCTCCATTCATGTAATTTCTAACTTCCATTCATGTAATTTCTAAATTAAGACAATGTATAATTCAACATCTTTATTTGTTCAGTGTAAATATCAATTCTGTTTCATTTTATTTCTATTATTGAGACGAAAAATGTCTACTTCATTGTGGCATTACATGTTAAGCATGAACGGCAAACAAATTTAGAATTTTGATACTTCTACCTGGCAACCATCATTATGATGTCGTTTGGTGTCGCCACCATGTGCTCAGTTTGGCGATTGAGCACCTGATCGGGACCATTCTATTGATACAAACGACTCGCTTTCCGTCAGATTGAGTGGCTTGCCTGAGTGTTAAAATTGAAAACAACATCGGGAGAGAGAGATGGGGACATGGAGTTTAACATCCACTCGACACCAACCAGGTCATATCGGTATTAACATCGTTCAATTGTATTTCAATAATTCGCTTGCGCATAGGAGTGTTTAGCTGTGGGAGGAAACCGGAGGACCCGGAGAAAACCCACGAGGTTGGAAAGGCGGCCCTGCTCCATTTCACGTAAAAACGGGAAATCGAAACCATGCCAGTTTATTCAATTAGACCTTATGTTACAGCGTGCACGTGCTAACCATTCGGCCACCCTACCCTCTAAACAACATTGAACGTGATGTAAATGTATGCTTTGCAAATACTATTTCGAATACCCAGTCGCGGATCCAGAGGGGTGGGGGGCAGGGGGTCCGGACCCCCCCCCCCGTCCCCCCTGCTCAGGCTTGAAATTTTTTATGCGATTTTATTGGCGATTCGGAGCAGAACAGTAGGGCGTTAAACCCTCTTTCATTTCATTTCATTTTCTATTTTAAATATAAGCTAAACGGAATTTGGAGAATTTTATTTTCTTTTTTTTTTACGGATGAGCCAATAATTAATATTTATATGCAATTGGTCTATATTAACACAGGGTATAAATGTTACGGATAGGCCTACACAGATACTGAGTTTAATACTAAGTGACCTCTCTCTCTCTCTCTCGCTCTCTCTCTCTCCATCTCTCTCTGTCTCTCTCAGCACGCCTTCCAACCTTCAACCAAACGAAGAATGGGTCGTTTATACCAAATAATGGTCCCGATCAGGTGCGCAATCACCCAATCGAGCACGCAGTGGCGACACCAAACGTCTTCATAACATGAAATCGAATTGTGCTCCAAATTTTGACAATTTTAACAAAATATTAACAATTAAAACAAAATAGCCATATATAGCTATAAATATCAAATGCATTATGACGAAACCCTCTATTTCATGAAAAATAATATCCATATTAATTTCTAAAGACTCATGATAGATATTTAAAACTTTAATATGTATACATTAAAGAGCATTATTTAATATTTCTATTGTGGGTCTTATTTCTGACTTCAAATATTATACGAATTATCATGAGATGTTTATTTTCATAATACTCGACTCTCTACGTCATTGGAAGGCTGGAATTTTAAATTAATTAGAACACCCCGCAATTTAATAATCTAACGTTCAACTGGATAATCGAGACTTTGTTATATGTAGCAACTGAAACTATTTTGGCTAATTCTTGTCAAAACTTCAAACAACCTAACTTCGATCAGAATAAATTATTTTGACAGAAATCTTCATTATATTGATTTATATGAAAAATATTTTAAAGCGATAATTTCATATTTTCAAAGAAAGTCTTTTGCTCAATAGGTTGTCAACTCACTATTATACTCTTATAACTCATTAAAACAGGAAATGATACCACAATTGCCTCCCTTGTTTTTCTATTGCCCCCCCCCCCCCTGCAATAGCTCTCTTCAAACGTTTGAATTTGAAAATGACATTTTTGCCAATTTCTCAACTGGCAATAGTGAATTATAGGATTAATAGGATTATTCTTAACAAGGTAGGACTGTTTATAGATAGCATCTATTTTAAGGCTTTATTTTAATAAATTTTAAAAATATAACTTAAAAATATGAAATTGTAGCTTTAAACTACAATCTGATTATAACACAGGTCTTATTTTGTTTCGTTTTCTATAGTTACAAATTGTAGTTTTGTTTTGTCTTTACTACACTAGGATCTGGAGGAGTTGTTATCATTGACGTGTTCTGTATGATGTGCCGGATTGGCCAATAAAATGGTCTGTTACGGTGAACCTGAGGCGTGTGGTGCACGGAACTGTGGCTAACTCACCAGGAACACCAATGTCGATTGTTTAATCAAATGTCTGATGTCATAGGGTCAAAAGCCTCTCTGTAACCTCTGACGCAACTAAGCACTAAAGTCAATCAGATATCGTCCAATCAAATTACTAAAATTTGAATTTTATCTTAGTTAAAATTTTGTGAAACAAGCCCCTGTATTTTAATCAGGGCCCTGTTTCACAAAAATTCAAATCTCCTTAAAATCGTCTTAAACTAAAATACAGCTACGGTCCACCTGTTTATTTTGTTTTAAGGCAATTTAAGCATTTGGTTGGCGCTCTATATTAAAACTCCAAGAAAAATAAGATAAAAAATCACTCAAAATCCCAGTAAACTAAACTCTAACATAAAATCATTTATTTATATCCAGTGTCATGGAAAAAAGAGTACTCTTCTATATCTAGAGAAAATATCGTCGAGTACAATGGTTTAATATGGCCATTTTTGGTATAAGAAGGCCGAAGGGCCTATAATACTAGATATAGCGTATGAGTAAGATAGATAGGCACTTTGGCATTTTCAAAGTATCATTGAAAGTGTCTATGGAATGACATTCCAAATCTAGGCATGGGAGCAATGGCTATTTAGTTGATAAATACTTTAAAAATACGACAAAAAGTTACAGCTTAGATTGGTTGTTTGGGTCACAAATATCATAATATGTTTATGACAATTCTCAATAGTTTCTCTTGTCCAAAATACCATAAAACTACGAAATTCAAGCGATTTAATTTATCGACACACATTATTTCCATGAATCCTGCGAGCATATAAAATGCCAGGGTCACGAATCAAGTGCCAAGTTCAAGGCCAGCCCAACGATACATGTCGAAACAAATAATACGCAATAAACTCATTCATTTCATCTTTCTACGACTGCCTGACCATTGCGAACGTTGTTACAGCGTATGAATCATCTTTCCCCATTGATATTGTAACCGTTAATTCTGTCTGTCAAACGTTTTCGATTTCGAAGCGTAGTTGCTTTCACCGTAACTAAAATCTATTACAATAATATTTTAAGTTACGTGTACAATCAATCCTCGTGAAATTCATGAAATTTAGAATTTCATTTTGATTTTAGTTAAAATCTATTTTAGTGATTTTAGCTTAAGTTTTTGTTTAAATTAGTATTACAAGAACAACCACTTCTTTGTCTAAATCTGACATAATGTAGCTTTAAACTTTAAAAATTGTTTGTGGCTGACGCAGAGCGAAATATAGCTTTAATGAAACATGGCATAAAATACAGAACTAAATATAGAGTGTATTATTTATTATGTCAATATGTGCCCCAGGACATAATAAGTCTGTGTGCTCGTTTGAGGTAATCAGTGGCATTTTACATCATTCATACTGCCATTGCAATTTCTTTCAAGATTCGTTAATAGTTCACCGACAACTTGAGGCAATGGTAACAGCCCCGGGTTGGTTCAGAATTGTGGAATTATGACATGGGGGAGGTAGCTTAATACAAATACCTCCCCGTAACCATTCATGTGCGATGCTCAATACCTTAAAGCAGAGAGTGTGATTCTGTTACATTTGTTCACGATTATGATCATGCTACTTGGGACAGAAAAGGCTGGTATATTGTAATAATAATACAACAAGGAGCGAAGACAAAGCAAAAAATGTCGTAAAATTTTCCCGTTATAAGCATATCGCCTTATTTAAAATGAGAGAAATTAGTGCGTTCATTTTTACTGCTGACATAATATATGCATTTTGAACGGTGAATATTGAAATAATAATGGCAACGTTATTCTTTCATAGCTCCCTTTCACTATCGGCATTTCTGTCCCTTTCTTTCACATATTATATAGCCTAGCAGCTAATGCCTTGCATACGTAGTCCGATCATAATCCCCTCTCGCGTTCATTTACATTTTGGTTGTAACCCTGTCCACTGTATCGATTTTATCAGTAGACGTACAATTTAAAAAAAGAAGACAGATTTTCACTCGACCCCCCCCCCCCCCGAAAAAACCCCCCTCCAAAAAAACAAAAACAAAAAACAAAAAAAAAAATTCCGCGAAATCTACAATTGTATTTTTGGACAGCATTAAATTGGTATACCCATTTTTATCTCAGTTGTCTTATACTGTATCAGTACTATTATATTTACAATTATAGTGAACTGCCCAGTTTGTAGTACCACTGGTGTGTGGGGCGTCAGATTGTACAGATGTTATGTCAACTCTTGCAAAACAGATCTTGAGATTCTGTCCAATTGACTGACATTTCTGGTCAGCAATGACATTTCTCCCAGCAATGACCTCATATGCCAGGATATTGAATCAATTTTTAAAAATTTTCTCAAATTACATGTACTGTGTTATAGGCACAATCAATAATATGACATAATCTAAATAAAACTGCTTTCCGACGAGACAACGATCGGCGAACAACTATGTAGTTCTACAATACTATATATGTACTACCGGGACGCCTAATGTTATAGCCAGTATTTTGTTTACTTTCACATTGTGGGGTGGGATTGTGGATGGCGCCCTAGATTTGAAACCGCCCATAACCCACCCCACCCCATATTCCCTAGAAAACTCACTCGCGGTGCTCGGCTCCTGATTGCGTCACTCGCACTGGAGGGGGGGGGGATATGTGCATCAGTCGGTCGCATTTTGGCTCCCCCCCCCCCCAAACGAAATCATTATGTACGCCCCTGTTGACATGATACTGAATATTCGAAATATTTTTGGATATTTTATATTTTAATGATGTAATTCATATAAGTAATCCCACTCTGCATTCTGGCTAGGTTCCTGCCATATAACTAGCGGGCATGTGGACGGACGAACGTGATGACAATATACCCGTACGTCCAATATTATGGGCGTATTGAAAGAAGAAAATATAAGATGGTGAAAGTTTTATAGGTCTGTGGTAGACATTATTTCTCCTTGTAAAACATTCTACGGTATTGATTAGACTGTAGTCTATTATTTATGATGGTAAATGCAGTCTCTAGACATAGACAAACTACAAACATCACGTTCACGGTAGCATAAAAACCTATAATTGAAACAAATATAAATAACATGAACAGATTTACAACAAAGAGATTACTCGAAACTTAGAATGTATTAAAAGCACATAAGCGGATTATTTGAAACATTTCAAAATATTTTCAAGTTTCAAGCTCTCTTAATGAAAGTGTACTAGATACACGTTTAGTTTGTACCGGTTGAACTCTATAACATATGTATTGATTTTTCTCATGTTATACAAGGAGTTGATGTCAGTTCATCATTGTGGCATGTAAGCACAGGTCTATCAAAATACCGTATCTAATTGAATAATATCTATCTTTTTTAAAACAAAAAATCAAAGCATTTCACGAACTTTTTGAACAAATTAACACAGCACTTACGAATGTACATTTACATTTAAATGATAACATATTATTTTAAAATAATAAAAAATATATATATTTACAAATTTGAAGAAACCATATTGTTTCTCAGAAGTTGATGTAAAATACCTATTAAAGTACGACATCCGACAGTCTGACATCCCTTAGTACCAGAAACTGTGTATCAAATCATTTTTACCTTTGTAATAAAGACAGAATGGGATTGACCAACATCTAATTATTTAACCTAGATTTAATAGGGTCTATAAACACCCAGCTCCAAGTACTAGTTTTAAAACAGGGTTCGCCTTGAAAAATACGAATGCAGACATCTACCGGTGTCTAAATTTTAGTTCGATAATGGGTATACAGTTTCACCTATAGATACTATAGGACTAAATATAGTTGAATTGAAGAAGAAGGGTTGTGGTTTTAGTCCGTGGGCCCAATAATTAGTGGTTAGACAGTGTCAGTGGGTCAATTTCAACGCCAATCTGATTAAAACACAGATATTATTTCGTTTCGTCTTTTAGTTCAAAATTTCGTTTTACTTGTCTTTACTACACTACATGTAGAGTAGGCCATCGAAAGTATAAAAAACGAAACGAAATATAGATCTGCATTTTAATTAGGTTGTTTCAATGCCATGCAGTATAGCATTAATTAAATTGTTTATATTGTTTTTATTCTTTATAATAATACTGTAGGCAGTTACTGTTAACTGTTTAAATGGAATCACACTAGGTTAGTCACTATTCATCTATAATAAATGTCTGAAGTTATCATCGTCTGTGGTTCATTCCATATAAATGTGTCATCTCCACCCTGGTCCATTCACGCATCCTTATGTAACGCCATGTAACATTTCACATCAGTGCCACCCAAACCAAAATAAATATGCAAATTAATATTTTAAAATTAAAGAGACATTACGGGAGATAGGATAAAAAGTTGACTATCCTCGTTATAATAGTTAAAAAATAGATAACTTAAATAAAAGATGTTAAAATTTTCGGCCAAATTGCTCCACTTTGAACCGAGTTAATATCGCGGACTAGCGTTTACATCAAGAGTCGATTATGGTCTGGATAAGTTATTACTTAATTTGAAATGTTCGTTTGTTTGTGATTCCTGCGTAGATGTTCCTCGGCCGCAAGGGGTCTGGGGGATTGAGTTACTTTTTTTATGTTATTGCAACTGTGATCAATTTATGTGTGCAAATTTTATGGTTGCACACCTGGTCCGTCATCAACCATGTCACCTTACCGTTATTATAAAGAAAGGTTTCGTGTAATTATGCAGTAATTTTGTACTGCTTACTAATGTTACATCCACATAATAATGTTTTCTAATAAGTGCGTTAATGGTGCATTACTTATATGGGTAAATAAGTAAACTGCTGAATGGGGTATATTCATACTTATATATAGAACGCACTGACTGACATGTACCTGCTGACTGCTAATTTCTTTAATGATTTAAACAAACGAAACGGTCCTATAATTATAACAATATACATAAATGCTATATACAACACATATACATTGTACATACATACAAGGCATGTTTTTCATTTTAACAGAACCACACAACGACACGCATGACATAATTATGACGACTTATTTCATCTCTTGGTCGTTTCATCTCTACAAATGAAAAACAAAACAAAGGAATAAAATTTGTCGGTGACCATGGAAATATAAATAATACATATAGCGAATCGCATACGATTTATTTGGTTATGTTAGTAGATCAACACAGATCGATGAAGTTTTTTTTTAAAAAAAAGGGACCCTCGGAGGATTGTTTTATTCGATGAATGTCGATTATCCATTTGCTGTTGTTAACCAAAATTAAAATACATATGTGACGTCATCCTTCGATGTTGGCGTACCATTTTTTCCAATAATGTACGGGTAACTTGCCAATCTTACATTATCTACATTTGATCAAATATTTGACTCGTGTGACGTATTTCATTGAAAAGCACGTGCGGGATAGTGTCTGTATTTTAAGTTGTTTATTTTCTCGAGCTAAAACATTGCGTGATATATCGAAACAACATTCGACTAACGTCTCGTACAGTATAAATATATTATTTAATGTTTCGCTCTCGACCATTAAACCATAATAACAAGCGATTGCCATGCAAGATACGCCCACATTTTGCAAGGGATGGACAGAGAATGAGCGTTTTAAATTCAATTATCAATGGCCGTTAAGCGGCATATAGGAATCTAATCCAGCCAACACCGAAGGCTAGCCTTGGCATCGAGATTTTATTATGGTCTGGATAAGTTAATTAATGTCTAATTGATAATTTAGATAACATTTCAGGCCTAAAGAAAGGCTTATAATAGGCAGATTTTGCTTTTGAATGCATGTTTAAGCTAGCAAATGTTTGACCAATAATCACCCGGCTTCATTTGAGCTGACAGGTATATCGATTACCTTATCACCTTTAAGGATAGCATTTTGTTCTTAATAAACATTCTAACTACCATTTTAAGACCAATTCAAACCATTCAGTTTTTGTACCCCAAAATAAATGTAATTTGACCCCCTCCTTCTGTGATATAAACTATTCAGAGATGTATTCACATGTCAAGCCTTTACTCAATTCGCTAGGTTGTTGGGTGGCCGAGATATATAAATGGATTAGGATAGCCACAAGATTTGAAAATTAAAGTTAAAATGGATAATCGAGACCCGCTACATAACTTCTCACAGAATAGAGTAATTTCCAATATTCATTTTTCATATCTATTTTTTTTGCGCTACCATGGGTCCGTTTTGTCTATATAAACAATCCACAAAATATAGTGTCCGGTAAATGTTAAATAATCAATCTGGGTACCTTTAAGAGCGTATACTTTCCGGAAAATGCATGTCGATCAGTGGCTTTAATATAAAACCCACCATGGTAAAAAAAATAGGAAAAAAGATACTGTGACGAGCGGACAATGTTTAATTCCGTTTCACACGCTTTCAATTTCGTCTGTTAGGAATGTTCCAATTTACAAAAGAGCACTGATTCGAACTCCTTAGTGGTTTTGTTGTTGCTGTTGTGTATTAAATGCGGGCCTACGTAGGGCTATTGCACCGGTGTTATACTTTCAACCAAGGATTCAGAAATAAGAAAAAATTTCGGCACCATCATCAGGTGTATGTAGTTGCAAATATATTTTGTATATACATGTAGGTATGCTTAACTTTTACTTTAATTTCTGCTCCCATGGGCTAACACTTGCTCCCATACATTTAATACCTGTCCCAATGCTTTAAGACCCATCCCATGCTTCTCGCCCACATAGCCCATTCAACATCTGAAGTTTTTAATGTTTTTAATTCTATGCATCTCAGGAATGTCGCTATATTAAACTTTTGAGACATAACGATATCGCCTACATACAAAAGAATTTGGTATTTTACATTAATTTTATGAAAACATAAATAATTTATTAAGTTTGTTTTGGGCTTATATTCGTAAAAATGTTCAAAATGAAATAACCATATTGTCGATTTAGTAGGTAAAAGTCATAAAACGCAACATTTGTTTGACAGATTTCAGAAATAAATCCAAAACGCAACAGTACAGTCTTCCTAACGTGCAGTGAAAACATACAGTAATCAAAAATTGTTTTTGTATCGGTATCTCTGATTTTTTCGCGAAATCCATAATATTATGAACCAATTCCGAAATAAAAAAAATAGACTACATTTCTATGTGTCAGACAAGCGGGTGTCGCTCCAATGGAGTTTATTTCTTCTTTATCGATTTACCCATGTGCAACACTCGTCCCTCAGAGACTTTTAGTAGGGTAAGATTGTTGGTTGAATTCTGGTACACATTATATTTCCCCGTCGATTCGTCACATCTTATTCACATTACCTAATTTAACATTATTTTTTACCTATTAATGTAGGCCTATACTTGGCTTATGTCATGGATATTAAAATTAAAATGTATAGTCTCTATCACTGTTCACGTTTTACGTCAATTTGTCAGTCTACATGAACCGCGATGAACTGTTCATAAACATTGCTTTGGAATCTTTGCTTTCACATAAAACGGTTAAGTTATTAATGCCATGAAATGAAACACAGACGGACTTCAGAAAATAATGTCAACCAATCGATAGCTATATTTCAGTGGTTCTCCGATACGTATGCATTTTGTAAATGAAATCTGTGAAATAAAGGCGTCTATACCTAATACAAAACTATAAATCTTTTCCACGAAACTATATTGAAGCACTTTCCGAAAAAAAGGATATTCAAACTAGCCGTAATAAGTGGACAGTCAAGCGACATCTCAATTTCTCAAAAGTGCTTAGTCATCAAAATCTGCGGTTATTCAGTACTTGCTTAGTCATCAGATTGTTACGCAGCGCGCCAAACACCACGAGCGGGTCACGGAGTGAACTACGTAATTTCTGGTTTCCAGCGAACGCGGATAGATAACGACAACATTGGCGATTTCTACAGCGGATTGTCAACAAAAGGATTTTATATCGAGAGAGAAGTTAACAATATTTATTGAGTAGTGGCAGAATATGAGCAAAAAGGTAGGAAAACTTTGAATTTCTTGTTGGTATGAATGAGTTTTACAACAGTCCACACAGCGTGCCTTTGTTTATGTCCTGTTTACGATACGAGCGCGTGGTCCTGTTCGGATTTATTGCGCACATAGCAAAATATGAAATGTAGCTCTAATATCGTAAAAACTATACTTTTTAATACCCTTTAACGGGGTTTAGAATACAACTGGAGTAGATTTTGTGATTTTAAAGTTAAATGTTGTTGATTTGAAGTAATGTTTACAATAGTTAGTCAAAGTGACCCATAAATGAAAACGGCAAGGGCAGGTAATCTCTATTATTAGATCTGACTTGCCGAAGTTGTTTTGACAAAGCCCATTGTATCCTACAATTTGTATTAAAGTACACGCCCCATTTCTAATGTTTTTAATCATTTGGGGTAAAAATTATTTGATAGAGATGTCATGTATACGATGAAGTATCTAACAAAATTTGAATCATCAATGACATTGCCACTTTATTTTGGAATGACTAGGTAGGTGCCCCCATTTGGTTAGGGCCTATTGATTTTCTCCTGTTACTTCAATACTTGTGTTAGCATTCCTTTCAAATGTATTCTAGTGCATCTTATACAGTTCAGTCAAGCGCATTACGAATGTACTTCATGATATAACTGAGCCATCATTAATTAGGCTGTGTTAACAAGTACATTAATGATTTCTCTAAAAGGTTTCATTGAGTACAAACTTTTTTTTTAAGGATGAGAATATTTTTCATTGAATTTGAATGTAATTTGTTTGAAATAGTCCAATGATTTAGCAAATTACAATTATTAATTAGTTGATTTTTAAATTAACATATTTCATGATATTTAAAAAAAAGTTAATACATATTACAATATTTAAGAGAAATTAGATGAATCAATGGTTATGAAGGCAATAGACAACAGTATGGTATTAATTATAGTATTAATAAGTGTTGAAGATATTTGTTTTGTCACATAGATTATAGATTATAATTCAACTTAGTAAACTAAATGTGACTTTCTTAAATTTTGTAATTAAAGCCACAAAATAAAACCAATTAAAATGATTTTACCAATTCTTTTTCTCTTTTTATTGAAGTTTTTGACTGTCCTATTAAACCGTAGGGGTTCTAAAATAAAATTATAAATTAAGTGTTCTAAGAATTCAAAAAGGATATGATGTTGCCATTTTGAACTGAAGAAATAAAAGGTGTGTCACATTACTGACATTAGATCAGGATAGAACTTAAACAGAGCACAAGATGTCTGCAAGATACGATTGAAGTTAATTGCGATAATAAATTCTTTGAAAAGTTCACAATATCTGTTGTCAATCTACACTTTACACCATGTTTTTCTTTTTTTTTCTGAAAAAAAACCCTGTTCATTATTAATGAGTTTTTGTCTGGTATTTTTGTTTATTTCAATCAAGAAAATCTAATTATTAAATAATTAATTTCCTTTTATCATCTGTATTAGAGCATAGCATTCTCTGTTTATTCTGTTTTTTCATCTAAAGATTTAAAATTTTAATTGACTGAAATTCTGTAAAAGTATAAAACAAAATTTAAACTTGATTTAAAAAATCGTTTGATGTTAATGTCTTTTATAAGTGGCATTTAACATGCTAAATTAATTGATAACATTATTTGAAATAACCTGTAGACGAATAGTGTGGATTTCAGATCTATTGAGTGAATGAGGAAGAAATATAAATTTTTCAGGACAGCATACAAATAACCATCAGTATTTTATTCATCATTGTGACAAATTTTTCCATCTACTAAATTGACAAAAGTTGTTTTTATTACCCATTTTTAAAAAAAATTTACTACCAATTTTCCTTAGAAATCTTAGAAATAAACATAAACTTTTCTACAATATAAAAGACATACAGTAAGATCTTTGTCCTACAATATTGAAATGTAGGCCAGACATAGGGCATTGATTCAATGATTAAATCTTAGTCGGCTACTACTTAACAGTTATTAACATTCCTTTTTTGTCAAATTACTGTACAATGCTTAGTAAAAGCAAGCATGAATAATAATGAAAAGACGGGATCCTTTGAGTTCCCCATAACTAACCCAGTTTTACATTTTGCTGGATCAGCATGTTCATTCAGGCCTATAGATTACGATAGAGTATACTAACTTTAAACTATCCAGACTATCACTAGTGAAAATCATGATTATACATGTAGCTGACAAGTGTTGGCCTATTTTCATCTTGTGCTTGTAGCCTAAAGCAAAGATTAAAAGCACACCTTTATTTTTATAATGGTTTTATACTTTCTTTTTTGTGCGATTCTGAATGAAGGAAAAAAGATGTCATTATTTTATGTTCATAACGGTACCAGTAGTATTTCTATGATTTCAGCAACCAGCATTATTTTGTGTCCTCGACCAATGACCCTTTTCTTTTGCATGAATTAACCTACATCGCATGATACAGTTGTAAACAAACGGTTTAAAGGTCGTGCAATCGTTGATCAATTTGATCAATAGATAACAAATACTACATTGATAAACTCAACTCAACAATTATGTTTGGTTTTGGTTTAGCATGAAATAATAATTCTTTAGTTTCATATTAAAGCAACCTGTTTATTGAGACGATTTATTGTCGTGTATTAATGAGGTCATGTGGTGTTGTACAATTTTGTTTAGGTAGAAAGAAGCCATTTTTAGTTCACAGTACATGCCGCTCGATAATGCAGGGGAGATAACCCACTTTGAAATTTGCTGACTTTTCCGTCATATTTCTCAAAATATTTTAATAAAAGCCTTACTCATTGAAGAAGGTGAATGTGTGTCACATGCTTGATTTGATCTACATATGATAAATAAGATCGTTTTTGCTGACTAATGGAATCATATTGCTCAGTTTTCCTCTAAACAATGGAGTCGAATGTAAGCTCAACTTTTCTTACTTAAAACTTACTTTTTTGAATGTTATGGTTGATTATAATTTTTATTCTAAGGATTTATTTAGAGATATACCATTAAGTTTATCGAATTTGGGTGTATATAATTTCTATGTTTTTAAAGAATAGATGAGTGTGGGTGTGTAGATTGCTTAGATTATTGTACTGTATGTAAGTAACAAAGTGACCTACATGATTATTTAAATGTAGTTCAAGGCACTATTTTCTTAATTGGGTTGAATGGTATGAAAATGGTAAATCAAAGATAGTAGGGTGTGTAACTGTACCAATGTCATATAAGATAAGCAACTTTAGAGGGTTGAAATTTATGATTTAGATTCACAGACTACCGATTTTAGTTTTTGAATGTTCTAAATGTCTAAGTTATGGATTATGGCTCCTGATTGTACAAAAATATCAGTTTTTGGACGCTCTATAGGTCACAATTTTTATCTAATTTTTATGAAACTTAAAAGATCTTGGTGCCTTTCGACATTCAAGCATATTGAGACCACAACTTCCAAGCCCGGATTGTATGAAAAATCACATTTTTAGCTTGTCGTCCCTCTAGAGGATACAATTTTGTCTGATTTTAAAAACCATTTAAAATATAATGAGGGCTTAGATTGAAATTTGGGTGCTCTCTCCTTTTTATTGATGTCTTATGGATTTTTCTACTCAGTAGATGGATATTTGAAACAATTATGTTAAAAATTTACTAATAATTGCATTTTTTCACTATTTTTCAGATATTTTTGACACAGCTAAAAAAGGAAGGGAAACTCTTTCCTGCTGAAGGACGACATATATCTGATGATGAACTCATCAATTTGACAGTGAAGGAGTTAAATCGTCTGTTGAAGGGGTTAACGCGAGATGAGGTAGTTAAATTGAAGCAGAGGCGAAGAACTCTCAAGAATCGAGGCTATGCAGCAAATTGTCGCGAAAAACGTCTTTCACAGAAAGAGATTTTAGAAAGTGAAAAGGACAAGTTGAAAAATGAAGTTGATCGTCTTCAGAGAGAGAATGATGTTGTTAAAATGGAACTCTCTGCTTTACGCTCTAAGTGTCAAGCTATGGATAGATTTGCCACATTACATGATATACGAGTATTGCCGCCTCCCATTATAGTGAGCTCTGCATCTCACGAGAATAGCGTGATTGTGAAAACTGAGCCCTTATCTCTGACAATGTCAGATGCCATGTCAGTGTCGTGACAGATGACATTGCCTTACCTCTCGGTACCTTATCTCTACAGAGGTTAATGCACTTTTCTATCTCCTCTTTAATGTTCTAAAATCTAGTTTAAAACTATATTTTATGTTAAAAGATAAGATTGTGTCATATCCACAAGTTGTAATACACAAATTCTTTTAGTGTAGGCTACTATATACATGAAAGCAGCATTATTATTTTCTGACAAAAAAGTTTAAAGGGATTGTCTTTTTTTTGTACTTGTGAATTGTCAGCTAACAAAAGACATTTAATAAATATTTGAAACTACTGCTTTGAATAAATACAAGATTTATTTTCTTTTAACTTCCTTAAAAATGAAATGATTCTTGTGAAATCAGGAATACTGTTCTGAAATGATATGTTGCGTAATCTATCACATTATTTACTTTAGGAAGAGAGTTAAAAGCAGACTATCTCAAAATTGAATGATAAAAATATGGCCCTAACAAATTCGTATGGAGTTAAATGTGTTTTGATAGCAGTATTATTACCCGTAATTATTTCATAGCAAAAAATGCAATTGAATATTTGGTATTCACAATTCTGTTGAAATAGTCCAACATTAGCCTACTGCAGATGTACATGCTTGTTTTAACATGCTACAATACAAAGCAATAACATGTATATTATTAGTACTACTTTCTCTGTTATTGATTTCAAATTATATATGATCTATAGCAGACATCTATTTGTCTGCAGTGCAATCATATCCGTACAATTAAATTTATCTTTGATCTGTCTTTTGTTCTTCCTATCATGATAGCACTTTGTTACTTCCTTCAAAGCTTAAAAATAGAACTCAGTAACTATCAGTGTTTCTCTTTATAATTATTTTTCAATTGTACAAATGTCATTGATGTATTAAAAGGTATGCGATTGTTCGAAGAGATGATCGAGTGCTGTAAGCAAGTCTGGATGCAAGCTTCATGTAAAATCTATCATCATCGCTTTTAATATACTTTTATTGTATTTAATACATTTTATTTACTAGTAGTTTAAGCATTTTATTAACTAATTAACGTCAATAGCTAATTAATTGTACATTGTCACTGTATGATATCATCAAATCACTGACTATTGATGTCAATTATACTTTGTATTATTTATTATTAATATATGATTGGAATGTTATTGCTGAAATTCAGCTTTGTGCCTTCAAATGTTATTTAATACTATATCATCATTATATGAAGTATTCTTGTCCATTACAAATGTTACAATGTCTCATGAATAATTATTAATATTTTGGTAAAGTGATTAACTCATCAAAGATGTCCTGCTGTAATTCAAAAATTATTCTCCAGTCCAATGTCTAAGTTTGTTTGAAATGGACATGAATAGTTACTTGCTGCATGGATAAGACAGCGAATGAGCATTGACAAACATTGACAAACGTCAGCTCTTAATAACGTACCGGTACTTTCGTGAGAAATGGAATGTTGCTTATTGGAAAGGGAGATAATTTTTGCATCAAGTAAGTTTTCTCTTCTGGATTTGACTATTGAACTGTATTACTCTTGTGTCCATTGAAGAATATCAAAATATGATTACAAAACAAAATTTCTTGTTATATTTCTCTTAAGTTCTGACTCTACCATAAATTTGTTTATTTTTATTTTTTATTATACATATATAATTCCATATTTATCCATTTGTTGAAAATTTCATTCTGCTGTTTCAATTCAAAAGGTTTCCTCAGTTATTGGAAGAAAAAGAAAGGAAGAAAAAATAAAACAAAGTTTGTGAAATTTAATAGGAGTTGATAAATGTTATGCTAACAGCATTGTGTTAGTGAAGTAAAGTATATTTTCATGTAGCGTTTATTTCAAGGTAAGGCCTCTACTGGCAAAGCATATAAATTAATTTATGTCATTTGCAGGCATGTTTTTGAAAAATTAAAAATATCTTTTGGGATTTTAATTTATAGGTTATAAACCAAAATTTGCAGAATAAAGTTTTCAATATTATTTATCAAGCTTGTGTGAATTTTTGTAGTTTGATTGATTTTTTTTTTTAATTTGAAAAAAATGTAATAATTCCTACTGCAGTGCAGTGTGTGTCAGATACCGGTTGAGACATTAGTTTGAAAAGTGTATTATATTAAAATAGTATATATATAGTTTATATATTTTAGTAGTGTGAAGAAACAGAGAGTATGAGATACATATTCTTTTTTATTTATTTTTCAAGGCAGCAATATTTTTTTTGTGTGTATTTCACTGATTTGAATTGTTTTCATTTTGTTATCTTATCCTAAGTTTTTCTTTAATATTCTTTTATTTATAATTTAATAAAAAGTTGATGAAGAAATTTGAAAAAAAAAATGAGAAAATTTACTAAAATAAGGAAAACAAAATATTTTGAGAAATTTGTTTAAAAAAATCTTCATGTCACTATGAAAGATTTCTTCTCTTTTTTTTGTAATAGGTCAAAATGTCATGGAGAAGTGTCAAATATATTAAAATAGAAATGCTTGTTTTTAATACCAGTAATTGTTACATAAACTTTACATATTTCCTTTCTAATAAAATCCTTTTTATTTTGACAAAAATTGAGATGAAATTGCCATAGATTGAGTAATGATCTCAAATTTTCAGATTTAGCAAAGTTATAATTAAAAAAGATGCAGTACAGATGTTATATGGCACTTCTCCATTCAAAATTTAAAGGAAAATAAAAAGGTACTGAATTTTAAAGCATTGTGGACAAAATTGAGTTTATTTCAAATGCAGTTTGTTCTTTTTACATAATAATTTAATTACTTAAATTCAAATTCTTTTATGATAAGCGAAGATCTATGTATCATAAAACTGAAGTTTCAGTACTTGATTTTAGCTATAAATCATTACTCTTTCTTATAATTGAAGTATGTAAAGGAATATGGTTGGTATAGGATTATTATGTTTTGTGATTGAGACCCTGTGTCAAATTTATAATGACCAGTTGGTGAATACGGGTACCTGTTATCAAATATATCAACTACTACCCATACCTACATCACATTACATACATAATATAGTTATCATTGACATGAACATTGTATTTACAAAGTTTGCAATTAATAATCAGTAAGTAGTCTGAACATATTATAGTAATTTCCCTGTAAACCATTCTCAACATTATTAATCATGATTAGTGTACAATTTGTATGTTTTGATCATGATTATTGTACCATGGGACAGTATATACACAGACCTTGATTCAGGATCTTGATCAATGTGTCCTTGATTAAAACTTATGGTCATTGTCTCCTTGACTAAAAGATAATAATCAGTGTGTCTAATTCATAATGAATAGTGTATCATAGATTCTGTCCTAGATGATCATGGCCATGTTATCATTGATTGATATCAGCCAGGATTGTTCATAGTAAGTTAACACTATCTGGGTCAATTTGAGTATTGCATCTATTTTATTATAAGGTCAATAGAAAGGGAATACATGTCAAAAGTCAGCAAGGATATTGAGTTATTTTATTCATCATCCATCACTCAGCATGTATGTTATGACTTATTTTCCATATCATTATCATTCACGACTTGAATTATCATTTCATTCATACCTATTTTTGGTAAACTAAGTCAATCATTTCATCTCACAAAAACAAGCCAACGAAAAGGTTCCACATGTATATATTGAAGTTTTATTTATAAGAAGTATGACTTGGAGAGTTTGAAGCATTCCATACTGGGTAATTTATAATGTTTGTTCAAAGGACAAGGAAATTCCAGACAAAGTGATGTTTTATACTTTGTGTTTGTTTTATGATGGTTGTTTTTGAATGCTTTATGTTTGTTGTTGAATATATACATGCATGTATGAATGAGTTTTTTCTTTGTTTACTGTTGGTTTAAAAATTCGAAAAGTGATCATGGTTATGCCTACATTGTGGGTTGAACTTTTGTATTTTTGAAATTCACAGACATGGATATGATAAAGTAAACCAATGGAAACATTTTGAAGTTTTTTGCCAGAAATGGTTGTTGATAAGTTATAAAGCTATTTTTGTAATATTCATTTAAAGTTTGATGGCAAAGCTGTTGACTTTCAAGTAAGAGACTGAAAAATTAACCAATCGAACTTGAAGAAATGAAAACTTAATAATCATTTGACAAATGAAAGAACCACAAAATGGTTTTTGGGGTATGTCATCATCCCTTTATAACAACTAACTTGTAGTTCTAACTTCTATCAAATAATGCACTTTGTTTTGTCTCAAAAAAAAAAGAAAATGACACACATTATTGTTTTGTGAAGTTTTTTTGATTGTTTATAAAAGTGGGGCAGTTATAATATACTTTGATTAAATCTTGACCGGCATATGTTGATTTATTTTTTGTTTATGAAAAAGATGAAAATTCTTCATCCTTTTCCTGACAGTAAAAACACAGTGTGGATAAATGTGATAATATCCTTTTTAAGAGGAAGAGAGATGAAGTATATTATTTAACTGCCTCAATTTAATATCTGTCAAATAAACTGTTTATTACAATTGTGTCCAGAGAAAGGCACTGCAGTTCAATTACTTTGAATTACTTGCTTAAGAAAACATAATCACCTTATAAGAAATAACTATATATTTAGTTATATGTAGATGTGTGTATACTTGTGCTCAAACATTTTTTTTTGTTTCCATGCATATTAAATATATTTACATACAATAAAACTTGTATCATATGAACATTATGGGTTTAGTGTCCATGTTTATATTAATATTCCCAATCCTGATTAAACCCTCCGGTCAGTATAATTGGCAGATCTTTTATATAGAATTATGGGGGCTTGGGTGTCCAAATAGCCTAAAAGCATGCACTGTTATCTATGCTAGTCATGGGGTCAATCCTGTTTGTAGACATACCATACAAGGAGCAGGGTTGCCTTCCTTACTACATGGGTTTTATTTTTATACGCCCACATTGAAATGTGGTCGTATATTGTCGCCGCCCCCGTCCGTCCGTCCGTCGGTCCGGCGTCCACAATTGCTTGTGGACGCTCTACAGGCTAAAGTTAATATCCGATTGACTTTAAATTTATACACAGTGTTTAAGGTCATGAGACGAAGAAGCCTATTGATTTTCAGCGATTTCCGATAATTAGTGCCAGAGTTATGGCCCTTGATCACTTCAAAAAATCTTGTGGACGCTCTAGAGGCCAAAGTTAATATCCGATTTACTTTAAATTTATACACAGTGTTTAAGGTCATGAGACGAAGAATCCTATTGATTTTCAGCGATTTCCGATAATAACTACCAGAGTTATGGCCCTTGATCACTTCAAAATATCTTGTTACGCTATAGAGGCTAAACTTATCATCCAATTGACTTTAGATTGATACACAGAGTTTAAGGTGTTGAAACGAACAAGTATTTTGAATTTCAATGAATTTTAATAACTGAACAGCTAAATCCATGATATTAAATGTTTCATGTATATACTAATTGTTAGTGTGGGGTAACACTTTATAAAAAGCAATCAAATTCTAATGATTTTCTGATAATTACATAATGAGCCGTTACTCTTAATCAGTTTTTAGTGTATTACAAATGTTTCAATAGCAAAAAAAGTAAAAATATGCGACAACCCTTGTTGACTGCCCGGACGATTTAGCTGCTGTGGGCGTATGTTTCGTTGCCTGGCAACCTATCTTTTGGTATTGGTGTATCTTCCCACTTTTAATGAACCCTGGGTTCAAGGTAATTATTTTAATAAAAGTATACCATAAGTCGGTGTCAAATTATCCCGGTTTGTGTTGAGTGGACTGTTGCCACCATTTCACTTTCTCCCCCATGTATAGATATAATTCTTGTACAAATTGCAACCTGTCCTACTTTTCCCAGTTTTATAGCCTAGGGGCGGTTACAGGAATTTTTGCAGGAGGAGGTTTTTCAGCTATTATGGAAATTTGACAGTTGACAATGCATGATGCTATCATTGTCTCCAAATTGCATAGACAAACATACTCACAGATTTTAAAAGAGTAATCGAACAACACTCCTTTTGACATCAATCTTTATGTAGTTTAATGGTTGAGTGCGAGACATTAAAGTTACATTACAGGAGATAAGATAAAGTGATGGCAGTTCTCACTATAATAGTAAAAAACTAGATAGTGTAAAGATAATTTGCTCAAATCATTACTCAAATCATTAATATAAACAGCATAGTCTCGATTATCCACTTGATTGATTTAATTATCAACGGCCATTAAGCGGCATATAGGAATTCAATCCGCCAACATCGAAGGCTAGCGTTGACTTTAAGAGTTTATTATGGTCTGGATATGTTAATTAATGTCTAATTATTGATTATTTATATAACATCTCAGGCCTGAAGAAAGACCTGTAATAAGCAAATTTTGCTCTTGCATAATGCTATTTTAAGTAATATTTTGATATTGTACGAGTGGGATGGCACAAGTGCAACATCTGAATTTTATGCAATATCTTGCAATGTCCTGCACAGGACTGTTAAACAACTTAAAATACAGACACTATCCAGCACATGCTTTTCAATGAAATACGTCACATGTGACCAATATTGCAACTAGTATAAATAATGCACGCTTTGCACATTGTTATTTCAATATATTACCCAATGTTTTTAGCTCGAGAACATTAAACAACTTAAAATACAGACACTATCCCGCACGTACTTTTCAATGAAATACGTAATGCGAGTCCAATATTTCATGTAGTATAGATAATGTAAGATTGGCAAGTTGCCAGTACATTATTAGAAATAATGGTACGCCAGCATCAAAGGATAACGTCACATCTGTATTTTAAAATCACATCGTGGTTCAATTTCATTGATGCATAGCATTAAATTGTGATATCATAATTATGATATGTCTATATAATTAACTTGAGCATTGAATGCCCATCCCATCCCACCAAAGGATAAATCAGACAATTTTATACTTCATGAGAGAGGGAAAGAAGTATATTTCTCTGTAAACATCACACTTGTTACACAAAACACATGGTTCACATCCCCAAGTTCCACAGAAGTCCGTCGAAACGCAACATTTTTCTCACCTTTGCGGGGATGGGATAGGGGAGTCAATCGCCTAGATTCCCCATTTGCACCAGTGCTTCTGGCGCTTTAGCAAATGCTTTTTGCTTTTTGTGTGACCCTTTCAAATTCTGTAAACAAATAACAAAACCTGGTCACCTCTTCACTATTGACAGACTCACAAATATTGTCCTTGCTATGCCCGTATTTGTATTTGTTCATTTGTTGTTAAATGGTTAGGGGCCAACACTCGTTGTTTAGACCTACTAATATTTATCTCAGAAAAGGCTATTCAATAACATTCAGTATAAATATAAACAGATTGCAGTACGTCATGTATATTTCACAACAATGCTACTAGTTTTTAGAGATGAGCATGGAGATTCTAAACCATGTCATCATGACCGACCGTTTATGACGTGATGACTGTCTCATTTCACAATCAGTTCAACTGTTGCCGTGAGGAAATGTATACACAGTAATCTCTTTCATAAATGCTGTATTGAAAATAAATACGTCAACAGCTTTGAGCAATTCGTTTACACGAACAAAACAAAGACAGATGAAAAAAAGTAGAATCTTAAAGGTGCCCGCAGCAAATAAACAAAGAAAATAATATACATGTATATTAAAGAGACCGGGTGTCACAGTTTTCTCTTTATCGGGGTTGCAAAGAAAATAGAAACCATGGACATGGCAGTTTTGTACCTACATAATACACAATGCAGAGTTCAATTATTAAGCCTGAACAGTAATGATTAAAAAAGAAAAAAAACCCATGTAAATAAATAAGTAATACAACACCAATATCAAATTTATACCAAGAAGAAAGTGTGCCAAATAAAACTTGCCAAGTAATGCTAAAATATCGGCAAAGGAGCCAATGGACAACAGGTCCGTATAGATGGTGAGGTGGGGGAGGGGGTGTCTGTGCCAACCCACTTCCATTCCACTTATAACTTGCAATGGATCCAAAGCGTCTTAAAATTGCAAAGAAAACCCCAAACAACCCAGATCCTTTCTCCCTTTTAGTTAATAGTGCTTGAATATTGACAAAGGGTCAATGAACGGCATGCCCGTAGAAGATAGAGAGAGAGAAAGAGAAATGAGGATTAACGTCCACTCGACACAAACTAGGTCATTTCGGGACTAACACATGGTTTAATTTTATTTCAATAATTCGCTTGCGCGTAGGGGTCTTTAGCAGAGGGAGGAAACCGGAGTACCCGGAGAAAAACCATGAGGTTGGACAGGCGACACAATTCCTTGCCACGACAACCGAGGATTCGAAACCACGCCAGTTGACTCAATGGCAGGCCGTATGATACAGCGCGCGCACGCTAACCATTCGGCCATCCAACCCAACGTAGAAGATAGGGTGGGTGGGTGGGGGCGAATGGCTAGCACGTGCGCGCTGTATCATACGGTCTGTCATTGAGTCAACTGTCGTGGTTTCGATTTCCCGGTTGTAAGGTTGTAGTGTTTCCTGTCTACATGTAACCTTAAAGGGACAATCCCGATAAGAACAGAGTCTCAAAAATTTAAGTCCGAGCATTTACGAGATTTATGGACCAAAATATAGAGACATGGTGTATTTACCTTGGCTCAAAGTTTCAGCTCAAAATATTGAGTCGTTTTGACGTTAACGTCAACACTGCTTATCCGGACACGTAACCCTTTTAAGATTTCGGGTCAATTTTTTGATTGGGTGACCTAATAATCGATTCCCGTTTCTTGAGAGGTCTATACAGTGAATGACCCATGTACTGTACTTGATAACAAAAGGTAAATTTCACCTACATATTATTTTTATAGAAAAAAGTCTGGTTTTATCCAGATACTGTATAATACAACGATCTCCGTTTCCAGATGAAGACTGTCAGGTTTAAGTTATTTACAAGCATATCTCAAATATCGGGTTAGTTGGTCGGCCTTAGGTAATGGAATATAAGGGATTTTAACACAAAATTAAGCAGTTTTATTCCCTAAAAAGTTACCGGGATTGACCCTTTAAGGGAATTGTTGAAATAGAATTGAACCATTTGTTAGTCCCGAAATGACCTAGTTTGTGTCGAAACAACTAGATAAATTTTTCCAAACAAAATGTTGACATATAGATCTTTTATTTGCTACAGTTGATTCAAAGAATCTGGAAGTAAGGAAAGCATTTGGCGTTACTGACTAAAGTAGAGATCATCACACATACTAGAGAGAGGAAAACATTCGTGTGAGACCAAATTTATGGCCACCTCCCCCCACATTTTATTTTGAATCAATCAGGACCATGCCATAGGGAAGCAAACAGTCTGGGTTTTCAGAGAAGAACATAACAAAATCAGCCACAAATATTTTATATAAATATTTATTAAAATTTATCTTTGGTTTCTCTACGTATCTGATTTCTTGAGCATTTGTTCACTTACATATACAACTCGCTTAGAACTAAATTTGATTAATTTATATAATATGGGAGTGCTTGTCCCAAGAATTGAGGATGTTAGTGCATTAAGGTGGACGAGTGCTTACCAGTTCACACAATCTGCCAAAATAGAAATCAGAATGATAAAAATGAACAAGTTGTTAAGAAAATCTGCTAAGAGGAATTGATTTTATCTGAAGAAAATCAAATGATTTTATCTTAAAACAATGGCACGTGTCCCCTTTATTGCACTAGCATCCTCAATTATCATCAATTATAGAAACAAGAAGTCTTTACAAAAATATGATGAATTCAAATTTTTCAACAGATAAACGGAATATGGTCAAAATCAGCCAGCCCAATCTATACTTTTTGTCGAAATCTTTTCATGGACGTTTTTCATCGAATTGAAGAGAAGCCAAGAGATTATCCAACGTTAATATTTTGATTTGGTTTCTTAATTAAATGTTAAATAAACAGCCGAAGAACATTTTAAAAGTGTATCAAGTCGAAAAATACAAATATAAATAACTTATATTCCCCGCGTGTTCATTATAAAATTCAAGGCAAAAACCAATCTGAATAAACACAGATCCAATTTCGTTTCGTTTTTTATAGTTCAAAATTTCATTTTTACTTGTGTAGGCCTAGTCTCTTATCATCCAAACAAATATTCCACGAATACGATCTATGGTCTGGATGGGTCCTCAAAATTTGACAGAAAGTCGGTCATTGTCTGGATTATCGAGTCTTTTAAGTTACCACGTACTGAATCTATCAAAACATCTCGCTTGTCAACAATTACACTCTCTAAAATTTTGTTTTAAAGGTTTTAATTGAAATGGTAATTTTCTCTCGTCATGAATCAAACGTATGGCTTCTCACAGTCTCCTTTATCGCGATGCATGCTTATAACTCGCCTCTATTTTGTTTCTAATAATAGATGTGCCAAGTGAATTGTGGGATATATTTTATCCTCGCTTTATAGAATCTATCAAAATCGGCCCGGCTTCATAATATCTATCACTTACCGAGACTTTAGCCAACAGGTTCCATTGCTCATGCGTATCCGGGAGTTTGGTTTTTTATGTGGTAGATTATCCAGTAATTTTCGTCAATAATTGAGAACCGACCCAGACCCTCCGTGCGTTGAAGACTAGGGGGTTCTGGGTGACCGAAACTAGTGTAGGCCATCGAAAGTATAAAAAAACGAAACGAAATATAGATCTATATTTTAATTAGATTGGGCAAAAACTGTTTTTCTGAGAGAGAGAGAGAGAGAGAGAGAGAGAGAGAGAGATATATATATAACGTGATTATGTTTAAATGTAGGTTCATTAGACACAACTATCTACATGTATGACGGTATCCATAGCCTACAACTTTTTTTTTTTGTATTGTATTTAAGATAAATGCACTTAAAATTATAGACGACATGATATGACTGGTTCCATGCACATCTCACCATCTGGTAATTGTTTTGTAGATGTTATTGTTTCTTCTTTCGTTTTACTGTTTTGCAGAGAATCTAACAATGCTGTGCCCCTAGTTTCTCCTAATGTTAAAACTAAACTACCCGATAGAAACATTAATACTGTTATTATAACATACGGTATATAAGCTCCATCTGCTGCCTGCAAAAATCAGAAAACATCTTACTTTTTCATTGATCAAGTAAATATAGTTATATAACAACAGTTTATCAGCTGTATTAAAAAAAAACCCAGACACGATATCAGTTGGTATAATACATATTTGAACCTTGATCACAGAAACTGAACTCAACAATCACTAAACTATGCAATCTTAATTTGGTACCAGATTTGCTAGAGATAGAGTATGCATTGTCTATTTTAAATGAATGATTGAAATGGGGTTTAACGTCCTCACTGGGCTAATGAAGATGGGCATATGCCATGCAATGTTCTGCGAGGGAAATTTTGCCCGTACAGAACTGTCAAGGGTTCTTTGTACGCGCACGTCAATGTGTATTGGGTTTTCGTATCATCCGAACGACCAGACGCTTTTCTTTGCCAGCCCTTCCGTCCTGTATATAATTACTGACATGGGTAAAGTATGATGCTAAATCCAGGGAAAAACCAAGGAGGAGAACCAGGGGCGTGGTGAGAATGAGTTCATGAGTAGCCATACTCATGCGCCAAAAAGTTTTTGCGCCAAAATCACAATCAAATTACTCAAAAAATGAAAAACATTTGTAAGTGGAAAAATTGTTTCATCTGACCCAATTAAAAAAATTTTGAAAGAGTCAAGTTGGAAAATTTAATCATATTTTATTACCGTATTTCTTGTCTCGGATTGCTGGAGATTGCGTTTCTGGGCTTCTAATTTTCGAAATTTTCTCGGGGGAGGGCCCCCCGGACCCCCCGCCGCGGGCTCGCGCCTTCGGCGCACGCGGTGGCCGGCTTCGCCGGCCACAGCTCCGCGGTCAGTAAAAGGGTTTTTGTGCCAAAATCATTTTTGTTACTCATAATTTCTTCTCAATAATTGCCCTCACCACGCCCCTGAGGAGAACGCTAGATCGGAGACAGGGGGGGGTTGGGATGGCCTAGTCGACTAGAGTGCCGCGCTTCGACCTCTAGCTGGCCGGTCACCTCTGGCTTGCGGCTGTGGTTTCGAGCCCTGGTGTGAGCGTATGTGGCATGGAGATAGGGGCGCCTTCTCAACCTCGTGGGTTTCCTCCGGGCACTCCGGTTTCCTCCCACTGCTAAAGACCCCTACGCGCAAGCGAATTATTGAAATAAAATTGAACCATATGTTAGTCCCGAAATGACCTAGTTTGTGTTGAGTGGACGTTAAACCCCATTTCTCTCTCTCTCTCGGAGACAGTCTAGCAAATTCTAGCACATACTCTCTACCCAGACCGTCTCCAATCTAGCATTCTCCAGTGGGCAAGCAAAGGGAAGTAACTTGCATTTTATTGCAACTAAGATTATTGTGGTAAATGTAAACAATGACGTTACGAGACTAGTAATATGTAAACTGTTTTTTAATTGGTACGTCGAATCAACCAACGGTCAAGGGTAGGTAACTTGAATTCGTGAAAACCCCACGAATGGACCCAGAGGTTAGTGGAGTATAACGGAACGATACCGACACCGCTGGATAGTGATCAAGTGCCTCCTTACCCATTGAGCTACCGTGGCTTCACTGCCTATTTTGGTGACAGAAGCAAATAGATATCACAGTTTTGGTTTAACGGAAAGGAATATTTTTTAACGCTTCATCTAAGTAATAATTCGTTTATTTTGAGATTAACATATCTAATTCCATCTCTTTATTAACGTTTACCGATACATCGGAGAGAAACTAACACAGCGTCGTTTCCAGATACTCGAATTCCAATTGTAAAGGGATATTTTACAACTGATGAGGCGCAAATATCACCGGGATATTCTTCCCGTGAGTCTAATGTCTGTCCAAATGTAAAGTTATCAAAACCCGTCTGTGTAGCAATGGTAACTAACCAGGTATATACTTACTAAGGCTACGATCTGTGATGAAAATATAGCCCCTAAACGTGCCATCATATTACTAGCACCATATCCCAGATTCCTGCAAATATACCACAATACCAAAATAAGCATATCGTCAAATAAAACAACATATTACACCAGAAAACTGCTAAGACCATCTCGGGAGGGCGGGGGGGGGGTAGTTTTTGTATCAAATCTCTATAATCTCCATAAGTGCATTATTCCAAAAACAAAATATTACACCCACAGGAGTTCATATCATTAAAGCCCCAATACCACTCTTGTTGAAACTGAATAATATGTCCCATTCTTCATTCTTGTCAACAAATTGTATTATTTTACAATATTCCAATTAATTGATGATATAAATTTCATCTTAGCACACCTAATTTAAAAAATTGGAAAAATTCATCTAATTGATTTGAAAAGTCTAACGTAAACCTTTTCAAATGTGACTTTGATTTTAAAATATTTTCGAACCTTCTGGACAAGTAAAATGGGTTGTAATAGATAATTTACACATCAGGTAGGACGCTTAAACATCTAGTACTTAGAATAAGGCTATTATTTATTTTCTCGAGCTGCCAAGCCACCAAGAGTGTTATTGCCCCTTTAAACATAAAGTTGTCTGAATATTGTATATCATTATACATAATAATACACACCCAAACTGCCCAGGAGACCATATCATTGCATATCAAGTGGTCTTACTGATAATATCAATATAACATCTAACCAGAAGATTATATCATTACATAATACATATTATTATCCAGAATAGTTTGAACAACATATCATTACATAAACAAACGGGTTCTATAGTATGGCGGTATATTAGTGCCAAAATTCTAACATACTTTCGTCTAATTTCTTACTTCTATTCATGTAATTTCTAACCTCCATTCATGTAACTTCTAACTTCTATTCATGTAATTTCTAAATTAAGACAATGTATAATTCAACTTCTTTATTTGTTCAGTGTAAATATCAATTCTATTTCATCTTATTTCTAATATTGGGGCGAAAAATGTCTACTTCATTGTGGTGTTACATGTTAAGCATGAACGGCAAACAAATTTAGAATTTTGATACATCTACCTAGCAACCATCATTATGACATCGTTTGGTGTCGCCACCGTGTGCTCAGTTTGGGAATTGAGCACCTGATCAGGACCATTCTATTGATACAAACGACTCCCTCTTCGTCAGATTGAGTGGCTTGCCTGAGTGTTAAAATTGAAAACAACATCGGGAGAGAGAGATGGGGACATGAGGTTTAACATCAACTCGACACCAACCAGGTCATTTCGGTATTAACACCGTTCAATTGTATTTCAATAATTCGCTTGCGCGTAGGAGTGTTTAGCAGTGGGAGGAAACCGGAGGACCCGGAGAAAACCCACGAGGTTGGAAAGGCGGCTCTGCTCCATGTCACGTAAAAACGGGAAATCGAAACCACGCCAGTTTATTCAATGACAGACCTTATGTTACAGCGTGCACGTGCTAACCATTCGGCCATCCTACCCTCTAAACAACATTGAACGTGATATAAATGTATGGTTTGTTAATATTATTTCGAATACTGTGGCTAAGTGGGTAAGACGCAGGCTCGCTAGGCTGTGGGTCGGGAGTTCGATCCCTGCATTGGTCGAAAAAAGTTCATCCAGATTTTCTGGCGTGGTTCCCCCTTATTAGTGTCTTGTCGTTCCGATGGGATGAAAACCCGAGGTTCCATGTACATGTTGGCGTGCACGTAAAAGATCCCGTGACCGTTAGACTTCGATATAAGTCCACGTCGTAGATCCGCTCTCCAGGCAATATTTCCCTAAAGCACACTGTATGGCGTATGTCCGTCTCCATTAGCCCGGTTCGGAACAAAACAGTAGGGCGTTAAACCCTCTTTCATTTCATTTCATTTTCTATTTCAAATATAAGCTAAACGGGATTTGGAGAATTTTATTTTATTTTTTTTTACGGTTGAGCCAATAATTAATATCTATATGCAGTTGGTCTATATTAACACAGGGTATAAATGTTATGGATAGGCCTACACAGATACTGAGTTTAATACTAAGTGACCTCTCTCTCTCTCTCTCACTCTCAGCACGCCTTCCAACCTTCAACCAAACGAAGAATGGGTAGTTTATACCAATTATGGTCCCGATCAGGTGCGCAATCATCCAATTGAGCACACAGTGGCGACACCAAACGATGTCATAATGATGGTTGCTAGGTAGAAGTATCAAAATTCTAAATTTGTTTGCCGTTCATGCTTAACATGTAATACCACAATGAAGTAGACATTTTTCGCCTCAATGATAGAAATAAGATGAAATAGAATTGATATTTACACTGAACAAATAAAGAAGTTGAATTATACATTGTCTTAAATTAGAAATAACGTGAATGGAAGTTAGAAGTTACATGAATGGAGGTTAGAAGTTACATGAATGGAGGTTAGAAATAAGACGATAGCATGTTAGAATTTTGGCACTAATATACCGCCATACTATAGTGACTCGTTTGTTTGATGTTTGAATATACTCTTATTCACCTTATAACTGTAGGATATTGTTCTGTAGTAAATACCATCATTACTGTCCAGCTAGTACCCACACATAGATTAGCTAACATAGCACAGGCATTGACTATAGTGCCACGGGATGAATCTGGTGCTGAAAAATAGATAAAAATTATGTATTTGGTTATGACTTTTTAAATCTAAATTTCCGTCACCACTATATTATATCCACAGACAGGCGTAACTAAAACATATTACCCAGAGGATTATACTAAATATAATATTAATGGTAGAATGTGCAGTAAGATAATAAAACAAATAAGAGACATTGGGTGTTATTTCTGTATATTCGGGAACAAATGATATTTAGCAGAACAGAAAGGTGTGGTAGACCTACCATATAAAGTAGCAAAAGCTGCTCCAAGACCAAGAAGACCCGTAGCATAATAAAACCCTGCTACGGACCATCTTCTACCCAATCTGAAAAAAGGAAATAACTTGCAATGTATTTAAAGTTTTCGCCACGTTTTCGGTGGGTTGACTGACAATAGAGATACATTTATATTAACGAAGGTAATACCGATGAAATAAGATTATATAGGTGTACCACAGGGGTATGTTTTAGGGCATTTCCATTGTATAAAGTAAACGTCTAATTTTTACTGTAATATGTATTAAAAATTTATAATTCAGTGACATACATGTACATCTAATGTCATACGAGAAACGTGAATTTACCATTACGCTTGTAAAAAGCAACACATTTATGAGATGAAAACAGCAGGAAATATTGTAACTCATTAGCTGAGATATTAAATGAAGAGAACACTTACGTATTGGCAGACACTAAAACAATTAAATGGGACGGCATCTCCACAATGGTTAATAAAAACATGTTTAGAAATAAATTTCCAGCCAAATTTTGAACACCCAATGCAACACAGAAGAAAGTCATCGATTGCGACATCCTGAAATAATATAGAGAAAAACCTCGCATTTACCACCAACAACTAATGTATGTATGGTCAACCCCTTCAAATGAACAAAATGTCTTTGGACGGTACCCAGGTTATGTCGTAGCTGGTTTGTCTTGTGATATTTCTCTGATTCTTTTATTAAACCACTGTGTGGGAATCCGTCGAATTTTGACCATAACCCAAAACACTATTTATGGTACGGGTCGTTTTGCCGATACTACCAAGGTTAATTTAATGTTTCCAGCTTAGATGTGATTCGTTTGACGAAGCGCGTATTTTATTAGAATTCAAGTTATCTAGGGTATTCCCATACCCACACAAATTAGAAAATTTAAGGACAGCTACAAAGCACATTTAAAATGAATGATTTAAAAAATGCTATGTATCAAAAAGTCTTTTTCTTTCTATAGAGCGCTAGATAAAATGATTAGTTCGAATGATAAAAGTATTGTTCATCTACCGGAGGTCACTATATCAACTTAATATTACATTTGATTGATGCTAGATGCAATCAACTAATGGGGTTTAGCATTTGTATCATCACTTTTCTCGTTCGTAACAGAAAGCAGTACATAACGATCTTATAATTTATGTCATACGAACCATGCCACAGATAATATCAGTGTCCGTTTAGCCATTTCTTTAGTTCTAAATAAATCTAAGTAGGAATAGCTTTTCCCCTTGCTATGAAATATTTCCTCTTCATATATAACCCGTAAAACTTTCATATCTGGTATCGGTTTCTTATTTCGTCTGGCGATATTAGAAATGATTTTTTCAGCTTCATCTGTTTTTCCCTTTACTGCCAACCACCTGATACTTTCTGGAACATAGCTTCAAGTAAAGACGAGAAAGAACATGTATTTTTGAATAAAATTATTCTCAAAAAACATGTAGAGCGGTGAAATTGATGACCTGCAAGAGATTCCCGTACATTGAAAATGCTCATAACGGATAAGCTGTTCCAGATAATGTAGCTTTTATATAGTAGGCAATTTGTAATGGAGTAGAATCTGACGAAATAGCCCACTGAAACATGACGTGTATGTTTTCATCTTTATTCTCATCGAAGCTCAAAGCCGCAACTGACTATGCGAATATATCCAAAGCAGCTGGATAATTATTAATTCTCGCTCGTTATCTTTGTTATTTTCGTACAATCGAGCCTGATATGAACTGTGAAATACATCAAGATCACCAAATTCGGCAATTATGGGAACAACACCTGTGGACATCGGGCATGATTTGCCACATTTTCAATATTAAAAGGCTTGATCCCGCTTTTTAACCCCGTACACCTTGTCAAGGCCTTTACTTCGCTGATTTCGATTAGTCTAGAATACCAAAACCAGCTCAAACTGTACTATCCCAATCCCATATAATTACATATATATGATATCATGGAGTAAATGTATACTAATCAAATATAATTACACAGGGCATCATGGAATAAAATATACTCTCCCAATCAAATATAATTTCACAGGACATCATGGAATGAAAGTATACTTACAACCAACCTACTAGTGAAATAAGACTTAAAACGGCACAGGAAACTTCGAAATAGTACCACTGTGGAATTATCCATAGAACCAATGGGATTAAAGCACAACCTAATGAAAATGCTGGAATGGCTCCCAGGATACTTCTCCATCGAGGGCCAACAAATTCCATGGCCAGCGGAAAATTAACAGTCATAACTCCACCGAGTGCTAAACCGATCACAAATCTGAGTCCAGCAAAAACCTGCCACGACGGAGAGAATATATTGATGACGTTTATCACGAACAACACTAATTGGCTGCCATATAAAGTTTTCTTTCTACCAAAAACATCAGATATATATCCTGCAACGAGTGAACCAACCAAAACCCCCGCCATTTGTATTGAAGTTATGGCGAAACCAACCCATCTCTTATCACACACTAAATCCCACTGAAAAAATCGAGTTAAAATATTATCAATTTTATAATTATAATAATTTTATCATTTATATAGCGCTGAATATCCAACACGAGTATTGTTCAGTGGCGCTTTACAAACACAATTTGTCGACCATAAAAAATATGTATACATTGTCCGTCAATTTTCAGCACCTCAGAGGACCCCCCCTACCCTGTCTGCAATTGTCTTGGTTTTCGGTTTAACAAGCTCATTACTTGAAGATGTCCACACGCTTTTGCAAAGAGTGTTTGGGATCAGGAAGGAAAAGGGCATGGATAAAATGGAATGATATTCTCTGATAGCCTCGCCTTAGTAATCTGCAAACGATCGATTTGATATTGAAGAGAATTAATTATCTTGAAGTGAGTTGCAGTATTCAATTCTGGATGTTATAAGGGAGTTAACTAGCATCTTCGCAGATGGCTGGCCAATAAAAGTGCGTATTTTACCGATATTGTGAAGACGAAATTTGCAAACTTGAACACAGACGTATGGAAGCCTATAACTACCATTCATAATTTCTACTTTTCGTCCCTTCAAAACACGAAAGTCGGAAAGTCGAAGTTACGACAAAATATGAGGCGACAGCACGCTAAACAAGCCAAAATGAACTTGAAAATAGAAATTTAGAAATAATAGTTAATACACTGCGATAATAGCGCCCCTCGCTATTTCCTAATTTCTTATCTTCGACTTGCATTTTGGCTTGTATACCGTCTTGTCGACTTTCGTATTTATTGATGTCAGTAAGAAGATGACAACACATACCAAGCCATAATGCAACTCGAAAAGTAGAAATTAGGAAATAAATACAACGCGCTATTAGCGACCAATCATTTTGGCTTGGTGTCGTACTGTCGACTTTGGCTTGGTATGCGTGGTGTCGCCTTCTTACTGGCATCAATAAATAAAAAAGTCGGCACACAAGCCAAAATGTAAGTCGAATTTTCAAGATACTAACTTGAATTTTCGACGGCACGGTTATAGACCTCAATGACAAGGTGCGGGAGTAGCCTATGTAGTACTACTGCTACTTCTAGGACTTCTTGTTTTGTTGTGTTTGTGATCGTAAACTAATACCACAGTGTTTAAGGTATAAGAACTTTATTGTCAAGCTAACAAGTTTACAGGTCCCTTGTTCTCAACAGATAATGACTGCTAGAATATCTGGGTGAGTTTCTAACGAATCTCGCTCTATACCCCCTATTTTATATCCCCCGGTTCCTGCAGGCTCAAGATTAACTTTGAACCTAAATTCCATTCCAAATATGGAATAAAGCCTTACAATTCTCACCACTACAATCAGGTGATACTCCTTATATTGTCTTCCAACCATAGGTTAAATAACAAGAAGAACTTGACGAATATTTTGACAGTGGTTAGAATTTTACCAAAACATCACTTGTTTTTTTTATGTATACCTTTTAATTCAGTGCACTAGGTGCATGTGAATTTGACTTTATAAAATTAGTTGTTTTTAACAATTTCCAAAGACACAATATGGTCTTAAAGACCATATTCTTACACCTATTCCATCACGCAGGTTCCCCCCCTGCAGCGAAATTACTCCCCGCACATTATGGTGTCGACGTGCCATAAAACACCATTTATTCATTCATTCATTTTAACAGTATTGAGTCCTATAGAAAACCTTTTTGAAGTACAAAAAAAAAAAATTAAATGACAAATCAAACGTCCAAGTTTCCAGTTCTAAAAATAGTCTTTAGTGACATGATACACGACATCCCCCCGCCCCCTGGATATCTGCCCCCGGATAACCCCCACTAATTTTTAGGACTTTTACTCCCAGGACATTTCCTGCTGAAGACATCTTACCTCCTAGGACATCCCCTCCCCCGGACTTTTACTAACTTGAAAAATTGAAAATAGAATAAAAAAAAAATATGTGGCCCTATTACGCTTCCGTACATACCTCATTTATAACTGTTTCCATTTCTGTTAAATATATTCTATTACACTCAGTTCCGTTCGTTAGGCAGACATTAGTAGTGTTTAAATCTAACAGAGTTTCATCTGACACTGCACAGGTCCAATCTGGAATGGTTCCACCAAAGGCCATCATCATCATGGAAAAGGCAGCAGGAATATTGGTAAATAAAATAGTCAATGCTATTATTCTTTGATAAAAACTGAACTGTCCATCCTCGGATATGATGTCATGTTTATCCATAATGGATTTGATTCAGACCTAAAAATATAAATTTATCTGTTAAACTTTCTTAATGAAGTCCTTGGTCGTGCCGAATCGTCAAAATGTATAATAGTAATAATACCAATATATTTGATGGCCCCCGTCTAAAACGAAACGAAATAGGACCTGTCATTTGAAAATGGATTAATTTCAAACGCCGTAATAATGAATCCCGTCCTTACAGAAAAAGCCCATATGCTGATTACACTATTTTGCCTTTTTATACTATTTTGCTTAAGGACTTTGAATTTTGTCTAATGGTTTGGATTGTTCGTATTTGGTTTTATTTTATTTATGTATTAGAATGTCCAATGGCTTGCTCTGCACCTTAACACGAATGCTTGCGAGGTACAGAACCCGGTCTAACCTCACATCAACACAATACTTTGGAACCTTATTCCATAGTTACGTGTGTCGTGCGATTGAGGAGACAGTGCTATTTCCGCCGACTCTTCTAACTGCCAAGGGTTCTATATCGCTAAGCGAAGCGAGGCTCAGAAAACAGTTTCAATTTACAGCATGGTTCCTTGCAGCTTGTTATAGTAATACAATTCAGTATCGGAGGGCATTCGCTATGACGCGGTATATCTATGGCGGTATATTAGAGTCAAAATTTTAACATGCTATCGTCTAATTCCTTACTTTTATTCATGTAATTTCTAACCTCCATTCATGTAATTTCTAACCTCCATTCATGTAATTTCTAACGTCCATTCATGTAATTTCTAAATTAAGACAATGAATAATTCAACTTCCTTATTTGTTCAGTGTAAATATCAATTCTGTTTTATCTTATTTCTATTATTGAGGCGAAAAATGTCTACTTCATTGCTGTATTACATGTTAAGCATGAACGGCAAACAAATTTAGAATTATGATGCTTCTACCTGGCAACCATCATTATGATGTCGTTTGGTGTCGCCACCATGTGCTCAGTTTGGCGATTGAGCACCTGATCGGGACCATTCTATTGATACAAACGACTCGCTATTCGTCGGGTTGAGTGGTTTGCCTGAGTGTTGAAAACAACATCGAGGGAGAGAGAGAGAGAGAGAGAGATGGGGACATGTGGTTCAACATCCACTCGACACCAACCAGGTCATTTCGGTATTAACACCGTTCAATTTTATTTCAATAATTCGCTTGCGCATAGGGGTGTTTAGCAGTTGGAGGAAACCGGAGGACCATGATAAAAACCCTCGAGGTTGGACAGGCGGCCCGACTCCATGTCACGTAAAAACGGGAAATCGAAACCACGCCAGTTTATTCAATGACAGACCTTGTGTTACAGCGTGCACGTGCTAACCATTCGGCCATCCTACCCTCTAAACAACATTGAACGTGATATAAATGTATGGTTTGCAAATACTATTTCGAACACCGTGGCTAAGTGGGTAAGACGCAGGCCCGCTAGGCTGTGGGTCGGGAGTTCGATCCCTGCATTGGTCGAGAAAGTTCATCCAGATTTTCTGGCGTGGTTCTCCCTTATTAGTGTCTTGTCGTTCCGATGGGATGAAAACCAGAGGTCCCGTGTACATGTTGGCGTGCACGTAAAAGATCCCGTGACCGTAAGAATTCGATATAAGTCCGCGCCTGAACAGAAGTAAGAAATTAGACGATAGCATGTTAGAATTTTGACTCTAATATACCGCCATACTAATCGGCGTCGTGAACACCAATTTCAACGTTTTAGTATAAAGTTCCATTATTGAAATGTTTCCAATCAAACCACTTAAATCAAAGCCTAGAACACTCCGCTACTTGAAGAAAAAATATTTGAATGACCAAATTCTCACCTTTTAAGTCAACACACAGCCACAAGAGCAAGAAACAGTCGTCACTAATAATTGTTTCTTAAAAAATGCACACGGTTCACGGAAAATTACGTGACGAGACAATTATTTTAATGATTATAAGATTAGTAATAATATTCATAAACACAGTGTCACGATAACAATAAAACCTTGACCGTAGAGAAAATACATACAATTGAGTAAGTACCCATCCGAGCCCTGAATTTTTTAAGGTATAATATCAAGATCCATCATTTTAAGTCATTCGAAGACACCAGTACCAGCTCGAATTTGTATGATTTCGTGTTTATTAAACTAGTGCCTGGCGAAAGGCAAGTAAGTGATCCCCATTAAACGTAATATCGAGATAACATAGTTTTGTTTAATACATACCCTACACAATGAGATTTATTAATCTTGTTATTTCTTTATATTTAAAGCCCCAAAGCAATTCTCGTTTTTCTCTTTTCTCAACATTTGTGACACCGCGGTGGAACATGGACGGAAGTCTTGTTTTATTCGTATTCCAATTTAAAGTTTAAAGGCACGACACATAAAGAAAGAAATGCACTTCAATAGGGCGATTGTGTGGAATAACGTCAGTTGGATTGTGCATTATGACGTCATAGTTGATTGACGCCATAATAAAGAAATTGCCTAGTTTCAGTGGAGCAGGTTGTGTTTTTCAACACTGCACTATTATTAAATCTAAATAGATCTAATTATAATATAATACGCGCAAGATGAAAAAGGCGAAAAATCAGAAATCGAACCGGTAAGTGTAATTTTTTTAAATCTTTTTTTATACACACGCCATCTGCCATTCCCAGACTCTCGCCTCCAGCACACGGAGCCATACTTCGTTGAAATGGTCCAAAAATAACCTGAAATATTAACAGCGCTAAACTTGGGACGGGAGGGGGAGAATGATTTAGCGTTTTCGCTTTACATCATAAGGTCTGTCATTGAGTCAAATGATATGGTTTCGATCTATTCCCCGCTTGTGTGTGACAAGGGAGGGGTATGGTCATTTTTCTGACCTCGCGTGTTTTCTTCGGGTCCTCCGGTTTTCCCCTACTGCCGAAGAACCCAATAAATTTATGATTTTGAAATACTTTTCTTATATTTTATGATTAATCAATCATGATGTTGATTTATGGTTGTTCACTTTCTATCTCAAAGGTGTTATTTATTTTATTTTTTTTTTTGCCCTATTTTAGAAAAATGAAAAATGCTAAATTGGTCAACACTCCAGATGAGTCAAGCACGCCGGTAAATGAGATGTCTTTCGGTGATGGTAGTTTAGGTAGGTAGGCCTACATAGGCGAGGTTTATATTACAAATAAATATCAATTAAACAACAAGATGAGATCTAAACATAGACATCGCCAATTTGTCTTGGGTAATTCTACTATACGCAAATATAATTTTTTTTCTGCAGTTTTACCAGAAGTAAATCATAGGAATTCACTTGACAGAGAAATAAAGAAACATATACAACAAATAGAAGATCATGATAGGTAAGAGGATTAGCTTAATAATAATCTTCCACAAAAAAAATTGAGCCAGAATCCACCACCCTTTGAACGGTCCAGGCTTAAGATCGAGTCGGCGGTTTAGATACATCCGGTTTATTAGAACAAAACACAATGATGAGTTTTCTAACGTTCGGCACACGTCTTGCTAAATAATCAATCCACAAAAGTCATGACTGCACAGTTATGTCAAAGCAAATGGATACAATAAGCACGTGTTGTATTGTCACGCACTTTGCGAGGAGTAGACCAGGAACTGAGAAGTAAAATGAAAGAATCTGCGGTAAACTGTTACAGCGTGTTCTATATAAAATTGATCAATATTTTTGTTTTCAACAGTATTTATACTATGATAATAAAGGTGTCTGTGTGGCCTAACCGAACAGATGTTGTACTAAAGCTGGTACACAAAATCCCGTCATAGATATTATTAGGATCTAAAATACTTTGGATCATTATCTTACATTTTCTCTCTGGCCCCTATTATTTAGTAGACGCATAATTTACAAATTGTTTAATTTTATTTTTCTAAATTCCAGATGTATTCACTATTTGATGGGTCACAATCAAAAGATGGAAGAGAAAGTAAAAAGATACGAAATTCGAATGGCAGACGTGAAAGAAGAAACAGAAGTAATCCAAATCACCAACGTGGGAATTCGTGAGAAATTTGAAAAGTTGGACTCTGAAAACAAAGAGGCCCAAAGTCTAGATACGAATATCAGAAAGTTGCTCGAAGAGGAGGTGATGCTAAAAAATGAAATTGAAAAACTAGAACGCATCAGACGTATTTTAGCAGTGAAAAGTGACGACATTGATGGCTTTATGACGGAATTGTTCCCCGATGAAGCTTATGGCACCGGGCTGGATGACATCAAAACGTTACGATCACAAACGTGTATTTCTGAATGTAAAGATATTCCACGAGCTAACAAAAATCGCATAGTAATACAAGCATTTACTGAGAAAAAAGGAAGATGTTTGAAGATTAGAAAGTTTTTCGCACGTGTTTTCAGAAGACGTAATTAGACTTAAACTACGAACTAGTTCTATGCTGAAAGGATGTTTTATTGTTTTAAAATGAAGATCAAAAAAAAAAAAAAAAACAAAACCCAAAACAAAACCGAACTCAGAAGGAACAGATGTAAAGGAAAACAAAATTTAATGCATTTACAATCTATACTCTATAAATTAATGAATTGATATTAAAAAGTTTTATTTAATTTATTTAAACGAAGAATTATTTTGTTCTTCAATCCCATGCTAAAACAATGATGCAATGATACAAAACCTATATGTAATTATTTTCTTTAAAGATACTTTATGTAAGATTTAGATAAAAGTCTGACCGTTCTTGCTGTAGTTGTTCTAAAATAGATAATGCAAAATGAATAGTATATTGAAAATTTCATTCAAAATACTTTATTCTGACCAATCTGATTAAAACACAGACCAAATTTCGTTTCGTTTTTTATTGTTCAAAATTTCGTTTTAAGTTGTCTTTTCTACTCTTGGATCTGGAGGACTTGTTATTTAACTCGTATTCTGCCTAAAATGAGGGGTCAGCCTATCAAATGGTCTGGCGAATCGACCATTTGACCTTTTCATGCGTGGAACTGTGGGTAGATATTACCAGCCAATGACGTCTATACTAATACCAACGGATAGAAATCAAAACAAAACAAAAGTAGATTTTAAAAAGCATGGCGGTCGCTAATTGGTTAATTGAATGACTGACGTTAACGGGTCAAATGGCCCGTGCTTGATACCTGACGTCATAGAACGTGAGCTCGCACTATAACTTGTTAGATCTACATGAGTGTAGGCCATCGAAAGTCTAAAAAAAAAACAATTGAAATATAGATCTATATTTTAATTAGATTGTATTCTGACCGAAGTTTTGACAAGATGTGGCATAGGTTGACTGTTATCGTGACAACGGTCTTTGTTAATCGAGAATAGCCTCGACTGACAATTTTTTAAAATTAAATCCGTTTAAGTACATTTATGCTAGCTATTGACGCTTGGTAACTGCAAATATAGGCCTACATTTAAAGTTTTTAGAAATAAAGGCATTTGATATTAAAATTGTACCTTTAAACATATTTTCAAAGCATGATATGGATACCCTTTATATGTACATGTACATTAATGATCAACCCAGAGGAGTGATTTGAGGTAAGTTATGAAAATAATAATTACATTTTAATCTTCCAGGCAGTGTCGGATTTATCTATGAGCTAGGCAGATAGACAACTAAAACCTCGAGGGTTCGGGTCGAGGTGTATAATATTTTTGTTAACGCTTTACTTTCATCGTCCTTGGATTTCCCCAAACACACTAAAGGGGTGGGAAGTGGTCTCATAAGCGGAATAGTAAAGGACATCTCTCAATTTGATTTTTAATCCGACACTGCTTCCAAGAGATCAACTCTCGAAGTTTATTTTAAAACCCCTTAAAGCGAACAAGTTAATAAAGATGAACGATATTACACGATATACAGAAGTTACAAACAAATAATTATTAATCCCAGAGACAATCCTATTGTAGCGATGACATTCAAAAAATAAATTTCCAAAATAAAAGCAGGGACACGCCGCTTAAATTTAGCAGGTGCCTGTGTTTCTATTCAACCTGAAGAATTCTATAGACACAAATGTGACTAATATCAGACTACTGAAATTCATAGTCCGGGCACAAGGACAGCTATCTAGTCGTTCCGATGGGACGAAAACCCGAGGTCCCGTGTATACATCGGCGTAAAATATTCCTTGTCCGGGCAAAATTACTCTCGTAGCACACTGTATGACGTATGTACGTCTTTATTAGCCCAGTTCGAAGCAAAACAACAGGACGTTAAACCCCCATTTAATTTCAGATTATTTTATACCCTGTTCGAATATGACTATACATACTGTAACTAACTGTACAGACACGAATAGCTAAACGTTTCACAACAATTTTCGGATTCGTTTCGCTTTAATAAATTAGTGGCTTATGACTTAATGGTAACATTAATCAGGTGCGGATCCAGGATTTTTTGCAGGGGGGCGGGGGTCTAGGTTTGATAATTGCTTAACTAATTGCGCTCAACCAATAATTTGGTAAATAAGATTCAATTTGGTTCATTCTACGTTGCAGTGCCCCTTGAATAAGATCCTATATGACCCAATAGCCAAATTACTTTCATCTCCCCCCTCTGGATCCACGCCTGTTAATATTACTAATGCGCCAATGTAACATTCCTTCAATTCAGTTACAGTAGTGACTCGCATACAAATCTTGGTAATCATTCTACGTTGCAGTCCCCCTTGAATAAGATCCTATATGACCCAATAGCCAAATTACTTTCATCTAAGAGTAGCCTACCTTAGAGCTATTTGTTTCAAGTTCATATTAACCCTTTTTACTAACCTTATCTGATAAATTACCTTATTTATTCAAGGCCTCGTTATGCAACACCACAGACCATTGAAATAAATACTAAAAGTAGTTAGTTGGTTAATTATAGTATCCAGTATACTGTGTATCCATGACCATTTAAACCCAAATTGTCTTCTCCCGAACAACTGCTTTCATTTCACACCAAACACAGCATAAACGAATGTCACAGATGGCTGCACAACGTCATTCTTCACTTTGACATAGCAGGAAAGAAGGACGTTAAACAATTTCATTCATTTGTTCACTTATTGTTTTATGTTAAAAGCTCACATGGATTCATTTGCTTTTACTTTTTCACATTGGGCAGTTTGTTGTACAGCAGCTTATTAAAATGTAGATGCAATATACCACTTAAAATTCAATTTGTTTTAAAATGGCGGTAAAATATTGTATTACAAGAATGCTATATGATTTATTAGTGGATGAATTTATGTTTTAAAATGATATTTACTCCATAGCATATGTGAGTATGACCCACAGTCCATCAAGTTTCTAGGATTTCATCCTCAGTGGCTCAATGAAGCGTCGAATCGAGGAATGTTTGGATATAAAACAATCTAAAACGATGTGCTATTGTATGTGGCCCCGTGAATAAAACATTTTATCGACCCCAGTGTTTGCCAAGAAAGGTGCTCGAGATTTTCCGATGTGTTTTCGCCTTTTGTCAGAGATACAGGTGCTGGGTTGGAGTGGGGGCTAGCAAGGACCAGCTATGCCGTTGCCCGGGCAAACTTTTGTATAGCAGCGCGCTGCATGGCGTACTTCCATCTTCATTTGTCCGGAGTAGGTCGTTAAACCCCAGGGTCGTTTTGAATCGTGACCGAATGTTGATTCATGACACCAGACCCGTATCTAGACACCATTAAGCAGGGGGGGCATTACCTTTCGGTAGGGGGGCGAACATTTTGAGGACATTTTCGGAAAGGTCATTCTAACAAACTGTTGTAATCATCATGCTATGTAGTTACCTAGGCGTCTAAAAAGCATTTTAAAATAAGTATTCAAACCAAAAAAATTATCATTTTTAGGTTAATATAAGGAACTGTGCATACTTTAATGGTTGTTAGCAATTTCTGAGCGGGGGGGGGGGGGGGGGCGGCCGGGCATTTCACGCGGGGGGGGGGCATGCCACCCCCCCCCCCCCCCCTGTAGATACGGGCCCGCATGACACTATTTTATGTAGCCAGGGCCCTGTTTCTCGAAATCTTAACTAAAGATACAATCCTGATTTTAGCAGATACTCCAATTTTTATTGGCTAAGCCTTAAAATCAATCTAATATTATCCAATCAAATTACATGTACTAAAATTTGGATTGTATCTTAGTTAAAATGTCGTGAAACAGGCCCCTGGTGAATAAACCATTTTATCGACCTCAGTGTTTGCCGAGAAAGTTGCTCGAGGTTTAGCGGTGTGTTTTGTCATCGGTACAGGTGCCGGGTTGGGTGGGTTGTAGCAAGGAACATCTATGCCGTTGTCCGGGCAAACTTTTGTATAGCATGCACGCTGCATGGCGTACTTCCATCTTCATTTTCAGGAGATCGCGTGGCAAAGTGGGTAAGGCGCTGGCTCGCTAGCCTGGAGGTCGGGTGTTCGATCCCTGCATTGGCCAAGAAAGTTCATCTCGATTTCCCGGCGTGGTTTCACCTTGTCAGTGATGCAGAACGGAGGGCCTGACAAGAACAGCTATCTAGTCGTTCGGATGGGACTAAAAACCGAGGTCCCGTGTACACATTGGCGTACACGTAAAAGATCCCTTGGCAGTTGGAATTCGATATAAGATTAGGCCGTAGCGCCGCTGCCTGGGCAAACATTTCCCTCGTAGCACATTGCATGGCGTATGCCCGTCTCCCATTAGCCCACGTTAGGTACAGAAGAGTACGACGTTAAACCCCATTTCATTTCTTCATTTGTCCGGAGTAGGTCGTTAAACCCCACGGTCGTTTTGAATCGTGACCGAATGTTGAATCATGACACGTGTATTAATTATAATTGTCAAAAATACAAATTGAGAATTAAATAGAAACTAAAATGTTGAGCAACGGGAATTTTAGATGAGAGATGCGGACAGTAGATATTTTGAATTGACAAGAGTGTTCGTTTAATTTCAATTGTCACTCAAATTGTATAGATACATGGTTTTATTGTCGGCATTTAAAAGAACTAAATAATTACATAAATAGATAATCAAAAATTTACATTGAATGTCATTCATTTAAATTTTACTGAAGTTAATCAAATACTGTAATTCGAAAAGAACTGACTGAATAGTTTAACTAGGACCTTCGAAAGATCGAATAATTGCTATGACCTAGTTCCAAAAATCAGTTCAGTTGAGGGTTACTTATGCTTCGTCACCTTCGCCTTCTTCTTCGTCAAATTCTCCTTCCTCCTCAGCTGTGGCATCTTGGTATTGTTGATATTCGGATACCAGATCATTCATGTTAGATTCAGCTTCGGTAAATTCCATCTCATCCATACCCTCACCAGTATACCAATGGAGGAAAGCCTTTCTCCTGAACATGGCTGTAAATTGTTCAGATATTCTCTTAAACAGTTCCTGGATGGCTGTACTGTTACCAATAAATGTTCCTGACATCTTCAGACCTCTTGGAGGAATATCACAGACAGCTGATTTGACGTTGTTGGGAATCCATTCAACAAAGTAACTGCTGTTTTTATTTTGAACATTCAACATCTGTTCATCAACCTCCTTCATGGACATCCGACCTCTGAACATGGCAGCCACCGTCAAGTAACGACCATGACGAGGATCGCAGGCGGCCATCATGTTCTTGGCATCAAACATCTGCTGAGTGAGTTCGGGTACAGTGAGAGCTCGGTACTGCTGGGAACCGCGAGACGTAAGGGGTGCAAAGCCAGGCATAAAGAAATGCAAACGTGGGAAAGGTACCATGTTGACGGCCAGTTTACGAAGATCAGCATTCAGTTGACCAGGGAATCGTAAACAGGTAGTCACACCAGACATGGTGGCTGACACCAGATGATTCAAGTCACCGTAAGTGGGGGTGGTCAGCTTCAGTGTTCTGAAGCAGATATCGTAGAGAGCCTCGTTATCAATACAATAGGTCTCATCGGTGTTTTCTACCAGTTGATGAACTGACAAGGTGGCGTTGTAAGGTTCAACAACTGTATCTGATACCTGGAAGACAACAACCATGTTGGATTAATTGAATATTTTCTTAAAGGCGTATTACTACATTATATTGAACGGTTTGTATATCCGTCTGAATAATTCTTTAGGATGTCCAGTTAAGTTAGTTAACAACTTCTGTTGTACATTTGTATGTTTTGTGGTTGAGTTTTATAAAGAGAATATATTTACCTTAGGCGAAGGACAGACCGAGAATGTGTTCATGATTCTATCTGGATATTCTTCACGGATTTTACTGATGAGGAGTGTTCCCATACCAGAACCAGTTCCACCACCCAGAGAATGGGTCAGTTGGAATCCCTGTAGGCAATCACAGCTTTCAGCTTCTTTTCGGACTACATCAAGGACAGAGTCGACCAATTCAGCTCCCTCGGTGTAGTGACCTTTAGCCCAGTTGTTACCGGCACCTGATTGTCCGAATACAAAGTTGTCAGGTCGAAAGATCTGTCCAAAAGGCCCTGATCGTACAGAATCCATAGTACCGGGTTCCAAATCAACAAGAACAGCTCGGGGTACATATTTTCCTCCTGTGGCTTCATTATAATAAACATTGATTCTCTCCAATTGAAGATCAGAATCACCGTGGTAAGCTCCAGTGGGGTCGATACCGTGTTCATCTGAGATTACTTCCCAGAACTAAAAGAAAAAGAAAAAAGAGAAGTTATTTTATACTGCATATGAAATTTGAAGTAAATTAAATGCGTAACACTTTGTCCCATCAGATTGGAAAATGCAGGTCTTTATCAATTGCATTCTATAAGCCATTATGTACAGATCTGAGTCACACTGCAGTCTACATGCACCTTTCAAAGCCTTGGAAGCAGAGTGCAACCTCTATGTTTACTCATGCAGGAAATAAAAATGGAACAACCTCATCACAAGTACACAACGATACCCAGCCTACATTACTATTTAAGTGGAATCATGGTGTAGAAGATTTCCTAAATATAGTTATTGTGTTTCAACAGTTTTCTTACCTTAGCACCGATTTGGTTACCACATTGGCCAGTTTGCATATGGACGATTTCTCTCATGTTGACTGATTAGGTTATAGAGGCGGTCAGCTACTGATGATTGCTGTTCTAAGAAGAACTGTGATATAGAAATGACCATTTGACCACCTTATATATACTGACACAAATTACCTTGATGTTGTTAGCAACATGCTATCATACATGTAACATAAACATTAGATTAACGATATTAGGCTTAATCCAATTATGATCTAATTTACACCTTAATCATTTGTGTTATATACGTCTATAGAAGTAGATTAATAATCGCAAATCCAGTTAATGCTAAAGACAACAATAATCACATAGCTAAATTGTATATTGTATTCTGAGTGTTCAAATCAACCATATTGAAAAATCATTAGCGTGAACCTGCTTCACGGTATTTGTGGCGTCCCATGCCTAGTTAACCACATTACTATTATTTTCTTCGAAAGTCGTTTTCAGTGCGTCATTTAATTATATGATATCAATGGGAAAAAGACCATTAATATTTGACATTTGATATAACCAGGATTATATTTTGGAATACGATATTATTTGTGACTTTTAAACAGGTGTTTTTGGGGGTACTGGGTGATTAGCTCGTTTGCCAATTTACCGAGAAAAACCAGCCCGCTGTTGCTCAAATATAGGTGGTATAAAGGTGCCAATTTCACATTCGACGATTAAAATGTCTACATCACCAATAGTAGCACAGCAACAGGCAGTGCATGGGAGCCAAATAACTACCTACTAAAGGGAAATTACATCGTAGTTCACATCGTGTTTCCAAATTCATAGTTTGGTATATTTTATTTCATGACGAAATGAAATTTTTGATACTGAATTATAATCAAACCCCGATTACTGGCCGTGAAAATTACGAGGGCTACATCTGATAAAATTCGACATTTCACCCGAGCGAAAATGCCCCATTCAACTTGTGATTCCAATGAACATGGTGTTAGATTAAAACTTGATAGGTAAGAAGTATTGTAGGTTAGGGTAAGCATTGGGGTCACTTGAAATTTGCGGAACTGGCATATCTATTCTTATCCGGCACAGAAAATTAAACATATTTACAATACAAACATATTTGCAAATTCGAAAAGTAGGACAATAACTCTTAACTGATGTCCATATTTTAAAACAATAACATACATAACACTAAATAATAAATCTTCAGCTTTATCATGTTAATTATAGCATGAAAAACACAATGGATATTACAATATTTCATTTTAAAATTATTAACACCACAAATGTTAAAAGAAAATGACTTGTATATTATGTAGACTGTGTGATAGACATGTTATGTCACTTACAACATAACCCCCACTGGGTAAAATACAATATAAAATTGTAAAGATATTTTACAGATCACCATCTCACAAAATAACCCCAAAACATAAAGTTCAATCAAATCAACAATTTATGTTATGATCTTTAAATAAAAACCTGGATACTTGGATTCTAAAGCCTTTGTTATGTTATTCTAAATATGGTAAGGTGTTTATTTTCTTTTTCCAAGCTTAATATTATATGTTTTTGGCAAATAATGGTGATTCAGACTACAATACCAAAATTTTAGGGTTGGAATTCGTTTAGGTTCAGCAACTTTGGATTAAAAAAAAAAATAATTGGGTAAGTAGGTTAACCATAAACACAGATTTTTCTATTTTGCCTAAAATGATTACTAGTAGATTACTTCATATGCACATATGTTGTAAACAATAAATGGGTTGATAAGCTCAAAAAACATGAAGGAAAAAATATTAAATTTACACAAGGTAGCTTTTTTTCTTAAAATATAAATTTCATCTACTGTTAGCTTAGACCTTAATTACATTTATAAAGACGATAAATATATCATAATACATGGAAAGGATAATATGGCAAAATATAACAAAATATAATATAATATAGAAAATCAACAATAGGTGCAACAAAAGACATGAATGAATTTTTATTTTAATGTAAAATATCTACACTTCAAACATTTTCTATATTGATGCAAAATATCCTTTTAGTTATAATTTCTTTTATGAACAATCTACAAACTTTTATTAAAAAATGAAAGAAAATAAGGTTTGAAATCATATATATTCAGATTTATTCAAGACAGATGAATAAAAAACGCAAAATAACAGTTTTGATTTATAAATGGGTTAAGACCTTCTTTCCACCAAATATTATTTGTAAGTATGACAAAATAAAATCACAGACCGAAAATGATCAATTTATTTGCAATAAATAATAAAGATCTGTCCTGTGCTAGTACTGACTGACTGGGCTGCTACTACACAATTCACCTGCAACTCACCTGTGGTATTTGTAAAGGAGGTGTTTTCCGATTTGAAATAGAACAAGATTCTCTTGTCAATACTGTCAGAACTCACATTTCAGAAGTACATTTCTTTAGAAGTAACGTATTATAATTTATTGTCCTAACTATGTATGTAAAAATTAAGAAACAAGGCATCAACATTTCACAACTATATTACCTTTTTATGAATATCAATAAGAAACAAATATTCTTTTTTTATACATATAAATGTGCTTAATATTTAGAGAGTTTAAACTCTTAAAACGAAATCAATTTACAAAATTTGGGAAGTGAAGATCAACTCTGCCTTTGTAAGATTTCACTCTCATACAGTAGTCTACATTGAAGACTTGACTGACACTGAACAATATATCTTTATACATCAAATTAATCATATATAGTGGATAAAATACGAAACAGACTGATCTAACCCACATGAACGATTTCTGAGAAAGGGATCTGGCAGATTAATCTTGAAGGCATGACTAAAATATAAATACTTTGCAAATTTTTATTTCTTTGTTAGGCTTTGTTTCATAAACATAACCACTGTGTATTACTTTTAAGTCAATTGGATGATTACTTCAGCCTCTAGAGCAGTGATTCTCAACCAGCATGCCACAAAATTTTGAACGGCACACTAAGAAAATGCAAAAAAACATGTGAAAATGCAAAAAAAAAAAACCCATGTGATCACAATTGGGTATTCACTGGTGTCGACTTGTGAGTTCATAGCTGCATTTCTTTATTTAGTTTGAGTCACTCTATGTGTCTACGACTGTAAGTCATCTGCAAAATTTTAAATATTTTTCATATATATTTTAGCCAGGTGTGCTACTAATTTTTCATGTATTCCAAGGTGTGCTGTTGGCAAAAAAAGGTTTAGAATCACTGCTCTAGAGCATCCACAATGTCAGGCTAAGAAAGCATTTATGTCCTTTTTCCCCAGCGTGTCCATTTTGAGCGAAATAATTTTATATGAAATGATAAACTATATACAGTCATACCATATTTTATCAAAATAAATAAATCCAAATTTTCCAGAATTATGGGTTAGCACAGTTTGTTTCTGATCTTTATAATTTGTTCAGATTGTGGAATATTACACATGAATACAGCAACCCAAACATTCTACATGTCTCAACGATATGCACATGATCATCCAACTGAAGAGTGTTTTTATAAATGACAGAAGCCAATAATGACCAGATAATTCTAGCATGTCTAGATTATATGGTTTATGTTACCATATTAAATTACTGCAAACGTAAATGTTACGCAACTACACTTTAAAGGAAAGGAGTTTAATATATTATAAATATTTTTGCTATTCTTTGGAGAAGAATTTAGCCCTAACGATGAATTTAAATGTTTACATGGTCACTATTTCATCAATAATGTTTCCCATGTGTCAGAATAATTCTCTAGCTATGACCGATCAGTCATCTTGCCATCATTGGCATGCACAACAATTGTGTTAAATTAATTAGGAAGCAATAATGATTTATAAATGTTTAAATTAAATTTACAACACACATAACACGTTTGTCTTGTGACAATAATAAGTAGACTGTAGGATAGACTTGACTTGTCAAATCCTGCTCAACCCAATAAATGCAATAATAACTTGTAATTTGACACATGTTACAGTTCATGAAACGTATAGAATTTGTGTGTACTGTATGTGGAGAAGAATATGCTATTTCTGAATAGAATTATCAATAATAGTAATGACATCCCTTCTACCCAGTTTTTGTAAACCATCTCTTAATTTCTGTATTGTTCCTTCTGACGTCTGAAAAAAATTGAAAATACACAATAGGCACCAGCAGACTATTTGTTATACATCACATCTGAATGGCAGAACAAATCTACACAATTCGGAAATATGTTTTTCTAAATAAATAGATCAGGTTATTAACCAGACAAGATCTGACATGTTGGAGTTAAGATTTTGTCTTGAACCAAAGTATTTTCCCCAAAACTATGCTCCAAGTCTAATATACGAGTTAAAATAATCTTTTTAAAACCAAAACTCATTTTTCACATTTCAAATTTGATGAAGTTATCAGAAGAAATATTCCTAATTTTATCTGCATGAACAGCACTACCTCTTAAAATATGATGGATCTTATCTACTGTAGAAAACAGAAGCATAAATAAAGATATAGTTTAAATTTGATTGGTTTAAACTTACCTCATAATAATCGAGAAGAAAGCTGGTTGGACTGGTATCTGTATTTTTGATACCTTCTAAAGCATTATTAAGATGAGGGAAACCCAGTGTCTCCACTAAGGTGAATATATCTTTACCCGGATTAACAGGGTCTAATAACTGAGATAACTGTAATCTTACTCTGAAATCTAATTTATCCATATCACCTGAAAGAGATAAAATGTAGAAAATTAATACAAATCTTGATAAAATAATTTCGATAATGGGAGGGTGTATGAAAATGTAATTTTCTAAAGTGATTAATGAACTATTTTCACTTAATTTAAAGCTTCCAATTCACTAGATATCTAATTTTCATTTGGAAAAATGAATGAAGAAACCCCATTAAAATTTAATTTAGTTTTGTTAATAAATATATGAAAATACAGGCCCACCATACCTTTAGCAGGTATTGAAACATAACTACCAAGACCACTTTCTAAACCAGTTGATTTAAAAGTAGATGCTGCTGACGTAGTTTCATCAACTCCATCATGTTCTAGATCATCATCATCACCATTTGTCTCCTCTATGTATTTATCACCATATAATACTTTTAATATCTGTAATACACAATTCTAAATTACAAGTCTGAGATCAATACCACACTTCTTGACTCAATGACCGACCTTATGATCTAAAGTACAGTTGATCACCCAATCCTCTAAATGATATATAATTATCAAAATAACCATGTCACTGTTCTGTTTAGAAGTATGATTTCAGATAGGTGTAATTCTGAGTAGGACTGGCAGAAACTATAATGTGTCATCAAAAATTATGTTTACTCAAAAGAGTATATAATACAAGAACTGAATGCATGATAGAAATTAATGTGTTACAATACAATGACTTCCTGTGCATTATTGATGTTCGGCCAGTTGTATTAATTTCAATATGTAGTTATGGATAACGTAATTCAAATTAATGCATAGTTACATTGATGCCCTTCTGGTTGCATTAATCTCAGTATGCAATTAATACACGATTACATTGATGTCCGTTTGGTTGCATTAAACTCAATATGCAGTTATGCAGATGCTCTTTCGTTTGCTTTAATTTCAACATGCAATCATATTGATACCCTTCCGGCCACATTAATTTCCATCTGCAGTAACCTTGATGTCCATTCGAAAGCATTCAATAGACACTAACATTGCTGTCCATTTGATCACTTTAATTTTACTATGCATTGGTTTCTTGTTTTACTCTAGGTTAACTGTATCTATTTATAAACATTACCTTGTCATTATCTTTCACATAATCGGCTGGTCTCATACCACGTTTATCACCATCTCTATGACTACCAGTGTGGGTTCCATCACCGCTCTCTGATCCATAACCTTCATCAAAGGCTTCTTCATTCTCTATACTAGCGTCGGCTCCAGCAGATATCAGTAAGGCTGTCATACCAACAAGATTACGACCACATGCCATATGTAATGGTGTATTACCATCAAAACATTGAGCATTTACGTCAGCTTCAGCCTAAAATATTCACATTAATATATTGTAATTTTCTTAAACTAGAAAAAAAAGAAGAAAACAAAAAATAGTTCTTCAAAACTTGGTGACAGAATGAATTTAAAAAACATCATGGAAGTGTCAAATTATTATGTTCCATTGTTATGTAATAATGTATTGCCATTGCTTTTCAATACAAATAAGATGCAAGACTCTCAATATCGATATAGCTATCCTTATGCCAATTCAAACAATTCCCTGGAGTTGAAAAGAAAAGGTTTTGTTAACAAGGGCAATCATTTTTCAAATAAATGATTCATGACTATGACTGGTTTCATCCTTATGACTAGCTAAACTAACTCTGGTTTTGACACACGGTTCTGTAAAGATAAAAAGATAGAAGCATTCACAAACAAATTTATATATTTATTTACCTCCATGACTAGAAAGCTAGCAACAGATATATCATTGCTTTCTACAGCATGATGTAATGGAGTTCTACCACTTTTACCATCTGGTAAACTTAAACTAGCACGACCAAAAAATAACAATCTTAACATCTCTACACTACTATTCTGTGCTGCGATATGAGATGGACAAAAACCTGATAAAATAAACGATAGAAATTACACATAAAATGTTCCATCACTTCTGTAAATTCTTACAATCAATTACCAAACATTGTTCGATTGGTATATGTCGTTTGTATTAGACTGAACAAATGCAAAGGGAGAGAACTTTATCTGGACAATATCATTTCTGCATACTCATATTCAAAATCCAACTGTGACGATATGTTTTACTTGTATTGGGACCTAATGCAGTTTTCTCTCTTATTGAAGTGACTACACACACTTTCCCTAACACAAACTCCACCTCTTAAATCCTGATGGTGCTTGACATGCAGGCTGAAATTTGAACTATTACAGCATTGTCACAAAAATCATTTTTATGTTTTACGCCCACAGCAGCTAAATCTTTGGGGCATTCAACTAGTTTTGTTGCATATTTTTTCTTTGTCAGTAATGAGAACATTTACATGAAAATCTGATTACGAGTTAATAACAACCCAGAAATCATTAGCAACAACAATTGACCAAGGGCCATAACTCTAGCAATATTTATCGGAAATCAGTGAAAATCAAGAGGTTTCTTCGTCGCATGACTTTAAATGGTGTGTATAAATTTAAAGTCAATTGTATATTAACTTTAATCTGGGCGTATAAAAATGGTGTAAATTAGACTCTGTATTTGCTACAATTAAAACCATATCACAATCATTTCTAATAATAGGGAGAAGAATTTATATAAATTGTATATTTATACTAATGTACGGCAAGCCAAAGCGGAATTAATTGCAAGACCGTTTTTCTGTATGGAAAGAGAAAAAATCGAGTATAACAATTTTTTCATCACCTTCCAAGAATTTTTCACATGTCAAGACAAAAAAATACACGTCAAGACAGAAAAATTCACATGACAAGATGAAAAAAACCCCACATGTCAAGACGGAAAAATTCACATGTCAAGATGAAAAAAAAAATCATATATCACGAGCACATGACCCTTCAAGAGCATGTGACTACAAAAACCGATGACGTCACTGCAAACAAAGATGGTTGCTTTTTATTTTTTCTGGCCGATTTTTTGGAATTGAACATGTCACGGAGAACACCTCATCCAGATGATGAAGTTAATTTTCTTTTACCCCTTCCGCGATTTGCTGCTGAGGCTGGCGGACACATCGATGACATCATCTGTTTTTGTGGTCTCGTACTCTTGAAGGGTCATGTGCTCTTGACATGTGAATTTTTCCGTCTTGACATGTATATTTTTATTTTTTGACACGTGAAAAATGCTTGGAAGGTGATGAAAAAATTGTTATATACAAAATTTTTTCTGTTTCCATACAGAAAAACGTTCCTGCAATTAATTCCGCTTTTGCTTGCAATACTAATGACATACTCAAAGTAAAATATTGTTTATACCACAATAATTTCTTATAATCTATTATAATGAATATTACCTTCATAATTCATGTAGTTGAGTTCCGGAAAAGGACATGTAGGTGTTACACCAGGTCTAACATATTTTAACAATGATTTTAGGCATGGAATAGAGTTATATTGTACAGCTAGATTAGCAGGTGTATTACCAGCCCGATCCATCATGGCTGGATCAGCACCATGTTGTAATAATAATTCTATAGCTTCTGGTTGTTTAGTTAGAACGGCTAGATGTAGAGGTGTCTAGAACACAAAAATATATGATATATACACATATCACTCAATAACATATCCTACTGTAGATATCGTGTTAGTGATAAATTTTATACTCTTCTGGACAGCAATTTATTGCCAAATTTACATGAATTTGATTGATCATTTAAAAAGGATTGAGAAGATTGGGTGATAAAAGAAATCTTCCAATCGTCTTTTTCGATATCAAAAAAGACTTGTAAGAGATTCTCTATATATTTACTGGAAAAGACTTTATCAAAATACAAACATGGGTATTGTTATTGGACCTTAAAATACTAATGAATGCATGAAATGGGGTTTAATGTCCTACTTTTCAGCACTGATTTGGTTAATGATGAGGAACATATATATATTATATGCCATACAGTGTTCTATGAGGCAACTCAAGACTGGACAACAATTTAATTCCATATATCAGGGTTCTTTTAAGTGAATGCAAATGTGTAGAAAGGACCACAGATTTTAGTTCCATTTGATTAACTATACTATGTCCTTGTCAGACTCTCTGCCATGTATCACTGATAAGGCGGTAACACTACTACCAGATCGGATTATCCTGAAAAACTTTTGCTGCTAACACAAGGACTGAACCTGGGACCTCCAGGTTAGAGAACTAGCGCCTTACTTACAGAGCCACAGCCCCCCCCCCCCAATAAAATACACATTACAGCAAAGCCCTTTTAGACAATAAACTATGACAGTAAAAAAAAGATGAAATATGCAAACTTGTATTATCGTACCTGTCTAAGATAATTAAATGAATTGACTTTAACATGGCAATTTGGTAATGTAGCCATAACACCTAATAAACTCTGTAAAGCTGGTAATTGTTCATTTATAACAGCAAGATGAACTGGGCTATAATAAACAAACACAAAATACTCATCAATATTATCAATTTCAGTAGAACAGTTGTTTACCACAGAAAACTAATAAGGATAACTGTTGTCCAAACACATCTGTCAGATAATTTTATAAAAGAGCTTTCTCACTTCTAAAATTTCATATAAATACCCATACACTCCGAAACCTAGACGAACGTTTACAAAGAAAAATAGGCAGAATGAAATCAAAAGAAAGTATATTGAACTTTATATATAACTTAAGTTAGGATTGAGAGATTTTAATAAATTCTACATGTATATGCTTTTTGTTAAAACTAGGGTTACTGTACATGTTTAGTGTGTACTGTCTTAGAAGTCTATATTTGTCTGTCAGTCTGATTATTTGAAGCAGTTACTTACAGATCACCATTTGTATTTTGTACTGAGGCAAGATGTCTTTGTACTATTAATAGATATCTTATATCACTAGTTTCAGCATAATCCTGCATGGCTGTTACAGTTCTTTCTATAATCTTTACAGCTTCACCTTTTTGATCCAGGCTCATAGATTCAGTTTCAACTGAAAAACAATAATAACAAATTCCATTAAAAACATACATTCTTTCTTTAGGCCTGAAATGTTATCTTAATTAAATAACTTATTCAGACAATAACCAACTCTCGTTGTCATCACTAGCCTGCAATATTTAGCGGACAGGAATACATTTTGTGAATGATGATTAAACATAAAAATGGATAATCAAAACTTTGTACTTTAGTAATGATGATCAAGGCTAGTCTAAACTTCAAAAGCTAATATCTTGGTTCAGAGTGGAGCATATTCTATTTACAATATATATTTTTTAAACTTTTATAGCAAGAACTGTGAACTCTCAATCTAATCTAACATGATGCCCCTTCAACTATTTACAAGATATGGCTCAAAAATGTCTAGTCTGTGGTGAGTGTTGCAAGCGGAAATTCTGTTACTGTAACACGCCTATTCTTTCCTGCCATTCCCATCAATGATGTATTTTTTTGAAGAAAAAGATTGTTACCTGCTTTTTCAACACTTGTAAATTCTGAAGATTTGTACTCTGCTTGTGTTTCAACTTGTTTAGCATATGTCTCTATTGTAGTGGCTTGTTTAGGGCTTGAACCTCTTGGTGAAGCCTGTGGTGAAGCCTGTGGTGAAACCTGGGCTGTTGACTTTGGTTTTACAATGTCAGTTACCCTCATTCTTTCAAACAGTCCATCTACATCGTCAATATCTTGATGTTCTTCAGGAAAATCTTTGGTAGCATAAATAGAATCGTGTGGTAAAACCGGTTCACTGTCTGTAGCCAGATCTGGGTTGCCATACATTAAGTTTGAACTGTATTCATGAAAATATGGAGAGTAAGGACTGTTGGGATTACTATCGTAACAATCCCTTGCAGCTGGAAAAGAAAGAAAATTCATATATCATAACTGTTCACTGTAAATTCTGTTATTTTATTACAAAAGTGCATATCCTAGTTAGCCTCAATGGAAAATCAAAATACACCCCCCCCCCTTACACTATTTACATATGAATTTCAGCTGGAATCACATCCTTTGTTCTAAAGAAGAATTTTATGATTGATAGAAATAGAGAGAAATGAGGTTTAATGACCAATTCAATACCTTATGATCATACAGTACTTGCATAGACAACTCTACCACCCAGTATAGATTGACAGACAAGTGATCTGAGGAGGAGATGTTAGCCTGATGAACTAATAATAAAACTTTAACATACCTTGTACAACAGTGGTAGGTAGTGCTGATTGATTAGTAATTACAGCTACAATACAAAAAACAATTAACATACTAGTACTAAATACAATTTCTATACACTAACTAATGACTGATAAATATTCAGGGTGAAAGATGTTTTGTTTAAAATTTCAAAAACTTAAAAATGTGAAATTAAAGCTTTTGAACAGAACAAGCAAGCAGTTTGGGTTTTCAAATAAGTCTTTATCAAGAGAGAGCGCGAGAGAACTTGGATTTAACGTCGACTGGACACACACTAGGTAATTTTGGGACTAACATGTGGTTCAATTTTATTTCAAAAATGTGTGTGCACATAGGGGTCTTTAGCAGTGGGAGGAAACCTGAGGACTTGGAGAAAACCCATCACGTACAACCAGGTAATCGAAACCACCCCATTTGCTAAAGACCCCCACACAAAATATTGAAATAAAATTGAACCATATGTTAGTCCCGAATTGACCTAGTTTGTGGTGAGTGGATGTTAAACCCCATGTCCCTCTCTTTTCAAGAAGAAGAAGCAAGAAAATTTTTACAGGTTAAATAAAAGTTTGTTTAAAACCTTGTCTAAACTACTATTGAAGATGAGGTATGCCTACTCTCTCTGGAACCAGTCCACTGTGATATTCAAATAGCAGGATAATTATAGCAACTACAGTATAAAAATATAGACTATAACATACTTACAATTAGACTGGTTTGTCCTGGAACCATATTCAGTTTGTCCCCCACCACCACCATAACCATTACTACCCCCACCATTAGAACCATCCACTTCCCCACCAAACTGAGAGTAGGAACTGTCTAGGGGGATTTTCTTTCTTTTCTTTTTCTTTATTTCATCTTTATCTAAATAAAATACAATCATTACATTTCTATTCTGTTATGAATGCCTTTAAATATTACAATATATTCAAAATAATTACAATCTAAATCTAACATTAGAAGGCTGATTTTACTATTCTGATATTGTAAGTCATTAGTTGATTAAATTGACAAGATAAATTTGGTATTTTAGGAGAAAAAACCCCCTGTAATGTATATGAAAATTGACTTTAATATGGTAGAGAGAGAGAGTCTCATATGAATGGTTCATTGAGTAAGACATTAAGTTCACTAAAGAGAAAGTTCCTCTACTGTATTCAGCCTGGAGGAAAAGTGTATCAATCTTCGGATGGGATGAAAAACAGGGTCCTGTGTACATGTAAAATAAAATTTGACAGTTGGGCTTTGTTGAAGCATCAGTTGAAACACTACTGTCCAGGCAAAATTTCCCTCACAACAAACCATATTGGTGCAGAAATATAAGACCATCATTTCATTTCATTTTTTTGGTTTGGACATCATTTTGAATTAATACTTGTTATCTCAGTGACACCAACTTATTGCTATTTTAGAATACACAAGGCTTGAGTGTATGGGTGACATATATAATTTCTGATAAAAATTATTTCATACCAAGGTTTTGGGGATAATATGTAAATGATTTTGGGTCACTCTGTTCTCCATCTGATTTTCTCTGTAACATTATAAAGACATTGACAGCTCTATCTATATTAGGATTTTTATATGGTGGCGTACGAAATACAATGGCAAACTGAAATATACAAAATATACATATATTTCATAAATACATAGATAATTCAAATAATATAATTTTGTAACACTATTGTTGAAGTTATTATGAAGCAAAAATAAACATGTTTTGGGAAATTCAATAATAATTTAGGAGGTAGAGATGCCAGGCAACAAATTTGTGGCTTCCATTGGTTATATCAAAAAAGTGATTGAAAATGTTATATCCAAAAGACTAAAGGGGAAGGTGGGGGTGCGGGTGGGGGTGGGGGTATAGAAATAAAAAAACATTTGATTTTTACCTGTCTATGAACATCAAGTGGACCAAAATTACCAAACTCTTCCCATGTAGTATCTCCATTAATATCTACCTCCACAAATCTTACCGATATATCATCTAACAATAATAAATAGAATGGTGTCCATTATACAATGTATCATTCTTTTAAAATCGTATATCGTGTGATGCTTTTATAGAAATGTACAGTGCGTGATAGTTTAACCTGTATGTTATGTGCTATCAGGGTTCTTAATCCATTTTGAAATCAACCGGCCACGGGCACTGGTATTCCTTACAGATAGTCGTCTTTTGAACAACAGACATGTTGGTTTATGCATACTTTATTCACATCAATAATTGCATAACGTAGGCCTATTCCGCATAATATAAGTTTGTTTTCAATTATTTTATATGTAAACACTTGTCAATATATAAAAATAACAAAGTATATTTGTAAGCACATGTCAATAATAAAACAACGTAGCACAAATTATTTTTCGTGAATAGTCGGAACTCGGAAATATGCGGTACGGGCGAAAGGTCACGTGGTCAGTTGTGATTCAGATTAGTTTATTTTTAGTCTTACCGGTGCTCGTAAAAAGTAGACTTCAATAGCTTATGAGACAAAACAGTTTCTGCGAATTTTTCTCAAACGAAAGACGTTTGAAAGTAGTTAACTATTCTGATCTAAAATATATTCAACTTTGGGTGACCTTTATTGGACATGGGAGGATCCATACGATTACATCATGTGTACCTACTTCAAGAATACACATGATGGCAAATGGCCGCCATTTAAAATACTACGCCCGCCTCTTAGAGACGATAACTTAACTCGCTATAAATTGTAAAAAAATTTACTTCGGCTAGAATTAAAAAACACCTAAGATTAACATTTGCTAAAAATTTCTAAAAAACAACCTAAATTTATGGAAATGGGGCCAAATCAAATCAGGCAAATTACATCAAATAGTCCATGTTAAACGTATAGCAAAAATTTTAAACTAACGCGAGCACGCGCGTTTCTAGACAACGCCATAGCGGGTCATAGCAACCGGTGAGTATAAATTGGAAATCCCCAATGACGTAGATATTATAAATTGGAAAGCCGAGTCTGTCTTAAAATAAGTAGTACCGTCAGTAAACAAGATGGAAGCCATCTGCTATCGTGTTTGATCATGGAGTAGGCAAGCACAGGTGTGTCGTATGGGGAGGATCTCCAGCTTTTGGAACTTCCATATACAATGCCTATGTGCATGCTTGAAGTTCAAGGTCAACGCCGCCATCACTATTTTCGGCTATTCTTTTACCCGAATTAACGAAGCTGTTTATTTACGAAATGAGCCGATAAGGATTGACACTGAAGGTATTCATTGCTTTGATTGACTCTTTGATGGGTTAATTAATCCATGAGTAATAATTTCCTCTTTGTAATCGGCCGAAAATAGATTGATATATGACATCGTAGTGGCTTGTTCTTGTTTATTGTTTTATCAATCAGCATGATAATTAACTCTTTGTAAATCGATTCATTGGCCGATTCATTGGTTTACGAATCGGCTAGATTAAAGATCAGTCAGCTAAAGCTGACAAAAAACAGTCGATTAAGATCCCTGTGTGCTATTTATAAGCCAACCCCATTGTGTAGCATTAGTATATTAATTTAATGTCTTGCTTACGACTTTTAAAATAGGACACTTATTACATAAAGAACATAATGAAAATTCATAAATATGCATCCCTTTACAGATCGTATGTGCCGTATAACGACCTTTTATCATTTTGACTGGGGGAACTATTTGTATATAATAAATTTTATTTCCTGGAAACGATTTCAAATCTGAATACCTTTCTGAACTTTTTCACATAGTAGAAAGACTTCCTCATTACCAGTACAACATCCTCCATATTTATCCATTCTACAGATCTTTAATGTGGCAGCACCTGGAGATTCTATAAACAGACAAAAATACTTCACTTAATGATACAAAATATGCAAATCTTTGAATAATATAATTCATACAGACCCCAAAGAACTGAAATAATGCCAGCACTATTATACTTACTACTATCATATATAGGAGTAGAATAAACAGGTTCTAGAGGTATAACACATTGTCTATTATGATCTTCTATATAAACTTGATAACGCAATCTAACAACATTTAGCTGTGTAGATTTAGCCTGATCCTTAGCCATTTTTTCAGCTTGTTCTTCTTCTTCATCTAAAACAGAAAACCGATCATGAATATTGTGAACAACAGGTTTCAAATTATGAAAATGAAATGGGGTTTAACATCCTACTTTTCTACTCCTATACTGAGCTAATGAAGACGGGCATGCACGATACAGTGTGCTATGAGGGAAATTTTGCCTGGGGCAGCGGCGCTATGGCCAACTCTTATATCGAATTTCAACTGCCAAGGGATCTTTTACATGCACACTAATGCATTCACTAGACCTCGTTTTTTGTCCCATCCGAACAACTAGATTCTGTCCTTGTCAGGCCCTCTGTCCTGCATCACTTACAAGGAGAAACCATGCCAGAAAATCTGGTTGAACTTTCTCGGCGAATGCATGGATCAAAGGCCTAACCTCCAGGCTAGCGAGCCAGTGTCTTACCCATTTAGCAACCGTTGCTCTGCATCAAATTATAAAAACCATGCATGAGATCTTAATCAAAACCTTAAATCTGTTTATTAATTATATCATTTATGTTTGTCATATCCAAGTTGTTTTGTTCACTGCTATTTATTGAATACATCAGTGTATCTAACTAAGCTTATTGACTGATAAATTCATTAATAGTTGGCGATCATTAATAGTTGGCAATCATTACTAGTTGGCAAGCATCGGAGATTTAAATTTCTGATAACTGTCATAAAGCATCCCCCATTTTTCATTTTCAAATCATGTCAGGCACAAATACCGTTTTACTATTATTATCAAAGGCTTAACAAACTTCCTTATTAAATGTCCTATAATGACGGAACATATCATTACAGTCAGGTAATATGCTGTTTGCATACTTACGTGTCAAACACACTGGAGCTTTTAAATCTCTGATAGCTATCTGTTTCTCTCGAATAATACTGGTCTTGATTCTTTTTAATAAAACTTCTCCTGCTTTTTTCTTTGTAACATGTTGTACTGACATGTTTTGAAACCTGAAACCAATAAAACTGTTACATAATCTGACAAATAAAGATGTCGTCATGTGTGAACTAAGTCAGGCTGAGAACTTAATTACACGTGAACAACTGCCAATTCAATAAGTTTGTACATTACTGTCAGAACATCCAATTCAAAATATTACTCACTGTATAGGTGCATGACCATCTTTAACCTGCATAACACATATTCCATCCTCACAGTTTTTACCTACTAGTTTGTGAGGATGATTTTTGGGGGGCTCAGATTCATCAGCTGTTACCAGTGAAACTATAATTCGTGCTGAATTACGATAATTATCGATCTGAAACAACACATTAAAATATGACAAATAATAATAAGTTGACAAATAAATAAAAAAGTTGGAAATAAATTGACAGTCTTTGGCAGTGTCAAGCTATTTAAGGTATAATTCTACTGCATAATTTATTAGGCAAACAAAAAAAAAAGCACATTTGTGTCTGTTTCTTGAATTTTTTAATGCCTGCAAAAAACATTTATTTCCAGGGGCCTATTTCACGAAATTTTAACTAAGATAAGATCCCAATTTTAGTAATTTGATTGGATAATATTAGATTGATTTTAGTGCTTAGCAAATCAAAATTGAAGTATCTACTATAATTGGATTTTATCTTAAGTTAAAATTTCGTGAAACAGGGCCCAGTACAACTAAAATCGATATCATCTTATATGTGTATATATGTTATAAACTTGTCTCAAACACATTAACTTGTGGATGCTTGAGGTGGATCTTATTAATTTGTTGGCATGTTAATAAAATAATCAGGTAAGCAGAATTTATACTCGCAATATCAATTACCTTAATAGAAGGATACGTTTTTCTACCACGCTCACTTTTCTGTCCTTGTAGTCCACCATGAGATGGTCCTTCACATTCATATCGAAATCTAAAACCTCTTGATTGGGGTTGTTCTGCTATAGTTACTATTGGATGGTACTGACGATCCATAACTATAATAATATAAAAACGAGAAAATAAACAGTAATTCACTATAAATCAGATAATATACAGGTATGAGTAACAGGACATATATATATAGTTACTACAATTTATCAAAAATGTAAGAACATTAACTTAGTTAGGGGCCTCCAAGCCTAAGATAGGCCTACTCGCAGGCTCCTTCTCAATGAATCCCTGGTTTGAAGGTCTACAATATTTTACACTGACCTCTGACCTCCACTCATTCAGATTTTAGTGCACAGGTAATACATTTTTCAAATATATAGTGATCTTATTAGAACATATTCTAATCAAATATCAAAGGGCATGGTATGAATAAAGTGCCAACAATTTCTGTATTTTTCTGATCTACAGACCACTTGCTCAACACATCAAATAAAAATTAACGTCACAACAACTTAAAGATTTGAGAAAAACAAGTCTAACCTAAATGGGCAGAAATTCAGCAAACAATTGCTTTTAGATACCAGTAAAAATTTCAAAGCAAGGAGTTAGGAAATAGAGTGGTGACATATACTTTGTATTTCCTGTGCTACCCCCCCCCCAAAAAAAAAAAACAAGCCAACAGTGAGGCTGATGTCCCCCGCCGAAATCCCAAAATAAATAGATGACACATATTAATTAATCGCACATTTATTTTTTTCAAGTATCGAGCAATCAAACTGTACACGAAGTGTCATCCAAAAGTGTTTTATAAAGAAAAATGCTAAAACCGACGAGAAAAATGAAAATGTACCCTAGTTAGGGGGACCCTAAAGGCAGACCAAAGGGCCCCCACGCTTGACAAAAGGGCTCCTCTGGCCAAGAGAAAGGGCCCTCGTGTCCGAGTCAATCGTTACTTAACACTGTTACTTACGAATCCATTACTGAATGAGAATACAGTCATTGTATTGGCATAAAAATCATCAATCAAGATGAACCTAAGATGAAATTGCTTATCTCTGCCTACCCTAAGCGGAAAATGCTCATATACACCAATTTTGAACATTTTAACTCAATTCGAAGGAGAGTTATTGTGTTCCAAAGTCTCGGCAAATCAAATTGCTTATCGCTCTGCTTACCCTGAGCAGAAAATGCTCATTATCGATCTTAGTCAAGGTATTACTGTAATGAAACTATACACCAAGTTTCATCACTCTCACTTAATTAGAACTAAAGTTATCGTGTCCCAAAGCATCAACCAATCAAATTGCTTATCCCTGCTTACCCTAAGCGGAAAATGCTCATCTTCGAACTCCATCAAGGCATTGACCTAATAAGCATATACACCAAGTTTGAACATTTCAACTCAATTAGAAGGAGAGTTATTGTGTTCCAAAGTCTCGGCCAATCAAATTGCGTATCGCTCTGCTTACCCTGAGCAGAAAATGCTCATTATTGAACTTAGTCAAGGTATTACTGTAATGAAACTATACACCAAGTTTCATCACTCTCACTAAATTAGAACTAAAGCTATCGTGTCCCAAAGCATCAACAAATCAAATTGCTTAGCTCTGCTTACCCTAAGCGGAAAATGCTCATCTTCGAACTCCATCAAGGCATTGACCTAATAAGCATATACACCAAGTTTGAACATTTTAACTCAATTAGAAGGGGAGTTATTGTGTTCCAAAGTCTCGACCAATCAAATTGCGTATCGCTCTGCTTACCCTGTGCAGAAAATGCTCATTATCGAACTTAGTCAAGGTATTACTGTAATGAAACTATACACCAAGTTTCATCAATCTCACTTAATTAGAACTAAAGTTATCGTGTCCCAAAGCATCAATCAATCAAATCGCTTATCTCTGCTTACCCTAAGCGGAAAATGCTCATCTTCGAACTCCATCAAGGCATTGATCTAATAAACACATACACCAAGTTTGAACATTCTAGCTCAATTAGGAAGAGAGTTATTGTGTCCCAAAAAGTGTGACGGACAGACAGACAGACAGACAGACGGACGAACCAATTTTAATAGTCCCCCAACTTTCCTCGAAAGGCGGGGGACAAAAAATTAATATTTTCCAATATCTGACTCCTCAAAATTAATAGAAAATAAAGTACTGGTACCATAAAAAAAAAAGTTATGGTGGTACGGTAATAATAACTGTACATTTAACCTCCAAAATTTAGTCAAGTCCATGATTCACCTACCATACTCTTCTCTTCCTACTGGTAACTGTGTATCAAAACCATTAATACCATGCTGAAATTCATTCTCTATCACAATATTATTTCTTGTATCCAGAGGCAACTCAACAGAATCATTTGAATCATTGTTTACATCCATTTCTATAACAAATAAAAAATTGTTAAAATTACAATGCTGAACATTGAACAGGATCTAATAATTTTGGAATTTCCAGGATGTATGAAAATAAACACTGAATCATGTGACAACAACCATAATTACTTTAAAAGTGGATCATTATGAGTGTAACAGCATTTGGGTTTTTTTTTCTATAGTTCAAAAGATGTAATGATCATCTCCCCCACCCTTTATTACGAATCAATAACAACCCACTCTTTAGAATTCCTGGAATAAAGGACAATATGTATAAGTAGATAGATGATATCAGAGGGTTTCTCCTAGAAAGTTTTTCGAAGGTCGTAATTCTATAAAAATAATGAAAAAATGAATGAGCCATAGCGAAGTTTTAAAACAAAATATAACGATACATTATGTAAGATTTAGATAAAGAACTGTCCGTTCTTGCTTGTCATGTTAATATATGTCTAATTAATAGTTTATAGAATATTTCTGGCCTAAAGAAAGACCTGCAATGGGCAGATTTAGCTCTTGTATAAATAATATGTTTAATTCAAAGATTGCTTTTCCTGTCGTTTAGATGACTACATTCACAAACATAATTGAACACTTTCTGACAAGCCATTAATTCAGGCTTTCTTTGATAGGCTGTTCGATTGTGCTATGAGAGAAAATATTCTTGCCAGAGTATGTCTACCTGCTCTTCATAGGATTACAACTGGTAATAAGGGTAACGTTCTTTTATGTGTACGCCAAAGTGTAGTTTCTAGAACGTAGCTAAAAACGTTGAGATAATACTGATGTGTTAGTTTTTATTTACCATTGTTTTTCTTTACCACTGGATGGCTTTAGTTTCACCTGGCAAACACATTTTCTATATTAATACATGTGAAATCTCAAATATGGGGCTAATTTTGTACCTAGAGGATAATTAAACATACCCAGCCCAATGTAATGACACAACTTTCGTTTATAATCTACAAATTTTGTCTGTAGTAAAATTGGACAGACTATTTATAATTACGGTGCATTACAGTGCTCGACCATTAAAGATTCTTAACTTGTGGTTTTTTGTCCCATATCTTGATTGGCAGCTATACACAATATCTATTTAACCCTGCTAGCTACAAATGCTTCGATTTGAAAGAGGGGATTTGTACGGTTGTACCCATGTCAGAAATGTAATACAATAATCAATCATTGTTTCAGATTGCTTATTGACGTACTATGTGTTTCACATCTGTATACCCTCTAAAAAAAGAACTATATATAGGCCAAGTGCCACTTTTTATCTTGAGACAGTGCCACTTTTTATCTCGAGTTATGAGACGGCTTAACTAGCCAATGTGATGTGTAGCCTGGAATTTGCTTTTTCGTCCCATCAAAACAATTCAGATGCTTTTTCTTGTCCAACTCTTCATTCTACGCCACTGGTAAGGGGAGACCAGTATTAGCCTGTTCCTTACCGAGTTACTGTGGTCCCGGCAGTGAATTAGTGGCACACATTGAATTGCTTATTCATGACAGTTATCGTTTCTAAATTCATGAATACTGACATAACATTTGTCAGATTCTCTGGTCAGTGCTACAAATTGATGTCTGCTAGAAAGTCAAAATATAGATAGTTTATCATAACATCCTTGGCTCTGGGTCTCGTACGATGTGTCAAACTGAAACTTTAAAAAGGTCAAAATAAGTAAAAATAGGCAAGCCAAGAGTTAGCTGGTGCAAGAGCATGAACATTTTTTTTTTCCTGCTGATATAAAACACAAAATTTTAAAATGTACTTGGCAGTAGAGACAACATAGTGCTTTTTTCTTACCCCTTATCCAAATATAATATTGATTTAAATGCCTAAATAATATCAAATATTATTTGCAAATTGTAAAACTGCATCGACATTTCCTTAAAATTTTCAATAAAGGGAAGTCTGATGGGGAATCCCCACTTAACGGTAATTGGACAGTTGTAGTCACATGAGCACAAATTTTCGATTTTATTGGTTAGAAATGTGTTGTTTAAGCTCACATTTCTATTTATAGATATACAAAGGGAACTAATTCAGCTTAAAAGGAGGTTATTTCCCTTATGTCATCATGGCCATAAATAGAAACTAAGCGACCGAAATAGAATTACGATGAGTCCGTGCCAAAATTGTTTAATCTTCGTCGTTTCTTAGTTTCCATGTCTATTTTAAAAATACGTGACCCAATTCAGATTGTGGATTATGATTCGGTTCTACACAAATTTCCAGAAATATTATGACCAAAAAAAAAAAAAAAAATGAAAATCCGAAAAATGTTAAAATGTTTGCTTAGTAAAAGTTAGTAGAAACAGCGTAATTAGTTAATGTTTAAATTGACACTGTGAAGAACGTTCTTGACCACCCTATTGAACCCCTAGCACTATTTGTTTGTTTATTAGTTGCATTCAGTAGCGGTAGCGGATTATCAGTGAGGCTGATGAGGCTGCAGCCTCAGGCCCAAAGATTTTTTTAAATAATTTTTTTAGACTTGTCTGATACGATTAAAAACGCATAGACAATGCATGTTAGGGGGTGGGGTTTAGGCCCAACGGGGATCAACATAGGCCCTGACCCGAAATTAATTAGACCCACGCCTTTTAAATAGGCCCTCCAGAAACTGCCGCCGCAGGCCTTGGTGGAGCTTAATCCGCCACTGTTCAGTAGAGTTAGATTTCGTCTCATTTTCTTGAATGAATGAATGAAATAGAGTTTATTATTGTCATTATTATTATTATTGTCAACATTTATATAGCGCACGCTTTCACAAAATGTGTTCAGATGCGCTGTACAATATACTTTACACAAAAATTAAAACATACATTTAAAATCTATAATAATTGTATAAATTAAATCATATTTTTAAAATCTGTAATAATTGTATAAATTAAATCATATTTTTAAAATCTATAATAATTGCATAACTTAAAACAGTAAAAATAAATCTATAAATACCAAAAAAAAAAAATAAAAATAAATCTATAAATTAAAAGCTTGTTTAAATAAAAGTGTTTTCAATTGCGATTTAAAACTCGATAAAGAGGTAGAACTTCTGAGAGTAAATGGGAGCTTATTCCACAGTTTAGGGGCCTGCACTGTAAACGATCGTTCACCGTAAGTTTTCAGTCTAGCTGTTTTACAGACAAGAGAATAATGATCACTTGATGACCTCAATATACGAGTAGGGGAATAGACATCTAAAAGGGACGATAAATACAACGGTGCCATATGATTTAAACATTTAAAAGTTAAAAGAATGATCTTATATTGAATTCTAAAAACAATGGGTAACCAGTGAAGTTGAATTAAAACAGGTGTGATATGATCATTATATTTACTTTTGGTAATGAGTCGAGCTGCCGCGTTCTGAACCTTTTGCAGTTTATCAGTGAGACGAGATGGTAAACCAATAAGCAACGAATTACATTGATCTAATCGTGATGTAACAAGCGCTTGAACAACAGTTTTGATGGACTCAACTGGCAATTTTTTACTTATTTTACTTATATTCCGCAGTTGAAAATAACAAGATCTGCAAATATTACTAATTTGTTTTTCCATGGATAGTTCACTGTCAAAGATAACACCGATGTTACAGGCTGAAGATGTTGGGATTATTTCATGCTCACCAACTAAGAGTGAAACATCTTTATCAAACTTAGACACTAAACTGTTTGATCCAAAAAGAATATATTCAGTCTTTTCGTCGTTCAGTTTAAGGAAATTGATTCCCATCCATACGCGAATTTCACTAATACATTCTTCAATTTGATGTTTTGATGTATTAAAGTCTCCAGACAGGGAGGGTTTAAATGACAGATACAGCTGAGTGTCATCTGCGTAAAGTTGGAACTGAAGACCATGTTTCTCAATAATTTTGGACAAGGGGGTGGTGTATATACTGAACAAAATTGGACCTAAAACTGAGCCTTGGGGTACACCGAAGCTCAGATCTTTTTTGTCAGATTGTTTGTTGTGTATAATGACAGATTGGGAACGATTTGTTAAATAAGATTTAAGTAGTTCGAGAGCTGAACCAGTTACACCAAATTCACCAGCAAGTCGTGAGAACAGCACCTTATGGTCTACCGTGTCAAATGCTGCAGAAAGATCTAAAAGTAGCAATAACACACAGCTTTTATTATCAATGGACAAGAGAATGTCGTTTTGTACTTTTAACAGTGCAGTTTCTGTGCTATGATATTGACGGTAGGCGCTTTGATAGGTGCTGAGAAGACTAAATTCAGATATATAACCTATTAATTGTTTTGCGATGCATTTCTCTAGAACTTTCGACACAAAACTTAGGTTGGATACCGGCCTATAGTTCTTGACTTGGTTTGGATCGAGCGAGGGTTTCTTAATGAGAGGGATTACATTGGCATGTTTATAAATATCTGGGAATGTCCTACTATTCAGCTCCATCCAGGATAATGAAGACGGGCATAGGCTACATTATGCAGTATGCTATATATGTAACCAGCAATTGAATTACAACGGTCTTAAAAAGTTTCGTGTATTCGCGAAGGCGTACACGGGACCCAAACAACACTAGACGATGTTAATTTGCAGACCCCCACCCAAATGTACCACTAAAAAGTGGAAACCACGCCAGAAAATCCAGAGGCATGGACCGAGAAAGGTTATACAGATTTGCCGGCTTGGTTCCCCCTTGTCAGTGAGGCAGGGCTGAGGGCCTGACAAACACAGTTGTGTAGTCGTTCGGATGGCTTATGCTTGATGCAGGACGGGGGATCTGACAACTGTCTACTCGTTCGGACGGGACGAAAACTGAGGTCCCGTGTACACATTGCGCGTGCACGTACAGGATCCCTTGACAGTTGGAATTCAATAAAAGGAAAATTTCCCTCATAGCATACTGTATGGCGTATGCCCAGTTCGGAGCAGAAAAGTAGGATGTTAAACCCCATTTCATTTCATTTCAATCGTTAAAGTACCGCCCCAGAAGAAGATAACGACCACTAAAGAAGGTCAACTCACCTGGCTTATGGACTTTAGATTACTTTAGAACACGAAGAAGTGCCGATTCATCCCACTTTTACGGACAACTGTCTTACATATATAATGAGCTATGTATAATACGTAACACAGGAACGGCTAGGAAGAACTGAAGACAGAAAAAAAATAATAATCTCATTTTTGCTGATACTTAAACGGACCGAAACATGATCGTCATTTAAATTAAAAATGGGGAATCGAGTCTGACTGTCGATTAATAAGTACCGCTGCTACGATAAAAAACAATCAATGTGACATCTTGTCAAAACTTCAAAAAGTGATAACTTCACTCAGAATAAAGTATTTTGAATGGAATTTTGAAGATATTCATTGTGTATCTTGTATTTAAGAGTTTATAATGGAACACGTGAACATCAACTTTCAGTTCTGCATCCAGCGCCACATTGCTTTCCCTGGTGAAACTGTTTAATTGTGTGCAATGGATGTATGTCTAATCTAATCTAAATTTTAAACTATGTCATTTCATTATTTTATTCTGAAATCAATCCTATTAATTCAGGTATTGTTTTGGGGGTTTAAAGACAATTTGATATCAAACTACATATTCGGTCGGTCGGTTGGTGATCGTCATTCGAGGGATAAATCGTTGTCATTTAGTCCCCTTACATCGTAAACTCACATGCCTGTCTGGAGGGCACCGGACACCAGCATTTATCAGTGTGTGTAACAGAAGACGTGGATTGTAATATTGTCATTGGTTGTAAGGTTGTGGTTTTCCTTACTCCTTAGACATTAACCAGTGACAGACTCTTCGTTTTCTTTCGTTCCGAATGCGTGGGCGTCGGTTCAGATTCGTATCTATGTTTGTTCATCTGGTTTGCTAAGCACCTTACTTATTCTTTCTGTTTCAGCACCTGGCCAGTTTCTTTTTGTATTATTGATAGTCAACTGACCTACTCTTACCCATAGATATATCCCTGTCACTAGTTTATCTCAAAGAGTGGAAGTTTGCATAAATTGTTTTCGATTGTGGTCTTGAATAGAGTGTAAAAATTAACGTATATTTCTTCTCCATTGGTTCTAATGGAAACTGCAAATGTGGGTATGCACGTTGTACGTATGAAATATAAAAAGTCTCATTTTTGGACACTTTTTCCCGGTTTTTTGATAGGCCCAGGGCATGACTGAAAAACTTCGTTCACGTTTCTTGTTGGTACAATATAGACTACAATAATCTATATATTTATTGGAAATCGATATTCACCTACAGAGCTGTGCCCCTTTGTTACAAAATTTTGAACTTTATAGTCTGGATTTATAGATTTATATCCTTCCCACTGAAACGAAGAACTCACCTGATTTCCAATGATTTTCAACATAATAAATTCCGGCGCTGTTTGCTGAATATAGGGCGCGGGGTCGTTGCGTTGTTGGCCGGCCGAGTTCCCCTGGAGTTTTCCGGTATGGGTTCTCCTTGTCAGTGGTACAAGACGCAATGAAAAGCGTCTAGTCATTTTAATGGGTCAAAAAACTGAATGGTATCCCCTTCTTCATTGGTGCAGAAAACCAGGAAGGTAAACCCTGTTTAATTTCAATACCCAGAGGAACTCTAAAGAGAGCCACAGTGGCCAGTGAAGAAGATGTTAGCTTGCTAACCTTGAGGTCTACCTTTTCTAGAAACAGTGTACAATGTACATATATACCATCGAAAATTTGCAAATGATGAGTTTAATTTTTGGGCCAGAAAAGCTTTTCGAAAAAGCCTAAAGCTGCGTCAATTCAAGTCTGATCGACATGTAAATTGGCATGCTTCTTCTTTGATCAATTCCGCATCGATATGGTGAATTTAATTCCTAGATTTCATCGAATAACATGGCCAGTTCCTGGTCCTTAGTACGAATGTATGTGACCGAAAAGTTTAAACATTTGCAGAAGCCACTGAACCTTTAGATCAGGCCCAGAGTTCACAAAGCATTCTCAGACTTAAGTTGAGAAAAATATAGCCCTTTATGAAACTGTTGTTGTTTTAATGTATCAAATACACGAACAAGAAACTATGTGCAGAGTTTTGTATTTCTGGATGAAAGATATTTCTTATAAACAGTGATTTAAAGTTGAGTAAATTCTCAACTTGAGTCTGAGAATTCTTTGTGAACTCTGAGAATTCTTTGTGATTAATAAATAATTAGCAAAAAAGATACCGTGAAAATAAACTTTATGCATTTCTGTGATCATCTAGTTAAATGTTTATATTTACTGCATATAGATTATAAAAAGATGGACCGTAATCTTATCCATAAAATAACAAAAACGTTTGTTTCAAATGAGATCCTGAAAAGGACAAAAGTTAATTTATGATGGTCTGGGTGGGCGTATGTTTAGCCTCGCGACGGGAGCAGGGTGGAGGCAGCTGCCCTCCTAACTTTCGGGTAAGTGAAAAAAAATGTTTTATTTCATCTACTTGGCAAAATAAAGTTCCCCAAATCTAATAAAACACTGATTTTACGGGCTTGAATAGCAGAAAAGCGCCTTTGCGGCCGTCTATTTTCTTTCGTTTTTTTTTGGGGGGGGGGGGGGGGTCCATACAAGGTCAGTTCCGCTTCTTCGCCTCTCGAAGAAAAACTGTAAACCCTATTATTTTTCGGGCATTTCTAGTCCCTAGCTGTCATCGAGCCCTAATATAACACCAATTTTACCTTTCTTTTTATTATTGAATAGCACGAATTTGTATTGAGTTGATTAAAAAAAAATTGTGTGGAGTCACTCTTCTTTATGCGATTTTATTTCGGGCATCGATTACTATTTGTGAATGCAGCCGGAACGGTCTGATTGGATGGTTGAAATTCAGAGTGGGATTTCGGTTACAAAACCATTGGATACTTTTAGAGTTGCTTACACGAGCTAGAAGAGCTGAAAACGCTTTTGCGGTGGTTAAATTTTCAAAATATTCTCGGGGGGCGGGGGCGGAGGGGGGGGGGGGGTGTAAGACCCCGAAACCCAGCGACGATTGATTGGTTGTTTGGAATTGGGGTCAGCCAGCAGGAAAACGTGTTTGCGGCAGTTAAATTTTCAAAATTTTCTCCCAACGATTGCGTCTTCGTGGACTGTAAACGATCGATTGAAATTTGAGTCAGTCACCTTAATTTGGCTACATTAGACCACTTTGAAGTTGCTTTGTTCACGGACTGAAATAGCAGGGAAACGTGTTTGCATCCACTTCTTCGCCTCTCGGGGGAGACTGGCGCCGCTCTCAGTAAACCCGAAATTTTATCGGGCATTTCGGATTCTGCCCCCCCCCCCCCTCACACTGTCATCGAGTCCGTACGTACGCCTATGAGCCTCGCTCCACTCTACGCCAATAAACGGGTTTACACGTTTCACGACCCCCAACACCCCTACATTATGTAAATGGACTGTTTTCATTAATAATGGATTGTTTTCATTAATAATGGACAGTTTGTTTTGGACAACAATCCACTCCTAATTATAAAGGATTACAAGAACAAAGGGTGACATCATAGCTATGGTTTAAATATACAATAATGTCCTTTCGGCCGAGTTGTCTTAATTTCGTGGTGTTATCGAGTATAAAAACTAATTTTCCTTTATCGGTTTCAAATTCCTTGATTTTTTTTTTCAATTTCAAAATATCTTAAATAATTGATCTGGGGCGGTATTTATATGCATGTCTAATTATCTCTGGATGGGTATCAAAATGTAGAAAGATTTTTGCATCTCCAATTTTTTTAAGTGTTCTCATTCCGAATCAATTTCCTTTAATTTTCATCTTTCCGAAAAGAAATTGATTTGGAGAGCAAATTTGATTCCCGTTTTAATTATGAATGTATTACGTCGACTAACTTTACATTGTTGAAAACTTGTTAACATTGAAATGAACTTTCAATTTGTGGGCCATTTCATAAGTGGTTAAATATTAGCCACGCAATCCATATTTCCAGTAGGATGATGTCACGATAGAAAATTATCGTTTCCTTTTTTTGCGACCTTCGAGTCGTATTATCAAATAATAAAGATTTAATTTCTGGTGTTATTTCCGTCTTCATTGGGGGCTATAATTAAGTCATTGTGGCTTTTATCCAGTTCCTGAAGCATAAGCCCCCAAGGTTGTTTATACGCCATATATTATACATAAAGTGGATACTATACATTCGGTAAAGACAAAGGCGTTGTATAGCTGAGGCGCTGGAGGCGCCAGCCTCTTCGCGAAAACATCAAAGAAGTTGAACAAATAAAACGGGAGAAAAATGCTAAAACCGATGAGAAAAATGAAATGTGCCCTAGTTAGAGAGGGCCCTAAAGGCAGACAAAAGGGCCCCTCTGACCAATGGAAAGCCACCCCACCCCCCACCCCCCGAGCTGGAACCTGTTTAGGGAAATTCATATTTCGAATTCAGATATTTTTTTTCCTTTTAAAGTTCATTTCGGTACCCTTTTCTTGGAAATGGCCTATTCTGTTAAATATGAAAACAATAGAAGGTCTGGTCTAAGGACACGGCTGGACCATGGTTCTGAATCCGAGTATAGGTTGTCTATAGATGGAAAACTTAGTTTCGCAACCGTCGCAGTTACGCACTAGTTTTCAGAAGTATTTAATGACTTTGTTATTGAAATGAATAGTTATGGATTTTGCCGAAAATCATTAATTGGAGATGGAAGGACTAGAAAATATGTACAACAAAAAACGTTACGTACGCATTTCGTCTAAATTCAATGTAGCAAGACATAAACACGACCATCATTCTTAATCGACGACAACATAATTTAATTTCAACGAGCTCAATACTATCCATTATACTATTGTAGACTTCACATACATCTTAGCCCAAAAATATATATAATACTCGTGAAAATGTCGATGATGTACGTGGGGAAAGATTGGATAGATTTAACTGAAAGAATAAACATGGAACTCTATGTTCTCAACAAGTGTAACACGCGAAATGCTAAATAAAGATGGTTTGTTTGTGTTTTACCCAGAAATCATGCACTGATCGCCTCCACGGTTTAAAGAGAGGTTTCTACTTGCACTCGGGTAGTTCCGGACGGTCATTGGCAGACATCCTTGAACGTCCAAATCTGATTATGAGGAAAACATTAATGCCACTTTGTAATTTGAGGATGAATAATAAAGATTGAAATCTTATCAAAATTTAGTCAAGGGAAAGGTATTTCGTGACCTAGACCACGACGTCAAAAAATGAAATCGGTAAAAGGAAATGTGTGTTGAATTCATGTTGACACTGTCTCCACGCGAATATGTGATTCGCCATTTTCGACAGACTATAAAATGGATTAGGCTACAGATAAAGCCATGATAATTAAATCCAAATGGCGTTCTTTCCCTTCATTGAAAATTAGACATATTTAAAGCGAACGCTAAAACAGAGAAGAAATAGACTTTTTGCCTATCATACCAGTACGTGGATTCAAAGATACTTTCCCATGACAGTATTCATAGAGCACTGATCTCCAAATGGAATTAGTATTAAAATTTTGGTATATATGTAAATTAAAGACACGCAGTCTTATTGGATTCCCTTATAACACACACGGGGTGGACACGGGACAAAATAGAAAAGGGTATCCCAAGCCGGCAGGATATCGGCGTGTTGTTTACTCGACTGATGTCACGCGCACAGGGAGCGCTTGTTATGTGTTGATCATTACAGAGTGGCTTGCGATTGTGAGATCAAATTATAAGGAATTTGAGAGACTTACAAACAGACAGAGGATAATCCCATAATTTACTTAGGCTACGATATTTTTTTGGAAAATGGACAGCAATTAAAGACAAATAAAAGCTAAAAATGGATATTCCCTCAGTTTGTCTAGCTTCGACGACAGACAAGGATACTTAAATAGATATTTCCAACTTAGGATAAGTCCTTGCCATTAAAATATTTTGAGAGAGATTTGAAGCAAATTTTAGACAGATAAATTATGAATATGCTTTAGTCCAATTTATTCTAGTTTGTATATGGGAAGGCATCTTTAACTTCAATACGAAGAAAACATTTACACGATCATTCTTCTGTAAGGTTGTATCAAATACCTAATGACGAATTGGGTAATCTCTGTCGTTTTTTCTTTATTAAGGAATAACTATTTTTAACGAACCAGATACTGTTTAGTTCATTTCCGTTTGTGGTATTGGCTTTGCAACTACACAACGCACTGCATGATCTATTATTTAATGCAATCGACGACAAAACTGATTGCATTATCGTTATACATGTAGAAAAAAGAGCCCCCCGCCCCAACGTCACGCCCCCGCCCCCTCCCCGGCCCCTGCTCTTTTTGCCGCGATAATTTTCGGACATTATTGCATCACCAATATATCACCTATTTAGCTGATAATATGTTGCCAGATATTGCAGCAATGTGTAACGGTGCAGTTGACAATCGAAACAGCGGCGGGCGTAATGGGATGTCAATATCAAAATAACGTCATCTCGAAACATGCCAACATGTTTTTGACCCTTATTGCGAAGGAAGTCAATGGTTAAACCAGCGATATGTCCGTATGACAGAGGCTTATAAATTAACGCCTGGACAATATTGAGGTAACTTTAACAACTCTTTCGTATTTTATTTTAAAGGTTGGTATATACACATAACGCGCAATACAGTACCGATTATATCCAGGGCCCTGTTTCACGAAATTTTAACTTAAGATAAAATCCAATTTTAGTAGATACTTCAATTTTGATTGGCTATAGCACTAAAATCAATCTAATATTATCCAATCAAATTACTAAAATTGGGATCTTATCTTAGTTAAAATTTCGTGAAATGGGCCCCAGGATATATTATTTACTTTCAAATACTGCAGGCGTAAGTAGTGTTATGTGTTTAAAGAACAATTCCCTCGCTGATAACTTTGTTGTATGCTGCAAGTGCTGGCTGAAAAATTCTAAGCATATCGTTGAAAGACCTGTACAAAGTCGTCCACAGAAGACATGACGTCATCATTACTAGAAAAATGGAGACATGCTACTTCCTTTTTGTATCTTGAGAAGCTGTTCCTTTTTCATTTTGACAACATTGTGGCAGGCTGTATCAGGATCTGTTTCAAATCGGCGGAGATTGTCACGGGACGTCAGGAATCAGAGCTTTGGCACTCATCATTCAGAAATTTTTGCCATGTCATTCCTAGCTCGTAGGCAATAATTTGCTCAATCCTCTCATAAGATGCCCACGGCACTGGCAATATGTCACAATTTCGTGCACCCGGTTTTGTTGATGGCCTCCCAGGACGCGGGTCATCGTCAAGAATCTCTATGCCACGCTTAAATTCCGCAGCCGGCAAATATCTGTGTTGGAGTTCGTCCTTTCAGTTGCAGGTACTTGATAACTTCCTATAGCCAGTTGTGTCCATTTCTGATGATTTCTAGGGTACGAAAAATAATAATAACCACTACAGTCGCAGTTCTTAAGTCTTTGATTCATTCAATGATTGCACTTGTTGGTGGCAAAAGCTTGCTTTAACCCAACTGATCTATCCATTTCTTACCTAGAACATTTCAGCCTACTCTCGTAACATAGATATTAAAGAATTATGTCCTTTCGGGTAATAATAAATACGAGCACGCGTTATGTAGTGTGCTATGGGGACATGGGCGCTACGGTCTATTCTTATTTAGAATTCGAACAGTCAAGGGATCTTTCACGTACAGTTTTCGTCCAATCCTGACAACACTGATCATTGCCAACACTGGAACCGAACCTGGGGTATGCTGGTTCGCGGGCCTTCACCTTACACACTGAGCCTCCGAATTGCTCAAGTTAGATGTGAATTATAGGCTAATGGATGGCAAAGTTCGGAATCGAGGAAATTTCAAAATGGTGCCAAAAAAAACTCAAAGCATAGAATTTAATCCAACAAAAACTATATGTATTAGTGACACTAAAGATATAGATTATTATGATATGATATGATGACAGGCATTAATGGCAATAGTGTATTTATATATTATTATTATTATTAAACAATACGAGTCCCTTACACCATACACTCAACATTCCGTGTAACAGGCGGCACCATGGAATATTATACTTTTGGCTCCCTATATATGATAAAATTTAACATTTCAAAAATAAAACAATTCAACAATAGCGTAATTATAACGTTAATATATTCTAATTCCTCGCATACAATCACTAATTCCTTGTTTTGGGATATCACTGTCTTTTTACACCTTCTTTAATCAATTTCCGAGAATACTATCACATTATTGCGATTCATTCCGGGGTACAATCAACCCGGAGATCACCAATCCATTAATCGTTTAACTTATTTTTTTTTTTTTAAATAGAATTAATTACGTGCACCATTAAAGTTAATTGATACTTTATATATTGTAATTATTTTCATACCGTATATTTTTTAGTTTTATAAATATCTTTACACAGTTGTTAAGTATCAAAAGATTATAATATACTTTATTAATCAATTATTATATTCAATTACGCTTGGTATTTTATCGTGGAAGTTTCATCTCCCAGCGTTTCTGTTATGTAAAACATCACTTTCACTCTGTTGTTAAGCACAGTTGAAACACGACCAAGAAGTATGTCACCTCGTGAAACTAGGACTATGTGATCGCGTCAACACCACTAGTCCCGTATTTGAGGTCCCATTTGTCCAGGGTTCATGCTGGCGATCGTTTGTGGATAATAATGTTTTCACAGCGTGTTTATCAGCAGATTTCATATAACAAACGTCCTGAACATTGCCCGACATTTTCCATCGTTTGGCGCCTGGTCGGTATACTAACTTTTTTTTGAAACACGGAAACATTTTATATATGATGGACCTCACATCAGCCTGAAATAAAAAAATAGAAACATTATTATTCTTGACATGTACGTATTACTTCTGGGTAGTCACGGGGAAGGAACGCTGTCTAATCGTCGCCCGCATACCCGTCTTCATAAGCCCGGTTGGTTCAGGAACGTGGGATATTAAACCCCATTTCATTTCATTTCAGGTAACAATACTTGAATCACATTGGTTATTACCACTGAGGAGCCTCGGTGGTTCAGAAAGTATGGCGCCTGCTAACTAGGGTGTCCGGGTTGGTTCCCGCTAGATTTTCTGAAGGATGGAAGGAGAGCATGGCAAGGCAAATGCGTCTAGTCGTTCGTAAACCGCGTAGGTATTGGTGTGCACGTGAAAGAATCGTTGCTATTTGAAGTTCGACAAAGAGTAGGCCGTAGCGCCGCAGTTCGAGCAAATATTTCTCTTTAATACACTGCATGTCTTCTGTCCATCTTCATTATTATCCCGATTGATGCAGAAAAGTAGGCTATTACACCCCATTTCGTATTCTTGTTGCGAACTCAGTATTTGTGTTCCGTGACAGGTGTTTAATATTGGGGAAATCTGATAAAATTTGAGGGCCGTGGTTCATCTACACATAGTTAATCGGGAAATTCTTACATCCAGACCGTTGCATATAGTAAGTAAGCATTTAAACTTCCTATATTAAAGTATACGCATGGTCTGGTACATCTATAACTGTGTACCTTAATAACTTTACGACAAAACAAATATCCCGAACCTCACCCCCACCCCTTAGTCAACAGCTACAATTGTATAACTAAATACCAACAGTTGGATAACAATCTCTTTCAATATTTCCGCTTCCGGTCTGGGTCAAATCAAATATCGAATTAGGTTAGGTCATAATTTCAATTCTGCCATCCTTACCATGGGTAGCTAGTAAGCTGTGAAATTTGCCAAGCTGGACAAATCCGTAAAGAAAATCGTATTGGGATTTTTAATATATACTTACTCTGAAACTTTCATTCATAAAGCCGTAAATTACTGGATTAACAAAACTATTGGACATGGCTAACCAATGGACGCCAAAATATATTCTTTCTTGTACATGGTAGGTGATTAAAGTGGGATTAAAGTCCAGTATTAAAATAAACGAATGTAAAGGTAACCAACATAATCCAAATAACATTACTATTGTCACCAACATCTTTACCACCTGCAAATACAAATATATTATAAAATTAATTTCAAATATATATTATTTGAATGTTCCTCAAATGAAATGAAATCGGGTTTTACGTCCCACTTTTCTACAAAGGGTGCCACGGTAGCTCGGTGAAGAAGACATTTACTCGCTATAAGCTGAGGGTCCCGTGTTTGATCACTGTGTTAACCGAGAAATTTCATCCGGGTTTTCCGACGTGATTCCACATTGACGTGCACGTAAAATAACTCTTGGCAATTTTAATTCGATATAAGAGTAGGGCATAGCGCCGCTAACTAGGCAGAATTATCCTCACGGCACACCTTATTACGTATGCCCGCCTTCGTTAGCAATATGACGTTAAACCTCGTTTTATTTTATTAAGCTCACGCCATCACACCATTCAAACCGTTTTACAGCAAAGATGCGAAAATCTTGACATAGATAATTGCAGAACCGCACAGATAGATCCGTGGCACTTGTGCATGTAATATTTTCATTCAGAAATATATGTTCACAGATGAATTCCAGAACTAAGTCAATGGCAACCCAATTTTCACCAGGATTTTGTTCTTATTTAAAAATCGTTTTTGATAGTTTAAACGTACAGTCAGTGATGGATTACACGCAATGATTGTGGTTATTTAAACAAGAAAATATTAGTCTCAAGTTCATCAATTTAACTCTTTTTTTAAAATCTAAGATGGATTTGAATTAAAGCAAACACTGCCGCGCTCAGACATGCAGACAATGAGAATCATAAGTCATCAATGGCGTAAATGTATAAAGATGTTTTTAAACATTAATACATTTCACATTAGACTGCAATAAAATATCGTTTCTCAATCCATCTCACATTAAATAGCAAAGACGGGACAAATAACGTATTTAAAATCTTATATATCTATGAAGTCTCAAGAAGAAGCGCGAGGGAGCAAGATGTCGCTAAACCTACGTGAACGTTTTCAACATTTCTCACTGGTAGACGACAATGATCTATTACATCTCATTCGACATCCATTACGTTTGTTAATTTGAAAGCACTAATAGAAATGGTTATTGATTGCCGGGTCATTTTGAATGTACAACACTACCCCAAAAAGAACAAAATTACAGAAAAACCTTCGATTTTTCGACTAGAAAAATATCTCCTCAGAATTAAAACTTTAATCAGGCGAGATGTATTAAATAATTTTTGAAAGTCATCTTAAAGTTAAAAAAGCGAAGGCTTAATCCCCACAAAGTAATAAATAAAAACTTTGATATAGGCTAACGTAAATATTCAATCACAAAAAATGTTTGTCTGTAATATTTACAGTAAATAGGTCATCACAGAAATTGATTTTATTGATAGACATAGTTTGTCTGTAAAATTTAAAACCGACCTCAACCTATATCTAGAGATGATGTATGATCAGACTGAAAATCTGGGGTATAACCCAGACAATAGCAATAATTTACAAAGCACGAATATATCACAAATACATAATACTCAGGGGTAGATAATTGTTTACTCATTTCCCCCGTTGTCTGCGTACCGATATATGAGTAGTTTCAAGTTGCAAGGACATAATCATAAACACTAATACCACATTGGCGAAAGGAGCTCATGAAGCACATAAAGTAAGATGAGAAGACCCCTCTCCCTTCCAGTAAACTATTTGATTGTTTATAATAAATCTAAAACTTCAATAGTCCGCCGCACAGCAAGTCTTTGGATGTTGAACAGTTGGACGCCAAACCCTTCTTCATTTCATTTCTGTTAAAACAATAAATTTAAACTAACACCCATCGTAACCACAACAACAAATGTCACAGACCTTTAATGGTTTTTCAAAATTAGAGATCGACACAGGCGGCACAAACATCCGTCGATGTTTTCATCTCGTGCCATATTGTTTAAATTGTTTTCGCGTCTTGCTTGTCTCTGCTTGGTATTTGGAAACCTGTACAGTTCATTTATTGGTTGTAAATTACCTGCATTTACACAAATACACCAGTTATCTCATTGTGGGTTGTCATCATATAGAAATTTAGATGTAAATCCAGACAATTATCTTAATTAATAGGACAAACAGATCAATTATTGTCAAGAAAATGTTTAGCTAGACAAAAGAAAAGAAACAACAAAATCACAAACTAACAAATAGTGTCTTGTACTAGAACGGGTAGCTTAGTCCTAGATTGAGGATTTCAGGTAACTTTTGTACGTATAATATTTTATGACACGACCTGTTTATTCAAACTACAACGTTAACTATTTCTAGTCATGGGGTCGATAAAAGTAAAAATATCGACACGAATTCACAATTTTTACATCGCCTTTATAGAATAATAAACGACCGTTTATGTATCTAGCAGACAGTTTACTATGTAGAAGTCATTGGTTAATTCTGACGACCTCATTTAAGACAAGGTCCATATTAGAGATTTTTTTTAAGTATGTAATCAGTATGAGACATGGTGGTTTTAGATACATAAAGACATGTCCATTTACATCCAACAGCTTACTTTTTACTAATAATAGACGAATTAATAACCCGACCACATCGATTTGCATTTGTTTTTGTTGTGTTCAATTTCCGATATTGGGCGTACTGTAATTATCACAGAGGGGGAGCATCTATATATCGCTTTACCGGAGTATATAGAGGTATATAGGAGGAAATCACTATTTCATAGGATATATTAATGCACGATTCTAAATACATCTCTGTCAGTTGAAAAACATATCCAAGTAAACATTGTTGTTCCCAACTTACATTTCGAGATATTTTTGAGAATCTACAAATTCTGATGTAGTGTCCATTATGTATCACGCTTGCAAAATATTGATATAATATAATACCGTGGAATAAAGCGGATCGAGCATATGACCTAATTATGCTCGGGGTATCCTAGACATAAATCAACAGCATAATACCATTGAATAAAGAAAGTGTCATTTAAAAATAAATGCCTCTTGACACTAACAATTCTGTGAACCTCTACTGGTAGCCTGACAAAATCTTTCTTACAGGCTTACGAATGATAGAAGGTCAGTCTCAGAGAGAGATATTTTTTTAGCTTATTCACATACAATGTATATTATTTTATAATAAAGGTTTCAAATTGAAATTACAAATCTTTTCAAACGTAAAATTACCTATTTTTGTCCCCATTAGCACGTATAACATAATCTATAGGTTCTCGTATTTCACGCCTCTGGAGATCCTCTTTACATTTATCCAATTCAATTCTGTATCATTCAATCCAATTATGACACAGTCAACTAAAACACCTTAACACCATAATCGGCCTGTTGATAGAACTATGCTATCTTCGACTGCCAGGAACATCTGTTATTTCTCAGATTAAACATTATTATATTATATCACCACAATTCAGTCAGCGATATTTTTTCTGAAATTTTGCCTCGTTTATTCATTTATATATTTTATTTTCTATGCCAACATGGAAGAACGTGTAAAAGATTCAATGTTCGTTTTTTAAAATATAAAGCGGGATTCGGCTTGCTCACTAATTTTATTTCGGATTTAGCGTCGACATCGGAAAATAAAATGAACTATATTTCAAAATTGACTTTAGGATAGCACATGTACTAAAATTACAAATGCAGTCAGATATCCAATTCATAAAACAATATATATTCCATTCTGTATTTTTTTAGCCAATTAAAAGAGTTCTAGTCATTCTAATAAAGTAAACAAAAAGATTTCAGCATTTGGTTCCGAATAAAACTTGTATGCCAGAATTGTCCTTTTTCACTGAAATCAGTTCTCAAACTTTAGATTATGTTTAAAAGGAGTTACTTTCAATTAAAAGTACATTATAAAAAAAACTAATCATTCGGACTATAACAGTTCGAAAGTAGATTAGATAAAATGAATAATTTGAAAATTTCATTCAAACAACTCTATTGCAAGCGAAGATATTAGCCTTTGAAGGTTTCACAAAACGCATGCAATAATTTCAACAACCGTACTGGTTGTTGGAGACTAAGACTCGCTCCTCCATTTTTAGAATAAATCAAAGTATGACTGAACGGTTGTAATCTATTAATATCGGAGAAATCTGGTGTCATCGATAGTTGATTATGGCCCGGACCAGTTAATTAATGTCTTATTAATAATTAAGAAAACATTCCAAGCCTCAAAAATGACCTGCAAAAGGCAAATTTAGCTCTTGCATAATGTGTAAGTCTGGCGATGATGAACAAAATAAAATGTGACCCATGAAATGTTTTCCATTCTTAATAACGACTGCTATAGCTCATGTCATATCTAGCATATAATCGTTATTTCATACACATAAATTCCACTGTGATTATTTCTATGCTCCAGATTAGTCATGGGAATTAAACGCTGTTCTTCTGAATGAAAGCTATAGATATTATTTTACGTATCTATAAAAGAAACGCATAAAAGACCGCCGACATTAATCGGAGTAGAAATCGCTCGCGTCTTAAGATTACAGGAGAACATTTTGACAAATTGTCATTAAAAGGGTCAATGTGTGTCAGTAGTAATTTTCTTGTTCATAATTCCTCCTATATACATAGAAGACTCCACACGCTACATTGACAATCGGTCGTTATTTAACAAATGTATTACTTTACTTAAACAGAAAGAAAGGCGAGTATAATTATAATGAATATTCCTAGCTCTACTGTAATCAGAAAATTATATTAACGGCCTTGGCAAGTAGTACGCTTAAGTGTAAGGTGTCTTGTAATGACGTTCAGGTTTTTTTGTTTTTTTTTGTTAGGGTGTCACGGTAGCTAAGTAGGTAAGACACAGGCTCGGCTGGCTCGGAGGTCGCACGTTCGATCCGAAGTTGTTTCCCCCATGTCAGTAGTACAGGAAGGAGGGTCTGACAAGAACAGGTGTCCAGTCGTTCGGATGGGACGCGCGGGTAAAGGGCCGCTTGGCAGCTGGGATTCAATATAAGAGTAGGCTGGGCAATTTTTCCCTCATAGCACACTGTATGGCGTATGCCCGTCTTCATTAGCCAAGTCGGAGCAGAACAGTAGGACGTTAAACCCCATGCATTCCATTTCTTACTTATTAGTTGCCGACCAAAGAACACGCCTATCATTTAAAGCTTCATCTTTGCTTTATTTACATTAAAAGAAAGAAAAGGATAACGCCCATCCCTTTGTAAACTACGTTAGAAGACGACGAACTGAACGCACCCAACTTCTTTTTATGCTATATTTTAAAAAGGTGCATTTTGGATGGTTTTCAGCACAATATACTTCAACTATTGCATATGTAATATGAATATACGGAAATGAAGAATGGTAAAAGATTTAATGCTGTGCAATATCTATTATCCAATACTGGGGTTTATTAATTCAATATGGCACAGTTCGGGTAATTAATATACATATGTAATATGAATATGCGGAAATGAAGAAGAATTTATTACGCTCACTATTCATATATAGAATTCTGGGCCATGTATTTGAACCCGGTATACGAGTCGATATTTAGCTTTTGTTTAAGCACCCGCGTATCGGAGGCCACTTTAACGTGTATTATTCGGGAAAATTTACGTCGCTACGATTCTTGAACGTATTGGGTTGTCTGTGAAAAATCCATGTTTTGGTTTAATGCTGTGCACTGCCTATTATCTAATACTGGGGTTTATTAATTGATTATGACCAAGTTCATGGTCATATATCTGATGATTGTCACCAAGATTGCACAACAAAAACAATCAATAGATCACAACAATCGCCAAAATGACCTTTTAACACTAGTCTGTGATATCAATACCCAAAGCTTCAAATAGTTTAATACAAATCAAAGAGGAAATACGACTGTAAATATCCAATAAATGCTTCACTGATGTTATCAAGAAACTTATTTAAAAACTCTGAATGACTGACATGTTTTTATTAAAAATTGAGCCAAAAATATTATTGTTTAACTTGCCACGTTCCAACATATTAAATCAACCGTCTAACCATATAAGAGGTTTTATCACTCGGCAATCTTTGGACTCAACGCCAACGACGTTAAAACAGAAGTGTGTAGAAGTGGTTGAGATTTTTCGGATAGAAAACAGACCTAGGCGATATATCCATCTTGAAAGATAGAAATCTCTAGTGTAACATTTGTTAATGTATGCGTTCTGTCAATGGTCCAATGATAAAAATGATATATAAAGAGTAAAACTGGAATAAACTCTGATAATTAACCAACAAATGTTAACAAAGGATATACTATTTCTCATTGGTTGGTTAAGGCAAATTAGAAGAAATTATCTACCCGTACATCAGTTACTATTTTGACTTAAAAATGAAGGGTCTAGTGCACAAGCGATCAAATTACAAAAGTCCCATTTTTAGAACACTGATCTCAAAGTTTAAACCATGTGCATTTCACACCACCATTGGTAACCAATTCAAATTATTACTGACTATAGACGTTGGGGGCTATCTCTGTTCATGTGCCCACTTCAATATGACTTTCATGAAAAAGTTTCAGACTTTTTAATTTGAGATATATCAATTGAACACAAGCAAATTATCCAAATTAAAAACTGCTGTTATATCATTTGCCACAAATCAATTTTAGTATGTACTTGTCACTGTATTTAGTCAAACAAAGGTTCATTGCTGCTTGTTTCACCAGAGATAATGAAAAGATGACGTTTTCATGTCTCAAATCAAGCAGAGTTTCTTTGGAGTAGTGCAGATAATATACACGTACCTGAGTAGATGAGTAAACTAATAATGTTTATATTGGTGTCAAGGAATCATATTGCTATTTTGAACTCAAATTAATGTATGACCAGAGGGGGTAGATTACTGTATATTACATGTATATAGCCACATTTTCATCTGGGCGTATTATGTACTTGCCCCTGTCCGTCCGTCAGTGTGTCCGTTCAAATTTTATTTTTGGACCCTCTGCAGGTCACACTTTTTATCTGCGTTTCACGAACCATTAAAAAATATGGCTTATATCCAAAAGATTGCGGCTTCGCCATGGGCTTGTATCGTATTGTAACTTCGTGAATTATGGCCCCCTCATTGTACAAAAGAAATCACGGTTTGTATCTGATTTTGCTGAAATAACTGTAAATGTATGTTATGACTCAAAGACCACTATTCTGCTCGATATTGCCATTATTAACACCGAGAAGACAGTTGTCTCAAATACAGATAGATCACATACCACAATCAACTTCGAAGAAACGAAGAAATTTCCAAATACATTATGAATCAAAGAATATGGCCAAATAAATATTTTAAAATATGACAATTAGTAGTTAGAAGTCTTGTGCTCTAGACCCTCCAAATGTACCATGGCAAATATGATTCATAATCACCCAACAACACATTCTACAGTAGATATCACTCGTGTGATCACTTTCATATTCTACTAAGCGATATCCCCTAGGAGATATCGCTTTACATGAATTGATTGGTCAAAATTAAAGAGGATGTGAAGGGTGGGTGATAAATAAAAGCTTATATTCGTCTTTTCTCATATCGAAGAATATCAAATTTCCACAAAGCCTGGTTCTTTTTACATTATCAGCTTGTGATGATATTTTTTCATATCACTCAGAGTAGAATCTCTATCTATAGTTCATTGCAGCTAACCATGTTTTGTTATTTTTTTGTATTTCCATTCAGACACACGACTTAAAGCCCCAGACATAATTTAGAGATTTGGAGGATTTGTTTGCCATAAAGATGATCAAAATATATTCGATAGATTGTAATTTTATTCATCGACAAGTCAGTGTTTTGATACTTGAATGAGATACAGGCGTGTATTGAGAAAAGTCAGACAAAATATGACCTTGAAAAATATCTATTCGAATATCTATTTTAACAGAAGAGAATCTAAAATCAAAAGTTATATTTTCTTTCTTGTGTCCAGTCATCATTCATTCAGATGTTTGTTGATTCTACTACTATGTTTTCGCTTTAAACAGGTCGCGGCGATTGTTGTTAAGGAAGAGACGCTGGTCTCAAAATCAGAATTTTGCGGCCTAGGCCAAGGAATATCTTTATAATTTTTCGAATGTGGTTGTTAAGGACCATGCTTTTAAGCCATCTAGGAAATTGTATTTCAGACAAAATATAAGTGCTATTTCTTTAAACTTTGTATGATTAAACAAACTCTTCTTTCAGTGACCCAGTGAAACAGACACTTCTCCACTTACAGCAGGCATGTATATGAAATTAGCCTTTGGAACAAAGATTCTGAAGTGAGGGAATATCTTGATTTTCGTTTCATTCGGAACCCAAAGATGTACGTCTTTAATGCTTTATGGTTAAAATGGCTTCACTGGAGTGTATGAATAATACCAATTATTACTAACTATTGATTCGGGGCGTAATGTGGGTAATAAAATTAGATTCATTTTGTACTCGAGTCATAAAAAATACTCCATTATAAGAATTGGTTATATTTAACAACTTTATCACCATAGCGTAAAACTGTTGCTGAACTATTCTGCCAGGCACATTCAATTTTTAAATTACGACGCTTTGTTAAAATGACTTGAAATATATATTAACCTTCTTTCAATATATGTTCCTGGTTTGTTCTATTATTCTATTGTGGCAGTGACAATGTTTAATCTTTACCACTCAAAAAAATATAAATTATTTAGGAACGAACGCAGAAAAGAAAATGGAATTTAACCTACGGCCCAAACTTTACACTGATAACTTTTGGGACTAACAACTGTTCATGTTTCAAATTTTTACGTTTGAGCCTTCTCTCCGTTGATTTTCAAATGCTAATAGATCCTTTAAGTCATTTGCTAATATGTACACGAGAACATGATTTTTCATATTACCCGAACGACTGGAGACAGGCGCCTGCCCTCATCATGTGAACCTAGCTGGAAATTCCCGAAGGTTCGCCTTTGTCAACATCTTCAAGTAATCTAGGATGCTCTAATCGTCTGGCAAGTACCTTATTGGACTATATAAGCGGGTAGCCGCTAGGTTTACTTTATTTCTTCATATATATAATACACCCCACCCCGACCGCTAAAATAAAAACATAGTAAACCTATTCGTTATTTACATGATAGAATACATAATGTAGAGTGGTTTCCGGTTGGCAGAGGGTCTCCATTGCAGGTAATTCTAATTATTCTACGATAAAGAATTAATACAGTATTATATTGTTTAAACTGTCAAATGTATTTCGGTAGCTGAAATTCATGATCGTGACATAATGATTGATACCTTATCTTGATGGACGAGTCTAGAAATCCATTAATTTGTGCGATAATTTTTAGGCCTATTACCTATGCTACAATGGAGAAAGGAGGACAAGAAATGGGCTTTAACGTCCACTAGACACAAACTATTTCATTTCGGGACTAACATAAATGGTTCAATTTTATGTCAATAGTTCTCTTTAGCAGTGGGAGGAAACTGGGGGACCCGGAGAAAACCCACGAGATTGGGCAAGCGACTCTACTCCTTGTCACGTACAACCGGCGAATCAATGACAGACCTTATAATACAACGCGCTAACCATTCGGCCATCTCCACCCCACCCCATCCTAAAAAGGTATATATATAAAATGAATATTACTAACTCAATATATTATCAGATGTTTCAGAAAGAACAAGCATACACTACCCTGCACATGTCTCATCCCAATTTGGAGAAATTGTTATCATCGATAGTTTCTTTAATCTCCAAAAAGTCAAGGTAGATGGACCCAAACGCATCTAATTTCTAAATCGACATTTATCCTCGTGACTTTGTTACTGTCAAGTTTAGCAGAGCGACGTACAACCTATGTTGAACTTTAATGATTTTTTGAGGAATTCCTTCAATTTTTTTATACTTTTATAAAGACACCCGTGAACAGCGGATCGCTAATAAGTGCCCACTATTGCCGAAACCGCCTCTGTTCTAAAGATCCATATACCGTCCGATATACACTTTGTTCCGACTTCAGAAAAAGATCATTAGGGAAGTCTAACGCTTAGAAAATAAACTAGATCCCGCCTTCGTTCATCTTTATCTTATTATCACACTTAGATGCAATAGATATTATCAACATATGTTGTTTTATCTATTTAGAAGCGATATAATTTATCGATACTATTTTAATCAAAGAAGACACACTTATTTCTCCTTTAAAAGTTTATTAATTCGACGAATGACCTAGCATTTCGAACCTTCATGCACAAGAAGACTGAGAACCCCCGAAAACGCTTCTCTAATGATAAACAAGGGAAATTTGATTTTGGGTTTACGTGCTCAAGACTATTTAAAATTCAGACAGCTATAATCGATCTAAATGCCTTGAACAACGATTTTCTATTGTTAAATTTCTTAATCTAATTCTATAGACTGTAAGAAAGTGCGATTCTCCTTAGCACTGTTAGGGAAGAAGGTGGCTTGGTGGCCCGCATCTTGACTTGACGCAGCGTAATTAATCATAAACCATTGATTCTATATCAACACAATATTGGTAATAAAATTCTCGCTAATATGGATCAGACTTAATAGGAACGTATAATCTATTCTTATCACGCATTCCATACCCCAGAATGCAAACGATGAGCCAATATGGAGTGTGGAGTAAGGGTGCTCCCAAGAGAATGTCGGGCTGTTATTACTTTGTGTGAGTAGTTTTATGGCCAGAGATGGACATATGGTATGACCGATCTACTACTGGTTACTCCACAGATCGAAGACATTTCGTCTTTAATGGTAAAGGATTTCAGATACGGTAGTCACCATGAAATTGTTCCAAATCGTAGAGGTTTAGTTCTTTATTCTTATATCCTTTCCGAAACACCGATTATGTATTTCTAAATTTGATTGTTCCTCCAATTGGCAAGTCCACTTACTAACTTTCTCTTAAATTACCCATGTAATTTTGTTTCAGATAAACGGTTAATACTGGTTTTATTTTGTATTACAGTCCAAGAATATTGCGTTACTACTAACATACATTACAATAAACTAAAAGAAGAAAATGTCACATTACTTTGACAAACCATGACCCAATTCGCCATAAAATTTCCCTATACCTTGTTTGGAAATAAACACAAAATCTCCCAATTACCTTTTGTTAAATTGACCCAATTCCACAAAGGAGGAAATATACTACACGTATTAACTTTTATAAAAGGAAAATTCAAAGATTGTAATAGTTACCAGTGAACCAGATCACAGATTTTCGTGATAGCCATTTAATTTGAGTGCACACCGTTCAATAGGAATACGATATCAAAGATTTGACAATTGCATATTAAATCTCAAAAGACTTTGATGGTTGGCATTGATTTCCGTAAAATGTAGCGTTGCAAACCACATGGTTTACCCTTCTGGTGTTCAAATGAAAGATTTAACTTAATAATTTCCTGATTATCCCCTTTATTTTTTCCACATCAATAAATTTGCCGCAAATTACTCTACAGTTATTCATAATTGATGGAACTACTAAATGCTCTAGATAAAAATAAATCGACTGAAATTATAACTTCTAAAATTGTAATTCCCAGAGGGGACGAAATTATCTGCATTTTATGCTTTTGAAATTAGAATTATATCCAATGTCCATCTTATAAAATTACGAATAATAATTGAATTTGTGCTAAAACCCTCACATAGTTTGGTATTTAAGTTGAAAAACGGATGAATTTTAACCCAACGGTTTTTAGGATCATGTTTCTAAACAATACAGTTAATTAGTCAGAGTCCTGGCACTTACGTGACCGTGCAATATAACCTTTCATTTTTTATATCATACACTTAAAGTGGAGCGATCTCTAGCAAAATGTAAACATTTGATAAGTGGTATAAATCTTCTAGAATATACACGGTCCTCTGGCGCTGCTAACTTTTGAGACGAGAGAGAGAGAGAGAGAGAGAGAGAGAGCGAATGAGAGATGACCTTTAGCTGTGGGAAAGATTGGGAGGGGGGGCCTTACAACGTTGGACAGGCAAATTTGACGCCATAATGAAGTCTTCGTCATTTTCTATTTGTTCAACGCTATCATTACCTTTGGTGATACCGGAGAAAGGAATGGTCAACAAAGTTACTTGCAATTGTATGTTGAAATTCGCAGGCTTCTTTTTAAATATTAAACGTTTCATTTCCCTCGTTTCAATATTTCATGGGAATGTCAATGTGCAATAAATCATTATCTCTATACGAGATTTAATCCCAAGTGATGTGGATTTTCTTATGTTTTCAATTATCGATTAAGGCGAGCGCATTATTCCGATTTTAACGTCTGTCAAATTAAACAGGTTTTATTCGTTATAATATGTAGTAGGGAGATTCTCTTGGGCTTTACCAAACAGACAACACGTCTATCGTTCGGTTTCTGATGATAAGCAGAATGCAATTAAAATACATTTAATCCAATATAAGTTGTTGAAAAAGTAACGAATTAACACTTGGGTATTTGTATAGTCTGTATTATTGCGAAAATGGCGGTTGCCAGTGTAAGCATTAGGTCTGGAGACTATTTAGTAACTATACTAATATTGTACCGGAAGTTTATTTTGCCACAAACCAAAGATACGCCCATAGCAGCTAAGTGGTCCAAGCAGTCCATAATCAAAACATGTAGGTAAATAAATGGGAAAATAGTGTAAAATTATGTAACATTTGAACAATGCATATACACTGCAGACAGATTGGACATGAAATGGGGTTTAACGCCCTATATGCTGTTATGTCCCGACTAGGCTAATGAAAACGTGTATACGCCATACAGTGTGCTATAACCGAACAGCGGTGCTATGGCCTACTTTTATATTGAATTCCTACTGTCATGGGTTCTTTTACGTGTACGCCAATGTATACACGGGTCCCACCCGAAAGACTATACGTTGTCCAGTGTATACACGGGTCATTTGGTTTTCGTCCCACCCGTTGTCCATTCACAAGCCCGCATAGACATGACAAAATTCTACAAGTTGAACTATGGGCAATTATACCGTTCTTCGAGTAATTCATTGAAAAACTATTAATAGTAATAAGTACAGGAAGACTGCACAACACACAAACAAAACCAACAAGACAAACCTGCGGACAATACAAACTAAACGGTCATTTCAAGAACTAAAACAACTTATATCAAATTAAGTAAATGGATCCGAGAGATACGAGACATATATATTTATTAGAGATAGATGTGATGAAGATAACGAGATCTTGTTATAAATTATGTTCTGTTTCTATATGTGATCTATGCAGTTGTAAAAGAAAACAATACATGCATATATCACACATAGATAAATATCAAACACGCGATGGCGTGGTCTGCGCGTAATCTCTCTATTTATTTATATACATAAATATTACTACACAAGTTCTGAAATAGCTAAAGTATATTAATCATAAATAATAAAGCACTCCATAAAAACCAAAAGAAATAAAATATTCATATCATTCTTAAAATAGAACTATAACGAGTCTATAGTCTAATAATTATGGCGCCAACGTTTGCTAGTGATGATATACCGTGATTCATGAGTATAGATACAAGACCGGTCATAAGATAATCCCGCTTAACATTTACCGAGGAACCAAAACTATCTAGTAAACTGTTTGTCCAGTGCAAATCATTAAGGCGATTATGATATGTACGTGTATAGCAAAAATGGAACAAAGTCTAGCTCTCAACACTTCACAAAGGTCACTCTGAGATCGTAATATTACATTTTGTCTATAATAACATGTAGGTGTATTAGAAAGGTGGCGTCATTTGGTCTTTCACGTACACTCCTTTGTACATTAATATCGGTGTTTGATTCATTACCGGAGCCGTTTCCCCGTACATGGACCACGTACAGATTGAAAGTGGGTTCAGAGTAAATAGCGAAACTGTGCATTTGACACTTTTCTGTCTGAGACTACCACATCATACTTTCTATCATATAGTTTGGTGTACAATCCTAGGCTGGGTATCTTATTTTTTACGCAGAACCAAAAACGGATCTAAATCAGGCATACAGTAAACATACATAATGGTATAAAATACACTTTGTAAGTAAAACAGTAAGCGTACATAATACGTAAACTCTAGTCGTTTTTAGTTTCAGACATGTATATTCAACAGTAAATCAAAACCTATTCAGTTCTAGCAATGGTAAATTTAAAGTCTGTTCTATAATAGAAATATGGAATTCCAGACCGTTTCAATTGCAGAAATGTAAATTCAAACGATAGTAAACGTGATAAAAATGAAATAAAGAGAAATATATAGAATGTTTAAAAAGAAAGTAAGTTTTATATATTTTATGATATAATAGTGCTAAAGTTTCATTATTCAGACAATAGTAATACCTACTCATTGATGACTGATGAGGGGGTTGCGACCACCATTATGATTCCATTGCTGTCTGGTGGGTTATTATAGTCAAATTTAAGTATACACGACATCATTTGTTATATAAAGGAGCTAAACCCATTCATCATCTAAGGGTTGATCTGAAGCGATTATGGAACTCTATGTGCTTACAAACTTTAGTTTCAAATTTATTTTCGATCATTTATAGTTTAGCCATTGAAAATAAATTCGATTATATCTCAACATAGGCGTAATATTTTGAACGCAGCGTGACTGTCATCCCAGAAAAGACAAACATGGGAGGGGGGAATTCTGGACAAAAATTGAATTACTTTTACATGCACACCATCGTGTACACAGAACCTCAGTTTTTCCTCTCATCCAAACGACTAAGTATTGTTCTTACGAGGCCAGAAAATCCCGATAAACATCGACCACGCCGGGACCTCTAATTAGCGAGTTACCGTCTTATCCACTGAGCCACTGCGGCTCCCACCATTTTACTGTTCTGTCCCAACTGGGGTAATGAATGCGGGCGCACGCCAAACAGTGTGCCATGATGAAAATTTTGCCCGGACAACGGCGCTACGGCCTACTTTTATATCGAATCAAAACTACCAAGAATCATTTACGTGCACACCAATGTGTACATGGCACACCTTTGTATGAGAAGGAAACGAATGCTGATATGTTAAATAGTCCTATTTGAATATTCTCAGATAAACCGAAGAATTTTAACAGGTTAATTATACAATCTATTTTTTTTTGATGTTATACAAAAACACCCAACAAACTAATACAACATTTGTTCAAGATGTGTCAAAGATTCTCAACAAAGCTTTCAGTTGTCAGTCTCGCAAAAACAGTTATCTTTAGATAATGTAAAACATCACTACAGTTGGTTAGTGAAGGCGAACTGGAATCGCGTTCTTAGTTCTTCACAAGAAAAACGATAAAAACAATTAAAAACATTTTATGATTTTCAACACATCGTACAAAACCACTTTAAACAACCCCATTTACATTAAATAGTCATAAATCAGAGTAAGACGTTATTCATGATTTAGTAAATTTGTTTTCTGAATTAAAAAACAACAAGGTCCACACTGGTTTTAACTCAAACGTTATAATGATTCGCTTTACATGAACATCTGTAAAACTCAACAGAAACTGTACAAGGAAAAGTAAAACTATAATGACTAGTTTTAAGCTGTTAAAAGGAGAATCAGATCTAATTAAATGGCTTGAAATCCTTAACATACAAACAGAAATAGTAAACTAATTACACAGAGCACAGCTAAAAAAGTATCTTTCAGAATAAAGTAAAAATAAACCCTGGAAAACTTCAGAAAGACTTGATGGACTTGTCAAAGATTAAGATGTATGCTTGTCATTTGTCTTAATTAATTGGATTCGAAACTTTGTGATTACCCTTTTTTTAAAACATTCAATGCAAGCTTTTTTTAATTTTTTTTCATCCGATTTAAATGTTAATTAAGACAGGTATTACATGGAAATGTCTTTCGTATTTCTAAGATGGATAACGTTTGTTGTTTCTTGGAGTTTTTAAACAGCTTCTATATGAATATGGACAGGCCAATACCAGTAGTTTCGTTAGTTTGCTTTTCATGAAAGCGGAAGTGTGATGTTTTTATTAAACCGTACTTTAAATACAGTGTCTATGGCTTAAAAACGTTATTTCAATGAAGAAAGAATGGGCAATTAGAAATTTTATCGATATTTTTGTTTTTGATGGGAACAGGGTGGGCGAGTGGTATGGCACTGCATTTTTGAGTTTGGCCCGAGAAGAACCTGGCGGCGACATGGCGGACAGGGAAAGTGTCTCTAATCGTTCGAATAGGAAGACAATTCCAGACACCCCCGTGTTTTATTGACGTTCAGATTAAATATCATCTTTTAGAACACGCTGGCTTCATCAACGGGTGCAAAAATTTAAACTACGACAGATTGACATGCCACATAGCAAATCTTAAATATAATGAAAAAACGAAATTTTATTTTTGACCCAGCAGATTTTTTTTTTAAATTATTACTTAGAATGATTAATCCCCAAAATGGCACTCAATAATTATTTACTCTTCAGATATACAATCTATAATATCAAAAATGAAGTATATTATGTGTCTAGACAATAATCAACTCGGACGAAAACTCATCAGCAATTGATATTGTTTTACCCATTGTTATGCCAACATAAATTTCCCATAAAATATATATCGTTAGGTACAGAAAAGATAAAACCGTGGATGGATGGGTGGGTTTAAAGCTACTGTAAACATGGTTTGGACATTTATTTAGTTTTATCAAGACGTCATATATATATAAATAAAAACAGTATAATCATTATTTTCAAAACCAATGTTTATCGTAAAAAGATACACAACGACAGTCGTGAGTACCTTATCATCCATTCCAAATCCATAATGTTGAATGAACGAGAGCTGGCGTTACTGGAAATCGTGTGAGTAATACGCAAGATCTATGATATCAACGACACATTCAGGGCCAACACTGTGTAATAGTTATCTTATTATTTAATTTATTGCGGGAATTTTATATAAAGTCTATAATATAACCATATCTATTATAAATAAACAAGCTACGGTTTTAGGCCATCGCCCTAGTGAAGTTTTTTTTTATGACCCTTATAATGCCTAAGCAGGAAAAAGCCCATTACCGGACTCAGTCAGGACACACACGTAATGGTTGTCCGTCAAGCATTCGGCAAAAGAACAACTACTTAACATTCTAGCCCAATTAAAAGCGGGATTATTGTGTCTCGAAATGTCTGGCGACAGACAGACAGACCAATAGACTGCCAGACAGATAGACCGATAGACTGCCAGACAGTTAGACTGAGGTCAATATAATGCAAACCGCAAATGCCCAGAGAATTCGCTCACATCCCTTTCAGCTAACAACAGATTTATTCATAAGTGCTACTAAACCAATAATTTTGAAAACAATGGTGTGAAGGTGTTTATCTTTTATCTGTTGTTTCTCCCTTTAAATTTGATCTCCTTAATATTCTAGTTAGTTTACACAGGTTATGAACAAACTGACAATTGCACAATTTTATCATCAAAATACACATAAGTTTTCCCCAGGGAAATCGTCTTTTATTATATTTGTTCGCATACCTACAGAATTTTGATAATAAACACGAACTAAATTCCACGCGCGCAATCTTGTTAATCAATCCGAAGTCTAGAGGTGAACATTCGAATGACTGCAATTTAGAATGTTTTATGGGTTACAAGAACAGATATAAGAGCTGTGAAACTTCGTGATCCCAGGGAAGATAAGTTTTAAAGTATTGTTAACTTGATAATAATCTGATGGATCTATATCAGATAAATATTGGCATGAATCCTTTAAACCATTCTCATTTATTTGATTAAGAACATTGTGAGAAGTATAGCGAGTGTTAGTAATCAGCGTAGTCGAATCATAGTTGTCTTCTCTTGTCTCTAGGGACATTTCTTAACGTCTGTAAGCAGGCCAATTAGACATCCATTACGTTAGCCAATTGTATGATTTGGCATACGAACAATTAGTTTTGACAATAAATATAGATCTATTCTATTGACCGATATTAGGGGTCTCTCTGAATCATTATAATCTCATAGTCATCGCTCTTAGATTTTTTTTTATGGAAGCAAATTTCAACAGTAAAATCAATTGTCTTATTATAAGAACTAAACACAATACATCATCAGTCATTGTAGATGTTTGGCTAATGTCCGCTAATGACCCACTAGCACAGAAATAGTAATCATGTTCCGGGATTCCGAAAATATATTGTCATATACAACCTAAACAAATTAATCAAAATCAAAGTCTGAGAATAGAAAGTGGTTCAAGGTTTTCTAAGACAAGCTGTCAAGTAACAAGGCATACGCCCTCTATCCATTCGTTCGATTCGTATATAAAGTCTGTCAGGATTTGAATGCTAAAGGGAATAAGAGCTATGCTATAACACAAGTCTACTTGAATATTCCTAGACTAGCCCACATTTGCTTAATTAGAAATATTTCTTAATATCGTTTCGTTTCTAACATCTTTCATATTTGAAAATGTTAAATGCCCCAAAAGATATTATGGTCGTCGATATGTTTCGAGAGAGAATTCGGTGATTGGTGAGGCCAGGTGACAGCAAACGTCACAATCGCTAAATTTCCAGACCTTTCATAAATGGTTGTAGTCTGTTTTTAACGGTAGCATTAATCAAGATTTAGAAGACTTGAAACCAAGTCTTATATAAAATCTTTTTTTTATATTATTTTTAAGCTGTCTATACCTAGATCAATAACGCATATTGGTAATAAATGATATAAAGTATGGTGATTGGAAATTTCACCTGGGGGAAAGCAGTCTGGGGTTCAAATATGACAACACTGACTTAGTATCATTTGAAAGTTGAATTTTATACGTAACTTTCGAGACAATTCTTTGTTTCCCTGGTTTCCTTGGTAAAACACAACGATCAAAATGTGCTTAAAGCACGGACAATGACTGAAAGAATGTCATTTTCCTTCTCAATTTATTATATTTGATTGATTAAATCCTCGGTTTAAAAAATTGGTCTTTCAAAACATTCGCAATTCCACAGATCAAATTCTCCACTAATATAATGAGAAATTAAATTTGATAAAGGTTGAAAATCAGCCTCTATTAATTTCCAAATTTCAAATTATCACTTAGATTAGCGCTACACGATGATGGGACTCATACAGGATGCAGAGCATATGTTTACTCAGGAAACCACTTTTCGTTTAATTTATAGATCTTACACGTATTTTTCTTGTAATATAGTAACTCCTGGATCCGTACAAAAGGTTATATCCTCTGCCCAGATAGATTCTGTCCAGGTTTAGCTCCATGTACAATACCACTACACCCATACCCCTCGCATATTCCTGAAACAATGGCCCGAGAAATCCCTCTCTGACCATTGCTGGAATAGCGTCTGTTTCTTGAAATTATGCGGGAGTTTGTCTATTCTTTCCGGTCAATGAAAGCTATCACTCAAGTACAGCAACATGACAGTCCTTCGTTTAATCTGGGTCTTCCCTAAAACTTTGGACAGTGATTTAAGGTATTAAAAACGGTGAAAGTATGTCCGTTTCCAAACAGTTTTGTTTACATTTCATTCGACTTAATAGCCTCGTTTGTCACGCAATTAATTTTACTGCAGTATTCTGCTATGCACGGGTTAATTAGGCATAATAAAACCGTGACGTAACGTAACGTTATGTAAACATATTTGGTCCAATATTGGCAGCTAGTGATTGGTTGGTTGGTAGACAGACTACTGACAAATCAAAATTTAAAACAACAATATCCACTCATAATAGCAGTGTGTAGTTGGATTACCTCTAATCAAACGCAACACTGAGCGGAGTATGTACCCCTCGCGGTGTTTCGTTTGATTATACCTAATCCCACTAAACACTGCTTTAACGAATGCAAATTTATGTTCCAAATTATGACTGGTCATTGGCCCCATTAACTGCGTAACAAAAGCATTACGCTTAAAACAGAGCTCCAAATTGGACAAAATATGTTTACATAACGTATCGTCACTTTAGGGAAGACCCAGATTAAACTAAGCGTTGTCATGTTGCTGTACTTTGGATAGATTTAATTGGACGGGAAGAATAGACACACTCCTTCAAAAGCTCAAGTATCAGACGTCGATACAGCAATGGTCAGAGAGGGATAAATCAGGTCATTGCTTCAGGAATATGCACAACACCCGATAGTAAAGTATTATAGAGGTCATTATCTAATTCTGGATGTTATTTTTTGCGAAAGGTAACTTTTTCCATTGAAGAGAATATGATGAAGTATTGAATTCACAAAACTATGGTGGCTAGATTTCTTCGGGGCAAAAATGGCGATATGACTATGAAGAGTTTATATCTATAGACAGAGCAAAGCTATTTAACACGCCAACACATGACAAACCGCCCGTATGACGACAAAATACGCCCACGTGGGTTATAAAACGGGTTTAGCTAAGTGGGTTGACAGAGAACTATTTCATCACAATCTTGGCAGTAACAGAACTTAGTTTTGTCAATAAAGATAAATGTAGGAAGAATTCTCAGAAACGTACCATAATTATTCCATTTAATTTCAATCAATTGATAAATCGACATTTCCACCAGAGATCACGTCTTTGTACCTTTTTGTTAACAGTGTATAGATCCAGGCCCGTATCTAGACACCATACAGCTGGGGGGCATAACCTTTCGGTAGGGGGGCGAACATTTTGAGGAGATTTTCGGAAAGGTCATTCTAACATACTGCTGTAATCATCATGCTATGTAGTTACCTAGGCGTCTAATAAGCACTTTAAAATAAGTATTCAAACAATTAAAATTTAGATTTTTTAGGTTAATATAAGGAACTGTGTATACTTAATGAGTGTTAGCAATTTCTGAGCGAGGGGGCGAGCATTTCACGCGGGGGGGGGGGGGGTTCATGCCCCCCGCGCCCCCCTGTAGATACGGGCCCGTATAGATCAATCCTTTTCAATGTTTATTTCAAAGTAATTTCATTAACCAAGCAAGTGTTGAACAAAACTTTCGTGATCAAGACTACAAAAAAGTCTTTGGTAATCCAGCCTTCTCATTGAGCAATTAATCAGATGGCCTTTAAATTCCTCGCTGACCTTCATGTCTTGCTGCTTGTCAATATTTTAATTACCGTCTTTAATATGTGATGAGAACATCACACTACGTAATTATTTAATCATTTTTAGCTTTCACCAACATCAATTACTTTATTTCTAAATTGTGTCAATTAAAACAACGTAACAAATCAACGTATCGTGCTTTTTTGTAAAAGTTTCAAGGTTAAAGCTGACATTCTATCCACGTCTATGTCTAACTTTCACGTCATCAATTTAATTAAAGGCGTTGAAATAGCAGCACAAAGGCGGAACAAGCGTATGGCGGTATATTAGTGCCAAAATTCTAACATGCTATCGTCTAATTTCTTACTTCTGTTCATGTAATTTCTAACCTCCATTCATGCACCTTCTTACTTCCATTCATGTAATTTCTAAATTAAGACAATGTATAATCAAACTTCTTTATTTGTTCAGTGTAAATATCAATTCTATTTCATCTTATTTTTAATATTGGGGCGAAAAATGTCTACTTCATTGTGGTATTACATGTTAAGCATGAACGGCAAACAAATTTAGAATTTTGTTACTTCTACCTAGCAACCATAATTATGACAACGTTTGGTGTCGCCACTGCGTGCTCAATTGGGTGATTGCGCACCTTATCGGGACCATTATTTGGTCTAAACGACCCATTCTTCGTTTGGTTGAAAGTTGGAAGGCGTGCTGAGAGAGAGAGAGAGAGGCCACTTAGTATTAAACTCAGTATCTGTGTAGGCCTATTTATAACATTTATACCCTGTCAGGCGCGGATCCAAGATTTTTTGCGGGGGGGGGGGGTCTAGGTTTGATAATTTCTTAACTAATTGCGCTCAACCAATTAACGGGGGGTTTGGGGGCGCTCCCCCTGAAAAATTTGGTAAATTAGATTCAATTTGGTGCAGTCTGACGTATTTCCGGAAGGTAAATTCCAAAATTACAGGTCTAAAAATCGCCAATAAAATCGCATAGATTTAAGTTTCAAGTTTGCCTGAGCGGGGGGGGGGGGGTCCGTTTTTACGTGACATGGAGCAGGGCGGCCTTTCCAACCTCGTGGGTTTTCTCCGGGTCCCCCGGTTTCCTCCCGCTGCTAAACACTCCTACGCGCAAGCGAATTATTGAAATACAATTAAACGGCGTTAATACCGAAATGACCTGGTTGGTGTCGAGTGGATGTTAAACCCCATGTCCCCATCTCTCTCTCTCGATGTTGTTTCCAATTTTAACACTCAGGCAAGCCACTCAATCTGACGAAGAGCGAGTCGTTTGTATCAATAGAATGGTCCCGATCAGGTGCTCAATCGCCAAACTGAGCACACGGTGGCGACACCAAACGATGTCATAATGATGGTTGCTAGGTAGAAGTATCAAAATTCTAAATTTGTTTGCCGTTCATGCTTAACATGTAATACCACAATGAAGTAGACATTTGTCGCCCCAATATTAGAAATAAGATGAAATAGAATTGATATTTACACTGAACAAATAAAGAAGTTGAATGATACATTGTCTTAATTTAGAAATTACATGAATGGAAGTTAGAAGTTACATGAATGGAGGTTAGAAATTACATGAATAGAAGTAAGAAATTAGACGATAGCATGTTAGAATTTTGGCACTAATATACCGCCATACAAGCGAGACTATGTTCTATTTTTAATGTAAATACTGATGTTATGATGTAATTACATGTAAGCATACTATTTTAAGTATATTATAAAAACCTCGGGAAGAATTATTATTACTATACATGTGTCATACCTTGTTTACTAATTGTTTCGGTCGAAGATATTTGGATTATGCAACCCCGTTATTTTCGACCGTGTAAAATGTTAACATGAAAACTAAGCTATGCCTTTACTTACTGGTGTTTGACGGACGAACTTCTGTCCACTGCAAAAGAATAAAAAAAAGAACCTGGGACCGGTCCTTTAATGTAATAACCTGACATTTACTAGATCTACTTCTTCCAACACTTTAAGAGTTAACGAAGATTTAAATAAACCACATTCAAAAGCTATTATTGTTTTTCATCTGTGATTACTGTGTCTAACTTTCAGCCATCGACATTGATGGATAGAAGCTCGACCAACAACATCGTATACGTCATTAACTAGACGTCAATTTTCTTTAACCACCTTACCTCGGATAATACCTCACGAAAACCCGTGTAAGCTGTGGTTAACAGTGTCGGTTATTTCGAGTGTCAATCATTTACGTCATAGAGGTAATGATATGTGTAGTTTCTTGTGTAGAAAAACAAGAATTATTTTGACGTTCACTACGCCATTTACACGTTCAACACGATATTTTGTTGATGTGTATCCATTAATTTAACACCAAGAATGACAGCCATCAGTGGTTAGATGATTCGCGAGCAAATAGATGCATAGCGTCATTTTAGTAAATGTGTCCGATTTTTATGGTGATATAAGTGATACGACGAAAAATGGCGGGGAAAATGAAGTGAGATGAGGTTATAACGAGAGGCATAAACTATATATACTGGAGTCGCGTTGACTGAGTGAGTAAGGTGCTTGCACGCTAACCCGGAGATCACACGATCGATCTCTGCGTTGGCCGTGGAAGTTCTTCGGGACTGTGCCTAGTCTTTCGGATGGTACGACAAACCAAGATCCCGTATACACATTGTCGTTCACGTAATAAAAACCTGTATGACTATGGCCGTCTTCATGAAGGTGGTGTAGAAAAGCAGGCCGTTAACCTTATTTTATTCATTCACAACAAACTTAATATATCCGAAAATCAAACCGGTTTACTCCAAACAAATTGTTGTCAAAATTTATCAGTTTATTATTTTGATGAATTTGACTTATTCGAATTATAACTCCAAGCAGATTACGACTAGATCTAATTTGACCACTACTCTGTAATGATTTATGGACATATATGATGAAATAATGGCCCACCTTTGACGTTTGTAGAACTCATTATATAAGTAATGAAATTGAAATTTATCCATTTCTCTTTGACTACGAGATCAACACAAAATGGACTTTGTATGAAGGTTGATGGATATGGGTCATTGTTACTGGGGATCGAATAGTAAAGGTCAAGATAATCCCAATTCGGGTCAATTTATGTCCAGTGGAGCAATAGTGAAGCACACGAATGCCGGCCGCCGATTCAAGTAGTCTTGTAGTAATTTATGCCCAAACCAAGGATCCTTTCACTATTAAAGGAGTAATCCCATATATCTAGTGTGTAAACATCATTACCCTAGTCTTATACAAGTATGTGAAGCTACATGCATGTATATGGTTGGTACCTTTTCGTAAAAAATAAACCATCAATTTTCTCGCATGGTAAGCGGCAAGTTATCAAATTTCACGCTATTTCCAAGTGTTTGGATATGCATGTTTACATACCTTCCTGGGGTATTGTGGAAGGGATTGTCGCAATTACCACGTCACACACACAGTTGAACAATACAATTCTTTAAATGTTTTAAGCAGCCCCGTTCAGCAAATCTGACCACCTCATCATTTGGAGTTGAATCTTTCAGAATATTGAGATTATTTCTGTGCATTTTGTATTTGTATACGTATACCCTCTTTAAACAACTGGCACCTTGTGGAAGCAAGGACTGCTCAAATCGCAATGCAACCAGCATATAATTATAATTATATGCTGGTTGGAGAGAAAGAGGGAGAGAGAGAGAGATAGAGAGAGAGAGAGAGAGAGGGAGGACCATATTCCTTGTCACTGATCACCGAGGAATCGAAACCACGGCAATTGACTCAATGACAGACCTTACGATATAATGCAAAAGCGCTAACAATTCCCCCCACCCCTCACAACTCATACCAATATGGCAACATGACTAAAAATTCATAAGTTTGTTAGTTATGACGTGAGAATTTCTCGAATGGGAAGCAGGGCGTAAATAGTATATTTAAAAACCTAACAAGCCAACAGTGAGGCTGATGTCCCCCGCCGAAATCCCAAAATAAATAGATGACACATATTAATTAATCGCACATTTATTTTTTTCAAACGTATCGAGCAATCAAACTGTACACGAAGTGTCATCTAAAAGTGTTTTATAAAGAAAAATGCTAAAGCCGACGAGAAAAATGAAAATGTACCCTAGTTAGGGGGACCCTAAAGGCAGACAAAAGGGCCCCCAGACTTGACAAAAGGGCCCCTCGGGCCAAGGGAAAGGGCCCTTGTGTCCGAGTCAATCGTTTCTATACACTGTTACTGTCGAATCCATTACTGAATGAGAATGCAGTCATTGTATTGGCATAAAAATCATCAATCAAGATGAACCTAAGTTATCTTGTCCCAAAGTATCAACCAATCAAATTGCTTATCTCTGCCTACCCTAAGAAGAAAATGCTCATCTTCGAACTCCATCAAGGCATTTTGACTTAAAAAGCATACACACCAATATTGAACATTTTAACTCAATTCGAAGGAGAGTTAATGTGTTCCAAAGTCTCGGCAAATCAAATTGCTTATTGCTCTGCTTACCCCTAGCAGAAAATGCTCATTATCGATCTTAGTCAAGGTATTACTGTAATGAAACTATACACCAAGTTTCATCACTCTCACTTAATTAGAACTAAAGTTATCGTGTCCCAAATCATCAACCAATCAAATTGCTTATCTCTGCTTACTCTAAGAGGAAAATGCTCATCTTCGAACTCCATCAAGGCATTGACCTAATAAGCATATACACCAAGTTTGAACATTTTAACTCAATTAGAAGGAGAGTTATTGTGTTCCAAAGTCTCGACCAATCAAATTGCTTATCGCTCTGCTTATCCTGAGCAGAAAATGCTCATTATCGATCTTAGTCAAGGTATTACTGTAATGAAACTATACACCAAGTTTCATCACTCTCACTTAATTAGAGCTAAAGTTATCATGTCCCAAAGCATCAACCAATCAAATTGCTTATCTCTGCTTACCCTAAGCGGAAAATGCTCATCCTCGAGGCACTGACCTAATAAGCATATGCACCAAGTTTGAACATTTAAACTCAATTAGAAGGAGAGTTATTGTGGTGTTCCAAAGTCTCGACCAATCAAATTGCATGTCGCTCTGCTTACCCTGAGCAGAAAATGCTCATTATCGAACTTAGTCAAGGTATTACTGTAATGAAACTATATACCAAGTTTCATCAATCTCACTTAATTAGAACTAAAGTTATCGTGTCCCAAAGCATCAACCAATTAAATTGCTTATCTCTGCTTACCCTTAGCGGAAAATGCTCATCTTCGAACTCCATCAAGGCATCGACCTAATAAACACATACACCAAGTTTGAAAATTCTAGCTCAATTAGGAAGAGAGTTATTGTGTCCCAAAAAGTGTGGCGGACAGACGGAGAGACAGACAGACAGACAGACAGACGGACGGACGAACCCATTTTAATAGTCCCCCAACTTTCTTCGAAAGGCGGGGGACAATAATATTGTAGCTTACATGGCTTCTTTTTAGCAATGTGGACATTATTTTTATACTGTTAATAAATTAGTTCCATGATACTAGATGTAACAATCAATTATTTAATCGATGAGTAGATAATATTATATGTTTTTGACGGGGTTATCCTGACTTTAACTAATTCATGATATAACAATATTATCATTTAGAAAATGAACAAGCAGAATGACAGAAGAAGCCATCTTAATCTGGCCATTTATCTTTTCAAAACACGAATTCATTGTAGCTTACATGGCTTCTTTTTAGCAATGTGGACATTATTTTTATACTGTTAATAAATTAGTTCCATGATACCAGATGTAACAATCAATTATTTAATCGATGAGTAGATAATATTATATGTTTTTGACGGGGTTATCCTGACTTTAACTAATTCATGATATAACAATATTATCATTTAGAAAATGATCAAGCAGAATGACAGAAGAAGCCATCTTAATCTGGCCATTTACCTTTTCAAAACACGAATTCATTAAAGAAAATAAATTGTTACAATCCGGTAAATATAAACCAAACAAGTGCACCGCAGAAAATGCGACGTGAAATTGATTAAATTGTGGAAAATATTAGCATATTTAGAAATAAATTCATGACAGTGCCACTGAGAATGATACGCCTTAAAGGGTTAATGACAGATTTTACGAAGTTCAGATATATATGTATCGCGGACTTCTGATTTCGCATGCAGTAGAATGATTCGTTTTAATCTAGATATCTGGAGAGTTTCTACAGTTAAAAATCAACACAGAAACACAATAACACAATCTTTACAAAATCTATTGTTTCTATAGTCTTATAGTTGTAGGCTTTCAATAGAATACGACTGTTTATCGTTGTATATTATTCTATTATTTATATGAACAATCGTTTCTACTCACTTAAGAATAATAGAAATGATTAATTATGAACCAGTAGCGCTCAGCTAGAACGACAACAAATAAATACGCATATAAGCATGAGTATATATATATATATGAAATATGTGTGTATATATACACATATTTTATCATATACGTGTAGGTAAAAACATTTGAAATCGGTTATATGTAATTGTGGTATACAAATTTTTTTTACGATAAACCACTTTTTATCTGGAATAGTTATTCATAACCACAATGTTTACGAATAAAGATTATATATCAAACCCTTAGTTATCAACTGGTTATAAGAATCCCTGGCCCTAACCACGAGAAATTGACCAATCTCATTTTTGGACAACCCCATCCTTAGTAGGAAACACAGTAATATGGCTCTCACCCGAGAGACTTAGATTTATTCCTTTTTTTTCTTCCAAAATCAAAATAACAGAATGCCACAAGCGAAATCGAAGGAAGACAATCAGCGCCACCAACCCAAAACAGCGAAACCAACTGTGTAAATTATCTAACATATTGCATGTATTGTTAATTAAACTAGGAACTATCACAAACCAAATCTACATCATCCTAGGTCAATGCTTATGTGGAGACCTGACATCTCCCTCAAATTCTTAAACCTAACCGTAACTCATGGAAGCTACCATATGCACCCCTTCCGATTGCTTCAAATAAAATGTTGTCCTAACCTTATTCTTAATCCTAAATACCCCAGTTACAAATAACATCTATGACGCACAATCGCAAATTCGCGCCTGTCAATTCCAGGTCTTGCTGAGGTGGTACTAAGGGGACGTCTGATTTTCCATACACTAACTTGTTATTGTATTACGGATTAGTAAGATACAGTAATTGTTCCTGTGGCTAAAGTAAATTGATACCTAAAGATTGGTCTGTAAAAGTTCAACATCTGCAGTATTTCCACGGAGATTTTCTGGGGGGGGGGGTGAATTATCGTCACGTCTTTATAATGTACAGTTTGAAAATGGAGTATAAGGTTATAATACTAGCAGGCAATCATGTCGCTGCAGGTGTACTTTAAAATTACGAACCTCATAGCGTTTTATGACAAATAATTGAATTTTATTCCACCCCTCAAAATAAATATAAGTATACAAACAAATAAACAAATCGACAATGAAAACTCTATATTGTAGGTCAAAATCAACATATGGGTGGTAATTCAGAACATGGTATTTGGCATTTTTGCATGTTATATCCGGGAATATGAAAAAGTGTTTAAAGGGCCAATTTTTAAAACGAACATTACTTTGATTGACAGTTTGCCCCTTCACCTAACTCCAATAGTTGTGGTTTTGAATATATGCACGCCAGTCATGAGTATACGGATGGGCGTAGGGTTTCCGTGCCGTCTAAACAACTAGAGGATTTTCTTCGCGAACTCCCCATTCTTCAGGAATACCTCAACCGAACCCGATCATGCGTACTGAGCCACCGTGGATACGATGGTTAGACAATTATGCCCCTGTCTTATAATATTATATGAAAGCAAAACTGTCGCATCCATCCTTCAATCAAAAATTAAGTGTAAAAGTCATTCTTACCTTGCGTTTCGACTTAATTTGTAAGGCATCACGGGTTTCATCACTGTTACCAGGAACGTTTCGTTTCCATAATATTCTTCCAATAATGGAATAAGTCACACTTAATATGCACAGAGGTAAGAAATATGTAAGAAAGAGCACAAACAATGAATAGGATTGACGGAATTCTCGTTTCGGTTCCGGCCACGATTCACTGCAATGTAATTTGCCATCCACGTGTTCTTTCGTGCGTCCTATCAGTAACTGCACGGAATTGATGCCCACTGCAAAAGTCCATATAGCAATTATCACAAATTTCGATTTCGATGTAGTTAATCTTTTACGAAGTGGGTAGGCGACGGCGAAAAAACGGTCTATTCCTATGGCCATGTTGGTAAAGACACTAGCCGTAACGGCCATATATTGTAAAAATATCACCACAGGACACATGGGGGGTGAAAACACCCATTCACCAATAAGTTGGTAAGAAAAAGTAAACGGTATACAAAATATAGCCATAATTAAATCCGCTATTGCCAAGTTTGTAAGAAAAGCACGAAGTTCCGTCCTAGAACGTTTACCGCGGACAAATATTGTGATGGCTATGGAATTCCCAATAATGGCAGCAGTTGATATAAATGTGTACATTATTATTAAAATAACTTTTGAACTCGTCGGTAAATTAGACACAGCCTCTGTAATATTAGACACATTTTGTGAAGTCACTGAATCGTTTAGACTTTGGAAAATCATATGAGATATGTTTAAAATTTCCGTCGTACTCCTATTGTAATCGGCCATCTTGGTCTCGTTTGCGTCTCCCAATTTTCTCTATCTCTTGATTGACACCTTTATCTATCTGACCACTATCATGTTTTTAAAGATACAGGTTCAAAATAATCACTTCCAATAAGAAGGTATCGAGACACATTCATTGCTGGACCAATCACATCCGTGGAATCATTGTAACGAACTGTTTGATTGGTTGACGATTGATGTTGTTGGATGCGGGGTTGCAATCAATAACACTGTAACTATATCACCTTCGATTAAGCTACTGCTCAAACTGTAATAGAAAGACAGAGATTATTTATACAGGTACTCTATAATAGTTTGATACAGTTTATGTTAATCTATATTACAATCCAGGGATAACAAATGGCGGATCTGTCGTTTGTTCTTGTGTGAATCCATGCTAGACCGTGAATCTAATTTAAAATTGCAACCTGATAATGAAAATTAAAATTATTATAAAACATTGAAACACTTTAACTTACACGAAGCAGATTAAAATTAGTCAGCTATACACATACATCTCATTTCAATCGATAAATAATACACAAGATACAGAAAATATTTCATTATTGTTTCCGGAAACCCCAAGAAGCCAATCTCGCAAATTTGGGATACTATATTTGGCGAATTAAACATTAAAGGTCACCCTTGGGGTTTATATATCTAGAAAGCGGCGTAACTATAACGGGAATGTTGAAAATCCCGATCTAATTCTACAGACATGGTGTATAAAATGTAGCTTTCGTGTAAGTGCAACCACCACTGTTGTGGAAGACGCAACGATAGTATGTCAATGGCGAACCAAGAGTTCATGACACCCAACCATCCCGAGACTGGTCGATAGTAGGGGTCATTAGAGACCATGGCCTGGACGAAAACCCACGAGGTTGGACAGGCGACCCTACCCCTTGTCACGTACAACCGGCAATTCAAAACCACGCCTGTTGATTCAATGACAGGTTTTATGATACAGCGCGCACGTGCTAACAATTCGGCCAGCCAACCCCCAAAATTGATCATGTAATACTGGAATTGATGTATTCTTACATATTTAAAATACAAGTTGCTGTAACTTACAAACAAGATTTTCATAGTATTTACACACCACAACATCATTTTATGGCTTATGAAGCACTTATATAATATATTACTTCGAGGGCTAACAAATCTCACATTGTGAATTTTACAAAGCAAGACAGCAAAATGAGTATGAAACATCATGATATAACATGTGATATCACTTCTTGTTTCACTATTGTGTTTGATAACTTGTTGTTTATTTATGATTACATTGTCACTTTGTAAAGTGCCCCTGAACATGTTATATGAAATGGTGTACTATAAATATGCTGTAATAATAATAATAATAACGATAAGATGATACTTGTCGAAACGTCGTGCTTTAAGAATAAAACTAGTGATTGTATCCCCTAAAAATTGTGTTCTGTTAAGTCTATTATTGTCATAACCACACGTATAGTATAAATGACATGGAAGGGGTGCTTACTGGATAATATACGTTACACTGTCGTACCCTTGAACTTAACTAGTCCAATGTGGTTTCAATTTCCTGACACAGATCTTCCAATTTTGAGAAAAACGATTTTAAAAACGCGTATTATTACCCAAGTTCCGAAGTGTTGTCAATTGACCGTGTACAGTTTTATTCAGACATTCCCAAGAGGTGTGACTGAGCGTTCTTCTCTTTTTTTTGTATTTATGACATTGCTATTTACAGCAGTATAGTGCATGCGGGCCAACAACAACTTTAAGAAGGCTTTGTCTAAGGCAAGAACCATTTTAAAGGGGAATTACCACTTTCGCCAAGGAAATAACATAATATTTAAGATAAACGGTCTACTTGGGCTTAGAGCAGGCTATTCTGTGCCAGCGTTTGGTAAACTTCTTAAAAACCACACAAACACATTGTACAACTTTTAATATCATAAACGTATAATCTCAGCAATATATCGACAGATATGTTTCAGATTTTGAACTCAGTCTTTATCGAACATGTACAACTGTATAGTAAGACCCAATATATTAAACATTATTTTATTACCAACTGAAAAAGAGCCGATGGATGTTTAAACAAAATGCCATGGTCACAAGTGTCGCAGTCTGAATGGATAGAAATGAATTGTCTTTGTGCAATGTTCATCAAACCAGGGTTTTATTTGTAGTGATAGGTAAAGAACGGTATTATTTAAAATATTAACACTAAGTTGAGTACTGTTTGAAATCGTAAAATAATATAACAGGTGACCGTTTATGGCAAGTTTTAGAATCAAACATGACTCCAAACAAATCCGCCACGACCCCCACCCCCTTAAAAACATCTACATCAGCAAAAAATCATGTATTGCATGTAGATAGTGCACAGTATATCACGTTAAATTTCTTTATATCTTTCCAGCCCGTTAATATAAATCAATATATGTTATTGATTGGAATGGAAATCATGTATAATATTATGCATCTGGATTGAATTTTTATTGCATACACAGACCGAAGGTTAATTACAGTTAAATATTGATTTAATAATTACATAGGGAAATTAGTTGTCAACTGGGACAGGTAGATTGAAAAGATGATTAGTTTGATTAACGACACTGGAAACACCTGATTATTCTCGGGTATTTAGCATACACTGTCAAATATTCTCAATGTTCTTTTGTTAAATTCAACTTAAATTTTAAATAGTTCAAATAAGACTGATTCTATCAGTGTCTCTTTCATCCTTGCAGTTTCTGAAGCAAGTTCCTGAGCATAATAACCTTAAAATCGCTTGATTATTAAATATACATTATGGGAAATAAGATAAAGAGCTGACAGGCTTAATTATTAAATATACATTATGGGAGATAACATAAAGAGCTGACAGTCCTCACTATAATAGTTAAAAACTAGATAATGTAAATGGAATTTGCTGAAAATTTGAGTCAAATTGATCCACCCTAAACCGAAAATTAAGCAAGTGAAATTTCCGCCTAGCCTCGATCATCATAATTAAATCGATACGGCAAAAAGCATATAGCCTTGATTATCGATTTAATAATTAAATCGAAAAGGAAAGATATGCAGTAAATCGGACCATAATCCACCAAAAATCATAGGCTAGCGATGCGATCGGGAGTTGATTATGGTCTGGATTAGTTCATTAATGTCTAATAATTTTGATAACATTTCAGGCTCAAAGATAGACCAACAATGGGCAGATTTAGCTCTTGCATAATGTGTGTTTAAAGCAACGTGATTAATGTAATTTGTCACGAGCGTTCGATCATCTCCTTTTATAAATAATACAGAACCTAGATTAGATAAACATAAAAATATATTGAAAAATATAAGAGAAAAAGAAGTACCTATGTTATATGTTAACACCAAATATCTGCACGGCTCGGCTCCCAAATTGAAGGTAAACAAAATATAACACCCTCGATACTAAAGGGCAATCTAAATTTATAAGTCCATAAATACAAAATGACAAATAAATTATAATAAGTATAATCGTACATGGACTTTACCACCGAAACCTGACAAGTCGACGGACGTTTTTAATAGTAAATAATTAAGTCGCCAAGACTTGAATGTCTCAGCGATTGCTTAGCATATTTGTCACAAATTAAATGTTGCATAAATGCACGAATTACAGTAAGACATCAAAAAGTAAGCATCAGAACTGGTCATCACACCAGTAACAACGCTCTTCTCAACCTCCTGGGTTTCCTCTGGGCACTCCGGTTTCCTCTGACTGCTAAAGACCACTAGGCGCAAGCGAATTACTGAAATAAAATTAAACCATATGTTCGTCCCGAAATGACCTAGTTTGTGTCGAGTGGATGTTAAACCTCATTTCTCTCTCTCTTTAAAACAACGCTAGATCGTCCAAAATTAACCACGCTTAACGCAAAAACATGCCGATTATGTACATTCCGATATTTAAAACTACCTTCATTGTGAATTTAACCATTAAGGGCGAAATTGCTGAGAAAGACCAGGTTGTAACGTAAATTACGATAGGTAATATTAGTTTGTCATATATCTTAATTTATTCCTCTTTGACTGGCTAATAAATAATACAGATAAATAATGTAGGTTATCCGAATTGGATTATACAGTAACTGACCTCATTTTGCCGTTGTTGTATACTTTAACGGAAATTACCATTTGTTAAGGTAGGTATTTTGGGTATCACAAACATATTTAACGGTGAAACATTCTTAGAAACTTCCACATTACACTTAAACCCTGTAAACGATACATTGCTTGAAACGAATGTGCAGCTTTTGCTCTTGCTGTGCTTGACTCACATAAAATTTATATAGGCACCTTCCCTTATCAAATAGCTCACCCCATTTTATCATTTTTTTAAGGTATAATTTAGCAAACAATGCTAAAATGGACAATTTCTAAACATACAAAATCATAGACTGTAGTTCCTCGTGGTAATGCAGTAGGGTAATAAAAAAACACGTTGCAAGAAATAGAAAGCTTTTTGGTGACTTATTTACTGTCTCTTTTGCAATTTCCTGCTTCTGAGTCGTTTTAAGCTGGATAAAATTGCAGGAAGTACGATATCTTACTATAGTTAATTCTTTATGTTTCAATCACCGTTGAGGATATTTTTAACCTTGTCGACGTTGTACTTGCATAAACATTTAAAATAATGACCCTAACCGTAAGATTTCTCTGTAATAGAGCTACATTGATGTGTTCTTGAGAAAGTTCCATGTGGAAACTCTAACCTGTCATCGCTAATAATAATAGATTTGTTAAATGATATATTTGCTCTATAGGCAACTAACTATTACTAACCACTAATTACATCTTGAAGATCCGATCAAGAGAATAGTCCAGACTTTGACCTGTCACGTCAGGATGACCTCGACTAAAGGTTCTAATTACCGGTCTGATATATCCGTTTAATCGCATAAGAACTCGTTGACAAATTGTCCTAGACACGTACGCGCTTATCTATAATAGCCCACTGGTTACCAAGTCAGTAGTCAACAGTTCTCTATCAAAATTACAGTTCACCTTGAAACAAACTCTATCTGTTTTATCTGAGATACCATGTACGTAAAAAAAGCCCTTTGGAATTTGGAATTGAAATAAGAGTAGGCCGTATTGCCGCTGTCGGTGCAGAAAATTTGGACATTTAACCCCATTTCATTTCAGATATATCTGTCTGCAATATGCAGTGGATTCCAATACGTTTTTTTGATGGATGCAGTAATGACAGTCAAGGCTAGTTTGTTATTATATCGCCGATTCTTGGCTGAAAGTGAATTAAATTCACTGAAATTTTCAAAATGTCCTGTTTTTTTCATTATCTATATTACACTTTTATAGCAAGAACTGTCAGCTCTTTATCTAATCTTAACTAATGCCGATTTAAGTAAATTCCAGACTCCGGCGTTAAAAGAAACATTATGCGGTGAATCACGAGACGCTAAATATTCCCAGAACTGAAACACTAAGGTGGATAATTCTTTAACCGATACTTTGGTTTGGCAATTCTTGATTCTAATCTATGTACATGTACTTCTTTATAATCAAAATTATATGTGTGTTTGTAAGCATTTCTACCAATCAGCATGATTAAAATACAGACTATATTTCGTTTCGTGTTTTAATAACTTCGATGGCCTATACTTGATGAAGTTCTTACCAATTGTGGTTGGGGGTCGTTCCAGGAGTCGTATGGGCGACTTTTTATCCTTTGACGTCAGAATTTAGTTAACCAATCAGCGTTGCGCTTTCTAGTGGGTTACCCCCACAGTTCCATACACTTATAAAAAACGGAATAGGATTTGTGTTTTAATCAGAGATTGCCATTCTACAAACTTATCTGATTATCGTTACTTTTAATGTACAAGGTTCTACTATCAGGAACTTGAAACCGCATTTGTTCTTAGAGATCTTCCCTTAGTAATATCAGTCATTTTATGTGTAACCCACGAGTAGTTTTAGTATATACATAACATATTATTCATTATTTATGTTCATTTTAAGTATTAGACTCAATCCGTTTCAATGCCTCCCATTAGCCCAGGTTAAGTAGGACGTTAAACCCCATTTCATTTCATTTCCTTTCAATGCCTGCTATTTGATAATAAAGTATAACACATTCAAAAAGTTCCATCACTCAGGATGTTCTGCATATCTTCCAATCACGTATATTTCTACTAGAAAACGATTAACTGGTAAAACAAAAAACGCAACATTGCTGATAAGAACTGGAAAATCTTTTGTTTTTAATTATTTGGTTTTTCTTAATCAATGAATGCATAATACTTGATGACCACATCAAACGAAATAAATCATAAACAAGCACCCACTCACAGATATCGCTTAATGCTTGAATAACGTTTCTATGGTGGTTACACGGGCTTTTCCTTTTTCTAAAGTAGATAAATTGATGAGCAACGTGAACAAATCATCCGTTAATTTCTCTTTAACATCTCCTGTAATTCTGATTACATCAAAGTGCTGTAAAGTTAATGTTCTGGTGAACATATTAACACGCAAATGATTCCGATTTGATTTGAATTAACGGTCAATTAACCATCCTGTATAATATAGATTACGTATTTTCACACCAACGCCCCATTCTTTAAATTGATTAATACCCTTTTTCAATAAAGAAAGTTATTTGCGACATGCAAATCACGAATAATAGATAAACGACAATATTACAGTGGAATCGGGTAATACTTTATCTATTCAAAAATTCATTTCTAACATTCTGATTGGAATAAAAAGTTACATGTACTTCGATTTGTTTATTATGTTTCATACTTTTGTTTTAGGGGTGTCGGAAATCAGAAGATTAAAAAAAGAAATGAAATAATACTAACATATTGTGTTATATGGTGGGGTAATAATACTAACATATTGTGTTATATGGTTGGGTGGGAAAACTCCCCAATACCAGTTTCAAACAAAAATCTGTATTAAGTATTAGAAGGCTTCATCATAATTATTACTAACCCCTTCAAAAGTAATCTTCAAACGAAAATGTTATCCTAATTAAAACACCCTTATCAATTAGTTGATGGGTGTATTTTATTGTTAGAACATGGAATTGCTTGAACATTAGACTATGATATTACACAATAGGTATGATAAACGAACGAGCAGATAAGACACAGTGTATAAAAATAACCATGTGTGTTACTATACTGATAACTAAAGGTACTAAATAACATATTGTCAATCAAAGTCAAATTATATGAAATAAATTCGTTTAATGAGTTACACATAAAACGTACGTCTAGCCAAACTGGGTAGACTTCGATGTATGATAAAAAGTGCAGTTACACGAGGGCAAATAGGGCATGTCGCATGTATCTTTCAATTTAAGGACTGCTCACAATGGATTTATCGCATTATTTATCGGCTGTGACAATCTGTAGGACACAGCACGCGATTTTCAACCATCACTTTCTCTCAACTGACCTTACGGCGGCGATGAGTATCATGCACGAGTATTCATTAAGGCATATGTGGTTATATGACGATGCTAAGCGCCCACCCTTCCGGTTATTGATTTAGACAAATCTGAACACACTGAACACATTGGTCTTCACTCAAACAATCTCCGTTATAAATGGTTGCATTTGGAAAAACTTCTATGTAAATGAAAAATCTCGGACACTTAATTCTTGATATAAAAAGACCTTTGCACTTAAACGAAAATACTTTAACGATTTCAACCTTTTTGTTTTCCTAAAACATTAAATTGGCGACTTCATCTGATTGTATTAATTTTGTTGAACCTTTTATAGATAATAACATATTCTTTCACCATAGTAAGCCAAATATTAATCTTAATTCTTGTTCCACCACTAATAGAAATTATATATTACATCAATTCCTTTCAGTTCTTTATTTTGACCGAAATCAATTAGGTTAAGCTCCATTAAAATACAGCACCGCTCATTATACTTGACACGACCGACTGCAGTCTGTTATGACCTATTTATCTGACCCCCGTCCTTTAATGTACCTTAATGTTAAGAGAGTTTATTTTGGGATTAGAATGTACTGTTATCATCATGGTATCCAATGGATAAAGTGATTGAAACCGAAATGGATTTTGTCAAAATGTGATTAACGTCGCAAGGGAGACGATTGCTATCATTTATAATTTTAAAATTGCATACCCGCATTAGAAACAAAAAATAAAAAATAAAATAAAATAACGTTATTCAAAATAACGTCAACCTTAAACGGAAAATTATACGTCTAAAAGATGATGTCTTAATGTAAATGAGAAACGAGCGAGGTCTGTATGACCTGGTTTCAACAGAGTAAACAACCAGTATTTGAAGAATAAAGTGCCTGTATCAAAGAACACAACCCAACTCCATCACAAAAGCGTTGCAACTTGGACTGTTTACTTATTACGACAAAAGGAAATTTAGACGTATAGGAAAAATTGCAATGTTTGCTATCGTAGACGATGATTTTAATCAAAATAACCTCCGTGGTAGGATCCTATGGCCTAGAGATCACGCCTTCATTTCCGAATGTAAACATCAGATACAGCAACACTGGAGGCTTTCGAATTACGCTGATTGATCGCTATGTCGACAGCTTTGGTCTTTTGGTAATTGACAGTAAATTGACAAGAGATATGTCATTACTATACTAAATGTGCCAATTTTCCCAGATTATCTCGGTTTGTCTATTTTCTCTTGTTATTTAACTAAGGAATTACTTTGCAGAAAACAAGTTCTCTAGAATCTTGTCCGGTGCCGTCTGTATATAGACAGTGCCTTAGATTTTTGTAGAAACATAATATCGTGTGTTGTATTAAAACAAACATAATGTAATTCAAATCACATTCAAATATTTATGTTTGGTTCCGTGATGTTAAAGCCGCAGAACATAAATCAGTTCTTTGAGAATATATTTTTGGATCAAAGTATAGTAAATAATTAATGATTTGATGAATGAAAGAATTCCTGCTACCGATGTACAGATATCTTAGAATATGTGTCTCATTGGAATTACAGACAGCAGCAAAGTGCCATGTCCACAAAATAACAAGGAGATGTCCTGACTACACAAATTGCATGGGATTGCTATTTGTGCTTGTTAAATTAACAGCAAGTACTTTTACGTATTATAGTACACAGACATCATGAAATTGCCCTAGAAATAGCATGGAATTGTCCTATCCCTAAGATCTAAGGGTCTGGAACTGTAACTCTAGAAAAAACCAACATCGATTCAATTTTGGATTCCATATTGTGGATTGTATGACTGAAGGGCTGATTTCATGTACTCTTTCTAGAACTCGGTTATTGATAGTGGACATTGATAATCTGAGTTTTTTTTTCTCACGTCATCTGGATCAATCATCTTTTATCACCATCGATCATATATAATACAACACTACATCTATTCGCAAACGCAACTACGGTTTAAATAGAAGACAGAGTAGATGGAAATTAATATTAGATATGCATTATGTAAGATATAGAGAACTGACCATTCTTACAACAATAGTTTAAAAATAGATAATGAGAAAGGTATATTTTGAAAATTTTAGTAGAATTATTCAAGTTTGGTTAACTTTGTTGTATGATCGGTATTATATCCGTTAAAATACCGGAAACTGGTTGGTTAGAAAAATAAAATGATGTAATACAAACACCTCTCTTTTCTGATCAGAAGTTTGTCTCTGCAAAATATGCTTTTTAGATCTTGTCTAGACAATTGGTTTTAACAAGCTATTTACGTTTATCTGTGACTTAAATCGTTGCACACAGTTGGCGGAGTGCTGTTATTCTGCTTAATACAAATTGGTTCTGTAAACGTTGGGACCAGTTTTATTGAGTTAGGATGTGCTACAGATCGATTAAAACCACACGAATTGGCTTTTCAAAAGCTGGAAATAACACGCATGTTAAAATAAATATTTAGTTTGATTTGTAGAAAAATAAATTGATCGGACTACTGATACACGGATAAGCACCACGGGTTACCGTAAAATACACGTGAAGCCATTCATTTTTTATTAGATTCCACACCAATATTTATTTCACTTCTTTCATCGTGTGAGGTCAGTCTCTGGTGATCTTTTCCGTTTTCCAATTGTTTTTAACATTATTGTCTATACGCCATGGAATTATTACGTAATAGATATTCAGCTTTAAATTTGACGAACACTTAATTCGTGTATTGGATAATGAACCATGGATTTTACAGGGTCAACCTCAACCACTGTAAAATTCAGACGATCCCAAAACACCTTTGCCCCACAAGCTTCTTCGCTTCAAGGATTGGGGGTGGTGTGCATCATTAGTCATTACATGACCCAAAAATATCCATAGATCTGTCTCTACGAAATTAATATGGATAACTTAAAGCCATAGTTGCGTATTTTCGAAGAAAGTCAAGACATAATTATTTGAATATCGTCTATTGCTAAAAAGGTTGTCAAATCTCTATTATACAATCAAAGGAGTCGTTCTAGCACTTCAAATAATATTAACACCGGAAATAATCATGAAAACACCTGCTTAGTTATCTAACCGATCCATGGAATCGGCAAAGCCCAACGTTGATGTTTCAATTTGAAAATGACATATTTGCCAATTTTTCAACTCATTATAATGAATTCTATGATTAATAAGGTGGTTCCTTAAAGGTAGGAGTGTTTATCTATTCCATGTGATTGAAATCTCATTTTAACATTATTTTAAACATATTTTTACAAAACACGACTATCGCTTTAATAGTTACAGGGACGGGTAAGGGCGGGTGCAGCAACAAAGCCTATATATCACAAGGCGTCGGGGACAAGGTATGGTATTTTTACTACTTTCTATAACATCTGCTATCATTTCACATTTTATAAATCATAAATAATAAATAACACAAATTTATATGGAAAACAATCACTGAGAACGACACGAGGAACTTGTTGAAACGTAGTGTGAAATAAACTCAGCGATTGTTTTCCATATAAATTTGTGTTATTTATCATATGTTCAGTTACTAAATGCCGTATAAGGATTTTACAAATCGCAAAACGAACACGTTGTTGCTGCCAGTAACGATAAGCAGGTTATTGGCAGACCTAGAAATAGACGATTCAAAGGAAAACCGATGGTATCCAAATGTTGTTTAAATCAAATATAAAACAGTTAGCCTGTTAGTAATGGTTTCTCTGAAATAACAAGGATTTATATGCACATGTAAATATAATGTTTGCTGCCAATCTCCACTTTTACTGGGCAATTTTTTATTTGATTTTTTTAAAATGCATATCTGGTAGCATATTTACAGTATAATGATGTCTTGTGTGATATAAGATACAACAAATCACCCAGAAGCAAAATTTATCAAGCGGAGTATTTACAGACAGTAGTTTTGAAAAGAAATCTGATTTTTACAGTAATTTAATCTTCTACTTGCTAGAGGTTCAAAGACTTATACTGTGTCTTAGTAAGGCTCATCGCATGTCCATACCAGCTGCAAGTCAAGTCTTGATGTTTTGTTACGTGCAAGAAAACCAGAAAGCCAAACGCAACTTGTTATTTAAAAGTGGCTCGAGTGTAAAAAGATCGATAGGAAGCTAATCGTTTTACTCACTGAAGTTACACACCAATGAAATTAGTTAGGAAACTTTCTAGCGCCCAACAATCAAAGTTATAGGATAGTGAAGAGCTATTACTGGACAGGAATCAATGATGTCTGTCGAGCGCTGTCAAGGGAGATAATTAGGTTATTTACAACTCGCCACCAGGTGTCATGGTAATAGAGTTTATGGCCATGAGTAGAGGATAGAAACTCCTCAAGAACGACGTATGATGGGACGTTTTTTGACGTCAATGATTTAAATGTCGCTTCAATAGAAGAAATCGAAGACAAATCTACGACAAAATTAACCCATATCACGAAATTGTCTTTCAATCCTCTTGTAAACCTTATTGCCCTACCAATAGCCTATGGTGAACTGTTGATTGTTTTCACCGATTCTTGAAACCAAATCAGTCGGACATGTTGGATGACAATACTTTGTAAAGTAAATAAAATAACAGTTAATAAAGCAGAATAGAGTAGAATTAATTTGCGCCCTGGGTCATTAATCCTATCTTGAATACAGACAAAATGACTTGAACTATTGAAAGCGATCACACAAGTTGAATAAACTTGATGTTTTTGTAAACCTTGTGTATATCGGTGGTAAGGATGTCAAGCAAGCTATGTCGCGTAATAAACAAAGGATGGGGTTGAGTTCGACTTTTTACTGGTTTGGAAACATAGTCTATTATCATTTTGAAATGTTTTGTGATAATGAAATGATGCCGTTGCTGTTATATTGATCTATCGTTTCGGATTTATTGGAAAATGTTAGTGATTCACGATTCGATAACTGAAGTGTCTTGTCAACACACTGCATCGGCCATATTGAGACTAACGTGTTGTAAATGGTATTTCTATGGTTACGTTTAATGCGGGCGGGAAGGAGGTCGTCCACCTGGCTTTCGTCGAATTGTAAGTGCCAAACGTTTTGCATGTCAATGGGAACACCGATGGACCGCGGTTGTTCGCCTCATCCAGATGACTAAGCATACCTTCCTTGTGAGCTCCACTGGTGCCACATCTCATAAGTGAGAACTGGACTTGAATGAAAAAAATCCGGACGCTTCGTCTCGACCTGTGCCGAAAAACGAATCCGGAACATTCTAGTTGATAGACTCGATTACTGCGGGTCCCGCGTAACGCTATCGGGCTAGATATCACAAAAACTAGCTTTTCTATAATTAACTAGACTAAAATAGATCGTCTGGGATCTCCATTATCTATTCCAAGACTAATAATATTCTTGAAACAATAACCATCAAATCTGTTTTTTTCCCAAATGATTTTGACATTGTAATGCTCTCCCACGCCACCCAACAATTATTATGACAAATGTACGTAAATAATCTTTAATATGCAACTACAGAATCAAGGCGGTTTGATTTAATTTGTAATAAATGTATACACATCTGTTGCATAGATGTATACGAAAACTTAAATACTAGCTTTGACTTCATATTCGTTTTATTCGTTTTTATAGTAAAGGGTTAAAAATAGATGAAAGAGTCATGAACGAGATCATAATATGTGTTCATTTTCCATACCGGTAACTTCCATTTGAGGAAACTGTTATTCAAGTACATAACTAAGAATCCACTTACATTTTTGGGTACTAGATGGTGGTTGAAATATCATGTACAAGGTAGCTAATGCGTCGACGTTCTATACTGAGCATAGAACGCAAGCTCATGCATATGGGTAAGATACATGAGTTACTCTTAAACCTCAGCTTAAAGGGGCATAATGTACGATTAGATAAAAAGGCGACAGTTTTTGACATAACAGTTAAAAAGGGGTAATGAAAAGGGAATATGTTGAAAATTTCCATCGTTGTTAAGATAATAAACAAAGTCTCGATTATTCACTTTTAAATGGTTGAACCGTTCTAATCGGGGCCATTCCATAGTATCGAGAGTTGATTATGGTCTTGTTATGTTAATTAATGTCTAACCTATAATTTATAATCTGAAAGGCCTAAAAAAAGACCTGGAACCGACAGATTTAGCTCTTGGATAATCCCCATTTAATCTTTTTGGTTAAAAACTAATTCTTTTTAATGTATTTTCATAGGTTTTTCATAGGTCGTATAATAATTACAATGCTTAAAACAAATTTCATACAAAGCACTTAAAAGTGTAGCTATATTTTTACGTAACGGTAAAAAACCCATTGAAAAAATTGTCACAAATCACAAATCTGAAGTCAGATTACATTCTTGGTATCACTATAGCTAACATGCGTTATACAACATCCGGCCGAAAATGTATTTTGGTTTTACCAAAAAGAGATTTCGTGTCTTTTCTACGAACAGATTGATATTCAATTTTTTTCACAAATAGCAAGTTGATTTAGTTCGCAAAAATCTCTCAAAATTTGTCTTTAACGAAAGAATAGTGATCACGAGTTATATTATTTCTTTGACCATAAAAATAAAACAAAAACCGTGTTGGGTTTAAAAACTAAAAGTGGTATCGGATACTCATTTTGAATTTGCAGTAAATTTAAAATTTACAAACGGAGGCAACTGTCCGGAAACCCACGTGGGGTTGGCTATCTACAGCAGGGCAATTTATCTAATACCAAAATAGTGAGGTTGTATTTGGTAGTATTTGATCTGGTATTGGCTAAATCGTTCTGTCCTAACATCTATACAAATATAAATACACTGACCTGGGAATTTCAGCAAATTACGGGAACATCATCCAACAATAGACTTTGACCTCCAATCAACGTAATATACCGTGTCATGCAGATCTTTTGTTCTGCTCAAACAAGAGAAGACACGTATTATCAGAAAATCCTTCTAATTCTTTTATCCTGTTTGCTTTGAGGATCATTTCATACTATTTTGGGGCGTTTCTAAACGATACATCTTTAAATCATTTCGACGAAATATTTATTATATTAAAATGACGTATTTAGTATGTGTAGAACAATAACATTAATGCAGATAAATATGATATAAATATTAACCGACTACCTTATATTATGTTTGATGTGGCAATTTGTCATCTGTCAAAAAACCCAAAACACCCCATCGTAAAGTTTTGATAATAAACAAGTACGTGCGCACTTTATAGACCATCAACTGAGTATGACGCCATCGAAGCCATCTTGGAATTGTGACGTCATTACAAAGCCTTGAGGGATTTTCGAAAGGCGTCGCACCACGTTTAGATCTATTTCACATGGCTATGTGCAGATTTCGTCATAGCTCACGAGATGTAAACGGGGCTAGCGTTAACCCCATCTCAAAGTCTTACCCTAACCCTAACCCACAATCTTCGGCAACCTTCACGTGCCCTAACTCTGTTTACATCTCGTGACCTTGGGGAAATCTGCCGCTGGCCATGTGAAATAAATCTAACCGTCGCCCACTGTTTTTTTTAATATTTTATATGGATCAGTGCATAACTCCCAAGATGAGTTAATAAACATTGTCTTATTCTAGTATTTGATAGAATTACGTCATACAGTGTTTAAATATCTTTACAACAAGGTTATGACGTTATGTTTTATAATGATAAACAGTTTGTTGAATACCCAATGAAACATACATCATATGTATACCAAAACGGAGGATAACAAACTGGTGCGTATTATGAACCAAGATATGTGACGTCATATCAAAAATCGAAGTACCTCTATCAATGTACAATTGTTTAAAGGAAAAGGTGTCATCGCGAATTGGTGGAGCCGTGGGCGTTTTTCGAAGGGCGTCGCCTCCTAGATGGGTAGCTGTTGGGTCCCAGTTCCTGTTCCAAAAAGACCAACCACGGACAACGAGACATTTGAATTCTAATCGTAACTTCCATTCCCTTCATTTATACTGCTAGTTAGGATGGATTTGTGTTTTATTTGAAACCAAATTAAATTTAAATGCCTCCTATTAACTTCGACTGGCTCGCTAGCCTGGAAGTCGGGTGTTCGACCCCTACATTGGCCGAGAAAGTTCATCTAGATTTTCCGGAACGGTTTCCCCTTGTCAGTGATGCAGGACGGATGACCGTGCAAGGACAAAAAACCGAGGTCCCGTATACACATTGGCGTGCAAGTAAAAGATTGCCCATAGCACAGTTTAGGAGCGGAACAGTAGGATGTTAAACCCCATTTCATTTATTAACTTCGTCAATTACACCTATCACTTATTAACTCGTTCCGTTCCTTACAAGTAGGCTATAAATTGTCATCATAACTCTGGAAGTCATACAAGTTAGTGATGCCTATTGATGGAAGCTGGTGATACAGACAAAATCAATTACCAAACAATATACTAACTTTATCACTGAATACGTCTACAAGAAGGGTTTATTAATTAGAAATAATTCCGGGTTCTGAGATATCGAAGAGATTACAGAGCTCCCGAGGTGAAATATTATGAATGTATTACATCCTTAAAAATGGGAATACACAAAGTAGCTAATTAGATAGACAAATCGATACTATTGAAATGGGCGGGCGTCTTAACAGCGACTAACTTAAAATCTATAGTAAGACATTAAACCTAACAGCATCCGAAGCAATCAAAAAGAGTAAAGCGAATTGAAGTCTATTTGAATGGGTGCCTAATTGAGAAATCAACCCGTTTAAAGCTTTATTCTTGTATGTTATGGCGATACCGGGTCTAAGAGTACTTGTATCATAATAGGATTTCTTTAATGTTACCAGAAGAGTATTAAGTTGTCGTCGATGTCAGTTATCAATGGACAGTTCGGCTCCTATACCCTATAGAAGAGAGTCCATGGGGAATCCTGTGATATATTGTGATTTGATTACCTAGTCTAGTTTTTAACTGATTTTCAACTATCATTCTGTTTTTTAAATTAACCATTTATTATGGGAATATCATGTTAAACGGCTCTGCAAGATCCACCACATCCACTTTATACGAATAAGAATTGTTATGTTTTATGTGACTTGAACGTCTAAATCCTATACATATAATTTATGGCAGAATAATCTTCTTTTATATAATCATTTATTTTCGTATCAAAATAAGCAAGAAAAAAAAGACAAACCGAATTCCCGATGGCTATATTTTCCCTGCAGACAATATTAGACCCTTTGTGGATTTTGACTCTGGGCTAATTTGGGCCTTGACCGAATTTGGGCCCGTGCGCATTGGGCTCCTGGCGACGTCAGGTATCCTGCTAGTATTAATAACAAATGTGAAATCTACATCTACCACAAACCCAACAATAGAGCTACTTTCGTACAGGTGAGTGTAACTCCGGTTTTCTAAATTCGCGAAATCCCACAGAGATGTTAAATATATAATATAAACGGTGGATTTTGTCTACACATCAATTCATTTCTTGGTTTGAGTGGGAAATAATGCCGTTACAAACCAACACTATTTGAAATTTATCTCTGATGTTTGCTTTAAGCAGCTATAATTCAGCAAATACCATTTGAGCCGCTGATCTTACCAAGGCTTACACTATCCCGAATTGTATACCGATTTGTAACACAGACAAAAGTTACTTTGTCTGGCTAGTACATTTGATGACTATTTAAATAATGTGTTAGAAATCAGTTTTGTCTAATTACTGTTTACAAAGTTATTCCAAGGACTACTTGAGATAATTGGGTAGACAATTACTAATAAAATACACATGAATACCATTGAGGAGAAACTGTTGAAGATAGAACATTGGTAATTACATGATTAGAGCACTAGCTTATTTTACACTACAGACGGTTATGGAAATAGGAATGGGTGTTAGTGTTAAGAAATGATAATATAATGTAGATCAACAGTATCGTAGTATTAAATAACGAAACATCAAACGATACGTAACATATTAAAGAGATTTTATTGCTCATATGGCAGTACTAATTGTACAAAATTTAAGGTAGTTTTTTTTCGACTAATCCAAGTTTTTACTAATCATCTAGTTTATAAAAGGTAGTAGTATATACAGACATCTAAATCAAAAAGAAATGAAATTTGGTTTTATTGTTCTACTGTTTTGCACCGACTGGGCTAATGCAGACCGACATTTTCCCTACAGTGTGCTATGGAACGATATTCTGAGGTCGCGTTTACACAAAAGAACCATTGACAGTTGGAATCCAAAATAAGAGGAGACCATAGCACCAATGTCCGGGAATGTTTGCACGGACAGCCACGTTTAAGCTTACTCTTGATCAAATTCCAACTGTCAATGGCTATTTTACGTGCACAACATTTTCGTCCCTTCCGAACGAAATGACTGCACTACTGATAAGAGGAAACCACACTGGAAAGTGCTGGTAAAAATAAGCACATAAGACAACCCACGGACAAGACGCAGAATACACACAACACAAACAATAAAAGTTTGATCAAATCAAGTAAATGAATCCAGGGCGAACTGTAAGCGTCTATTGCGATCTGGAGTCCCAGGCCTGTAGTCACACAAACGCACAAGGGAGGTAATCAACGATAAAAAGTTGAAGTATTTCCCATATATTGAATGATTATGGTGTATGTCATCATCGACAGTGTGTTTACCAGACACGGTATTTTGATATATCTTGCTTTTAATGTACTCATCAAACTTAAAACATAATATATATTTCAAATTACTTATGGACCATCTGGCTTATTTCCGCTTTAATAAATGTTTTGTACCGGAAGTGGCTTTCAATCTTATAACAGTCACAGATACCTACAGTTGCTTTGAGATACGAGTTTCTTTTTAGAGAACATTGATTGGGCAATTACAAAATCGAGGGGTTAAACTTGAAAAGTGGATCAGCGACACGCTTGTGGGATAGTTTATAGCGGATGCAGATAATTTATAGAAGTAAATAATCAATTTTTTAAAGGGATGGAATTTATTTTGAAAATTTAAACTTTAATAGATCTACAAGGTTTCATACATCTTAAATATGATACCAATGAAACGCCCACTCTCACTCGATGATCACCCACATAGATCTCGTGTTTTGCGTGCTGGTTTATATGCACATTGACGTCCATGTAAGATTAAATATTTAATTAATTAATTAAGATATCCACGTCCGTCTTTAACCAGATATAGTTAGTTTATGTATATTATAGATTCCTTGTCTATTACTAATTTATCTTAGTTTATCGTGTTTGTATTAATTCGATCACCACTTCATCACCACCATCATCAACTAGTAATAAACACGAACATAAACTTACGGAAGACATTCCAGCTCTTAATTAAGAATCTATATTCTTGCAACCAGGTGCTTATTTCTGGTATTTTTTGTTACCCCAAATCAACCTAGCTTCAACGGAGTAGAATTTCCCGAATCAAATTTAAAACGTTTGTGCTAATTCTAGAACTGTCAGATCATGTTATCGATCAATGATTAAATATGAGCTGAAATGGTTTCCATAATAAGCACCATCTTCTGTAATAAAACAGACGCACTGCACATTATCATTACATATCAATTTAATGTTTCTGGCGGCGTGTGACTAAGACTTGGTAATGAGCAAAGTAACATTCTTGTGCAATCCTTAAAAGAATTAGGGGGCGGGGGGGGGGTGCAAACACCTACGTCTCCTCTTGTTGGTAACAGATCGAAAGAAACTGTATTAAAAGATATGGTCATCATATAAATATGCAGTGTTGATGACTACTCTAATTAGTATTCCCGTAGCGTGACCAGGTCGTATTAACTTTCTGCTGACCCATCTTTAATGTCCATCAAGAGCTGACCCTCATTTCTAATGACAAAATACACGATTTCCGTTTTACGGTTGATTTGATTATTGTAATTGTAAAATTAGCATGGGACTATTTGCTCACTTTTAAAGACTTTTGTTTTGTGTGAATTAGATTCTTTTTAATTGATTTAATCATTGAAAGCCCAGCTTAAAATTAGCATGGGATTATTTACTGAATCCATTTAATAAAAACTTTATAAATTTTCAATGGTAACGGGTTTTTTTCAGTGGAAACCAATTTCCTCTCGTACATTAAAGATGGATTGAAACATCTTAACGACTGTGTTAAATCTATTATGAGGGATGCAAGTCTCAAATGGGTTTAATTAATTCACCCCACAAGTTAAAGTGATTTGTTTACAAGCTTTAAATAGAAGGAAATACACTTTGGAAAAATGTGCTGGTCATTTGAACGAACTTGTCTGTGGGTTCAACATCAAATTCAGATTTCGGAATCAGCATTATAAGCGATACAAGAGCATGGTTTGGCTAAGAGCTCTTAAATAATTATGTTAGATATTATAATCACCTCAATGATGTAATTATCATTAATGGTTTCTTATTAAACCCAGATAAGTAAGCTTATAATATACCATCTGTATATAACAACACTACAAGTTCCTTCATTTGGTTCCTATTTTGGCACTTGTCAGCAGTATACAAATCTAATTGAGGGAATCGAAGCTCTTAGAGAGAACATATAAGGTTAATTAGACAAGTGCATTCTCGAGCTGATTAAGACTCCAGTAAACACTCCTCCCTTATATTTATAGTAAATTTGGATGAGCTTACACCAGTGGCTTAACACGACTTGCCAAATCATTGTGTACAGACACGTAAGTCTATTTGCCAGATCGTTGGCACGCAAAGCATCATTACAGCCTATTCTAATTTTAATAAATCTAATCTGAATACCAACCCAATAGGCCAAATAAGTACTCTTATAATCCGTATAATCGCCAAAATCAGTATTTATTATTCGCCACCCACTGGTATAGTTGTAATACCCACGTACTTATTACACAGAATCACTATTTTCTCTTTAAAAATATCATAACTGTTTTTAAGCCCAACAGTTATTACAAATGATGCCAATATCAGCATAAATCTCAAGTCAGAGTGGTCATAATAATAAAATAAATCGAAAGCCAATTTTCTAAAGTTCTACAGTATTATGACTGTCTAAAAGGGTGTTTTTTCTTTGGTTTAAATTTTATCTATTCTTGTTTGTACTCAGCAAAGCTAAATTGATAACTACTCATAAATAAAATAGATTGATAGAAGGAATTTTAGCAATCTGATTAAAACATAGATCCTATTTCGTTCCGTGTTTATAGTTCAAAAATTCGTTTTACTTGTCTTTATTACACTAGGATCTGGAAGAGTTGTTATCATTGACGTTTTCTGAGTGATATGAGAGATTAGCCAATGGAACGGTTTGTTACAGCGACTTCTTGGTCATTCGATGCACGGAACTGTGGGTAAACCAATCAATGTCTGACTTCATAGGGTCAAAAGCCGCTCGTTTGACCCCTGACGTAAACTACCAATATAACTTGTCAGATCAACGAAACGAAATAAAGAGAAGTATAGCGAAATTTTGAACTAGAAGGACGAAATGTGCTAACTTTAACACTATATATTTTGACAGTGTAGGACTATTTAACTTTTGTTGTGAAACGTTTAGTTTAATTTAAAGGACAGGTAAACGACACAGAAGTTAGAACATTACCGTTACTTATCTGATCCATATTTAAATGTTAAAAAAACAAAAATCTATGAATATCACAACAACATGACGTGAAGATGAAATGAATAATATTATCTAATTTTAATATCAAATAAAGTTATCTAAATAGTTTCCTGTCTGCCAATTAAAACCAACCCTATAGAACATTGGAGTTTGCTATTCTTTGTAACGAAGCAGGACTACGCACGAAAGAGCTTGAAAGAAACACATACATGTATAATAACGCAGGTGGTAGGTATTATTCTTTGTTATGACTGAAAATTTAGCATATTTAATCACAGAGCTTGTCAATAATTTAAATATATAGGTAGGCCCAGTTTCGGATTTCTTATGTGTGCCGAAATTGTCTTATTTCGTCTTTGTATTAAAGTAATTAAGAGAGTACCAAGAGACTGGATTGCTCGCTTCGTGTCTTAATATATCACTGGTCCTATTACCGGTCTAATTAAATTGTTGGTCCACTGTTATTGACACTTAGAAAACACAGGCAATCATGGACGACCAGAAAAGCAGGGCTGCTATAACGTTGCTAGGATATTTATAGCAGCCATCAAAACATATTAAAAACTATGCCAGGGTGCACGATTAAGCTATAATATTATGTAAATCATACCAGAAACATAAATTGAACATTCGCTAAAATAATATTGCCATTGGGAGCAAAAATTCATTGCCATTGCATTAAAGCTGCAATTTCATATTTTTAAGTTATATTTTTAATAAAGCCTTAAAATTGATGGTATCTATAAACAGTCCTACCTAGTTAAAGAATAATCTTATTAATCCTATAATTCACTATTCCAGGTTGTGAATTTGGCAAAAATATCATTTTCAACTTCAAATTCAAATGTTTGAAGATAGCTATTGCATGTGGGGGGGGGGGATGGAAAAAAAACAAGGTAGATAATTGTGTTATTATTTCCGATATGAAAGATTTGTAAGTGTGGAAGGTAATGCCTATGATTGTATAATAGTAAGTTGACAACCTATTGAGCAAAAGACATAGAAATAAATATGTTCTGACTTTCTTAGGAAATATGAAATTCCAGCTTTAAGGGGTATATAGAGTTCAGTCTAATTCGCAAGATTCGAAATCAGTTACATATTTTCGTGAAACAATATGCAATTCCGTGATCTAAAAAATGTATTTTCCGCTAAGTTAGTTTGACTATAGTTTTTGAAAGTGCATCGTTTAGAATTGTGAAGAAGCGACGGACTATACAGAATTTTTAAGATATGGCTTTAACTCTGTACAAAAACCCAATAAAGACTGTTTTTAAAATCAATAGACGTTAGATTTACTCTCTCGTTGACTTAACGACATTTTTCACCTTATCTAATGATTTATATCAACTGAGTGTATAGTTTCAACCTCATCTCAAAATAAATGATACAGCTAGCTAACCTTTGCGGATTTCTATTGCAGCTGTGAATTGACACGAAGGACAGTATACTTAGCGCGTGGATTGACGGCTTTCTCAATACCAGCAAGCATGTAATTGTTTTGTGGCACGTTGACTTTCGAGCATGGTTATTTTGCCACATATCACATTATGTGTTGTGGTGCCTTGGTAGTATATGTTATTAGATATTTTTTAAAGACAGAGTTTGCCACTACCTTATATTTGACTATGAGCTAATTCGCGAGCTATGGATTTGCTTCTAAACCGATGCTTTCTTTTCCTAATATCGAAATGAAATGAAATGGGGTTTAACGTCCTACTTAACTGTTTTGCTCCTTACCTTGGCTAATGAAGACTGGCATACGCCATGTGCTATGGGGGAAATTTTGCCCGGGCAAGTGCGCTACGGCCTAGTCGTATATCGAATTCCAACTGCCAAGGGATCATTTACGTGCACGCCAATGTGTACACGGGACCTCGTGTTTTCGTCCCATCCAAACGTCCCGCATCACTGAAAAGGGGGGAAACCACGCCGGAAAATCTGGATGAACTGTCCTAGCCAATGCAAGGATCGAACACCCGCCCTCCAGGCTTGCGAGCCAACGTCTTACCCACTTACCCATCGTGATCTCCTTTCCTTATATCACACAAACAATGTCATGATGTTCAAACATAATAAGGATGCTATGGCAGTCTAGCATAATAAACAAGCCAAGGCAGTCAAACATAATACGGATGCTATACACTCAAACATTATGAAAAATGTCTTACTACCATTCAAACAGATTAGAGATGTCATGAGCAATGTTATTTCATATATTTGGGGATGTAACACAATATGTTGTATTCCCCAGTCCGGAACCACAGTCTTAATAGATGCACCGTGAGACATTCTTTATGATCAGAGTAAGGGATCTTAATGCTCTATTTGTTTTGTTATGATGGAAAAAACTTATAAAATTCTCTGCTGCTTAAGATCCAGAACTAAAATTATTGTGAAGATATTTATAAAACGGTTGATTAAAAATAATCTGTCAAAATATGTCGTAAAAACCTATTCATTTTACATCACGTTTGATGGATTGTTTATGAAAATGGGCGCAATGAAACGAAAGGTTGCCACAGCTTAAAGAAATGTCGGTGTTTTGACGAAGCCAACGGGGAATCACCGATGCTTCAAATTAAAGAAGAGAATTTAGAAACGAGTGATCGGATTTGTGATTTATGACAAACAGTGTGATATTTTCGAGACATTATTATATTATCATTGTGCCACTGCTATAAAAAAAAGATAAAGAGAATAGAGAGAGGTATCAGCTTCTCCTATCGGCGATATCACTTTTGCACATTAATCAGTTTCTCACAATCATATATGCATCAAGCCTTTGTTTTTAGGGGAAATACAATAGCCTATGCATAAAGTAATCTCATTGCCATCTGTTTATTTGTCACACAGAACTGAACAAGTCCATTGTATACATGTTGTACATACTTAGTAGACCAATTTTACTCTCTAATAATTATTAGATGAAAATATTTCTGGGGTAATTGAAATTTCCTGTGTATTTATCTCATTTCGACTTGAAACTCGATCCTGATTACTAACTTCTCGACATTTTTTTTTAAAACAACGACGATAATGGTTTCAATACATTGAGATAAATTTCCAAATCTATGTACACATACATACCGAAAAGTTTTCGTTCTAATTTATTACATTTTTTTCCCTTTATAATTCCTTTAATGTTTAAGAAGGTGTTTGAGCGTTTGGAAGATATTTCTTCGTGGTGTAACGATACATATTGCATTCTATATCCAGATTCACCAAATTCGGTTAATACTTTACTCCATCGCTTGTCTACAACTCTTTGAAACAGGGGCCTTATAATAGGAAAGTTATGATGTACCAATGCAATTATTTAAATGTATCATTTTGTCTTAAACCTTTCTCTACTGTCTGGCCATTGACAACTCATAAATCGATAAGCACCGTCAACCTTAAACATCTAAAAGAACACCTCCTAGTATAATGCCGAAACACATAACGCAAAAAATGTTAAATAATATTAATATAAATAGATATATAATATTAATTAAATTGAAAAATTAAAATATGGTTTACATTGTTATCATTTCTCGTCTCCATGCCAACTTGAAATATAATACACTAACTTAGATTGTATCTTTAAAATATAGTTACTGCTTCAGTACTGGAGGGTATGCAACTTCATCAAAAGTTCATCAAAACACACTTGTCTCTTTTTGCAGCCAACAAATAAAAATAAAATGTAGCCTACCGGTTATGATCACCGTTTCTGTTCTTCTGTTGCAATACTAACATAAATATATGATGCGATTCTTAAACAATGCATACAACAATTTCGACTGGTCGATCGAAAATAAAATGTTCTGTTCTTGATCACTAGGTGATATATGCTATGCAATCTTGATCATTATCGTATTCGCGAAATAGGAGGTATGATCAGTAGTGGAATACCGCGTTTTATCAGTGAAATAAAAGTGTTATTCCACTGGCTAGCAGCAGTCCATGTTGTTTTACCTAAAATGATTGTAAAATCCTAAGATAAATAGAACATTTGTCGTTTTGTCGTGAATAACATATTTATTTCATCTCTGAGCAAGGAAACGTTTATATATTCACGAATGCTTCTCGATGAAATAAAATATGTTATTCACTCTAAAACGACAAATATCCCATATTTATTGGGTGTTTTATGGAGAGAGAGAGAGAGAGAGAGAGAGAGATGGGTTGTTTAACGCCAATTAGACACAAACTAGGTCATTTCGGGGCTAACACAAGGCTAAATTTATTTCAACAATTCCCTTGCGCGTAGGGGTCCTTGACAGTGGCACATACAGCCGGGCAATCGAAACCACGCCAGTTGACTCAATGACAGAACTTCAGGGTGGATCCAAGAGTTTTTGCAGGAGGGGGTTTGTCGGAAATTTGACAGTTGACAATGCACGATGTCATCATCTTCTCTTAATTACGTAGGCATACACACACATTGAGCTTTTACAATAAAATAATAGGATCACACTGTGATTCATTTACATTGATGCAAAGAAAGCATTAATTGTGATATCACATCTATCTTGCACTTTGAATGCCAATCCCATCCCACCATCTGACCATAAAGGATAAGGACACGACAGTTACAATTTTCTCATAAAGTGTTCTTTTACAAATTTTTATATGTAGCTGAGGAGGGTGGGGTTCTGCCCTCCCCCTCCGTGGATCCACCCCTGTTATGATACAGCGCCCATCCACACCCCCTGATATAAAGAAATAAAATCATGTAGTACATTGGGGAAAACGATACATTATAAATGAGAAGGGAGGGTTAGGAATAATGACGATAAACGCATTGCCAACTAATTATATGTGAGAGATACTTGCAGTGAAAAACACAAACGACTGATACTAAATGTCCTCATATGTACATTTTATACTATGCTTGGTGAAATAAACAAAGGATTATAAAACTGTTACTCATACTCGCCCTATCCGTTTAGCGACCTGATCCTGAACTCTTCACCAAAAGGCCATGTTAAAGCTAATGGACCTATTAATTACATAAAGTATGAATAGAAGCAATTACAGTCCCAGTATGAGATTATGCCAATAACACCTGCCTAATAATAAATAATACATATACTTACATATGTTACTACTTATGAGCCACTATATAATTTAAACCAACTTCAGGGATATTCATTCACAAGTCCTCGTACTTACAGTCCATTACTATGAAGTTCATTAAGTCTGACGCATTACTCCAATAAAAAAAGGTAATTGAATGTGAAAACTGCCGTCGACTTTGGTTGTTTTTAAACCGCAAAAGTCCAAGTAGTTATTCAAGACAACCAAAATATACGAAACTAACTTAACTGATAGAAACTTTATTGCACTTTTGATTCAAAAGTTTGTCCAAGATCAATCGTTGAAATATTAAATACGAAATCAAGCGAATAAGACGATCGCAAACTTGTCTTGTTATTCTACGGTACAAAGCTTTAAATCTATTACGTACCGTGAAGACCTGGGTATGAAGGGATCGATATAGGGTCGGAGTTTCTACTTCCACCATTCGTGTTGATATCAGCGAGGCGGAGACTTGGCAAATTATTGCCAATAATGTCTTATTCAACCTAAATTATATTTGTCCAAAGAATAGAAACAAACAACATGTGTTAGGTTATCTTGACTTAAAAATAATCAACTCGTATTACTTTATAAAATTCTGGGACAATGTCAACACGTTTTTATAAGCAACCCGAAAATTCTGAAATAGATAACACATTGTACTTTGTTTAGCCAATAACGATATGCATGCCCAGTTTCTCGAAATACTCTGACTACTAACTTGCTTTTTGAAAAGTAAATAATAGTAATCTACGAACATTCTTATCTACGCAGTGATCGTAAACGTCTTGGTTGGGCAACGAATACAGCGCAATGTTAAGAGGTAATTGTCATCTAGAAACTTGTGTATTATTGGTTTAATCCGCGTGACGATATAATCACACCCTATATTAACAATACACCTTAGTTTGTTTTCACATATTGCGTAACTGGGCCATCTTTCCTTTTCTGCACTTACGTTGTCACACACCATCACTCTCGTCTGCACAAAAAACTCATTTTTTTGGTGTTTTTCAAAAGTGATGTCGCAAGCTACTCGTCTGTCTTATGGGCACAGATGGGCCACAACGTATGTAATATGAATGTATGTATATGTATATATAAACTGATATACTATTCAAGCGTTTCTGTTTTTACGGTAATTTCTAATCAGTTGTGATCGGCGAAATACGTGCAAATTGAATGACAGTTTTTTGGTGTCTGGTTATTCCAGTCTAGTCCGTTAGTCTTCGTCTTTGAGATAATTAGCTTCGCTTATTACAAATGGCGATCGCGATCCTAATCCTTGTCACGTACAACCGGTGATTCGAAACCACGCCAGTTGACTCAATGACAGGCTTTATGATACAGCACGCACGTGCTAACTATTCGGCCACCCCACCCCGTCTTCATTAGCACAGCCGGGACATAACAGTATAGGACGTTAAACCCCATTTTACTTCATTTCATGTCATCATATTTTACCGAATTTTGTCACTGATTTTCTCGGATTATCGCTAGTTCGGGTTTCCTGAGAGTAAGGTCGATTGTCAATTCGGAACATACAGATGTTAGAAAATAAACGAAACGAATACAATTTTTATAAAATTAATCCGACTAACTCTTGAAATATACGCCACTATTCAATCAATACCCATTCATTTTGAACAGTAACAAATTAACTTATTACTTGTGGGCTAAAACGTATTTTTAGTTTAATTGGTATAATTATTATTGGTCGCACATACAGTTCATGCGTACATAACATCCTTCTACTACATTCTACTATAATAATCAACAATATATATATATATATATATATAGAGAGAGAGAGAAATGGGGTTTAACGTCAACTCAACACAAGCTAGGTCATTTTGGGACTAACATATGGTTTCAGTATTATTTCAATAATTCGCTCGCGCGTAGGGGTCTTTAGCAGTGGGAGGAAACCGGAATGCCAGGAGGAAACCAACGAGGTTGAGAAGGCGCCCCTATCTCCATGCCACATACGCTCACACCATGGATCAAAACCACAGCCGCAAGCCAGAGGTGACCGGCCAGCTAGAGGTCGAAGCGCGGCACTCGAGACCACTAGGCCATCCCAACCCCCATCAACAATACAACGCCAACATGGAGTTACATTTGAACCTACTTATTATGTATATTTGTAATTTATTGTGGAGGGGAATTTCCCCCATAATTCTAAGTAATGCGTATGCTAATATGGTTACTTCTATGTATATAACTTCTTACTAACACGTTAAATTGGCTATAGAAATGCTAATTTATAGAATTTATATTTTGCTTTATTTCCAATGTTACTTTTTATTTACATATTGTATGTAGACTGATTGGGGACATGTAAAATCTCGCCTTCTTCATAACCCAACAGACAAAAATCATGAAATATTCAAGTTGTGACCTGTAGACACACGCTCGGACAGGGTTATGGTGTATTAGGCTCACATGAAAATATGAGTGGATGCAAAATCTTGAAAGCATTATATTTGTCTATATTAATCTATGTTGACTAATCTATTTTAATATGTAACTTTACAGTCATGTCAAGCATCATTGGTATAAATTTATTGATTTCAAATTCATAGACATGGATAGATTAATACATAACTGGAACATGGATGGTGACAATTACCAGGATCACTTCAACAAGAGCATAATATGGTGTAAACAATGCAGAATTATACAAATTTTAAATAAACACCAAACTGTAATGAGATCAATAAGAGCAGTTAATCTTTTGCCCAGAAAAATGTTTGACAGAAAAATGTCGTCATGTCTGTCGCGTTGTGCAAAAGCCGCGATTTTATGAGCCACCAAACAATTATAAACAGTGCCATCTGTTACCAAAATAAGCTTTAAAATTATGGCGCCTTGTGAAATGTCAAAACAATATTTATCAAAATGCTAATTTATATGACTTACTTCTGAAATATTGCAGTTAGAATAACTGCAATATTTCAGAAGTAAGTCATATAAATTAGCATTTTGATAATGTGTAAATAACCAATTTAACATGACTTAGTAGGAAGTTACAAACATAGAAGTAAGCATATCAGCTCTATAATTAAGATGTGTGAATAAATTTCTGCCATAAATATAATGGGTGCCAAACGTTTTCTGTATTCTAAGTATAATTACCTTGGGTTTGTGTTATTAAAATATCCTATAACGTAATCCATTTGTTTTGAAATTTATAGATGCCATCTTTAATGGTCTTTTGATTTTCTATTATAAATAAGACTCTTCTTTCGTTTTTTTTGTTATGTTGTTTTCGTTTACAATACTGTATCAGGATTGCTGCTGCTATTTAAAGGGACAATATTCAGAATAAACAGCAAGATCATGCATAATCAAAATTACACGTGTTCAATCTCAACGAAAGTTATTGCTCGTTTACACTTATAGTGTCTTACTTTGTACATTACTGTCTAAATAAGACTTATTTATTTTTGTCGAAGTTGGATAATGTGCACTGTGGTGCCCTTGAATTAGGACTAATAAATCAAAGAATGAAAATACAAACGAATCATGTATTCCTGAAGCGGGAAGCTGAGCCTAGTCAATAGACTGGCAATAATAATATATGGCGTAAATATGTATTATTTTTACAAGATGTTTTTTTTTATGTTCTGGTGCTAAGTTTCCACGGGAACAGCGATCATGTAATTCGGAAATTTCTACGTTTTCCTTTCATAAAGACATCAATAAAGTAGCTAATATTTCCATATTGGCAATTGTCTATTGGCAGTTGGGATTAACACTGTTTACAATATGACAAGTAGCCTATATATTAACCTTGTGCACGTCACTACACACTTTTATTTACTATTGACAGTTTTTCTTTCACACAGTTTGCAATATTGTGGCCGAGAAGGTTCATCGTGATTTTTGACGTGGTACCCCCTTCTCAGTGGTGCAGCACGGAGGGTTTGGTGAAGACTGTTGTCTAGTCGTTCCGATGGGACCGAAATCCGAGGTCCCGTATACACATTGGCGTGCACGTAAAAGATAACCTAGAAATTGGAATTCGATATAAGAGTAAGCCTAAGCGCCGAGGTATGGGTAAAATTTTCCACGTGGTATACTGTATGGCGTATTCCGGTCTTCCTTAGCCCAGCAGAACAGTAGGACGTTAAACCCCAATTCATTTGTTTACAACATTGTTAGAGTATAATACATAGTGTACGACACCAAAAACTTCTATCCTATTCACAATAGCATTTGGATTAGCTAAATAGTCCTTGAAGGTAGCCGGCAGACATAAAATATATCTGGTACGTCTGGCACATAAAATGGTGGTATAAGACCAAATTAGATGTTTTAGTTGTTATTTGCAATCTCAAATATTGCAAGTACGTACTTGAATTTTTTTTACAACGATTATTTGAATTTTGTTATAGTGTGTCAACAACACAAGTATAAACAATAACCATCTGTTTTCTAGATGTTGTATATTAAAACCTTGGGGCAACGGTGTCAAGGTTTCCCACAGACTCCATTATTGCTAATACAGTGAGTGTTATGTAAAGATATACTATGTAAGATTTAGGTAAAAGACTGGCCGTTCAAAATACTTCAATCTGAGCAAAGTTATCACGGTTTGAAGTTTTGACAAGATGTAACCTATATTGTTAATTGTCGTAGCAACGTTACTATATTAAATTATATCATTAAATGGCTATCGCATTTCAGTCCGTTTACACCTCGGCCACCCACCCGATGGCCTAAAGCCTTGGGTATAGGCTTGGCATATGAATGAATGTCTAAATAAAAATGTATATAACATTTCAAGCCGAAATAAACACCTGCGTTAGGCAGATTTATCTCTTACTCAATTCATCTTTATTGTGCATTGCTTGTTGTGCCTTCCCGTAGCAGTGTAAATGGATATGAGATATGATGTTGCAATCATGATTCCAGATACAGTTGACACTTCTGGCAGTATTTTGTCGATGTGTCTGTAATGTACGAACAAACGGCCACCCATTTGCCTCTTGGTGTTTTTACATGGTTATTTTTAGTTGAGAAACTATTGGTAATAGAAAATATGTGACAAAAGATAAGCATGGATAAATAATCAACACTGTGTTTATATTGGGAATAATAACAACCTTGGTTAGAGTAGTACACCATGTAGCATCTATTCACTCTATCATGACATCGTGATACAATAAATCACGCTTTCAGACACATACAGCGTAAACTTTAACTGTTGAGAAAAGCACTTGCCTTTATTGTAGAAAATCATATTTGAATAGGAGACTTCATGGTGCCAAAATATAACCATATTCTATAAGCTCTAGGAGATACATTTTTAAAACCTGGGGTTACTTCACAAAAACAATTATTCTATTGTGGGAATTAGATATTGAATTTGGGATAATATCTTGTCATCTCAGATTGTGACCTATAAATCTGTTGTGGGTTTTGGTAAAACATAAGTCTTAATATAATTGACATAACTTCTGCTAAACTATTGGCAATTGCCTAATTAAACATTTACTTGGACAAATATTGTACTTTTTTATGTTTATATCAAGAAACATTTCATCTAAATTTTACTTTCAGGAGGGTAACTTTTGTCATGAGAGATAAATTGCCTCAAATCGATATATTGGACAGAAAAGGGTACAGTGGTTTTCCACCAGCAGCATTCTAAAGGGCAAGGTTAGGGAATTCAGATGGAAATGAAATATTAATGTCCTACTGTTCTGACTGCTCCGAACTGGGCTAACGAAGACAGGCATACGCCATAGAGTGTGCTATGAGGGAAATTTTGCATGGACAGCGACACTACAAACTACTCTTATATCGAATTCCAACTGCAAAGGGTTCTTTTACGAGCCAATGCCCCCCCCCCCCCCCGAACCACCAGACAGATGTCCTTGCCAGGCCCTACGTCTTGCATCACTGGATGAACTTTCTGGGCCAAAGGAGGGTTGAACCCCTCGATCATCAGGCTAGTGAGCCAGCGCCTTACCACTTTAGCCACCGTGATCCAGAGATGTGTACGGGGCGCTGTGAACAAAAGTCAAGTTACACATTTCGTTTTATCTGTGACCTCGCCCATACCATGTTTAGGCGTTCTTGAGCAATGTATGACATTTATAGTTTTTGTTTTTGCTCGTTTTGTAAGGTTTTTTTTTATTCTTTTTTATTCTGGGGGCCATCCAGTGTCTGTTTAATACACAGAACAAGAAATAATAATCCTAGTTTATGTGTGTGCTATCTATAATAATATCGTTTATCTTAAATTCTGCTAGAAAAGCCTTCACAAAGAACAGACTCGAGGTATATAATTGACTTTTCAAGATTCAAGTCCGGATATGATTGCATTTCCACTGTCTGTGTAAGATTGACACTAACTGTTTCAATATTGTTACGTTAGCTGCTTTCAAGTTAAATAATCGAAGCAATCGAAAAGTGTCTATTGACTCTTTATAGGCAATAAAAAATTTAGAATAAAAAGTTTTCAAAGTTACCCATTTGAAGTACAATTATCCGTTGTGGATTATCCGAATTAGGGATCCACGGTCGGTCAGTGAGTAAGGCACTGGTTAGCTAACCTGAACGTCTCGTGTCGATCTCGGCATACAGGGACAGGGCCTAATCGTTGGAATAGAACGTAAACCCGTGGTCCGTGTACACATTTGTCTGCACGTAAACATTGGCAACATTTTCGATGTCATTACCCGGATGGAACAGAACAGTAGGACCTTAAAACACCATTCCAATCCACTCCATTTCATTTATATAGGCTATTAAAGGCACGACCTTACATAACAGGACTTGCATAAAGTCCGCAATAATAGTAACCCCGTTCGGTGAAATACCCCCACCCCCTCTATCTATTATTTAATTCTCACTAACAGAACAGAAATGTACACCATTAAAATCAAATACCAATCAAGTCATTTTCTACACATATCGCACCACCTGTCCCCACATATAATGTTTCATCTGGAATCCAGTCCTTGTTTTCTTTACTCCACTCCTTACGAATACATTGAGGGCGCAAAGTGTCGAAATCTAATCTAAGCATGAAAACAAATTGAAAGCTGTTTAGTGGAAGAACATTACCGATGGGTGGTATCGTAATTAGGTTGTTACCAAATAAACGGGAATCTATTGATGCAGACATTGTTTACGTGCACTTTTATTAAACTACAAAGAATAAGATAACACCAACCAAACGTTGTGGAATGAAAATTTAAATGCACTCTTCACGGTTGTGGAACTCTTGTTCGACACAAACAGCAACATTTATTTTGTTATGTAATTAAATCACACTACTAATATGAAAATGGTTCGTCTAATATTTATAAGGGTAATATTTAAATTACATGATACAGTTGAACAGATTTTTAGTTCAAGGGTATGAAAATAACAACATGTCATTGCTTCGGAAATATGACTGGGTTAATTTCACTTCGAATATCAAATAACATAATACGTGGCAGTGAACATATACATAACATAGAGTGCCCAAACCACAACTAAACTGAAATTAGTTTTTTGGGGTGTAAAATCAACAGTAAGTCAGTTTTAATACACTGGTGGATCTGTATTATTTGAATCAATAACATCAGAGAGAGAGAGAGAGAAATGGGGTTTAACGTCCACTCGACACAAACCAGGTCATTTTGGGACTTACATATGGTTTCTTTTTATTTCAATAATTCGCTTGCGCGTAGGGGTCTTTAGCAGTGGGGGGGAAACCGGAGTGCCCGGAGGAAACCCACGAGGTTGAGAAGGCGCCCCTATCTCCATGCCACATACGCTCACACCAGGGCTCAAAACACCAGGGCCAGAGGTGACCGGCCAACTAGAGGTCGAAGCGCGGCACTCTAGACCACTAGGCCATCCCAACCCCCCATCAATAACATCAACAAATTTACTTTTATAATAGCTTACTTAATAGAAATCAAACGATTGTATTTCATCAAATTTAACTAAAGTGTATAAATTAGAAAAAACATATTTACCGTTATTAAAGAATTAAATATCCTAATATAGCCTCCTTAATATATATAATTACACAACGTGCTCTGCCTTAGTTATGACAGTAATACACTATTATAGCTCCGCAGTCAGACGAACAGCCTAATCTCTGAGTATAGCAGAGGTACAAACTAAGAACTTCAGTAGGACAGGCGTCCTATATTTAAGAGATTTATGTGCTAATGTGTCGTTGAGTGGAATATTTATTTCAGAATGATCGTCAATCTGGGTTTATGTTTTCATCGTCTCTGTTAATTAGTGCCTCACCAGGGAGTGCCACATTGCGCTTGACCTAAATCCATAATTCTAGCTCATTGCTCTCGCTACTCTTTCTTTTTTAGCAAGGAGGCCATGCGGGTCTAATCAGATCTTACCTATATGCCCACTTTCACTGATTAATGATTGTAAATGAGATCATATTTCGCCAGGAATATCACGTCTTGACATATATATGTAGGTAGATCAATGCTAGATCTAGTTTAATGATAATATAATAAGACTAATAACATATTGTAATATACCTAATTGTCATAATAATCTTGTGAGTGTATATATACACCAGGCGTGTAATATCATACATTTAGCCATAAGGAAATGCGTTTGATACCTGATTGACTCATGGTGTGAAAGTTCATTACAAGTTCAAAACGGTGGTTTTATTCTGTTGATCGTAGTTGTTAAAAAGATGTTACGAAGAGGGCAATCTGATCTATATTTCGTTTCTATTTTACACTTTCGATGGCCTATATTACTTGAAGATCTGACGGGTTATAGTGGGATTTCACGTCAGTGGTCATACGAGCGCCTATTGACCCTATGACTTCAGATATCTGACAAATTATAGTGGGTGTTCACGTCAGTGGTCATACGAGCGCCTATTGACCCTATGACGTCAGACATCTGACAAGTTATAGTGGGTGTTCAAGTCAGTGGCCTATTGATCCTATGACGTCAGGCATTTGATTAAGCAATCAGCTTTAGTATTACTAGTGGCTTAGCCACAGTTCCCTTCAAAACACGCCTAAAGCTCGCCGTAACAGACTGTTTCATTGACTAAAGATCTCGCATCTTTCAGATGCTTGATCGGAGACGGTCCTGCACATTTAGCACATTGACGTCATATGTGGGTTAGGGTTAGGGTAAGAGCTAGGACCTGCAGATTTCGTCAAACCCTGGGCTAAGCCTAACCCTTACCCTAACCCATAATCCACATATGACGTCATAATATGTGCAAGACCGTCTCCGAACTAGCGTCCTCCCCTTGTGTAGTAAAGACAACCAAAACGAAATTTTGGACTATAAAAACGAAACGAAATATGATCTGCATTTTAATGAGATTGTGAGGAGGACAGGGGAAAGATATAAAAATAAAACATGGCATACCCAAGAAATAGCTGTCAGGTATCCCCATTGCACCAATGTCTTTTCAGGCAACTGTATGAGCTGAAAATATATGAAGGATCGATATTAACAGTTTGATATACAATGAAATTAGAACAATAAAATTACTATTTGAATGGGACAAAACCTCATACTAGAGGATCAATAGTCCATACGCCCATGCACAGGCTGCCCCAGTAACATATGTACCTGTGGACATATACATATTAACCGTATGTCTGTATCAAATAGAGTTATCGCAAATACACAGCAACAACTCGTTCGGAGAACGTAGCGTATGTTTATATCCATCGAAGGTATGGGTTGATATTTCAAAACTGGTTACTAATCCATATTCACGTTGCTATGTATGTAAATGTGCTATATATGCTAAAATGAACGAAAAGTTAGATGAAGTACGCGAGCAGTCAAAGTGGATGGAAGTAGTTTGCGCCTGGTTATTCCATTCTACCCAGGGAGTACGATTCGATATATCACTCTCGCTCTGACTATGGCCCCAATAGTTACTTAAAATCTTTCCAATGAGCAGATAAACATCCATATTACGAAACCCGTTTTATGTAAATTATGACCTGCAGTTCGAGATAATTAATAGCACTTATGGTACCTAAAGTGGTAAAAGGAACTAACAGTACAAAACACTTAAAGTGCATTTATCAAAGATAACAGAGCGCAGAAAAGATAATGAAGTTATTCTCCATCGAATCAGTCCACAACATGTTTGTTTTAAACGGAAAACTTTTCCTTTGGAACTGCAAAAAACGCCATATCATAACTTTTGAATGAATCTTGCTTGCAAGAAGTCGACAACAGACAGCTAAAACCTCAAAATATGTCGATATTTTCCAACACTTATGTATTTGGTGTGTTATCTGCCAAGTACTCGAAGTATTATGGATAAATTGATAACGACATCCGTGCCCTAGAGGGTAATGTTGATTGTTAATGAACAACAAGTCAGTGTGCCCTGGTGTTGATTTGCAAATCTGCCTCCTTCCCATAAAGCCAAATTTACGTCTTAGCCAATTACATCAAGCCGCCGTTAAATGGATCAGTGATACGGGCACCATATTCCGAAATGACCAACAAACCTTGACCTTTAAGCATATCTCGCAGATTAATCTGGAACAATTACCCACCGAATTGCCCATTCGAGCTTCATCTGAGCATATAACAACAGTTTGGTAGGAAACACAATCACCAAGGACCATGCTTTTAATCGTAAAATTAGACTTTAGTAGAGCGTTATTGTTAAGAGGTATCTTTAACAGCATGGGAATACCTGCAGGTCGTGGATTGATGTTCCTTACGGGAGTATAGATCATTATACCCCTGGATGTATATAACCACGTAGATATGCGTATATTGCTTTATTTTATTGTTGGTTGATATTTAAGACACGTATAAAAGTAGATTAGCCATTTTAGAGAATGGGCTATTTCATATGATTTGTTCTAAAATAGTTATGGTTTATGCATTCGCAATTAAATGCAGACAGTAGATAGATACTGATTCATATTTGATGGGCAATATCTTCTGTTCTTCATATCCTTAACAAAATGAAGTGGGGTTCAGCGTTTTACTTTTCTGTGTCGACTGATCAATGAAGACGGACGTATGCTATACAGTCTTTCATCCCTTCCGGACAACTAGACACTGTCCTTACTATGCCCTTCGTCCTGCAAAACCAACAAAAGGAAACCGCAGTGGAAAATCCAGGGGACGGGGGACTTTTTCAATCAACACCCAAACGAACCAGGGACCTCCTGGTTAGTGAGCCATCACCTTACTCACCGAGTCACCACGACCCTCTCAAGCTTTGCTCAACAATGACCAGGACACAGAAAATTATAAGCAACATGGATGTACATCTGATTTTGAATATGTCCACTACTCACAGTACAATGGATAAGGGTTGGTAATCGACTTTAGAACAAAAAATACCAGAAATTCTAATATGACGCGGCCCTTTGTAGGATTTAAGAGACAGGGCCTATAGTTCTTTCCTAATGACATAGAAAACGGTAAGCAATATACAAACATATACATTAGGTTATATATTTGGGACGCTCAAACATCTATTAATGCATGTTTAATATGGCACACATTGATACACCATGGAACATCTCTAAAAGTAAAATGGATAAGCAGCGTCTATATCCATAATACATAACACTATTTTCAGATGGTGTAAACAAAAAACTTTGTTTTTGAGCTTAACTTTTTCACCCCCAATCTGTATATGTCATAATATATAATGTATTTTACAAAATAACCATACAAATGGATATGGGCAAGTTACCTCTATTAGCATCTTAGTAATAAGTATTGGCAGAACCTGTAGGTTAATCACCTTGTGGAAATTAACACTAGCCAAAGGTTGTACACAAACCATTAACCGGTAATAACTGCCGCAACCATGAGGCTAAGATCACACGGACAAAAATCGTATCCTATTTTTGCCGATTGAATGCGTGATATGGGATTTGACGTTCCACTTTTCTCCACCGATTGGGATAATGAAGACGGGCAATTTTTATAAATAAAATTTAATAGAACAACGGAAATTGTAGTCATATCATTAAGTACCCGAAAACAGTAATCTTCCGTCGTTGAAAGGAAATCAGCGGGGTATGAAAATTAAACGAAAAGAATGTTGGGACACACGTCAAGGTATTTTAATACAAAAGTTAAGTTATTAGCTTGTTTGTGATCCGCAATATTGGGGTCGAATGGTACATAATTAGAAAATAATAAACTCGTTTAAAACTTATCAATTTAAAAGCATGTACCGGGCTTGTATCAGCTTCGAAGCAATTACACATTATGACGGTTTCAAAAGTAATTCCATTCTTTGCCTGACTTTAACGGTGTGCTGTTTTGGATATAATACGCAACACCAGAGTGATTTATTACTCATTACCACTGTCTTAGTGGATTTCTGAAATTTACAGAACACCAGACCTACTGCTTGAAAGTAATTAATAAACACTTTTATAGTACTAATGATAATGGTCTATGGCTCACTAAACAAAATTAATACCCAGTGCCATTTCCTTAAGCCACCATTATCAATTATCTATAATCCACATTTGTTACTTAGATTTTGGTGGAAATATAAAGTTAACAAAGCTTCCTAATCACTGCCACATTTCCGTTCGACTGTGGCTTTAGTCTAACCAGGTATGCAGAATGACATTTACCCCATTTTGTAATTCTTCTGTCATATTGAATTTTATTAGTTTTAATCAGAAAGTTCGGCGTGTACGTCTCCGTTTGTATTTAAACTGATTTTCAAGCAAATTACTCCTGAATCATTTATTGACCACTCTAGCACGGCTTGGCACGGGGAGACTTAATTATGGCCATCACATCTTTGTAAGAGTACAATAAATTTGCTCGAGAGAGATATATAGATTGTAACGCTAAATTATGATATACTACAACATTTACTTAATGGCACATTGACAAGAGAGTGGGCTGTGGACTATATTGTAAAGTTACCAAAGTAATGAGAAACCTACAAATTTGAGAGGATTTCAGCTTATATCATTATTCTGGAGAGGATCAAACATGTGGTGGACGAATAGGTAAGAGATGTGCCATGTAGGCCCTACAGACCAAATAGTGATCATAAAATATTTCCTAAAATAACACCACTACACACTAACCTGGACTAATAGTGCATTTGCTGTGAAGAAACAGAAACACTCTTATGTCCAGACCGTATTGTATTTGTCGTAGACGTGGATGGCCAGCATAATAAGAGTGACATCTACAAGGCAAACTAAAGCGTGGACGCTCGGTTACAATCTGTGTCTTAATTAAAGAAGATTTGGTATCTCATTAGGAGAAGCGACGAAAGCAGCTTTGGGCTGTAATTTACTGTGACGAAAGTCCCGTACTCCACCGGGAATAGAAAGTATTACAGAAAACATAAGCTGGGTTGTTCAAGTATACCCCAACAAAACTAAAACATGAAAACGACAATGGCCTTACGCGTACAAACAAATTCGTCAATGACGTACAAGGATGTGGGCATGGAATCAATTCTGTAAACTATAAATGACCATAACTTCAGTTATAATGTAAATACGTTTTGAACTAAAATGTCTTTAACCAGGCACTGGTTCCATACACTATAGGGTAACCCTTCTCTTGGAACGACCAACGACGCCTTTAGAAATAACTAATCATGATGGATGCGATAACGTCATGTTCTGTGTTCGATTTCATAAGTTAGTTTTGCTTGTGTGTTATCTTCACCTCTATGATCATCCTTGACCTGTTAGGACTTTTAATAACAGACATGTCCATCTTTATTTCTGTATAATCTGTGTCTATTAAAGACCTGATGAATTTGAGCTTAATCGATTTAGTATTTACAGAGATAAAAGGAAGAGAAATCCGCTAGTTATTTACATCTTAAATAGAGGACATTTAAGAAATTTGTGCTCATAGTTCCCAGTTTGGCCTTAATGCCGAATAAGAATACAATGTACATGCATAAAGCAGGTAATGTTTTAAGATTATTTTAGGCCAACGTTTGTTTTTGCTGTTAATTAGAAACTTTTGTAACGTTGTTAATACTGAGATAGGAATGGAGGGAAGGAGTTTAACTGCTAGTCTGGGGCATCTTTTTTTCGTCCAACGTAGATCGAGCAGAGAAATTTGGACTTCCAAGTATCTCAAAAGTTTCACCCGAAAAGTGATATTATAATTAACAGATTATTAATAAATATTTCTAGAAAGATGTATTTCCCCCCCCCCCCGTACCTCTCCGGGGTGTACACTTTGTCCCTATAACTCTTTTGCATAAATAAAAGAGCAGCTTTCTGAACAATACTGTTTTAAATGAGACCAGTAATTAGCACATAGCTAAACACTTAATACATATAAAATATGTTTATAATGTGCGTGTATATTATATATGTATAGCTTATCTATGTTTATATACTAACAACCTATTTCACTATATTAGCATTGATTAGAAATAAACATTATATCAGTTTTATCAGATGTAATACTGTAGTTCACAAATTTTCCGACGTATTTCAAAATAGGGGATCTGGAAAGGTGCAATGTATAGTTGGTCGGGTCGGACGAAAAACCAAGGTCCCGATAACCGTGTACACCTTCGCGTGCACGTAAAAGAACCCATGGCAGTCGGAATTTGATATAAGAATGGTCCTTAGTGCCTCTGTCCGAGCCAAATATTTTACATGGCGAACGGTAAGTTGGGTGCCCGCCTTCATTAACCCAATCGAAGCTGAAAAGTAGGACGTTAAACCCCATGTCATTTCAGTTCCCTTTCATGTTTGATTGGTGGTGGTTTGACCCCGTTTACAGTGAGTGTGATCAAGAGAGACCATTTCAATTATGCGTAATTCATTCGATCCATGTGTTGTGTCATCAGAATTAGGCCCAGGACTGTCTAAGACAATTCAATAAAACATTAATTCTTAAAACTATTATTGGTAACACTAACTGCAGTATAATATGTAAACAACGTAATATGAACAAAAAAATCCACAAAAAGCAACTAGGGTCGATAATTAGTGTGGCCAGACTTAAAGTGCATTATGATTTTATACACCTTTATATTGTTTTTCTAAGAAGATTTAAATTCCAAGAACAAGATAACACGGGCCTTTAGTTTTATCTACAACAAGCACACGTATAAATTGAAAACACAGAACGGGTTGGGTCGACATATTGTGTGTACAATCAGATTATCATTGAGTAATGTATTGCATAATAACAAAAACGGACCAGAGACCTTTGCACTGATATGTTTTAAAAATGATAACAGTTTGTCTTCTCCTTATGATAAAACATCGTGCAAAATATCAAATACCTATTTCAGAATACTGAACGTACCTATAGTTTTTTTTTTATGAATTCATCCACCCATCTTTAACATAGAAGTGATTGTGCACTATTTACTTTAAACTTTTAAGTCTTATTTTGCGAATTTTCCGTCCCCTTAAAATAAGTAGTTCCTGCTGTCATCATAAGTGGATATTGAATATGTTAGTGTTTTGTGAAAAGTATAAAGAAAATAGCTATAACCCTTTTCGCAGTGGTATGTTGTTGATCTAAAGATATAATGTCAGGATGATGAAGCTATTACGGGTATTATGTTTTCTGCAAGTTGTATCACTGGCAATTTTTGTGCTTTAACGATATCACAGATGTCATTGTCTCTGGGAGACAACTCTTATATCAGTATTACGGATGCAGACCACTATATCCTCTTTTATTCTTGTCTCGTTGCCCGTCTCCAAAACTTTACACCACATATTGAGTAACATCTGACCATGCTTTTACTCCAAAGCTTGCCTTAGGGTTGACTTGAAGTAGCATACTATGCGCATGTAACTATTCTCCGTGCATATCACCGCAACCAACTCCGTTATCCTTCCGTCTGAATATTTACCCCAAAAGTCATAAAAAAACATAGTCATGCAAAAGAGGAAAAAAGGAAGGAAGAGATGGATACTGAGATGATGGAATTTTATAGTGGCCTGCGTCCTTATCAATATGAAGGTATCAGACCAGTTTCTTCTCTTCGTGGTCGTAGTCATTTTGTTGACCACAGGATGTAGTATCGAACAAAAGGTTTTTTAAATTACATTTTCTGTCAGGTTTTGGAGAATGTTCAAGAACTTGAGGGGGAAATATAACATAGCTATATTATCTTATAATAAAAACGTTATGAACTGAGTGGATTGGAATGAAGGTTAACTGAACGTCTTGTTAAAGCAGTCCTTAATTTTATTTCTATAATAATGTGTGCTATCCTAAAGTGTGAAATTTGCCCCGACAGTGGCGTATACGTTAACACTTTTCCCAGTTACGTGGACTATAAACAATTTGAAGACGGCGGGACCCCATCTAAACGACTAAACTTCGAAAGGAAATAAAATAAAATCCTAAGACACGTAAGCTGGTACTCCTTTCAATTAAGGATATTTCAAGTTCTTCATAATTTAAACATTTATGATACGTAATTCCCGGCATCCAAGTGTTCTACGAATGCCATAAATCTTACGAATTCAACCGTTTTCTGATTCGTATATAAATCGTAGATGCTTCTTGAAGTTCGCCAGTGATTGCTATTGTTCGTGGCATTTCGTAGCAGTTCATGGAGAGACTAGTGTATTCGTAACATTCGAAGCCCACGAGAAAGTCGGACATATCATACGATAACTTTAGTTATTGAAAATCAACATGGATTATTGGTTTTAAAATAACCTTACTGTAGCCTCCAGAGCGTCCGCGTGGTTTTCCGATTCCTCGTGGGTGATAACTCCCAACCTAACTGTTCTTTTCGCCGACATGTGTATAAATTCCAAGTCACTCTAATGATATCGTTAGCCTCTAGGGCGTCCACAAGGACTGGTGTGACGATAATTCATGGTCACGTTTCGATGTGGGCGTTTATAAATTGCAGAATTAGCCTATGCCATATAAAAGACCTGACTACTTAAGTTAATAATATATTATTTAAATTCTGCACCAAAATCCATAAAGTTATTTACTGCAAGTTACATATAATATTTAATACCTATTTTGGAGATCTAATTTGAGACACAAATAATTGAATTCAAAATCTTTAAAAACTTGATGTATTATTTCTGACAGGTATAACCATCAATTTCGGTGTTGGCTAATCATTCGATCACGCCGCTGTCATAATTTATCATTAAAAACCTTTCAAATCATCAGGTCTTAATCTCTTCTTACCATTTATCAATGCAGCACAGATCGGATTGCCGCGGATTAAGTTATTGAGTTAGAGACGGTTTTTGTTACGTTACTGACGCGTTAACAATATTGTCGGTTGAAAATGGTCGATGGGGCTTAACGAGTGGATGAAACCATTTGAATGAGTAAACTAGGGCGGCTGAACGAGGTGTATTCAGATTTAACGCGAAAGTCGAAGGAAAGCTAGCACGAAAAAACAACCCGGTGGAGAATCGGAGATATCTCCCTCATACTGATTTGCTGGCGACTTACAAAACACGAAAGTTGCCGGCAAGCCAGTGCGACCCAAAAAATGTATGTGTTTTTGGCGACTTTTTCCTTTTCCCAGAAGTGACATTACGTCTGCATTTTCCTGCACATGCCTGCAATCATAACAGTATTATCTATATCATATTTTCGTCTGTAATTTTCAGTTGACCTTATTGTTACTTACAACGTCGGAGATGCCGATACCGTAACGTTCAAAGTGGTTGGGTTGCCGAATGGTTTACCGAATGCGTTTTAGATCAGCTTGTACGTGACAAGGGGTGGGATGACTTGTTCAACTCGTGGAATTTCTCCGGTCTTTCCATTTCCCTCTCACTACAAAAGACAACAACGGACAAGCGAATTATTGAAATAAAAATGATCTTTATGTTAGTCTAGAAATGACCCAATTCTATACTGGCGCGTTAAGCCCCCATAGTAACACGACTATACTAATACACCCTTACTTACTTGGCGTGGCTTATGCACCCAATACAGATCGATTAGCGACATGCGAACATTTCTAGTAGAAAAATAAATATCGTGTACCACCTGAATTACCCGTGTACCATGCACTGCTTTGCACAACAAACATCAAAATTTTTAAAAGCATTGTCAAAAATCACTGCGTCAAAATAATAGTATATTTCAAGGCTGTCTGCGACGCGAATATCAATAATAAAATGTTCGCATAATTAAGAGAGTCAAAGATTTGAGCAGAAACATGTACACTTTCCGGTTAATGATCACTTTGTCATGAGCGGTGTACAATTTTTTTCTTCAAGAAGCATTGATAAAGGTCTACCCAAAAATTCTCTTTAATGATTTAGAAACAAAGCGGACAGATTAACTCCAGTCATGTTAAGTTGATTTGCTTTGTCTGCAGGAGACTAATTAATAATTGTTTATTCAATTAATAAAAACAAGTATAACAATCTATGCCCAACAATCATGTAATGGCCGATCGATTTGTCTAGAACATAATGCAAATGTAGGCAAACAAATATACAAATTATGAACAATTAAGTTAGGTATGGGAACCATGAAAGACAACAATCCAATGTCAATATGGATTGAACTGAAACTGGAAGACATGTAGACTGTGGTTTATCTTCTACGCAGCAATGCCGGCTTCTGAAATTCAGATCTAAGTTAAGCGTTTGATTACCGGTTGACACAGTCAATAAACTTTAGTTGCAATCTTATATATAAATACTGAGTTTAACAATGGCAAAATCAAAGATTCGACAGATCTCGTTTCCTCTTAGAAAGCACTGTTTTGGTTTATTTCAATTATTGAAAAATCAATATTCTACAATAAAATTGATATAAATGTTGAAAAAAAATATTTACATCAAATCTGAATATTATATTCCATAACAAATTAATAAAGCCATAAATACCGATTGTTACTGTTATAACAAAAACCAGAATGCATAATTGAATATAAATATGTGTTGGAACGCAGCCTGTAATACATGACATGTCATGACCGGAAAATCAGCCTGACATTTGAATACGTCTTAATTGTGTCTCGGTTCTGTCGTTTTCTGATATAAACACATGCCTGCTATAATGTAGCAATTCTTAAACCCATATAAAACCAACAAACATTACAGTCTTCTGCTTAAATCCCAAAACCAGTTTCACAATCATGCCTGCGACAAAATGGCCAGTCATTAACGATGCAAATCTGGCTGTTGTTTCGAAGATCATATCCACGAAATATTATACTGGTTAGATTACTGTCTAACGTATAGTATATGATGTTTAGGAAAGCTAGGTAGAGTTTTTGTGCGCCCAAACACAAATGAGGTAGTAATCTTTGAAAAAGTAGGGTAACTCTCTACACCGACCCACGATGCCATACTCCAAGAAACTCATTGTTCATATCATGACAGATATTTCTAATAATCAGTCCGATTCGGTTTGTTACACAATTCCCTCTTGTCGGCTTTTCGGGTAGAGATTGTATATTAGGCATAAAGCGAGGTATAAGTTTGTGTATTTCTTTTTTTTTGGAGTCAATTTCATAGTCTCGATCACAGATCAACCCATTTAAAAGTTAAATTGTATTGCCCTGGCCCATGACCACACATTTAATAGAGTGAAGGAGGTTATACAACTTTGGTCCTAGACCATCCCAAAGTTAAAGGGACTGTCGCGATTGGGTTAGTGTCACAGAAATAAAATTCCGAGTACATATGAAATTTAAGCAGCGAAATAGAGGAATGGTAATTTCAGCCCAAAATATTGAGTCACTTGAACGTGAACGTCAAAACTGCTTATCTGGACACGTAACCCTTTTAAGATTTCGGGTCAATTTTTTCGTTAGGGTTCTAGATCAGCTCATTTCATATGGCGAGTTATGTTTTACAGCCCTGGTTCCAGATCAACTTTTTTCTTAAGGTGAGTTACGTTTTATAGGGCTGGTCCTAGATCTACCCATAGGTGAGTTAACTTTTACAGTAGTGATCTAATATTAACCCTTTTCATATGTTGAGTTATATTTAAGTTGACGTAATTCGTCTTAGATAACTCGTTTCATACTTTGTTTTGATTTACAGGTGTCTTTCATTCAGATCTTGCTCAACACTATTTCATCGTACTGATTGGGGAAATCTACTATGTTGAAGAACTGATAAGCGTCTATTGCAGGGTCATGATCGGACAATCATGTATTATTTCAGCACACAGTCCAGTATCAAATTATGTTTTTCAGATAGCAGTTAAGCGCCAATATCATAAGAAATCTACAAAGTGCATATTTAAAAATTGAATTGACGCGCATTAAAATAAACTAGCACAATATACTAGAAACGGTCTTATCATTACCACAGGTTTATAAATATTTATGTTTGTGCCTGATTACAGTATACCCACAGGAAAAATAAAACAAAAAGCACAATATATTATTACAGTATGTAATCAACCCAAGGTTATTTATCTATATATATACACATATAGAGACAAAGTCATATTTTAGCCGAGTGTACATTCATCTAACATACTTGCTTTACGTCATTCAATATTAAATTCTAATTTAAAGAACAACATAAACAATGTTACAGGAATTTGAATATTTCTTAATTAAATCCCTTACATTACGTGATATTAATGGCGTTCTTGACTTAAGAAACCTGATTAGATTTGTGTATATAGCTCAAAAATAAAATCTCGTTATTTTACCCCAAAAAGTAAGTTAGCAGAAATTTGATAATTTTGGCATGCATTTTTAAACAGATCAAAAGCAAAGACATTAGTTCCGGTCAATGCTCTGCTGCTGGGTGATGATAAACGTCAGACATATTACCATGCTGACAAATATATAAACAGGAAGTACAAAGTTCATAGTAAATAATGACCTGAAAGTTCGACGTTTCAAAGTCCACCATATAAAATAATGAAATCGTATTTAGTCAATTTAAGAAAACGGTATTAGTAATAAATCGTAAATCTCCAGAATTTTATGTAAGGAATTCTTAGAAATGAATATATACCAGAAGGTATCCAGTAAAGTTATGATCAAATCCGGACCAAACCCATAGATAACAGACCTTATGATGCACAGGTCTAACAGTTTATTTACATCTGGTCCCAGTTTCACAAAACATTCTCAGACTCAAGTTAAGAATTTACTCATCTTTCAATCACTGTTTATGAGAAATGTTTTTGATCCAGAAACACAAAACTTTGCACATAGTTTCTTATTGACGCATTTAATACATTAAAAGCACAAAAATTGTATACATGGCTATATTTTAGTTAAAATAAGGCGAAAAAATTGTTTAGTAAATTCTTAAGAATGTTTTGTGAACCGGGGTATGCTATTAAAGCTGAACTCCGGTTACAAAAATACTGAAATAATGTAATAAAAAAAAAGTTAACGCCCGCAAGCCGCCATACTTGTTTCAAATTTGTGAAATAAGTATGGCGGACATGGAGGCTTATGACCTGGAAAGGTTAGCCGATCTCACTTCCAGTTTGTTTCTCGTCAGCTAGCTATATACATCCGGCTTTATTCTCTTCACACGGTTCACTGATTGCTGTATTTCCCCCCAACAGTATACCAAATTATTGAAGATTGCAAAATGTCTGATCAGGTAGGCCTGTAAATAATTATATGAACTGCGTCTACTACAATATAGCCTAAGCTTTACTCCAAAACAAAAGATGCAACCAGATGTCTTACCCAACCTGTTTTTCAACCAAAACAAATCACCTATACAAACTATTAGTATTGCCTTCTTCGTGTGTCCATGTTGAATAGTGTTCATGAAAACGACCAAGGGACATAACTACATGTTTGGGACGGCTCTCATTGGGGAGTGTTTGACAGTGCTAAATTCATTGATGTTATGGTTTTTTTTCTCCATTTTACCAAAGTGTAAGAAATTGATATTGTAGTAGACGCAGTTCATATAATTATTTGCAGTCTTACCTGATCAGACATGTTCAATCTTCAATAATTTGGTATACTGTTGGGGGAAAATACAGCAATCAGTGAACCGTGTGAAGAGAATAAAGCCGGATGTGTATAGCTAGCTGACGAGAAACAAACTGGAAGTGAGATCGGCTAACCTTTCAAGGTCATAAGCCTCCATGTCCGCCATACTTATTTCACAAGTTGGAAACAAGTATGGCGGCTTGCGGGCGTTAACTTTTTTTTTATTACATTATTTCGGTATTTTTGTAACCGGAGTTCAGCTTTAAATATACGGCTGTAATAAACATGAATGAACGATGGAGTGATGCATTCCTCTATGACTGAATTTGTGATGGGCGAAAAAGAGCAAATGAGATACGTCACGTAATACTGGATTTAATCTGTCGAATGGTTTAATTTTATCAATTGGTAAACAACATTCTACTATATTTCTCATCCTGGTTTGTTTAGAATAACCACACACAATCTTCAGCGATGATATCACATCTAATTAGTTAACATCACCATTAATTGAATGTTCCAAATGATACCGCTGCAAATACCGCTGATCTAACGAAGGGGATGTCTCGGAATTTGGGCAGCCGAGGGTTCAAGTTGCCGAGTCAGACAACGTCAAGTTTGGCGTTAAGTCGAGGATAATTTGATGAATTCAAAAACTTTGAGTTATTTAGGTGCATACAAAATGGCATTATATCCATGAATGTATAAGCAGAGAAAAAATATATAATATGCGCAATGCATAATTTCGAATTAAACCAGCGCAAACCGCGAGTTGGCTACGTTTACAGCTTACTTGATCGTATTATTTCTATAATCAATGTTTTCCAAACTACCCTTTTTCAGATCTAGGGTGATTTCAGGCTCTATAAGGTTTCGCAATAAGAATTTTCTGTAATAGAGAGAGCACACAACAGACATAATTGATAGTGATGACGTTGGATCTTCGCGTAGTATAAGCTAACTATTTAAAACCCGAACCAAATATATTAAAATCAAATTTAAATGTGCCCGGCTAAGGCCGAATGTTGCGCCTCTGGCCCTAAGTTCGCCTTTTTTTGATTTTACAAATTTCAGTCTAATCAAAATAAAGCTGAACATTTTAAATAGGTAGCATCTAACATGATTTCTGATAATTAATAATGTTATATACAAAACATTTACACCAATTGATAATGTCGATTTATATTTTAAAAAGTAAATTAATCATTATATAATAGAAATGTCATTTACACCAATTGATAATGTCGATTTATATTTGAAAAAGTAAATAAATCATTATCTGATAGAAATGTCATTTAATTATACTTGTATTCGCAAGTTCGACAAGCGAGTATCTAATTTTGATAAGTAGTAAAAGTTGTTACAGGGTATTAGTTAAAACAAGTGTATCCAAGTATGCAAACACATAACATAATACAACAAAGCAATCACCTTGTCTGAAAGTATGTTTCCAAATTATTGATCTATTAGAAAATAAGTGCCAATATTCCTTAAAGCCCCAATAACACTTTTGTTGTAACTGAATAATATCTCACAATCTTCATGCTGGTCAACGAATCGTATTATTTTAGAATATTCCAATTAAATGGTGATATAAATTTCATCTCAACACACCTATTTTGAAAAATTGGAAAAATTCAACCAATGGATTTGAAAAGTCTAACGTAAACCTTTTCAAATGTGACTTGGATTTTAAAATATTTTCGAACCCTCTGGACGAGTAAAATAGGTTGTAATGGATAATTCACACAACAGGTAGGACACTTAAACATCTTGTACTTAGAATAAGGGTATTATTTATTTTCTGGAGCTACCAGGCCAGCAAGAATGTTATTGTCCCTTTAAACATTTAGTAACTCAAATAAAGAAATTGAGCACCCGTATAAACGTAACACCGACCAGATATAATATCAGACACACTGATCAATGTGTTTATTTCTATCCGACGAAAACTGGTGGTTTGTATTTTTTTGAAATTATCAAGAAGCTTTGGATACCCTTACATGACAATCTGTAAAAAATAAACAGATGAGACTGATTGGGGCTGCGCATTAATGTGAGAAAATTGATAACCGCAGTGCAAACACATCGTGCATGCAAAGAATGAGATAGAAGAAACTTTATTGCATTAAAACCTCACAAGTATATGTGCATACACGAATAAAAAATACTATGCACGGAACAAACACAAAATGAAAATTTAATGGGGTTTAACGTCCTACTATTCTGCTCATAGACTGGACTAATGAAGACGGGCATACGCCATACAATGTGCTATGAGGGAAATGTTGCCTTGACAGCGGCTACGGCCTAATCTTATATCGAATTCCAACAGCCAAGGGATCTTTCACGTACACGCCAATCTGTACACGTATCACGACTAGACAGTTGTCCTTTTCAAAGCCCCCGTCCTACATCACTGACATGGGGAAACCACACCGGAAAATCTGGATGAACTTTCTCGGCCAAAGCAGGAATTAAACACCCGACCTCCGGTGTCTTACCCACTTAGCCACGGAACAAACAGACACACACCGGTACTTATATAATTTTAGATGGTACACATAATTAAAATATACTTACGTGGGGTGAATTGTTTTCTAATGTCAAAACAGATCTAATCTCTGTGATCTTAAATGATTGCTTATCACAAGGTCATCACGATTCTAGCTACTAGTTGGCTAAAAACCAATACGATTTCGCTTATCAAACTGGCCAAAGTTGATTACCTATCGTAAAGAGGAAGCAACGAATCAAGGTCTAAGTGCCTCAAAAAAAAAATGCAATTGAACCAGATAAGAACGCGGAACCGATAAGATATATTAAAGGTTATGCATTTAGATTGCCCGAGTGTCCACAGGCATGTTCGTCTATTTATACTTTTGGGGCATTTTAAATCTCATCAAGAGTAACACCCCATTAAGTGTTTATCAGAAATAATTACAATTTGATGAGCTTTTCATTCTTCCTTGTGCTTTTATTTATCATACAAAACATGTACAGGTAACCATATGTTCGAGTCGAAAATCGGAAGGTCACTTCGTCTTACGAACGCACAACCTAGATCGGGTGATCAGCTAGAAGGAGAGAGAGGTACAAATCACAGACATTATTTGTGGAAAATTGAATCTACATAAAATATAGCTATTAACACGCGAATGGGTTGAAGGTCAGATGATTTAAATCGTTGTCACCTCGTATGATATACAGGATTATATAAGTACATTGTACATCTTATCAAGATAACATTAGTAATATATTTATAACACATATATATCATAAATCTACACTTGAACTATATATCTCAAATAAACACCATCGTTGTGTATTATATGAATACACTGATATCTGTTCATAAAATATTTGAATTGTAATACAATTCAATTCCAATTAAAAAGGTGTTAAACTTTAGTTTTATGTCCAATTTTCAAGGATAATCTGATATCAAATTGTCAAATTGGTAAAATTAATGTTTTGTTTGTCCTCATCATTCGAAGCCTCGGTCGCAGGCAGCAGAATTTCTGCTATGAGAGACCATGTATAAGAGAATGTAATATTTTTGGACTAGGAACTAGGCACCAACCGTAACTGAACTTGTTGTTCTTGGGTTCTTGGATATGTCATCACAATTCAAGATAACCGCGATGGCGGCATACTCGATTCCTGGTCCATAGTACGCTGGTACGTGTTAGGTATTATAGTTCAATGGTTGTTTTACTTTCTATAAAAGCACACCTTTAATGTTGTTCTTCATCCCAGAACCTATTTTATATTTTGTGTAACCTGATTGGTCTATTTATTCTTGTGTTGAAAATAACTAACAGACAGCAATGCTATAAAAGGCTTACAGACGAAATCACCGAATCTTAATTTTTAAACTCTGTCGTAAGGCATTAAGATTGTTCTTCTTTATGATCGTAATAGCTCCAATTGTTTTAGACATTTCAAATCACTTGTATCTCTAACTTTATCTAAATGATTATTTCCATTATCTAAGAAAATATATAAGGCTATTGTTTTAAAGGATAAGATAGAGGGACAGTTAATCAGTGTATGACAAGATAAAGTCGGACTTCCCAGCAATAGTTTTTTCTCTCACAGGGGTACAGTCAGTGTATCAGAGATATAGATTGTCAATTAGACTTTCATCGGGATATTAGCACCATGAGTAATAAAAATCATAACCCCCAAAAGACGAGATATGATCATTTGGACGTTCCAGATATGGATAACCACAAAGATACAGTGACGTCAATAAGCTGTAAAGATTCTCCATGATAAACCTACTAGACAGGAATCTTGAAAAAGATCTACGCCCCACTCCCTCCCCCACTTCTCACACACTTTATTCCATATTAAAATGTACTGTATACTGTTTCAGTGCAGAATTTAGAGCCCTTGGGACACTGTTCGTGTTAAATTTGAAAAGTGTGGAATACATAATGAAGAGTGGTTTTAACTGTCTAGATCAGATTAAAGAAATCAATAAATAAACAATCCGGAATTTAAGGACCTGCCTAAAGGCCCAGCTAATTTGGGCGTAAGAAGAAATAAAGAACCAATATTCTATATTCTGATAACAACTTATATAGCGTATTCTGCACCAAATTGTACTCATTAAAGATACATTATGGGAGATTAGATAAAGAGCCGACAGTTCTCGCTATAATAGTTAAAAACTACATACTGTAAAGGGAATTTGCTGAAAATGTCAGTAAAATTGATGCACTCTGTATACCAAGATGTTAGCGATTGAATTTTGGGCCTAGCCTCGATCATCATTATTAAAGTCGGTACGATAAAAAACCTAATCTGGATTATCCATTTCATGATAAAATCAGAGGCTAGCGTTGACATCGAGAGTTGATTGGGGTCTGGATAAGTTAATTAATGTCTAATTAATTTAGATATACAACTGGTAGTAGTTTTTTTCTTTGATGTCCATAGCAGTTATATCTTATAACAACCTCTGGTGACGTCATCAGAGGTTGATATATTCGGTTCATATCAACCGCTGATGACGTCCTGAGAGGTTGATATTTCATATCAACCGCTGATGACGTCATTACAGGTCGATATATTCGGCTCATATCAACCGCTCTTGACGTAGATGATCGAAATAATACAAAGAACACAGAAATAAAATTTTATTCTTTTGACAATAAAAAAAAAAATTGTTTTGGTACAGTTTGTAGCATTCAGGACCTAAATAGATGGCGTACTTATCGGCTTATTTAAATCGGTTATCCACACTCCAGAATCCCAATCTTTCTCTGAACATACCGAAAAGTAACCTTCAGTCACGGTTCATTGTCAGAATTATCGGAAAAGATTGCCTTTTGATCCAAATTTTCCTCAGGCTTTGTATAGATCCTCATCATAGTTGCATTCACATCTATTCCATGGTCAATATGATGACTAAAGAGGATTGATTATTCGTCTGACTTCGTTTTACTATCCATTTTGTTGTAGCCTTCTTCAGTTCAATTACTACAAAATGGCGACGTATAAACAAACACGTCACGTGCTGTCGAGCAATTAACCAATCACTGTTGCCTTTTTTTTTAGAAGAGTCCATTAAATTTAAGGGTGAACGTTGTATATGTCAGATATAAACCTACTCTCCCTCGGATTGATATGATAGAGAACACTTGGGCAGCGCCCGCGTGTTCTCTATCATATCAACCTCGGGTAGGTTAATATCCTATACATAACATTTCGGACCTAAAGAAGACCTGCAATTTAGTTCTTGCATAATGTATGTTTAAGGAATTATAGTATCAAAGAAATATATCACAGACCTGTTCTTCCAGAAGTCTTTTCCGCCTACCCGAGGTCAATCGAATAAAGTGTGCAATCCTTCCTTTAATACAAAGATTTCATTTCCTTAATGATACTTTATGTAAGATTTGGATAAAGAGCTGACAATTTTTGCTAGAATAGCTCAAAGATAGATAATTATGACCAAAGTTATCCCTTTTTGTAGTTTTGAGAAGATGTGTGCAGTCGATCTTTTTCTCCAAACCCCACACCCTTTTATGAATGATGTTAGTAGAATAATGACTGAAAAAGACATTTTCCTGGCTAATTCATTGATTTTACATAATAGTTAAATATAATTGAAGCTTTAGCAAAAAGGATGTAGTTTACAATAGTATCTACTAGGGGAAATGTCACACAATGAAAGAAAGCATCTAAATAGAGATCCGCAATCCTCTTCGACACATTGTAATCTGTTTATAAAGAGAGGCTAAATTAAACAAACCAGTCAACCTTAAAAAACGCAAAATGATTTCCTGCACTATAATAGATCTATGATGGGTAGCAACCGTTGCTTATTATTGTTTACTTGTATGTAAGCTTTGATGTGAAATAAATATGTAATTGTATTGATCCAACGTGCACGTGTCTTATAACATCAAAGATATCACTATGAATGTTGTATTAGGGTTGAGAATGTGAGAGATATGAAAGTGTAAGGGAGCCAATGACTCGTAAAAAACATTTTTTATTTTAGAAAATGTACTAGATATCAAATCTGACGTAAATGTATTTTACGATAACGTCGTGATTCTGTCTCGAGACGTCAATCAAGCATATTTCAAAGAGGCAATTCACTGGGTGGTTATGCTGGAGATCGCACACAAATGAATATCGTTTACTAAATAAATTTAAAATAAATCGATTTGTTTTCTTTCATACGGCAACGGTTGTCCCCGCCGGTGGTTATGTAAGTTCAGTATGCATGCAAACAATATTGTGACGGTTCTGTGCTCGGGAGAGATTACATTTATTCATGCATATTATAAAAACTCTTTACAGTCTTAAAGCCCGGACTAAAACCCCCTTTCATGTCAAAACGCACGTCGGCCATTTTCATTAAACTAAAACGTCACCGATTACATATTTTAAACAATCTGAATAAAACACATATCTTCTTTCGTTTCGTTGTTTATAGTACAAATTTACGTTTTACATGTCTTTACTAAACTATGATCTGGAAGAGTTGTTATCATTGACGTGGTCTGGATAATGTGAGGGCTTAGCCAATGAAACGGTCCGTTACGGCGACTTCTTGACTTTTTAATGCACGGAACTGTGGGTAAATCACTAGAAACGTCAAATCTGATTGATTAATCAATGTCTGACGTCATAGGATTAAAAGCCGTGAAATAACACTATAACTTGTCAGATCTTCATGTAATGTAGGCCATCGGGAATTTTCACAAAAATTGATACTTAGGTCCCGTTACTTCTCAAAATGTTTGAACATTGGACCTGCCATTAGAATGCCCGGTACATTTAATTTAGTACCTTATTTATGTAGTGACCAAATAGCGACCTAATAATACGTAAAGCAGAACTCTGTTAATACATAAGAAAGGATACAACAAATCGAAGATTTTTCAACCCCATATACACCTGACAAAGTTGGAATGGGATTAATTATTATAAAAAGAACACATTTTGGTCCTTATTTTTGTTAAGTTTAAAGAAGCAAATGACCATTAGCCTTCTTTTGCATTGAGATTTAATTATTCCAAAAAGTGACTAAGATATATTTCCATGTTTTACACAATGCTATGTTCCCTTTTTAAAGGAAGCTGTAGGTTTCCATTATTAGACAAACGTGTGTGTATAGTTTCTGGTTGATGCTAGACTTAACACGATACCAGCCTTTATCAATCAATGTGACTTAGTTTATTATAAAGAAGTGTTGAAATATATTTAACAACATACTAAATATGTTTACTATCAATCAGTTGTCTCATTCGTTTCTTCTGTCAGAATACAGCTGTAGAGTTTTATATATAGTTAAGTAACAGTTGATAATAGTAAGATTATAGTCCAATTGGTATAACAATCATGGTAAGATTGACAGACAGGTTCGAAGATGTAACAACTGCACGCTACTTTTAATTTAATTCAAGGAACCATGTGGAAGGAATCTAGAAATAAAATGGTGTTTTACATCCTATTTTTCTGCAACAACTGAGCTAATGAAGACGGACGTACATCATACCGTTGCTTTGAAAGAATTTTTCTCAGACAGCGTCGCTACATACTGATTTCCGTGGTTCTTTCACGCGCATGCCCACGCGACCTCGGGTTTTTACCCACTCCAACGCCAGGCACTGCACTGTTCCTTCCAGGTCCTCCGCCCTACAGAATCTACAGGCGAACTTTCTCCCCAACCCCGGACCAACTTTCGCGACCAACATCGGACTTCCAGGTTAGTGAATCTGTGACTTAATTACTGAGCCATCACGACTCCCATATGAACTATGATATAGAGAGGAAAAGGTAAGGACGAACGTTAGCATATCGAAAGAGAAAAGTTATATGCGGTGTTCTGTTCTTCAATTATAAGAAGGACAATATCTTCGAGAGTTGTCTAGCAAGTGCACTTTAGATCAAAGAACGGGTCTATCATTGATCCATACACACAAGTGAAATATAGAAGTAAAATTGTACCGTACGGTTATTCCGAATTAGCTTAGTTCGTGTTGAGCAGACGTACCCCCACCACCACCACCATCTTTATCTCGCCACGCATTTCGAAATGTAAACAGTCTGCGCAGACTATGCGCACAATGTCAAATGTCAGTCTGTAAAGTAGAGTGTAGTACACCCGACAGCATCCATCCTTTTATGACGTAAAGCCGTACATTAATCAGTGAATGTATTATACCCGCGTTCAATTACTGCATCTTCATGATGTTATGTCTGGGATTCTATACCTGACACTTTGATTGCTTTATTGTCAGTGTAACCACCATTACTTGTGTGAAGGATGTGATGTATGAGGATAATTAGCGATGAATCTGGGATCATGTTAAATGAGGCTATTATGTAGTTTTCAACATAGCTAATTACAATAGAATAAGTGTCCTTGTTGTCATTCTTAGAATCCATTACTGGAAATATATTGCACCCGTTTAACAGACAATACAATCAATGAACACATGACATTATACCAACACGACACAGGCAAATAAAAACGACAATGGTGAGTGGCAAAGCTCGTTTCAAGTATTCAAAACTGAATCTGAGATCAATTTTAAATCCAGTTCCATCAACTCGCTGTATAGGTGCTGGTATTGTTTGCGTGGATTTGATATACACTAACATTACAAATTAATTTTGTTCGCTATTAACATTGTTACGTCACTGATGTTACCCATGTGGGGGTAAACGAAACGTTCATTAGCTATATTATGAAGTCGCCAAAGAACACATGGTATCAGGTGTTCTAAAAATAGTAAGTACTTCATGATAAAGATGCATTATGTAACAGCTCCAAATCTGCCTATTGTAGGTTTATTTTGACTATAAATGTTATATAAACTACTAATTAGACATTTATTTCGATGGCAAGCCCATTACCCTCTGCGCCATGTTATCGGTTAACGTTAAAATGGACGTCAGTGAATAAAAGAACTGTCAATCAATACACCGTATAATATCATGGCATTGATATTTAACTGCAATGTGCGTTCCATTTTGTATTATCTTTTTCGAACTATTATAGCAAGAACGGTGAGCTCGTTAACTAAATCTTACCTAATGCATCGTTAACAATTCGTCGAAACTGTGCATTTTTTTTGCAGCATATCCAGAGAAATAAATGACTACTCATTAGAAGTAATGGCGAATCTAATGATTTCGATGTGTTAGTACAAGTCCCAATGGGATAAGATACTTGACGGCTGTAATACCTATTACTAGTAATTCATGTTTACACAATTCCCAGTAGAATTTATTAATTAGCATCTTGATTGATAAATACCGTTATGAATAATTGTGTATTGCCAATTACATGATTCATTTCACATTAAAGCTCTTTAATTTAATTACAGATGTCAAATTTATGAACATTGTCCGTTTACAGCCAATTTATTTTACAAATACACTTGTGTTATAATGTCAAGGTTATATATGGAATTAAAGATCTATATTTTGTTTCTAAATCTAGGTTTGGTTAATTACAATCTATCTTTAAAATGTCAATACTATTATCATATGTCAATAAACGGTCAATATTCTAAAGAAAGTGTCTGTATTCAGGCCGTACCGATTTCATTGTAACCATTTGGTATTCTCTTTCATTTCTTTTTTAAGTTAAACCAACGAACCCGAAGAACTAAAACTCAAACTGACGTGGCCTCAGCAATATCATTTATTGAAACTAGTTAAGAATTTGATTAGATATGCCACGTGATTATATATAGATTATGTAAAGATTGCCAATTATAAACATAAGTGACAGCCTAATTAAAAATAAAAGTAAAGTATCTGGGAAATGTTTGCACTCTATAATATAGGGAGAGAGAGAGGGGGGGGGGGGGGGGGGGGGGGGTAACGTCCACTCGACACAAACCAGGTCATTTCAGGACTAACATATAGTTCAATTATATTTCATTAAAATAGAAAATATGCCACTTGACTCAATGGCAGACCTTATGATGCAACTCCCCGTATACTGTTACAGATTGAGGTCCCCTATAATATAAAATAATGTTACGATCTACGCATAATATATTTTTATGATCTCTGTTTAGTGAGAGGGTATAGTGGTTTCAGCAGTGAAAAAATGTCTTTCAGAAACTATTAGAATATACCTGACTGACTATCGATGCATTAGCGCACGTGCTCATTTAAACGATTCATTCATATCGACCACCAATGGTTGAGGTGTTTTTTTGGATTGGTAATAGAACACTGTCACGTGTTTGATAAAAGAAGCCTGATTGAGACTTTTAGTTATTACTGTTAGAACAAAAATAGAAAATACTTCACAGTTATTGAACTTTTTTTAGCCACCTAACAATTAGTGCACGTGTTCTCTTGATTGACTAATTATTATCATCAACCGACCTATGTATCTGTTACTGTTTTAGGGTTATCAGATCCGTTCATAATAAAAAGGAAGAGTGTCATATGATCAATATAAATAATTCTGATTGAAGGAAGAAAACATTTAATTTTATTTTGAATAGCATGATGTCTATATTTAGGTTGTTATTAACATTATGCCGCGGTGGATCAGTAAAGCCTGGCTCAAAACCAACGTACGTGTTTGATAGCGTTTGGCAGCTCGCAGGCCTGCCGTGAGAAACCAGGTGTTTTTTTGGTGTAAATGGTACGGACACAGTACTTGTCACGTACATTCTGCACGCCTGACGTTATTCAAACGAATGGACAAATTTTATCGTAATTCGGTGGAAAACGTCAGTAGTGCCGCAGGGTGTGACTTAAAATTAACCAATTTCGTGCAGCAGAAATACGACCCGCACTTGTATTGCACGTTCGGATGGAATAGAAAATTAGGCATGCACGTAAAAGATGCATTGGTAGTTGGAATTTGAAATAAGAGTAGGCCGTGGCGCCGCTGTCTTGGCAAAATAACCCTCTGTATAACACATTACATGGCATATGCCCGTCATTTCATTTCATAATAACTCGACCGGGATACTCCAACTTTCATTATTTGTGGAGAATGTGGAATGCTGTAGGCATCAATGAGTTTCGTATATACTAATTAAACATTCTACTATTGGAGTATGGCCCAAGAATGTCGTCCATTTACCATGCCGCTAACATCGGTAGCTAAGGTCAAATATCTGCACACCATAAAAACTATAAACATGGTGAAGGTGTTGGAAAATATTTACTTTCCTTTCAATTGTTGACATTACTTATATAGCTTAAGGTATATCCAAGATATCTGCAGTGCAGACATGGAGTCAAATCGTGTCCTAATTTGAACACTATTTGGTCTCATTGCCATAGCAATATACAGCCTAAGAATACGTAATGGCTTGAATAAAAATATAATTTATTCACGATAAAATGGTTCCAGCTTGTTCTGATCACCATGCAAACAATCCATTATTGTAAACATCAAAGAACATTTCCTTCTTTGAAATGTTTATTTTCTGCACAGTCTACAAGAATAGCACAAATCTAAAGCTCTTTTGATTGCACATTGGAACGACATCCTCCTTTTTTCATATAATATGTTTCGTGCCGATTGTGTTCAATACGGGGATATAACAACACAGATGAGTGTTTTTAAAAATGCATTACACGCTACATGTATCTACATGTAAAATATTGAATTATAAAGTCTTTGTAGATTAAACTATAACACATACTTATGGAAGAACAATTACTAATTTATTTAGGCGACGTTTCGAAGAGTATTCTCTCAACGTTTTCAAGCCTAAATAAATTAGTAATTGTTCTTCCATAAGTATATGTTATAGTTTAATGCTCTTTCCAGTTACTAAATGCCTCTAAAAGATTAGTCTTTGTAGGTGTTTGTTAATTATAACCACAACGTGACCGTGTTCATTTTCATAAAAAATATTTATATGATCTAAAATATAAATATGAAGCGTTTAATTTCTCTCATTTGCTTTGTAAACGATCTTTTAAAATCATATTAATTCTCAGTGTCTTTTTCTCACTTCCCATCTGATACAAGCTGTTGTTACTTATCTGAGAAATAGTTAAGGCCCCATCAGACCGGGGTGGCGTCATAACGTCGCTGTTGCGACCGTACGGCGACATGAATATGCATAAGGTTGCCGGAAAACGCCAACACAATGCGAGAAAATGTCCCAGAAATTAAAAAACTTTAAAACAGTTGCGTTCTCGCAGCTTTTTAGGTAAGATCGCAGAGCATTGGCGGCCATAGATTTCTACTCCGCTTTTACCAAGATCTTGATGCGCTCTGAGACCATTTTCCTTCGACGTAGCAGCGCCAACCCGGTCTGACGGGGGTATAAATGCATTAGCTACGAATCGTTAAAGGGCCAATCCCGATAACTTTTTGGGGAATAAAACTGCTTAATTTTGTGTTAAAATCCCTTATAACCCATTATCTAAGGCCGACAAACTAACCCGATATTTGTGATATGCTTGTAAATAACTTAAACCTGACAGTCTTCATCTGGAAATGGAGACCGTTGTATTATACAGTGTCTGCATAAAACCAGACTTTTTTCTATAAAAATGATATGTAGGTGAAATTTACCTTTTGTTATCAATACAGTACATGGGTCATTCACTGTATAGACCTCTCAGGAAACGGGAATCGATTATCAGGTCACCCAATCAAAAGATAGGTTGCCAGGCAACGAAACATACGCCCACAGCAGCTAAATCGTCCGGGCAGTCAACAAGGGTTGTCGCATATTTTTACTTTTTTCGCTAATGAAACATTTGTAATACACTAAAAACTGATTAAGAGTAACAGCTCATTATGTAATTATCAGAAAATCATTAGAATTTGATTGCTTTTTATAAAGTGTTACCCCACGCTAACAATTAGTATATACATGAAACATTTAATATCATGGATTTAGCTGTTCAGTTATCAAAATTCATTGAAAATCAAAATACTTGTTCGTTTCAACACCTTAAACTCTGTGTATCAATCTAAAGTCAATCGGATAATAAGTTTGGCCTCTATAGCGTAACAAGATTTTTTGAAGTTATCAAGGGAGATAACTCTGGCAATAATTATTTAAAATCTCTGAAAATCCATAGGCTTCTTCGTCTCATGACATTAAACACTGTGTGTTAATTTAAAGTCGATCGGATATTAACTTTGGCCTCTAGAGCTTCCACAGGATTTTTTCGAAGTGATCAAGGGCAATAACTCTGGCAACAATTATTGAAAATCACTGAAAATCGATAGATGACTTAGTCTCATGACTGTAAACACTATGTATAAATTTGAAGTCAATCGGATATTAACTTTGGCCTCTAGACCATCCACAAGATTTTTTGAAGTGATCAAGGGTCATAACTCTGGCAGTAATTATCAGAAATCGCTGAAAATCAAAAGGCTTCTTCGTCTCATGACCTTAGACACTGTGTATAAATTTAAAGTCAATCGGATATTAACTTTGGCCTCCAGAGCGTCCGCAGGATTTTTTGAAGTGATCAAGGGCCATAGCTCTGGCACCAATTATTGGAAATCGCTAAAAATCAATAGGATTCTTCGTCTCATGACCTTAAACACTGTGTATAAATTTAAAGTAAATCGGATATTAACTTTGGCCTCTAGAGCGTCCACAAGATTTTTTTGAAGTGATCAAGGGCCATAACTCTGGCACTAATTATCGGAAATCGCTGAAAATCAATAGGCTTCTTCGTCTCATGACCTTAAACACTGTGTATAAATTTAAAGTCAATTGGATATTAACTTTGGCCTCTAGAGCGTCCACAAGATTTGTTTAAGTGATCAAGGGCCATAACTCTGGCACTAATTATCGGAAATCGCTGAAAATCAATAGGCTTCTTCATCTCATGACCTTAAACACTGTGTATAAATTTAAAGTCAATCGGATATTAACTTTGGCCTCTAGAGCGTCCACAATATTTTTGGAAGTGATCAAGGGCCATAACTCTGGTAGTTATTATCGGAAATCGCTCAAAAACAATAGGCTTCTTCGTCTCATGACCTTAAACACTGTGTATAAATTTAAAGTCAATCGGATATTAACTTTAGCCTGTAGAGCGTCCACAAGCAATTGTGGACGCCGGACGGACGGACGGACGGACGGACGGACGGGGGAGACGACAATATACGACCACATTTCAATGTGGGCGTATAAAAATTGACCCGAAATCTTAAAAGGGTTACGTGTCCGGATAAGCAGTGTTGACGTTAACGTCAAAACGACTCAATATTTTGAGCTGAAACTTTGAGCCAAGGTATATACACCATGCCTCTATATTTTGGTCCATAAATTTCATAAATGCTCGGACTTTAATTTTTGAGACTCTGTTCTTATCGGGACTGTCCCTTTAATCAAACCAGGTAGGTAAGATGAAGGTAGTGAAAACCCTTCTAACTAACCCCCGTTTCATTCCCTATGAATATTTAAGTGCAATTTTACCGCCTGTGAGCATAAATGAAGACTAGAAGCTCTTAAACTAGTTCCTGAATAGAGTGTGCTCTCTGTTGGCATTCTACATGACTAACTTGGTCCACGTCTGTGACGTCACTCTTGGTCCCAGTATAGACAGTATTAAAATTGTTTCAGAAATGATTGTTAAATTCCCAGTCGTTAGAAACATGGAAACAACAGTATTTTCAAAATAATTAGTTATGAATTGTTATTAATATTCATACAACTGGAACCTGTCTACACAACGCAACCACAAGAAAAATAATTCAAGTAATTTGTTCTGTATAATAATATCCAACTTAAATTGGATTTTCGGCTTACAATCTACTATTATTGTAATAATTTAAATTCGTCAATTTCATTTAATACCTGCTTTCATGGAAATTAGGGCATTTTTTTATAACCATAAAGTTTTATCTTCTTAATTGTATTGATTCCGTGGGCCTGCTTCATCTAATAATACGACGCTAAACCTCATTTCTTACAGTTCAAGCTTTGCCTAACAATTTGACTACAAAATTATTGCCATGTAAGCTCTAATGTTATTAAGATAACGAAAATGAAACAACCTGTACCGTACATTTTATATCATATTTCAGTTAGTTACAAAGTACAATTGCTGGATACCATATGTTTATCAGCTTTAAATATCAAAATCTGGGTTAATATCTAATAATAGAAAATATCACAGTATGGGTTAATATCTAATAATAAAAAATATATCACAATCTGGGTTAATATCTAATAATAGAAAATATCACAATCTGGGTTAATATCTAATAATTAAAAAAATATCACAATCTGGGTTAATATCTATTAATAGAACTATCACAATCTGGGTTAATATCTATTAATAAAAAGTGAACTATCAAAATAACAGAATATGCCAAAAAATCTATCAAAAAATTATTTCAAATCCATCTCAAAACATTGCATTCGCGATGATATACACCAGCTATAAAAAATCTATTTAAAGAATCTAATTCGTGGTGGAGAAATCAGTGCATATAAAATACGATGTGGTCTTTAATAACTGTCCATTCACCATAAATATCGAAGCCTAAGTAAATTCTGGGATTACCCTCTTCCACAGTTTAATCCCAGAATGCGACTTTTCCAAGCTCACTCGTCAACATATACGTTTAAGCGCTCCTCAAATGCAAATAAGTTACACAAACTGCGCGTGCAGTCTTTGACGTCACTGGAGCAGACAGCCCTAATCACTGTACTGGCATTTAGTGACACACTCTCATTTTTGTCCTGTTCGCGCTCCATGAGTATTTGTCAATTAATCCAGTATTTTTCTAATACAACTGGGTATCACTACTTTCCATATATACTGAAATTGTCGTACTTGTATTAGAAATAATCACTCGATAAATATTTTAGGGGGAATTCATCTTTAAGGACACGCTAAGGTTATCATAACGTCAATAATACTAATGGTAATATAGGCGTGTTTGTGTCACCTTTCTTATTGTCATATCAAAGTCAAATTTACATTACACACTCTGTTACTTCAGTGAATATTTTGAATAATTTTCGTCTCCTGGGGATAACATTGAAGATGATCACGTCGCTATTTCTCTTTAGAATTGCTACCATAGCATCATCTCTACGCTTCATATCAGGTTTTGTTTTCTTTGTGTTTATCAGACGTTACCTGGTTTTTAAACTTGTGACACATACTTCACAGTTCGTTAGCTTTTAGAGGGTAGGAACTTAAGTATTAAATTTAAAACCTATCAGCATCGAAAGGTGACCTTCAATTTAAATGGTACACATTGAAGACGTATTCATTTATTCATTATCGTTCAACTTCAAATACAAACTAAAATAATTCACAAGTAAAACATCTATTGAAATTCAAAGTGCTTGAAACGGTGCAATCACTATTCAAACATTTCCACAAATTTCATTATAACAAACATTCCGACCTTATCTATTTGTCATATCTGAACTTATATTTATTTATTTATATACAGATTTAAACAAATAGCTTTAGATATCTACATAGACCTATCTGGGTGGGACAAAACATTGAAAACATTTATAGTTAAATTCTATGCCAATCAGAATATGTCGTTATAAATCAGCTTTTAGTAATACTAATTGTTGAATATTGAATATGCATATTAATTTATGTCACTGTTGTTGTCCCCCGCCTTTCGAAGAAAGTTGGGGGACTATTAAAATGGGTTCGTCCGTCCGTCTGTCTGTCTGTCTGTCTGTCTGTCTGTCTGTCTGTCCGTCTGTCCGTCTGTCCGTCACACTTTTTGGGACACAATAACTCTCTTCCTAATTGAGCTAGAATGTTCAAACTTGGTGTATGTGTTTATTAGGTCAATGCCTTGATGGAGTTCAAAGATGAGCATTTTCCGCTTAGGGTAAGCAGAGATAAGCAATTTGATTGGTTGATGCTTTGGGACACGATAACTTTAGTTCTAATTAAGTGAGAGTGATGAAACTTAGTGTATAGTTTCATTACAGTAATACCTTGACTAAGTTCGATAATGAGCATTTTCCGCTCAGGGTAAGCAGAGCAATTTGATTGGTCGAGACTTTGGAACACAATAACTCTCCTTCTAATTGAGTTAAAATGTTCAAACTTGGTGTATATGCTTATTAGGTCAATGCCTTGATGGAGTTCGGAGATGAGCATTTTCCGCTTAGGGTAAGCAGAGCGATACGCAATTTGATTGGTCTAGACTTTGGAACACAATAGCTATTCTTCTAATTGAGTAAAAATGTTCAAACTTGGTTTATATGCTTATAAGGTCAATGCCTTGATGGAGTTTGAAGATGAGCATTTTCCACTTAGGGTAAGCAGAGATAAGCAATTTGATTGGTTGATGCTTTGGGACACAATAACTTTAGTTCTAATTAAGTGAGAGTGATGAAACTTGGTGTATAGTTTCATTACAGTAATACCTTGACTAAGTTCGATAATGAGCATTTTCTGCTCAAGGTACGCAGAGCGATACGCAATTTGATTGGTCGAGAGTAGTCGAGACTTTGGAACACAATAACTCTCCTTCTAATTGAGTTAAAATGTTCAAACTTGGTGTATATGCTTATTAGGTCAATGCCTTGATGGAGTTCGAAGATGAGCATTTTCCGCTTATAAGCAGAGATAAGCAATTTGATTGGTTGATACTTTGGGACAAGATAACTTAGGTTCATCTTGATTGATGATTTTTATGCCAATGACTGCATTCTCATTTAGTAATCGATTCGACAGTAACAGTGTATAGAAACGATTGACTTGGACACAAGGGCCCTTTCCCTTGGCCAGAGGGGCCCTTTTGTCTGCCTTTAGGGTCCCCCTAACTAGGGTACATTTTCATTTTTCTCGTCGGTTTTAGCATTTTTCTTTATAAAACACTTTTGGATGACACTTCGTGTACAGTTTGATTGCTCGATACATTGAAAAAAATAAATGTGCGATTAATTAATATGTGTCTTCTATTTATTTTGGGATTTCGGCGGGGGACATCAGCCTCACTGTTGGCTTGTTACTTTAAGTATTATCACGAAAATTCGAATTAATTGTTTCAAGTTAATCGTGTAAAATTAACCGTTTAAGATTAAAGACATACAACAAAATAAGTGTATAATCATTTTTGATGTTTAAATGCTCTTTATTTAATAACATAAACCACATAAGTGCAGAGTTATTTTGGATGTGTCAGTGTTTAAGTACAAACGTAGTATACACGTATGCATCCTATTTTTACGACTGTATTGGAGAGACTGTGTTGTAAGATAAAAAGAAAGAATGAATGAATAAATATATAATCATAATACGTACTTACGTTGTCACTCCCAGCTTTATATGAGTTATTATTGATATATATCCTTATATACTTTACGTATAGTCTGTGTATTAAAAGGTGGACACACACCATGAGAAACCGTCTAGTTACAGAAGTGGTTAGCTGAACACTAATAGTTTCATACACTCCACATAAAGATGTTCTCGATGTTAACGATATACTACTATCTATACGATGATATATACAATGTAAGTATCTATACACAGTATATAAAAACCACCAAACTATACCGCTTTATGAGCCAGTGTAGGGCAGAATCCAGCTAGGTCACCGCTTCATCCCATAGAGTCATAAATAAAAACAGTTTAAAGCCCACATGCAATGTCCACTATGTATTATCATAACTCATTAACTATCCTGGTCAACACTGGACCTGTTTATTAGTTGGGGTGGTTAATAACTTCGCTGAGTACCTCTGGGATTGTTATAACAACTTGTCTGTTTATGAATAGATTAAACCTTTAAGAATAACACATCGATTAATATAAAAGAACATAGATCCGGTTTTTTTTCTCTCAAAAGATCTGCATTAGCGCTTAAAACTGCAGGTCCTGCACAACCACGGTAGATAATTGAGCTGCGTTCTATGCACCAGCAAGAATATATGAATAATGATATTATAATAGTGATTTTTCTAATAACGCACCTGCAGGGTAATACTAATTTCATCCAGACATCAATGACCTTGTCAAGAACCTATACTTCGAATATGACCGCAAAATCTAGAAATCTTGATTGGTAGTGGAGTATAGTTTGAAATTATTAAAATCATATTTTGGCACCTCAAGTATAATAGAACAAATCTTTGCAATAAATTGTTTGATTGATTTCCTTTACGTGATCTGTTTTCCAACTATTAAAGATTTTACAGAAGTGCGTAATGTTATGTTATTTCCGTCTGTACGCAGATGGGCTCGTGACGTATTATAAATGTAGTCCGCGACTCCGATAGGCGCTGTCGTACCTTTAAATATTATTCCATATTGCCACGTGTCCCAACTTTCTATCATACGGTCTTCGTTGCAGAGCCTGTTAACCACAAGTATACATGCGCGTGCTCAGGAATAATCCAACGGGTCACAGTGAATGATTAACAGATCCAATCCATAGTTTTGATAAGCATTGGTGCAGCCAAAGTATAAGAGTCTGAAAATCTTTAGATATTCACATTTGCTATACATAAATGTTTCTTCTTCAATCGATAGTTACGTAATAAGGATCGCGACCTCAAAGAAACTATCTTTAAAGAAAGGGTTGCCTATCCTAAAACTTTTATCTAATTATTTGGTATATCAGACAAGAAGACACCGAATGAATTTGTACACAGTTCTGGCTTTTTCTGATAAATGGCAAATAATCGAATCAAAGTAAGTCTATAGTAAGTTCCTGTCTTTGTACTGACACAGACAAATTTTTCCATGTTTAAAGATATCGTCATCCAATATGTAAATACTGATACGGTAATTGTAAATCCATAAACAGACTAGTAGTCACTGGCATGGCTCCGTACGTAATATGGACAGAAAAATATGTCAACTATTTGTGCTTTGAATAAATCACAAAAGCAAGAATAGCAATATGAAAGGAGGTATCAGGTTTTCTGAAACAGTAAACATACGATGCCACTTGCCCCTACAATAAAACAATGCTAGTTTTACAAATAAATGGATAGTGATATATGATGTTCCAGGAATAGTAAGCATAGACTGACTCTCGTTATATGGTTTTTACAGGTGCATTAATAGTTTGGATCGTATATACGTATATGGAATTGCGCTGGGGTAAATACATTATTGCAGCAAATACAGTTATTGGATCAGTCCGTGGAACGAAATTGGGGTGTTATTTTAATTTTTATGTTGAAATGTTATTTATAGGGATTTTTCATGATAACGTTTTGTAAACATTGTGAAAATCGCCCTTGAAATTAGAGGTACCTGGTCGTTGTACTCGACCGACTTTCTCCAACGACCTGAATAAAAGTGTTAAATCCTATTATATTACACCCCTTTATCAGAATGATTGCATATATAACCTTGGGTTTTTTTTTTAGAGTTTGGTCATAATTAACGAATATCCATAAATGACACGATTAAGGTTAACCGCGTTGCCAGTGCGGGAAACACTAGCTGTAGACCATGGCTGTGAGTGTCCACTGAAAACGACATAATTATTGTCTTAACGCCTTGATAAACTTAAACGAAGAACAACGTTACGATATTACTTTTGTGATTTCCATAGGATCGGATTTGACGCCGTGTCTTTTCATGTCATACACATATGTATTGAATATAACTTTCGACGAGTGATCTTTAGCACAGTGGGGACATACATTAGTAAACAAGTCAGGTTACGGTAAAACGATTTCATTCACATTGGTATTGTTATATGCAAATTAACATAATCCAATATACCGAGAACTTGAAAAGGTGAAAATAATAATAAATACACTGGTTTAGAGCGCTGTACTCAATCGACTGAAAAATATAACAAGACCAACCGCAAAGTTTAAATTTAGCACTTTCTTTTAGATTAATTGTAAGCTGTAAAAAAAAACTACTTAATGTAGAAAAATAAAGCAGTTTAATTGCAACAGAGCTATGTTCAATCAGCAACACTTCATCCTAAACCAATTGGTGTCTGGAAGCAAAGCATGCAAATGTATGTCAAGGCAGAAAAAAACCCATGTAGCAACATATTCTGTTACGATGATAAATTTGGATCTATATTTCCTATTATTTTGTTATCTTGTGGTAGCCTATATATTTAAATTCTCTTCATGCCTTACGTTTATACAGTATTTACTGAGACGTGACCTTAATGTCATAGTAGTGACCATACACACGCGTTAAGCGTCATTGTACACTGATTATCGGATTAAAATCTAGCGCATCAATTACATTTCACGAAACATAAAGATGGCGATGAGCTTGACTACGTCATTCGACAATTAACTAAGTCTTGTAACTGCCGATAACTGAAGATTGAAAAATAGCAAATAGTTCACCCTCGAAGAATTGTGGACCGCTGTTGTGAACAGATCCTGTGTAGAAAGAGAAGGTAGAAGATAGAGAAATACAAAAATAATTGGGATATGGATGAAACATGTAATTGGTTATAAAGTGACGTGTTTTGCATTTTTAAAAAACATGTTCAAGTTTACAACAACAATAAGACGGCAATCAATCTATATTTGAAACATGGATCGAAAACCATTAATATTTCTTAAACAGTTGATTCTAGATGCTATAGTAAAAAAAAACCATTCACATGACTTATTTCCCTAAATCTCTTTATTTGAAAGATACACAAATTAGACAACGAATGATTTGAAATGTGTTTTTTCCATATTATGTATAAATGCATTGGTTGGCAGCGCAGATTCGTTTTTCTCCCGGAGGCAATCGAATGTAAAAAAAAAAAAAAAAGAAACGAAATAAATATTTTTATCAGATTGTTGTAATTTTACCGCCGTGAATTGAAGCAAAGAATCTAACTTCACATTTTTGAAGAAAAAAATCGTTAGGTCGCGGTGCATAGGTGGTCAATGTTTTGATTTCAGTGTTATCAAGTTAGCAAAATTCAAAAATTCAATGGAAAGTAAACACAATATGTGCCTTCTGCGTATTTTGTAAAACCATGCTTTTCGGGAAAGGGGTCTAATTCTCTTATTATCTGCTGAATGCTCTTTCCCCATTTGATCACCATAGTCTTATGTACACCGATATACTTTTACTACATATTTTTATGATTATTTTTATTTCATTGTCATACTTTCATTGTTGTTTTCATTGGTATCATCCCAATGGTGCATGTTAATGGACGTAATATGCAAATAAAAAGTTGAAAGTTGAAATGTCTGAATTCCCCCCGCTATTGCATATCAAGCACATCTATTTATAATCTTATTTGAGTTCAATAAATTGCCCTAGCTAATGAATGGGTTGATATTGAAACAGCAATGACATATACCACGAAACAACAGAGTTTCTTATCGATCAGGTCAACATATGTTGTTTTAAATTGATAACGGTACAATCCAGATCCCACTTTTGAATACATTCATATAACGGAAATCATACATTTCATCAAACAGAACGCGTATAAGGGAAACGTACATGTAATTGCCACGATTATGATTAAAAATGTCTAACTTCTGATACAGAAGACAACTGAAAGCATTGTGTGTACGTAGCCCCCAGCTTCAAATTGAATATTAATTACTGTTTGAAACTTGTGAAAACTAATTTCAAGGAATCGGTCGCACCATTAGGCCCAGCGTGAAATCAGTTTCTGCGTGTAATTAAAAGGCTTTCATTTGGCTATGGATAAATGATTGTTACAACATCCCGTAAGGCTATGTTGTTCAAAAAATATAGATTTGGTTAAAATACTTCAACCAAAATTTTTACAAAACAGACAAATATACCCTATTTTCATATATTAATTATATTTCATGGTATTTTTTATATGAACTAAAATCGTCATCATTATTCTAGTCGTTGCAAAAGCAAAAAAGAAAAATAGGATATTAAACCCAATTTCATTCCATTTATGTAAATAAAAGAGTATCAATAGAATGGTCCGTCATAACCTTTGAGATTTTAATATATAAAAGTGGTTTCCAAGTTTACGTGAAATAAATATAAGTCAAAATATGCTATAGCGTACCACCACAGGGTTCTATTTTATGTTCACGTGGTTTCCTAATTTACATTAATGACATATCATATATTTTAACAGGTTGATCTTGTTATAGAATATAACTTTTGACATTTGATTTTTGTGGTCATTTTATGAAGATAATTAAAGCCCCGTCTAATTTGTTTTCAAAATATTCAAGAGAAGCGTCCACTCTACTGTTCTTGTACCAAAATACACCGCAGAATTCTTTTTTTTTTTTTTTAAATCGTAAATGAATCAGTCTTGAATAATTCTAAATCTTTTCTGTATATAATAATGAAAACGGGGGCAACGTGTACACATGAAATGCATGTACCTATATATCTGGATTGGAATGATAAGTGTTTTTCAAATATGCAACCCCCTTGTCAGGGTACCGTAAAAAGAGTCTAGTCTTTCGGATCGTACAAATAAAAACACGATCCCGTGTACATATTGACTTGCAGATAAACGGCCCTTACCAGTTGTAATTCAATTGCTGTCCGGAAAACTGACATTATCAAATAATCGTTTCATTTCCTTTCTCATTTTAATTTAAAATTTGGAGATAAAGTTTTAACATGACATTGAGAGGGGAAGGGGGGTAAATCCACGCGACATAAACTGGGTCATTTCCGGAGTAATAATGTTCCAATCTAATCTCAGTAATTCGCTTTGGCAGAGGTTTTAGAAGTGGGAGAAACCGGAGGACCTGGAGAAAACTCACAAGGTTGGACGGGCGACCTTATTACTTGTCTTGTTCAAGTCTGGGATCGAAACCGTGTTATTTGAACCGTTATTTCATAATTTTAATTCGGCTTTATTATTCCGATCAAATACTTTAATTTTATTGATACACAGTATGAATTAGAAAGATAATTTCAGGGTAGCGAATCAATAATGAGTTTGTTCGGTGGAAGGGTTGGTGGGCTAAACCCTGGATTCCGATGGGTTTTTATAGGGTCTAATGGTTGCCGGAGATTATAGTTTTATATATTTCCATCGCCATTTAAGTCTAATAATCTGGCCGAAATCAAATAAATCATAAAGAAAATTTATGTAAAGACGCGGGCCTAAAGAAAGCACACAGCACCCAGTGGTTTGCCCAAGAATGATCAAAGCATGAATATAGCTCACTACTCTTAAATTAAATAGACTGCAACGGAAAACGTTTTACTTAAATAACCACAGATCAATTCGTTTTAAATTTTTTAGGACGATCCTTAATGGGCTATATGCACAATTTAGTTTAGGGGAAAAACAGGCACTTGGCATTATTGTTTAGGCAGGTCACTTTGTTTTCATTTATAAAACCACTGATCACGAGTTCATACCGCAGAACATCCCAATTGTCTGCAACCCATTGACGTTAAACAAAAGAACTAAAAAATGTTTCTATTGGAGTCATTATTACTCTTGCTACAATAACGTAAATATAGGTCAAAAATGTTGTGCCCCCCCCCCCACAAAAAAATAAATCGAATTACCCCCCACCCCCCCTCAAATACTTCGCCAACACTAATGATTTTTTAGGAGTGTTCTTAGCCGGCCACATCCTCAGCCCCTGGGGGGTTGGGATGACCTAGTGGTTTAGAGTGCCGCGCTTCGACCTCTAGCTGGCCGGTCACCTCTGGCTTGCGGTTGTGGTTTCGATCCCTGGTGTGAGCGTATGTGGCATGGAGATAGGGGCGCCTTCTCAACCTCGTGGGTTTCCTCCGGGCACTCCGGTTTCCTCCAACTGCTAAAGACCCTTACGCGCAAGCGAATTATTGAAATAATAATTAAACCATATGTTAGTCCCGAAATGACCTAGTTTGTGTCGAGTGTACGTTAAACCCCATCTATCTCTCTCTCTCTCTCTCTCTCTCTCTCTCTCTTCAGCCCCTCCAAAACATTCAGTAGCCCCCCCCCCATCCTATGAGCTGGCTACGGGTCCGTTCCCTCATGATATACTAACGGAATGAAGGGAGGTTGGTGATGGGGACGGGGTATAGACAATGAACTGCATTCATATAGGAACTATCGTCAGTCCTAACCATGGTCCCTGGTTTAATATGTGTATGATAAAGCACGAGACTGGGGTTATGCTGAGGAAAGAAATAAATACTTCTTTTTCCCATCAATACCGAAGTCGAGGACTCTATCTTGCTTATAAACCGACTATTTACATGTACGCAAAATGAGAATACCCCAGAATTCCAGTACCAAAAACCTTATATCTTGTTTTCTTATGGAAAATACCGACCGTGGAAAGAATAACCATATGTGTCGGATTTTTACTGGATTTGGATGCGAATTGCTGCTCAACGCTGATTTAATCCAAAAAGTAATTGAGACTATGTTTTTTTTATCGTACCGACTTTAGTTATGATGATCGAGGCTAGTCCTAAAATTCAAACGCTAATATCTCGGTTCAGAGAGGGCAAGTTACCTCAAAGTTATCAACATATTCCCTTTACATTATCTAATTTAAAACTATTATAGTGAGACCCACCAGCTCTTTATCTAATCTTGCATAATACCCCTTTAACTTACTTTGATCAAATTTTCTGGAAAAGTTAGTTATGGTGATCGTAAGCGGTTCAGAACGATTTTGAAAACCTAGTTTCAGTATTGTTGCACTTGTTAGTATTGGGTTCAAGGTGATTCCTATTGATTGTTTCCGGAGAAAAAAATCGTATGTCGTATTAAGGAATGTTATATATTGCCTGACAAGTTGTTAGAATACTTGATTAATGATACCCTTCTTTCTAGATTCCAGTTTATTGTAGTATAAATCTTCAGGTGGTGTTTTATATAGTAAGTAATAACTAAGGTACCCATAAATCTATTAGGAATGTCAGTTCGGCCAAGTTAATGACAACACAATCGGACATAAACAGAAAGATATATGAATACCTATGCAAAACATAATATTGAAACTTTTTCAAACTGAAGCTTACTAAACACTGCATTTTGGCTCGAACCTACCCATTAGTAACATCGAATGTATTACATGTGTAGGGAATTCTGAAAGCAATCGGCCTTGTTTCTTTTACGTGTACGCCAAAGAGTCAACGAGGAGTGGACCTCGGTTTTTTTTCTCCGCCCCACGACCAAAGACTCCCTTGCCACGCTGGCTCTGTTAACATGGCGTTGGCTCACTTACCTACAGGTCCCGGTATCGATCACAGTGTGTGTTGGAACAGAGAGTTCCTCGAGAATTTCCAGTTACGTTTCCAGTTACGATTATGCTAAATGCTGCTGTCTGGGCGAAAGTTGCAACAAAAGCACACTATATCGCATATGTCACTCTTCATTAGCATGGTAGGGCGTAAACCTTACTCCATTTCATACCGGTGACGAAATATCTCACAGAAATTACCTTTATTGTAAACAACGGATTGCATTTTATTAGATGATCACATTTTTTTAAAAAAAAACATGGTGTCAAAATGTCCAAGCAGGTGCAAAACATACAACATAATTATTGTATGGTTCCTCACACATTAGTAGTTAATAACACTGGCGAGGAGATGGAGGTGGGTGATTTTATCACTTGATTACCATGTCTTCTCTTTACCATCAAGTGGAGATCAAAGAGTTCATGTATCTTGTGTGGTAAACTCATCATACATGTACGTGTAAATTAACTACTTCATGTGAGCTCAATTATATACACAGATAAAAGAAAATAGCCAGATTACGGTCCATTAGTTCTGGTTAAAAGAATTTTCACATTTAATACAAACTTTGTTTTTCTTGTATTATCTCTTACCTCTGGATTGACCGCCGTGGGAAGCTCAAGTCAGCATGTTACTCTCTGTCTCTAGAACAACTGATACCACCTTTTCAATTTTGTTAAAATTTATGCGTAGGTTTTCCTAATATTTCTGTAATTAACATACTTCGATGATTAAATTAAACAGATCAAAAACAGTCATGGGGATTTACGGAAACTGTACATGATCGCAAACCGGATGTTCACTTCACGCCTATAGAAATCACCCGTCCCGTGTTGATACATTTCCAAAGGTTTTATGCGAGTAATTCAATTTTGGCCATTTCTTCTTTTTCGATGGTTTTATCAGAAACGAAAGGAAAGATTGACTTGATAGTGAGCCTATCGAATATTTACTACTACCACCAAGATCGGCACCCGCGGCCGCTATAGGTTCTACCACAATTTGAAGTTATCAAAACAAACCTTAAAGTCTCACAGTACCAAGTAGGTACTTTTTTCAAAAGTTGTATACATGAGCTGTATGTAACAATTTGAAATTGTTTAATGTTTAGATGTAGAGTCATACTGGACAACAATAATAGTAAACTAAAGTTTTATATTAAGTCAAAATATTTTATCTGATCAACATGTAAGGGACCTTAAAGGCACAAGCAAAGGGGTGTGTTTAACAATATAATATTTGTATGATGGGTGTTGCATTAGTCTAACAAAACTGAGAACGGTTGTTGTCATTATTTAAACCTATCTTCTTTTATCATTTTATTAATTTCCTACACTTTCCAGGTAAACGGGTGTTACTTTTGTTTTTTGAAAATAATAATGGATGTGTTTGATCATTTATTCCCAAAACATAAAAGTTTGTATTCTCAAAGTGTTGCCTCTTTTTAATGGTTCTATATTTATCAATTTGGTCTCACTCAGGGCTATTAGTGACATGTCTCTGATTGATAACAAAGTTGTTGTTATTGTTGTTTACATGTATATAATGAGCAATAACTTTTACAATTGTATCAGTTGCTCGCGGTAAAAACAAAAGAATCCCAGTCGAATTGGGGCTCAGTAACAGTATTCTATATCGTTAAAGGTCATGCACCAGAATAACCTTAGAAATATATCAATTATGTATCAAAATATAATCTATTCACCGAATATTATCAACAAATTAAATAAATAAAAACAATTTCACGTGATCGTAATCATGGTATATAGCATAACCTTGGCGTGTCACGTTTGAAAAAAAATAATTATATTAAAATGTCTACCAATTCATGCCTAGAGTATCTCAACCCTTTCTTAACCGATGTCCCATGATAGTAGCTTACACATCATATCATAAATACATTAAATATATATTATCATAATATGTAGCCAAAGGTGAAGTTAGTACCTCATTTTCATTTTTATAAATATTTTGAACTTAAATAAAGTTCAGGACTCCAGAACCAAATATGTTTAAATTTATTCATACTCTTTTTATTGTTTAACATTAAAACGCGGATTGGTTTCTGTTCCTATAAATACAGCCTAGCCGTTAAAAAGGCATTATCGCTTTTGCGAAATTAACAATTAATTTCGAAAGATGTCATCTTGTGATAACATTAGACCCCTTTTAATAATTACGTATTTGAATATACGTTAAATGATCAAGGTACTACAACATTAAAACCTGCAAAATGCTTTTAAGAGAAATGTTACGCCTGATTTGCATTCGAATTGCGGTCGACAGAAAAGCGGTTCGTGTAAGTGAAAAGATTTCATCTTACAATTTCAAGTCATAACCTAAGACACACAGTCCGTCCCTATTCCACACCTTATTTTTGTTTTGATAAATTCAACCTTCAAAAACAGAGTTATGAGTAATGTCTTTCAGAGATGGGATTAAGATGAACATTCCCAAAAAACCGTAGGTATTATATTTTGAGATTCATTGCCCACATAACAGGTGGATCCTGATGCAGAAAATTTACCATCATTATGAAAGAAGTAGCATGATAGTGCCCCAGGATAGTAAATGATATCTCTGATTGTTCCTTAAGATGTCAAAATGACAATGCTTGGAATCTTAATAGGCAGACTGCTTGCAAAGGTAAATTTGCTAGGGGTGACACTAATTCGCTAGATTTTTGGCAATATTTTATTTATGACCAAGACCACTTGAAGCAGAGAAATTTAGATTGGTGTCATTAATTCTACCAACTGCTTTAAGTAGAGAATCTTCTGGCACACCTTTAATTCAAACCTTATTATGTATGACTTACTGTAGGGAGAGAAATGTATTTACATCTCTGTGTTGTCATTCCATGACAGCTTTTTATTTGAATTCCTTCAAAATATTCTTTTAAAATGTTTTTATTTTTATAATTCAAAAGGTATTTAAATTTAAGCTATAAGATACGCTTTAAACAGCTGAGATCTACTAAAGTAATGATTTAGGTGCATGATGCAGCAGGGTATCTTTATCTTTGAACCAGGAACTTAGATCCAGGCGCTGTTGTTCTTTATGTTCTTGTGGACATCGCTCTTTGAAAAAGCTTGTTCCTTGGACAACTGTTCATCGATTGACGTAAATCAACTCCTGATGACATAAGTTTTCATTTGGGTTCACATAGATAAGAAATGGAGCTGGTGACCGCTGGTGGTGGTTTTCCCCGGGGTTATAGACTTGTAACCATTAGCCCCATTTAGCTATACAAGTCATGATATGCCCTTTCTAGAAATCGTGATATTGCTTCTCATATTACGTACATTGTATTTACAACACCAATGCTTTTTTTTTATTATACCTTTGCATGTCTTCCATTACATAATTAACATAAGCCAAATGCACCTGCAAAATTAACAGTATCATTACGTTTTGATTGGGTAAGTGAAAGTAAACTGACATGGAATGGTTTAACCAGACTCATCCACATAATGTAAATATTATTGTCACCTGTGTGAGTAAGCTATATAAATGTTCGTATCACCTTCGTTATTATATAAGCAAACATTATCAACCTTCTTTGTACTGGTTTTTAACATTGCTTACATAATATTTTATCTTGTAAACATAGTGGGGTTAATGTGTTCAGATTATTTGTGAATATACAAGACAGATAATGTTTATCATCAGTAATAATACCATATAAACCTATAACCTACATTACACAATCAACTATATTATCACAGCGGGGCGTTTCGTCAGGACATAGATACCTTTATTTGAAAGGGGTCCGATTACTTTGTATCATGACACGGCGAGATTAATCACATGAAAGCATACACGTATTACGATAAGTTTTTAAAAATTCTATTAATGTAATACAAACCAGAAATAGTACAGATTTACCCTGTAGGCATGTCAATTACATTACAACACATTGTAAAGTTCTTGCCTACCTGTTGGTGGACGTGTGCTCATTATAGCTTCTAATCATAAAGACATAAGAATTAAACGTTAAGTTAACCTAGAAATATTAATACCGTAATGTTATTTCTGGGGCTCGTTAGTCGTATTACTAGAATGTACGTTCAGTTAAACTGCAATTAACAATAAGTTTATCAACTATAATCACATTATTTGATAATGAAATCAAATTATATATATAAATAACAGAAGGAAAAGTAGTGTGGTCAGGACCATTAGTAGTATTAACCTATTTCTTCCAGGATTATAACCAGTCGCACATGGCGTCTGGTTAATAATTGTTTCGGCAACCTGACCATACTATATATAGGTGGTAGTTCCGGTGTTTAAGCTGCCGTGACACCATACACCATCATTTAATTATAGAGAATCCATATTAAAATTAGTTTGTTTTAGACTGGCAGCTTTATGGCCACAGATCACTAATTATTGCCCCATTGACTTTAATGTTAATTCTCGTCTCTTAGACCGGTTGTAACTTTTTCCCAAATATTCGTTGGGCAAAACGCTTTCTGCCACAGATGGAGCAACATGTGGCAGACTCTTGCCCAAAAGCATGTATGAGGTTCTTCATGAAAAACTTGAGATAGACAAGCTGGAAGTAGAGGCAGCTAACCTTGCAATTCTCGGCCCTCCCTTTCAACGTAACCAACCTCACAACTCTTGTATCCTTCCGCCTCAAAATCATGAATATTCACCAAAACCTGGCAGAAAATGTATTTTCAAACCCTTTTCTTCGATTCTACACCAAAAATTCAACAAAAATCGCCATGCAAAAGGGGGAAAAAGGGAAAGGGAGAGAAGGACTAAAAATAACTTTCGCCCTTGTTTCGTGGGTGACTGCCCAGGAATATTTGGTGATCTGTGTCCTATATAGGGGTGAAACTTCGGATATCACCAAAAGGCCTTTTGTTTTTGCTTCCCATATGTTCTGGCAACATGCTGGTGAAAGGAAATCAAAATCAAAGAATAATTGCAAAAATGATGGCCCTTTAAGTATACATGCTGCTTTAAGTACAGTGGTGCATCTCAGGTCCCTGGGCCTTTTGTGCTAAAATTTAAAAAATCTTTTTTAATAGAGGCAGTATTTGAGCTCTGTGAAAAAAATAGACGAGTTGCAAACAAACTACATAGAAAACACTCATAATTTGGAATTTTTATCAAAAATATATTTTTTTACTGCCATGTCATGAAAAATGTACAAAATTTACATGTAGCATCTTTCAAAAAACCAATAATTTTCCACTTTTTGAGATAGCCAGACTGGCAAGTAATATATTTTTAGAAACCCTGGACATTATGCAAACAGAAAAATCACAAAACTGTTGCATTGATTGAAATTATAAAGGTCTGTACTGAAACATGTAACCCCACCCCCTAAAAATGTCAATGACTGAATCAATATTATCTTTGGTTGCAGAGCCAACTTTACCAAAGGAATCTGTCTAACAGATATGATTTACCATCCCTGGCTAATATATGAACATAAAAACTAAAATAGGTGCAATAAATGTGAATTATGGTTAAAATAGGCCTTGCTGAAAGAAAAAAATGCCATAATTGGCCTATGTCCACCCCGCTCTAACAAAAGGGTCACAGAATACACAATTTTCACAAATTTGGAAATAGTTTAATGTTTTCAACATCTCAAACCTCAGAGGCATCATACAAATCTTTATTGCAATTATTGTACTGAAGCAAGATGTCTGGACCTTTACATCAATTGCCTTAAAAAAATCAAGTCAAAAAGGTAGTTATGACATAGTTGACAACATAAAAGAGGCCTGAAAAGGAGCAAAATTAACATTTTACTGTTCTATAAGTGACATAAATGTAACAAACACCACAAATCCTAGATTTTTATAAGAAAATATTGAACATTAAGCTGACATTTACACATCTACACCAGTTCTGTATCAGGGTGTGGTCTTACTGGCCTGACATGTCTCAAGGTTCTAAGTTTGACTATGAACAAAAAAGGTCAGAAATCCTTGAAATGTACAAAATGACTATTTATTGGCAAAAAATAACATTCCCATCTGTAATTCAACAACAAATTCCAATTGTTATCATTTAATTGTCAACACTGGTGCAATTAAATCTCTCAAAACACATTAATAAAAACGGGTGGGGTGGGGCATTTATAGCCCCTCTAAACAGAAAGAAGGGGTGAAAAATGTCCATAAAGACTGGGATATTGCTTCCTACATGAAGAAAATGCAAGAATTTAATGCTTCAAAAAAGAAAAAAATGCTTGTTCTGGGTAAAATAGTGGCCAAATTGAGCCTACCCCTGTTTTGAACATTTTGTACAAACCCATCTGCTGTATATTATTAACTCAGTGTTGCCAATTTTCCATTTTCTGTACGAAAGCTGGAGCTATTTCGAAACTTGACAAACTTATAGATCCCATCTAAGTTACATTAGCAATGAAAATAAGGGCATTTTAAGAAATTTTGAGTCATTTGAGTAGGTATGAAAGCATTAATTTTTACATCGAAATGGGAGAATCTGGAGATTTTCTGTGAATATGCCTGATTTTTAGACAAAATTAGGTGAAATTACAATGTTGTTCACTTTATCTGTGCTTTCTGAGACTGAATACACCAAAATTGGACATTGAAATATTTTTCTTACTGTTAGAAATTAAATAAAAACTGAAAATTGGAAAATTTGCAGTAAAATCACAATTTTTCCCGAAACTTTGAAAAAAAAATTTTTAAATTTATTTTTTTATAGTTTTTCTGTAGTCAAGGTATTTTTTACATATTTTCTGACAAATTAGTCATCATATTTTCAAAACTAAGGCATATCAGTCACAGCTTTGTCATACGCAGACAGGCCACAGATCACTAATTATTGCCCCATTGACTTTAATGTTAATTCTCGTCTCTTAGACCGGTTGTAACTTTTTCCCAAATATTCGTTGGGCAAAACGCTTTCTGCCACAGATGGAGCAACATGTGGCAGACTCTTGCCCAAAAGCATGTATGAGGTTCTTCATGAAAAACTTGAGATAGACAAGCTGGAAGTAGAGGCAGCTAACCTTGTAATTCTCGGCCCTCCCTTTCAACGTAACCAACCTCACAACTCTTGTATCCTTCCGCCTCAAAATCATGAATATTCACCAAAACCTGGCAGAAAATGTATTTTCAAACCCTTTTCTTCGATTCTACACCAAAAATTCAACAAAAATCGCCATGCAAAAGGGGGAAAAAGGGAAAGGGAGAGAAGGACTAAAAATAACTTTCGCCCTTGTTTCCAGGAATATTTGGTGATCTGTGTCCTTATGAAACATTGCCCCTTTTCATTATTCTAACATATCAACTACCCCGTAGCCAGCGATCAAAAGGCCCGGTTGTAACATAGGAGTGAAACTTCTAGAACGTAGACTTCAGAAAAAAAACCTGTTTAGCTCTATACTGACCCCTGGGTTAAGAACCCCACCCAAACCCCAAATTGCGAGGTCCATCTTTATTTCAATCCCATCTAACTTCCGTTGTATCTATGACAGATCAGGTAATTAATTAAACGACGGGGTAGAGTTTTTCTCAGTCTTTCCGGTCTTTCTCAGTGTCTTTTATCCATCAAATAATTCAGTTATGGTCAGTTAAAACAAGCCGTCGCCATGCAAGATACGTGGAGGAAAAGGTAAATCAATGGGTCTGTCATTTAATGTAAGATCATATGTCCCTGGACATTTTTGTTATAGCTCCTCTGCTGGGATTACAAAAGTCATACATATATCACTATTTGCATAAAAAGCACTGACTGTAGTTCTAGAATGGAAGGTCTGGTGGGTTGCAAAATAGAACTCATCAACGCAATTTTGATCCTTAGCACATAGTTTATGTTTCATCTTGCGAATCAAACAAAGATTTCGTCGCAGGAGGGTTCATAAAATTCATTCATATTTCACATTTTGAGTACAAGACATGGGTGGGGGGTGCGCCTCAAAATTAAACTCACCCAAGAGCTAGTGATAATCGTTTTGATTTTCATCTTAATCCGATTGTGACATCTTAGATGGTCCACAACTGGTTATTACATGGTTTACACTATTTGCCCAAAGAAAGTTTCGGACCGATTTTCAGGAAACTCAGACTCTATCATAATAATGATGTAACGGTATATTTGAACGGACCTAAAACGTCCACAAGCTAAACACGTGATATTTCGCAGAATAAGGCGTCATAATCCAGGGAGTCAAGGTCCAATACACGCCATTATGGAAAGGAACCGGTATCTTTGCAGGTAAAGATTACTATTTGAGTAAAGGGGGAGGGTGCCTTTTGTCGGGCAGTTTCAGGTCTATTTGACGAAATTCGATACTTAACCGTAATGGTGTTACGCTGTAAAGTTTTTAAAATCAAATAAAAAAATTGTGTCCTCTGGGTCAACAAGCTAAAAATGTAATTTTTAATACAATCAGGGGCCATATTCCAGGAAGCGGCGGTCCCATATATGGACACAACTCTCCAAATATTTCTACGCCGTCACACACGAATGTAGGACGAGCGTTATTTTTAGTCTTTCACTCCTTTTCTCTTTTTCCCCCTTTTGCATGGCGATTTTTGTTGACTTTATGGTGTAGAATCGAAGAAAAGGGTTTGAAAATACATTTTATGCCATGTTTTGGTGAATATTCATGATTTTGAGGCGGAAGGATACAATAGTTGTGAGGTTGGTTACGTTGAACTTTAGGACCGAAAACTGCATGTTTACTTGTCTCTGTTTCCAGCTTCCAGTATTTCACGTTTTTCATGGTGAAGCTCATACATGGTTTTGGACAAGAGTTTGCCACATATTGCTCCATCTGTGGCAGAAAGCGTTCTAGCAAACGAACGTTTGGGAAAAAGTTAGAGCCCCTCTAATAGACGAGAATTAACATTAAAGTCAATTGGGAAATCATTAGTGATCTACGGCCTGGAGTTGTAAACATGCATTGTATGTTTCATCAAAATCAGATAAAAATTGTGACAGTGATTTCAAGGTTATGGCATCTGAAAAGAATTAAAGCTTCCTTTCGTGACTGAGTAATTTACTTTGCTCAGAAAGCGTCTCCGACGATCTAGACCCAAGGAACTTTCGGAGAATAGGCGACCCCAGAGCCCTCGCCTAAAGTCCTTATAGGATGTTAACCAACACACCACCCCAAACCAGAATTGCTTCCTCCGCCATGAATTGCCATTGCCTCTGTTAGAAATTGGGATGGCTGAGATATTTAGTGGATAAGAAAATGTCTGCCACAATTTTGTTAAGTCATAAAATGGAAAATCGAGACTACGTTTATTATCGTAGCAACACTTTGTCTTGTCCAAACTTCAGACATCCATGCAAGAACGGCCATCTGAGCTTTTCAATTTTATTATAGCAAGAACGGTTCTTTATCTAAATCTTACATAAGGCATCTTTAATAATTTCAATTTATTACAAGGTTGATCTCGTTCCAACCAGTTACCAGTAACCTCCCGAGATTGAAACATTAACCCAATTTACACCGTTTCCGTGCAAGACAATGTATTCTTTCGATTTTCACGTAAATAGAAAAATCAACATTACTTTACACTCATGGTTATTGGAAAGATCAATGTTTATAAGACGTCGCGATCAGTAAATCATTACTTAGACCGCTTACAGTTGAATTTTAAGTGAATATTTTTTGCAGCGATCAAGTACATCGAGACAATATAAAGCGTGTTGGTGTCAGATTTGGAATTTATATTCATCCGGGTACCGTCAAATGGTCAGGCTAATCTGACAATCCATAAACAATAACATATCCTACCGTAATTTTGAGTCCAGCTAACTTCTGCCACCAAAACCATGATATCAAACTATACTAATAGCCAGTGTCAGTGTACTGTCGTCACACCTGTAAACATTCTGTCAGATTTTTGAGGATTTTTATTCAGACTTGACGGGATCGTTCGATTGGGTCATAAACCAAAAGAACCCTCCCAAAATCGCGAATCACAAATTAATGTATGTGCAATGATCGCCCCTAGCATCTTGTAAACGCCGAAATTTAGAGTCATTTGGTAATAAAAAACCAAAAAAAACATCACCATATATTTGCACGTTTTTACATGCGTTAATTCGTCTAATTACGTCCACACATCATATTATTGTACAGAAAGGAACAACTAAAATAAGACACCTTTGTTTACACACAACGCTTTTGTACGAATCAACCCGCATCCAATTATTTGCTCTAAATTTAAGGGAAAATTATAATATAATAAACTTGCTATTAAGTAACCCGTGTGTTTATTTATTCAGGCACTTGGGAGTGTTAGATGAGGTAAGATAATTAACATAATCTAGTAATGTTTAATATACAAATGCTAAAATACTCATCTTGGTCATTACTGATGCCGCCATTATTTGGAGAATGTGGAATGGAATCTCCAGTTATTTTAAGATATACCCCATGTCTGTTTGCTTGAACTAAACATTCGGTGCAATGCGTCCATCTTAAATTCTGGGGTCAGCAAGGAGAAATTCCTGCGAGGCACCAGTATTACATTTTGTTTCTAAGTTATAATTTGATCAGTTTTCTAGTTGCCATAATAAATAAATGAGCAGAAAATTAACTGCATAGAACATTTGCCGTTATTTTCAAACATAACACAAATGGATCACTAGAACATTTGGATGATTTTAATGGAAACTGACACGCCCGAAAATAAAAGTCCAAGAAAATGACAAACTGAAGTGTTTTATAGACATATTTATAATTATTACAGATCGTTGGTTTATTAGATCCTAAATACATAATCATGGTTTGGAAATTAAATTCAAACTACCCGGAATAGTACATTTGTTGCTAAATATTGGGGATTATTGAAATGTTTGGACATATAAATTTAAATGTTTGGAAATATGAAACAGTCGAATAGAATATAGAAGACTTATAGACCTACACTGGCTATAACCGGTAAATATGTTTACGTGGCTTGAAAGTTCCGGTGTCGTATGAATCGTCTTTTAGTTTTCAAAAACCTTTCCTGTTATGCCAAGGGCAGAAAGAGTTAGCGACTAGGTACGACTAGTACTGAAAGCAAATGGCGGCCACCAGTAGTTGTCGGAAATGGATCAGTATACACGAAGCCCATGTTCTTATTTTCGGGATATATCTGTGTCATGTTTCTCCGGACTTCGAGGTCTTGCAACCGAATAAACACATTGACTTTCAGACAGTAATGCCGGAATGGCATAAAATTGGCATTAAAACAATATCTTTACCTACTTTCATTAAAATTGGTTAGTTACTTTAGAATCCAGGCTGTACAGAATATTTTGAAACCGAAAGTCTTTTTTATTTTTTGCTGTCGATGTGCGCACTTGAAAGAGTGGATACAGCTGACTGCTGTCCGAAGCCTGCGTCGGAAATGATCGAATTCGTTCAAATGCGAGACGGATCTACCTTTGATTCTACAGTTTCCTAACACAATCTTAAGACTTTGTGAAATAGAATTGAAACAAATGCAGTTGGTTCGTAGCCTTCTCAACATACAATTATTGTTTCAACAAGGTTCTCGTAATAAGTTTTGCCACCTGCTTATACATTATTGTTTTCATAACAGGTGATAAAACATAAATAGAACATTAAACAATAAACAGAAAGTCTTTAACAGATAGAACATAGAGTACTACTCAGGACCCGTGGGTCTTTTGAAAAAACTAATAAGAGGATATATATATATATATATTCATACCTGAATTTAAAACGGATAAAACCAATTATGCTAATAACAATGGCGGATTATGTATTTTATTAGATACCTGTGCTGATCCGGATTTGATACAAAATCGACTTACAACAGAAATTAATTATATCGATGTAATACATATATTGTAATGCGGATATAATGAAAACATAAAGAAAATAACATGGGTGTAGGTTTTAAAGAATATTGTTACAAATGATATGATTCAAATATTGAACAAAGACACAAAAGGGAATGGATTTGTTTATTATTTAAACTCGGAAAAATAGCGTAATACCGTATATAATAATTAGTTTATTATGAAAAAACTTAAAATAAAGCTAATTATTCCTTACTCCAGACGATTTAACAAATATATAAAGATCAACACCAGTATATTAACGAATAAATCATATGAAATCCCGATTAGCATGTATTACCTGAAGATAAAACCGATATCAGAGAATTACAGGTGTTCGGTAAAATCAAACAGTTGAACTACAACATAAAATTAAAGATACATTATTTAAGAGTTTAATAAAGAGTTGGCCATTCTTGCTATAATAATTCAAAAACAGATCATAAAAAAGAAAATATTTTGAACGGAGTTATCAGTGTTGGAAGTGTGGACAAGACGTGGGTACAAACTGCGTCTGTACCTTCTACGGGAACTGTCGGTCGTTTGATTGAGACAATAACTCAACCCACATATTCTTGATTATCCAGTAACGTGCACATTAGCAACAGCACTCTCGCTTGACAGGCCTTTCATTACCAGTTTCTGGTAGCGACGTCACCGAGTAACAGTAAACGTTATCTTGGTCAGCCATTTACTGATTTAGTTTTAGAAGGATAACTGTTTAAATTCGAGCTGTATCTAAGCCATCCGTGGGTCTACAGAGTTAATTTTGTGCTTGTTGTATAACATCTGAAGCCTAAATAATGACTCTCAATATGTTGATTTTGCACGCGCCCTGCATCATTATGTCTTTAATTGAGTCAAGCAGTGAGGTTTCGATTCCACGTTTGTACGTGACAAGGAGTATGGTCGCCTGGCCTCCGGTTCCACCCCACTGCTAAAGACCCCTACACACGAGCGAAATAATGATATAAAATTGAATCGTATGTTTGTCCCGAAATGAACAAGTGTATATTGAGTGGACGATCACTCATAACTTTCTGTCTTTCTCTCAACTTTTCAGTTCTGTCAGTCATCTCTATTTCGAAATGTTTAGGTGTATGACAATTATTGTCGAAGTACGATAAATAAGGGACAAAGGCGAGTTATTGCAGTATGTTCACGTCCATGTTTACAGTTCTCACAAGTGTGTACTTTTTAGAGAAAAAAATATTATGTTTTATTGTATCAAGATGTAATAAACATAGAAACTGGGGCTGATTGACGTTGCTGTATAAAACCAAGAGAAATCACACATATAGACAGGAATTGCATTTACATTTAAATTAACCTGACTTTAGTAATTTCATTAGTCGGTCTTCCGTTTTTTATCGTCCATGGACTGGTTTGAGAGAGTAGAAATCAGATCTTTTACGGATTTTTTCCAGAATGATTGACATCTCATGGCAACGGCTGGCAAAAATTACGGAGTCTTTCCTTCTGTCAGTAATACAAAATCAACGCCAAAATTTCGGTAAATTCCACCACTGCACAAAAGTTAGTCCTGGCAGCGGTATAAACAAAGAATTTAAAACGAACATTAAACGAAACGAAATATAAATAATAAACCTGAACTCTGTGCCAATTTAACATAAACACTTCAATAAATTTAGTCTCTGCAATGGACTCGTGTGTGTTTGTAGACTACGTGCAATACCTCTTAATACAAGCTTGGTTATTGTTTTGTTTACATTTATGACATATAACTCTGGCATATATGGAGCTAACAATTCCTAAATCTCCTGAAATGAAGCAAAATATCAAAATATAGTCAATCTTAATGAACACAAATTATAAAAGTTACCCGTTTAAGCTAAGTCTCTTACTCAATATCATCCAAAGTCTTTGACATTGAAAATACGAATTATTTGCCAATTTAAATCCACATTGATGTTGTGATCTTACCGCGAAAAGGTGGGCCTCTGATATCCAGCATTTTAACATTGGTACACGAATCGTGTACCGTGGTGCGTTTCAGTGCCCAATAAGGGAATCGAAGAACATATTCCCGAAGTCATGTCAAAAAAAGAGTTTCGGTGTAGACTGGAATAGCCAGACGTCAGGGATTGCCAATCGATTGAGACTCCTGGCGTATTTCGCATTGGCGAAATAAAGCATTGAATCGGGTGTGTTTTTTCGATTACAGTAATTTGGCAAGCTATTGTGAATTTGTTACGGCGTCGGCTCCCTTCCCGTGTAAGCGCCTCCGCGCTAGTTTTCGACTGCGAAATCAAATGAAACCGAAAGCAATCTAACCATTTTAAGTTTGATAAAGTTTCCAGTTAAAATTGAATTTAAAAAGAAAACAAATACTCTTTAAGTAAAAAAATAGATATACTTACTCCCTTGACTGGCTATATCTACTAAATTTGCTGCTTCTATTGATAGTAATAGTACACATACTATGAATAAAGTTACTTTAATTCTCTGATTCATCTTGTAAAATCGTTCACAACTCTCTAGTAAATCGCCCGTAATCTAGTATACCAGAACATATCAACAGCCCTATATATACAGTATACATATACCCCGAACAGTTACTTATTTATTAGATATTTTGCATCTGTTATGCAGGAACTACTATAAATACTTGATTAGTCACTTAATTTCATTTAATGTAATCAAGTATGACACTTCAAAATAGATCGTCTCTCACTTGTCCTCTTGTATATTAAACATCGGATGCTATGAGTAATACATAATTTGTGGTCATTGCAACAGATACATGTAAACTATTAATTTTAGTAAATAAACAAAATGGATGTCGGAAACTAGTTTGTTGAGAAATAGTGAGACAAAGGAACAGACAGTTTGTATATAAACAAAATCATTTCCATCGAGAAAATAGCTGTTGTTAATGTTACAACCCATATCCAAATACATGTACCTCATGAGCGCGACAATTTTGAATGGGTATGTCCCAGAGCTACGTCCATTTTCCATCTATGGCAAGGTTTGGGGGCATTTGTGTGGAATTTTTCACCACAACAGTTCCACAAGATATTGGGTTTCTGAAAATAAATACATTACACAAGATTTTCGGCTTAGAATAATATTCATAGATTGTTTTGGGTTTTTGATACAGCGTTTTGGGTTTGTGGTGGTTTTTTTACCACAAGAGTTCCACACGATTTTTTTTCACAATTTTTCTCTCAGACCCCCTATATTCCTGTGTGGTACCACATAGATTCTCGACTATGAATATTGATACAGTGTTTCGGGTTTGTGGTGTCCTTTCACAAGATATTGGACTTAGAAAAAAATCAATTTTTTTTTCCAAAATTTCTTCTCAGACCCCCTATATGCCTGTGTGGTACCACATTCCACATGATTTTCGACACAGTGTTTTGGGTTTGTGGTGTTTTTTTTACCACAAGAGTTCCACAAGATATTGGACTTCTCAGACCTCCTATATGTCGGTCTGGTACCACATTCAATAAGATTTTCGCCGTAGAATAATATTCACAGTCAATCCACAGTCAACTCAGTACAAATTCGTGGTATTCATTTGAAAGAAAAGTAAAATTATTGTTTTATTAGGACTCAATGACAACAAACCTAGAACAATTTCAGGTTTACAGACACCGGAGCCGGTTTTCTGCGAGGGGCGAAGAAGCGGAACTGACCTTGTATGGACTCCCAAGAAAATTTTGGAATATTTGACGGCAGCAAATTAGTGTTTATTTAGATTTCGGACACTTTATTTTGCAAAGTAGATGAAATAAAAAATATTTTTCACATTACCCGTCTGCCTGAAAATTCATCTAGCCCGACAGTTAGTGGGCCGCTGCCCTCCTGACCCCTGACCCACTCCCCCCCGACTCGTACGCCTATGGCGACGTCATCCCGCCTCCACGTCATAGTCTATAGTGTCTTATGAGACTATTCCATAGGGAAGGAACGTAACTTGGTTATAAGTTCGCAGGAATCAGACCACAGTAAATACTATCTTTATTTAATAGGCATCCGAGTAAGTTTATGGACTGGCATGGTTAGCCCTCATAACAACACAGTGTAACCAAAGCAGCGTCTATCTTAGTATCGAGCACTCCGACTGCTGTAGAACCGAATTCAAATATTTGTTAGCTAGACCGAAGTCAAACACCAATATCTCAAATCCGATCTAACCAAATTGCTGCCATGTTTCATTGCTTGATCGTTGCTGGTGCCACCAACTATGTTAATATTACTTAAAAAGTCGTTGTTTGACCAGAAATTGTTTAATTTCCTCCTACTGTTAAAAACTCCTAGTGAATTACTGGAAAGAAATGAAACTGTACCATATGTTAGTCCCAAATTTACTTAAATTGTTTTGAGTTACCTCCCTCTCTCTATCATAGTTCGTGTCGAGTGGACGTTAAGCCTCCCCCCCCCGCCTCTCTCGCCCATGGTTTGTGTCGAGAGGATGTTTGTGTCGAGAGTACGTTAAGCCTCCCCTCCTCTCTCTCTCTTTCTCTCTCACACACACACCCACACACACACAAAGGGGAATTCGAAACTGGACCAGACACTTAATCTGAGTGCTTCATAAATGTATTGATTATTTGAAAATGTTCAAACTGAAATTAACATGAAGTTTTACACGTATTTTGTTAAATCAACACCACAATATGTTACTAACCCATGTAGTTTGATTCTGTTTACGTCCAAGTTGAATCATACTGGTAAAATTTTCCATACATAATTTCAATTATTATTTCATAATTTATTTCGTAAATTAGGACAATAATCTAATGATGGCCTCTTTCACGTCACGCGTTTTTTTTAAAATTAAAATTGGGTTGCGTATTGTAGATATATCAGATCATATCCTGTAATATAACTCTCTCTGCATTGAAGTAGTTACCCCTTTCCCGGTTTCCTTCCACTGCTGAAGACCCTACATGTAAGTCAATTATTGATATAAAGTTGAACCGTATGTTAGTTCCTAAATGAACTAGTTTGTGTCAAGTTAAAGTTAAACGCTCCCATTCGAAGAAAGTCATGTCAAATGGTGACGCATATTCTTATCTCTTGTTGTTGTCCTTAGTGTTTAACGTCCGCTTTCACAGAAGTCTTATTTTGTCATTTTTATTATCTTACGGGGTATTTCCTGTGGGAGGAAACCGATGTACCGGAGTGAACCCACGGGGTTCAGAAGGCGCCCCTACCTTCAAGCCACAGACACTCACACCAGGGATCGCAACCACAACTGCAAGGTGATCGGCCAGTTAGAGGTAATCAGCAAATAGACCCATTTGTGTCAATTTCTAGATCCCAAATATTACCGATTTAGCTCCTTTATCTACACTTCAAAAACAAAAATTGACTGAGTTATTGATAGACCAAGAAAACGAAGAACTATTGTGGTATAGCCTAGTTGGTCGATCTGTGGGGTAATCAGCCACGGAGCGAAGTGAGTACTCAAACACTTGGATCCTAATTAGTAACGGACGACGGATCAATAGAGGAAAATTGGAGTTAAAGGCCCATATTTTCCAAAGTGGATTAGTGCTAATCATAGATTTAATCTCCGATTTTCTGACCCGTCATATTCATGGAAGCTGATTAATTTTAAAGTAGCTAAGTTTGACAGTGAAAACACGAATTATTTGTCAATTTAAATCAACATTGATGTTGTGATCTTACCGGGAAAAGATGGGCTTCTGATATCCAATATTTAAGACAAAATAAAAAATTTACCATTGGTACACTAATCGTGTACAATAATGCGTTTCAGGCCCATTTTTAACGAGGGACCTGAAGGAACGAAACTACATGGTAACGCATATTCTTATCTGAAGAGCACAATAACGTAGACTGGAATAACCAGACGCTATGGATTGGCATGCGGTTGAGATATCAGGCGTATTTCGCCGAACATAACTGATTTGAAATTACAGTAAAGACGGAAATGAGTGAATGTAAATCAGTATATATATATTTATATTGCATTATTATATGCGCTGAGACCCCATTTGGGTCAATTTCTCTCTTCTAGGTCCCAAATATTAGCGACTTAGCTCCTTTAAACTGAGATTTTTATAAACTTTGATTAGCCTAATCATTGAATTAATCATTGTTTGAGAATACCATAAGTGTGATATTCTGGAATGTTGACTTGTACTTAATCTTTGACTAAATCCCTTCAAAAATTAGTCATCCCAGGGGTAGATTAAGGAAGGATTGAGTGTATGGATATGCTATTATGGTGCATTGCAAAACTTTGATCCTTAAGAGCATATTGTATCTTTAACTTATTAATGGTTCACACTTTCTACAGAGTCAAATTCCACGTACTAATGAAAGTAAATGACATGTTTATATATAAAAAAAAACAGTGAAATTTTGGTTGAATCCTTGCCATTGTCAAAATATCCATCAAATTATATCTGTTTATGCCATGTGTTTGGTAAACCAAGTAAGGCATTGCCCCTCCTCTCCTAGCAGCTATCATCTATACTTTAATGAGAACGTGAAACATAGAAGCATTGCGATGAGTTTAATAATAAAGTTGTAGAAACGAACAAACCTGTTGTTTTATTTACGATCCCACAGGAAACACAACAAAGAAGTCCGATATTACTACAGCATTCAGTGTCTATAGAAATGGATATATGTCGTTGTTTTCAGACAAATTGCACTTATATTGTGCCTCAAAAGCAACAATTCAACATCCTCATAATAATAATAATTGATTTATATAGTGCCAACGGTTCAACTAAGCGAGCTGCTCTCCGGCGCTTTACATACGTACAACTAATATCAAACTACAACAATCACAATCCATTTATCCATTAAAAAATATCAAAAACAGAGAAAATTATTTAGTACACAAGATAAAACCTGACACAAACACAGCTAGAACCGTATTCAATCAACTGGATTAAAAGGTTCGGTATACAGAAATTTGGTAAAGTCTTTAATAGAATTTGCGTTTTGGGTTTTGTTTGATATTGAATTCCAGAAATTTGGACCACCGACTGCGAAAGATCTGTCATCGGAGTTGGTTTTTGAAAAAGGCCGAATTCAGAGGTTGTCTGATTGTGATGGGGGGGGGGGGTCTGCACGGTTTATTAATGTTAAGAAGGTTTCTAAGGTATTGAGCTTAAGAATCGTCATTTAGAGCAGAAGACATAATAGATAGTGTTTTACAATTGATACTTTGACGGACTGGAAGGAAGCTATTGCAGATTTTTCAGAATTGGTGTCATAGGGGGACTTTATGTATGGTTAAAGGGCCAATCCCGATAACTTTTTGGGGGAATAAAACTGCTTAATTTTGTGTTAAAATCCCTTAAATCCCATTGTAAATAACTTATTAAACCTGACAGTTTTCATCTGGAAATGGAGACCGTTGTATTATACAATATCTGGATAAAACCAGACTTTTTTCTATAAAAATAATATGTAGGTGAAATTTACCTCTTGTTATCGAGTACAGTACATGGGTCATTCACTGTACAGAACTCTCAAGAAACGGGAATCGATTATCAGGTCACTCAATGAAAAAATTGACCCGAAATCTTAAAAGGGTTACGTGTCCGGATAAGCAATGTTGACGTTCACGTCCAGACGACTCAATATTTTGAGCTGAAATTTTGAGACAAGGTTAATACACCATGCCTGTATATTTTGATCCATAAATTTCATAAATACTTAGACTTTAATTTTTTAGATCCTGTTCTTATCGGGATTGTCCCTTTAACACCAACAACCGAGTACACACACACTCACACCCGAGGACGTTATAACTGTATATTAATAATATAAATTGGGTGGGTTCAACATTCTATATCCGACTTAAGACCCCCCCCCCCCCTTTTGACCACAGGAGAATCCCATTCAAAGAATATTTTTTTTATTGATTCAGCCACTTAAACTTCTACATACTATACTATATTGTTGTATTCTATTTTTATTAAAGGCTTAATACCACTCTGGTCAACAACTTGTATTATTTTACAATATTCCAATTAATTTTTAAAAAATCCAAAAATTCAACTAAATGATTTGAAAAGACTAACGTAAACCTTTTCAAATGTGACTTGGATTTTAAAATATTTTCGAACCCTCTGGACAAGTAAAATAGGATGTAATGGATAATTTACACAACAGGTAGGACACCTAAACATCTAGTACTTAGAATAAGGCTATTATTTATTTCCAGGAGCAGTCAAGCCAGCAAGAGTGTTATTGTCCCTTTAACGTACTTTATAAAGAGAGAGAGAAATGAGGTTTAGCGTCCACTCGACACAAACTAAGTCAAGTCGGGACTAACATATGGTTCACTTTTATATCAATAAGTCACTTGCGCGTAGGGGTCTTTAGCAGTCGGAGGAAACCGGAGTACCCGGAGAAAACCCACATGGCTGGACAGGCGACCCTACTCCTTGCCACGTACATTCGGGGAATCCAAACCATGCCAGTTGACTCAATGTCAAGCCATATGATACAGCGCGCGTACGCTAACCATTCGGCCATCCATCACCCCACGTACGGTATAAACACGTGTGATTAGAAACAGGACCTGCATCGTCTTATATTTATCGGGTATATTGAAATAAAAACAAGCTCAAATAAACCAAGACCACAACTTGGAATATTAATCAAGCTAGTCCTACATTTATAAAGGCCCATGATTTCGAACAGTGTCTAAATCTATGTTTTGGTCTAATCAATGGCTAATTAGAGATAAGTAAAACTAAGTTTGGCGTTCTCGAAAGTCAGATTAGCTAAACTTAGGCTAGAATTCCTTTCCTTCAACGATTAAAATTAGGTTTTAAAATTTGATAGTGAATCAAACATTTGAATCGGGGATTCATATAATCATTGATTAAAGAACTTTTGTTTATCATTGACCAAAGGGAATAGTTGCAGGAAATAGATTACAAAAACATGACATTGTGTTTGATAACCGTGTTTCCTGAATTGGGATTCACAGGGATCAGTAGGGAGTGTAAGCAGGGAGAAAAAGACATGCATGTAAATTAGAGTACGAAATTTTGAGTATTTTGTGAAAGAACACCACAAACCCAAAACACTGTATCAAAGTCGAAAATATTGTGGAATGGGGTACCACACGGGCATATAGGGGATCTGAGAAGAAATTTTGAAAAAAAAAAGTCCAATATCTTGTCGAACTCTTGTGGTGAATGTGGTACCACACAGGAATATAGGAGATCTGAGAAGAAATTTTTGGATTTTTTTTTTTCTAAGTCTAATATCTTGTGGATCGGTAAAAGGACACCACAGAATAAAATTTTGTAGAGTATATTTTCGCCACGTTTTACAAGATAATAGGACAAGCTATTATTGTTCAAGCCTATTTTTCATGGTCCACATTTCCAAACGCCCCCAAACCTTGCCATGTCTATTTTAAAAGTTGTAGTTCTCAAAGTTTCTGAACGGAATACGTACAGGGCACAGTTATTATTTTAGAGAATTAGTTTTATACTCACCGATATAGGTAGTGCTTGTGGGCATACATTTCAGTAAATAATAGTAATTTATGTGGTGTATTATTTGTTGAAAGCTTTTGATCTTGTTAATCACCCCTTTATCTTACGCTTCACCCAGTTTTTTGTTTGTTTTAGACCCCTGTCAACTACTAATAGTATTATACAAGGATCTATTTTAAGGTGGTTATTATTCAATTCTTCCATACATGATATTCAACAGCATCAAAATACTAGATGTGTGTTCGCCAATCGGTAATAATTTATTTTTACTATAAATAATATTGTTCAATAATATATGCGATATTGATAAAGTAGTTCGATGCACAAGGGAAGAAATGTTAATTTATTTCACCCAGCTTACGACGATACATCACAAATATGTTCATAGCAAGAAGGAACAACCTGTTACCTAATTCTTATACCACACATCCTTTTTGGTAGCATCTTTACATGTAACAGAAAAGACATCCCCATGTAATGTTTGTTTGGATATATCATGATCGGACAATTAGAATCTCGAATATCGAAGAAATGTATCTTTAAATATTAAATGCAATGTATCTTTAAATATTAAATGCAATGCATCTACCCCTGGATTTTAACAATAAAAGCTCGATCGATGTATTTCCCTGCTCTCTCCACCTAGCCCCCTTCACAACACCATGAAAAGGAAGAATTAAACAATTTAAAGCAAATAAAAATCACTCTTCTTAATTCTTACAAGTACAAAGGTAAAAACAATTTTATTTTACAAACACATACTTTTTGCAGAATTGGACAAAAATCATTTACATAATAATTTCATATAATATATTCTGACGGAATTGGGACCATCAGCCGCCATCGTGGATGACATAAGGCGTCAAGCATAGTCCACATTAAGACAACTGTTGTCAACATTATATAAACACTTTTTACTATAAATAAATCAAATAAATTATTCCTCAAACAAGATTTGATGTATATAAGAGACCATAGTTGCAAATTAATAATCTAACTAGTAACACAAAATGTCACTTGTGTAGTATGGATCCCACCAAATTCAGCTTTAGAAATTTTTATGATGCTATAGCTTTAAGGAAGAATTGTCGTTGAATCTTCCTCTCAAACAGTATCTCAGTTTACACGACCTATCTGTGCCGCAACTCTGACACAAAATTCTGGAGAGAATAGAACCAGTTAGACTTTGGGTACCTGAAACAAAATAAATTCTTAATTAATCGATATTTTTGATTAAAAGAATAAGAATCATGTGTCACCATTAAGGCAATAATAAATATTCAGGACATTGTTTGAAAGAGATTGGGGAGCAATCAGAGTTTACGTACGTACACTTTGCCACCATTTTTTAATTTTAATTCCCGAAATACATTAAATAAATATCTCTTTTATTTTCTAAACGTCGAGTCTAATTTTATTTTTACATGCATTTTACAAAACGGTATAGTTCCAATGTAAAACGTCAAGATATTGAACAACAACATTAAAGACGTTAAGATAATCAATTGATGAACATAAATGATATTGAAGTACTTAACCACAAACGTTAAACCAAACTTAGTTGCCCGGTATTATACATGTGTGGCTGTCTTGTGTAGCTTGGATTTGCCAGATAATAAAAAGATTTTCAGAAGTTAATGAGTCAGTCAAGAATAGTGTGGTATCTTTTTGAGTGCTACTAACATCCATAATATAATCACCAATTCCATCCTTAAATATTGCATTAAATAAAAAATAACCACCCCCTTTGTAAAATTCTTTGCAAATAAACAACTAGATTTTATAATGTAATTTTCAAATTTAAAAGTTCAATTTGTTTAGTTTCGTATATTCTCGAACTATGAATTAGTGATGTGTTGAGTAAAGTTTAAGTTTATACATTATAACCATACTTACTGAAATCTGCAGAAATTAAATTGATGAGAATCAGAGAAAATATCACCAATATTAAAAATTTACAACGAAGGTCCATTGTTTGTGACTATATTCTATATGAAACGAATTATCAAAGTTCCCACAATCTTGCAATGTTATAAACAAATAAATAATATATAAACTTTATCGCCTTTATTGTCCCGGTTCTCTCAAAGTCTTATATAATGTATATATATTTCTCTGTAGAGGATGTCACATGAATGATATTTTTGTAAACCAGAAGTCGGGAATACCTATACAGACCTTGTAAGGCGTGATTTGACAAAATCTGAATTGTGCATGATACATGTACTTAGGAAAGATTGTAGCCTGTTTCAACCGCCATTAGATCCCGTGGAATAATTATAAGATACATCATACAGTTAAAGGGACATGTGTGCTGTGGTGATCTTGCTTGTTTCTTAAAATTGATAATTTTTTACAAATAGTTCACAGTTTACGGATTACTCACAAATGGTATAGCCCATATTATACCCTATAACGGTTTTCAAAGAGCATTACATTTTTATTTTTTTCTTAAAATGGGATATTGACTCTTTAATTTCTTATATAATTGTTGCTATAATTAAACGGCCGTGAGATAGTAATGGGTATCAGAGTGATTTATGTACCCTTTTCAAGCTTCTCAAATACTACAACATATCCGCCTTCACATTTCATAAACATGTCTATATCAATTCCCACCCAACGGGTTTGTCATTATGGTGTGTTGACATAGTAGACACGTGTCCGGATCCTAGTGGCTCAGTGACAGGTTGACTGAATAACTCGACGCCCCCGTTTTTGAACCCGGAGTGGACCGAGAAAGTTCATTTGGCGTAGGGTATGAAGTGTGTCATCACTAGTCATCAATCCCATCAAAATTAATAATTTCTCGTGTTTTAACAGAGATTACCATACTGGTAAAAATTAATAATTTCCCCGTGTTTAGTTGATGAATGTAGAAAATCGTCACAAAGAAAGATTGTTATACTGTTAATAACAATCAATTATAGTCTATCAACAGAATCTCTGGAAATTTGGAGTTGAAAGTCACGGCTGGGAATTATTTTAACATAAATCATATCACGAATACTCATCAAGATGCATTAGATCATCAAACTATATTTACCAAATAAGGAAGCGAAGATCACCAAACAGATAAATCATTAAAATGTACTAACCAATATGAATAATGCATTTATTTCAAATATACCTCACAAACATTAAAATGCAAGTCAGAGTATTTATTTAAAAATATAAATACAAACCTGAAATTAACAACCAATTATTTGAAATTGTTAGAATTTGTTTCACTAATGTAAATAAGCTTCCGAATCCGAGTCCTGTGACTAACTAATGTGAACCACGTGTACATAGCGAAATAAATACACACATTCGGAGTTCCAAATGCGTCTGCAAAGTTATACATTTTGTTTCCATTTGAATCTCGGTTTGAAAATGAAGATAGATTTTATTCTTTTATATGAAGGGGTAGTGAATTCCTCAAATGAGCTGAATAGTTCTAAGCTCGTCGATGGTACTATTAGGGTATGTTTTGAACAAGATGGTGGACATTTTCCGGAGATCTTTGATGTAGGAAAGGGCTTAGTGGACTTCATCTAACTCCCGAGCTTGTGTTAAACCTGTTAAAACTGTGGCGGCTGATGTTATCACACCTATTTTTAAAAATGTATATTAGTTGCTGGTGGGTGTATCTTTCTCGTTGTCTTTCACAAGTCTTGAATCCAGTTTTCTTTGAAAGGCCAACACAGGCCTTGCGAAAAAGACCCTAATTTTCAGTGTCAAATTGATAACGAACCAAGTAGGACGTTAAACCTCATTTGATTCCACGCCACTGAACAACGAATTTTAATTCAAATAAGAGATAGATATATTTAAATAGCATTATACAAGAGCAAAATCTGCTTATTACAGGTCTTTCTTTAGGCCTGAAATGTTATCTAAATAATCAATTAGACATTAATTAACATATCCAGACCATAATAAACTCTTGATGTCAAGGTTAGCCTTCGAAGTTGGCGGATTAAAATCCTATATGCCGCTTAATGGCCGTTGATAATTAAATCAATCAAGTGGATAATCAAGACTATGCTGTTTATATTAATGATTTGAGTAATGATGACCGAGGCTATGTGAATATTTCAAACGCTTTTTTCTCGGCTAATAGTGGATTAATTTGACTGAAATTTTCAGCAACTTACCTTTACACTATGTAGTTTTTAACTATTATAGTGAGAACTGCCATCTCTCTATCTTATCTCCCATAATGTAACTTTAATATAAAGAAAGCTATGATAATAAACCGTTACTTAATATGACATATCGCTGTAAAACCCTAATTTAAGCCAGCCAAACAAACCACTGTGAAGAGTATATGTGTTGCGTTGCATGGCAACTTATGTTTTGTGATTAAATTCAACGTCCTTTGGAATATTTTCAATTAAAAGCCACCACTACAAGATCCTATAAAGAATACCAGATTTAAAGTTACAGCATCATTATAGTTTATTTTATTTCTTTATCATTATAACATCAAAGACATACATGGGCCATCATGATAAACATGTCGGATGTGTATTAATCACATATAATAAAATATATAAAACACAGCCCCATTGCATACATTTCACAGCATTAAAGAGGGGGTTTCCTGAAATCAAGAAAAAAATATACGCATCTTCGATGCTATTTACAAATTACTATGCATGTAGTTCGTAAGACCCAGACACTACTATAACATATCCAGGCCGACTCCTTTAAGACCATAATGTAATTTATTATCTATATAACAAAATACTGGCGGTAAACCGATGATACATCAAGTTATTCGGTGCAAATCATTTACTTTGATTTAAAAGGCACCACGCGTATTATTTGCCTATAAATTACGCGATATTATCTCAGAAATATATGATTTGTATAATAATATTGCCGCGGGTCAGTGCTTATATATTTGGCAGTAACTTATCATAACGTTGTCTCTCCGTGTTTTAAGTGCGTCGGTTATGTTTTATTGTTTTCAACTAGCAGCACAAGGTTATGCTGTTGCATTGGTAGATTGCCTAGGTGGTGGTGACATTTAGCTCACAGGAAATATATTTCATCCCTGTTTTTATTCCGTAGTTTTAATCTAATTGATCACCTGGATTTTTTTCTGAAAAAATGTAAAAGATCTCATTCATTAAATAATTAATATCGCGTATGATAATGAGCAGGTTGTGTTTGACTACAGATCAAACCATATCAAAACCAGTTACGTGTATATAGAATATACAATGTACATGTACCTCAACATCTGTGGATAGGCTGCGGATATTCGCCGTTTTCTTGGTCGGCTAATCAAAGCACTAATGGTATCCTACTGCTTTGACAGAGGTTGACCACGCGCATTACGAAACACACATTGAGCTACTAAATTTTGATTAAGAGGTTCTATTCTTGCTATATTTGTCAAACAAGCGGTACAGTACCTCCATGTTTAGCAATAGATGGCTAAACGTAATGATAATTAATTACTCTTTCACATACATGTATATGTATAGTATTAATCAACTGATTCCGATAATTTCAATAATAGTTCACGGGCGCAGATGTGTTTGCATTTGAAATAATCAAATGTAAGATTATTCACAGACTAATTATAAGTGTGCTTACAAAACAAATATTGATCCAAACATTAACCAAAACTACTAATAGTTTAAGCAATTTTATATGATAGTATTGGTTTGAAATATATTTGGTTGCCCGAGCATGAGTGTTTCCACCCACTTTTTACCGAGTTCCAACTGCGGGACTTCATGGATAATGTGAGCCTGCGCCAAATATAAAGTCCCATCCCGCAGACAAGAAACATAACGTGCACAAAACGCATATAATAATAAAATTACAGAACATTTGTACATACACAAACTGTTGTTAAATATGTATCACAATCTAGATACCAGTGGAGATAGTTTATGAACATAGGGATGGATATCAGAAGGGCTTTATCCTTACATATAACAGTCATTTTCCTGACATAATAATAACTTCCGTTTGTAAGGCATTCGCAGACAAACAAAAACTTATATGAATTTGCATAACGAAAATTGTGTTGAGTTGCCTTACATACGATTACAGAAGATGATACCAGATTCAGTCTAAGACGGGTCTTATTTTAAGTAAATAAATAATAAAGTTATTGTTCTATTTAACACTCACGCTGGTTTCTATTTATCACCACCATCTATATGCAACTCAGATAAATAAAGTAATAATAATACCGTTGTCCCTTTCTTTCAAATCATTAGGTACTTCATAAAAGGTTGAGTTGTTTTGGTACTGGGGTGTGCTCAAATATAATAACAACAACATCCTTTCATAAGAATTAATTGATGTTTTTTACTATTAAGATATATGTGAATGGCATTCCTAGTTATGTCTTTAAATCAAGAGAGATCTCCTCTGTTGCATTTTAATCGACTGACCGATATAACAGACATTTGGTCTACTTCAGTAATTACTGCCGGATTCCTAATATTATAGCACATTTTCTGCAATCACCATTAGGAGCACCGTGTGCCTCCCGTCACAAATAAGTCAATAGAAATGTACCGAATCTGAACTACATGTATATAGTTAATAAAGCAATTGGCTAGTTAATCAGTATTATTCGCTACATTAGTGTTGGAGGGTTACGGGTTCATCATCCGGTCCAAATTCCATTTTGACCTACAAAGTTGCCGAATTTACATGTAAGGTCTGTAAATATAATCAGTTCCTCAGTACTCTAACCAAAATATTTCGTGTTCTTTGCTCCGTTGATAAACAAACATACAAACCTCGGCACTTAATAATCTAAATGACATGTTGACGTGGACATCATGTCAATCATCAGCTACCAAGATGTGTTTTCAATTTTAGTAAAGAAACAAACAGGAAAAGTTACATTAAACTTTACTGACATGAAATCAATAGAAAGTTCAACTAATCGCAATGAACACCAAGTGTAGACGTGTATCGATTTCAGTACAACGGATAATTGAATATATAGAACAGCCCTACACTGAAAAATATCGCGAAAACAAACAATGGATAGATTAAGCACTATTTAACAACCCTGTCTGATTCCAGTCATTAATCAGCACACGATATAGGTGAAGTTAGAACAAGAAGTTACTGTTAGAGTTTGTGTCAGTAAAGGAGTTTACTTAACCCCCCTTTATGTTCAGGTTAGAAAAAAGGTTACACTTTTTACAATTGGAACTCATGGTCATTTTCCGTAATTGATTTGCTCTATCTTCCTCTATAAGTAAATTATTAGTGGATAATTGTATTATTCATGCAAGTGAAGCAGTTAATGCATTATTTTTTACTTATTTGTTTACCTCTAAACTCAGCACCGGCTCATTGTTTTGACCTCAACCGAATTTGTAACATTATCTTGACTTTAATTCTCAAGTAAAGTGAACCCAACACTAGTCTCAGTCTCATATGACGCTAATCTCAGCTCATTGAAATTTTCCTAGTTTTTATGAGATCTAATCAGCAAGGGCTTAACACTTTATTGAGGTCAAAGGTCGAATGTAACGTTTAATGAAATATTATTTTGTCGTCTAATATCATTATTTAATATCAAACGCCCTTCAATATTTACACAAAACACACAAAAAACCGATGTTTGTTGGGGTCAATTCTTTAGAAAGAAGCTAAGGCATTACCGAAGCAGTATAAGCGGAAGCGATGTTTGAATTTGTTACATTACATCATAACTATTTAACCCTAAACTACATTTGACATTTGACCTCACCCATTTCTTTTCATTCATAAGATATGTCTTTCGGTCTTCGAAAATTTGCAATATCAATTGAGTTGAAAGCCCCTGTTTCGAAAATCAACGACTGACTGGCGGGCCTAAATTATCAGGACCATTTCTTATACGAAAAGATACATTATCAAAGATTAGATAAAGTTGTCACTATAATAATAATCAAAAACTAGATATTGTAAAAGGAATTTGCTGAAAATTTCAGTCAAATTGATCCATTCTGAATCAAAAATTTGGGGATTGAATTTTCTGCCTAGTGTAGCACTTTTAAAAGAATTTTTTCTCGAGAAATAAGATTGCTTTAAATTTCATTGATTAATACCTTTAGCAAGTCTGTAGATTTACATATATGTATACTGAAAGTACTTAAATCAAATTATCGATTGAGTGACATAGTTATATAAAAAGAGTTATAGAGCCATAACAAACTGTGATTGGTTATATTCCGATTGCGTCATTTGGCTTAATTAAATCATATCGTTGATTGCACAGGTTCAGGGTCGTGACCATGCACGACTGTGTATGTTACCCATGCGGCTATAAAAGAAACCATATTATGCCTTTAAGACAGACTGCATTTAGATTCCAGAGAGATTACCATCTGAGTGCCTAGACAGCCGCTTGATTCCGGAAGGGGAAAGATGTAGCAATTTCTATTAGCAAACTCGCCCAGCGAGTTTGGCTGGCTAGTGCTTGATAACGACTTTAATATTGTAATCTATTCTATGTTTGTAGCTTGATTTATATAAAAAGTAAAACCTAACAGTTGCATTGTTGTTCCAGGTAAGACAAACGTATTAAGAAAACAATAAGAAGTAATACACAACGTGAAGAAGAAGAAAGACAACCACAGACAAATTCTAGACGATCACAAGGCTACCCAAAATATGAAGAAGAAGAAAGACGTCCAGGGACAAATTCTAGACGATCACAGGGCTACCCAAAGTATGTAGTAAGAAAAGATGCATGGGACATACGTAGACAAATTCTAGACGATCACAAGGCTATCCAAAGTATGTAGTAGGAAAAGATGCATGGGTCATACGTAGGATATGGCGACCGGTTTACTACTCCCGCTCTCCACGTCTGACAAAAAGACCTATAGTGCTACACTAGCCTCGATCATGATCTCTAAGAAACGGGACGATAAAACATAGTCTCGATTATCCATTCCATGATTAAATTATAAATTGAAGTTTTGCAGCAAATTGGATCTTCGAAAGTTGATTTTAGTATGGATAAGTTAATTAATGTCTAATTTTAGGCCTAAAGAACGTACAATAGGCAAATTAAGTTTTTTTTTTATTCCGATGATGACTAATTAGGGAATTCATCGAATGCTTTAAGAACCATAATTGGAAAATACCAGAATTCTATTCGTGAATACGGCGCTATCTTCGGGATAGATTCTGGTAAACGAAACGAATTCGCCCCTAAAGGAACAAATAATAAAACAGCAGAATAAAAAGAATATAATTTTTAAAATTTGGTTTCAATGCTAATAAATAAAATATTAGTGTGCTAAAGATACGCTAAAGTTAGACTGTTTAGTGCTTCATTAGGTTTAAAGGCTTGGAAGGTGCTACAGACATTTAATGTGCATATGATGTGTTCAAGCACTTCGGAGGTTTTCATTTAACTGTGAACATTTGATGAAAACTTTTATTAGAGCTCAATTTTGACTGTCTGGGGCAACCTACAGTTTAACCTTGGACTTGGATCATTTATCTCTCTTAAATTAACAACAAGAAATCGAACCTAAATTTTACATTCGTTCCTGATTGATGAATTAAATGTGTACTGATAAGTGGACACATTGTGTGCTGTTGACATTATATTTGTTTACAAAATCAGTGATTATTTAATATGCATGAGTTATAGACAGCTATCTGATATAATGACACCTACATCTGATCTATATAGATAAAATTTGACCATTGGTCATCGCGGAGCTTATCTTACTGGACGCCGGTCAATAGCATGATACTAACATCTTTATCTCCATTCATCTCAAATCTCCTGGGTGACCTTAACTGACCAAAACCAACTGACCCTTATCAAACATGTGTCAAGGATGTGTATAATTAGTCTTCATTGAAGAAGATATATCTAAGAATGGTCGATGTTTTAGGAAAGATTTAGGTTTATACTCTGCCTCACATATGATGGACGATATCGTATTTCATGGCGTTACTCTCAGATGAGCAACTTTGGTGTTTTAATTCGACATACTAGTAATAAAACACTCATGGATACAGAAAATAAACAAACGTTAAACAAACAAACAAACAACTAAATTAATTAAAACAGAAAAGTAGTATCAGAGCCTCTGGATATAGCATCTCTGATTTAATTTGAATATAAATCAGTTATTTTCACAAAAACATAACATACTATATATAATATAGAAAACAATAATATGTAGTGGAATATAGAAAACAAAAGTATGTAATACAATATAGAAAACAATAAAATGCAATGTACCAAAAATGGCATATAGAACACAATAACATGCAATATAACAAGCCAACAGTGAGGCTGATGTCCCCCGCCGAAATCCCAAAATAAATAGAAGACACATATTAATTAATCGCACATTTATTTTTTTCAATGTATCGAGCAATCAAACTGTACACGAAGTGTCATCCAAAAGTGTTTTATAAAGAAAAATGCTAAATCCGACGAGAAAAATGAAAATGTACCCTGGTTAGGGGGACCCTAAAGGCAGACAAAAGGGCCCCTCTGGCCAAGGGAATGGGCCCTCGTGTCCAAGTCAATCGTTTCTATACACTGTTACTGTCGAATCGATTACTAAATGAGAATGCAGTCATTGTATTGGCATAAAAATCATCAATCAAGATGAACCTAAGTTATCTTGTCCCAAAGTATCAACCAATCAAATTGCTAATCTCTGCCTACCCTAAGAAGAAAATGCTCATCTTCGAACTAAATCAAGGCATTAACCTAATAAGCATACACACCAATTTTGAACATTTTAACTCAATTAGAAGAAGAGTTATTGTGTTCCAAAGTATCGACCAATCAAATTGCGTATCGCTCTGCTTACCCTAAGCGGAAAATGCTCATCTCCGAACTCCATCAAGGCATTGACCTAATAAGCATATACACCAAGTTTGAACATTTTAACTCAATTAGAAGGAGAGTTATTGTGTTCCAAAGTCTCGACCAATCAAATTGCTCTGCTTACCCTGAGCGGAAAATGCTCATTATCGAACTTAGTCAAGGTATTACTGTAATGAAACTATACACTAAGTCTCATCACTCTCACTTAATTAGAACTAAAGTTATCGTGTCCCAAAGCATCAACCAATCAAATTGCTTATCTCTGCTTACCCTAAGCGCGGAAAATGCTCATCTTTGAACTCCATCAAGGCATTGACCTAATAAACACATACACCAAGTTTGAACATTCTAGCTCAATTAGGAAGAGAGTTATTGTGTCCCAAAAAGTGTGACGGACAGACGGACAGACAGACAGACAGACAGACGGACGGACGAACCCATTTTAATAGTCCCCCAACTTTCTTCGAAAGGCGGGGGACAAAAAAACAATAACATGCAACATAGAACACAATAGCATGAGATATACAAAATAATGGCATTGCAGTTAATAGATTATAGGAAACATTAGCGTGTTAAATAGAATGAAATAACAGTCAAGGATGTAATTTTAAATAAAATGCATTGACTTCAAGAGCAGAATACTATTTACAATTCCCGTCTTCGATGTCATGAAGCGGAAACCATAAAAACCCGTTTAATTTACTAATATGGCCGAATAGTGATTGGTTGAATCGAATTGATATGAAACGAGCAAGGGCTTTTTAAATTATATCCGAAATAAAAGTGTATCATTTGTAACCAGTAATTTCGTCTAGTCACGATCAATTAAGTTTAAAATCGACACGGTGAAGACGTAACCAGTGAATACTTTAATTGACGATAAAACTCCACTGAATGGTCGGGCCTGAAAATATTAGGTTATATACGTTAAACCCGATTGATCCAGTTACGTAAAGAATCTAATGTTTTGTCACCAGGTCTTATAAACAGAAACTATTTATCGTTCGTGGCAGATAGGTTGAGCTTTCACGCAGTTTACGATACTTCCTGGAGATATACGAGCAAAACACGAGTAACAAACAACGAGTCGGAAGACTGTTATTCTCTTTAGAATCAAACAAAATGATCAATTGGACATTTTATGTTAGTTAGCATTAGCCAGGGATAATCCTTAAACTTAGCTGGAATAACCAAAACGATCTGATGGTGCTGGTAATCCTCTTTAACTTAATTCTTCTACTTGACCTAAATACTTTTTCTCGAACGATAATTCCCCGATTATTTGGAATAAAAAAAAACCAATGACGTCATCGATTAAAATTTTCCCTATATTTTCTTTAAAGGTTTTTTTTTAATCTCGTTCTAATGATTGACTTATTTATTTGTCAGTTTCATAGAGTCTCCTCGTGGTGCATTTAAGATTTCGTTCAATATCCACATGACGTCATTGATTTTTGTTAAGTACTACATAACATGACCATCTGCGCAATTTATATGCCAGATCAGCTATTCCAGATTGACCTTCGGAGCGGATTTCTGTTAAAGCGATCTGATATCTTTATGGCCGACAAGACCTGGCAATAGGGCCATCAAGACTAATGTACAAATATTGCTTGGTAATTTTCATAAGGAACACCTATTTTTCGAACGAACGTTATCTTGTTGATTTTCAGAGTCACCAGTCATGTTATACTCGGGAATTCGCAGCTGTTATTCAGAGCTAAGGGATAACAACATAGAACCGAATGCACAAGTCAAAGCACAAAAAAAGATTGCATGGATTTCCTTTCCTATACAAGCGACTATAACGAACAGGGTATTTTATATACAATCAACAATCGTCTATGGTCGATAATTTCCGGTAATTTCCGGCATAATTGAATTTATACAAGCTTTTTGGTTGTTCGAATGTTCGTTATTGATAGATCATACCTTAAATATGGTGTTTGTGGAAATTACAGATTGCTCATTTCCGATGTTTATGATTTAGAAAGAAAAGCACATAGAAATGGTAGATAATATGACATAAATACGTTAAAGTTGACATATGATACTATTTGTCACTATTACGATAAATAACACACCATGTTCTACACACATGACTCGAATAAAATACAATTATACTAGAACGAGTAAATTTCACACATACATCAATTCGTATACCTCATTAAATCATTGACACATAACCGAAACAGCTCATTAAAGATATACCATCATGTATGGAGACAATATATAATATATATGGCTTGATCACGCTTTAACTACGTACATCTTATCACGTAATACCCTGCATATTTCCACACTAATTTCGATTGGGTACAAGCCCAGTATTGCCCTATCAGATTCCTCGGTTGTCGCGAATACTAAGTCTCGCGCTTTCAAGTTGCAAAGTTCAAGATTCGTTCAATGTCAAGGTTCCGTGGATGTTGCGATGTTACAGCCCCTGTCTGTAGATAACAATGCTATAAGTATCGGAATTGCGAATTAATCTAGCAACGTTCAGTTGTTGTAAAACTCGCAGTCGTTGCTTCGGGAAACTGGATATATCCCTACCCTTAATAGGTTCTAATGACGACATAACTACCGATTAGAAGATATATCTCAATTGTCATTAAAATATTTTGGCTGTTTAAAATGTGGGATTTCTTGCCACTGCAAATCTAAATATACTACTTAGCTCGACTAAAGACTTTAGTGGGTTCTTCTAATGTGCTTTGATCTGTTTCTCCAGCAGGTAACCATTTTTAAAACTAGACTGGTTGACGGGATAGGATACCCATGTATTTTTCTTCCATTAATTATCGTGGAAATGGTACTTGACAATTGAGAATATGGACTGTCGATCTACAGTCGCCGGACACAATTTCAGCTATTCATAACTCAGAATAAAGTAATTGGACTGAAATGTGCAATAAAAAATTATATTTATTTTACATTATCTATTTGTGAACTAATATAACCAGTTTGTAATGCGTATATTATTAAAAGTGTACTACGGAGTATTGTTATATCGTAAATTGATTTTTCTAATTTCATCCATGCCAGACATCTATGTTTTAGGTTGATAACGCTTCTCTGATATGATGCACATACTTGAACGTATGCCTATTAGAATGAAAAATGAATCAAAAACATGAGCTTTTGTTTGGCGGCAAGAAATAACTTACAATACCCTAAAAATGTTTTTAAAATGTTAGCAATGCTATGCATGGTTTCATTTACGATAATTGCAACAAACGGACGTTGACATTTTGATCTGATCGTTAGGTATATATGGCCACTGTTACCTCATAATCTACCGATTATCCTGATTAATAACATATAGATATAGCACCATTGATATACGCCAGTACCGGATAAATATTGTTGTTAAATACTCATTGTTACAATGTCCGTAGTTCGGCATTTCCCTACTCTTTCAGTCATTACCCTAATCTGATTAAAATACAGACTTATATTCCGTTTCGATTTTGTATACTCTCAATGGCCTATACTATATGAAGATCTGGCCAGTTGTACTGGGAGGCCGCGTCAGGGGTCATACGAGCGACCTTTTTATCCAATGAAGTCAGACGTTTCTAGGAGTTTAAACACAGTTCCGTGCGGAGTATGCCAAGAACAGACATTTCCATTGACTAATTCCATCACACCAACTACATGCATATGTTATATAACAACTTGTGAAGACAAGTTAAACGAAATTTTGAACTATATAATGATATTTACGCAGTGCCTGGTTTGACTCGGTGCCACACCATATATGTGTCTACCCAGTGGCCCCCATAAATTAGTACAATTGAAAAATATACATAAGTATATAGCCTATACCGCACCAAACCAAAGGTAAAGATTTATGGCTGATAATTGATATTATTAATAAAGAATTACATAAAATCAAAACAGGGAAAAGAAGGACCAAGGGGATAAAAAAAAGGATATCGAGGATTCAAAATGACGTTGTTTGAAAAGCTAGATACAGGTCCATCCAAACCAGGTAACGTTTCAAACCACAACTCCGAATTGGTTTCGATAACTTGAATTCTAAGCTCATTCATACATTCTTTGTAGTGTTATAGTTATTATGTTATACAAATTTTCAGTAATAGATTTCACGGTTTTGTTTATTTAGGCATCAAATTACATGTAAATATATTTATATTGATCGTGTATACTTAGTATTTTAGAAACATTCTGGGGTACATAATTTATGAAGCAAATTGTTCCATAATTCAATCAGTTGCACTTACACATGTATGACCAAAATAATCGTTTGTAAAGCAATCTACGGTGGGATTTGACATGTGTACAAAGAATTCAACAGCATTTGAATACTGATTAAGGAAATACTAAAACTGAAAATCTCTTGACAAAGATAAACAGCTAAGATATTTTCGTTTTTCAAAAAGGCCTACAAAGACTGTTTAGCCCTTTTAAGTGTCCTTCGCCGAAACATAAATGCGGCAAAATTAGTGTCATATGTTAATTTGATTTTAATCTTTCGAATATACAGTTGATTTTATTATTTATCATTCGGCCGACGCGTGCTGCAGTAAAGCGGAAACTGTGTGCTTTGAGTACAGTTGGCCTAAAGCTAGAGGTACACTATGCGAATTTGGCCGCCGAATCATTCAGTTGACCCAATCGCCAAAGAATTTCGGCTAGTCGAATCTGTATCGAACCAAACGTGTTTGATATTTCGGTTGAATTTTCATTCACAGCGTTTATATTCGTAGAGTATGTTCAGTTCACCGAAGACATCCAAATGGCAACTATCATGGAAACGTAGAACAGCCTGACTGGTTGAAAATATCTGGTGACATTTGTATATAAACTTAACACCAACATCCTCCTCGGACAATTCTCGAACTATGGCTCCAGGTTTTCGCTCAGTTACACCTATTCTTCGACAGTATTTTAGATCATGAACGTTTTAATATAAATCAATTATAGCGATTCGTTTTCTTTTTCGTCTAATGAAAATTAATGAAGTTAAGAAGATTACGAAGAATTGATATCTCCGTTTATCGGGTCTAATAATATGAAGGTTGTCTAGTCGTTCGGATGGTAGGAAAAAACGATGCCCCGTGTATATATTGGCGTACGCGTAAAATATCCCTTGGCAATTGGAATTCGATATAGGATTAGGTCGTAGAATATATACCCATCTTCATTAGCCCCAATCGGAGCAGAACAGTAGAACGTTAAACCCCATTTCATTTAATTCATTTAAACATACATTATGCAAGAGCTAAATCTGTCTGTTTCATCAAATTCTCTTTAACATTATTTAGCTTTTAACTATTATAATGAGAACGGCCATTCGTTTATCTAATCTTCCATAATGTATCTTTAAACTATATTTAGTATTATTGTACTTACACAATATCTAAATGCGTTGTGTTACAATTATTTGTTTACTTGACCATGTGCTTATCTCTTTATTTATCTGTGGTGTATAGCTATAATTAATTGCCTTGTTCTAATTTATTAATTACCACAATTGACCTTCATTCATTCATTCATGTAAAGGTCATCTCGACGGGGTAAACATTATTAAGCTGAGTATACATGCATTAGGAGCTAAATTAATATACATAATGATTGTTGGGTTTTTTATTCGGAATAATGGTTATATTTTGCTTCCAACTGATGGCAATGTATTTATATCAGATCCGTCTATAGATTAATACTTTGCTTAAATAAAATACAAATAATTCTATCATATTCATCAAAATATTTCCCGTGAGAGCAAATTCTTTTCTTTTTTTTTCTTTTTTTTAACAGAACAATTTATGCAATGACTATTTCAAAACGACGAAATCAATATTCTAATATACGACAATTATTTTCTTTCTGTTAAATATGAATGTAATAAATATCTTAATTAGCGAGTATTTTATGTTCGTTTAACCCTTTAAAGATGGCGCGAGGGTGTCTTTGGGGGTTGTAAAATAAATAAGTATAATTTTGGCGTGATTAAATTACAGTATTGACATATCGTTTGGAAAACCCCCTAATAAACCGAGTGTAAAAGATACGCTTTGTAAGTTTAACTAAGTATAATGACTGTTCAGAACAAAGAATGGCAGATAACCGATAATTCGGGTAGGTCGATAGTTCATTAAAAAATCCAACTTAATATTGTATTTGATAGTATGAACTCTTTAATCTTAGGTCAGCATTATTTCTTATTTTTTTTCAAGTACAAAATAAGTGTAAGTTAATTCGTCCAAAAAAAAGAAAAATAATTATAAAATTTAAAAAGGTAAAAAAAAACAACATTAAATTAAATCTTGCTTTATCCCTCTTCACTTATGCTACATATGGTTCATAGAAATGTATACTTTGAACTTTGATTATCATTTCAAATATTTTACTATACGGATTATTTAATCTCGGTGAACTGTAGAAAGGGATCAGTCATAGGAAGGTAAAGGTAGAGGTTACATACTAAATCTAATCAACATTTTCAATTGATTTAAGCTTGACCAACTTACAACACTTGTATACAAGAAACGATAATAAAATTTGATCCTAAATAATAGTAACGTATGGCGTAAAAAGATAACGATGCAATGGCGTGATTCTGAATCACGTTAGTAAAGTGTAACATTCAGACGACATTACAAAAGCGGACCCGGGCAGTGACAGGATTCGGTCGATGGGTAGGTGTTTCCGCGAGGGGGGGGGGGATCTTGTGGCTATGTGCCCCTATTTCAAGAGGTAAGCAGTTGAATGGCCATTTATTCTGCTAGGCCCCCCTCCCCCCAAAAAACCCACTTTGACCCTTTTTTATACACATGAGTTAAAACAAAATTGAAAGTTGATAGGCACAAAAGGGCACTCTTTCCGGTGGGAATTTTTAAATAGATTGTGGAACACAATCCAACATAGTTTTTTTCTGATCCACATGGCTCCATTATTGTGCTTTTGCCCCCTCCCCAACTTCAATAAATGTACAAAATCAATTTCTATGTTTATTACTTTTACTATACCTCAAGGTAAGTGTTAGATTTTGAGGATAAAACTATGTGTCATTTACTTTCTCAAGATAACCTGGGATTTGTTTTATTATAATATGCCCTGAGCCATATAACCTGATAAAATTTTAGGTAGGATAAATATTTTTCTTTTGATATTGTATACCAACGCGATTCAAAATTTAATAATTCTTCTTTTGTGATTTCGATAAAAAAAAAGGAACACGGTATGGCAAAACGTCAGATATATTATTTGCGATGTATGCAGGGAATTAAGAGGTCAAAGTTACAGTTGGCACCCCCTACTCACTCACTTCTCAATAACCGCGATAGGCTTGATTTAAAGATGATCGAATTTAGACGTCAAAATATGGCTGAAAGATGTTTATAAATAGATGAACTATACCATGTGTTAATTGAGAACCTATTAAGTATACAGTTGACCAACTTACTATTAAATGCTCTATTTTTTCAATTCGGGTCACGGTGTTAAAGTGGGTAATAGCCTAGAAGTCGGGTGTTCGATTCCCGCATTTCCCATATTTTCCGGCGTGGCGAAAGTGATGCTGGTCGGAAGGCCTGAAACTGACAGCTGTCTAGTCGTTCTAATGGGACAAAAAAAAACCGAGGTCCCATGTACTCATTGGCGGGCACGTAAAGATCCTTCACAGTTGGAATTCGATATAATAGTAGGCCACAGTGCTGCTGCCAGGGCAAAATTTCCACCATAGCACACACACTGTATGGCGCATGCCCGTCTTCATTTACCCAGTTCGGAGCTGAGCAGTAGTACGTTAACCCCCCTTTCATTTCATTTCTATTTTTCTCAAACCCAACTGACAAACATTGATTTCTAAAGATCAGCCGTATGACCACATCTGAATAAGTAATGCGTTTGCGATAGTGTATTCTTGGAACCCACAAACATCTACTAATGAAACCTTTGGGGTTTTAATCATCGACTGCCAATTTAAGTATCTGACCTTTGGTTTATTGAAGGCCTCTTATTAATCCAATTGAATTCAAGTTAAGAGATTAAGGAACCAATGGACTAAGACTAGTAATTATTTTCCCTTATTTCGCACGAATGTAGTGCGAGTTATGAATAGACAATTTTTCCCTTATTTTTTTTCTCCCTTCTTTCTGCATTTTTGGGTTGACTTTTTGGTCTAGAATTGGAGAAAAGGCTTCAAATTTTCAATTTCATAGCAGTTTTGGTGCTTGTGATGATATTACAGCGGAGGGATGGGGGTGTAAAGTGTCTTTCTGCAGAGCAATCATGTGTCGGAAGTGAGATTTTCACCCCTGTCAACTTCAAATCGCTGTAGAAAAAATCTAAAGGGTCAACCCCCTACAAATTTATGATGAGGAGATTGCCAAATGTGATCCTCATTGTACCCATAAAGATTGGAAGCAACGGAATGTTGAGAAATAAGCTACAGCCTGTGATGTTACAGCCATTTATCATTGAAGTCAATGGGCAAATAATTACTAGTCCAAGTCCTAATGGATCGCGGAGTTATCGTTCGTGGTCGCGAAAATGAAAATGCGTTCTTTATATAATTTGCTGCTTATTTGCTTTAAACAAGTAATAACTTCTTGAACTAAAAGTCTGTTGAAACTTTTGTTTAATTGTACTGTAAAGGAAAACCTGTGTTTACATTTACATTAATAACAGGTATATGTATTTATTTATAGATTCGTCAAAGACATGCTGTTCTGTGGTTTGGAAATAAATAGAAATCCAAATGTTTATAACATAAGGCACCTATAAACAACTAATACAACATGTATATGTATTTTTTTTATCTATTTATTACCACCAGGAAATTGGTATTCAGACAGTGGAATGAATAGATATCAATGGCAAAGCATGAAATATACTTTTATTGAAATATAAAGCGCCGTGAAATTACTTTTCTTTAATAAAACGGAAACATTAATACGATTGACTCGACCGTCAAATTTCCGTCTTATAATGAGACGATCAGATATGAATCCAATTTATTCAAGCGAACCTTGTCAGATATCATGTACAAAGATAAAATTAAAAAGTGGCCATAGGCGTACAGTCCATTTTTCTTGGTGGTGGGGGGGGGGGGGGGGTCGGTGGGTGAGGGTGGTGGAAGAGAACTGCAGTATGAGTTTGAGAATTAGACACCCTGCATCAAAATAAGAATTGTATGCCGAGTATTTCTTATAATGATTTTATGGTATAAATTAATAAGAAAAGACCAAGTGTAACTAAAATAAAAGAAAAACATTTTTCTAAAAGTTGGTGACGTGGGTAGGATCAGAATCGAATTCTGTCAGTCGGCCCCGGCTCGTCCGCTTTTGGCTCCCTCCACCGTCAAGGTATCCGGACCCCCTTCCGTTTGAATCCAGTTCAACATGGTTTGGGTATACGAATGAATAAGTGGCTGTTTTTGTTTTACAGTAGCTTGCATGTACATGTGATTATTATTATATCCACAGAACACATAATAATATTTGATATATCAAATTTTGTTGTGTGAAATCTCAGTTACCCTAGATTTACGTCAAAATGATGCTACAGACCATGTATATTTCACAAACTTTCAAGTTTGGGGGTGAGAGACACACCCACCCACCCCTTGTCGAGTTGCTTGCCCCAGGGCGTCTCCGCGGGCCCTGATCACCATACACAAAGGTCAGTAAAAGTCCTGGATATCGGGCACTTCATTTTGAGGGATGGAATAATTTTGACACTTTTCCTTTTATATACGCTAACTTTTAATTATTTTAACCATTTAGTCAGTACCCCAAAATTTTGATGATCGCCCGTAAAATTGTTTGCGATGCAGAGGTTGCCCTCCAAGTCTTAAATATGGCATTGTTCAGGTATATAATGTGACGAGTGTCGCGCACAAGACTGTGAATTTACACATCCAACACATTCTTGTTTTGCTTTAATGTATTGAAATAGTGTGAAAATAGTGTTTACACGCACTATTCAAGGGAGATAAATCTATAATAGTAACTCATACCCAGGAGTTAAACCACCACTCTTGCCGATTTGCTTTTTCTGTGAATGGGACATATATGTAATACAATCTGATCAAAACACAGATCCGATTTATTTTCGTTTTTTTATAGTTCAAGGACTTGGAAGAGTTTTTATATATCCTGTATGAGAGATTACCCAACAATCAAGCACTATCGCAGGCAAATTAATTATTATCCACTCAATGTATGCCGACTTCACTTCTCTAGTCTTCTGGAAATATATGTACATTCAGGCGCCACTCGGCAAACCTCGGATAATTCCGGAACCTACATCTAGCCTCGGCTGTATGACAGTAAGTGATATGTAGCTACGCCTATACAATTGCGATGCGGCGACGGTTTACTTATTAGAAGTTCTCAAAATTGCGTCGTTTGAAGGGTGTGTAGAATTCTAAGGGCAAACTTGTCCCTGTTTAAAGAAAATCGGAAAAACTTGAAAGAAAAACAGCTTCAAACTTTGTAAGATAAAAAATTCTTCAAAGGCGTCGTCATGGGCAACTCCGTTGGTAATCTGGGAGCTTGTAAGTAGATCTAATGGCGGACTTCGTCATACAGCCGAGGCTAAATGTAGGGTACTGAAATCTGCTGAGGTTTGCCGAGTGAAACAGGCGCATGGGCAATGAAATATTTGAGTTGTCTGCTGTCGTGATTTTTATTATTGAGTATTTTATATTTGCAAATGAATGGGAAGTAGAAAAGGTCAGCATATTCCGCCTCGTTCACGAAACACATCAATATAAGATATAAGACACTGTGTGTACAATGTATGTGACTTTTTCTTAGGATTGAGGGTTGTTGAGTGGCCGAATGGTTTAAAGCGTGCGCTTTAGATCATTGAGTCAAGTGGCTTGTACGTGGCCCGTGAGTATAGTCGTCTCTCCAATCTCGTGGGTTTTATCAGGGTCAATCGAATTCTTTCAACTACTAAAGAGCCCTACTCACAGCCGAATTATTGAAATCATATTGGACCATATTATTATGTTATGACACACTTTCTGACGAGTGGATGCTCTCTCTCTCTCTCTCTCTCTCTCTCTCTCTCTCTCTCTCTCTCTCTCTCAATAACGGTTGGCAGAGACGATATAAACAGAATCAATACCATTTTATTTCTTTTAGCAACAATTCGAAACATATTGATTTGTATTGGAGACTATATAATTAGTTGTGACAATATAGAGATTCATTTTATAATTAATGTAATTATATAAATAACTTTAGATTTATAACAACCGGTATCAATAACAAAAATATAAGACATAACCATTTGGAACTATATAGAATGATGCTAAAAGGGAATGTAGGTAAATTTTCAAGAATACATCTTTATACATCTTAATATACAGTTAGAAGGATATTTAAATATATATGAAATATTTCGGACCAATTTTATGGAATACAATTATCTGATAAAACACTGGCCAAATTGAATAAAAAATATCCGATAAAACACTGACCAAAATGTCCAGACATAAATAATGGCTTAATATTTTAGGACACTGGTTATATTAAGATGTGCATTTGTGAACTTTAATATATCCTAAGTTCGTATAAAGCAAGAAGGAATACGAATGTATTTACCAAAGTGTGTTAGCTACATCAACTTCTCATTTATCAACTCCTCAAATGAGAAGTTGTACTCGGGTGTTCTAGTAAGAGACAGATCTGAAATAGTATTAGATACACGGGTTCGTCAATTCCTCGGATGAGTGATACTTCTGGTAAGGGACAGATCTGAAATGGTGTATTTTAGTTACGCAGCTTCGTCAACTCTTCAGATTAGTGAGGGAAAGATCTTGAATGCTGCTACTTATTATTTTCTTCTTGTTTCCTCCAAACGTAATTCAAATGTGTGATTGTTATGTAGAAATACTTCCCTTTCTGACAATTATTTTATACGAAAAAAGCAAAGTGGGAAACAACCCTAAGGCCTGGACACACCAAAGAGTATTCTGTTGGCGATAAAGACAAGTCGACAAATAATCATATTTATATGTAGTAAATTACAGACTCTATGTAATATACTGACTTGGCCGAGAGGATGTTAGTGTTAACATGGTTATTTCAGAACACGTACTTTGAAATTGGTGTTTTCCGCGATTCATTATTGAGGATGTCACGGTGGTGTCTACAGGCCTTTATACATGTTTTTCAAGAATTGATAATGTGTGATTTATTTTGTCTACCTTTTTTACACAGAGGAGAAGGCACATGATAAAAAATTTATTGTATTCAAAATAAAGAGAGGTAACTACAAACTATTCAAGTGACCCCACCCCCTCCCAACTCTTCATGCAACTCCTTCAGGTGAGATTCTGCGTAATCTCAATTACTTAGATATAAATTAATACGTGAACAATTAACAAATAATGAGGATTTAGAAAAGTAAATGACTATATATACGTTCTAAATATTAATTTAAAATAATTAATTATTATAATTATCTAAATATCGGCACTTATTAAAATCAGTTAATCCATCAATATTGTCTAGAGTTGCACATTATCGTGACGTAAATATTATAAGTTTAACCATTGGTCATAATCCTGACCGATTATAAACATTAACAGAGTAAAGTTTATAATCCCGCGAGGGATGGTATCCAATTAATTGAATAACTAAGTATTATTTATCAAACTAACTGCGATGTATATAAGAAATCCCAAAGGTCCCATTTAATTTTTTTCACCAACAAGGCACATCTGAACCGGAAATTTGTATTCAGCACATCATTTGACAGGAAAGTCGTGGGTGGGGTTTTGGTACGACGAGTTAATAATTACAAAATTAACTTTAATTTGAGAAAAATCCAGCTAATATTGATATAAGCATAAAGATAAATTATATAACATAATGATATGTGCTTCGCTTGGCTTCTTTTCCCTGTTGATAGGGACTATTGAGAAGGGTGGTTTTATTTGGGAGACACTTATGTATTTGTTAAATGTAGTTAATTTGTAAAGCTAAAACGAAAAACCACTGATGACAATAATCCTCACATGAAATGCTGGTGAACATGAATAAAAAATAAAATAGCAAAATATCCGGCTAAGCTATGATTGCAACCGAACTACTAACCCTATCAATCGGAATATCTTACTACATAAATAAGCACAATATACGATTTCAAATCGAAAACAGTCGTCCCACCCCTCCAACAAAATCAGTCTACTTAAAATAAGCACAAAACTTTAAACCGATAGCGTTCCTGATTATGAACAAAATAATAGTCACATTATGGTTCAGAAACAGCTTCGATTTGCAAGAACCAGTTATTTTTAATTAATAAAAAATTCAACCATCATACCCATATAATTATGTTATCACCATGGAATAGTTTATAAACTTCAACAACAAATGTTAAAAATATTTTCATAATATCAATCTGACAGTGATGGCAACTCTTTAAATTTGAAACATGCCACACGGCATGCATTTGGCCCACCATTAGCATTAAACATCACAAGTGTTCGTATTGCACTAAAATAGTTTGTATTCGGGTAACGTAAGACACTAAACACTGTATACGTTAGAAATTGACGTGTCCTTTTCTTTACCATTAGATTGCAACAGACATTTTCTACTTTCGCTTTCATCATCGAATCTTAATTTATTCTGATTGTCGATCATGTCATCATCACTAAGTAATTCCTCGCAAGCAGTATCAATGTTGTTTAGGTCTGGTTTTAAAACAGTAATGCTACCATAATCATCTTCATATCGATGCCACGGATTCTTCATTTCTACAGAACCTACAATATATCAAAGATGTATTTTCTTGACAGACTGGTTCTTGAACTGCCAGACTTGATAAATATATATATTGTTTTCAAACTAACTAATTTCATGTCCGTATCCACTGAAAGACTCAATCTTGGGAGAAATATAATCTATGTGAATGAGGTGCAGAAATTAATCAAACTAGTTTCGCACTCTCGCCGTGTTGATCACCAAGATGGCGGCCCAACGAAACCAGTTGGTCCGAGGGCACAGATCTACCCAGTCCACCCTTGACAACTATAATCCGGGACTAAATGCGGAATCGTGATCACTAATGGTTGCAAACTGTAATTTTTTTAAAATCAAAACCAAAATCAGAGGAAACTGGATATGAGCCATGCAATAAGTCGATCACTACTACTAGCAGCGTTATCTGGTTTCCTGTCAAAACCAATAATATACAAGGAAGATTGTGTAATGGTGCATGTGCCCACATTGAGAGGGTACTTATTCGGAACGGCCTACCCTGGGGGGTTGGGATGGCCTAGTGGTCTAGAGTGCCGCGCTTCGACCTCAAGCTGGCCGGTCACCTCTGGCTTACACCTGCGGTTTCGATGCCTGGTGTGAGGGTATGATGCATGGAGATAGGAGCGCCTTCTCAACCTCGTGGGTTCCCTCCGGGCACTCCGGTTTCCTCCCACAGGAAAGACCCCTGCGCGTGCGCTAAGATAATAAAAATGAAAAATAAAACTTGTCTGCGATATCACCTTCGGTGGAAGCGGACGTTAAATACAAAGAACACCAACCCTGCTTACCCGCCCAGCACGCCTCTGATATAACCTTTCTTATAAACCCGGTATTTTAACATAGCAATCACTCATACAATCTGTTGATAGGCTTATTTTTTTCATTCTATAACTTTATAAAAATTATATAATTTATTATAACTGTATATTCATAAATCGAAACAATCTGTTGTATAAAGGCCACTCCGTTTGAGATGATATTTTTTATTCTATAACTTTATAGACATTACAATCATGATTTATTATAACATTAAAGACACATTATGGGAGATTAGATAAAGAGCTGGAAGCCCCCATATTATTAGTTCAAAACTTAATATTTTAAAGGTGAATTTGTTGAGAATTTCAGTCAAATTGGTCTACTCTGAACCGAGAAGTTTGCGATTGAATTTTAGGCGTACTAAAGTCGGTATGAAAAAAAAACATAGTCTCGATTATTTATTTTTTGATTTTATCATCAATGAGCGTTGAACAGCAGATCGGATTTTAATTCCAAAGCAACCATAGTACAAATTTTAAGACTTGAGTAGTGGTTTCTGATTAGATCTGTAACTGGTTGACAAGATACATGTTACCTAAAGTTGAAACAAAATAGACACAATATGTGGGAAAATAAATCGTTTATTTAAAAAGTTGTGGACCATAAAACATGTGTTTATTGCCTACCATTTAATGAATAAAGAATAAGTTAAGCAAGACGTCAGGGTAGTATATGTCTTCATGCTAGGTTATCACTGTCACTTTTCGTTCCCACAATGGCGCGCACTTCGACGTCTCAATTACTAAAGTACTCGGAAACGATCGCGAGAAGTGTGTGGAGGGTGCGAGCTGGCGTAGACAGAATTTTTAAATTTTCCACAATGTACCAAGCATCAATGTTCATCATATTATGTGCGTAAATCATACTTAATGCTAGGTTATCACTGTAACTTTTGCCAAGTGAAATTTTTTCCAAACCTTATCACGTATCCGTATCGTCACGTGATACGTTGCGTCAATGTAGTTTTAGAGTTTTTGCTGATTTTCGTGCCGCATACATAGCTGTTATCTACTGAGATCAACATCAGTACCATGCCTAGCCCTAAGTCTGAAGGGAGTATAGTCGCTCGACAGTCGCTGAGTTATTTAAAATTTGTAAACATTTTAGTGTCGAATCTTATTAAAAATCTTTGACCTCGACTGACAGCGATTATTTTTTAGGCGTACTAAAGTCGGTATGAAAAAAAAACATAGTCTCGATTATTTATTTTTTGATTTTATCATCAATGAGCGTTGAACAGCAGATCGGATTTTAATTCCAAAGCAACCATAGTACAAATTTTAAGACTTGAGTAGTGGTTTCTGATTAGATCTGTAACTGGTTGACAAGATACATGTTACCTAAAGTTGAAACAAAATAGACACAATATGTGGGAAAATAAATCGTTTATTTAAAAATTGTGGACCATAAAACATGTGTTTATTGCCTACCATTTAATGAATAAAGAATAAGTTAAGCAAGACGTCAGGGTAGTATATGTCTTCATGCTAGGTTATCACTGTCACTTTTCGTTCCCACAATGGCGCGCACTTCGACGTCTCAATTACTAAAGTACTCGGAAACGATCGCGAGAAGTGTGTGGAGGGTGCGAGCTGGCGTAGACAGAATTTTTAAATTTTCCACAATGTACCAAGCATCAATGTTCATCATATTATGTGCGTAAATCATACTTAATGCTAGGTTATCACTGTAACTTTTGCCAAGTGAAATTTTTCCAAACCTTATCACGTATCCGTATCGTCACGTGATACGTTGCGTCAATGTAGTTTTAGAGTTTTTGCTGATTTTCGTGCCGCATACATAGCTGTTATCTACTGAGATCAACATCAGTACCATGCCTAGCCCTAAGTCTGAAGGGAGTATAGTCGCTCGACAGTCGCTGAGTTATTTAAAATTTGTAAACATTTTAGTGTCGAATCTTATTAAAAATCTTTGACCTCGACTGACAGCGATTATTTTTGGTTTCACTAATGTATCATTTCAGAAAGTATACCCCTTTTACAAATTTGCAAGGTCCCACCTCCCTAAATGTAACATGTAGATCAGCCATCATACAGACAGAGAGGGAAAATATGAAAAATCCGCGAAAAGCTCATCAAAAATAACGATTAAATTCCAGTCGTTATCATGGTTAAAATCACATCAAATAAACACCTTTGTGTTCTAGGATACACGTGGATTCATAAAAACACCGCGGCACAACATTTCAGTGTCTAAAAGTAGCAAAAAAAGTACCATCAAAAGACGACGATGCTATTCAGATCTTTTCCGTGTGAAAGCCGATATCCGTGTGCTGCCATATCCGTGTGCCGTATCACGTATGAGAAATACACATGCATTGGTGACGTCACACGCGAAATCGATACGGTTACGCGATACGGACCAGGAATTTACGAGCGCATCCTTACCAATCCTTGCGAATGCATTGAGAATGCTTACAAATGCCACGGTGAATCCTGCTAATACCTTACAAATGAAACAACCACAAAACGCATGTGTAGCGAATTGTATATAAATCCCTTGCACATACGTCTGCATTGGCGCGTATATGCTTCTCTCACACAGAGGCGAACGGGTTTACGATCTCGCTCGTCTGATATTCGTAGGTGTATACAGTATGCGTCAGTATTTGTGGTCGTTCACGGGGGTGTTGCGAATATTAGAAACATGCCCCTAAATTCGGTATGAAAGCGTATACTAATCACTTTCTAAATATTTGCATAAGTAATTGCACGCTATTCTTATTTATGACAAGGCATTTATTTGCATATGCGTTAATTGCCCATGCATGTTTATTAGATGAATATGAGTTAATCCCCGGATATGAGATACACTTCCTGATCAATTTATTACTACATTAAGACTTACCACTTACACTAGTTTTATCTTGTAGATATTCACAATCTCCTTGTAATTCTAGATATCCCTAAAATATATACAAATATACAGGCTAATCATAATGTAAAGATATAGCCTATATAGTCAGCATGCAGCATTCTTTCTTTGATATGTAGCAATGTATTTATACATCTATGTTATAATGCCAGTGTAACTTTCTATCTATGTATCATTCTATCTATGTTACCTTCGTGCTCTTACCAGTGTGTCTGTAATGATACGTGCTCTATAATTATACTGTCTACGATATTACGAAATAATATATGTTTTACCACTTTATGTTTCATTCTGTTATGTCATATAAATATCCTTACCACGAAGTATTTTGTATATGATACGTTATATAAATGCCTTTACCACCCTAAACTGTTACAATATGTCCATGACATACGTTACCTAAATGCTCTTACCACCCTACCATATAAACTTTGTCTTTTATATAAACAGCAACAATCTGTCTAGGATAAACGTTATGTAAGTTACTTTAACACCCTACCATGAACCAATTGCTATGTCATAAATGTTCTTACCACTCTGAACTGTAACATTCTGTCTAAGATATATGATAACGCTGCAAAGCTAGGTCTGTCTTCTGGTTTTGCTTTCCAACATTTCTGCATGATTGCATACCTGATTTTAATAAAGGTAAGTTATAATAACCTAATTAAAGATGTGATATACACCAAATGTTAAATATTTTATACAAAATATGACTATACCCCATTTTCAGTTAAAACTCATAGCATTGTGTCCTACAATGTGCTATGCAGGCAATTTTGTCCGGATATATTTCGAATTCCAACTGTCAAAGGTGTTTTCACGTGAACACCAATGTGTACACGGGACCCCGGTTTTGCGTCCCACCCGAATGACTATAACCTTGCGATACCAATAAAGCGAAACAATTTTTCTTATCGATAATTTTAAAGATTCCGCTGGAAAAATGGCAACATTATATAGGCCATGCCTTACATTATAGTTCTAAGACACCGCCATTGCTCGATATAATCAGAACCTCCATAAAGAATATCGATATAACATGATTAGAGTAGTCATCAAAACTCAGAATGTCCGAATTGTGACAAAAAATAAAACGAATTAATCACTTGAAAGCTATGTAGTGTTTGCTTTTTGTAACGTTGAGATCCATTTCCTTTTGATGGCTGGTAATTCATGTTGTCAACAACATAGTCACGTTCACATATCCTGTTACCAATAACAACCACTTTATCAATAATGGTCACAGAATAGACCAAAGTAGGTAACATATCAAAAGTTCGGATGAACTTTAAAGGAACTAAATCTCTATTCTTTGCATGGCACCCAGAAATGGACAGAAAGAGGCCATTTAAAATGAAATGAAATGGAGTTAAATGTCCTACTGTTTTGCTCCTAACTGGTTAATGAAGACGAGCACAATGACGATGGGCAGTCTGCCCGTGCAGCGCCACTATGGCCAACTCTTGTATCGAATCCCAACTGCCAATGGGATCTCTTACCACCACCGTGGCTCCATATAATAATGTACTATGTCTGTGTATAAACTAATTTAAATTCAATCGTTTCGATTTTACTGTTATTTTTAATGGGTTATGTTCAACCAAATACACCTAAAGTCCAAGTGGCAGTCTTTGGAGTCTTTTCAGGTAGTGTTGCAGGTGGGATATGGTTAGCCTCGTTCATCGAGTCGCTGCATTAAAAATGTCGCTCAAAAGCATACTTATGCGCGATTTCTGTGCCAATTTTTGCGCTACTTACAGTTCATCTGGACAGTCATCGGGTCTATCCATTCTATAACCGGTCTTTAATAAATTAAACAATCGTTCTGGTGGAATACCAGGATATGGATTGGCACCTGAAAATTATACATATATATGCTTTCAAATCCATCAATCCTCATTTAATCTCTTAAATAATATATTAAAATAGTCTGTCAGGACATGAAACATGCGGTGATGATTCTACAGATCTCTGGTATTAAATAAGCTAAACCTCTCAGATTTAGGTCATAATAATTGGGTTTCTATAACATAAATACATCCAAATATTAAGCGCAAGTCTGGCGGTTTATCAGCTATAGTTAAGTTTTCTAATAAAACTGTCAATGGATTACAAAAACAATATCAGTCATTCTGTGCATGTATTCTGTTAAAAGCAAATCGATACCCATTCCAAAAAGTAAATGAATACACCAAACTTAATTCAATCAACACTGTCATAGTTTAACAAAAACAAAGCAGTCTTATCATTTAGGATTGTATTTTGCGATGGCTTTTGTGGCTGCTATGTATTAAATTTCCAAAGTGTCATTACTAGTAATGTTTAGGGTTTCGAAACTGATGGTGTCCCACTAGTAATGTTTTAGACTTCCCAATAATTGCATTGAAATGATTTGACACTATGTATGATTTTCAAACGTTCGGTGTTCCCACTAATAATGTTTTAGATTTTCGATTTACTGCTGAAGGTGTTTCTATTAGTGCATTAAAATCTTTTGAATTTCCAAATTTACCTTGTTGACACTAGTAATGTTTCAAATTTCCAAACGTATGGTGTTCCCACCAGCAATGTTTTTAAATTTCCTAACTATTAGTTACGGTGTTCTTTCTAGTAACCTTTTAATTTTAAGATTTAAGGTGCTCTTATCATTTTCTAGTAATGTTTAGGGTTCCAAACTTATGATGTTCCCGTAAGTAATGTTTTAGATTTCCTAACTAGTATCCCTACTAGTAATGCTTTAGATTTCCTGGGGTTTTGTCCTTTAATATTTAAAAGATATTAAAAAAAAACTCACCTAAGGTAACTATTTCCCACAACACAACACCAAATGACCATCTGAAATTATATATGAAAAATAATAAATAATAGAAATTCCAATAGAATCAGTCCAATATTCAATTAAAATACCACTGGGTATCTAGAAGATGCTAAGAGTTATCAGCGGATTACGTAATCATTTTGGGAAAAAATTTAATCGCGATAATGAAAGAGATATTTTGAGAAGGATTGTTCGACTTGTATTAAACAACAATACCCCCCCCCCCAGTAAGGATGTTATTTATAGACAACCAATACTTCCCAGGCGTCCTTCAATTTTGAAACTTGCTTCCCTTTTCTCAAAGCTACATATTCAAAATAATATTCGACTTTGATCGAACCCAGGAGTAAATTATATGTATATATAAATCTTCTATTATTGGTTATTTTTATTGTCTATCATCATAAAAACCATTAGTAGGAGTGTCTAGTTACCAATAAATTTCAGAAAATTAAGACGTTAAATCCCATTTTATTTCACCAATCAAGTTAAATTGTTGTCTTGGTAAAACAGTACAGATATAACTTACATGTCTGATTTGGCAGTATAAATCTGCGCATATAGAGATTCTGGGGCCATCCACTTTACTGGAAGTCGTCCCTAAAATTATAACCAATAACCAAAAGTATAATAATACATTTATAGAACTCTTGAAATAGTTTCCAGGTATGGTAAATACTTTTGCTGTACCAACTGACCCATTTAAGAAGGACTGGGCAGCTGAGTTTACTATATACCATGTTTCGCTAGTACAGGGCCGTAGGGTTTGCAAGGAGACCCGTCTGGTCATTTGATAGCAAGTTTCCTTATGTACCATTGGCAGCCAATCTGATTATAATACAGATCATATTTCGTTTCGTTTTTAATAGTTTAAAATTCCGTTTTACTTGTCTTTAATATACTAACATCTGGGAGAGATTACATTCCATTTCCAATGAAACGGTATGTTACGGCGACTTCTTGGCGTTCTCTGCGCGGAACTGTAGGTAAACCCTTGGGAACGTCAACGCTGATTGATTTATCAATTGCTGTCGCCATAGGGTCAAAAGCTCTCGTTTAACGCCTGACGTGAACACCCATAAGTCTTCATGTAGTTTAAGTCATAAAAAGTATTAAAAAAAAAACGAAACGAAATACAGATCAGTATTTCAATCAGACTGATTGGTAGCACGTTTCAGGTCGTAGCACCGATGTTTGCTTCTTATTGCCCAATGTCTATGGCTTTATGACTGACTACTTACAGAAGTTAATTTAAATGTATAAAGCTAGTACATGTACTAAATGTCATTAACACAGTATTAAGAATTGTAAGTAAGGTTTTTGGTTTTGTAAAGCTTCGTTATATTAACACTACGGATGTCAATGTCTATTTTATAATTTAAAGATCGTTTTCTAACCTTGCTCATCTTCAGATATGTATCAGCTTCATATACATCACGACTCAAACCGAAATCAGATATCTTAAGCTGCTTGCCTGTCGTCATTAATATATTCCTTGCTGCCAAATCACGATGCACTAACTGTAAATTAGACAAGATAAGACATTTAGATGTATGGGGAGTTAAAGGAGATTGTATATCTGCTTCTGCATGTTGACAAAATAGATAGATTATGATGGCAGCTACTCGGATCGAAATATTCTAGGTGCTTGTGCATGTTCAATGGATATATTGAATTAAGGAATGGGCTAGTCACGTAATTAATATTACCATATCTTTCAATCGTCTCTAATAAATGGATATTATTGGTATATAATTGTGTGTATTTTTACACAATCTTTAATTTAGTTTATCCGGATGTCTAAATTATAGGTTTCAGTAGTGACCATCTTCTATCCAGTACTATAGACATGGTGGGGGCGTTCTCCTTTAAGTTACAATATTTCAGCCATTAAATTTTATGTTTATTTCTTATTATATCGTTATAAATGTTCAAATGCTGCAAAAATCTCTATGTTAGAATAATATCTGGAATGTATTCGGACACTTCTTACAGACAGATAGTGTAAGATTAACGTCCATTCATCAAAAACTGGGTCATTTCTGGACTAACATGGTGCAATTTTATTTCAATAATTCGCTTTCGCGTAGGGGTCTCTAGCAGTTGGAAGGAAACCGGAGGACCAGGAGAAATCTCACTAGGGTCGACCCTACTCCTTATCACGTATAGGAATCAATGACAGATCTTATGATACAGCGCACACGAGCTAACCATTCGGCCACCACACCCTCACACCCCAGTAACGAATAATAACATTGGAAGAACGTGTTCGTTATTCAAATTTTCAATAACGCTATTACTTTTGCTTAGAATTTTCATAGCCTTATTGTAACTTAATCCAAAACTGCGGCAATCAATATCAAAAATTCTATATGTCAGTGAAAGCGCTGATATGTTGAATAATGTCGTTTGCTTTATATTTCATCACCTATAAATCGGTGAGGTTCGATGACATATTAAATTCTAACGACGCATATTCTTAATAGTAGGTATTCAAATGTGAAGGTTGCGCTATCGAGACAGTAAATTGTCAGGTTATGTGATGGTTCACTATAGCGACAGAAAATTGTTAGGTACTGCAGTAATACTGACAACAATTGCGACCTATCAAATTATCACGGAGTAATTTCACAATTTTCCGCTGGTAAAGTGCGAACTGGTTTCGAGGAGATATTTTACCGTTTAGATTTTTATTTATAATAAAGATTATGAATATGATACGAGACAAATTTATCTGTTTATGTTTTAAGGATTCGCTGACTAGTCAGGTCAAAATACAGTTTAACCTCACAAAAATTGCAACAAAGGGTTTCTCAATTGATTCTGGCAGAGTTTAGTGTACTTTATAACATACTAAAAGTAGGACCCCCGGAAAAGTTTTTTTTTCCAAGATGGCGTTAAAAATGGCCACCGAAACGTCTTAAAATGATCATAACTATGGAACTATCAACTCAAATTTGATGAGGGGTATTTGCTGGGGTTGAGGGGTATTTCCATATATTGACCTGACTCTACAGTAATTGTAGAGCTAACATGGGTGACAATGCAGACTGCGCAACACAAACTTCTTCATGTTATTGTTAATCCCTCAGTAAGGGATTGGAAGATCGAATGGTTAGCGTGTGTGCGCTGCATCATTATGTCTGTCATTGAGTAAACTGGCGTGGTTTCGATTCCCCGGTTGTACGTGACAATGAAGGGTCGCCTGTCCAACCTCGTGGGTTTTCTCGGGGTCCTCCGGTATCCTCCTACTGCTAAAAACCCCTACTATATAAGCACAAGCGAATTATTGAAATAAAATTGAACCATAATATGTTAGTCCCGAAATGACCTAGTTTGTGTCGAGTGGAAGTAAAGGCCTCTCTCTCTCTCTCTCCCTCTCTCCCCCTCTCTCGCACCTAAGTGATGAGGACTATCTAGCGTTCATATTTTGTTTTTACTTTTGATAAGGACTGACCAAACCATGATGTACGATTGGACATATTCCAGGTAGGACGTTTGTCATCCCATCCAGGAGATGTGAAAATGACATATACATTGATACGGTCAAACTGTTTCCTGGTCAGTTTTAGAAACAATATGTATATAAATACAGTGTCGTGGGGGGGTCACAATCTCAGATGGCACCCTTCTGAGGTTAATAATTACCTTCATCTGTGAAAGATATTCCATCCCTCGTGTCGTCTGCCAAGCAAACGACAATAAATCACGTATTGTTAAAACGACACCAGTCTCGTTTTCATAAGAGCCGTCGTGTTGATTTTGTTTATCTTCCCAACTTCGTCTCCCTCTATATTTACATTTTCTCAGATAATTTTTCAAGGAACCAAATTCACAATATTCAACTATAACATAAAATGGATCTGGAAAAAATGATAAATGTTTGAAACTCCTTATATAAAACAAATACACAAATTTAAGTTTCATCCAATTCTTATGATATATTTTGAAAACCTCTATAAGTTATTGAGTCCTTTTAATATTTATCCCAAAATTAAATTTAAAGGGTTTTCAGTAACTTCAATTTTTCGTGTTATTAATATTATGGCCAACATCGTAAAAGTATAAATTATTATCCAAAATAACCGGTAATCCATAATATATGGAGGGCGCTTAGATGAAAAACCGTGACAAGTCCATGAAAATTGGCATACAGGTAGCCTTTGTAGCCCGCAATCGAATAAGAGCGGGACACATGGGATCTGACCTTATTTCCGGTCGCCATTTTGTATCAAAAATTGCCGCTTCTGAAATATGGAATATTGGCTATCACGGTATGACAGAAGATTGATCTAAGCGTCGAAATCATTGTTTACAAGTTTAGGTACCGAAACACAGACAATTTAATGTTTGGGCCACTGCGATAGAAATTCTTCCAACTGGCTGCATATCAATTCCAACCATGTATTATTTTTTTTTACTTAGGACGCCTTTATATAATACTCCTTACTACTGGGACACACGCGATCTGGCGGCTACTGTCATTGGATTTGGGCTATTTTAGCCAAAGTTAAGATAAAAGATTAATCTATTAACAAAAGAATGGTCTATTAACAACAGAATGGTCTATTATCAGAAGTATTATTTTCTCGTAATTCCAGGAAGTAATCAATGAAAGATCAGCAATTAATTAAATAGAAAATTCGACATACGTCTAAGACATATTGTCAATTTAACACTAAAAGCGAAGAAAATCCGACAAAATGGCTCGTCTTATATGCCCAGCAATGAAGTCTGGTTGAATCTTAAAGATTCTGTATTATAGTTTATGGCACTTTGAGCTTTGACAAGAGCATATGCATACTTCTATCTACTTATAATATGTCCTATTACCTTGTAGTTTTATTCTATTGATATCCAATATTTCTTATAAATCAAAAACATTGGACTGAAACCGACAGGGAGGAGACATGAATTACACTGGCCGTGGTCGTCTTTTCAAATAGACTACAAACCACTCTTCTTATTTCGGAAACCAAGTTTTGTAGGATGTGTGCAGAGTAAGAAATACTGGAACACATTTGTAATTTACAGTGACTTTCTGTGCAATCTCTTTACATTAATAAAACCCATTTTCTGAAACTATCTTAGTCCACCAAAAAATGAAAAGCGTTCAGATTTATCATTATTCCAAAGTAATGATAACAAACATTATCAGCTCATAAATCAAATAGTCGATACATCCTCTGATGTACTTCTGCTGAATATTCAATTGGATAAAAGCTAAATAATATGCCTATTGCAAGTCTTTTTGTACCGTACACTCCAATGTTATAGAAACTATTTCTTAAACCTTTATTTACTTAACATGCCCAAAATCAACCCTGTAGACATTCGGATGGCTTGGATACACCATGGATTGAAACATCAAATAATTAACTCATTATATGGATAATCAAGTTAACATTTACCGTTAATTACTAACGCCATTCACGGAGACTGCTGATAAAAGGACTGACAATCGAGGGCTCCGTATGTATTGATAATGTTACTTGATAATCGAGAATATGTGGGCGGAGTTATCGTCTGTCGATCAAACGATCAGCAATTGTCGGAGACGGTGCGTAGACAGTTGATGTTTATTTAGCATAAAGTTATATGATTGAAATTTCAATATCTTCTTTTCTTATCATCTATTATATCAAGACTTTTTTTTTAATTAAAATCTTATCTAATGTACCTTTAAAACTTTAAAAGATATACATCACTGACAAGGGCACCAATTAATTTCATTTTAAGTCTAATATTAACAGAGAAATTGCGAATTATAATGTTAAAGTTAATATGTTTTCATGTTTTTAAAATCTACATCTAAATCAATGCGAGTACCAGGACCATTGTATTGACAAGCGGAAACCACGTCGGGAAACCCCAATGAACTTTCTCGGCCAATGCGGGGATCACACACAAGACTTCCAGGCTAGCGAGCCAGCGTCTTACCCACTTAGCCACCGAGGTTCCCTGCTGACAATGAGATTCAGATACTCTCTTATTGTAAAAATCGAAGATTATTTAGCTAATTAACCTCTTTTAGTACATGCACCAAGTAGTCGAATAACATTAGGATGATCTACTTCCTTCAATAAATTCAGTTCCGACATAAGATCTCGATATTCACTCTCTGAAGCATCAGCTAAAATGAAAAGAAAAACCAAGAAGAAAAGTTTATTACACAAGATCATTATGGTACATGATTGTACACTGAATGGTACCTTATTAGTTAGTATGGTTATTTGGTGTCATGATATATATTAACGGATTTTGAATGAAAAGAAATAGATGCAAGTTGATGTTCCATCCAAACGGCTGCGCATATATTGTTTACCTTGAAGCTTAAAAGGTCGTTTAGATCCTTTTAACACAAGTAAAACAGCATTTGCCGTTAGCATTGTAATTTTCAATACCCATGTTTCCCAACTGATAAGTAATGAATTCCTCTTTTAATTTTATACGAATCAACAAAATTGAAAATACAATTTGAATAAATACATAGTATGCTTACGTTTTAGCATTTTGACAGCAACAGTCGTATACGCATCTTCTACATCTAGACCATATGCCCTTCCCCTAACTACCTGACCAAATTCACCTTCTCCTAGATTATCCTCTAATATAAGATTATCTCGAGGAAATTCCCAATTTACGTCAACCTGCAATTAAATACATATAGTTCGTGGACAGAAACATTACATTTGCATCGGGGGGGGGGGGGGTCTAGTTGACTAGAGTGCCGCGCTTCGACCTCTAGCTGGCCGGTCACATCTGGCTTGCGGCTGTGTTTCGAGCCCTGGTGTGAGCGTATGTGGCATGGAGATAGGGGCGCCTTCTCAACCTCGTGGGATTCCCCCGGGCACTCCTGTTTCCTCCCACTGCTAAAGACCCCTACGCGCAAGCGAATTATTGAAATAAAATTATATCATATGTTAGTCCCGAAATGACCTAGTTTATGTTTGAGTGGACGTTAAACCCCATTTCTCTCTCTCTAACATTTGCATCGCCAGTGACGGATTTAGTTTTCTGGATTAATTTAATAAAATATCTTCAGGAATACCAATCCAAATATTGCGTTAGCGTTAGAGGTAAGGTTATTTCGTTTCATTGATATAGAATCGGCAAAAGAAATGACACTATATTATGGATGATGGGACAAGATGTGCGATTGATTTCTTTTTCAAAAGATTGAATTCAGAATCGTTTAAATCTGGTTGGTCAGTATTAACCAAGTAATGTTTTGTACATGTATTGTCTCGTTATATCTTATATTTCATCATTGCATCATAATCGAAACGTCGCCCAGTAATTAAGCAGAAATTGCATTCCATAGAATTGTGGCCCATATATTCCCGTTCAATTACTAAATGTCACTGAAACAATTTATCTCGATACTGGCTTTAGCTATGGACAAGAAAATGTGTTAATTTGCTCTTTTTAAGTACGTGTAATAATTCTGGTAAATCGTTCAATTGTAGCTAGTTTCAGTCAAGGATGTTAAACTTAACGATTTCCCCGATTTGATACGAAGTGGAAGATTAAATCCAGTTTGCGTTCCTCACTTGGAACCCTTTCTGCTCACATAGAAAATAAGCTCGTATTAGTCTGCGAAGGGGATACGAGTTAATTTGGTATCCATCGGATACCCAGTTTAATGTTGCCTTAAATCACGAAATATACGTCCTTATTCGGCTTTATTTTCAGTACGCGCCATTTTCATTAGAAAACACTTATATAGCTGGTACGCACACACACTTGTGCTTCATATTACAATTTATTTATTTTAGATTTAGTTCTATTACTGATCTAAACAACTCCCAGATCCACCCAATTCAACACATTATTATGACCTAAATCTGAGAGGTTTAGCTTATTTAATACCAGAGATCTGTAGAATCATCACCGCATGTTTCATGTCCTGACAGACTATTTTAATATATTATTTAAGAGATTAAATGAGGATTGATGGATTTAAAAGCATATATGTGTATAATTCCACCAGAACGATTGTTCAATTCATTAAACATCATCGTAAAGCGTTTCAATATTTTCATTTTGTTCGAGTTTTTGTCGGGATCCTTTGAATTTCAATACATTATAACCGATTTTGGTCGTGTCATAAACACAGCGTAGCATAATAAATGTCTTAAAAAATTCATTTAGAGCCATATTACCCTTTTCACGATATTTAAATGAATACGTGTAATTTAAAAGTAAAAATGAAGAAACTTCAACCAGTCACTAGTAATACATGGTGGAAAAAGTGATGCGTCGGCCCCACTGGGAGTTTTTTGCTTCGGTGATGTATTACTGATTGAAATTGATGAAGGTAACCCTGGGTTTTCCCAAAATTGGGAGCCGCCAACGATGGTTCACGGAAATTGTTCGGGGGACATTCCCAGAAGCTTTTTGACTGTAGCCGATGCACCACTGAATGTTCACCGGAGCTTTCTATTATAGCCATAGCCGAAGCACACGTGAACGTTCACCGGACCATCCACGATGCCTAATAAGTGGCATTTTTCATGCAACGATTCGGTTTTTGTGGACAAAAACATCGAGAGCATCGGGCCATCGGGAGAAAACTTGTTCATTTGCACATCGCCGATGATTTTCCAAAGTCGGACAAATAGGCATAACTAAATACCGTCGTCGGATCTGCTAAGAAACTGTCTACAAAATTTTGCTGGCGATAACTTTACTGGCTGTAGTTTGAAATACCGTTAATTTCAATATTGTCAAATCATCTTCAGAGCCAGATAAATTGTTAATCAAATAATTTGATTATAAAAGGTTTGGAGGACTGCGTCTTATGAAATGACAATTAGGAAGCCATAGTAGCGAACTCATTTCCTTTGTGAAAAAAAGAAGCAGTGCGAATAAAGGTTATCCATTATTAAAATAACACCCACCATGATTTTCTAATGTAGGGTAGTTTAAAGGGACTCTGTCTTGCGCTTAGATATATAGTGAATTAAAAAGTTTCTTTAAAAATTAACTTATCATAACTCGGAAAACATGAAGATGTTTTTACTCCAATGTCGACAAGAATTGCGAAAAATGAAAAGATATATTTCTAATTGCAAATAAATTTTTTGATGCTTGTTGCCTGTGTATATAAATACAATAAATTAGCCATCATTCCCACATGAAGCAAATAAGTGTGCAGTTAATCTCAAAAAATATTCTAAATACCCATATGCATTCGTCATTATTTGGCAGTGGGGTTTTAAAATGAAATGGGGTTTAAAGTCCCACTGTTCTGCCGGGACTGGGCTAATGAAGACGGACATACACGATTTGCAACTGCCAGGGGATATTTTACGTGCAAGCGAAAACGAACACGGGATCTCGGTTTTTCGTACCACCTGAACCATTATACGTTGTCACTTGCCAAGCTCTCTGATCTGCAACACTGGCAAGGAGGAACCACACCGGAATATCCCGGGGTGTCTTAAAAACTTTAGACATAAATTTCAACACTAGACCTGCATGCAGGAATGACGGGTTTCACTGGTGCCACGTTACCCTTTAACATGTCACTTCCGGTGTCACGTTACCTTTGAACATATGTCACTTCCGGTATCAATGAAACCATTAAACAGGTTTCCCCATAAGCATTGCACACTTCAAATAAATTGGACGCAGAATCAACCAAATCCAGCAATATCAATTCATTTTATACATTTGTTACTTGTAAGTGATCCTGACAAAATTACATTACTTCCGGTGATAATGAAAATGTTCAATTAGTTTTATGAAATCCGAAATGACATTTGATATCACATAGCGAAAGTGTTATGTAAATAGAATAATAATTGCCACTTGTATAGACCAAAAACCTTGAAAAGTGACTTGTAGACAATCGACTATTTCTCTGCAACCGCACAAGTTAGAAACCATTTTGTGGTATCTGTATGATCGTATGGGTTCAATCTATTTGTTGATTGGAATCAAATATCATAATTTTGAAAACATTACAAATCAGACTCATTTGAATAAAATATCTGTTTTGAAGGCTAAAAATTCAGTTTTTGCCAAAATGGCATCACTTCCGGTGATACTAAAAAATCTAAATTAGTTCTATGAAATCGTAAATGGCATAAGACATCATATGGTGAACATTTTACGAAAATCGAATAATAACTGATTCTTTTAGAGCCAAAATAAAGTAAAAAGTGACTTGTGGAAAATCGTCCATTTCTCTGTAACCGTACAAGTTAGAAACCATTTTATGGTATCTATATGATCGTATGGGTTCATTCTAATTGTTGATGTGAACCAAATTTCATAATTTTAAAAATATTACAAATAATACTAAATAAGGCTAAAAATTCAGTTATTGCCTAAATGACGTCACTTCCGGTGACAGTGAAAGTGTTAAAATGGTTTGGAATAGTCGATTGTGGCAATAGGCAACAGGCAGTGAAAAAGAAATGAAAATCGAATAATAATTGATTCTTTTACAGCCAAAATAACGTGACAAGTGACTCATGCAAAATTGCCCATTTCTCGGCAACTGCTCATATTACAATCTAAATTTCACATACATTCTCTTTGTATGGATTATTGCTACAAGTTTATGAAAGTATCGAAGAAATATTGTAATATATGAAGACACTGGATGGGTTGTAAATAGCTTATTTTTACCCCTTTTTTACCTTTTAATCGAAATGGCCACACCCACTTTCCCAGTAAAACTGAAGACATTGTATCGATCCGACAAGAAGTTGCTGAGATAAAAGCAAATTGGAAAAAAAATAATAATAATAAGAAGAATAATAATAAGAATAATTTTAACAAAAACAATAGTGTTTCACACAAGATACGCAGTGTGAAACCCTAATAACTTTAGGTGGGTTATTTCTAGTCTGAGTATGCGATGGTATGGCGCAATGGAGCTATTCCTCTGTTAATAATAACGTAGCGCATGCAAAATACTATGGCATTTGATTCAAAGGTTACACCAAAATTAATACATGTTTGGTGGACCGAAAACTTGGAACACCACAGCAAACGGACTAATTAAATTTCGTATATATTAGACATATATTTGAGTCAAACTGTTATTCCTTAACATTGTTTCAGCTTTGTTGCTTACTTCATTCATTACAGGCATGTGAGAAAGTGGAAAACACATATCACAGAAATCCACGGTATCTGTGTAACTAAAACCAAGTCATATTAACGCTATAGGTTTCTAAAAGTACCACATATCTCATTAATATATATCTAAATGACGTAAATAGATTTTTTTAAAATAAAGGTTGTCAGGCAACAACACATTCAATCGACAGTAGCCAAGTCATTCTTGTCGTAGGTTAATTATGAAAAGAATTCGTAACAAAGGGGGATAACTCTGGTGATGATTATCGGAAAACACTGAAAATCCGCACGCTTTTGGTGATGATTATCGGAAATCTTTGAAAATCAGCATGCTTCTTTATTTAATGGTATAAACGACAAGTTTTAATTCAAGAAAGTTATAGCAAGAAACCTGAACGACAAATAGACATGGTTGATACCAAAATACGTTAACATTAAGATTTAATTTAAAGAGACATTATATAACAGCTAAATCTGCCTAATGTTGATCTTTCGTTTCGTCTCAAACGTTATACAAATCATTAATTAGACATTTATTTATTCACATGCCAATCCGAAAACCAACTCTCTAGACAATCGGATGCTTTTGAATTTCGACGAATATAAACACGATTGCATGTTCATAATTTAATTAAAAGATAGGTTACCAGGCAACGAAACATACGCCCACAACAACTAAATCGTCCGGTTAGTCAACAAGAATCGCATAATTTTACTTTCGTTGTTAATAAAACATTTACAATACACTAAAACCGATTAAGGGTAACAACTGATCAAGTAATTATCCGAAAATCATTAGAATTTGTTTGGGCGTATAAAATAGATAATAGGCACTTTGTTTATTATCGTAAAAACGTAAGCAATAACAATCGATACAACATTGTTCTTCAAACGGCTATTACTTTGACTGAAATTGTCAACATATTCCTTTTTCATAATCTATTGCTTAACCATTGTAGCGATAACTGCCAATTTTTGCATCTTTAAACTGCCACATATAAGTACAAGTATGCAATGCAAAATATATTCTGAGCCCTACCTCAACATCATGTGATTTGGGTGACGACGACCTTTGTGGTGAGGTATAAGATAGACGTCTGTCCATATCAGCAACATAATTAGACGGCATTGCAGTCATTGATAGACTACTTCCAACATGTTTCAAGATTCGAGACTGCTTCCGTCGTTTCTTCAAAATTAGCCAGACCGATACGAGTAGTAATAATATAGCTAGTGCACAACTAACAGCTGCGGCTACTGCTGTACGACATGACGCATCGCAGCTTTCACTGCTATCCTTATCTTTTGGATCAACTGGAAAAAAGCAAAAGAAACATACTAACAAATAAATTCCCACTTTAAAAATGGCAGGGGAGGAATGTTAAATAATATATTGTACCCCAACATTATGTAAATCGCCCCCACGTCGACTGAATAAGTGTTACGTCTTACGTCTTAAAACTCACCATTATTTAATAATTCGGTTTCAAGGCTACTGTACCTTAGGTAGATAAATATACCGAAGACTTAATACGGTAGTTCGCAATCCAAAACAATTTTGACAGCAGTATCACTAAATTCAGTTGTTCGTCATGTATTGCAAGCAAATTAAACTGGTTTGGTCAATGTCATAAACTGATTTAGTACCATTCTCAAAAATAAACAAAAACTACAACTTTGTCTACGTTGTTTAAAACCCAAACCGATTCCTTTCAGATAAATGCAATTTATGTTATCACCAAGCTAACAGTCTTACCGTTTCTCATAACGGTTCCTTGTTTTGATGTTGATGATGCAGGCTGGTTAGCTGGTAGGTGTTTAACGTCCGTTTCCACATCTGATGTTTGCACATCCGATGTTAAATTATGAGAGTTTATATGCGCCGGTCGTTCTAATCCACACGAACATTGTACATTACCATCCTCTCCATCACACCAACACGGACTCTTAGCTAAACCAATACCACGTCTTGAATCTGTCTTGAGAAAACCTTCACCCATAGGCCGTTCTGAAACATGCAATAATATCGGATTATATGACTTATTCTAATATAGATCTTTATCGCAAATACTCACTATTGTTTATTTAAATGGCTCACGGAGACGTGGCCAGTTGGTTCATTAAAACATATCTGAGACTATCTCCCAAGTTATACATGAATAAGCGTAACATTTATATAATAATCTGCAGCTTCTCCAGTACCACTAATTATAATTTAAGCAGGACTGGATTCCTGAAGCTAGTTGTTATCGAAGAAAGACATATAAATATCCATTGCATTCAAATTAAAATGAGAAGTCCAGTCGTTGAAAGTTTATTACACTTACTATTCTCTATCATTATCTAGTGTTAAATTAGATTCAACCATGTATTCACCCAAAATATAAAGTATTTCACTCTTAAATTAACGACCGACTGTGACGTCCGTTGCTAACTATATTATCAAGGATTATGTATCCTGAGTTCGATTCCCAACCAGTTTGTGACAAGGAATTACGTCGCCTTTCTAGCCTCGTTGGTCTTCTCCCGGTCACCAGATTGCCTCCCATTGCCAAAGACACCTACGCGCAAGAGAATTAATGAAATGAAATTGAACCATATTTTAGTCCCGAAGTGATGTTAAACCCTATTTCTCTGGTGAACGATTAGGTACCATGAGCAATTGTGCCTCGATGAATATGACGCTGATGCATTAACCAGGATGTCTATATTCGATCAAGGTATTGGACGAGATGGTGCAGTCGGAGGGCCGGCTAATGAACCTTCGATTGTGACAAAAATCCGGGCTCCTGCGAACATGTCGATCGCGTTAAAGAATCTTTGACAGTTGCAATTCTCGGAATAGTATGATCTATTCCTTCGCCAGGTTGGAGTGGAAACGTAAGACATAAAATTCCATTTGACTTTATTTCACAACCACACTCTTCCTACACTCCAAACGCATGGGCTGTAGGTGAGTAAGAAAGTCGTTCGAGCCAAGACCATACTAGTACGCACGCTGCTTTGTTTACTTCCGGTTGAGCATTTGAAAAGCTGTTTTAATAATAGTAATTAAGACTTGCATCCGCTATTTTATTTCTTACTTTTAACACAATCTTGAGGACAAATCAGTTGATTTAGTTGTTCTAGATCATCACAAACTCCATCAGGGCAGGTCTTGGTGTTGGGTCTACACGTGGCATACTTTCGGGACAAATTATCGTCGCCTTCTCTCCAATGACATTTGGAAGTTGGTGCTCCATATCCACATCTTGATTCGCACGTTTCTTTCATCTGTGATTCTGAACATCCGTTATCTGTGAAAAAGGAATACAAATTTTAGCCATACTAAGCGTGCAAAAAAGGCAACATAACGCAGCAATGTCTCGACGGCACCTTAGTAAGGAAAACTTGGATATTGACAAAGGGGGAACCGAAAGTCGCAATATACTGAATATCGATAGGATTCGTTCTCTCGTGATCCATTGCTTTCCACCAAATTTGAAAGGAATCCCTTAAAACAAGATTTTCGGTAAAGGGGCATAACTCTTGAACGGAAAGTCGCCGAAGGCTGAATATTGACACGGTACGTCATCTCATGATCGCAATGCTTTACAGGAAATTTGAAAACTGTAGTTTCTATCGTATTCAGAAGTATCTCGGCAAGGATCGGAAGTCGTTGAACTCTGAATATGGATATGGTTTGTCCCCCAATGACGCCAAAGGTTGAACTAAATTTGAAAACTGCAGAATATATCGTGTTCGCACGGTTTTCGACAAAGGGGAGATAGTTGTTGAACAAACTGTGCGGAATGCTAAAAATCAATAGTTTTCAGCCTCTCATGACCAAAATGCTCCAAACCAAATTTGAAAAAACATCCATCAAAAACAGCACCCTTTGTCGATAGTCAGGGTGAAGACATAATACAAAAATTACAGTCGTATACATTAAATCTATTTCTAAAATGTTATATTTTCCGGGTCAAATGATCTCTTATAATTTGCTCGCAAAAGAACTCCTGATAGTTGGAATTCGAGGATGAGTGAGTGTCCGGTAGTTTTACAACATTCCCCTTACCGCATGTTGAATAACCGGATTTCACTCCTTCAACTTTTATCGTTACTACTGTTGCATCTGCCCCAGACCTGGAGATGTTAAGATCCACACTGCTTCCTCCAAATCCAGCAAGCTTAGTTGTGTTTTTGACATATATGATGCCAGTACGAGTTATACCCAGCATATGGTCTGAGCCAAATAAACTGTACTCCATGGCTTCAGACTTGATTCCACTGCTAGCTGATGATAATACTAACACCTATTGTATGAAAACATATGCATATTAAATCAAGGATTATTGAAAACAAACTTATCTAATGCATATCTTCAATATTGAGAAAAAGATATAACGCATTCCTGGATATAATAATGATTAAAATAAGAAATTATGTTGGACACGGTAGACTTTGCCGGAAGTGGCATCATATCAATGACATCATGACTGCTATTCTCATTGCGGAAACTGGATGAGTTCGAAATTGTAGCAGATCTATGTTTTGCAGAAAACTCAAATGTAAATCCAAGAATATAAAAAAATCTGCAGATAAAAACAAAAACCCACAAATGTGAAAACATAAATCACAAATGTTAAAAACATTTCTAATATTATCAGGTGCATGTATATTTCTAAATGTCGCCTGTATTTGTTAAGAGTTGAATATGTGTCATCAATGTAGCAATGTTCTTTCTAAAATGGACTTCACATCGAACTTCGTGTTGAAATGCAAGATAGAGTTCATTATGAACTTCGCTGCGTACTTCAATATGATTTTCACGATATGTGTTTTTTTAAATATGCAATGAAGTGACGACATCACCCATATGATATCTGAATCTTCACTGAAATTAAGAATGCAGAAATGATACTGAAGTGAGGATGAAGCCATTTCAACTACCCGAATAAGGCTTCCAAACAGTGTACTCTTCATGAAAACCTCAATCACAGGCGCCTGTAAAGAGGAAATTTTTTTTTAAAAAAAATAACATCAGGTTACATTAAGTATAATGTCTAAAGCCTGTTACGCCATCGTTGATAAGCGAGATTATCAAATAACTGGTCTGATTCTGAGTTTTAACTCAGGGGCAAATAACTCGTCTGTAACCGAATCTCTTTCAGCAGATATAATAATACCAAGGTGAGAAACGGCTTGGATTAAAATAATTGGGTCAAAGTTCACTACTCTAGATTCTTTCAACCAGTGGCAATTTTTCGCTAGTTAGACAATCGAGTCTACGATGACGTTTAAAAGATGTCTGAGAATAAAATCACACACGCTTGCTCTTTAGAGGTACCTGTTAACTGGTAGGTCAACTATGCAAGGAAACTGTATAAACATAATTGGAAACTGCATCAAAATTACAACCTGCTGAAAATATGAACACTATTTACCTAAATCAATGTAATATAAATATACATAATGAGAAATCAGTGAAATATAAATATACAAAATGAGAAATCGGTGTTTTACAAATATACATAATGCGAAATCAATGTAATGATTTGTTTAAGAAAGCGCTCACTTCATGACAGTTGTGATTATTTTTGGACTGCGCTTTGTGCATGCTTATGCCTGCATATTGCGCAATATATATTATTATTATAATTATTATATAAATATGCATAACGACAAATCAGTGTAATTCAAATGTGCATAATGTCTAATGACAAATAAGTGTACTATGAATACACATAATGACAAATCAGTGTAATATAAATATACATAATGACAAATCAATGAAATATAAATAATGACAAATCAACGTGATATAAATATGGAAAATCAGTGTACTAATATGCACTTTGTCACTGTCACGTATCAAGTATGCGGTTATTCCAGGTTAGTATTAACATGTCTGTACTCTGGCAGTCAAGCTTGTATTTGATTGAATACAATTACAATTTATGGTCCCCACGGTAATAAAATACGACAGTAAAACAAACTAGATATAGATGTAAATTCGTTTGATAGGCAATGAACGATGTTTAAATACTCTATTAAATAATAATCAAGTTTGCCCAAACACCCGATACAATTATAATGTTTGTGTACACTGATGTTTTCTGTCATTTTCATATTTGTGTTTTCTATTTATATGCTATTCATTTAACTCAATTTATCCGCCACACCCCTGAACTTTTTTTGTGTTTGTTTATATTTACTTGTAATGTCGTTATATATTGTTTGCATGTAACTATAATAATGTGTATATATGGTATCTGATGAGTCAAAAAGAATTGAAGAATTATGACTTGACCGCGGTTGGTGAAGGCGTAATTCACCGTAACTGTGGAAAAGACGGATACTATTTGCAGTTATGCGAAGGTTGTGTTTAGTTCTATTCTAAACATATTGACACGATATTTGTGGGTTTTGTTTCATAAACAATTACCAATTTCTGACGAGAGAAATATTGAGTTTATTTATTTGAATGATGTCTCCACTGGGAAAATTCCCTAAAACTCACCTGTGTATACATGGCGGCATTTCTAGAAAGTCGAGTCTGAAAAAGGGGTTTGTTAACGGCGGGAGCCACATCCCCGATTTCATCTAAAATGAATCGGAGTATCGCCTGAAAACCAATAAAAGAAAATAACATTAGTTATTACAGTTGCTTGTAACCCGTCGTTGCAGAAAAGTGGGACGTTCAACTCCATTTCATTGCTTTTATCATTACAGATATACATCAATTTATCAGTTTTTCTTGTGTTTTGTTAAGAAATGGTTTAAAGCTAGAAAACTATAAATGTATATATGTCATCATTAAAATGCATTCGCAATATCGCGTGAACGCTCTTTCAAATATTGCATTGGTAAATAAACCCATTTTGAATCGAATTCTCATGAACTATATATTGAGTATAATTTCCCCCCAAAGACAATATTATCAAATTGTTACACTATTTCAATAAGATTGTATTTATAATGATAAATCGATAGTAATATCTTTCTCTCATAAACATACACAGTTAAATGTTATGTCATTCTTAAAAAACAAAAACAAGTAAACTTACGAAGAACAAAACCACAGGAAATGAAATACGAAAGACGAATGCGGATGATGGTTTGTGCTATTAAGACTTAAATGCGAAAACGCGGTTCAATTTATTTTTAAAATCAATTTCTTATTTCATATAGCTCCCAAGATAATGACTGGTATTGTTTCCATTTTCAAGACTGGATACTTAAAAATATAAGAAAATCCCATTAGATTGATGCAGTTAAGAAACAACGAAAAACGATCTGATATACAAAATAGACAGCAAAAACCTTTTGAGCAAAACTGTTTACGTAATGAAACTGTTTTTAAATATTATTTTTCTAAGAATTGAATAAACTTTTTCTGTATGTCAGAGTGTTTTCTTAAATTTTTCAGTCACATTTACACCACTTTGTCACGAACATTTAAGTTCCAAAGTCAGGTTTTAAAAATAAGACATGGTTTTATTGGGATAACAGTAAAGCTGCATTTCCTTTAGTGCGGATCCAGTCCGGCTCCGGTCCGGCTCCAGTACGGGAACAGACATAACACACAACAGGTTGCATATCCTTATATGCGGTTTTTCAAGCGAAAGGGTTCTCTTTTCAACATGACACGTGTCTAAGAAAGGGCGAAAATTGGTATTTCATTACCTATTTTTAGCTTTTTGCCGTGCGGGCTACCCAAACTGAGTTTCCTTATGTCATAGTATATATTTCTATGCTTATGTGCGTTATGTGTGTTTACGGACACGTTTCCGCATGCGTTCCGTACCGAACGCGACATGATCCGTTTTGAAAAACCGTACCGGACGCCGCATAGAGAACCGTATCCACACCCGCACATAAGGAAACACTCTTACTAAAATTCTATGAAAGTGTTTTTTTCGTATCCGCAACCGGACCGGAGCCGAACCGGATCCGTACTAAAAGAAATGCAGCTTTAGTGTTTAAAAAATTCAAAGTATAAATTGACACCATTTCTGTTGAAATTGGAATTAAATTTTACTTGAGATAAATATGAGTGTTTTAAACTTCCATATGCATATTGGCAAATTACTACAATTGTACTCAAATTTTACTTTAGATATAATTCTGGAACGCCATCAGATACGTGTATAAAATGCGACTTCCTACAATATTTTTATTATTCCATCGTCCCAAACAGACGATATCAGACCACTAACAGAGCCATATTAGAGCTGATGGCTTTGGCGTTTTAAATTGTCTGATAGAGGAGTAGCTCCTGTGCTTTTGAAATAGTTGATAGCGTTCTTCAATTTTCTACAGGAAGTATATAACTGCTGGGCTATTGTATACAATCATACCAAGTACAAGATAATGGACAGTCTTAACCTAAAAATAGATTATATTATATACTCCTTTAAAGAAGAAAATTATGGCTAAAATGTCTTTCAGGACAACAAGAATTCAAAAACTCAAGAACTAAGAACTTTTATAAAGTAGCAAAGTCGCTAACCCAATATCATAAAAAGTCTTAGACATTAAAAACACGAATTATTTGTCTGTTTAAATCAATATCGATGTTGTGATCTTACAATATTTAAGAAAAGATAATCATTTTACTAATGGTACATAACGCGTTCCAGCGGCATTTGTAACAAGGAGAGCATGCGTTCAAAATACATTATTATGTGCGTTGCGACCCATTTGAGTCAATCTCTAGATCCAAATATTAGCGAATTAGCCCCTTTAAATACAGCATCTACGGAAATCTGATAAATAAGTCGTCTATGACACGGGTAAGCTTATGTTTTGTTTTGGTTTGTTTTCGATCTTCGCTTTATAGGACACTATATTAAGATTGGGTGAACCACCATGGCTGACTCACTTACTAGGAGACCCCGATCTTGGCCGAGGGCGTTTCCTGTCAGTGGTGCGGGTAAGAAGCCTTGGCAACTGTAACCATTAAGTCGTTCGAATAGGATGGTCCATTGAGGTACCTGTGTAGTCGTTGGTGTGCATGGATTTAACCCGTGACAACTAGAATTCGATAAAGAAAATGCTCAAACGTGTATGCCTGTTTTCATTAGCCCGACTGTTGCAGAGAACTAGGAAGCTAACTCCGTTTCATTTCATTGTGTAACTGAATATAATAATTTTTTCACCTTAAAAAGACCGATAATTAAAATGTTTTAACTATAAAAATACAAAAAATTAAAGACCACTCTCATGCGGACTTTTCTTCCATCAGACACCTTAAAGCCATATCACAGTAGTGAAGCTAGTGGTTCACGCCCTAATATGGCTCCGTTATTGGTCGGATATTACCTGTTTGGGACGATAGAATAACAAAAATATTGTCGGAAGTCGCATAACATACACGTATCTGATTGCGTTTCAGAATATATATCGAAAGTCCTTAAACAGAAATGTTGCCAATTTAAAATGTTCAAAACATGAAGTGGATATCCTAATAAAATCGTGACTTGATTTTGAAACCACAAATGGGAACTTAAATGTTCGTGACAAAGTGGTTAAAATGTGACTATTGAATATAATTTAGATCAAGAAATGTTAGTTTGCTGTTTCAAGGTTACCGGAAAAGTTTTTTTTTAAATAACACAAGGAGTTATGTCAACTTATCCTGCCACAGTTAAATTTCAACATGAATTGTAACTTGTTTAAATTAATTTGATTTCTTCGTTAAAGATACTTTCTCGCGTACAAACTGTTTGATTTGATGCTAATATTTGGACTAAAACATATTCAAACTAAATAATTTATAAACAATTTGATTCACATCCCCCTCAAAACATTGTATTCGCTGGAAGATACCTCAAGCTATAAATAAACTATTACTCGACGACATGTCTGTCACCTCACTTCGTTGAGGGGGTCCATTTTTCATAATGTATTTTTCATTTACTTACTGTCCATTTACAATACACATTAAAGCCTAAGTATATTTCTTAATGTTGCCCAAATCGCCTAACCATTTGATTAAGAAAAAACAATCGCCCCCTCAGCCAAGCTCGCCCACAATAAGCTAGCAGACAACAGTCGGGTGCTAGTTAGTGATACCCGAGATGCCAGTTAGTGATACTCTGAAATGTTTACCCAATACTTGTCCAATGGGTGTTTATCGGGTAATCCAGTATCTTTCTAGAAGATTGGGTGTTTATCTATATACACCGCATTTGCCATACCCTGATTGGAAATACCCCACCCCACCCCCTCGATAAATATTTCGTGACAATGTATCTTTAACTTCGACAGATAATTAATATGCATCATTTCATTCCATTTCGAATTCCCTGTATTGGCATGAAAAACCGTAATGAGTATCAGTGAACTGTTACTAAATGTAACAATACGTTTAATATGTTCTCGTTAAATCTGATACGTAATATTTTCCAATTTATTAATAACAATTTTGTTTAAAGCATTGTCTAGAAAATCTAGAAAATACAGTTGAATAAATACAGAAAGCATAACAAATTGCTAACTAAATATCGTTTAATATCAATTCATCATTAGGCCTACATTGTATAACTGGAATACTGCGACGAAATATTAAACGATTTTTCGTAGCTGAATGCGGTAAGTAAAAAAACAACTAAACCAAAAAAAACCCTTAATTTTTTGTTTATAACGTCGGATGGACTTCGATTGTGAAGGCCCAGATAATTTTAAAATTACTCGCGATAAACATGTCTGTCTACGTCATCCATTTTGTTGGAAATGTTGCCTGGACAGCGGCGTTTACACACACCTTCCATGTCTTATCATTTAAAAGGTTGGGGTACGGAGTGGATGAAATAGACCCCCACCACCACCACCCACCCTTTGCCCTTCTTTAAAACTGGGGTCAAATAAACAGCATATATGTCTTACCGTATTAGAATATTTTGAGTCCTTTCTCTTAAATCTAGTATCTGTTATATGGACATCAAATGATGAAAGTGGTGATAATGATGACAACGATTCCCCTTCCTTGACTTGCAGCTCTTCAAAATATAAAAAGTTTCATTTACATAAAAAATATATATTTATTAGTAGTTTACGGTTACAGTGGCCAAGAATTTCATACAGAGTCTATGGTTATAGATACAAAGTTTTGTTTACCCACATCAAATTTTGTTTTATCCCTGGGAGTAAAACGTTAAGCCTCCACCTCCACGTCTGTAAGGCGCTCACATCGATTGTATAGGATAGGAACTGATCCTCATCCATCAAAAACGCATAAAAAAACACACACACATTGACCGCCATTTCGCTACGGCCTAAAACATCTATCATATCTAGCCAGCGCAGTAAGCGTGTGATAGAGTCATGATAGGGACGTTAAGAGCGGATTTAAAATGTAGCGCGGTCGCGTTGGAGAAACATGGTGAGAGTGTAGTGAGAGCTGGAACAGCAATGTTCTGTAGAATGCTTGCCCATGTGAATGGGGCTTTACAAAAACGTAGCAGTGAGATGAGGGCGTAGAGCGGTCGGATTGGTCGCAAAAAGAGCTTGACCGAGATGCGATGCGCTAAGCAAGGGCGTTACTTTGCTACTCGGGTGAAGCGAGTATTAAAAGAAACAAAAATCAATCCCACACATACAATTCATTCCAATCAAACATTTTTATCTGTGATTTAAACTAAAGAGATCTTTAATTCGAATTATCTAATATACATGGAAATACATTAAAGTTCCAATAGCATTTTTTTAAGTTATAATTTTAAAATTTATTAAAATAAAGCCCCAAAATAGATTGAACCTATAAACAGTCCTACCTTGTTAAAGAATAATCCTATTAATCCTATAATTCACTATTGCCAGTTGAGAAATTGGCAAAAATATCATTTTCAACTTCAAATTCAAACGTTTGAAGATGGCCGTCCATGGAGAAGAATAGGAAAACAAGGGAGGTAATTGAGTAACTATTTCCTCAATCAACCAGTGTCACACTTTCTAACCCCCACAAAATTTTGTCCATGATCGTATAATAGTGAGTTGACAACCTTTTGAGCAAAAAACATAGAAATAATTATATTTTGACTTTCTTAGAAAAAGTGAAATTGGAACTTTAAATACAAAGTTGGAAGATACATCTACAGTTATAAATCACATTAAATCTGTTTGCAAGGTTAGTAAATCATTGTCGATTTTGAAGATTTATCTGGATCTGGATTTGACACTGTCGATTTTCTTATTTTTATTTCTTTCTTTTTTTCCTTTTTTCAAATATTTTTGATTAAATTGCTAAGTCTATCATTGTCAATGGTCGTCGACTCAAATTTTATCGTAGCAGTTTAGACGTTGTCCGATTTGCTAACAAAAGATCGACATTATAAAAGCAATAGTCTAAACAATGAGATATATTTGGAACATAAACAAGATACATTTCATCAACTTCAATCCAGTTCAATTTATAATTGCCATGGATTAGATTTCCGACATCATTTTTAAAATGTTACCAGTCTAATCATTAGTAGATTGATTCACAGAATACACGGAAAACATAAGAATTGTTACCTAAAATTAATGTTGAAACTTTAGGTTTGTCACACTTTTTAATTTGAACACATCTGGCAAGACTCATGAACCTCCGAACTTTAACTACTTGGCCAGCACCTTTAGTGAAGCTGATATTATAGGTGTCTTTATCTACACCAACGATATCTAGGTCCAAGAAGAGTGGGAGTTTCATTGGTAGTTTCCCCTAAAAAGACACAATATAAAACAACACATCAAGTTACACAGTCCTGATATATTTTTTTCTTGTAATGTTAGAAATCTGTTCACAGTTTAAAAATCACTTGACGGTATGTTGGGTTTAAAAAGAGTGCAATGCAAAGTATGTGTATGTTATTATCCATTCTGTTATGACGTACTACAAAGTGCGGATTATGCTTTAGTAATTGGACAGAGCAACAAACTATAGGACATATACTTCTTTTAATATCAACATTATTCATATGGAGCGTTCAAAAAAAGTATAGATGAACACAGAACTGTCAAAAGCTTAGTCTAGATTTTGGATAGATTATTATTCATTTATGTTAGAATAATGCGTATCTGGGCAAATTCTTGTCTATGGATTACCATCCGCAACATGTATTTTACGATCAATAATTCAGTTAGACCTAAATTAATCTCTGTATTTTACCGTAAAACTGTACTTTGTTTAATTGCCAGATATCTTTATGATTTCAGGTAGAAAGTTTCAAAGGGTGAATAAAGAAGTCATAAAAATTGTAACAATGTTTAACGACATATTGATGCTGTATTTACTATTTTCACATAGATCCAGATGATGCATGGGAAGGTACATCTTTAATAGAAAGCTTGATCTCGCCAAACGTAATACCCTTCCCTTTTCGGCACTGGTTTCGATCGTCGTGAATACCAAGTCTCACGCTTTCATATTTAATCCAAATGATTTCTGGAAAGGTACCTCTTATAGAAGCAGATAACGTAGCTATAAGTTCGGGAATTGGGAAATAATCTAGCAACGCCCATATGTTGTAAACATCGCAGTCGTTCAGGAACATGGGAAAGGTACTTCATACAAAAAGTATAAAAGTAGTCACTTAACAATAATGGATAATATAAGAAAAAATAATTTTATGGTTTTGGTGTGCCAAAACAAAGATAGTTTTCAAAATTTTAAGTCTTGTTGTCGTAGTGTATACTGGTGTATATTCATGCATCTGTGGGATTTCCCATGTTGTGTTGTTTACCCTGTAACTGAATGGTATATTTGCTTCATATTTTCCAAAGTAACAATTTCCAAAGTTCTTATTCTTAAAGATACATTATGGGAGATTAGATAACGAGTTGGCAGTTCTCACTACAATAGTTAAAAACTAGCTAATGTAAAGGCAATTTGTTGAAAATTTCAGTCAAATTGATCCACTATTAACTTAGAACAGAGCAAATGATATTTCCGCTTAGCCTCGGTCATCATTACTAAAGTCGGTAAAACAAAACCAGTATTCCGGGTTATCTATTTTTATTGGTAAATCAAGAAGGAAAATATTTCAGCAAATCGAACAACAATCCAACAAAAATCTCATGCTAGTCTCGACATCGAGAGTTGATTATGGTCTGAATAAGTTAGTTAATGTCTAATTAATAGTATTTATAACATTTCAGGCCTAAAGAAAGGCCTACAATAGGCAGATTTTGCTCTTGCATAATGCATGTTTAATTTTCATCCATTTTATATTGTTCAATATTATCTCTGGCACATTTAGATACCAATATACATGTACAGACACTAAAGCTGTTGCGAATGTCGTTTTGAGGACCACCCATTTCAGGCGTTTTTGTCAATTTACCTTGGCCTACACGAAAATAATGACACTCAAATCCACGTCAATCTCAATACAGACTTATATGAATATGAAAAGTTCCCTGTATATAATAAGTTTTATTAGATATTTTTTCGGGCGGGGGGGGGGGGGGGTACTCAAAGATCAGGACGACCGACATTATTTGTTTACATTAAACAAGACGGATATTACTGACTATTTTTGGTATTGTTTACTACTGCATCGGCCCGGATTTGCCTGAAAGATCAAATAAATTGTCTTCATTCGAGCGTAAAATCAGGTTTTTGGAATGCAATTCATTGTTAAATTAATAACAAAATGTCAATATTGTAGTATTTCTAGTGTTCTATTTCTATATAAGGTCTTTCATCTGAGATTGTCAAACAGTATACGACATAGTCATCTGAAGGTGGCACAGTGCTATAGTGACAGGACACGCTACCGTATTGTTTAGCTCAATTAGTTCAATCGGAGAACTCTAGCTTTTATTCCGACATGACACGCAATAACTTAATTATCAGGAAAATAAAGTTAAGTGTATTCAAATGAATGTTATAATTAAACACTATACGACAACCATCTATTAAAATGTGCCAGTTTACAAATTTCGATCAGACGAGAAGGGGAGCGGATATTAACGTCTACTCGGAGAAAGTTTGCTTGTATGTTGGTTTGCGATACAAAACCAAACGCTTGAACCTATCAATTTTAAAGTAACTTCACAATAACTAGTTTTCTTACACAAAATTTAATGGCGCTATTTATTTTGTATTTTGGTGCCGTATTTAATGATAAAGTGGAAAAAAAGTGGTGTAATACGGTGCCGTTTGTGTTTAAGGGAGAAACTTTTCAATGTTGGAGTCAGACCGCCATTAAATTTCACCATCTCGATACCCACAAATTGTAGTTCGTTTATTAGCAATTCTCTCCATGTCTCTTTTCTCCCCTTTTGCATGCCAATTTTTATTGGCATTGAATTAAAGAGGACTAATGGGAGATTAAACAAAGTGTTGAATTTTCTCGCTATAATAATTAAAATATAGATAACGTAAATAGAATACAATGTATGTTGAAAATTTCATTCGAATGGCTCCAATCTGAACCGAGATCGCAGCTTTAGAATTTTAAGCCTAGCCTCGATCATCATTACTAAAGTCGGTGTGATACAACATATAATCTTGATTATCCATTTTTTGATTTAATCAATAATGACCATTGAGCAGTAGATTGGAGAGTTGATGATGGTTTGGATAAATTAATAGATGTCTAAATAATAGTCTTTACATTATTTCATGCCTAAAAATGGACCTGCAATATACAGGTTTAACTCTTGCATTGTGTATTATGACATTTTTTACAAGAATTTGGTAAATATTCACGATTTGGGGGCGGAAAGATAACAGAGTTATCAGGTATCTTACAGTGGTTTGTACGGCGAATATTTTAGTATGGGTCTTCAAGTTTGCGTATCTCACAATGTTGGTGGACAACTTCATACAACACATTTTAGTGTTAAGACATGATCATTTGTTTCTCTGTAGTGAAAAGCATTCAGTTCAACGAAAGGTTTTAGGAAAAGTTAGAACCAGGCAAAGTTGCCAGAACAAACATAGGGTCGCGGGAGTTATCCACCTTTTACAACCTGTTTGCGCCCTTCAAGACTAAACACTGAAAAAAAGCGAATTTAAAATAATTTCACAAAAACCGTTTGTTTTATAAGAAATTTTAACTATTTTGTATTTAATGCAGAATTTGATAATGCAATTGGTAATTAAAACATGTTGGGTTAATGTGGATGTTACATAAATGGAAGCGAAAAGTATATTTTATGGCAGATGAGCAACACTTACATAACACTTTACTATCCTATAATACTGTATTTGATGGTTAGGTAGTGTAGGATCGGTATGCTAATGTCTCATGTCCTTTAATAACCACACAGGCCTTTGCTTTGTGGATCAATGGTCTTTGCAATGAGAATTCGGAGTGGGATAAATATCGTTTATCAAGAGCAACCAAACCGTACCAAGGACAATAGCTGAAATTCAGATTTATTACTAACATATTGCTATTACTACTCACAGAGTTGCGACTGTCTGGTTTTGTTTCTGGATGATTAGATAGAGTTTCTGCTTTGGGATTGAGCTATGTTTTATGTATGTCTTGTATAAAGTGGTCTGAGTCCGTGATGTTTCAGCATTATCTGTTCATAGCATTTGTATGTTTTTCAGACTTTTGAAGACTATTGTCAGTCTATTGATATGACGTGGTCATTTCTTTTAATTTAAGAATAAATACACAGTTACTACCGAATATTGTTAAAGGGGCGAATCCTTTACTTGACCTGATAAATTAATTCGACTTTGGTGGACAAATTTCTATGTTACATTTTGCATTATTGTGTTGACAGTGGAACACACAATACGCCATACGTGTATACGTGAGCTTTGAATGAATGACGCGGGCATTAATATTTAACTTTTGTTTTGTAATCGCAGAATCCCGTGTACATCTCACATAAACCTAAACTAACAATTTCAACGGTTTATGTAAAGATTCTCCAATGCCCCACTGTCTTGAAGAAAACGATAGAACGAAATGGAATGTAGGACAGGTGTCAATTTCCTAAACCTTTTCATCGTTACGATTGGGTGGCAGCGGACAGAACATTTTCCTCAGTCTACTACTGTTGCCTATACAACGACACAGCGTCTCAGACTTAGAAAAACAAGCCAATAATCGCGATAGCTTATCAATCCAGATACAATTTTCTCACGGCAATTTTGTTGGGAAGAATTATACGCGGTTCATCTGACATTAGGTAATATTATCGCAATGCGTGGGGGTGTATGCTAGTGAATATAACATTGCTAGAGCGCATCTAAAAGAAGAAAAAAAAAATAGGTGAAGCTATACGGATGGAATGAAATGCCTTGCTGTCACTTAAGCTTCGTGCGTTAGACATTAAAAGGCGCGCGAAAGCGGAAACGTATGGAGGCTACCTAATGAAGTAATCTGAAATATCAATTTTAAAGACCATTAATGTTGCAATGGGAGAAGGAAAGAAAATGCATAGCACCACAATCGTTGGAAATCTAACAAGTCCCATATTACACTGGCAGCGGCAGTGAATAAGAGGAGATCAATTGCACACTCGTTAAAATGGATTCTACAATCCGTTGGATTATTATTTCACTTTGATACGGCTTGATGCACCGATATTTGAACTTGTTTTATAAATACATTTATATTTTTTAGGGTAACTAATACCATATTTATTCGTACTGCTCGCACTGTTATTGTCAGACTTAAGAAAAGCGCACACGCAAAAGTATGGAATTGAAATATGTAAACTGTGTTCCGAATTTCTAATTTGTGTTCTGTAGACGTTCTCTAGATTTTTAGCCAGACTGGTTTATTTTTTGGTCTATAATAATGTAGTTCAAATTTTGTGCAATTAACCCATAGGTGATTATTTAGCTACATAACTTACACGTTCAATTGCGTGCTTATAACCATTTTTGTTGGCTCGTTCTATTAAATTGATGGCATGGTTATAAAGATAATGTATTTTTTTTTATTAAATGTGTGCAATAAACATCTATTTCATTGTTTTATTATCTTATCTGACCACTGTTTATAGTTTAAGAATTAATTATTCAACACAATGATGGTTGAAATCAACCTATATAAGATGTTAATTTCTCGCGAATCTATTGTCTGAAATTAATGGTTTTCTATAATGTTAAAAAAGATATATGGAGAATGACTTAACATTCAATTACATTCAAACCAAGATTAGAGTCACTTGGTTAAATATTACGCACCAATTAATTATGACTGGACATAAATTATAAACAACCGTCATTATTCGTTTGCACTATCAAAGTAATAAAAGACATAAATAATATATGTTGAGTTCCGGATATATGATGACGACTAAAATACAAAATATATGAAAATTTATCAAAGAAACATAGGCAAGTTGTCCACTATACTACGCCCAACAGCAACAAAGTCGTCCGTGTTAGCTCTGTAATCATTGCCTTCAAATTTACTTAGACACTGCACTTTGCTTCAAATTATAAACGAAAGATAACTCCACAAAATTCGTTTCAATATTACGATTTGAAGGTAATCTGATTAAAACACCGCGCCTAATTCGTTTCATGTTTTAAAGCTCAAATTTAGTTTAACTTGTCTTTACTACACTAAGATATGGAAGAGTTGTTATATAATCCACTCTCTGAATGATGTGAGGGATTAGCCAATAAAACGGTCTGTCATTGCGAATTCTTGGCTTGCGTTGCACGGAATTGTGAGTATCCCAGTTGAAACATCAACGCTGCTCAGGGCCAAAAGTCTCTCGTGTGATCCCTGACACAACCTTCCACTACAACTAGCCAGATCTTCATGGAAAATATATATAAAAAGAAATATTGACCTGTATTTTAATCAAACTGACAACTCGATGAACAATTCGAAATATTTTATAAATGTGAGAAGAACTTATGGTTATCCCTTACACCCAAATGAACAATACAATCTAGCTTGTCCCGATTCATGGCCACAAGGCGAAAATTTAACTTCCCAAAATGTGACGGTAATTTGCGATCTGCAAATCGACAGGGTTCTTTCTTTTACATTAATAAGTAAACCCACTGAGCACTGAATAAAATAATATCGAAAATCTTGACCTATAACATGGTTACACAGTATTTCATAAATTCCGTATTTGGATATATTTCCTTGCAAATTCTGTCTAATGAAAAGCTACAAAGCACTCTGACCTGTAAAGTGATCACAATAAAGATCAACGGTGGTGACTAGATACGTCCACATTCAATATTGGCAAATAAAAAAATAATTCATTGTGTTCGACTACTGATTTAGAACGGTATATATCCAGATTATGACATTTTTACACAGGGATATGGTGATGACTGCATCGACATGCAATGTCTAAACCAAAGATAAAGCTCCTATTTAGAAGCTTGCAAAACCACAAGCAAATACTTATAGTGACAAGGAAAGGACATGTTGTATGCATACACTGCCAAGCATTCACTATCTTATTCGGCTAATGCTTACAATACAAAGGTTATAACTTATTAAGCACTTGCCTTTTCTCTTAGAGATACTTTAGTTACGAGCTAAACATAACAAGCCCAAAACAAACTCTGGTGGGATACAGCTTGGATTTAAACAACTCGTCAATTTAATAATTAAATCATTAAATGGCTGACCAAGCTGACTTTTTCCGTTTATCACTGACGTTTCTCTCGGAGAATGCAGACGTAAGGTCTGATAAACGAGGCTACCGTAGGAATTGAAAATGTTACTTGATAATCGAGAGCAGCGCGGAATAGTTAATGGCCAATTTCTAGTACAAACTTCCAAGAGTGATAATTTCGTTCAAATTAAAGTAATTTTCTTTTTTTCAACTCTTTAATAAATGGGAGATTGGATGACCGAATGGTTAGCGCATGCGCGCTGTGTCAAAAAATCGGTCATTCAGTCAATTGCGTGGTTTCAATTACCCGGTTGTACGTGGGTTTTCTCCTGGTCCTCCGGTTTCCCCCACTGCTAAAGAATGAGTAAAAAAAGGTTGAACAACATGTTAGTCCAGAAATTACATAGTTTGTGTCGAGTGGATGTTACCCCGCCTCCTTCCCGCTCTCTATTTTTTTTTAAAAAAAATTCTTAACTAATGTATCTTTTTAAGTAGCTAGTTACTTTTATAAATGCAGATTGTTTATCAACGATGATAAATGTACACGTAGTTATTGGGCATTTGGGAAGATTCGATAAAGGATTGAGAGTGGTATCAATATAATAGTTAAAATATTGATAATGAAAACAAAATATGCTGAAAATTTCGGTCAAATTGTTTAACTCTGAACCGAGATATTGCCGGTTAAATTTGGGACTAGCCTCCGACGTCTTTACTAACGTCGGTAAAATAATATACACAGCTTCTATTATCCACGTTAAATTAATTTACCCAACACAAAATGATTCATATTCACTAAATATCGTCGTTTAACGATGGCATCGGAGTTGAGTATGGTCTGGATAAGTTAATTAATGTCTAATTAATCAGTTAGATGACATTTCAGACCTAAAGAACGACCTGCAATAGGCGGATTTAGAGCTTGCATAATGCATGTGTCATCCATGCATATATTTGGCGATTGAGACGGCGGCATCAGCATAGCGATTGACTTGTCACATTTTCTTATCTCACTACCACTTAATTCATAACAATACCAGTTGTGTACATAATTTGTAACAGCAGACAATGGTTTTTTTCCTCTTCGTTCAATCAACGAATACGTAAATTGAATTTCATGATTGGTATTGTTAGCATTGTAAAGCATCGGCTTGCTGTCGCAACAAATGTGGACTGAAAATTATCAATATCAAACATTGCAATAACTCATTCCTAATTATCAGTATTAGTTCTTGTTTGTTTTGTTCCTATACCAACATGCTGTCATAAACTGATATTAGCTGCTTATCACGTAAAGCAACACTAGAGCAGTCACGTTTATTACTGGTTATTTCCCTTAAGGATAACACAGCTTCCTAGTTTCCGCTTTATTGATACTGCAACGTAAGGGGGTAATAGATCACCATATTGAAATGTTTTGTCGACGACCATCTCATGTCTAAATATAGCGAAAAGAACAAGATATTGGCATTATGTAAATTGGACACACACGTTCAATAACAAGGACTAATATTAGAATCACCACATTTATTATATAAACAATCCTCAAATAAACGAAACTTAATTAACTGAAAATGCGAAGTTCAGTCAGTCCTGCTCAATCTGTAGTGGTCATCTTAGCGAATGGATACACTGGGCATGGGTCCTATTCCAATCTATGTATGTTGGGATATCATGCTGTAGAGCAGGGGCCTATTTCACGAAATTTTAACTAAGATAAGATCCCAATTTTAGTAATTTGATTGGATAATATTAGATTGATTTTAGTGCTTAGCCAATCAAAATTGAAGTATCTACTAAAATTTGGATTTTTATCTTAAGTCCAAATTTCGTGAAACAGGGCCCAGATTTTTAAATGTGTAAACGTTGATGTTGTTGGGGGTAGCAATACATTATAGATATGTTTTAATTTTACACTCTTATTCCTATGAGCTGTGTAGGTAGGGACCCCAGAAATCTATAATGCCATTAACACATTAGCAATTAGCTGTTTACATCATATTTTTGCACTAATATATAATAATAACACAGTTTCAGCTAACAAGTGGGTGTACGTACACCCGATCTGAAACTCAGTAAGCCTTTGGGCAAATAAATCTCACTAATGTAAGTCTACTAAAATCCTGTGTCGCATGTATCGGATAAAACAGAAATATAAAACATTAAAAGCCGATATGTTATATGAATATCCATAACACTATGGCTTCAAATTAAATCTTCCATATCTAATTAATAAGTACAGCTTTAACCACAAATTGCTAAAATACATATCAATTCAGACATTTGTACAGTTTAAGATCCATTACACGAAACGTTTCCAATACTCGGGGTTCTAATGAATGTACTTAAGATCATAAGGTCTATTTATACGTGTGTTTGATTGTCCAACCTCGTTGGGTTCCCTGCCACATAGGGAATACCCCATAGCGAATTACTGAAATAAAATTGTCTTACCTTTTGTCGAGTGAACGTTCAACTGTTATTGTTACATAAAAAAATAACAGTTTCATTTCATTCGCAACATGTATGTTTAAAAGAAGCCCAATTATACATCTTCACACAAGATATGTGGCAAATATACATTATAACACTGAACTTCGTTCGGTACCCTTTAGAAACAGAGGGTCACCATAACTACAATTTGGAGCACTTCGATTGACTTTAGTAAATTGTGGCTTGCAACATTCTTTCATAAGAATGTATAAAGAAACGGTCTGTCCAAAAATGTGGAAATAGTGTACTTTCAACCATTTCAGACAGACTAATTAACAAATAAATTGATGTATATCTCATAATTAGTATTTTGGGATCAGCCTTATAAATAATTCGGATTATTTACAAGTTTTGAAATAGATACCCTCAAGGGTTCCGTTCCTTTCAAATGTCAATCATGAAGTTTTTAGACTGTTGTCGCCCTGCTCTGAATAAATGGATAACCAAAATGCTATTGTTTGGTTTTCAATATCTCTCTATAGTAATATAGGTTTCAAACAGAATAAAAATAATCAACAAGCCATTTGTGGGAAAATGAGCAATGAAAGTCATTACGCAGACATATTTGTAATGTCATGGTTTTATGAAATATGTCTGACTGGCCCTCGGCAGCTTTATCATCCGAGCCAATAAAATAGTCACAATTAAGATTTATTGTTTATACGGTTTTGTAGCCGGGATGTTGTTGTATGAGATTATCGGCAACCAATCTGGCTTAATCTTTAACTTTCAAAATGCTAGAATGGCAATTTCAGTTTATGTGGTGATGGTGGTGGGGGGATTTACTGACACACAATTCTTTGTTAAGATACAGAAATTGGCTGTTATCAAGATTTTGTAACAATGATGTATAACTTTAGACAGGTTCATAAAATGCGTTGATAATGAATAGAATTGTTATTTTCAAATGTGCATTTAAAAACATGGGGTGGTGAAGTAGTCTTTCGAGTGGCCTATATAGATCTAATAGTATTCCTTCCATAAATCACTCCCTGGCACAATTTCATTGTTCAAATTCCTGCTTTAAAGGTAAATAAAATAAAACCAAGTACGAACAATCCAAACCATTAGTCAAATTCGAAGTCCTATGAAAACGGTCGAGGCAAAATAGTGTAATCAGCAAATGGACTGTTCACCGTGTACAAAATACACGGCAGTGGTAACAGGTGTCCAGAAAAGTAAGCTTACCCTGCCTGGCACCACACCCGCCATCGCTGCATCCAAACTATTAGACGAAATCTCAATAAAATAGTATGATTGGCCAATGGACTATCGGTATGCAAAATGCACATGATGAACAGTGTTAAGGTAATATGTCGCATCTATGAAGTGGGAGATTTATTTCACATACCTTTCAGGCTAAATATGAGGCCCGTGTCACCCTGCAAATTGCTTATCACTGCACTGACGACGGATATAAATGTCCAACATCGATTTTTTTAGAATTACGCCTATAAATGTATATAACTTAAATGTACATCATGAAGAGCAAAATCTGTATATTGTAGGTATTTCTTTAGGCCTGAAAGGTTATACAAACTATTAATTAGACATTAATTAACTTATACAGATCAAAATCAGCTCTCGATGTCAAGGCTAGCCTATATTTGTTAGATTATAGTCCGATTTGCTGAAAACCCTTCCTTCGTGATTAACTATTAAATGGATAATCGAGACTATTAATTTTGTCTTACAGACTACAGTAATGATGAACGAGGTTAAGCGGAACTTTTATCAGCTTAGTTTTGGGTTCATAGTGGATCAATTTGACTGAAATTTTCAGGAAATTGCCTTTACATTATTTAGTTTATAAAATATTATAGTGAGAACTGCCAACTCGTTATATAATCTCCCATAATGCATATTTAACTAAATCAACCTGTCCATAATATTATATTTTACTGTTTTGGATGCTAAATATGTAATAAACAACAACATTTAGTCACGGTACTAATATAATGAAAGTATACACCAACATTGTTAGGTTATTAAATTAGCTTTAAAGTTACATTATTGGAGATAAGATAAAGAGATGACAGTTCTCACTATAATAGTTAAAAAATAGATAGTGTAAAGGTAATTCGCTGAAAATTTCAGTTAAATTGATCCACTATTAGCCGAGAAAAAAGCGTTTGAAATATTCACATAGCCTCGGTCATCATTACTCAAATCATTAATATAAACAGCATAGTCTCGATTATCCACTTGATTGATTTAATTATCAACGGCCATTAAGCGGCATATACGATTTTGATCCGCCAACATCGAAGGCTAGCCTTGACATCAAGAGTTTATTATGGTCTGGATATGTTAATTAATGTCTAATTGATTATTTAGATAACATTTCAGGCCTAAAGAAAGACCTGTAATAAGCAGATTTTGCTCTTGTATAATGCTATTTTAAGTATGTGTCTGCTTACCGTGTCGATGATCAATGATCATAATATACGTGGTTAATAATGATATACCATTTTGTCACAATGTCCATCGTATCTGTAATAACAATTTTGCGTTTTCGTCAACTCTTCTTAGAATTCCCACATCCCAGGGCCCTTTAGCATGCAGGCCAACGTGTGCCTCTCTTTTTGTCCCAACGACAATACGCGCTTTTTAACCTCACGGGGAATGTTGTACCTTAGACGTAATTTGTGTATATTTCTAATTATAAAGTCAGCATTTTTTTTTGTAATTTGTAGATTTGAGAGCAACATGCATCGTATCTGTCATAACAATTTTGCGTTTTCGTCAACTCTTCTTAGAATTCCCACATCCCAGGGCCCTTTAGCATGCAGGCCAACGTGTGCCTCTCTTTTTGTCCCAACGACAATACGCGCTTTTTAACCTCACGGGGAATGTTGTACCTTAGACGTAATTTGTGTATATTTCTAATTATAAAGTCAGCATTTTTTTTTGTAATTTGTAGATTTGAGAGCAACATGCCATGGCATTTTATGTTAAATGACAAAAAAGATCTGAATATCATACCATTTGCCTAAATCCGACAAGAAATTGGTAGTAGCTATACCACAAACAGATGACGAAGTAGATTTTACCACAAGGGCTTGTTTAATTGAAGAACCCTCGCACACAGTTCACTGAGATCGAGTAGGCGAAATCTCAGTCCTTTGCCAATTTCAGTTCTCTTCCAAAACGATCTTAATGAGCTCTCTTGAATGGTATTACGACTTCGGTATGTCAATCCCTCTAGCCAGAAAACGACAACGCGGTCACCGAGAACCATTAGATTATCAATCATGTATGCATAATTATACGAGGTTCTGTCGATATTGGTCTGGTTTGTAAAGAAACGTGCTTTATTCGTTGAGCTTATTCTGAATATATGTTGGCAATATCGATAATAACCAAACATTTACCCTCAGGCTTCAATACCATATCGGATAATTATTTTACCTAAATAATTACATGCATTCTGAATGATTTCAAGATTTTTAAACCTTCCATTATGTTCTTCCCCATTGTCTGTTGCATTTTAAATTTGGATAATTAGGGTCCATGACATCTCTTTCCTGGGGAACTTGCCTGGTATAATGAATATCTTTCTTACAATCTTATTAGAATATTTTGTTTCGTATTTTTATACTTTCGATGGCTTCTACTACGTGAAGATCTGGCCAGCTGTAGTGGAAGGTCACGTCAAAGGTCCAACGAGCGGCTTTTGACCCTGTGACGCCAGTCATTTGATTAAACAAACGGTGTTGACGTTTCTGGCGAGTTACACACAATTCCGTGCACTTCACAAAAAGACACGTCGTTTTATTGGCCAGATCTCGGTGTAGTAAAGCCAAGCAAAACAATCATTTGAACTATAAAAATACGAAACGAAATAGGATCTGTGTTTTAATCAGAAGATTGTCCTTGATGGATACACTGAAATTTCGGTTTTTAAAATATTAAGCATTATGCAAGAGCTAAATTTTCCTATTGTACTTCTTTCTTTTAGGCCTTAAATGTTATATAAACTGTTAGACATTTATTAACATAACAAGGCCATAATCTACTATCGTTGGAAGGCTCCGACTTTATGTAGAATCAAACGGTTTTTAAGAATGGAGAAGCTATAAGGCTAAGTCTCGAACAACCAGGACTTTGGTTACGATAATAAATAATCAATGCACACATGTTAAAACTATAAACGTTGATATCTTCGCTTAGAATATTGGAATTTGAATGAAATTTTCATCATATTATTTATTTTGCATTATCTATTTTTGAACTATTATAGCAAGAAAGGCCAATTCTTTGTCTAATTCTTATATAATGCCTCTTTAAGTGTTTTTCATGAAAAGAATGTATGCTTGTCAGATTTTTAATCCTTTGATAGAACGAAACATTTAAAAAACAAACTAGTTTCCTTTTTTATGCGGTGCTAATCCGTTTTACATCATTCATACACACAACGACTAAATTCACGTTTGTTTTAAATTTCATCAAATATGAAAAAGTTAGTGGAATAAACACTGAAATAAATTCTGGATGTATACTTATTGCTTTCGATACTGTTTTATTTAAATTTCATCAAATATGAAACATAACGCTAGCGCTACAATATACGTCCACATTCCTGCTTTCTTTGATATGGTACTTTGTCAAGAAGGCTAGGCGTTTGGTTTGTTTAGCGTTGAGGGTCGTGCCTCAACATCTTTACACCCTTAGGATGAACCGTATTATTTTTTGGTGCATGCCCGACCCCCAGGGGCAGAGCCAAGCCCATTCCTTGTATTTATTTGTTTGTCCTCTACAATCCACATTTCTTAACGTATCATATTGAAACTTTGAATGCTTATTCTTTGTACCCTAAGGAACATTCCTATCATTTGGGATGCATGCCCAACCCCCAGGGGCAGTGCCACGCCCATTTTCTTTTTGTGTGTCGCCTACAGGCCACAATTCTTAATCGGTCATCTTGAAACTTAAAATACATATTCCCTATACCCTAAGGTTGATCCCTTTTGTTTTGGGTGCATGCCTGACCCCCGTGGGACAGCAACACCCATTTCTTGTATTTGTTTGTCTGTCGTCTACAGGTTGCATTTCTTAATGTATCATCTTGAAACTTTTAATACTTATTCTTGGTACCTCAAGGAAGATTCCTATTGTTTTTGGTGCATGCCCGACCCCCAGGGTTTAAGAAAATCCATGAAGAATTGCGCAGGCGACCCACAGACACACACACACACGCACATACACACACACCATTACATACATACATACACACACACACAGAGACAGGGGCGACGGCATAATACGTTCACATTATGAATGTGGACGTATAAAAAGTAGGCGGATTAAATCCTTGAATAAACTCTCAAAGTGTACTTATTGTTTTCGACTAAAATCGTCAATGTAGTAATTAAATTCTCGGTCAACTAGTTTCGAAGTAGTTTTGTGTCTGTTATTAAGCGGAGCAAATTGTAGACAGCGTAAGTCTCGTGTGATTTTTGTTGTCGTTGAATCGTCTCCAGGATTAGTAATTAGAAACCTTTTACTTCGCTAAGAAAACGACCACCTTATATTTTTAAAAAGCAACGTATCGATATAAGTTTTGTTTTGTTCTGACTGGGCTAATGAAGACTGGCTTTAAATATACAATGCTTTAACAAAGTGTTATTCCCTTTACTTGGTCAAGTTTGTCGTTATGCGCATTTATCACTGAGATATAAATTCTTTCGAGACCGTTTCAACCAGCTAAGCGAACACTCATGCAAATAGTTTGTCCTGGCAAGGGGGAAAGCAACGCGGTTTAACATACATTTGACACAAACCATGTTTTTTCGGCAATAAGAGAAGGTTTAATTTTATTTCAATAACTCGCTTTGGCAGTGGAAGAAACCCGGAAGACCCGAAGGATAAGCACCAGGCTGGACAGGCGACCGTACTCCATGTTATGTTCAACCTGACAATCGGCTGCCGACACTTGACTCAATGACAGGCCATAAACCATTCGGCAACCCCCGGGTATTTATCATTGACCTATGACGTGGAACATGTATTGATTGATAACCTGCGAAAGATTTATTTACGTCACAACCATTTCGTGGGCGATTTTTTTCTGATTCTGAATGCTACAATTACATTGTATTTTTGTATCGTAACACTAGTTCGATAACCCAGGCGGTGAAAATGTGGGGTAGGGTAGGGTATATCAGAATTCTCATTAACAGGCGCCTGATAAACAATTAAAAGTTACCACGTTTATTGGTCAGATCGGTTATTTCATTAATACTTAATTATTTCAGAAAGCACTTTCTCTCAATGCAATAACATACTTGTAATTTTTTAACTGAATTTAACTGTCAATTCTGTAAAGTTACGGTCATCTTCGCATTTGTTATCAGACGTTCCCCAAGATGTAGTGATTAACCCGGTGGTAACTGGGCTATATAATCATATTAGTTAGAGGAAGGCGAGGTTTTCCCACAAGTTTTAATAATGGACATTTTGTTCCTCAATTGCCAATAGATCTTTATCAGGGTTTTGATACCACCGGAAGGATTTGACGCATTTCTTGCCAAAGGGAAACCAATCTGAAAATTACCATGGAACCTCCTGGGTCAATATCAGGGTCGAACCCTGGACTTCTTGGTTAGTGGACCAGCGGAATACCCTTTGTGCGATTATTTATAAATTGTCAATATTAATTAGAACATACTATGCCTCAAACGAGGTAAAAAAAATAATAGGCAAAACCTTCAAATTTTGAAATTTCTGTTCATACTTTTAGTTTAGCTGATAAAAGCCAATGATCCGAATTTCAGCTTGACTAGACTACTGACTCAAATTCGTTGATTTCGACCAAAATGAACACGGTCACTACCAGCTTCAAGGCCTGATTTGAAAAGTTCTAAGCCCGAAAAGGGTGGATCAATTAGGTTGAAACAAACTTTGCCCACCATGTACATACGAACTCCAACTGTAGTATTATTGTCTTCGTAACAGACCATCTTTTAACCCTACCCATTGAAATCTCCAGAAATGAACAAGACTATAATTACCTGTATCTGAAAAGACAAATTCCAACACATATGTTTTGACGACGACCCGCTGTTAATACTACACTGAAACAAATTCAACCGCATGCCATTCGCATAAATAGATGTTGCCATCTACTTATATTCTCGGTTTTGTACTCATTCTAATTCTGTTTTGTATTTTCCAGCAACATTTATTAATAAGCCTAACCTGTTGTTTAAATATATCCGTATTTTTTTAAAACAAATACATGGCAAAATCAAATAGACTGTTTTTCTAAGGGAGCGCAATGTTCTATATTCAAAAAATTATATCCGCCTTTGTATACCTAGACAAAAATAAAGATTCCTTGTCTACGATTATACGGTTATAGTATATTCTTAATTATTTTGTCATAGGATAGATTTTGTCACTAAATTTGTCTCAAAAATCAGATACTTTTAAGAGATTTAAAGGGACCATCCTGATTTTAACAGAAATAAAAGTCAGTGCGTACATATGTAATGTAAGCACCAAAATATAGAGGAATGGTGAAAGTCAAAACCGCTTAGCCGGACTTAACCCTTGGGTGACCTGATAATTTATTGTCGTTTCTTTAGAGGTCTATACAGTGCATGACCTACGTGCTGTATTAAATTATGCAAGGCTATAGCTGCCAATATTAAATGTTCTGCTAAAATGTCTTTTCCATTGATTATATGTAAAAAGGGCAATGTACAAAGTCACAATACCGGTAATGATAAAGTCAAAATACCTCTAAGGCCAAAGTTAAATGTAAAACGACAAATGACAAATGTTTTGATGCAAAATGCTGTTCTTTGACATTTCTACATTTTACATTTCTCTCATTACAAATCACATTTGCGCTCTGCCACATCTCATTTGTCATTCACGCTTTCTTTTTATCAACTTGCGCATAGCATCTTTTTAAATATGCAAAAATAGTATTCCACGTGACTTATTAACATATATACGGAAACGTCCGATCTTTCTTGAAATAAGAATATGAATAATTTCTCCCAAGAAAAAATAACTCAGTTAACGTGCTGCCATTTTTTATGCCTCTGGCGTCTCCACATACCGTAGCCAACTCTTCAGTTGACTTCGTGCCATTCATGGGTTCTTATTTAGCTGAACTAACACAGTTATATTGGAAAACAATCACTGATTTATTATAAACAAGCACGACGTTTCGATAAGTATCCTCCTATCGTTATCAAGCACAATGACATTTAGTAAACTAGATGGTCTTTAAATATATGCAAATGTACAATATGAAGCCATGCTTAATTAGGGTTTCACACTGCGAAGCTTGTGTGAAACACTATTGTTTTTGTTAAAATTATTAGGCTTTCAGACTTTCGTCTGAAAGCCTATTGTGATTACTAAAATTATTATTAGGGTTTCACACTGCGTAGCTTGTGTGAAACACTATTGTTTTTGTTAAAATTATTATTCTTATTAGGCTTTCAGACTTTCGTCTGAAAGCCTATTGAGATTACTAAAATTATTATTATTATTAGGCTTTCAGACTTTCGTCTGAAAGCCTATTGAGATTACTAAAATTATTATTATTATTATTATTTACCGCGAGGGCCTAGATCTCTATGATCGAAACAGATATCGATCTGGAATTAGATTTTCTATTGGGAAACCATGTGGTGGCTACTTGATAAAATATTTTCGAAATTTCTGCGCATAACGGAAGTGACCGAACTTTGTACGTTGTCTAAAAATTGAAAATTGGCCATAGTTTCGCCAATTCTTTATCCATTTTCAAACAAATTAAATTTTTGGAATCCCTGAATCTTTTCTGAGACAATGGCTATCTCACATTTTTCAATTTCGAACATTTGTCTATGACTTTTATCGTTTGAAAATTGAAAAGATGTTGTTTACGAGACGATTTTTGTTATTTTTAAAAATTTTCAAATTTGACCTACATTTTTGGATACCTGAAGTCCATCCGATTCCAGTAATATAAGTTTCATTCAGAGTTATCGCCCTTTATTTTTCGAATTTTTTCGAATTTTCTTCCCATTTTGTGAGCTCGGGTTTCGGTTTATGGCAGAATTGACGTTTCTGAAACTTCTGGAACATGAAGTTATAGTCCAATACCAACTTATAAAGCAATTTCGACAAGAATCCTTAAACCGGAAGTGGTCGAAATAATGGGCAATATTTTGAAAAAAATGCAAAAAATGGATATTTTGGGGAAAAACGCGATTTCTCCGCCCGATATCAATGGATTAAAGGAATTAGGGTACCATTGGACTGCACTAGGATTGTACTATCGTATGATACCCAATTCATACGGATTCTATGATCAGGCAGCAAAATATGGCACGCTGAAAATCAAGTATTTTCTGATTTGGAGCGTTTTTGGACGCCTGTATCTCGTAAACTTAACCTACAATTTTTTTAAATTTTTTTCTATCGTGAGTCCTTTTGGAAGTCTTTTGCATGAAGCCATCCAATAAGCCTTTGAAATGTCTGGAATAGGATAAAAAAGGGACTGAAAATCGAAAAAAGTCGAAAAATCGTGAAATTTTGGAAAATGCTCTACTATTTTTTTATTTTAAGAGATTTTTAAAAAAAGGTTGTATATTCAGATAGCTGACCTAATTACGATTCTAACGGTGTATAATATGTATGTAATTATTGAAATTTAATTTTCGATATTTTACTTTTTTTGCATTTTTGGCACTTTGAACGTAGGATTTCTCAGGGGCATTTTATCTGATCAGATAATGTAATATATCATTACAGAGCCCTGTGGCTATTTTAGTGCCCAAACTGGCTATTAAAACTATTCCGAAAATAATAACCATACCGGAAGTATTCAAAAAATAAAAAAAAAAGTTAAAAAATATTGTCGCACTTGCGAAAAACATGATTTCTCCCTTAGGTAATAGCGGACCAAAAGAACTAAAGTGTCGCTGGATAGAACTATTAATGGACCATCATATGGTATCTCAATAATATGATTTCCATGGTAAGGAAATAAATTATTGCATGCCAAAAATCTAGTATTTTCCGACTTTTTAACATTCTGAGACGCCCTTTTCTCGAAAACGACGCCTACGATTTTTCTTAAACTTTTCTTACTCAAAGTCCTATCGGTTGTCTATATAGTGAATCCAAAATGAAAACCATTGAAATAAAATAGGTGGTCCAAAAATGGCATCAAACTTTGAAAAAAATTGAAAAATCGTTAAATTTTTGTAAACGCTCTTTAATTTATCTTTTTTTCCAAAACTACTTAATGGATGTTTCTGACACTTCTGGTACAGAAAGTTAAGTATCCAAAGAAGTTAATAAAGCTATCACGACAACGATCGTTAAACCGGAAGTAGTCGAAAACATGTCCGATATTTTGAAAATAATTTATCTCTTTACGAAAACCTTTTTTATTTATGAATATTTTTTGATGGTATTTTACACAGGGTTAAAATATCATCCTACTTGAGCAAAAATGAGAAAAAAAATTGTCTCGGTAATTTGCGTTAGCCGCCATCGGCTAATATAGTTTTTCGTACCCAGAAAAATTATTTATTGTTTGATTTGTATAAAACAAAGTTCATATGCTCCGTGGTCCCAATGGTAATTTTTTTTGTTACGGTGAAATTTTTCTGTCGCCAACGGAAGTGACGTAATATTAACAAAAACTACAATTTTGACAGTTCGGTACCACTTTTTGAAAGCAAATATTTTTTTTTTTCAAAACTGATATAACTAAAAGGATGCACCCTGCAAAGATGCACAAAATCCTTAGCTCAGATTTTTTAATTTCAATTTCATTTTCGGGCAATTTCGAATAAAATGTAAAATAAAGTGTAAAATTCAGTTATTTACAATTCATTCAGCGTCTTCATATTTTGAAATATTTATTTGTAATTTTCATAAACTCGTAGCAATAATCCAGACGAAGAGAATGTATGCGAAAATTAGTTTGTAATATGAGCAGTTGCCGAGAAATATGCAATTTTGCATGCATCACTTTTCACGTTATTTTGCCTATAAAAGAGTGAATTATCATTCGATTTGCAATATTTTTTTTCCATTTGATGCCTAATGCCAATTTGGACTAGGTCAAGCCAATTTTACATTTTCACTGTGACCGAAAATGACGTCATTTGGGCAAAAACTGTATTTTTAACCCAAAAAACAAATATTTTATTCAAATGAGTCTGCCTTATAATATTTTTAAAATTATGATATTTGATTCCCATCAACGAATAGAATGAAGGCATACGACCATACAGATACCACAAAATGGTTTCTAACTTGTATGGTTACAGAGAAATAGGCGATCTTCTATAAGTCACTTTTCAAGGTTTTTGGTCTATAAAAGTGTCAATTATTATTCGATTTTTATAATTTTTTTACCATTTGATGCATTATGCCATTTATGGCTTCTATGAACTAAGTTAACATTTTCAATATCACCGGAAGTAATGTAATTTTTGCAAAAAACGTATTTTTAGCCTTCAAAACAAACATTTTTTTGAAGGGATTTATATTTATTATTCGTTTAACTTTATAACGTCTGACTCTAATGGGCAGTAAGATTAAATCAATACCATCATATTGATATCAAGAAAAGGCTTCTAGCATGTTCCCTTGTCGAATAATAGCCAATTTTCTCAGGGTCACTTTTAAGTTTTATACCTTCTTAATTTCAGTTTATGGGTTATAGGGTAATTATTTATTGCCCAATATGTATAAAACAAAGTTTGTATTTTGTGTGTTGCGAATTTTCGACCTATAAAAATTTCTTTCGGTACCGGAAGTGACGTAATTTTGCCATAATTTACAATTTTGACCGGTCTTTTCGCCAGCAAATATTACTTTTACATATGATAGAGGGTGTCACTGAAGCAAAACAACTAAAGTATAGTTTGGTAGCTCAATGGATCGGCTATGGTATCAGAAACTTCCTGTATGATTCCTGAAAGCCGGTTCAGTGCTGCTTGCAGGTCTAGTTATTAGGCTTTCAGACTTTCGTCTGAAAGCCTATTGAGATTACTAAAATTATTATTATTATTAGGCTTTCAGACTTTCGTCTGAAAGCCTATTGAGATTACTAAAATTATTATTATTATTATTATTATTATTTACCGCGGGAGCCTAGATCACCATGATCGAAAACAGATATCGATCTGGAATTAGATTTTCTGTCTGGAAACCATGTGGTGGCTACTTGATAAAATATTTTTGAAATTTCTGCGCATACCGGAAGTGACCGAACTTTGTATTTTGTCTAAAAATTGAAAATAGGCCATAGTTTCGTCAATTGTTTATCTATTTTCAAACAAATTACCTTTTTGGAATCCCTGAATCTTTTCTTAGACAATGGCTATCTCACATTTTTCGATTTCGAACATTCGTCTATGACTTTTAGCGTTCGAAAATTGAAAACATGTTGCTTACGAGACAATTTTTGTTATTTTTCAAAATTTTCAAATTTGACCTACATTTTTGGATACCTGAAGTCCATCCGATTCCAGTGATATAAGTTTTATTCAGAGTTATCGCCCTTTATTTTTCGATTTTTTTCGAATTTTCTTCCCATTTTGTGAGCTCGGGTTTCGTTTTATGGCAGAATTGACGTTTCTGAAACTTTTGGAACATGAAGTTATAGTCCAATACCAACAAATAAAGCAATTTCGACAAGAATCCTTAAACCGGAAGTGGTCGAAATAATGTGCAATATTTTGAAAAAAATGCAAAAAATGGATATTTTTGGGAAAAACGCGATTTCTCCGCCCGATATAAATGGATTAAAGAAATTAGGGTACCATTGGACTGCACTGGGATTGCACTATCGTATGATACCAAATTCATACGGATACTATGAACAGGCAGCAAAATATGGCACGCTGAAAATCAAGTATTTTCTGATTTTTAGCATTTTTGGACGCCTGTATCTCGAAAACTACTCCAGCGATTTTTATGAAACTTTCTCTATCGAGAGACCTTGTGGTAGTCTTGTGTACGAAACATTCCATTACGACTTTGAAATATCTGGAATAGGTGAAATAACGGACTGAAAATCGAAAAAAGTCGAAAAATCGTGAAATTTTGGAAAATGCTCTACTATTTTTTTATTTTAAGAGATTTTCGAAAAAAGGTTGTATTTTCAGATAGCTGACCTAATTACGATTCTAACGATGTATAATATGTATGTAGTTATTGAAAGTTAATTTTCGATATTTTAAATTTTTTGCATTTTTCTCACTTTTGGACATAGGATTTCTCAGTGGCATTTTATTTGATCAGTAAATGTAATATATCATTACAGAGCCCTATGACTATTTTAGTACCCAAACCGGCTATTTAAACTATTCCGACAATAATAACCATACCGGAAGTATTCAAAAAATAAAAAAAAAAGGTTAAAAACATTGTCGCACTTGCGAAAAACTTGATTTCTCCCTTAGGTAATAGCGGACCAAAAGAACTAAAGTGTCGTTGGATAGCCTATTAATGGGCCATCATACGGTATGTAAATAATACGATTTCGATGGCAAGGAAATAAATTATTGTATGCCAAATATCCAGTATTTTCCGATTTTTTAACATTCTGAGACGCCCTTTTCTCGAAAAAGACGCCTACGATTTTTCTCAAACTTTTCTTACTCAAAGTCCTATCGATTGTCTATATAGTGAATCCAAAATGAAAAGCATTGAAATAATATAGGTGGTCCAAAAATAGCATCAAACTTTGAAAAAAATTCAAAAATCGTTAAATTTTTGTAAACGCTCTTTATTTTATCTTTTCTTCCAAAACTACTCAATAGATGTTTCTGACACTTCTGGTACAGAAAGTTAAGTATCCAAAGAACTTCGTAAAGCTATCACGACAACAATCGTAAAACCGGAAGTAGTCGAAAAAATGTCCGATATTTTGAAAAAAAATATTGTTTTTACGAAAACCTTTTTTATTTATGAATATTTTTTGACTGGGTTAAAATATCATCCTAATTGAGCAGAAATGAGAAAAAAAATTGTCTCGGTAATTTGCATTAGCCGCCATCGGCTAATTTCGTTTTTCGTACCCAGAAAAATTATTTATTGTTCAATTTATATAAAACAAAGTTCATAAGCTCCGTGGTCCCAATTGTAATTTTTTTTGTTACGGTGAAATTTTTCTGTCGGCAACGGAAATGACGTAATATTAATAAAAACTACAATTTTGACAGTTCGGTACCACTTTTTGAAAGCATATATTAATTTTTTTCAAAACTGATATAACTAAAATGATGCACCCTGCAAAGGTGCACAATATCCTTAGCTCAGACTTTTTAATTTCAATTTCATTTTCGGGCAATTTCGAATAAAATGTAAAATAAAGTGTAAAATTCAGTTGTTTGCAATTCATTCAGCTCTTCATATTTTGAAATATTTATTTGTAATTTTCATAAACTCGTAGCAATAATCCAGACGAAGAGAATGCATACGAAAATTAGTTTGTAATATGAGCAGTTGCCGAGGAATATGCAATTTTGCATGCATCACTTTTCACGTTATTTTGCCTATAAAAGAGTGAATTATTATTCGATTTGCAATATTTTTTTCCATTTGATGCTTCATGTCAATTTGGACTAGGTCAAGCCAATTTTACAATTTCACTGTGACCGGAAATGACGTCATTTGGGCAAAAACTGTATTTTAAACCTAAAAAAAAAATTAGTTTGTAATGTGAACAGTTGCCGAGAAATATGCAATTTTGCATGCATCACTTTTCACGTTATTTTGCCTATAAAAGAATGAATTATTATTCGATTTGCAATTTTTTTCCCCATTTGATGCTTAATGCCATTTTGGACTAGGTCAAGCCAATTTTACATTTTCATTGTGACCGGAAATGACGTCATTTGGGCAAAAACTGTATTTTTAACCTAAAAAACAAATATTTTATTCAAATGAGTCTGCCTTATAATATTTTTAGAATTATGATATTTGATTCCCATCAACGAATAGAATCAAGCCATACGACCATACAGATGCCACAAAATTGTTTCTAACGTGTACGGTTACAGAGAAATAGGCGATCTTCTATAAGTCACTTTTCAAGGTTTTTGGTCTATAAAAGTGTCAATTATTATTCGATTTTTATAATATTTTTACCATTTGATGCCTTATGCCATTTATGACTTCGATGAACTAAGTTAACATTTTCAATATCACCGGAAGTAATGTAATTTTTGCAAAAAACGTATTTTTAGCCTTCAAAACAAAACATTTTTTTGAAGGGATTTATATTTATTATTCAATTAACTTTATAACGTCTGACTCTAATGGGCAGTAAGATTGAATCAATACCATCATATCGATATCAAGAAAAGGCTTCTAGCATGTTCCCTTGTCGAATAATAGCCAATTTTCCCAGGGTCACTTTTAATTTTTTTACCTTCTTAATTTCAGTTGATGGGTTACAGGTTAGTTATTTATTGCCCGATACGTATAAAACAAAGTTTGTATTTTGTATGTTACGAATTTTCGACTTATTTTTCCCCTATAAAAATTTCTTTCGGCACCGGAAGTGACGTAATTTTGCGATAATTTACAATTTTGGCCCGTCTTTTCGCCAGCACATATTACTTTTATATATGATAGAAGTTTTCACTGTAGCAAAACATCTAAAGTATAGTTCGGTAGCTCAATGGATCGGCTATGGTATAATAAACTTCCTGTATGATTCCTGAAAGCCGGTTCAGTGCTGCTTGCAGGTCTAGTTATTATTATTATTATTATTATTTACCGCGAGGGCCTAGATCTCCATGATCGAAAACAGATATCGATCTGGAATTAGCTTTTCTATTGGGAAACCATGTGGTGGCTACTTGATAAAATATTTTTGAAATTTCTGCGCATACCGGAAGTGACCGAACTTTGTACTTTCTCTAAAAATTGAAAATCGGCTATAGTTTCGTCAATTCTTTATCCATTTTCAAACAAATTACATTTTTGGAATCCCTGGATCTTTTCTGAGAAAATGGCTATCTCACATTTTTCAATTTCGAACATTCGTCTATGACTTTTATAGTTCGAAAATTGAACACATGTTCTTTACGAGACAATTTTTGTTATTTTTCAAAATTTTCAAATTTGACCTACATTTTTGGATACCTGAAGTCCATCCGATTCCAGTAATATAAGTTTCATTCAGAGTTATCGCCCTTTATTTTTCGATTTTTTTCGAATTTTCTTCCCATTTTGTGAGCTCGGGTTTCGTTTTATGGCAGAATTGACGTTTCTGAAACTTCTGGAACATGAAGTTAAAGTCCAATATCAACAGGTAAAGCAATTTCGACAAGACTCCTTAAACCGGAAGTGGTCGAAATAATGTGCAAAATTTGCAAAAAAACGAAAAAAATGGGTGGTTTTGGGAAAAACGTGATTTCTTCGCCCGATATCAACGGATTAAAGGGATTAAGGTATCGTTGGGTTGCATGAAGAATGGACTATCGTATGATACCCAAATCATACAGATACTATGAAAAGGTAGCAAAATATGGCACGCTGAAAATCAAGTATTTTCTGATTTGGAGCGTTTTTGGATGCCTGTATCTCGAAAACTTAACCTACAATTTTTTTTATTTTTTTTCTATCGAGAGTCCTTTTGGAGGTATTTGGCATGAAGCCATCCAATAGGACTTTGAAATGTCTGGAATAGGATAAAAAAGGGACTGAAAATCGAAAAAAGTCGAAAAATCGTGAAATTTTGGAAAATGCTCTACTATTTTTTTATTTTAAGAGATTTTTAAAAAAAGGTTGTATATTCAGATAGCTGACCTAATTACGATTCTAACGATGTATAATATGTATGTAATTATTAAAATTTAATTTTCGATATTTTAAATTTTTTGCATTTTTGGCACTTTTGAACATAGGATTTCTCAGGGGCATTTTATCTGATCAGATAATGTAATATATCATTACAGAGCCCTGTGGCTATTTTAGTGCCCAAACCGGCTATTAGAACTATTCCGACAATAATAACCATACCGGAAGTATTCAAAAAATGAAAAAAAAGAGTAAAAACATTGTCGCACTTGCGAAAAACTTGATTTCTCCCTTAGGTAATAGCGGACCAAAAGAACTAAAGTGTCGCTGGATAGCCCTATTAATGGACCATCATATGGTATCTAAATAATACGATTTCGATGGTAAGGAAATAAATTATTGTATGCCAAAAATCTAGTATTTTCCAATTTTTTAACATTCTGAGACGCCCTTTTCTCGAAAACGACGCCTACGATTTTTCTTAAACTTTTCTTACTCAAAGTCCTGTTAGTTGTCTATATAGGGAATCCAAAATGAAAAGCATTGAAATAATATAAGTGGTCGAAAAATGGCCTCAAACTTTGAAAAAAATTGAAAAATCGTTAAATTTTTTGAAACGCTCTTTAATTTATCTTTTTTTCTAAAACTACTCAATGGATGTTTCTGACACTTTTGGTACAGAAAGTTAAGTATCCAAAGGACTTCGTAAAGCTATCACAACAACGATCGTAAAACCGGAAGTAGTCGAAAAAATGTCCGATATTTCGAAAAAAAATAATTTTTTTACGAAAACCTTTTTTATTTATGAATATTTTTTGATGATATTTTACACAGGGTTAAAATATCATCGTACTTGAGCAGAAATGAGAAAAAAAATTGTCTCGGTAATTTGCGTTAGCCGCCATCGGCTAATTTAGTTTTTCGTACCCAGAAAAATTATTTATTGTTCGATTTGTATAAAACAAAGTTCATATGCACCATGGTCCCAATTGTAATTTTTTTTGTTACGGTGAAATTTTTCTGTCGGCAACGGAAGTGACGTAATATTAACAAAAACTACAATTTTGACAGTTCGGTACCACTTTTTGAAAGCAAATATTATTTTTTTTCAAAACTGATATAACTAAAAGGATGCACCCTGCAAAGGTGCACAAAAACCTTAGCTCATATTTTTTAATTTCAACTTCATTTTCGGGCAATTTCGAATAAAATGTAAAATAAAGTGTAAAATTCAGTTATTTACAATTCATTCAGCGTCTTCATATTTTGAAATATTTATTTGTAATTTTCATAAACTCGTAGCAATAATCCAGACGAAGAGAATGTATGCGAAAATTAGTTTGTAATATGAGCAGTTGCCGAGAAATATGCAATTTTGCATGCATCACTTTTCACGTTATTTTGCCTATAAAAGAGTTAATTATTATTCGATTTGCAATATTTTTTTTCCATTTGATGCCTAATGCCAATTTGGACTAGGTCAAGCCAATTTTACATTTTCACTGTGACCGGAAATGACGTCATTTGGGCAAAAACTGTATTTTTAACCTAAAAAACAAATATTTTATTCAAATGAGTCTGCCTTATAATACTTTTAAAATTATGATATTTGATTCCCATCAACGAATAAAATGAAGCCATACGACCATACAGATACCACAAAATGGTTTCTAACTTGTACGGTTACAGAGAAATAGGCGATCTTCTATAAGTCACTTTTCAAGGTTTTTGGTCTGTAAAACTGTCAATTATTATTCGATTTTTACAATTTATTTACCATTTCATGCCTTATGCTATTTATGACTTCTATGAACCAAGTTAAAATTTTCAATATCACCGGAAGTAATGTAATTTTTGCAAAAAACGTATTTTTAGCCTTTAAAACAAACATTTTTTTGAAGGGATTTATATTTATTATTCGTATAACTTTATAACGTCTGACTCTAATGGGCAGTAAGACTGAATCAATACCATCATATTGATATCAAGAAAAATCTTCTAGCATGTTCCCTTGCCGAATAATAACCAATTTTCCGAGGGTCACTTTTCAGTTTTTTACCTTCTTAATTTCAGTTTATGGGTTATAGGTTAATTATTTATTGTCCGATATTTATAAAAAAAAGTTTGTATTTTGTATGTTGCGAATTTTCGACTTATTTTTCATCTATAAAAATTTCTTTCGGCACCGGAAGTGACATACTTTTGCCATAATTTACAATTTTGACCGGTCTTTTAGCCAGCAAATATTACTTTTACATATGATAGAGGGTGTCACTGAAGCAAAACAACTAAAGTATAGTTTGGTAGCTCAATGGATCGGCTATGGTATAATAAACTTCCTGTATGATTCCTGAAAGCCGGTTCAGTGCTGCTTGCAGGTCTAGTTTATTATTATTATTTACCGCGAGGGCCTAGATCTCCATGATCGAAAACAGATATCGATCTGGAATCAGATTTTCTACTGGGAAACCATGTGGTGGCTACTTGATAAAATATTTTTGAAATTTCTGCGCATACCGGAAGTGACCGAACTTTGTACGTTATCTAAAAATTGAAAATCGGCCATAGTTTCGTCAATTCTTTATCCATTTTCAAACAAATTACATTTTTGAAATCCCTGAATCTTTTCTGAGACAATCTATTCTAAGACATTTTTCAATTTCGAACATTCGTCTATGACTTTTATCGTTTGAAAATTGCAAACATGTTGTTTACGAGTCAGTTTTTGTTATTTTTCAAAATTTTCAAATTTGACCTACATTTTTGGATACCTGAAGTCCATCCGATTCCAGTAATATAAGTTTCATTCAGAGTTATCGCCCTTTATTTTTCGATTTTTTTCGAATTTTCTTCCCATTTTGTGAGCTCCGGTTTCGGTTTATGACAGAATTGACGTTTCTGAAACTTCTGGAACATGAAGTTATAGTCCAATACCAACTTATAAAGCAATTTCGACAAGAATCCTTAAACCGGAAGTGGTCGAAATAATGGGCTATATTTTGAAAAAAATGCAAAAAATGGATATTTTGGGGAAAAACGCGATTTCTCCGCCCGATATCAATGGATTAAAGAAATTAGGGTACCATTGGACTGCACTAGGATTGTACTATCGTATGATACCCAATTCATACGGATACTATGATCAGGAAGCAAAATATGGCACGCTGAAAATCACGAATTTTCTGATTTTTAGCATTTTTGGACGCCTGTATCTCGAAAACTTAACCTACAATTTTTTTTTAATTTTTTCTATCGAGAGTTCTTTTGGAGGTATTTTGCATGAAGCCAACCAATAAGACTTTGAAATGTCTGGAATAGAATAAAAAAGGGACTGAAAATCGAAAAAAGTCGAAAAATCGTGAAATTTTGAAAAATGCTCTACTATTTTTTTATTTTAAGAGATTTTTAAAAAAAGGTTGTATATTCAGATAGCTGACCTAATTACGATTCTAACGATGTATAATATGTATGTAATTATTGAAATTTAATTTTCGATATTTTAAATTTTTTGCATTTTTTGCACTTTTGAACATAGGATTTCTCAGGGGCATTTTATCTGATCAGATAATGTAATATATCATTACAGAGCCCTGTGGCTATTTTAGCGCCCAAACCGGCTATTAAAACTATTCCGACAATAATAACCATACCGGGAGTATTCAAAAAATGAAAAAAAAGGTTAAAAATATTGTTGCACTTGCGAAAAACTTGATTGCTCACTTAGGTAATAGCGGACCAAAAGAACTAAAGTGTCGTTGGATAGCCCTATTAATGGACCATCATATGGTATCTAAATAATACGATTTCGATGGTAAGGAAATAAATTATTGTATGCCAAAAATCTAGTATTTTCCGATTTTTTAACATTCTGAGACGCCCTTTTCTCGAAAACGACGCCTACGATTTTTCTGAAACTTTTCTTACTCATAGTCCTATCGGTTGTCTATACAGTGAATCCAAAATGAAAAGCATTGAAATAATATAGGTGGTCCAAAAATGACATCAAACTTTGAAAAAAATTGAAAAATCGTAAAATTTTTGTAAACGCTCTTTAATTTATCTTTTTTTCCAAAACTACTCAATGGATGTTTCTGACACTTCTGGTACAGAAGGTTAAGTATCCAAAGAACTTCGTAAAGCTATCACGACAACGATCGTAAAACCGGAAGTAGTCTAAAAAATGTCCGATATTTTGATATAAAACATTTTTTTTACGAAAACCTTTTTTATTTATGAATATTTCTTGATGGTATTTTACACAGGGTTAAAATATCATCCTACTTGACCAGAAATGGGAAAAAAAATTGTCTCGGTTATTTGCGTTAGCCGCCAACGGCTAATTTAGTTTTTCGTACCCAGAAAAATTATTATTTGTTCGATTTGTATAAAACAAAGTTCATATGCTCCGTGGTCCCAATTGTATTTTTTTTTGTTATGATGAAATTTTTCTGTCGGCAACGGAAGTGACGTAATATTAACAAAAACTATAATTTTGACAGTTCGGTACTACTTTTTGAAAGCAAATATTATTTTTTTTCAAAACTGATATAACTAAACGGATGCACCCTGCAAAGGTGCACAATATCCTTAGCTCAGATTTTTTAATTTCAATTTCATTTTCGGGCAATTTCGAATAAAATGTAAAATAAAGTGTAAAATTCAGTTGTTTACAATTCATTCAGCGTCTTCATATTTTGAAATATTTATTTGTAATTTTAATAAACTCGTAGCAATAATCCAGAAGAAGAGATTGTATGCGAAAATTAGTTTGTAATATGAGCAGTTGCCGAGGAATATGCAATTTTGCATGCGTCACTTTTCACGTTATTTTGCCTATAAAAGAGTGAATTATTATTCGATTTGCAATATTATTTTTCCATTTGATGCTTAGTGTCAATTTGTTCTAGGTCAAGCCAATTTTACAATTTCACTGTGACCGGAAATGACGTCATTTGGGCAAAAACTGTATTTTAAGCCTAAAAAACAGATATTTTATTCAAATGAGTCTGCCTTATAATAATTTTAAAATTATGATATTTGATTCCCATCAACGAATAGAATGAAGCCATACGACCATACAGATACCACAAAATGGTTTCTAACTTGTACGGTTACAGAGAAATAGACGATCTTCGATAAGTCACTTTTCAAGGTTTTTGGTCTATAAAAGTGTCAATTATTATTCGATTTTTATAAAAAAATTTACCATTTGATGCCTTATGCCATTTATGACTTCTATGAACTAAATTAACATTTTCAATATCACCGGAAGTAATGTAATTTTTTCAAAAAACGTATTTTTGGCCTTCAAAATAAACATTTTTTTTTAAGTGGTTTATGTTTATTATTCGTTTAACTTTATAACGTCTGACTCTAATGGGCAGTAAGATTGAATCAATACCATCATATTGATAACAAGAAAAGGCTTCTAGCATGTTCCCTTGTCGAAAAATAGCCAATTGTCCGAGGGTCACTTTTAAGTTTTTTACCTTCTTAATTTCAGTTTATTGGTTATAGGTTAATTATTTATTGCCCGATATGTATAAAACAAAGTTTGTATTTTGTATGTTGCGAATTTTCGACTTATTTTTCACCTATAAAAATTTCTTTCGGCACCGGAAGTGACGTAATTTTGCCATAATTTACAATTTTGACCGGTCTTTTCGCCAGCAAATATTACTTTTACATATGATAGAGGGTGTCACTGAAGCAAAACAATTAAAGTTTGGTAGCTCAATGGATCGGCTAGGGTATAATAAACTTCCTGTATGATTCCTGAAAGCCGGTTCAGTGCTGCTTGCAGGTCTAGTTATTATTATTATTATTCAGATTCCAATTTGAGTAGATCTCAGCAACTACGTGTCGCATCGTTACGATTTCTTCGGTTTTACTGGGAAAGTGGGTGTGACTTAGAGGATAAAGCTATTTTGAACGTTCTGCGACAATGCGAAATGTCCGAAATCACCGAAGTTATCGTTTTTGAAAATATTGCAGTAATTTTAACAATAATCATTGGATTTTAACTTTCGATACATTTTGGCATAGTCTGAGACAGGGCACATAGCTACGCTACTTTCGATTTTTGATTTTCGGCAAATCTTCGAAGATATTAGGCGCCAAATTTTGAAAATTTAAAATTTTACAAAAAACTTTTTTATTTATGAATATTTTTTAGTCGTATTATGCACAGAATTAAAGGGTCATCTGACTAGTGCAAAAATATTAAAGAATTTTGTCTCAGTAATTTACCTTGGCCGCAATTGGCTAATTCAGTTTTTAAGTCCTAGATTAATTTTTTATTGTTCGATTTGTATAAAACAAAGTTCATATGCTTCGTTGTATCAATTGTCATTTTTTTTATTACCAAAAGTTTTATCTGTCGGCACCGGAAGTGGCATAATTTTACCAAAAACTACAATTTTGACAGTTATTTTCCTTCTTCGAAAACAAATATTATTTTTTGGAAAAATTATTTGATTCAAAGAGTGTGCCCTTTCAAGGCGCAAAAAATGTAGGAAGCAGTTTTTTTAATTTCGATTTCATTTTCGAGCAAATTCGATTAAGAGGCTAAAAATGGTGTAAAATTGGCCTATTTACAACCTATTCAGGCTTTTCAGATTTTAAAATATTTCTTCGTAACTTTTATAAACTTGTAGCTATAATCCATACGAAGAAAATGTATGTTAAAATTCGTTTGTACTATAAGCAGTTACCAAGAAATGGGCAGTTCTGTACAAGTCACTGTTTTCGTTATTTTGCCTGTAAAATAGTCAATTATGATTGGATTTTTATAAAAGTGACATCATTTGATTTAAAAAGCACGTAGCGTCATATCAAGTTGATTACAATTTAAAATTGACACCGGAAGTGACATCATTTGGTCAAAAAATGCATTTTAAACTTTTTAAATCAATGTTTTATTCAACCAAGAATAACTTAATATGTATTAATAATTTTAACTTTTGGTTTAAATTCACATATAAACAAAACTCATATGGTCATATAGATATCATAAAATGGTTTCTAACTTGTTCGGTTACCGAGAAATAGACGGTTTTCTACAGGTCACTTTTGAAGGTTTCGGGGCCATAAAAGGGTCAATTATTATTCGATTTTCATAAACGTCACACCATGTTATACCTAATGCCATTTGGGATTTCATACAAGTAATTTAAGATTTTCATTATCACCGGAAGTAACGTCATTTTGGCAAAAACTGTATTTTTAGCCTCTAAAACAGATATTTTATTCAAATGAGTCTGTTTTGAAATCTTTTTCAAAGTATGGTATTTGATGCCAATCAAGAAATAGAATGAACCCATACGATCATACAGATACCACAAAATGGTTTCTAACTTGTACGGTTGCAGAGAAATAGCCGATTTCCTACAAGTCACTTTTCAAGTTTTTTGGTCTTTAAAAGTGGCAATTATTATTCGATTTACATAAAATTTTCACTATATGATATCGTATGCCATTTCTGATTTCATAAGACTAATTGAACATTTGCATTAACACCGGGAGTAATTTAATTTTGTCAAGATCATTTACAAGTAACAAATGTATAAAATGAATTGATATTGCTGGATTTTGTTGATTCTGCGTCCATTTTATTTGTGTGCAATGTTAATTTGGAAACCTGTTTAGTGGTTTCGCTGGTACCGGAAGTGACATATGTTCAAGGGTAACTTGGCACCGGAAGTGACATGTTTAAGGGTTACGTGGCACCAGTGAAACCCGTCATTCCTGCATGCAGGTCTAGTTTATTAGGCTTTCAGACTTTCGTCTGAAAGCCTATTGTGATTACTAAAATTATTATTAGGCTTTCAGACTTTCGTCTGAAAGCCTATTGTGATTACTAAAATTATTATTTATTATTATTATTTTATTTTTCGGGGGAGCCTATTTCTCAGTGTCTGTAACAGATACAGATCTGGGACATAATTTTCTATTAGGAAACCATATGGTGGCTATCCCTTCCACTGTATTTGAAACTTCTGCGCAGACCGGAAGTGGCCGAATTTCGTGCGGTGCCAAATATTTAAAAAACGGCCGTAGATTCGTCAATTCTGTATCTATTTTCATACAAATTACATTTTTGGAAACCCTGAGTCTTTTCTCGGACGATAGCAGTTGAAAATTTTGCAATTTCGAAACTTCGCCGCTGACTTCTAGCGTTCGAAAAATGAAAATATGTTGTTTAAGACACATTTTTTGTTATTTTTCAAAATTTTAAAATTTGACCTACATTTTTGGATACCTGAAGGCAATCCGGTTCCAGTAATATAAGTTTCATTCAGAGTTATCGCCCTTTATTTTTCGATTTTTTTCGAATTTTCTTCACATTTTGTGAGCTTAAGTTTCGTTTTACGGCCAGATCGACGTTTCTGAAATTCCTGGAACATGAAGTAATATGGTCAAACCACCGTTTAAAGCAATTTCAACAACAATCCGTAAACCGGAAGTAGTCGAAATACTATGCGATATTTTGAAAAAAAAGTGAAAAATGGGTGTTTTGGGTAAAAACACGATTTTTCCGTCCGATATCAACGGATTAAACAAATTAAGGTATCATTTGGTCGGGCGGTAATTGGACCACTGAATGATACCCAATTCGTACGGATACGATCAGCAGGAAGCAAAATATGGCTCGCTGAAAATCAAGTATTTTCTGATTTGGAGCGTTTTTAGATGCCTGTATCTCGAAAACTGCTCCACAGTTTTTTATGAAACTTTCTCTATCGAGAGACCTTGCAGTAATCTTGTGTACGAAACATTCCATTACGACTTTGAAATATCTGGAAAAGGTGAAATAACGGACTGAAAATCGAAAAAAGTCGAAAAATCGTGAAATTTTGGAAAATGCTCTGCTATTTTTTTATTTTAAGAGATTTTCAAAAAAAAATTGTATATTCAGATCGCTGACCTAATTACGATTCTAACGATGTATAATATGTATGTAGTTATTGAAATTTAATTTTTGATATTTTAAATTTTTTGCATTTTTGGCACTTTTGAACCTAGGATTTCTCAGGGGCATTTTATCTGATCAGATAATGTAATATATCATTACAGAGTCCTGTGGCTATTTTAGTGCCTAAACCGGTTATCAAAACTATATCGACAATAATAACCATACCGGAAGTATTCAAAAAATGTAAAAAAAAAGGTTAAAAACATTGTCGCACTTGCAAAAAACTTGATTTCTCCCTTAGGTAATAGCGGACCAAAAGAACTAAAGTGTCGTTGGATAGCCCTATTAATGGACCATCATATGGTATCTAAATAATACGATATCGATGGTAAGGAAATAAATTATTGTGTGCCAAAAATCTAGTATTTTCCGATTTTTTAACATTCTGAGACGTCCTTTTCTCGAAAACGACGCCGCAGATTTTTCTTAAACTTTTCTTACTCAAAGTCCTATCGGTTGTCTATATAGTGAATCCAAAATGAAAAGCATTGAAATAATATAAGTGGTCGAAAAATGGCCTCAAACTTTGAAAAAAACTGAAAAATCGTTAAATTTTTGGAAACGCTCTTTAATTTATCTTTTTTTCCCAAACTACTCAATGGATGTTTCTGACACTTCTGGTACAGAAAGTTAATTATCCAGAGAACTTCGTAAAGCTATCATGACAACGATCGTAAAACCGGAAGTAGTCGAAAAAATGTCCGATATTTTGAAAAAAATTATTTATTTTACGAAAACCGTTTTTATTTATGAATATTTTTTGATGATATTTTACACAGGGTTAAAAATATCATCCTACTTGAGCAGAAATGAGAAAAAAAATTGTCTCGGTAATTTGCGTTAGCCGCCATCGGCTAATTTAGTTTTTCGTACCCAGAAAAATTATTTATTGTTCGATTTGTATAAAACAAAGTTCATATGCACCGTGGTCACAATTGCAATTTTTTTTGTTACGGTGAAATTTTTCTGTCGGCAACGGAAGTGACGTAATATTAACAAAAACTACAATTTTGACAGTTCGGTACCACTTTTTGAAAGCAAATATTATTTTTTTTTCAAAACTGATATAACTAAAAGGATGCACCCTGCAAAGGTGGACAAAATCCTTAGCTCATATTTTTTAATTTCAATTTCATTTTCGGGCAATTTCGAATAAAATGTAAAATAAAGTGTAAAATTCAGTTATTTACAATTCATTCAGCGTCTTCATATTTTGAAATATTTATTTGTAATTTTCATAAACTCGTAGCAATAATCCAGACGAAGAAAATGTATGCGAAAATTAGTTTGTAATATGAGCAGTTGCCGAGAAATATGCAATTTTGCATGCATCACTTTTCACGTTATTTTGCCTATAAAAGAGTGAATTATTATTCGATTTGCAATAATTTTTTGCCATTTGATGCCTAATGCCAATTTGGACTAGGTCAAGCCAATTTTAAATTTTCACTGTGACCGGAAATGACGTCATTTGGGCAAAAACTGTATTTTTAACCTAAAAAACAAATATTTTATTCAAATGAGTCTGCCTTATAATATTTTTAAAATCATGATATTTGATTCCCACCAACGAATAGAATAAAGCCATACGACCATACGGATACCACAAAATGGTTTCTAACTTGTACGGTTACAGAGAAATAGGCGATCTTCTATAAGTCACTTTTCAAGGTTTTTGGTCTATAAAAGTGTCATTTATGACTCCTATAAACTAAATTAACATTTTCAATATCTCCGGAAGTAATGTAATTTTTGCAAAAAACGTATTTTTAGCCATCAAAACAAACATTATATTGAAGGGATTTATATTTATTATTCGTTTAACTTTATAACGTCTGACTCTAATGGGCAGTAAGATTGAATCAATACCATCATATTGATATCAAGAAAAGGCTTCTAGCATGTTCCCTTGTCGAATGATAGCCAATTTTCTCAGGGTCACTTTTAAATTTTATACCTTCTTAATTTCAGTTTATGGGTTATAGGTTGATTATTTATTGCCCGATATGTATAAAACAAAGTTTGTATTTTGTATGTTGCGAATTTTCGACTTATTTTTCACCTATAAAAATTTCTTTCGGCATCGGAAGTGACGTAATTTTGCCATAATTTACAATTTTGACCGGTCTTTTCGCCAGCAAATATTACTTTTACATATGATAGAGGGTGTCACTGAAGCAAAACAACTAAAGTATACTTTGGTAGCTCAATGGATCGGCTATGGTATAATGAACTTCCTGTATGATTCCTGAAAGCCGGTTCAGTGCTGCTTGCAGGTCTAGTTTATTATTATTATTTTATTTTTCGGGGGAGCCTATTTCTCAGTGTCTGTAACAGATACAGATCTGGGACATAATTTTCTATTAGGAAACCATATGGTGGCTATCCCTTCCACTGTATTTGAAACTTCTGCGCAGACCGGAAGTGGCCGAATTTCGTGCGGTGCCAAATATTTAAAAAACGGCCGTAGATTCGTCAATTCTGTATCTATTTTCATACAAATTACATTTTTGGAAACCCTGAGTCTTTTCTCGGACGATAGCAGTTGAAAATTTTGCAATTTCGAAACTTCGCCGCTGACTTCTAGCGTTCGAAAAATGAAAATATGTTGTTTAAGACACATTTTTTGTTATTTTTCACAATTTTAAAATTTGACCTACATTTTTGGATACCTGAAGGCAATCCGGTTCCAGTAATATAAGTTTCATTCAGAGTTATCGCCCTTTATTTTTCGATTTTTTTCGAATTTTCTTCACATTTTGTGAGCTTAAGTTTCGTTTTACGGCCAGATCGACGTTTCTGAAATTCCTGGAACATGAAGTAATATGGTCAAACCACCGTTTAAAGCAATTTCAACAACAATCCGTAAACCGGAAGTAGTCGAAATAATATGCGATATTTTGAAAAAAAAGTGAAAAATGGGTGTTTTGGGTAAAAACACGATTTCTCCGTCCGATATCAACGGATTAAACGAATTAAGGTATCATTTGGTCGGGCGCTGATTGGACCACTGAATGATACCCAATTCGTAAGGATGCGATTAGCAGGAAGCAAAATATGGCACGCTGAAAATCAAGTATTTTCTGATTTTTAGCATTTTTGGACGCCTGTATCTCGAAAACTTAACCGCAACTTTTTTTTTAATTTTTTCTATCGAGAGTCCTTTCGGAGGTTTTTTGCATGAAGCCATCCAATTAGACTTTGAAATATCTGGAACAGGTGAAATAACGGACTGAAAATCGAAAAAAGTCGAAAAATCGTGAAATTTTGGAAAATGCTCTACTTTTTTTTTATTTTAAGAGATTTTCAAAAAAAGATTGTATATTCAGATAGCTGACCTAATTACGATTCTAACGATGTATAATATGTATGTAGTTTTTGAAATTTAATTTTCGATATTTTAATTTTTTTGCATTTTTGGCACTTTTGAACATAGGATTTCTCAGGGGCATTTTATCTGATCAGATAATGTAATATGTCATTACAGAGCCCTGTGGCTATTTTAGTGCCCAAACTGGCTATTAAAACTATTCCGACAATAATAGCCATACCGGAAGTATTCAAAAAATGAAAAAATAATGTTAAAAACATTGTCGCACTTGCGAAAAACTTGATTTCTCCCTTAGGTAATAGGGGACCAAAAGAACTAAAGTGTCGCTGGATAGCCCTATTAATGGACCATCATATGGTGTCTAAATAATACGATTTCGATGATAAGGAAATAAATTATTGTATGCCAAAAATCTAGTATTTTCCGATTTTTTAACATTCTGAGACGCCCTTTTCTCGAAAATAACGCCGCAGATTTTTCTTAAACTTTTCTTACTTAAAGTCCTATCGGTTGTCTATATAGTGAATCCAAAATGAAAAGCATTGAAATAATATAAGAGGTCCAAAAATGGCCTCAAACTTTGAAAAAAATTGAAAAATCGTTAAATTTTTGGAAACGCTCTTTAATTTATCTTTTTTTCCAAAACTACTCAATGGATGTTTCTGACACTTCTGGTACAGAAAGTTAAGTATCCAAAGAACTTCGTAAAGCTGTCACGACAATGATCGTAAAACCGGAAGTAGTCGAAAAAATGTCCGATATTTTGAAAATTGTTTTTTTTTTTTTTTACGAAAACCTTTTTTATTTATGAATATTACACAGGGTTAAAATATCATCCTACTTGAGCAGAAATGATGAAAAAAATGTCTCGGTAATTTGCGTTAGCCGCCATCGGCTCATTTAGTTTTTCGTAACCAGAAAAACTATTTATTGTTCGATTTGTATAAAACAAAGTTCATATGCTCCGTGGTCCCAATTGCAATTTTTTTTGTTACGGTGAATTTTTCTGTCGGCAACGGAAGTGACGTAATATTAACAAAAACTACAATTTTGACAGTTCGGTACCACTTTTTGAAAGCAAATATTTTTTTTTTCAAAACTGATATAACTAAAAGGATGCACCATGCAAAGGTGTATAAAATTTTTAGCTCAGATTTTTTAAATTTCAATTTCAATTTCGGGCAATTTCGAATAAAATGTAAAATAAAGTGTAAAATTCAGTTATTTACAATTCATTCAGCGTCTTCATATTTTGAAATATTTATTTGTGATTTTCATAAACTCGTAGCAATAATCCAGACGAAGAGAATGTATGCGAAAATTAGTTTGAAATATGAGCAGTTGCCGAGAAATATGCAATTTTGCATGCATCACTTTTCACGTTATTTTGCCTATAAAAGAGTGAATTATTATTCGATTTGCAATATTTTTTTCCATTTGATGCCTAATGTCAATGTGGACTAGTTCAAGCCAATTTTACATTTTCACTGTGACCGGAAATGACGTCATTTCTGCAAAAACTGTATTTTTAACCTAAAAAACAAATATTTTATTCAAATGAGTCTGCCTTATAATATTTTTAAAATTATGATATTTGATTACCATCAACGAATAGAATGAAACCATACGACCACCACAAAATGGTTTCTAACTTGTACGGTTACAGAGAAATAGGCGATCTTCTATAAGTCACATTTCAAGGTTTTTGGTCTATAAAAGTGTCAATTATTATTCGTTTTTTATCCTTTTTTACCATTTGATGCCTATCAACTAAGTTAACATTTTCAATATCATCGGAAGTAATGTAATTTTTGCAAAAAACGTATTTTTAGCCTTCAAAACAAACATTTTTTTGAAGGGATTTATATTTATTATTTGTTTAACTTTATAACGTCTGACTCTAATGGGCAGTAAGATTGAATCAATACCATCATATTGATATCAAGAAAAGGCTTCTAGCATGTTCCCTTGTCGAATAATAGCCAATTTTCCAAGGGTCACTTTTAATTATTTTACCTTCTTAATTTCAGATTATGGGTTATAGGTTAATTTTCCATTGCCCGATATGTATTAAACAAATTTTGTATGTTGCAAATTTTCGGCTCATTTTTCACCTATAAAAATTTCTTTCGGCACCGGAAGTGACGTAATTTTGCCATAATTTACAATTTTGACCGGTCTTTTCGCCAGCAAATATTACTTTTACATATGGTAGAGGGTGTCACTGAAGCAAAACAACTAAAGTATAGTTCGGTAGCTCAATGGGTTGGCTATGGTATAATAAACTTCCTGTATGATTCCTGAAAGCCGGTTCAGTGCTGCTTGCAGGTCTAGTTATTATTATTTTATTTTTCGGGGGAGCCTATTTCTCAGTGTCTGTAACAGATACAGATCTGGTACATAATTTTCTATTAGGAAACCATATGGTGGCTATCCCTTCCACTGTATTTGAAACTTCTGCGCAGACCGGAAGTGGCCGAATTTCGTGCGGTGCCAAATATTTAAAAAACGGCCGTAGATTCGTCAATTCTGTATCTATTTTCATACAAATTACATTTTTGGAAACCCTGAGTCTTTTCTCGGACGATAGCAGTTGAAAATTTTGCAATTTCGAAACTTCGCCGCTGACTTCTAGCGTTCGAAAAATGAAAATATGTTGTTTAAGACACATTTTTTGTTATTTTTCAAAATTTTAAAATTTGACCTACATTTTTGGATACCTGAAGGCAATCCGGTTCCAGTAATATAAGTTTCATTCAGAGTTATCGCCCTTTATTTTTCGATTTTTTTCGAATTTTCTTCACATTTTGTGAGCTTAAGTTTCGTTTTACGGCCAGATCGACGTTTCTGAAATTCCTGGAACATGAAGTAATATGGTCAAACCACCGTTTAAAGCAATTTCAACAACAATCCGTAAACCGGAAGTAGTCGAAATAATATGCGATATTTTGAAAAAAAAGTGAAAAATGGGTGTTTTGGGTAAAAACACGATTTCTCCGTCCGATATCAACGGATTAAACGAATTAAGGTATCATTTGGTCGGGCGCTGATTGGACCACTGAATGATACCCAATTCGTAAGGATGCGATTAGCAGGAAGCAAAATATGGCACGCTGAAAATCAAGTATTTTCTGATTTTTAGCATTTTTGGACGACTGTATCTCGAAAACTTAACCGCAACTTTTTTTTTAATTTTTTCTATCGAGAGTCCTTTTGGAGGTTTTTTGCATGAAGCCATCCAATAAGACTTTGAAATATCTGGAATAGGTGAAATAACGGACTGAAAATCGAAAAAAGTCGAAAAATCGTGAAATTTTGGAAAATGCTCTACTTTTTTTTTATTTTAAGAGATTTTCAAAAAAAGATTGTATATTCAGATAGCTGACCTAATTACGATTCTAACGATGTATAATATGTATGTAGTTTTTGAAATTTAATTTTCGATATTTTAATTTTTTTGCATTTTTGGCACTTTTGAACATAGGATTTCTCAGGGGCATTTTATCTGATCAGATAATGTAATATGTCATTACAGAGCCCTGTGGCTATTTTAGTGCCCAAACTGGCTATTAAAACTATTCCGACAATAATAGCCATACCGGAAGTATTCAAAAAATGAAAAAAAAATGTTAAAAACATTGTCGCACTTGCGAAAAACTTGATTTCTCCCTTAGGTAATAGGGGACCAAAAGAACTAAAGTGTCGCTGGATAGCCCTATTAATGGACCATCATATGGTGTCTAAATAATACGATTTCGATGATAAGGAAATAAATTATTGTATGCCAAAAATCTAGTATTTTCCGATTTTTTAACATTCTGAGACGCCCTTTTCTCGAAAATAACGCCGCAGATTTTTCTTAAACTTTTCTTACTTAAAGTCCTATCGGTTGTCTATATAGTGAATCCAAAATGAAAAGCATTGAAATAATATAAGAGGTCCAAAAATGGCCTCAAACTTTGAAAAAAATTGAAAAATCGTTAAATTTTTGGAAACGCTCTTTAATTTATCTTTTTTTCCAAAACTACTCAATGGATGTTTCTGACACTTCTGGTACAGAAAGTTAAGTATCCAAAGAACTTCGTAAAGCTGTCACGACAATGATCGTAAAACCGGAAGTAGTCGAAAAAATGTCCGATATTTTGAAAATTGTTTTTTTTTTTTTACGAAAACCTTTTTTATTTATGAATATTACACAGGGTTAAAATATCATCCTACTTGAGCAGAAATGATGAAAAAAATGTCTCGGTAATTTGCGTTAGCCGCCATCGGCTCATTTAGTTTTTCGTAACCAGAAAAACTATTTATTGTTCGATTTGTATAAAACAAAGTTCATATGCTCCGTGGTCCCAATTGCAATTTTTTTTGTTACGGTGAATTTTTCTGTCGGCAACGGAAGTGACGTAATATTAACAAAAACTACAATTTTGACAGTTCGGTACCACTTTTTGAAAGCAAATATTTTTTTTTTCAAAACTGATATAACTAAAAGGATGCACCATGCAAAGGTGTATAAAATTTTTAGCTCAGATTTTTTAAATTTCAATTTCATTTTCGGGCAATTTCGAATAAAATGTAAAATAAAGTGTAAAATTCAGTTATTTACAATTCATTCAGCGTCTTCATATTTTGAAATATTTATTTGTGATTTTCATAAACTCGTAGCACTAATCCAGACGAAGAGAATGTATGCGAAAATTAGTTTGAAATATGAGCAGTTGCCGAGAAATATGCAATTTTGCATGCATCACCTTTCACGTTATTTTGCCTATAAAAGAGTGAATTATTATTCGATTTGCAATATTTTTTTCCATTTGATGCCTAATGTCAATGTGGACTAGTTCAAGCCAATTTTACATTTTCACTGTGACCGGAAATGACGTCATTTCTGCAAAAACTGTATTTTTAACCTAAAAAACAAATATTTTATTCAAATGAGTCTGCCTTATAATATTTTTAAAATTATGATATTTGATTACCATCAACGAATAGAATGAAACCATACGACCACCACAAAATGGTTTCTAACTTGTACGGTTACAGAGAAATAGGCGATCTTCTATAAGTCACATTTCAAGGTTTTTGGTCTATAAAAGTGTCAATTATTTTTCGTTTTTTATCCTTTTTTTACCATTTGATGCCTATCAACTAAGTTAACATTTTCAATATCATCGGAAGTAATGTAATTTTTGCAAAAAACGTATTTTTAGCCTTCAAAACAAACATTTTTTTGAAGGGATTTATATTTATTATTTGTTTAACTTTATAACGTCTGACTCTAATGGGCAGTAAGATTGAATCAATACCATCATATTGATATCAAGAAAAGGCTTCTAGCATGTTCCCTTGTCGAATAATAGCCAATTTTCCAAGGGTCACTTTTAATTATTTTACCTTCTTAATTTCAGTTTATGGGTTATAGGTTAATTTTCCATTGCCCGATATGTATTAAACAAATTTTGTATGTTGCAAATTTTCGACTCATTTTTCACCTATAAAAATTTCTTTCGGCACCGGAAGTGACGTAATTTTGCCATAATTTACAATTTTGACCGGTCTTTTCGCCAGCAAATATTACTTTTACATATGGTAGAGGGTGTCACTGAAGCAAAACAACTAAAGTATAGTTCGGTAGCTCAATGGGTTGGCTATGGTATAATAAACTTCCTGTATGATTCCTGAAAGCCGGTTCAGTGCTGCTTGCAGGTCTAGTTATTAGGCTTTCAGACTTTCGTCTGAAAGCCTATTGTGATTACTAAAATTATTATTTATTATTATTATTTTTTTTTTCGCCGGAGCCTATTTCTCAGTGCCTGTAACAGATACCGATCTGGGACCTAATTCTCTATCGGGAAACCATGTGTTGGCTACTTGATAAACTATTTTTGAAACTTCTGCGCAGACCGGAAGTGGTCGAATTTCGTGCGGTGTCAAAAAATTAAAAAACGGCCGTAGATTCGTCAATTCTGTACCTATTTTCATACAAATGACATTTTCGGAAACCCTGAGTCTTTTCTCGAACGATAGCAGTTGAAAATTTGGATATTTCGAAACTTCATCGCTGACTTCTTGCGATCGAAAAATGAAAAATGTTGTTCGAGAGACAATTTTTGTTATTTTTCAAAATTTTGAAATTTGACCTACATTTTTGGATACCTGAAGTCCACCCGATTCCAGTAATATAAGATTCGTTCAGAGTTATCGCCCTTTTTTTTTCGATTTTTTTCGAATTTTCTACCCATTTTGTGAGCTCGAGTTTCGTTTTATGGCAGAATTGACGTTTCTGAAACTTCTGAGGCATGAAGCCAAATGGCCATTGCAAGGAATAAAGCAATTTCAACAATAATCTGTACACCGGAAGTGGTCGAAATATTGTCCGACATTTTGAAAAAAATGCAAAAAATGGGTATTTTGGGGAAAAACGCGATTTCTCCGTCCGATATCAATGGATTAAACAAATTAGGGTACCATTGGACTGCACTACTATTGTGCTATCGTATGATACCCAATTCATACGGATACTATGATCAGGCAGCAAAATATGGCACGCTGAAAATCAAGTATTTTCTGATTTTTAGCATTTTTGGACGCCTGTATCTCGGAAACTTAACCGCAACTTTTTTTAAAAATTTTTCTATCGAGAGTCCTTTCGGAGGTATTTTGCATGAACCCGTCCAATAAGACTTTGAAATATCTGGAATAGGTAAAATAACGGATTGAAAATCGAAAAAAGTCGAAAATTCGTGAAATTTTGGAAAATGCTCTGCTATTTTTTTATTTTAAGAGATTTTCAAAAAAAGATTGTATATTCAAATAGCTGACCTAATTATGATTCTAACGATGTATAATATGTATGTAGTTATTGAAGTTTAATTTTCGATATTTTAAATTTTTTGCATTTTTGGCACTTTTGAACATAGGAAATCTCAGGGGCATTTTATCTGATCAGATAATGTAATATATCATTACAGAGCCCTGTGGCTATTTTAGTGCTCAAAACGGCCATTAAAAGTATTCCGACAATAATAACCATACCGGAAGTATTCAAAAAATGAAAAAAAAGGTTAAAAACATTGTCGCACTTGCGAAAAACTTGATTTCTCCCTTAGGTAATAGCGGACCAAAAGAACTAAAGTGTCGTTGGATAGCCCTATTAATGGACCATCATATGGTATCTAAATGATACGATTTCGATGGTAAGGAAATAAATTATTGTATGCCAAAAATCTAGTATTTTCCGATTTTTTAACATTCTGAGACGCCCTTTTCTCGAAAACGACACCGCAGATTTTTCTTAGACTTGTCTTACTCAAAGTCCTATCGGTTGTCTATATAGTGAATCCAAAATGAAAAGCATTGAAATAATATAGGTGGTCCAAAAATGGCCTCAATCTTTGAAAAAAATTGAAAAATCGTTAAATTTTTGTAAATGCTCTTTAATTTATCTTTTTTTCCAAAATTACTCAATGGATGTTTCTGACACTTCTGGTACAGAAAGTTAAGTATCCAAAGAACTTCGTAAAGTTATCACGACAATGATCGTAAAACCGGAAGTAGTCGAAAAAATGCCCGATATTTTGAAAAAAAATTTTTTTTTTACGAAAAGCTTTTTTATTTATGACTATTTTTTGATGATATTTTACACAGGGATAAAATATCATCGTACTTGGGCAGAAATGAGAAAAAAAATTGTCTCGGTAATTTGCGTTAGCCGCCATCGGCTAATTTAGTTTTTCGTACCCTGAAAAATTATTTATTGTTCGATTTGTATAAAACAAAGTTCATATGCTCCGTGGTCCCAATTGTAATTTTTTTAGTTACGGTGAAATTTTTCTGTCGGCAACGGAAGTGACGTAATATTAACAAAAACTACAATTTTGACAGTTCGATACCACTTATTGAAAGCAAATATTATTTTTTTTCAAAACTGATATAACTAAAAGGATGCACCCTGCAAAGGTGCACAAAATCCTTAGCTCATATTTTTTAATTTCAATTTCATTTTCGGGCAATTTCGAATAAAATGTAAAATAAAGTGTAAAATTCAGTTATTTACAATTCATACAGCGTCTTCATATTTTGAAATATTTATTTGTAATTTTCATAAACTCGTAGCAATAATCCAGACGAAGAGAATGTATGCGAAAATTAGTTTGTAATATGAGCAGTTGCCGAGAAATATGCAATTTTGCATGCATCACTTTTCACCTTTTTTTGCCTATAAAAGAGTGAATTATTATTCGATTTGCAATATTTTCTTTCCATTTGATGCCTAATGCCAATTTAGACTAGGTCAAGCCAATTTTACATTTTCACAGTGACCGGAAATGACGTCATTTGGGCAAAAACTGTATTTTTAACCTAAAAAACAAATATCTTATTCAAATGAGTCTGCCTTATAATATTTCTAAAATTATGATATTTGATTCCCATCAACGAATAGAATGAAGCCATACGACCATACAGATACCACAAAATGGTTTCTAACTTGTACGGTTACAGAGAAATAGGCGATCTTCTATAAGTCACTTTTCAAGGTTTTTGATCTATAAAAGTGTCAATTATTATTCGATTTTTATGTTTTTTTTACCATTTGATGCCTTATGCCATTTATGACTTCTATGAACTAAGTTAACATTTTCAATATCACCGGAAGTAATGTAATTTTTGCAAAAAACGTATTTTTAGCCTTCAAAACAAACATTTTTTGAAGGGATTTATTTTTATCATTCGTTTAACTTTATAACGTTCGACTCTAATGGGCAGTAAGATTGAATATATACCATCATATTGATATCAAGAAAAGGCTTCTAGCATGTTCCCTTGTCGAATAATAGCCAATTTTCCCAGTGTCACTTTTAAGTTTTTTACCTTCTTAATTTCAGTTTATGGGTTATACATTAATTATTTATTACCCGATATGTATAAAACAAAGTTTGTATTTTGTATGTTGCGAATTTTCCACTTATTTTTCACATATAAAAATTTCTTTCGGCACCGGAAGTGACGTAATTTTGCCATAATTTACAATTTTGATCGGTCCTTTCGCCAGCAAATATTACTTTTACATATGATAGAGGGTGTCACTGAAGCAAAACAACTAAAGTATAGTTTGGTAGGTCACTGGATCGGTTATGGTATAATAAACTTCCTGTATGATTCCTGAAAGCCGGTTCAGTGCTGCTTGCAGGTCTAGTTCTTATTATTATTATTCTTCTTTTGTTTTGAGTAGATCTCAGCAACTGCTTGTCGCATCGTTACGATTTCTTCGGTTTTACTGGGAAAGTGGGTGTGACTTAGAGGATAAAGCTATTTTGAACGTTCTGCGACAATGCGAAATGTCCGAAATCACCAAATTATCGTTTTTTAAAATATTGCAGTAATTTTAACAATAATCATTGAATTTTAACTTTCGATACATTTTGGCATAGCCGGAGACAGGGCACATAGCTACACTATTTTCGATTTTTGATTTTCGGCAGATCTTCGAAGATATTAGGCGCCAAATTTTGAAAATTTAAAATTTTACAAATTTTTTTTTTATTTATGAATATTTTTTAGTCGTATTATGTACAGAATTAAAGGGTCATCTGACTAGTGCAAAAATGTTAAAGAATTTTGTCTCAGTAATTTACCTTGGCCGCCATTGGCTAATTCAGTTTTTAAGTCCTAGATTAATTTTTTATTGTTCGATTTGTATAAAACAAAGTTCATATGCTTCGTTGTATCAATTGTCATTTTTTTTATTACCAAAAGTTTTATCTGTCGGCACCGGAAGTGACATGATTTTACCAAAAACTACAATTTTGACAGTTAGGTACCATTTTTCGAAAACAAATATTATTTTTTGGAAAAATTATTTGACTCAAAGAGTGTGCCCTTTCAAGGCGCAAAAAATGTCGGAAGCAGTTTTTTTAATTTCGATTTCATTTTCGAGCAAATTCGATTAAGAGGCTAAAAATGGTGTAAAATTGACCTATTTACAACCTATTCAGGCTTTTCAGATTTTAAAATATTTTTTCGTAGCTTTTATAAACTTGTAGCTATAATCCATACGAAGAAAATGTGTGTTAAAATTAGTTTGTAATATAAGCAGTTGCCGGGAAATGGGCAGTTCTGCATATGTCACTGTTTTCGTTATTTTGCCTGTAAAATAGTCAATTATTATTGGATTTTTATAAAAGTGATATCATTTGATTCAAAAAGAATGTAGCGTCATATCAAGTTGATTACTATTTAAAATTGACACCGGAAGTGACATCATTTGGTCAAAAAATGCATTTTAAAATTTTTAAATCAATGTTTTATTCAACCAAGAATAACTTAATATGTATTAATAATTTTAACTTTTGGTTTAAATTCACATATAAACAAAACTCATATGGTCATATAGATATCATAAAATTGTTTCTAACTTGTTCGGTTGCCGAGAAATAGACGGTTTTCTACAGGTCACTTTTGAAGGTTTCGGGGCCCTAAAAGGGTCAATTATTATTCGATTTTCATAAACGACACACCATGTTATAGCTAATGCCATGTGGGATTTCATACAAGTAATTTAAGATTTTCATTATCACCGGAAGTAACGTCATTGTGGCAAAAACTGTATTTTTAGCCTTCAAAACAGATATTTTATTCAAATGAGTCTCTTTTGAAATATTTTTCAAATTATGATATTTGATGCCAATCAACAAATAGAATGAACCCATACGATCATACAGATACCACAAAATGGTTTCTAACTTGTACAGTTGCAGAGAAATAGCAGATTTTCTACAAGTCACTTTTCAAGTTTTTTGGTATTTAAAAGTGGCAATTATTATTCGATTTACATAAAATTTTCACAATATGATATCGTATGCCATTTCTGATTTCATAAGACTAATTGAACATTTTCATTAACACAGGAAGTAATTTAATTTTGTCAAGATCATTTACAAGTAACAAATGTATAAAATCACTTGATATTGCTGGATTGATTGGTTGATTCTGCGTCCATTTTATTTGTGTGCAATGTTAATTTGGAAACCTGTTTAGTGGTTTCGTTGGTACCGGAAGTGACATATGTTCAAGGGTAACATGGCACCGGAAGTGGCATGTTTAAGAGTAATTTGGCACCAGTGAAACCCGTCATTCCTGCATGCAGGTCTAGTTAATTGTTTATGATTATTAAGGGCTCAAATTAATATAGTTAATAGTGTATACCGACAACCTCAGTTGTTTGTCCCGTACTAAGGAATCCTTCTCGGCCAATACAGGTCGATCCATAAGCCCAAGTGGTTTCATGCGCATAGAATCTCTTATCATTATTTCACTTTTTAATTTTTTGTTTTCGTAAGATTATATAAAATGAAATAGACCTAAGACAAAATACAGTACTACGGCTGCGCCACTACGGACATACAGATCATATATTTTTAATATAATTATTGATACCGTATTATACATAATAACGCAGGTAAATGAAAAATTAACACGTGTATAGACCTAATAAGTAAATATTGCCGAGGTCTATATTATGACAATCACAATGAATGAAAAGATTCCCTGACTTCTTCGTCCTTTCATTGTCCTGTTCCTGGCAGATAATTAAATTAAACCTGTCATCTTCAATTCGCATCAAAACAGGTTCAGTTTAGTGTCATTAATTAGTGGTCGTAATCTCAAGGTCGCCTGACAGGCTGCACCTAAATGAGCTCTCAGTTTTAATAGTTTTTACACTGCTTTGGAATTATCAGTGTTTTTTCAAACTTTGTATATGTGTTAATAACAGTCTCAGGATTATATTGTGTAATTTTCAACTAAATTTGTAACAGATTACTCTATGTATGAGATCTTCAATGTTTTGGATATTTGTTTCAAGTTTAATCTGGCCATTGTATGCTATTTTAAGACCATGTGGTTTTGTTGGATTATTAGCAGCTCAGTGTTAATTAAATCTACTCACTAGTGACAAGTTACATAAGATCAACAGAATGTGGTAATGTGATGATCACCTACTCACAACAACAACTTTTCAATTACAATGTATTGAGAAATAAACTTTCAGTTAATGACTATTCTACACTTAAAAATTTTGGTATTCTTAAACGTTTTCGGGGAAATAGGGCTGGCAGAAGAAAGAAATTTAAAGTTCATATGCCTTCTCATAAAGAATATGGTCCAAAATATGAGGACAGGAAATTACACTGTACTATTCCTGTTGTCTAGGTATTTTCCACAGAATTCCTTCCGGAATTAATGCACGCCCAGTCAATAGTCAAAATCTCATCAGAATCAAATGCCATCCAAAATTTCTGATTGAACATTGTCTCAATTTTACAGTATGGAATGCGAGGTCTCTCAGCAATAAAATTCCCGCAGTGTGCGACTCTGTTCTTTCAAACCAAACAGATATATTTGTGCTTACTGAATCGTGGGTTACTGAACGGAATGGAGCTGTTGTTGAATAAGATTTTATGTCATCGATTAGTGGTTTTGATGTACATCACGTGTCACGGAATCGTTGGCGAGGCGGAGGAATAGCACTCCTTGTGAAGTCAAATATCAGTATCTCGTTGAATAAGTCTGATTCTTACCAATCGTTTGAACTCATGGATTTAAATATTCGGGTTCGGAATGAACTAATGCATCTTTTAGTCATATACCGCCCTCCTTACTCTATGAAACCAAAATTCACAGTTTCAGACTTTTTATTGGAATTTTCTTGTGCTATTATGTCGCCAGGTCGTTTAATTTTAACAGGGGATTTTAACATTCATATGGATGATTCAGAATGCAGTGACGCAGCTTATTTTAAGGATCTGATCAGTTAATATGGACTTCTACAGCATGTAACAGGGGCCACGCATAAGAGGGGCATCTGCTGGATTTGGTGATGACTAGAACCTCAGATCAGTGCCTGATGAACTTTACGATCGATCACACAATGCCGTCAGACCATTTCGCCATTCATTTCAACTCTGATATTCGTCGACCAGCACTTAGTAGGTCAACAAAACAACACCGCGCCATTTCTAAAATCGATAAGGATGAATTGAAAACCAAATTGTCCGAAGCCCTTGGTCCATTGAACTCAATAGGAACAGTGGATGAACTGGCTTATGCCTACGATCTGTCACTCCGCAATATCCTTGATGAACTTGCACCAGTTCGCACGAAATCAATGGTGGTCAAGACTCGCGCAGAATGGTATTCACCAGAATTGTTAGAGAAGCGTAAATAACTCAGAAGGTTAGAGAGAAAACGGCTAAATTCTGGTCTAGAAATTGATCATCAAATTTTTTGTTTCGCCAAAAACTGTGTATCATAATAATCTCGCTTTCACAAAGAAGCTGTTTTATAGGAATCGTATTCAACACTCTGATTCTAAACAACTATTGCTATTATAGATGAAATAGCTGGTTCCAATAGGTCAACTGCAAACGTCCTTCAAGATTTTGAATTGGAATCCCTACCAAATAAGTTCATTGAGTTTTTCGGCAGTAAGATCAAAAAAATTCGTGATAACCTTTGTGATGATACCGGGACAGTGGCATGCTCAAAGCCTCAAACCTGTCATTCTCAGTTACTGAATTTTAAATTGTTGAGTGTTGATGAAGTTAAACGACTGGTGCTGAAAATGAATTCTAAATCATGTTCTCTAGATCCTTTACCAACATCTTTAGTCAAAGAGTGTATTGGCGAATTGGCATCTACTCTTACAAATATAATTAATTCATCCTTGAATGGTGGTATTTTTCCAAGCGCTTGCAAGACTGCATGAATTGTGGTATTTTTCCAAGCGCTTGCAAGACTGCACTTGCAAAACCTTCTCTTGATAGAAATATTATGCAAAATTATAGACCGATATCTAACTGTTCATTTCTGGATAAGCTTTTAGAAAAAGCCGCTTCAGCACAGTTCAGTGACTATCTTTCAGAAAACTGTCTGTTTGGTAAATTTCAGTCTGCGAACAGGCGTGGACATAGTGTTGAAACAGCCCTCTTACGAGTGCAAAACGATGTTATGCTAACGCTAAATAATCAACGTGATGTCATTCTTGTGCTGTTAGATCTGTCTGCAGCGTTCGACACAATTGATCATGATATTCTCAGCCAACGTTTGCAAACACGTTTTGGATTTGGGGGTGCAGTTCTGGATTGGATAATCTCATTCATTCGGGGTCGAACACAGAGGGTTAGTATAAATTCGAATCTATCCGATGAAGCAAGTCTGGACTACGGTGTACTCCAAGGTTCAGTTCTCGGGCCTGAGCTGTTCTCATTGTATGTTTCCCCACTTGTCAGGCATGGTCTTCATACCATGATGTTTGCCGATGACACCCAATTGTACATCTGTTGTGAAACAAGGATGGATCACACTGTCCAAGCTTCAGTTGAGACCTGTGTGGATGCGTACAAATATGCTAGCATTCAATGACGGGAAGACGGAGGTTGTCTGGTTTTCATCCAAGTAGGCGGATATGAGAGTCAGCATTACAGATGGAAGGCGCTACGAATTGGTACGACAGAAATCAGTCCCTCAGACTCCGTGCATGACTTAGAAGTGATCTTTGATACTGATAGAATGATGTCATCACAAGTTTCCAGTATGTGCAGTAAGGCTTCGTTTGGCTTATGGCGAATAGGGAGAATCCGAAAACTACTGGATCAGTCTACTACTGAGAAATTGGTTCATGCTTTCGTGACCTACAGGTTACATTTTTGCAATAGTTTACTACATGGCATCCCTGACACAACACTGAAGAAACTACAAAGAATTCAAAATTCTGCAGCACGGCTTGTGACTCGGACACGTCTCCCTGAACATATCACTCCCGTTCTTCGAGACCTCCATTGGCTTCCCATTGTACAAAGATGTCGCTTTAAAATTTTATGTTTAACCTTCAAATTAATTTTTGATCCTTTGGCTCCTGTGTGTTTAAAAGGACTTATCTGCATTCGAACACCGAAACGTTTAACAAGATCGTCAGAAGCTATCAAGACTCAACTTGCCAACTATGAAGTCCAACAAAACATATGGAGATAGAGCATTTATGCACAGCACATCAAAGGCTTGGAATGAATTGCCTGCTACAATTAGGAACATTGAAAAATATGACTCGTTAAAAACATTCTTGTTTAAAGACTATTACAATCAATTCTAAATGTATAGTAATGTTGAAATAATTTACTTCGATTTCTACCCACAACATTGTAAAGCGCGTTGAGATATTATTTGTGTATTGTAATGCGCTATATAAGAATAAATTATTATTATTATTACTTATTTTTAAAAATTGCGATTAGTTTGTTTAAAGGAGCTAAATCACTAACATTTGATTTGGGACCTAGAAATTGACATAAGTGGGTCGCAACGCATATAATAATGTAGCATGAATGTATATAAACTGATTTACATTCAATGGTTTCCGTTTTAACTCTTATTTCAAATCCGTTATGTTCGGCGAAATAAAGCTGCGTTTATATTTGGGCTCAATCTGAATTGAATTTAGAATAAAGTCTTATTCCGGATTTTGGCGTCGCACTCAAATCAGCTGGGGCGTAACCTACATAGCTGTAGCCCTACGTCACTGAAACAAATACTGTGGTAACATAACCAGCTAAAAGATAGGTTGTCAGGTAACGAAACATACGTCATCAAGAGTTAAGTCCTCCGTTGCGGCCTATATTTCCTTTTGTCAGTAATGCAAGCATTTACAGGACACTAAATTCTGATTACGAGTTCTGCCCTATACTAACAATGAATTATCGTAAATCTTTCAAATTCAACTGGTTTCTTCAATCATCATCTTAAACACTGTGCATAAATATTCTTTGCCATAACTCTAGCAGTAATTATGGCTTTTTCATCGATGACCATAATACTGTGCAAAAATGTAAAGTCAATCAGATATTAACAAACCTCCAGCGCGTCGGACGGGGCGACGGCAATATACGCCATTTCATTACACTTCAATTATGAAATGTATCTTCGTGAAGTACATGTACATTCGTGTTAATGTATAGCTAACGCTACCAAACGATTAGTCATCCTCATTCGCATTTGATTTGGGTGCCAACGAAATTGTGTCAAGGTGTCGAAGATGTAAAACCTGGTGCCGCTGATGTAGCGTTGCTTGCCTCGGGAAATTAAACATAAGCAACACAAGACCACAAATACGAATGTCTGCTGCATCCATCTTGGATATGAATGACCTTTACTGTGCATTCAGTTTGGCTCTTTTCATTCTGAATTTAAGCCGAATAAACTGTAATGTGACGCGTCGCTTTTAATCCGAGAAAAACCAATCCGAATTCCGGAAGCCGGTCTCCGGAATTCGCATTGAATGCGCATGCAGTGTGAACGCAGCTTAAGCCAGTAGTCTTTCTAGCGTCTGGTTATTCCAGTCTACATATGTGATTGATTTGGTACAATGTTTCTAGCCTCGTTCCTCTTGCTAGAACGCATTATGGTAAACGATTCGTGTACCAATGGTAAAATGTTTATTTTGTCTTATATTGGATATCAGAAGCTCATCTTTTTCCGGTAAGATCATAACATCAATGTTGATTTAAATTGACAAATAATTCGTGTTTTCAGTGTTGAGGATTTTGGATGATATTGAGTTAGAGACTTAGCTACTTTAAATTTTAAACCTGTCACAAATATCAATAAATGTTTACTAATTCGGGGAAGAAATTGGTCAGGATGCTCATATTTTTAGATTCAACGAAAAGTTATATTTTCCTTTTACCAGCACAAACATAACTAAATAATTTAAAAAGAAAAACGACTAATGGCGCGTTAACTGCGTTATCTTTCCTTGGGAGTAATTATTCATATTTTTATTTCAAGAAAGATCGGTCTTCTCCGTATTTATGTTAATAAGTCACGTGGTATACTATATTTGCATATTTAAAAAGATGCTATGCGCAAGTTGATAAAAAGACAGCGTGAATTAGAGATTTTAAATCGATTTTTATACAAATACTGACGATATTACCGATATGCACAGAATGATCCAAAATGATATTAGAATAACCTTTATAAAGGGAAATAAATAACAAGCCTGTGATATCGTATAGGATTTAGGCTTGTCAAATATTATCAAATTATATATCGCTTAGTTAAATTGGTAAGATGTTTATAAAAAGGTTAATTTATATACATATTTATTTTGTTTAAAAAAATTATACGTTGTCAAATACGATTGTTGTTGGGATATGTGGGTTTTTGTTGACCCGGGGGGGGGGGTAATTTCAGGGTTCGTTATACAGATAGTTTGAATTTTAGTTTGAATTTAAACCAGCTAACAGCGAGCCCGTTGCCCCCCTACTTATCTCGTTTGAACATTATATCACACTTACAATTCTGCATAGCCTAAGCCGTGATGGAACATACACCAAATATTGATGTAACGTAACTATACTCCGAGTCTCACCATCTCATTAAATTAGAATCAACGTTACTGTTAATCTCTGCTTAGACGCAGCATGCATTGTCCACCATCGAACTCAGTCAAGGCATTACTTCACAAACACTTATACTGAATTTCCGATTTTCACCATCTCAACAATTTAAATCGATTCTAGAGTTTGAACCAATATTTTTTTTTTATCTCTGCTTTAGATGTTGCAGTAATTGCTTAGTCGAGGCATTACCACGCCAACACTTACATCGGGTTTTCGTAATCAACTACGCGTTCCCAATTAGAATCAAAGTTATCGTATTCCGGAGTCACAACCATTCAAATTATTAATCTCTGTTCATATGTAATAAAAATTGCTCATCATCGAACCCCGGTAAAGTCTTTACCTCATAAACACCAACAACCAGATTGATTATTACATCTCAATTATGAGCGTGTTTGTGTTCCCATGTCTTGGTCTATCCAACAGAAATGCTCATCATCGAACATTTCCTGACATGTCCTGAGATTTGGCATTAGAACCCGCGACGCTAATAATCTCAGGACATATCTATTGGACAATACCACCCCTCTAAATCAGGAAGTGTTTATCTCTTTAACATGTTATAAAAAATAATTCATTTACACTACAGAAATCTTTTAGCAACACGAAATGTGGGACATTGGCTATTTAAATGATTGTCTCCCCCTGGGGGTTGATCTTTTGTTTTCTTTCGTATCCCTCAAGGCTGTTATTCGTAGTAATCATCTACAATATATTTCAGGATAATTTCTTTTTACTTACAACTAATATAAATTCTCAGTTGATAAAAGATTTTCTTAATGTCAATATAGATTAATCTGGAATTAACACGGACTTTTGCGAATATTAACATTTTTTGAAATTACTAAAAGACTTCCCTTGCTGATAGAATGATTCAAGGCATCGTCAATTTATTTGGTCTGGGATAGACTTTTTCTGCTGGAGGCAATATCGACTTGTTAGATTGCCTTATTAGAACCCGATGACAGATGGTAGCAGAAGTGTAAAATAAATCTTCTTTAGAAATATGTTGACATTTTAACTTCTTTTGCTTAGTTTCCGCTGTGTGCCGAACATCAGCGGAGGGAATTTTGTGTTCCGAATGCAATTAGTTAGAAACGTCGAAGATATATTTGTCAGTTTATGGACAAATCATTAAATATTACTACATGTATTGTAAAGGGGTGTTAAGACATGAAAAACTCATTGAAAGTGATAAAGACGAAAACATTGGAAAATCCGATAGTACTACTACCATCAACTGTTCCTAATACGATTACTATTACTACGACTCCTATTAAATATATATATACAGAGAGAGAGAATACAATTTAAAATGTGTTTAAACAATACATATAGATACAATATTATGTAATTAATTAATTTCAGCTTTAAAATATTCAACTTATCATCGGAAACCAAAGCACACGGCCTCTTAAACTCGTAAAATGGAATTGATACCAGAACGAAATCTGTTTTATTACTAAAAAACGAAAATTTCTAGAAGACACTCTACAGAATTAGGCGAAAAGTTATTTCCGATTTGACTGTATATAAAGTCACATCGCGCATGTTCAAGTTATATTTCACATAATATTTAAGACTAATCTGGGAAAATGTCGGGGTCAGGTAGAGCCAGTGTTATCGAAACCTTGCAAGAACCCAATAAAGAATATGAAGCTACCCATGCGTAGTTAACTATAGCCTCCAACCCAAGAGGTCAAAATCGTTAAAGTGAGAATTTCATATTTTCTTAGAAAATCAAAACATAATTATTTCTAAAAGGTTGTTAACTCACTAATATACGATCATAGGCATTATTTCCCACACTTGAAAATCATTCACCGCGGAAATAATAACACAATTACCTCCCTTGTTTTTCTTTTCTTCACATGGAATAGCTATCTTCAAACATTTGAATTTGAAAATGATATTTTTGCCAATTTCTCAGCTGACAATAGTGAATTATAGGTTTAATAGGATTATTCTTTAACAAGGTAGGACTGTTTATAGATACCATCTATTTTAGGGCTTTATTTTAATACATTTTAAAAATATAACTTAAAAATATGAAATTGTAACTTCAAACATTTGAATTTGAAAATGATATTTTTGCCAATTTCTCAGCTGACAATAGTAAATTATAGGATTAATAGGATTATTCTTTAACAAGGTAGGACTGTTTATAGATACCATCTATTTTAGGGTTTTATTTAATACATTTTAAAAATATAACTTAAAAATATGAAATTGTAACTTTAAACTGGCTTCTATGTGTGAACCCGACGATTTTGAACTGATATTAAATCAGGGTCTGAACGGTTTATCAATTTGTTAAAATACGTGTGTAAATTTACAACATGTGTAAGTATAAAAAAACAACCTTGTCTTGACAGGAACTCTACACTCAACTCATCATTAACTCAACATTGCTCGACCCACAACTTGAAACGACCCATTGTATGGAATTTTCTTGAACTTCAAATACACTTTTATCAGTTCCACTTAAGTGTTCCAGACTATATGAACTAAATCAAACACAATCCAACGTTACAAGTGACAGTAAATATTATCTTTAGACTACCATATGTGATAATATTGGTCTTGTCAGTATAATATTATATCTATTGTAAATTAGCCATTTCACTCGTGTCGTGTGTTTATTTTACACTTAATGTAAACGATTCGGTTGATAAAATTATTCCGACATTCTGTGCCGTTTTATTATTCGTTTACATTTGATACATTCTGCCTCTGTTATTGGACATTATCCATGATTTCGGAATACGCGGTAATTTCACTTAGATATTAGGATTTGGCTATCTAACTGACTGAAAATAATTAACCAGTCATCTACTGATAATGCTAGTCTAGTTAAAACAAACGCATCACAATAGTAGCTAAACGTTAGTCTGGTTAATCGAATAATCGTATGACGGGCTACGTGGATTGATAAGGTCTCGCATACGTCTGCCAGGTCTTTCGTCTAGTAATTCGTTTGTTAACGCCTCTACATTAAAATAAACGGAACGAACGAAGTTAATCAATTTTATTATAAAAGATATTGTACCATGATACTCACGTTAGTTATGTTTATTTCGTGTATTTGAAGGTTGGTTTTTTGGAAGAATGGCGGATTGTCGTCGACGTCGGTAACGACGATGGAAAAGGGTTTTTGGCTGCTTCCCACTAATTTGCCATCTATTTTGAGGTCACAGGTCACATTAAAGTCTATATTATCTTTTTCTTCTCTATCTAATCCCTGTTTCAGGATCAACTGTAATCCATTGTCACTAATACGAAAGTTTTTACTCAGGTACGAATTCGTCGCCGTGTCTGAAATAAAGAATTCGTGATCGTTAAAAATATAAGTTCTGCTGTTAAGTATAAAACATGCTACCTTATGTGGGATATTTACTTTAAAATGGTGGGACAGTAGTCGACGTGTGAGAGCTCCCGACTAGAATGTCCTGATATTTCTCAAACCCGGTTCTTACGCGTTCGTGTGCTACTATTAAAAGTGTATGTATGTAGGTTCAGTGGGAACGGTTATACGGTTTGTTACTAACTGAAATACATATCATATATAACAAGTTCAGTAGTTGTCTTAGTTGGCCTACCTGCCCACACTACCCCCCCCCCCCCCCCACACACACACACACACACGCACACCACAACCACCACCTCCTCTGATTAGTGATATTGTGTCATGGGCGTATAAGAAGACCTGAACAATTGTGATTGTAATGTAGAACAACAAAATACTTAAATCTGATATCATGAAGGTATAAGATATGTCAGTCACTACAATTGAGTAGAATTGAATTGGTTTAACTGCAGGTATGATGACATGTCTAACGAATGGTCCTACATAAAAAGTAATAAAAGAAAATGTTGAATGTCTTCTTAATATAATTTGTTAAAACTGATTTAAATCTTTTTTTTTTTTTTTAAATAATAATAAATTGGATTTGTGTAAGGTACACTAAATTTTCTTCTTGGTGCTATAAAATTTGATGTTTGTCATATGGAAATATTTATGTGCCATAAAACAAAATGTAATTGAAAAGTAATTGAAATGTAATTGGCCATTACATGATTTTTGGAATGTAATTAATTTCATTTTCATTACTCATTACTTTTGAAATCCTCCATGACCATTACTTAAAAAATGTAATGATTACATTCCATTACCATTACCCATTACCATTACCCCAGCCCTGTATAATGTTACATTGAAAATGTCATTATTGAGGAGGAATTTGGTTTGATTAAATTGTATATCAATTCAAATACGTTTGACTTTGTTGTGGGGTTAGTACGGTATATTTTTATTGTGATACAGCAAAATCTTAATGGTGGCCGTAATAAAACATCATTTGATGGTGAAATACTTAATTGCAAATTGCAGCCCACTAGACATCGGCAATAAAATGGCATCTGTCTTTGGCAAAATGTCTCTTGATCCTGTAGAGAGAATGCCTATTCGGTATGATCTTCTCAGAAATGAAAATATGATACTCAATTAATTCATCTCACGTACGACTGTTAAGAGTATTTGATGATCAAAAGCATAGCTTAGTTTGCAGAGATGGTTTAGTAGAATCAACTCAGACAAATAACATGCAGAACTCCATTTTTCATCTGTGGTATTATATTTCTTAATGCGTTATCTCTCCTAACCAAGAGACAAAAAAGGTTAATAGATTACGAAATATAAAACTTATATTTATGGTCATGTCATAAAGTTGACAAGTCGGTTTTTAGGTATGGTTAATCGATAAGGAAATAACCCCTGGAGTTCTACATGATTCACCACCGTGAATTATGTTTGAATGGAGGTGTCCCTAGCGTTCTGGTGCACCATTAGCACCCCTCAATAGAATACAGTGGGATGGTTTCCATCTGAGAAGGAGTAGGGTAGGCGTCCTAATCTCCCGGGTTTTCTCCGGGTCATCCGTTTTTCCCCACTACTAATGACCCTTACACACAACAGAATTATTTAAATAAAACTAACACGTGTTAGTCCCTAAATGTCATACTTTGTGTTTCGTGGACGTTGTCACGATTTATCCTGTCGATGATTTTAGAGGATGTATTTTCGTTCTAAAACAGAAAATAACAACTTCCGTAACTTAGATATCACAATAAAGTTGAAATAAAAAAAACCTTCAAATATGCTGTAATTGGTTTAACTTTCGTTTGAGCAAATATTTCATTGTGGTGCTGTCTGTTAAAAACCATTTGTCAATTAAAGAAATGGTTTCATTGAAAAAATATGTAGTGTAACAAAATGACATCCCAAAAGCAACTTCAAGGTAACGCGGTGGTATGTTCGATGATTTATAATCGCATTCATGGTACGTCTGGAAGATAAATTATTTACAATGACAAAAAAACGAAGAATAAAAGATGAAATATCCTGTCCTTTTTGACGGATCTCGACTGACTTATTTTGTCTAGTTTGTATTAAACTGACCTTGCTATACAATACACGGGTTGGCCACGTTTTGCCGAAGACGGTCACAAGACGAAATGCCAATTTACCCTGTTTAGACTGCGTGACACTTTTTTGTAAATTCGACGAATTTTCAATTAAATACCCACAGGATAACCGTTAAAAAATGAAAATTATGATGGATCTGTCTTATGTTATAATGTATATTACATCAAGAAACATATCTCAGTGTCTTTAATTCATGCAGGTATATAAGGAAATTATAAGAAAAGGTTTGACATGTATATGGAGGGATATTTAAATGAAATATTGTAATAGATCCTACCTAGGCAAATGTAATCGAATTAAATATAGGAAATGTCATACAGCACGGAACTAAAACCGTAATTAATATCATATATACAGAAAACATTTCCGTCGAATTAATACTCTAATTATAATCTAATGTCCATTACATTTCCACAGAGGTGGAATATTTTTTTTATTAAACTAACTAAAACATAATACATGTATTTACATATAGGAATCATGTGAAATTCTTTTCATTCGTCTAGTATGTGCGTTTGCTAATTAATCTGACCGGTTCTTGCGATAGGTCACGTCAAAGGTCATACGGGCGGACATTTGATTAACCAATGATAACACTTCTTCCAGATCCCAGATTACATAAGACACGTAAAACGAAATTTTGAACTATAAAAACGTAACAGTTAAGCAGACGTACTTACTAAGAAGACGAAACGTTGTTACATGAGATTATGAGAGCATATAATATTGTATTTGAAACCAACTACTCTTAAAAAGAATCAACTCTCACCAGATCCGAAATAATAGAGCTAATACACCCATTAACATTTTCATTGGATATATCTTTAAAAATTATTAACATATTATGATTAGCTCCAGGGGTTTCCTTTCCGACATTTGCCCGGAATATGTAGAAAGCGGACACCAATAGATATAGATGCTTAAAAGGTAACACATAAATATAATGTGTGGTAAACTGGTTATAAACTGGTTATGTCGAATTTGGAATTTCGCATTTCGAATTTGGAATCTAGTAATCTGGTGTATATCCGGTCCAGGCATCAGATAGGTATACTAACACTAATTAGTTGTGTAAAAATAAAAATTCATTTAAATTCTAATTTGATTAATTAAGAAAGGCTGCCAATTTGCTATTTTATTGGTAAGACATGGATTTGGAATTAGCATTCCGGGCTTTCGTACAAATGGGTCGGACTGAGAGTTCAGAATGGATTCTGCTTCTAGAATAAAATCAAGATTTGTATATGCGGTAAGCACGCACGCCGTTTAATTCTCATTCCGTGTTTCTCTTTTATGTCCTTGTCAGGAATGTCATCTTCAAGCTTTTCCACGGTTGTTTCAAAGGCTGCCATCTATAAGATGACCCTTTCATCAGAATTACAAAATGCTCCCAATTATCTTCTAGTCATGCCGTCGATAATCTTACACAATGGATTTAATGACAATATTGATCTAACTATAGGAAATTACAGCATTAACTAGATTTAGCACTTAATTGATTAGTATTGTCAACTGGAAGATACGCACCCTATTGTCCAATACATGTTGTCCTCAAAAGAGTCATATTACCCTTCAATATTTTTATATTGGCAATGTTTGCATGATAGGAACTCATATCACCACGACCTTTAGCAGATAACTTTTGTTATTATCAATGGGTTCTCAAAAAACAGATAAACGTACTCCAATCCTCACATAGCACACATGATGAATCTATCGATTTCTCAGCTTTTCCAGATCATTTTCTGGTTCAGTCGGGGGTCTCGACAACGACAGTATTGAATTTGTGACAGAAGGCGCAATTGACCCGTTTTTGTATATTTAAACGATCGTTACAATAATGGTGTAGCCTATCAGTAATTCTGCTATGACTGGTTGGGATAACGTTTATATGATTGGACTGATCTTCCTTATACTCTTTCAGTACTGAGGTCTGTATTGCAGAACCTCGAATAAAATAATCAATGATTAATCCTAAACAGTGATTTGACGATAAACATAATCTGCAGGATTCATTGATTTAAAAATCTATTTAAAAAAAGAGCTTGTCGTTCTCACTATAATAGTTCCCATAGATCTTGAAAAATGAATATATTGAAGTCTCAGTTGTCCAGATTAATGTTTACAAATCAATTAGTACCGATGATCTAATCCAATTAATATCTCGGCCTTCCGATGACCCAAGAGAGTTGATTATGGCCATGTGAACAAAAGGCTAAATAATAATGCATATAACATTTAGTGCCAGAAAAAAGACCTAATGGGCAAATCTAGCTCTTACATACATAACACATCTTTAAATACCTAATAAGGTCCTTAAAACGTTTGTCAGCCCAAATGTTTAGGTTCAAGGGTAATTGGTACAGTGGTAAACTGAATGACATTCAATGACAGTATTAAAATTACTATCTGCCCACTAGATTTAGTCATTGTTTAATACAGCCGAAAACAATACCAAATCAAATGCATACCACATTTGTAGACGGGAAGTGGTATTTGTAACCATAAACCTGTATCTTTTAAGTGCCGCCAAAAAAACAAAAAACAAAAAAAAAAAACCAATTCTACACGCCGTTTTGTCATTTTTATATTCAAATATTTTAGATATTTCGAATATGCCCACATTTAAATGACCATTATTGTTATTCTGCTTCTTAGAGAGTACAAATCCAGGGCAACGTGAATATAGTGGGCTTATGTTTAATATCGAGGCGTTCTATTGATTGTGAACATCAACGTTTGATGATGGGATGTGTCGAAAATAAGATACGCATGGGTCTGTTCTCACGATAATTAAAATCCAGACCAAACAGTTTTTAGTTTTAAGGAGAAATCCCAGACATATTTAGAGCATAAATCTTGGGTATTTGATTTACGTACTTTATATTGTAAAAATCATTCTTTTATAACCACTGTTCGCATTCTATACCAAAATGACATTTTTTACAGTAATGTTTATGGAGGCGCGAAATACTCAGATTTTATTACTTCCGGTAGCGTTTTACCTAAAATTGGCAATTCAAGTCAAATTAACATTGGAAACGGACGAGTTTTTTTTGTTTTTTTTCGACAACTTTAGCATTACCCTGTTTTGGTACAAGATAGACATATATGACAAAACCGTGAATATCGCAATTATTTATTTTAGCAACAATATAGCGGATGAAATGCGTAATTAAACTACAATTCATGTAGTTCAGTTATGATACAAAGCTTGTTTCGGCACAATTATCAGTTAGTGTGTGTCTGTTGGTTTTGGATGTGGTTTTTATAAGATACTTCCTCCCAGTAAATATAATAAAATATGTTTACGGGTTTAAATCGGTTAAAGTAGTAATATTGTTATTAATATATGCTATTTACAAATTTCTTTAATCTTACGACATGAAATGGGGTTTAACTAACTGTTCTGCCCCAAACAGGGCGAATTAAGACGGGTATACGCCATACACTGTACTTTGAGGGAAATTTTGCCTTGACAGCGGCACTATGGCCTACTCTTATATTGAATTCAAAGCGAATTTTTACGTCCACGTCGATGCGTACACGGGGCCTCGCTTTTTCGTCCCACCCAAACGACTAGACAGCTGTCCTTGTCACTCCCTCCGTCCTGGATCACTGACAAGTGGGAACTTTCTTGATCAATGCATGCAGCGAACACCCGACCTCCACATATCTCAAGTCCAACTTTTGAAAACTCTTATTCTTGATAGAGAGATGCACAATGGGCAATATTCAAGAAGATTGTTAGTACCAGAGCTTAAGCTATTACAATTTCTAAATTAATATCCCAATTCAACAATTAATATTATTGAAAGCTAATTTATGACGAAATATTATTCAATATTACTCACTATATACCATAATATTCCAAATTAAAAACACGATTTCTAATCCATATTGGTCCATTTCAATCAATAATGGTGTTGTTATCTTGTCGTGAAAACATAGGATCCTAATAACCAATATTTAAGTTACAATGATTTTATAATCAATATACGAGTCGTGTATACGGCTTCTTGCGCCATTTGTGATGCACAAAGAAACTAAATATCCTACAAGACAACGTGGAAGTAATTAGTAATGGCTGGTTCAGAAGCGACAAAATAATAATTTAAAAAACGGTCACAATAGAGTAAGCAGGCGAAACTGATTGTAGTTTAATTTCGATAGTTCATTTATTTAACAGGACATAATTGATTAGAAACTACAATATAATGCATATCAACTTGATACATTCTTATTACCCTAATTTGTGTTTTAGACCCATTTTCGTAAGGTTCCATAAAAAACAGAGTCACACACCCTTTAAGGTAAGCTACTTCTAGCATGCATGAATTTTATCGTAGACAATTTCTCTTGTAAACATAAAAACTTCAAACTGAATGATTGCTTTAATGTTGCAATTTTCAGCTTTGCGATTATTGCATGAACTATTGTTATTATTGGCGAGCATTATTGGTCTTGCGTATCTCAGTGCACAACGGAAACCAAATAACTGCTCTAAACAATGATGGTAGTGTTAAAGCTAATTACGATAGGGATCACCAAGTCCGGAGGCCTTAAAGTTGTTTCCTAACTCACACTGTAAAGCTACAGTCCCATATTTTACGAGTCTCTGAAATAAAAGTTCGTTTAAATGAAAGATGAAAGCTTAAGCTCAAATATTCAGCAGATGGATATGGTCGCCATACAGTTGTTGACAATCTTTTAATCCGACCCATGGGTTTGTTTCTCTATCGAGTGACCCATAAAAGCGACCATTATCTGATAACTGGACTTTGATACAAATTTTCACAGAGCTTCGGATAAGCATAATATAGTTAAACAGTTTTATTTACTGAAATGTATCTGGGATATCTACTTTAAATACAATGAGAAGTAAAAAGAGAATGTTGGAAATTTATCGTTTTTAAGTTCTGCAAATCAATCATAAACCCCGTGAGCAAAATTTAATTTGATTTATTTTAATGGGTTCCAAAAAATGTAGATTATAATAAATCAATGCTTTTTAGGATCTCAAAATATTGGCTCTTAAATGAACATCTTCATTTATGACGCATTCAAACTGTCATCTATAACTAGCTTTCGAACTTTATCAATGCAAAGACAAATATGCCATTATACGAAAGCGGACATACTAGGTTTGAATTTTTAGCGTCTTCGCATCTTCGGCTTCGCTATCAAGGTGAAGACTCGACCAATCATGCATTTTTAGCGGACGAATGCGATACTCAAAAATCAGATTACTCAAAGGAAGATCATTTACGTGGGCATTGATTGTTGTTAACAAATAATGTTACTCAAATGTTTGGAGGCTATCTAATAATTCGCAAATTTTTAAATCGAAGCACAATAAAGTCTAAATTTTCACCAGAATACCCTGGGGCAAATTAACAGAAAAAAAGTTATCAGTTTTTTGTTTCAACATAAAAGCGCAATAAATAAATCCGAATAGTATCGGGTGCTTTTGAAAGAGTTTACTCTGCATCTTACATGACTTTCAATTCTTTAATGAGCCAAACCTGTATAGTTTTTTTTTAAACTTGGTTCATATGCGTTATTTCGATTATCGACGGGCTATACTACTATAATTAAATTGTTTTGGGGCTGAGGTGGGAGGGTTACGCGATAGTCGGCGGGTTTAATAATTTGTTTTATTATAGGGCGGATGTAACGGTGGCTAAGTGGGTAAGACGCTCGCTCGCTAGCCTGGAAGTTGGGTGTTTGATTCTTGCATTGCCCGAGAAATTTCATTCAGATTTTCCGGCGTTGTTCAACCATGTCAATGATGCGGGCGGATCATTCGGATCGTATGAAAACCCGAGGTCCCATGTACACAATGGTGTGCACGTAACAGTTTCCTTGACAGTTGGAATTCTATATAATAGTAGGTCGCAGTTCGTATCAAATGTCCCTCATAGCACACTATAGGGTGTATGCCCGCCTTCATTAACCCAGGTTAGGAGCAGAACAGTAGGACGTTAAACCCCATTTCATTTCATTTTCCTTTCATTTCGTTTGCTTTTAAGACTTACTCCGTCGACGGTGGATTTTCTCTTCATGCATAAAATTAGATATGTGAAATCGACCATTTTATGATTATTTTAAAAGTACTACATAGACGAAGAAGGCGGAAAATGTAGTCGTTTAATATTAAGTGTACATGTATATTCTATCGTGAAACTGTGTGACGCAAAACACAGCAGGTTGTTGACAATACTGCAGATTGTATGGGCTGGCTTAGAGTGTTGTAATTAAATCTGATTCACTTATATGAAAAGTTTATACCGCGTACACATTAAAGACTTGAAAAACAAAGCACAGATGCTGGCACACGATTGGTTACAAAGAATGGATATAAGTGATAGATTCCATCTTTTCCCCACTTTTTGCCCCGTGATTCTGTCACATATATACCAAAAGCTAAGGTAATAAATTTTAAAAATTAGTCAGTGATGTGAAGAATTATATGGGATCAATGTGAGGTTTTATCATACTTTGTCCAGACTACTGTCAAGGGAATGTGCAAAACGAAATCAATTGATCTGTTTTCTATTGTGGATAAAGCATGCCATAATATGTTAAAACATAAATGCCATAATGGAAAATAACAATTCTGTTATCCTAATTTTAAATCAAATTAAACAAAAATAATCCGTCTACCGTTTTTTTATATAATAAATCATACGGGGAGGGGTGGGTAGCGCGTATCCGCTGCATTACAAGGTCTGTCATTGAGCGTGGCTCCTTTCCCCCGCTTGTAGGTGACAACAAGTGGGGTAGTCTGTCCAACCCGTTGGTTTTTTCCGGGTCCGTCCCCCTCACTGCAAAAGACCGCTACGCGCTAGCGAATCATTGAAATAAAATTGAACTATTATTAGTCTCTCTCTATCATTATGATGGACAAATCGATTCTCTGTTAAAACAGCACGTACAGAAAAAACAGATTTTAAAATCAAGAGACGTTATTTTTGTCTATATGGTGTGCCACATTTGTCCACCACCTTCCGAAGCGGAAGACTATTAAAATAGGTATACGTCTGTCTGTCAGGATGTCTGTCTTTTTCTATACATTATCAAACTTGGTGTAGGTGTTTACTAACTAGGTGAATGCATTGCTGAGTTGGATAAGGAGCATTTTTCCTATAGTTTAAGCAGAGATAAAGACTTTGATTTGTCGATATTTTAGGACACAATATTTATATTGAGGAGAATGGCAAAGTGCTCAGTATAGTTTTATTATATCAATAGCTTAACTAATTTATCTGCTCAGGCTGTCTGGTGTAAGGTGGTCTGAGTCAGGTAGAATGTGGTGCAGAATATGTTGAGGGTGAGCATTTCCGTTTATAGCTAAGCAGAGATTATCACTTTGACTAGGGGGGGACTATAATATGTAGCGCGATACCTTAGTTTCTAATTTGGCGAGTGGTGACAACGGGTATACGATTACCGCGATAACGTTCCATCATCTGTATTTTCTGTTTAGGGTGGTTTTAACAAACAGTAGGACAATTTTAAGTGGATAATAATGCAAACGTTTTGAAACAGCCAAATATAAATAAAATCTGATTAAAATACAAATTCTATTTCGTTTCGTTTTTTATAGTTAAAAATTTCATTTTTTACTTTACTACATTAGAATCTGAAAGAGTTGTTATATTTAACACGTTCTGGTTGAAGTGAGGGATTAGCCAATGAAAAGGTATGTTACGGCACAACCGGTCAGATCTCCATGTGGTGTAGGGAGAACGCTAGATCGGAGACGGTCCTACGCAAATTGTGACGTCATATGTGAATTGTGGGTTAGGGTAAGGGTTAGGCTTGATCATGGGTTAGGGTTAGGGCTAGCCCTGTTTATATCTTGGGACTTTGATCAAATCTACAGGTCCTAGCCCTTACCCTAACCCTAACCCACAATCTATATATGACGTCATATGTGCTAAAATGCGTAGGACCGTCGCCGATCTAGCGTTCTCCGTGGTGTAGGCCATTGAAAGTATAATAAACGAAACGAAATATAGATCTGTATTTTAATCAGATTGGTATAAATTATACCTAGTAGGATGCCTTATACCTTACCTGTGCTTGGAATTATAGAAAACAATAATTGTATTGGGTTGATGTCTTTTTGTTTTAAGGTATATAGTAATCTTTCTTTGCTGTTTTCCTCTAACTTGAACGTGTAATCAACCCCTGGCCAGCAAAGTTTGTTTACGGCGTCCTCTAGCGATTCTGACGGGGCATTCCGTAACTGTTCCAAATTAAAAGATACAGACAGAATTAGTGTAGCTAAAGCAGGTGCTACCGTTAAAGATGCATCGTTACATACTGCTTTTATTTGATACTTGGTGTTATCTGCAATGGATAATAATAATCAAGATCAAATTTTGTGGTTCTTGAAATCATATATAGAAATATATTTGGGTTATGGATATGGAATATCTTTTAATAAAACTGTAGAGTTTTCATGTTTACTAATCAGTTGCAAAATTGATAGTCTCCAGAAATTTCCACTGTACCCTGAGAAATACACCCGACTTTTCAAGCAAAGACTTCAAATTATTGAAATTGTCCCACATTTATTAGGCTAATGGCGAATCGTCAATTTGAACGATAAATAGCTCTGTAGGACTGCCACTTTTTATCAATGTGGCCATTTCCGTTTTGGAATTATGGAAGTGCACAATTTCTAAATTCCAATTTAGATTTAGCAGAAATGTGTCGCACATAAAACTAGGCTAGATCATGTATTGTTATTGATTGTCATTTTGACTTTTCTGTAATGAAGCTAGATGCCATATTAAAAAGACCGTTTCAGTTTTAAAGACGGTCTAATCAGATACTTGAAAGTAACAGATTCCAGACGTTGGGACCAGCAGTCACGTGAGACATATTTGCGCCCACTAATTATCTGAATGTGTAACACTTGTGCATCCGATTGAAGAACACTTGGCATTAAAGAAACCCTAAATTTAGAGCTTGGTGTCAATTGACAGTACAGGAGTATACCATAAGTACAAGTTGAATCTTGATGAAAGACATTTTATATTCTGGGGTAAAATGAACGATTTTCAATTACAAATCAGTGCAACAAAGTCGACCCAATCTCGTTTGGATTTCTACGGGTCCTCCGGTTTTCCCCCACTACTAAAGACCCCTACGCGCAACCAAGTGTTAGTCCCGAAATGACCTTGTTTGGGTAGAATGGACGTTACCCCCTCTCTGGCTGCCCCTCTCTCTCCCCCTCCCTTTCTCTCTCCCCCCTCTCTCTCTCTCTCTCCAACTTGCTTTATGATTTATTTGACTATTAACACGATACTCATTACTACCAGCATTATCTTACCTTTAAGTTGATTATCATTAATACGAAGTGTTTGTTTTATTTCACCAGAATCTGTGTCGATAGTTATTGCCTTCGATGGCGCCAGATTGTCGACTGCTGCTATTGAGTATGAAATGGTGGACGTCTCGCATGATTTATCAACGTGGTTAAAAGCTCGAATGTGGGTTAAAGTGCTTCCTGCCATGGAATTGCCATTTATCAACACTCTATAAGATTTCTTTGGAAAATACAGACTGCAACTTCCTGAAATGACGGAAGAAAAAAAATAACATTTTATCACATATGACCCATTATAGCTAACATTGAAATCATCTCATCAATAATTCTAAGACAAACCTTCCTGGTTATTTATGGACCAAAAACACAAGGTATATTAACAGAAACAAAGATGCTTAAGATTGTTTTAAGTAACGAAACAGTCTTCCCTTCACAAAAAATATAGATGCAGAATGTTACTGATCTATAATACTGAAACACTTGATATTACTTCTCAGTAAACTGTTTCTGTTGTGCATTTGTATACTTAAACAGGGGGCCACGGTGGTTAAGCGGGTAAGACGCTGGCTCGCTAGCCTGGATGTCGGGTGTTCGACTAGATGCCCGTCGTCATTAACCCAGGAGGGGTGGGGGGAAAGACACTGGCTCGGTAGCCTGGAGGTCAAGTGTTCATCCAGATTTTCCGACCCTTCCACAAAGTAACTTTTGCTTCTGAAACCCAAATCAAATTATCGCCTAAATTAAACACGAAACAGTATATGTCTATTTCTCGCCAATTTAGGAAGTTTACATATCCGATCATTTCTATTCTATGAATACTAGATAACATATCCACGCGGAATATACAATAAACCAAAAAGGCACGACAGCAATCGCTAAACCTCAGCCTTTTTATGGCGCCCATCATAATAAGCAAGAGCTATATTTGCCTATTGGGCTTGTGTGGGGGGAGGCTGTCTTTGAGCCTGAAGTTTTATCTAAATTATTAATTAGACATCAATTTATTTATCGACTCTCCTTGTCATTGTTAGAGTGTGATATTTGCGACCCAACGCTTATATGGAGAAACGTGATTATGTTTTTTTCTCGTTCTCACTTTAGTAATGATGATCGAAGGTAGGCCTAAAATTCAAAAGCTAAAATCTCGGAGAAAATCAATTTGACTGAAACTTTCAGCAAATTCCGTTTATGCTATTTGGTTTTTAACTATGATAGTGAGAACTTTCAGCTCTTTATCTAACCTTCCATAAAGCCCCTTTAATTGACGTATTCTAATAATCAATTATGGTAACCACATGCTTCATATTGTGAGTATTGCTTACTTTTGTAATCAATTACGTCTTCATTTTTTTCAAGATTTTTTTAAAAATTCTATTGGTGTGTGTGGGGTGGGGGGTGTTCTTTAATTATATTTATTTTGTTAAAATTTTATTTTACTCCCATGCCAGTATTTTCTTTTTTTTGTGGCTCTGTTTGAAATCACCCGTCATGCAACTAAAACTGGTGTCAAAGTTAAATAAAATTGTATTTTGTCACGCGAAGTAGATAATTCACATCACCGCGAAATATTTATAATCCTTCGTAAAGCCAGTACAAAGGGGTTTAGTGGAATATATTGAGAATTATAATACTGTTATTTCATAAAGCAACATTCGTCTCAACATCTAATTATTAATAAAATGCTCTGTTTTTTATCCACCCGTATTAACAAATACAAGTGTACTTTGAACCAGGAACAGAGCATGACATCATCTTAGCCAATCCGATATAAAAAATAGTAAGTGCCCAATTGTTCAAAGATCGCCAAAAATTCATCGAAAAACTTCCGTCGACCAAAAATACATGCGGTTTGAAGAAAAATTAGACCTAAATGCATTAGCCCACCCCTCGTTATGGAGGACATACACTCAGCTTACTTTTAGCCTCGTTTTGATTATAAAGATGTAAATAAATTTGTAAACTATTTCCTTCTTCATTGCGTTTCTGAAAGAATGAATTGTCGCCAACGCCAACCCTTACCCGTTCCACAGCCATTTTAAATTTACCCTTCTGAAATTTTTCATTTAGATAAGAGTTTCTCGTTGACAAGAGCTCAACGTTTGCTGAAATTAGTATCTTGTGGGGTGCTAAAAAGAGTGTGGTGAAAGTTTATGGATAAATTGGACTGAGCCCTGAAAAATGTATGTCATGACACGTTCAAAACCTACTACATTCAACAAACTAACCACTGTAAATATCAGTAACAAACGATCCATATGGGGCCAACAACTCAGATTAAAGCAAATTCATCTGTGAAAATATCAGATTTGACCCAATAGTGCCCAATACAAAAACACAAAAAGTAAAACATTATTGAAGACGCCTTTCCATTAACCATTGCCAAATACTTCTCGATAGATTTCAATAGTGGTGACCGATTTAATAATTAGAAACAAACATTCCAGTGATAGGATTACATTCTTCAAAGAAAAGGCAGCTTTCAAAATTGTTATGAATGAGACAATATTTTATTTTATATTAAGGGCATATTTGCACTCGATTTATGGAAAAGCTAAGCTCCTTTGGGTATTTTTTTTTACGGTATTAACAAAAAAGAAGCTTTCAACAGAAACGTGATCCCCCTTTTAATAACCTGTGTGAAAGCCGAAAGTTTTTATTTTATGAAGCAATAGTGAAATGATTGAGAATCATGGACTCTTCCATAAAAGACATCGGTCCAACGACGAAATTAAAAATAACATATTTATTAAAGGGACAATAACATTCTTGCTGGCTTGGTAACTCCAGAAAATAAATAATACCCTTATTCTAAGTACTAGATGTTTAAATGTCCTACCTGTTGTGTAAATCATCCATTACAACATATTTTATTTGTCCAGAGGGTTCGAAAATATTTTAAAATCCAAGTCACATTTGAAAAGGTTTACGTTAGACTTTTCAAATCAATTGGTTGAATTTTTCCAATTTTTTAAATTAGGTGTGTTAAGATGAAATTTATATCATCATTTAATTGGAATATTCTAAAATAATACGATTTGTTGACCAGAATGAAGATTGGGACATATTTTTCAGTTACAACAAGAGTGTTATTGGGGCTTTAAAATATTTCGGGAATAGGGTGCATTTATCGGTGAGATAAAACAAAGAAGCTATATGCAGACGACCATACCACGCGTCAAATTTCTGTTTCTAGAAAGTCAATTTCAATGTCCGCTACGTAACGAAGAAGACACGACTGTTTAGTCATTGGCCAAATTTTAGAATTGTAAATTCAATGTATATGTATAACAACTTCATAGAAGCTAGTATTAACAAGAAACTGAAGACAATGGGACAACTGTGCAGTCTGTTCACAAAACTTGATTAAAGACAAAAAGATAATTTTAGAAACCGTAGAATGTTTTGGGCCTTTATATTCAACAGGCCCCCCAAAATTCTGTAGAATACTATGTAATTTCATTTTATACCCACCTCTCCCTCTACAACCCTCTAGAATGTTCCATAGAATGCTGCTATAGAAAACTACACTGGTATACTTCGACTGACAGTCGATCAATGCCATCGTTAAACAGATAACGGAGCCCAACACCTTCGTTACCCAACACCTTCGTTAAATATAACGGCAGGTTATGGTTAACGGAGCTTCCACCAACAGACCTTTTCTCCGTTAAAGATAACGAGCTGTTAACAACCAGCTTTGAACAACCAGCCCCAGATCAATAAACTGTGTATCAACCACCCCAAGGAGTACACCAGAAGAATATGGCAAAGTCGAAACATGTGCTTTTATTTTTATTTGGTCCCCGTTCAAACAGATTTGGTCCCCGTTCAAACATGTTTGGTTTTGCACATTATGTTTGGATACAGATTCTGAAAAATAACAGGACCAGTTTGATTAAAATATACATCTTTATTTCTTTTCTTTCACTTGCGATGGTCTATAAAAACAAAACGATATTGGATGTGTTTTAATAAGATTGTAACAGCCCATTAGTTAGTTCCATTGGTTTCCTGACCTTACGGGTCAGCTTTTCGTATTCTATTAATCAAAATACTGAATCAATATAGTTTCAATATGGTTTCACCATAAGCTTTTGTCTCTGTTGAAAAAAGCCGGATTTATTAGTGTTCAGGGACAGTATTATTACAACATGCTTTCCTGGTACATATGTTTTACAACACGATGTCTGAATTAATAACATTAAGATTTAAAGAACTTGTGTTATAAATTACTGCATGTAAAATATTATGCCTTGCCCACATATGTTCAACTACGGCTTTGGGCAATCATTGATGTTAAAAATTCCTTATCCAAGATATAAGATTTGAGTATTATAATAATGTAATTCTTGTACATGCTACTGGCAGTAGAAGATTACTTTGTTGATATGGCAGTTTGTTAAATTAATGTAAAGGGCAACGCGATTATGTACGTATAATCGAAGTCTCCCAATACTATATATTTAAAGCTATAAATACACAAGTCGGGACAGAGGAATGTAGTTCTCAACAGAGCACTTAACCGCAACCTCACAGCATTCGTCCACCTTCCCAATCGACACATTTTCATTCTTTAATAAAATCGTATTACAGTGGGAGAACTGAGGTTTAACGCCCATTCGACACAAACTAGGTCATTTCGGGAGTAATGTGGTTCAATTTTATTTCAATAATTCGCTTGCGTGTAATGGGAGGAAACATGAGAAACCCTTCGAGGTTGGACAGGCGATCCTACTCCTTGCCACGCACAGGCGTCGTTCGTGGGGGAATTAACCAGGCGCGGATCCAGAGGGGGGGTTTGGGGGGTCCAACCCCCCCCCCCCCCCCTGCTCAGCTACATAAAAAAAATATAATGCCTTGCATCAATGAAATTACATCACAAAGTGATCCTACATCAGTATAAAAATGATTTCTCTGTTTAAAAACTCAATTTGTATGTATGCGTATGTAATTTAGAGACGATGATGGCAGATTTCCGTAACAGAAACCTGGCAAACCCCCTCCTGCAAAAATTCCTGGATCCGCCCCTGTTAACGGCCACTTCCTAAACGTAGATATCGTAGAGAAATGTTCCTTATAAACCTGTCAGAAGAGTCAGTCCATAGAGAAATAAGTACAAGATAAGATAGGAATGGGGATTGGGGTGTGCCTTCGGGGCTACAGTCTCTAATGGGACCTTTCGTGACGACTCTAACACCAATCTACCGTGTGCCTCTGACAACAATATACCTTTAGTTCGTGCGTTCATTCGTGTCGTGTAACGTCCGAGGGTGGTATCGCAGACAAAGTATTTTTCTGTCAATGAATACTCTTTTTATTTACATAAGACAAGGGTCACTTTTTTATAATTTACATCGCAAAATGCAGCCCTGTATAACAATACATACATTCGGATTGGTCAATAAGTTCATGTTAACAGACAAACAAACAGGTTGTGATTCATACACGGTACGTTCCTTATTTGAAATCGAACGTGGTTTAACGTCCGACAAATCGGGCAAACGGAGATGGGTAAACGTAATGTGAATCGAATTTCACCTTTTTACGTACGGTACCCGTTACCTCGTGTTTTTGTTCTACCCGAATGTCTATGCGTTTATTTCACTGACAAGGAAAACCCCAGTCTGGAAATTCCGAGAAACTTTGTTTGCCCAAACTTGGGTGGAGTCAATCAGTAATGATTGACGGCTCTTGACACAAAATAATGGTTCAATTTCTAATGAACCAGACAAATTAACACTCCGAGGGTTTTGTATTATTTAGAAGAATTAAGTTATCTGACACCAGTGTTCTTCCTGACCATATAAACTGAGTACAAGTACAAATAAATCAGAAGAAAATGTGAAATAAATTGAAACTGGATGAGTTTAATGTTCATTCTGGTGATGGGGTGAATAATTATCACCATATTCCTTTATCAGTTACCGTTAATTAATTTCCGATTAGTGTCCATCTAGAACAAAAAATCAATTTGCCGTGACATGATAAGCTAACAATCGGACCGAACATATATAAATTAGTAAACCAACTTTTTATAACTGACGTATCCCCGTACTTTTTTAAAACTTCAATTCATGATTATGAAGACAAGATACGGCTGACGTGAAGGAAAAAAACTACCTCCGCCCCAACCGAGGTATTTATGTTTCAGGACTTACGTATCCTTAAACCTTAAATGAAATGAAATGTAACCAACGTGCATTATCCAATTAATTCAAATCAAAGACAATCAACGCAATTTAGACCATTGTCCAACCCATAAATAGGTCCACCACGCACACTGGAGGTTTATGAATAACCAAACCCAAAACATACGCAACTTAACATAAGATACACATATTCCCGAAAGTGGGCGTTTATGTTCATATGATGGTATCTCCTTCCGGGCAGTAATAATAATGGAACGGGTAGTTTGGAACAATGAACTGTAACACAAGCCTCACGGGATGATAGGGTAGACAACACAATTCAAATTAATGTGACCACCACAATCGAAATCGATTATCGGTCCATTGTTTCCTAGTAACATTAGAAAATGAAGAAATAAATTAAATAGCATATATTTATATAGCATCGCTGTAAGGTATGGAACTTAATAATAAGTCTGTCTGAAGTGTCATTTAATCCTAGGTTCCCACTGTCTCGCGCTACGATTGAAATCGTGGTTTTAATCGGGGTGTAATCGTGGTGATCCTAACACTGTACAGGTCTTGTCATATCTTACGGTCAGTCGTAGCAATCGTGTTCATCGTAGAATAGACTGGACGGTTCAGAAATTTTGTATGACCAACATACATTCATTGGTCGTAACAAAGCGCTACAGATCGTAACTAATCGTGCTTCCAAATCGTGTTGATCGGGTTCAGACAAGACAATCACCACGCAAGTTATACCCCCATCAGACCGGGGTTGCGCCCTTACTGCGCTTCCACTGCGACAAAAAATATGATCTCAGAGCGGGTCAAGATCGCCTTAAGCGTGGTAAAAGTGTGGTGGAAACGTTAGATATCGTGCTGTGGTCTCCATGGTCGCCAATGATCGCCGAACCACGACTTTTGTTTAGAACTTGCTCATACGATCTGAAAAGCTGCGAGAATGTGATGGGGTCGCAAAGGTCCTTACTGCACTGCTACGGCGACAAAAAATGGTTTCAGAGCGTGCCAAGATCATCATAAGCGTGGTGTAAACGCGAGATATCGGGCTGTGGTCTCAATGATCTCCGGGCCACGGCGTTTTCTTTGAGTATTTTCAAAGCAAACGCCAAGGCTCTGCCACTGACCTGGAAAGCTAAGAGAACGTGGTAACGTCTCTACGAACGTATTACACGCGCAGTACACACGTGGCAAAGACGCTGCGAAAATTGTAACATTTGAATCGGTGCCTTCATGGCGTCTTCACCACAACCCTCACGTGTAGGCCGTGACCCCACCAAGCGTTCTGAGTCCTTATGGCGTTGTCATGACGATGTTACGATGATCCCACCACTGTTGCGCGATTGCATCACGACTTTAATGGGGCTGGCTACTTCTAAGTATATGGCGATGTTATGAGGTTCCTACTACGTGTATGGAGTTCTTAATACGGCCATGGCGCGGTTACCAAGCTTGCATTACTCGCCTATGGCGACCATGCTTTTCGTGCCCATCAGTGTCCACATTGACACAAACTGGCACGACGAGTTCACGCATAGTTTGCGCATTGTTTACGCACTTCCCCATCAGTGTCCACATTGACACGAACTGGCACGACGAGTTCACGCATAGTTTGCGCATTGTTTACGCACTTCCCGCATTGGCTGACACTTGCACGATTCCGTGGCACGCATTGGCACGACTCGAGTCGGCACGACAGCGTACGATTTGCGCAAACTCGTCGTGCCAATGCGGGAAGTGCGTAAACAATGCGCAAACTATGCGTGAACTCGTCGTGACAGTTCGTGGCAATGTGGACACTGATGGGCACGATAAAATCGTGGTCAAAAGTTGTGCAAGTGTCAGCCTGGCTTTAGAATGATCAACCATCGCGTTCGTTACGTATCGCACGACAATATGGGAACCTAGCTTAACAACCTTATACATATAAGTGTATTGAAAGGTATACAGCCTCTTACAGCAGATCTCAAACAGTATGATATTTCCTGTTTACGACACTCAGTTATCTAAGCTAATCGTGATATATATTCCAGTTACTTGGAGCATGCAGTATCGTAGTCGATCGCATACACATAGAGCCACACACGCTGCGATTATAGCAACGCTGTCTGCGATAGCCCATAGCTCCCCAACCATGAGATATACGAATCAATCAACCCTTGTGGTCTGATCAATCGCGCGAGTCAACATTCCATTTATGTTGACGGTAAACGTGATGATGTTTTGATGGATAGGTGGCGACATAGACCAGGCAACACAGCTTGCGCTTTTAAAATGTGACGCCTAGCTAGAGGGGTAAATGCTTCAAAAGATTATCGTTTCCTATATATCCTGCTTTGATTATTCTCAATTTAGATGCCGTAGAAAAATTAATAAACCCCATTTATAACCAAGTTGTAAGTTTATATGCATACATTGTATTTTTATATTGATCAGGGACAGATTGGGCCATCGAGTGATTGGGTCATCGCCCGAAGGACCGGTCGGACAAAAAATGAAAAAAAATTTTTTTGTCCAATTCTAAAAAAACGTTTTTTGCTGAACATTATAATTGGGACTGGGGGGTTATTGGACCGGTCATGGATCAATGGTGATCATGTTGTATGCGGTCGGTAGCTTCACTGGAGTCTGGAATGGGCTGGTATAATAGACTTTCTGGGCCGGGTGTGCTGGGTGTGGTGATTCCGAATTCCGTCCGAAAATTTCACCGGATTCACCCGACACTGTCGCCTACAAATTTACTAATAATTACTAAGTCGCATACACCCTGTTTGTGAGAATACGCCGATGGTTCGTAACTCAAAAACGGCCTCAGCAATTTGATGATAATTTCGCCGGTTGATGGTTGCAAATTACTTGCAGGTCGAGGTTTTGGTTTAAATTGATCGATTTATGAGATATATTATTTGACAGAGATTATAATCCGATATGCAACCAAATATTTGGGGTTCATTTTTCAAAATTTGGGTTCCCGGCCCAAATCCGCCCCTGATGGTCGTGTTTAATTGTTGCACATTAGTTAAATTTAAACTTTCTGAACACGTTAAGCTCGGTGAAGTGCATTGCGACATCGGTCTCATCACATTCTATCATAGTAGTAAGTGCAGGGTAATCGTAGAGCGAAGAGGGGGGGCATTGCGGTGAGCGAGAGACAGACAGACATGGAGAAGAGATCATTTTGGAGAGAGACTATGTCATTCGGGATAATTATATTTTAAAACAAAGATATTTCAATAATTCGCTTGCGCATGTTGGTCTTTAGCAGTGGGGTGGGATGGGGGCAGGTAAAACCGCAAGTCGTCGCTAATCACGTCCAACTGTAAGATCGAAACCATCACAGGGGTAAATTATGTAGACCAGTATGGGTTACTTCATTGTTGCTTAACAACATCTATCCACCAGCATGTCAAATTTATGGTCATAAATATATAAGTTTTATATTTCATAATCTATAAACTTTTTTTTTGTCGTGGTTAGAAAAGATAAAGGAAGATGGAATATAATAATAAAGAAGGAAAGTAGATTTCTACATGTCATTTGTCTAATTTGATTCTACTTAACTATCTCTGTAAATTAATCACACTTTTGATCATCAAATATGCTCAACAGTCGTACATGAGATGAATTGTGTATCATGTTTTCATTTCTGGGAAGATCATACCGAATAGGATGTACTATATTTAGTCTTCTAACTACATGTTTAAAACCGCGTTTAAGTGATAAAGGGGTGGTATTAATAAAAGACCATTGTACAACTGCCTTCAATTGTTCATTATTAAGAGACAAAGAGACATTTTGCCGATTGGTTGGTTGTCGATGTCAAACCGGAGCTGTATTTTGTTTTCAAGGACTTCCACTCCATAGCTATCTTTTAAGATTTCGCTATATCATAATGATATATCGTAATACATGTACAATAATCTGCCCCGCAACAAAGTCAAACGTTTCTGAATCCAGATACAAATTAATAAAACCAAATTCCTCCTCAGTCATGACATTATTGCAAATGACAAATGAGGTTGGAACTAAATCGATGTATCAGTGATTATAACGTCTGCAGGAAATTCCAGCGCGCCGATTTCAACATCAAACATGGTGTAAAATATTATATTTAAGCATGGTCTGATTATGTTCCCTATAGGACTGAAAAATGAAATGAAATGGTGTGAACATCCCACTGTAATGCTCCGACTGTGTATATGGGATTTTGGGTTTCGGTCCCGTGCTCCCCTCTCCAGACAACGCCGTAAATCGAGTTCAGCTAGCCAACGCCTTACTCACTGAGCTACTGCGGCTCCCCTATAGGCCTAGAGCACTGGGTTTTGATATTTTAGACCAAATAAACCACACAGAAATTAGTTGTTCGAGACCAATTCTCTAATTTCTCCGAACCAGTTATCTTGCGCAATGACACTTTAAATAAAAGAAGCAGATGTTTGATAGATGACCCTGGAAAACTACATGTCGAATCCCTGTCTCCTTGACATCAATAATAATTACTATTGTATTGAAGTGGTCTAATGTTATACGGCTATACAGTTCCGTCTAAATAGCCCACTAATATTGCGTGAGTGGATACAAGGCTGTCCTTGTTCGTTTTCTATTATAAATATAGGACGTATGAATGGCTTCTATCGAAACCATATTAATCATATTGTTCGGTTCATGGTATTTATGTCACAGCAATTAAATATCTGTCCAAGCCGAAAGAAAATTTGTAAAGGATGTCCTCAATTAAGCCAGTCGGCTATTGTTTAGAATAAATGTCAAAAAATAATCTTGCATAAAAAAAAAATTTAATCCGTGTGATTTTTATAGGCATTTAACTGCGTTAAGGATTACACAGATTATTTCTGACCTGTCTAACATCTTCAGAGCCATGTTTATTGAGAGTTTGAGGGTAACGGTGAATATTCGTCAAATCGATCACTTTAAGTTAATGTGAACTGTATTAAGATCTCCAAATTTGTTTACAATCCTCTCAGTCAATGTTTATACTTTAAGATGTTTAATTGCATGGACCAATTGCTGTTCACATACATTTCACGATTAGTTAATTGGTTAAACTAGAGAGTACTTCTTTAAATGGCATTAAGTTATTGAACAGTAACACACTAACACTACTTAAAGAATAACAATTACTGGTTTATTAACGTGCAACGTTTCGACGATGATACTCACGTCTAATGTTTAGTGTGAATCTGGAGATTATGTTAGGCTAACAACTTGTAATAACCCCTTTAGGTGGAACCCTAACACAATAAATAATATACGGAATAACATGTACATAAACCATATATCGTTTTTAAGCATAATGTACATGTAATAACATACTATAAACCCATTGTAATCCATTAACAGCTAACGTCTGCGGATACATTATTTAAGTTCAATAACATCATTTTGTTAGAAACTAATCCCAAACCTGCAAATGTCAACATTATATTGCAACACAAATCCTTGGATATGAAAGTCCAAAATAAAATACATTAATCACAAAACTATTTTTCATTGTCAGTGCCGTCTGTAAACAAAAATCATTCTTGTCTCAATCTGATGATAGCTACAGATAAAAAGATGAAAGCTATTAGTCCGGGAGCTAGATGGGTTTTCTTCAACGTGGAAAGTTTGGGATTCTAGTGGTGATGGTTGGGAAAGGGTACCCTAGAAACCTAATTCTTAGGTTACTGTTCTGCCCCTAACCTGGGCGAATGAAGACGGGCATACGCCATGCAGTGTGCGACGAGGGAAATTTTGCGCAGGGCAGCGGCTCTACGGCCTACTCTTATATCGAATTCCAACTGCCAAAGTCTGATTTATAGTCGCACAGGCGTGATCTGTCTTCGCTGGATGATTTGTTCTGTAAATTGTGAAATCTTTAGCAACATTCGAAGATAATCCACATATTACAATAGCATTTTTCGTTGCTTTTTTTCGCTTCGGAAAATTTTATATATCAATTTTAATACGTGTTATTATCTTATCTCTGATCTTTGTTATTTGCGGAATGCTGCGATAATGATATAAATTGATTAATATAAGGAATGTAATTATTAATAAGAATATCATCAATGGACATCACACAATTTCATCACGCCCTTCCATAGAGCACAAAACACAGACCGGAAACAGAACTTCCTATAAGCAAGATGGTGTCATGTTATCACAAATTGAAACGCGTCACGGAAATTAAAGAATTTTTGTCATTACGTGGCTGCGCTTCGTATATATGTAGCGGTCAGCTAGAGGTATGGGGCCCCAAGAAAATCCCAAAAGAAATTTAAGTTCTCTTTTCTATCCATCCAAACATACCAATAACAAGTACCTAAGCCAAAAAAAAGCAAACCAAACACTAAAAATCTTCGACACTTTGTCTTTGAAGAGTTTTTAAACATACTATAGTAGACGGGTCCGCGTTCAGTGTACCTTCAATAAACTTGACTGTTCTACGGTTGATATGCTATATCGCCGTTCAAGAAAACCACTTGGTCTGACTACATGCATGCCATTAAACTAATGACAAATATGAATTTGGCCCCAGATGCATAATAACGCATTATACACCCCCTAATGCGTGACACAAAGATAAGCGCTGCAAATGAGTACCGTTTCCGGATTTGAGCATTTATCGCACATAACAACAGACAGATGTGTTGTGTCTGTTCATAAGGCCGGTAGCAGTTTGACAGAATGCCTCCTACACACCACCATGTTATATTGTATAAAGTAATTGATTATATTGTTATGTTTTTATAACGTAATTGATTAAAGCACACGCAATGTTCCGGTATAGGCGGGGTAAGATAACTCGCACAACACTTCTCTCTATTTTCTAAGTTATATTGAATCTATAACAGACGGTGCAGAAAAATTGCAACAACAAAATCCACACCGAGCATAAAATACGGTAATACAGCACTGCCCATCTACATGGTGCCAAACACACGAATTTCACGATGACATCGCTCTCACATATGGAATAAGGATCTACTATCTGACTAGGCTGGGTGGGGGGGTGTGTTTCCATAAGAAAAACAATATGTGAACTGGGATTGAAACATTCAATCATAGCCCCGTGACTTATTATCAAATAAATATTTGCTATCTTTGATAATAAAAACAACACGTTTACTATCTAATTAATGTCAAACAGAGATGAAAGGGTTAAGTGAGAGGGACGCAATCACGAGCTTTGCGTCATGGTTTGGTCCATCCGTAAACGCTATTTGCAGATTCCGGAAGTGACGCAACAATGGAAAATCTTTTGCTGTTGTTCTGAAATTCAAATCCAAATCATTGCTTCGGTTAGCTATACGAAGTGACCACCATTTAAGGAGTTAGCATGACTTGCACATTTTTGATTTTCTTGTGTATGTATTCATTTAGAATCGCCGATATTGCTTGGTTAGTAAGGACTACGTTCAACTATTGCTCAATTTATGGTGACCAGAGCTCTATGGTTAAAATCTACGTATATTACACCAGTTGAAGGAGCTAAATGGACACACATGGGTCTCAACGCATATAATAATGTAATATGAATGTATATAAACTGATTTACATTCAGTTGTGTCCGTTTTGACTGTAATTTCAAATCACCAGAAGTCTCAATCGAATGGCAATCTATAGCGTCTGGTTATTCCAGACTACGCAGTATTTATTGTGCATACTCTCTACAAAGAATATGGGTCAACGTTTGACATGACGTGTGGGATATATCTAGCCTCGTTCTACGAGTCACTTGCTAAAAATAGGCCTGGAACGCATTATGGTACATTATCAGAAGCCCAACTTTTCCCGGTAAGATGACAATTTCAATGTTGATTTAAATTGACCAATAATTCGTGTTTCGAATGTCGAAGACTGCGGGTGATATTGAGTTAGAGACTTTGCTACTTTAACTGACAGGGTATGCTGACTCGTTCTACGACACCCGTTATCACCGTAAGTTATTTGAAGGCTAGTAAATGTATTATCTTTATCTGTCTGATATAGACAACAAAGATATGTATAATAGATAAAATTATTGCATTTTCACCATTCATGTTTTGCAAAGTCATCGCATCTATAACAGCAAATAAAGAAAAGTTTCGTCCAGCTAAACAAAACAGCAACAAAAAATGTTCTGCTCCAGACACCAAGTTTATAGGAAAATATAATTCGTGAAAAATATTGATTTAAGTTTCGGGATTTCCAAATGTTTTGTTTGAAAATGATTAAATTATAATAAATTTAAACATCAGGATGTAAACATGGATAGTTTTAATGGGTTAATATCTAGGAATTCGTTTCAATATTCACGCACTTATAAATTCGATTTTAAGTACATGTAGTATGTAATGCCAAATGCTATATTAGTATGCCAATTACAAGTAAGTCGTGATGGGTAAGAGAGAGAAATGCGGTTTAACGTACACTGGACACAAATTAGGTCATTTCGGGAGTAAAACATTGTTCAATTTTATTTCAATAATACACTTGTGCGTAGGAATCTTTTAGTAGTGTGAGGAAACCGGGGGACCCGGAGAAACCCACAAACCTGGACAGGCGACCATACTCCTTGTCACGTTCAACCAGAGAATCGAAACCACACCAGTTGACTCAATGACAGACCTTATGATAGAACACGCACATCCTAACCATTCGGCCATTCAATCCCCCTAAGCCGCACGCGAACGCGACCCCCCTGTTTCGAATCAAATAAACTTTGTAAATCCATTAAAAAGCAGAGAGATTATTTGTTGTGAAAACAGTATTATACGTATTTGTTTTAAACGATAAAATATAAAATCCTCTAATTGCAATCAGAATCAGAAGTTAACGTGCTCTTTCTCAAATGCGAACGTACCACAAAATTTATAACTATGCGACCCTCTATAAAGAACCCGTCAAAAAAAATCCGATCAGAGGGGTTTTTTTTTCACTTTGATTTTAATCAACAAATTTGAGTGTGCGAGTGTGTATCCCTTTTATTTTAAAAGCACTTTTATATAATGTAAAAGAGTCCCTGTACTCTAAACATTTAGTGGCACTGTTGGTAACTAATTGTAACATTATGCGTGGTAGGAACATTTACAGATGACTAGACAGACATAATCAGAGATAAAATGTGTTACCTAAGGACGAAGGATTCTTTACACCTACAGGAAGTCTTGGTATTTAATGTCTAATGGAATCTTAGTAACAAGTAGTGAAATATACATACGTCTATCTTAACAATAGACGAATACACTCTAATGCATTTTACATCTAAAATGCATTTTGGAAGAATCGTTAGGAGGTTTTTTTTAAATGTTGACATCCACAGTTAATAAACAGTAGATATCGATGACAAACATAAATGGGAGGTAATGCCCATAAAAATAATGTATTTTTTTTTATCAAATCGGACGAAAGCCATGCTAATCGATGAAACGATCATCTGACAGGCCCATGGACATACAGTCATAAAGTACATTGTAGATTGGAGGGGTTGATTTCCGATGTTGTTGTTAAGTGTTTAACGTCTACTCCCACCGAGGGTGATTTCGCAGACAAGTTGTCTTATTTTCATTTTAACTATCTGAGCGCACGGTCAGGAATCTTTCGTGTGGGAGGAAACCGGACTAAACGAGATGTAGAAGGCGTCCCTAAATCCAAACCTCGCTTACACCAGTGATCGAAACCACGACCGAAAGCCACAGGTGACCGGTCAAATAAAGCCAGAAACGGTACACTCTAGACTACTAGGCTACCCCAACGTGCCATGTGGATCACGACTCCCGATCATTTCGCTCTATGAGTATAATAACTCTGTGGTTACGAGAATTATAGCTTCGGACCAAGGGCAACAACCGGCTTAGGCTAACCTGACCTTATTTGATACCAAATTTATGACTGTCTCAATCAATAATCTGCAACATATAAACACATCAAGAAGTGACATCGAACGTTATTCGATAGCGATTCCCCTATTGAATAAATTACTTCTTCCGGAAAGCAAATGCGCTGAGCAATACAGTCCCATTACACGTCGTTGAATTACTCTGTACGCAAATTGACAAATTTGCTGAGATTACAGCGTATACAATGCTATCTATAGGGGGTTTCATAATATTTCGTAAACAAATTAAATGTTATCTCTAAAGATTGGAAATAGACTATATGGTACAATCTTTATGTATAAAAAAATAGGTTGCCAGGCAACGAAACATACGCCCACACATCAGCCAAATCGTCCGGGCAGTCAACAAGAGTTGTCGCATATTAAGGAATTATCAGAAAATCATTAGAATTTGTTTGGTTTTTATAATCAAACGGTTTTTTTTTTAAATCAGATAATAATTGTGACCTCCAGAGGTACCACAAGCTAAAAAGGGTGATTTTTCGTACAATCAGGGGACATAATTCAGGAAGTAATGACCCGATGGGCACAAATATCGAAAGGAACCAAGATCTTTGGGTTATAAACATACATGTCAAGTTTCATCAAAATCGGTTCAAAATTGTGACCTCTATAGGGTCCACTACCTTGATATAACATGTTTTCACACTATTCGTGTACAAACGACGGCCATTTTGTCCGTCAATTCTAGTCCGATTTTCACGTAATTCAAACTATCTCTTCATTACCATGTAACGGTGATATAGTCAAACGTTTTTTTAAATCGGATAATAATTTTGACCTCCAGAGGGACCAAAAGCTAACAAAAGCGATTTTTTGGACAATCCGGGGACATAATTCAGGAAGTTATGATCCAATGGGTGCAAATATCGAAAGGAACCAAGATCTTTGGGTTATAAACATACATGTCAAGTTTCATCAAAATCGGTTCAAAATTTTGACCTCTATAAGGTCCACAACCTTTATATAACATATTTTCACACTATTCGCATACAAACGGCGGCCATTTTGTCCGTCAATTTTGGTCCGATTTTCCCAAATTCAAACTCAACCTTCATAACCATGGAATCGTGAAATAATAAAACGGTTTTTTAAATCGGATAACAATTTTGACCTCCAGAGGGACCACAAGCTAAAAAGGGCGATTTTTTGGACAATCAGGGGCCATAATTGAGGAAGTTACAATCCGATGGGCGCAAATATCGAAAGGAACCAAGATCTTTGGGTTATAAACATACATGTCAAGTTTCATCAAAATTGGTTCAAAATTGTGACCTCTATAAGGTCCACAACCTTGATATAACATATTTTCACACTATTCGCGTACAAATGGCGGCCATTTTGTCCGTCAATTTTGGTCCGATTTTCATGAAATTCGAACTCAACCTTCATAACCATGGAACGGTTATATAATCAAACGGTTTTTTAAATCCGATAACAATGTTGACCTCCAGAGGGACCACAAGCTAAAAAGGGCAATTTTTCGGACAATCAGGGGCCATAATTCAGGAAGTTACGATCCGATGGGCGCAAATATCGAAAGGAACCAAGATCTTTCGGTTATAAACATACATGTCAAGTTTCATCAAAATTGGTTCAAAACTGTGACCTCTATAAGGTCCACAACCTTGATATAACATATTTTCACACTATTCGCTTACAAACGGCGGCCATTTTGTCCGTCAATTTTGGTCCGATTTTCACGAAATTCGAACTCAACATTCATAACCATGGAACGGTGATATAATCAAACGGTTTTTTAAATCCGATAACAATTTTGAACTCCAGAGGGACCACAAGCTAAAAAGGGCAATTTTTCAGACAATCAGGGGCCATAATTCAGAAAGTTACGATCCGATGGGCGCAAATATCGAAAGGAACCAGGATCTTTGGGTTATAAACATACATGTCAAGTTTCGTCCAAATCGGTTCAAAATTGTGACCTCTACGTTGTTCACAAGCTAAAAAACATGATTTTTCGTACAATCAGGGGCCATAACCCATGAAGTTACAGTCCGATACATGCCAATATCGAAAGGAACCGAGATCTTATGGTGATAAACCTATATTTTAAGTTTAATTGAAATCGGATAAAAATTGTGACCTGTAGACTGTTCACAAAAAAATGTGGACGGACGGACGGACGGACGGACGGACGGACAGGGGCGACGACAATATACGTCCACATAAAAATGTGGGCGTATAAAAATGGATTGTTTCTTTTAGTATACTATCCATGACCTTCACAGCATGAAGATATGATGGGTGGTAGTAGGTGGTCGCATCAAGGATCAATCGAACGTCTTTCGTTACCATGACGTTAGTCATTCGATTAACCAATCAGCATCGGTGTTTCAAGTGAGTATTCGAAATTATAGCTTTTGCTTTGATTTGTATTCTGTCGATGTGAATGTCTACCAACAAGCAGAGTGCAGGTTATTTAACAACTCTTTCAGATCTCAGTGTAGAGACAAGGACATTTTGAAATATAAGAAAAAACAAAATAAGATATGCGCTTTAATTAATTGATTTGTTAAAGTAATATTGATTCAACGTGCCAAGACATCGTTTTTACAATAAATATTTCTATAATATTAATTAACGTATCCAGGCATAACCAACTGCCGATGCCATCGTTAGCCTGTCATATTTACTGGATTTGAATTGATTTGTGTTGGATGATTTAACGTCAAAATGAATAATCGAGACATTGTTTTTATCGTGCCGACTTTAGTAATGCGTATCGAGGATAGGTCTAATCTCCAATTGCTAATATCTCGATGCGGAGGGGCTCGATTTGACTGAGCAGTACAGCATATCCTCTTACGTCATCTATTTTAAACTATTATAGCAAGAACTGTCAGCTCTTTAGCAAATCTCCCACAATGCCCCTTTAAATGATGCTGCTACAAAGTTTACTGTCGCTGAAGTTAACCGAGTTGACGAGATAACGTTCTAGGATGACCTAAACTGACCTAAAGTCTTTACCAAGAGTTACTTGTTGTTATTACATGATGATTCAAGCCGGCAGTGAAAAGAGAATATATTCAACAACAACTAACATAATTACGACCACACCAGGGCGGTCTATACCGAGAGAATTTAAAAACAAAAATTAGCTGTAATAATGTCTAAGAAGACACAATGTCCCCGTTTAAAATTTTTAGTGGGTCAAGCGATCGTAGTATTTGCTGAGATGGAGTTTTTATTATCATTTCTTCTTGTTTGTTTGATTTTTCCATTTTTTCCAGATGACCTTGTTTCTAAAGTGACAAGATTAGATATAGATAAGATTTTATTTCATCTGTCATTGTTTTGATTACCTAGCTTTGATTATTGTATTGTGTTTTTGATAATATAAACACTTTACTGTATAACATAACACGATATATTGATGTATTACTTTGAGAACCTACATGAAGATATTTTGTCAATCGTTTCATTGTGTAGGCTTTATTTCATATAAATCGATACTAGTCGGAATCATTTAACTGTAAACAATTCATATGAGACGTAGAAATGGTTCCACTACTGATCTCTTCCGTTTTGCTCCAGCCATAGTAGTGGACCGTCCTAAGGCATTCCTTTGGCGTTACTGGCCTATATCTCCCCTAATTTCCAACCACACTGATCCCAAACATGGCTTAACATAAAAAAAACAATTCTCATTGATAAAGGTGAAACCTTACCCTATGCATTATATGATTTGATTAAACCCAACTGCTATGCGAAATTTCTGTTCATGTCACTCGAAAAACAGAAAAATGATTTGTTAAAATAAGATGATTTCAGTCATCCGCTCTTCACTATTTGTAACAGAATTACTTATTTCCGTGCAAACTGTGTTGAAAATTTTGCGATTGAACCTAATTTTACTTGCTGAAAGCCTTGAATGTCGTATCAATTGCAGCCGTAATAATTATCACGGCTATAAATTGCAGCTAGTCATGGCGGTCCATGGAGGTTGTCGTATATTTATAATTTTCAGGGGCGGATCTAGGAATTTTTGAAAAGGGAGAAGGGCTCCGCAAAATGAGGGCACTAACCGCAGAGACGGGGCACGCCGCTGAGAGGGGGGTTGGGGTGGGGGCCCCAAGAAAATTATCCGTTATTTCCTTGCATTTGTAGCCATTCCAAGAGCTATTTGGCTGATATTTTGGTCTAAGTAAACGTTCGGAACGAACATATTTGGGTCTGAGAAAACGCACTTTCAGCAGTAAAAATCAGGAGGGGGCGCGCCCCTTGCGCCCTCTAATTGAATCCCCCAATTTTGAAAAGGGAGAAGGGCTCCGCAAAATGAGGGCACTAACCGCAGAGACGGGGCACGCCGCTGAGAGGGGGGTTGGGGTGGGGGCCCCAAGAAAATTATCCGTTACTTCCTTGCATTTGTAGCCATTCCAAGAGCTATTTGGCTGATATTTTCGTCTAAGTAACGTTCGGAACGAACATATTTGGGTCTGAGAAAACGCACTTTCAGCAGTAAAAATCAGGAGGGGCGCTTGCGCCCCCAATTGAATCCGCCTCTGATTTTATAGTAATGGGAGCATTTATACGACATTAAAAACTGATTAATAGTAACATGCCTTGAAGTAATTATAAGAGAAAGAATCAAAATTTGGTGCTAGTTGTACGTCGTGTTCTACATAACATGTAGCGGTAATCAGATAGGCTTCATCATCACATGAACAGAAATAAAGTGTACAGATTTTAAATCAATTAATTTACTCCCTATAAAGCACAGAACACATTTCGAACAGTGCCATAACTCCGAAATCGTTGACGCTTCTATGTATAGAGTATGTACAAATTTGAAGTCAAAGTCGGGATATTACCGTAGTATTTATAGCGCCCACAACATTTTTCAAATTGACCAAGAACAATAACGCCGACAGTATCATGACCGTAAACATTGTGTACTAAGTCAATTGAGGGATAATTTAGAGCATTCACACGGAAGTATGGACGACGGACGGTAATGAAATTATACGACCTCATTTAAATGATTAGCTGTGACAATTTTCCATTAAATTTCTTTAAAGAGCTTTGTTATATATTTCTTTAAAAAAGCTTTTCCCAGCTTGATGATCTAGATCAACTGTGTCATATTATATATAAAGAAAGATCAGTCATTCTGTGATAAAGTATTTTTGTTTTGTAGGACAAACTTTTGAACGGTATTTCGTTTTTCATATATAATCCTGTATAATAAATACATAAAGAATTTTCCTAACACATCAAACAAATCTTTCTGTTTTTAAAAACATATATAGCCGTTCTATAATTGTGTGGTAAATGGCAGCTGTGGCAAGCACTGCAATTGTGTGTCGGTCTTAACATTAAACCAGATCAAAAATATAGGTCAATTTCGTTAATCTTTTAACAGCAAATTATTGATAACAAATGAATACGATTGCACCTCTCTTCAAGAAGGACACGGGACGAGTGCTATATCGGCCATACTATACCTAAATACGCCACTCGATGGATCAACTGACAGAAGCCACTACACGACCCTTTTCCGAAGTGTGAAAAGGGGGAGAGAGAGAGAGAGAAAAATGGGGTTTAACGTCCACTCAACACAAACTAGGTAATTTCGGGACTAACATATGGTTCAATTTTATTTCAATTATTCGCTTGCGCGTAGGTGTCTTTAGCAGTGGCAGGAAACCGGAGTGCCCGGAGGAAACCCACGAGGTTGAGAAGGCGCCCCTATCTCCATGCCACATACGCTCACACTAGGGATCAAAACCACAGCCGCAAGCCAGAGGTGTCCGGCTATCTAGAGGTCAAAGCGCGGCACTCTAGACCACTAGGCCACCCCAACCCCCGTGTGAAAAAGGTGAAAGGTGATCCAATCGTTTCTTGCTATTATAAGCTGGTACAAAATGATGTGTTTTTTCTTTAAGAGGATTAAATTTACCAATTTATGATAGATTGAAACAGAATCGTAACGATTAGCAGTTTGAACTTTTCCTGCTTTCATACGCCCACATGGCAATGTTAACGTATATTACCGTTGCCCCTGTCCGCCGGTCCGTCCCTCGGTTAACAATTTCTTGTGAGCGCTGTAACCCCCCAAAAAGTTATCATTCGATGGTTTCAAAATTGATACATAAGTGAGATGAAGAATTTTATTTAATTTCAATAATCTCCGTTAATTACTCCTAGAGTTATGCCCCTTGTTTCTTTTTGTTGCACTTTGTCAACGATCTAACGCCACAAGTTATCACCCAATTGTTTAAAAATTGATATATGTTGTTAACATTGGTGGGAGTTGAAGAAGCCTTTTTAATTTCAATAATTCACGTTACTTACATCTAGAGTTATGGCCCTTGGTTCACTTTGTTGAACACGGTGGACGCTCTAACGCCAAAAAGATCATTCGGTCTTTGTGAATTTTATATGCATTATTTAAATTAGTGAAACGAAGACACCCGTAGCTGTAGAATTTCAGCAGTTTCTGTTAATTACTTCTACTTCACGGCGAATCTACTGTTTACCAACTTACTGATCTAACTCACACGTTTTGTCAAGCCATCGATCAAGGCAAATATACGAGAGCAGTGTTCTGCGACATAAGCAAAGCTTTTGACAGAGTCTGGCACGTTGGACTCTGTCATAAGCTTGAGGCGACTGGGGTCAGGGGGAACGTCCTTCACTGGTTCGAAAATTACTTAACTAATCGCTCCCAGAACAGTTCCATCCGGTGTTCCGCAAGGCTCTGTTCTCGGACCCCTTCTATTTCTCATCTACATTAACGATATCATAGAAAATATAAATTCCAACATTCGTTTATTTGCAGACGACACCACACTATACCTAATAATCGATGATCCAGCTGCAAACGCCGATACAATCAATATTGACCTAGAAAAACTAAACAGGTGGGCTAAAACATGGCTGGTATCCTTCACCCCCCTCAAAACCGAAACACTGGCACTAACTAACAAGAAAAATCCCCCACTTCCAGCCTTTAGATTGAATCAAATTCCCATAAAAGAAGTCAACGAACACAAACACCTGGTTTAATCTTTCAGTCAAACTGCAAATGGCACGCACACGCACGTAGATTCAATTATCAATAAAACAAGCAAACTAATTAACTCTTTAAGGTCACTTAAATATAGGCTTACTAGAAAATCCCTGCACACTCTGTACTCTTCCTTTATTTTACCCCATTTCGATTACTGTGATGTTATCTGGGATGGGTGCACAAATGACCATACTAATAAACTAGAAAACCTACAACTAGATGCACTACGAACAATATGTGGGGCTGTAAGGGGTACCAGTCATAAACTCTTATATAACGAAACATGGCTGGTATCCTTCACCCCCCTCAAAACCGAAACACTGGCACTAACTAACAAGAAAAATCCCCCACTTCCAGCCTTTAGATTGAATCAAATTCCCATAAAAGAAGTCAACGAACACAAACACCTGGTTTAATCTTTCAGTCAAACTGCAAATGGCACGCACACGCACGTAGATTCAATTATCAATAAAACAAGCAAACTAATTAACTCTTTAAGGTCACTTAAATATAGGCTTACTAGAAAATCCCTGCACACTCTGTACTCTTCCTTTATTTTACCCCATTTCGATTACTGTGATGTTATCTGGGATGGGTGCACAAATGACCATACTAATAAACTAGAAAACCTACAACTAGATGCACTACGAACAATATGTGGGGCTGTAAGGGGTACCAGTCATAAACTCTTATATAACGAAACCGGGTTTATTACGCCACAATATAGACGCAAACGACATAAACTGACACTTATTAAAATCACTAATGACCTGGCACTTGCTTACCTCAAAAACTTAATATTATACCGACCAAATAATTATAATCTTCGTAACAATGACAACCTTTCAGAATACCAATGTAAAACAAAATTTTTTTCGAACTCTTTCGGACCCTCATCAACAAAAGAATGGAATAAACTTCATATCAGTACAAGAATTTCTCCATCTCTCTCAACTTTTAAACTAAATCTAAAATTAAATGATCCAATAATTCCAAATTCATTTCTACAGGGCAAAAGAAAGAACCAGATAATACACAGCAGACTGCGTCTGTCTTGCTGTCTTGTAGCGACCTAAACGGGCATAAATTTTCACGACATATCTCCAAGGATCCATCCTGCAGCTGTGGTCATCGCTTTGAAGATTCTGAACATTTTCTCCGCTGGTGCCCACTTACCATCACACCAGCAATCAATTAAACCACTTCTTTTTGGCACAGAAAATCAGGATACACCGAAAAACATATTTAAAATAGTACATGAATACTTCGATGTTACCACACGCTTCAATATCTGACTCAATCTATAGAAACCTTCTATCATGTTATAAAACAGTACTTTCCCCTTTTTATTTTTATTTGTTGTAAATAGCACTTATATTATTAATTAACTGCATATGATATATTGTATAATATGTACATAGTGGATCTGTATATATTTATTATATGTTTTATAATCCTTGTATGAGGAGAGGGGTGATATTAGGCTTTGCCGTTCCCTGATCCTTTTTCATGAATTTCTGAAATAAAATATTGTTTACAAAAAAAAAAAAAAAAAATTACTTCTAAAGTTACGACCCTTGTTTCACTTTGTTGCACCTTATCTACGCTCTAATATCAAAGGTATCTGCCGATCCGTATGAAATTTATATGCGTCATTTAAATTAGTAAAAAGAAGAATCCTATTCATCAATTTCCGTCAATTTCGTCTAGAGTTATGACCCTTGTTTCACTTTGTTGATCCTTGCCAATGCTCGACCGACAAATGTTGTCATTCGATCTGTATATGAAACGTATATCCATTATTTAGATAAGTGAAACGAAGAAGTCTTTTTTATTTCAGCAAGTTCCGCCAATTACTTCTAGATTTATGGCTCTTGTTTTACTATGTAAGCCTTGTGAACGTTCGAATGACAGAAGTTATGAAAAAAAACGTCAAACTGAAAAAAAAAAAACGTCAAATTTCGACATTTTATTACTTCCGAGTTTAAGGCCCTTGCTTTATTTTGTAGAACCTTGTGAACTCTCAAATGATGAAAATTATAATCTATTATGTTTAAAATTACATTGTAAATACCCCCCAATTACATACAAAAGAATAGATATGCGATAACCCTTGTCGACCGCTCGAACAATCACATTGATATGTGCGTATGTTTCGTTGTCTGGCAACCTTATTTTGTTATTTACCAAGTGATTTTTTTTTTGATTTTTTTGTATTAATGACATATTTTTTGTTAAAAAAAAATAAAATTTATATCATTATATTTAGAAATATGCAAGATACTATCGATAATCATGTCGACAATCGGATAATCATTGTCTGGAACTGACATTACACTAAACTATCAGATTAGAAAATCTAAATCAATGTGGTATTATGCGTTATATTAAGAGATAACTGATATGGTATAATACAAACTTTTGTATTGCAACAATGTGATGAGATAATATTAATGAATAATAATGTAAGTTTTTTGTTCATTTCTTGCCTTTGTATAGTCACACGGGATTCGTCAAGTCGCCAATCAACTGAAATTTAAAACCTTTAGAAAATGAAAAGAAAGGTAGTCATATCTTGCTAATCCTTTAGTCAGAGACGGAGGTGGATTTTCACATACAGGTCATTTGGGGACTAACATATGTAGGCCTATATGTGTACTTTTATAATTTGCATGCTCTGAAAGATTGCACGACTTGTGATCATCACTTAATATAAATGGTCTGGGATAAATGAATTATACGGGATTAACGTCATACTGTTCTTCTCCAACTGGGCTAATGAAGACGGACATATGCCATGCAGTGTGCAATGGGGGAAATTTTGCCTTGATAGCGACGCTATGAATAACTCTTACATCGAATTCCAACTGCCAAGGGATCTTGTACCTGCAAGCCAATGTGTACATGGGACCCCGGCTTTTATTTTATTCGAATGATTAGACAACTATTCCGAGTTTAATCCCTGTGTCTGCCGAGAAAGTACATTATGGATTATTTATCTTGGTTTCTCCCTTTTTAGTGGGCGTCTCTTCAATAACCCAATTGGGGCAGAGTATCATGACGTAAAACCCCAATTTATTTCATTTCCTTGTTAGCAGTGCAGGAATTGTGCCTAGTGGTTCGGATCGGAAGAAAACCCACTTATCGTGTTCACGTATAAGAGTCGATGGAAACGCGTCGGTCTTGGAAACTTTTCTCTCTTAGCACATTGCGTGACAAATGTTTGTCTTCGTTTTCTGGTGCAGAAATGTAGGATGTTTTTTCAACCCTATTTCATTTCAGTTCCATTCGACTTGCCATTTCATTTAAATTTTTGCTGTATCTAGACGTGTAAATTTCAAATCCTGCTATTTGAGATATATTTGGGAGGGCGTTGCATGCGACAAAAATTTTAGAATAATATGATCAATTTAGTTCGCTTTTGAAAGTAATATATTATTTGTATCATGATTATCTGATCTGGGTGTTTGTACCGCTGTACACTTTTTAAAAGTAATTTTGTTCCACCTTATACAAATCCAGAATAATTAAATTTACCCCTTGAGTATACTTAGCCAAGTTGGAAGCCTTGAACTAGTCACGTAGCAATTATAGCATGAGTTTTAAAAAAGGCACATGGCTAACCAAATGTATGGGAAATGAAATGAAATGAAACGAAATGTGGTTTAACTTCCTACTGTTCTGTTCTGGTAGTAATTTTGCCCAGACAGCGCACGACATAATCTTATATCGGATTCCAACTGTCAAGGGATCTTTTACGTGCACGCCAATATGTACACGGGACCTCGGATTTTCGTTCCGTCCGAATGACTAGACAGCTGTTCTTGTCAGACCCCCGTCCTGCATCACTGACAAGGAGGAACCACTCGGAAAATCTGAATGCACTTTCTCGGCCAATGCAGGATCCAACACTAGACCTCCAGGCTAGCGAGCCAGCGTCTTACACACTTAGCTACAGCGACCCGAAATGTATGGGAATTCTCAGTAGAGTAAAGCTGTATAAGCCTTTATCAGAATGTCTTTTGCGCTTAACATATAGTTTTAACTAAAGTAACCTAAAAATGATTGGGACGACTTAAGTTTTTCTAAAGTTATGTTGATGTATAAGCTCAAGTGTATATATTGATCATAATAATGTGTCATTTATAACAACAGCAGAATGAATCTCGTATGAAGTTTAAAAGAATTTGCCAATAAAAATACTTACCTTTTATCAAAATTAAATTGAAGAAAATGTATATCCAAATTTTCATCTCCATCTTTAATTATAACAGTAATCGACTGTGTGAATTTATAAACAAGGTTTTGGAACAGACATGATTTATCGATTGTGATTTTTTTTGTCACCTGTATGTCAAATTTACTTCGCTGGTCAAATTAACACAAGGAAATAAAAGCTATACGCAATGGTGATTACCACACTTATCAAGCGACAAGTGAATCTAAGCGAAACATGTGGCGAGCTTTATAGGCTTGAGACACGCCAACTTTTTATCGATATCGAACTGCGTGGCCTATAATGTTGATAGTATTTCATTGTGCTCAAATCGTAATCATATGATAGAAACGGTAGGTACTGTGTTTAAATTTGGCTATACTGTATCAATGTAAAACGTAATTTTCATTTGATGGGGATATCCGTTTGAGACCTTTGGCTCGTGCAGTTGCCTTACATGAAACTGGCTGCCCGCGGCTAATATTGACAAACGTTAGCATCTGATTAGCCGTTATGCGAATCTGTCAACTTACATTGTTTTCAATTCACCAATCGAAATTTACTTCTGAAGCTTTTATTTCCGTCTCAATTTCAAAGGAGCGGGTGGCCTAAATATCTGACTGCTTTATTTCCCAGGTTGTAACTGATCTAGTACATATTTGTCGAACGCAAGTCATTACAAACTAGTCCGTTTTATCTTATATCATTAGAACATGATTTACACGGTTCCAGGTGGGGGCACATTTAGAATTTTTTTTCCTCGAACACATTTGTCAGGCACATTGCTTCAGAAGTCCTCGTTATAGTTAAAACTTGGGGAGTCCCTATGGCTGGGCAAGGGGCGCCGAGAAGAGCCGCTTTTCGTAAAAAATTGTCAACACAATATGACGATGATTTCATCCAACAGAAATTTGTTAACTGGGTGATTTTTATACAAATCGTTTCGCGGATTTCAACAAAAGTTAATTATAATATAAATAAGGTATTCATAGATTTGAAAGGATGATTGAGCCTACTTCGGCTGTTGTTTTGTTTTCACTGTATAACAGGTTTTTGACATCTCCTAAAGAAGTCTACAATGTTACATCATATCACCTACGCTACATTTATCATGATGTCGGGCTGACATTATTATTCCCGAGTTCGCTGGCCGGGAAATTCCCCCGGGATTTTCCGTCATGTCGTTCGAATGGCACAACAAACGAGGTCCCGCGTAAACATCCCGTATACCCTCCATTAGCCCAGTTAGTGCAGAAAGTTGGACGCTATACCAACTCTATTTTATTTCATATCATAAGCATTCACCAGTTCTATATGCCTACACCCTTACTCCGCGTGGGTTCAATGTACTTCGTATTTGGATAACAGGTTAGTTTCTCTCGTGCTTGCTTAAACCCCAGTTCATTAACAATATCGGTGATTTTGGGGAGAAAGGATCAAGGGGTACCGATGCGCCTATAAAGGAAATTGCCTCGGATAAATAACATTTCAAAATTGTAATTTTTTTTCAGATAAATGTGACAGGTTGGGCATTTCCTGATGTAAGGATTAGACTTATTCTTACGCAAATATATTGCATGGATTTAATGTTGAAAATTGAGTCGGAGAAAAGTAATCCAGTCAATGAAAAAAAAGCCTAAGTCAGACTCCAAAATAATCCTACATCGGTTATTTCCCTTGCAGAAAATATCTGGAAAGTTAACCGTTATCGATGGTGTTGAACACTATTGCATCACATCAGAAGCAAAAATGAATGCTGAAAATTCCGAAATAATACCTGTTGGTAAATCAGTCAATACCACATATAGCTTTAATGTACCAGTTAATATTGTCACTGAGTGCATGCTAATCTTAGGTGCATATCTTGGACAAAATAAGCAGTACAGAGGAAATAAATGGGATACTAAAGTTGTAACAAAATGGCGTAAACCGCAAATCTACACAATCTTTAGTTTCAGCTAAATTACATTTTCTTATGGCAGTTCTACCAATACCCACAGATATTGAAATTGAAATAAGTATAGCGATACGTAGCTTCCGTTGAAGCGGTAAACGTTAGTGATTGGAAATAAATGTGACGGAGGACTAAGCTCTCCTGATCTTAACCTTAAGAGTAAAGCTAAATACATTTACTAATTGAACAGTATATTCATATATCGAAAATTACAATGATGTTTATTATTAACACGTCGGGTGATTTAAATCTTGGTAAAGATATTTTAAATATATTATATACAAAAAAAAGTTACTCAAGCATTTACCACATTTATATAAAAACTTACTAGAATCGTGAGATGATTTAAACAAAGTTCCTTTAAGATTCAATAGTAGATATAGAGAATCTCCTACAAGTCTTTTTTTATATCAAAAAATATCAACGAGTGTTAATAATTTTTTTTTATCAAAAACGACGAGTTGGAGATTTAATTTATCACCCTATCCTTTTTTACATGCACAAATAAATAAATATAATTATTTTTTATAGATTTCACTTTTACTGAATCTGATTACATTACAGCGTAGTGATACATCATTTTTTGACAGCAGTTTACCTATTCCAAAGTCATATATATTGACACAGTATTTCCTTCAAGGTCAGTTAAATAAAAACAAGTAGTTATTTTTCACTTAAAATAGTGGTTTCTATAAAATAAAAGAAAGTAGTTCCTTTTTGATTGACCAATCAAATTCATGGAAAGCGATATCTCCTAAGTAGATTATGTAATTTATCACACAAGCGATATCTACTGTCAAATGTGTTATTGGGTGATAAATAGCTATACAACCATTGTTTAAGTGTAGTTTAATGGTTAAGTGCGAGACATTAAGTATTATATTGATATTGTACGAGTGCGATAAGACAAGGACAGTATCTATATATTACGCAATGTCTTGCACGAGACTATTAAACAATTTAAAATACAGACAGTATATAGCACATGCTTTTCAATGATATACATCACTCGGGTCCAATTTTCCAACTAGTATGAATAATGTATGCTTTGCACATTGTCCTTATCATTATTTGAAATAATGGTACGTCAACATCAAAAGATGACGTCATATCTATATTTTAATCATAAGTAATATTTTAATAATAAAGCAGATGTGACGTCATCAATCGTAGACTATCTATACGATTAAATATTAAACTCGCGTGACGTATTTCATTTAAAAGCACGCGCGGGATAGTGTCTGTATTTTAAGTTGTTTGGTCAATATATGTATGGTTTAATGGTCTCGGGCTAAAGACATTGCGTAATATATAGAAACAGCACTCTGCTAACGCCTCGTGAAGTATTAATATATTACTTAATGTCTCGCTCTCGACCATTAAACCATACATATATTGAGTATAACGATAAACCCCTAAACACTGATACGTTCAGTGTTTCGGACATTACACATAGCTGGTATTTTAGAAAATACCAATCCCGGGTTTATATCTATAAATATACGGCAAGTTATTTCAAGTTTACAACCCTAAACGCAGATATAGCACAATTGTTAAAAAATATGAGTTAATAAAGTCAAGTATTCACCCAATCATGGTTGAGATTAATTGAAAATAAATGTCACAATGTCCTCTCTCGACATCAGTCACGTGATAGATGGTGAATTGATATTAACCTCAAATTAATTAACATCTAAATTCTGTTTCAAAAGGTGCTCAACTATAAATTTGAAAAAGAAAATGTGTTTAAATTATTGAGAAAAGAAGTTTCGCGTTTAATTTTCCTATAAAAATCTTATGTATTGACTTATTATAAGATTGTACATAATATATTATGGTGAAAGACAAAGCTATCTAAGATAGTGACGAATATTGTCCGGTTTGTAAAACAATGCACAAAGATACATGTATTATTTGACAGATTTTAAACGTCTAATTAAAGATATACTAGATGATATATTGAAAATGAATGTAAATATTAAAAATTAGGCAGTGTGATTTTATTTGGTCATCAACAGTCATATACGTAATAAATAGAATTGTATAATAGTATTTTATGTACAGTAAGATTAGCTATACACAAAAGAAGGGTGTTATCTTTAAAAGATTATCGACGTTAAGCCATTATTTAAATGAATGGTAATAGAAATGAAATGGGGTTTAACGTCCTACAGTTCTGCTTCGCCCGGATTTATGGAGACGGGATTGCTAGTATATTGCGTATACTACATAAATATCTACTACATAAAGATAAGCGTGTAAAAGATGTTATTTTCAAATTCATAAAGCCATCCTTTCTTATCAAAATCGGATTAAACAGCGAGGAAGGCATTGATATTTAATATTTTAAAAAAGCTTTTATTTCAACGCACTGATGCACTTTTCAAAACTTTTAATCAATTTATAATGGTATATATGAAAGTATATACATCTGTGATATGTTTATCAGACTAATAGCTAGATTTACTTTGCTATGTGGGATTACGTGTACTGCATTCAAAAACACATTTGGATTAAAATTGTAATCAATAAATGATATAATATTCAGATTTGGTGATGACTGTTTCCCATTCATAACGTATATACTGCATCAATGAAGATACTGATAGGTCATTACGGGACCAACATAGGGCTCAAATTGTATTTCAATAATTTACGTGAGCATAAGGGGTCTTTAGCAGTGGGAGGAGAACGGAGAACCCGGAAAAAAACCACGAGGTCGGACAGTCGACTCTACTCCTTGTGACGTACAACCGGGGAATCGAAACCACGCCAGTTGACTCAATGACAGACCTTATGATGTAACGCACACGCGCTAACCATTCGGTCACCCAATCCCCACCCATCCAGATAAAGAAGTATATATATTTTAGAAACAGATCTTATTGGTTCCAAAGAATAAGCACTACATTTTTGGCCATAAATGTACATGGAAATAATGAAATAATCTCATTAGGTACAAATTTCGGAGGTTTTAGTGTATTTGATAATTACTGATGACCCCTGCGCAATATAATACATTGTGTACAGTATCAGCAGCACAAAAATACATCAGGTTCACTTGGTCGAAATTAGAACAGCTATGAGTCCTTAACGGATAAGATGCAATATCAGTAAGCTAATCGTTTTATACCAAAATTCCATTCACAACTCGATGACTTGTTGATTTCTCAAACATGACTACCCTCATTATTCCGAACGAATGAGAAACGCCCTACCATAAATTAGTAACTTTGGAAAATTATTTATTGAAGGATGTTGTTCGTCTATCGTTAAATGTTAAGGGTAATCATCTTTTGAGAAATTAACAAATCTTCAAAACTTGATGTGTACCTAAATACATGTATATATAAAGAAAATATATCGCATTAATCGGCATTAATTGCCTTAATCAAATTATCCCAAAAGACAATATTACCCTCGGGATCATCAGTATATTCTACATAAGAATCATTTCTCATTAGCTGAACGAGCTCGTGTGGTAAATCTTTAACGGGAATATGTTCGTAAATTATAACAATTACAACATTTCTACCAGTGCTAATACTTTCCATTAGGGCCATATTCAATTCATAGATGCACCAATAACTTTTCAGAAAATTCTTCGTCAATAGAATCAGGGTTTTCTTACTGTTTCTCACTGCGTTGGCTATATTACCAGCAATTACCTCCCCCACCAAGAAATCTCGGTGGTGAATACAGAGTTGCATCCCTTGTTGCCGTTCAAGCTTTTCAATCATGTCTGTAACGACAATCTGGCGGTCTTCGTCCGCATAGGAAACGAAAGCATTAAACTCAAAAGAATTTTCAACTGCCCCACTAACGGCCATATATCTCCGATATTTGCTTCTTGTCAAATAATAAAAGTATCGAAGCTTCCAGCGGAATCTATAGAGTAAACCAACCACTACAACAATTAGCAGTACTAAAAGGCTGCTGGTTAAGACAACAACCATAACTGTCCATGAAGCGCATTGTTTTTCTAAGTTCAACACTACTTGCTCCAGGTTGTCCAAAGAGATCATTTTCTCGTGCGTGTCTTCACACATATATTCATTTCTTCGGACAAAGTGCGTTGTGTTAGTCTTCATCCATTTTAAGAAACGAATGTTTTCACATGTACATTGTAGAGTCTGACCTAACATGTTTATCGTCAGATCTTTCCCACTTTTATGTTGCATATCACCAAATCGTATTAAAGACGAAGGTAGAGTAGAAAAACTGTTGTTGCTCAGATCGATGAATTCCAAATCATGCATATTATCAACATCCAAAGTCCATTTCTTCATTTTATTGTTCGATAAATCTAAATGTTTTAGTTTTGTCTGAGCATTTAGAAATTTCCGTGGTAGGACAGTGATTTTATTATCAGATATATCCAGTGTATGCAGTTTCCCAAGTGGTTGAAAAATGCTTCCATTGACATCCACTTCGAAGTTAAAAGCTAGAAAATTGGAGCCGATGTGAAGAGTGTGAAGGTTTGTCATTGCACAAAAAAAATCAAAATGTATTTCGTCGCAGTAGTTGTTAGTTAGACTCAGCCATTCAAGATTTTCGAAACCCAATACTGGACCGTGCCATTTATTTAGAATGTTTGTCGAAAGATCTAACGTTTTTACTTTGTTCTCGGCAAACTTTATTCGTGGAATGGGGTAACCAAGTTTACTGTGGCTTATGTTAATATATTGGATATTTTCAGGAAGGATGATGACAAAATTGGCTCGGTCTTTTTCCCTTTTAGAAAGCCAGTACAATAAGGAAATATGGTTAAAATCTTCAAAACGTTTACCTTCGTTCTGTTTTGGACTTTCGGTTTGGGCATTCTTCGTGTTATCATCATCTGTCAGGTAAGGGCATTTTCCATGCAAGCTACTGGTCTGGTGTCCATGATGTGTTATTTGCGAGCCAATTCTTGGTGCATGTGAAGTGTATTGATGACCGGCGTAAAGACAAACGATTTCACGCATTCCATTAAATGTTAGCAAATACCATCCAAAAGTGGGTCGATTATCCTCTATACTTAATACTTTCAGTGTAGGTGGCATTCTTGAAGGAACTGTCATATCAAAAAGTTCAATCCTGTTATGGTCGGCATACAGTTCTGTAATATTCAGATGGGTAATTCTTGATATTTGCAGATCAGTTACCACAACACCGACAGCAAAGGTTTCTACAATAGCACTCACATTAAGTATTCGAAAGGCAGCACTATTTAAGTTCACTAGTGGCATCGATGCGGCGTCGATTCCTAATTTTTGGTTGAAAGAAAGGTCAAGAAATTTGAGTTTATAAAGCATGCTGAAAGCAAAACTAGCAATACTTCTTAATCGACAACCACTCAACACCAGTCGCTCCAAACCAGGTACGTTGATAAAAGAATCATTTCGAATAATTGTTGTTATACAATGGCCGGTAAAACTTAAAAAATTAAGTTTAGTAAGATTCGAAAAGCCACTACCCATCTGAATGGTAGGTAAACCATCAATCTTCAATGTTTGAAGAGATGTCAAGTCCGAAAAGCTGTTATTTGGATAACTCAAAGCAGATCCTACATTGACCTTGTTTGTGGAGATGTCAAGATTTTGGAGCTTTATAAGAGTTTGAAAAACTCCAATGGGATAATTACTCGGTTCCATGTTTATATTATTACTGTGAAGATCCAGTGAGATCAGCGTGTCCAGCCCATGCAAAGAAAATCGGTGAAGACTTTTAATCCTATTGTTGGAAATATCGAGATACCACAGATTTGTTCCGTTAAATATGTAAGCTGGTATATTTTCAATCAAATTATCTTTCAGGATTAAACAAGTTGTATTTTCAGGTATATTGGATGGTATTTGCTTGAAGGAAAGTCCCGAACAGTCAACTATGTATTCGACTCCTTTTACCGCACACTTACATTTGTTACACAGCAGGGGTTCTTGAAATAATGCCACGTCGAACACAATAACTTCACAGACAGCAAGATATAGAATTCGTTGTAGGACAGACATTCTGCAAGATTAGAAATCAAAATAAGCTGTCACATATTATAACACAGATTCAGATTTAGCTACAGAAAAGTAACACCCTAACTTATGAACTGAATTGAAAAAGAAAATGGCATTATCCTTCACTTAAGTACTGGTTGATAGCCATATTATTTTTGTTTCAGTTATTGGTTATTTAATATTTTGGTAAAATATCCACAAATATCTACCCACTGTTGAATGGGGTTTTATATATAGAATATATCTGTTTCCACACAGACTTTATCATCAAAATGCCATAATGAATCTAGAAAACACATACCGAAACGCCATCTTCTAAACATAGATATACACTGTATGTGCCAAAACAACATATTATATTATACTTAAATAGACGCCGGAAGTTTGAATATAGTCTACATCCTCCTCATAAACTAAACACGTTTCTCCCGAAAAGCGTAATTATTGTTGTTGAAAGTAGGCGCGTTGAATATATAACTGAATTAGAACTTGATGTATAGCTTATTCAATTAGTTACACTATCGGTGAGTACAACGCTGGTCGCTAGTCTTGGGATTGTGGATTCAAACCTGTTGTTGGCCGAGGTAGTTCTTCGGGATTTTCCGGCGTGGTTTCTCCTTGTCAGTGGTGCAGGACGGAGGGCGTGGCAAGGTCCGCTCGTTCGGATTGTTCGAAATAACGATTATCAAATTGTGTATTGAAATTACCACCATGTCCTTCAGATTGTGAATTTGGTCTAACACGTGCACTTGTAAAAGTTCATAAGGTTTGCCATTAAGTTTAGTGGTGTGGTCGCATACCCAGCCTCTTGGTTTCCTCTGAGTCCTTCGGTTTCCTCACAATTACTAAACACCACTACGCACAAGCGAATTATTGAAATAAAGAATGTTAAGTCTCAAAATGACCTAGTTTGTATGGAGTGAACGTTAAACATAATCTTACAATCTCTTTGAGAGATTAGTAAGATTGGTTTTCCAGAATGCTCTGTCAAACTCAGGTAGTCCAACTTCCTTCATATTATATTGACATTGTCTATTAGAGATCTTAAATTTCAGAATATATTATGAATATAATTTAACGATATGTATTAAGTATTGTTGATCAGTGTCATTTCGCTTCTAATCCCACAAGGGGTTCGGGGTGTAACAGGATTAAATCCTGGCAAAATTTACCTCATAGTTTACTACATGGCGCATGCCCGTGTTAACTATACCAGTTGGTGCAGAAACTGTGGACGTTTCAAATTTTCTCCTAAAACTTTGCAAGTGATCACCATCACAACTAGGCCTACGTGAGGTTTCGGAAATACATTCAAACAAGGACTGATTTATGGTGTTACTTTTTTATGGTTAAAGTATTATTATTATGTAAGTTAATTAATAACGGTATATTTTACGAAATCATATTCATAATGGAACTCGATGTACTAAGTGTCATTAATATCGGATTAAACACATATAAATACTGGTTTTACTTACTGTTGAATCTCGTAGATTGCACACGAAGTTTCTTTACAATCGAGCGAATAATGCAGACTAAGTAGCGTTCACAGATAATTTGGACCATTATAATCGTAAGAAAAATATTTTCATTAATACTGTATATGCTGCACAACAAAAAATAAAACAGTCGGTGTTAGTATGTGAAGAACACAGTCATGGACAGCAACACAATGCAAATTATACAAGCATCCTTAAACTATAACCATGGCAATATGTGTGTACTTTTACACAAGAACATACCATGTGAAATTTTATTCCGACTTAATATACAGATGTGACGCATCCTCTGATGTTGGCGCACCATTATTTCCAATAATGTTCGGTCAACTTATCAATCGTACATTATCTGCAATAGATGCAATATTGGACTCGCGTGACGTACAATGTCGGATGTGACAGAGTCCACTGTATTTCATTGAAAAGTGTCTGTATTTTAAGATGTTTAGTTTAATGGCCTCGAGCTAAAGACATTGCGTAATATACTGAAACAACAATCGGCTAATGCCCTGTATATACATGTATTACTTAATGACTCGCTCTCGACCATTAATTTAATTGCTTTAGTAAGACTGTCCCGAAAGACAATATTACCCTCAGGATCGTCGGTATATTCTACATAGGAATCATTTCTCATTAACTGAACGGGTTCAAGTGGTAAATCTTTAACGGGAATATGTTCGTAAATTATAACAATTACAACATTTCTACCAGTGATAATACTTTCCATTAGGGCCATATTCAATTCATAAATGCACCAATAACTCCTCAGAAAATCCTCCGTCAACAGAATTAGAGTTTTCTTATTGTTTCTCATTGCGTTGGATATAGGACTAGGGCTAGTAATTATTTCCCTTTATTTCATGATGGTGCGAGTTATAAATCGACAATTTTCCCTTATTCTTTTTTTTTTTTTTGCCCCTCTTCCTGCATTTTGGGGTTGACTTTTTGGTCTAGAATTAGAGAAAAGGGGTCAAATTTGCAATTTCATAGCAATTTTGAGTAATACTGATGATATAATAGCGGAGGGATAGTGGATGTAAAGTATCTTTCTGTACAGCAATCTTTGTTTCGGTAGTGAGATTTTCACCTCAGTCAACTTGAAATCCCCGTTGCAAGAAATCTGAACGGTCAACCCCCTAGAAATTTATGATGAGGAGATTAACAAATGTGGTCCCCATTGTGCCTATAAAGATTGGAACCAATGGAATTTTGAGCCAAAAGCTACAACCTGTGATGTTACAACCATTTAACATTTAAGTCAATGGGCAAATAATTACTTGTCCGAGACCTAATATTAGCAGCAGTTACCTACCCTACCAAGAAATCGCGGTGGTGAATACAGAGTTGCATCCCTTGTTGCTTTTCACGCTTTTTCAATCATGTCTGTAGTGACAATCCGCTAGTCTTCCTCATAATCAACACATAACTGGCCAAATTTAAAACGGTTAGGATATTGACAAATATATTGTTTCCGTAAAATATTACATGGAATAAATCTTCATAATCATACTTGCATAATGGGCATTCTGGCGGAATGTTTGGATTTCTTCTGAACAAGTTTTAGCCAATGGAAACAAATTTAATCGCATCTTTGTGGTATTTCTTTTGACATTTTGATTAATTTTTACTGACAAATACAATTCCTGCCAAAGATCAAGTTTAAATATACAATATTATTTTAGACTTTCGCTAGATCGTAGTTTAGCCGACCATTGTTTATGTTGATATCAATTTGGCGTTGGGAAACATTAGAATCATGTAAATACCAAGCGCTCATGAAATCAATAGAGCAGAGGAGAAGTCTTTCTTTTGTAGCGACCATATTCACCATTTCCCCCCTCCAAAGAACTAGTTTTATGTATTTGAAGAACACATTTGCCAATATGGACAGTAACAATTTTCTTCCTATACTCACAGCTCCATATTTCGACTCCATACAACGAAACGGGTTTAATTACTGAACCAAATATCTTGAACTTGATCGAAATCGAATTCGATCTGTTTTTTCCGAGCCAGGCTTGTTTTGGAAGAAGTGATTTCCTAGCTCTATCCGTTAAAGTGTAAATAGCTTTACTCCAGATTAACCTTGACGAAAACAAGACACCGTGGTAATTATAATAAGAGACACACTCTAACCTCTTTCCGTCAAAATAAAAACGCCCGTTGTTACGCAGTATACCTCCATTTCTGACGATTTTTGTTTTTGCAATATTAACTTTTAAATCAAAATCAGAACAAAATTTTCTCAGAATAGTTAATTTACGCTGTAAATTACCAACTGTGTCAGATAAAATTCTGAGAGCGTCAACATATAATGACATTAATATATCTTTAGCATCTTCATTGGTGATTATACCATATACCCCTGACAACCCCTTGATTCATATAATCTATTATTTGGTCTATACACGAACAGAATAACGGGGGACTTAAAATACATACTTGGCGAACACCGGATGTACAATCGAAATAGGGAGTTATGTAAGAACCTAATTTTACACAGGAGCTTACAGATGCATACATGGTTTTGAGTGAACATTTTACCCTTAACACCCATATCAAGAAGTAGATTCAAACTTTGAACGATTTAATAAACCGAAAGCACAGGGAAAATCTACATACAAAATGTATAAACACCCACCAGCTTTGAACAAATATGTTTGGATTAGGCCCTGCAGTTTAGGGTATTCTCGTCTGTAACCAGCTTGTTCCTCATAGTGTTCGTCTTCGGCTTTACCGTGCTTGCAAACGGCTATTGAGTATAGAACTGTAAATTCTACCAAAGTAGCCCAATAACGAAATTCCCCTGGGATCCTTCTTATGCAATGGGGCAAAGGGCTTTTGACCAGCTTCCTTGACAACTTGAATAAATATCAAGGTGGAATATTTAGTGTTAGTGACGAGTTTGGGATGGAGTATGCGGTTGGGTGGGGTGGGGAGAGGGATAAATATAACGGAAAATATTAAGTGGTGGGGATCAGCATGGAATGGAGTGTATGTGTGTGTGTGTGTGTGAGTATGTGGTGTCATGGCAGCTTTAGATGGGCTTTAAAATAAATATCTAATTTTGCAAGTTTATCATTAAATAATGAACAAAATTAAACCGCTTAAAACATCGGTTGAGACGTGTTCGGTTGTATTATCTCGAGCGCTTGACTTAATTATTTTTTGGACAAAACAGAGAATTATTCTTGAAACCAGCTGACAAACAGAGCGATTTTAACTATATTATAAACATTGTAAATGGTTCTAGTGTTTATCCCTGTCTTATAAGATTTGAAGACCGGAAACATCATATAATTGGGATCTATGTAGATTTCAACATGTAAGATAATATAGGTAAAATTGAACATGTTATGAATGACAATAAGGGTGTTTTTTCCGATTGTCCAGAAACATTCATACGGATATAAATGTGTCGATTATACACGTTAACGTTAAATTATTGAATAACTATGTCATCCGATAATCTAAAGTATGAAAGTGTCTATAGTTATAATTTATATACAAAGACCCACAATAGGTAGATCATGCGCCTTTAACCTGACTGTGCATATTAGAGCCACACACAAACTTATGAAAGTGTCTATAGTTATAATTTATATACAAAGACCCACAATAGGTAGATCATGCGCCTTTAACCTGACTGTGCATATTAGAGCCACACACAAACTTAACTCGCATAGTAGCGAGTAAGAATATATTTTGGATCACGTTTATTACGAAAGATTTATATATAGAGAGAGATAAAAAGACAGTTGAACAATGGTGGGGGAAATTGATACAACGAATGCGACATTAATAATGGGAAAAACCCTCTTCCTTTTATGCAATCCGTGCGTCGGCAATCTTGCGAAATGATGTAGAGGGTTATGGATTGCGTCAGTGAATCTATTAATGTCTCAATGACCTGAACAGTAATGGACTTTTACGAGGCTAGTTACCTGAGCGAAAGTCAGCCTGTATTGTTTGGTAGTGATCGTTCTCGGTGTTTTGCAGACCCTTGCCAATCTCCTACAAGAATTGAGCATCTATAGTCAATAAACTCCGAAGAATTGCAACGAGTGACTAAAAGAAAATATATTATGTTATAGATATACATAGGAACCATATTTAAAAATTGTCATAAAAATTGACGAAGTAAATATCCAAAAACCCTGTATTTCAGAAGAAGTAAAAAATAAATCTATAGATCAAAAGCTATTCTAAATAAAACTGTTTTCACTTGTGATTTAAAACTTGATAAGTGGGTAGAACTTCTGATATCAAACGGGCGCTTATTCCACAATTTTTCGGCCTATACTATAAACGATCATTCGCCGTAATTTTTCAGTCGGGATAATGTAGTACACTGTAAAAATAACGCCAATGTTACAGGCTGAAGATGTGGGTATTATTTCATCCTCTCCGACTAAGATTAAAACACCGTCGTTCAGTTTGACGAAATTGATTTCCATCCAAGTACGAATGCCACTTATACACTTCCAATTTGATACTTTGGTGTATTGAAGTAACCAGTCAGAGAGGATTTAAAAGACAGATACGACTGAGTGTCATCCGCGTGCAGTTGGAATATACACCAATCCTCAGCATATCAGTTCCTCCAGCTTCCAGAAGTATTAAGTATTAGGGAGCAATAATGCGATAAATCTGAAAGCAAGAGGATCAACACAAGTAAAAGACCGTGGGTGGGATTGGGTGGGAAAAATTGACCAAAAATAGGGACATAGTGTGCATATCTCACTACTACTGACTACCGCTCTCGCTGTCTTAATGAAGAATGGCTCAATACATTATACTACGTCATCATCGGAAATGTCACGTGAGGATCGGACCATATAGCTCGATAAAATAATGACAGTGTGGTTCATATACAGATCTATACTTCGTTACCTTTTTTTTTTTGATATTCTTGATGGTCAACATTACATCAAGATCTCACAAGTTATACTGGAAGTTCGTGTCAGGGTCTTTGGCTCTATGACATCAAACATTGATTACTTAATCAGTGTTGACGTTTCTATGGATTTACACGCAGTTCCGTGCAGAGAACGTCAAGAAGTTGCCGTAACACACCGTTTCATTGGCTAATTCCTCACATCAATAAGAACGCCTATTATATAGCAACTCTTCCAGATCCTACTAGTGTTATAAAGACAAGTAAAACGAAATTTTGAACAATAAAAAACGAAACAAAATAGCATCTGTATTTTAATCAGATTAGATAAATGGTAAACAAAATTGGGCCTAAAACTGAACATTGAGGCACAGCGAGGTACTGATCTTTTTGTCAGATTGTTTATTGCCCATTATCACAGTTTGTTGAATAAGACTTAAGTATATTGTATGGACGCCTATAACTACCATTCATAACTTCTACTTATCGGCCCTTCAAAAAACGAAAGTCGAAAAGTAGAAAAGTAGAAGTTACGACAAAATGTAAGGCGACAGCACGGTATACAAGCCAAAATGAACTCGAAAATAGGAAATTAATCAGAAATAATACACTGCGATAATAGCGGCTCTCGTTAATTCCTAATTTCTTATTTTCGGCTTGCATTTTGGCTACGGTAACTTTCGACTTAGTCATATTTTGGTATTTTTTGATATCTGCAAGAAGGCGACAACATGCATACCAAGTCATAATGCAGCGTGAAAATAGGAAATTAAGAAATAATCACCATTTCCTAATTTCTTATTTATGACTTGCATTTTGGCTTGTATACCGCCTTGGCGACTTTCGCAATATATTATGGGTGGGACGATTTACCCAATACTACCCAATACTACCCAATACCACCCAAGTACCACCTCAATATCACCACATACTACCCAATACTACAACATAATGATGCAAAATAGACATATCATTTGATTTTGTTCAAAAATAGTGAATTATATCGTGGGAAATGTACTTGAGTCCGATACCGATGTCTGGCTGTTCCATTCACCTCGCTATGCTACCAAAAACAAGCCAATAATAACCCAATACTATCAAATACTCATCAAATACTACCAAATATGATTAAATAACAACCTAATATTGTCAAATAAGAGCAAATTAGTATAATGACTGCAACAAATATTGGATATTTTGCAGAAAATTGAAATGTTTACTCAGTTATCTCCCTTTAAATCGATAAATAGATTTTAGATTGCTACTCAGTTTAATCTTCTTCTTTCGCTTTGCAGTTGGTTTCCAAGACGTCAAACTTAAAATTAGAAAAACAAGTATGACGATATACCATATTTTATTCCCAAAATGACCCATCTCTCGCTTACCGCTTGGTAGTGACACGGCGTAGGGTCGTCTATCAAACAAGGCGGGGTTTAACTGGTCCACGTCATTGTTAAACACCCCTTCGCGAAAGCCAGTCCCCAATGTACCTATTTAGTGTCGGTTGTTTGTATTTATTTTAAAATTAAGGCATTAACAAAAAAAATTGTAAAATGTTTATATCTATTTTTTCATGTCAACTATTAAGTTGCATATTTACTTACTACTGCACGATGTTTTATTTTAAAATTAACGAAATTGCACATGTTTCTTGCAAGTGTGTAATTCTCGACGCGACAATTCCCATCAAAACTGTCATTTGCGGCGTCGGGTGGAATGTATATTCAAGTAGAGCATTACCCATTTATAATAAACATGTGCATCGTAATAAACATGTGCAATATCGTTAATTTTAAAATGAAACCCCATTAAGTATATAATAACTTAATCGTTGATAGGAAAAAAATATGCATATGTGGGAAGAAACTGGAGACCGTGTCTATTCATTAAGGTAGTAATGACATCATCACCAGTGGATATATACCATAGAATAATTAGAATTTGTTCAATAATGACAATATTTGAAGAATAGGTAAAATTTTTGCATAAGGGTTTTTTTCAAAGGCGCCTAATTTATATCCGGAATCATTTAAAAAAAGAAAACGCGTTATGATAAGCCATTAAAAGACAGAATGATAAATGTGTGTGCTTTCCTGACATATTATACCCAAATGATTTTTTACAGGACCGCTTGTACTTTACAGCGTGTTGTCGTACACTAAATCGTAAGTATGAAGAAATATAGTCCAAGAAGACTTTGAGCCACGAGACCGTTAAATGAACATTAAATCAACCTCTAAAATACTCGTTTATTTGGATGTTTGGCTGTTTATTTTATAAACTGTTTTTCTTTTAATGCATTTTTAAATCTCTGTGTCATGTTTTATGTTTTGTTATGTTATAATATTCATATGTTTTGACGTGTAATATTGAATGCATACACTATAGCGTGAGGGGGATCGCGGTGGCTTAGTGGGTAAGACGTCAGGTGTTCGATCCCTGCATAAACCGAGAAAGTTCATCCAGGTTTTCCGGCGTGGTTCCCCTTGTCAGTGATGCCAGACAAATGACCTGACAAGGACAGCTGTCCAGATGTTCGGGTGGGACGAAAAACCAAGGCCTCGTGTACACATTGGCGTGCAGGTAAAGATCCTTTGGCAGTTGGAATTCAATATAAGATTAGGCGTATGCCCGTCTTCATTAGCCCAGTTCGGAGCAGAACAGGAGGATGTTAAATCACATTCATTTCTTTTCATTTCGATAGCCATCTTATATAATAATACAATTAGATCGCGATTTTTGATTTAATGATATATAATGATTGAAATATACACAAAATATCTGTTTTTCTTATTTTAACTTTGTTGTCTTGGAAAGATAAAGAAGATGATTAATCTTAGTAGCAACCCAATCTATTCATCGGTTGAAAGGGGAGATAACTGCATAAACATTCCAATTTTCTCTACATTATTAAATATTCGTTGCAGTAATTATACTAATGTACTGCTAATTAACAGCAAAAGGTTGTTGTTTGACAATATTGGGTAGAATGTGGTCGTATTTGATAAGTAATTCGTCGTATTGGGTTATTATTTGCTTATTTTGGGTGATATAGGGAGGCAAATGGAACAGGCAGACATTGGAATCGCATTTGTGGTACATTTCTCGCGATATTACTGTTTATTATTGAACAAAATCAAATGATATGTCTATTTTGCATCATTAGCTTGTAGTATTGGGTAGTATGTGGTGATATTGAGGTGGTATTGGGTAGTATTGGGTGGTATTGGGTAGTATTGGGTTAATCGTCCCGCCGATGTATTTTATCTCTTAATTTCCTATTTTCGAGTTCATTTTGGATTGTATACCGTGCTGTCGCCTTACATTCTGTCGTAACTTCTACTTTTCGGCTTTCGTGTTTTGAAAGGGCGAAAAGTGGAAATTATGAATGGTAGTTATAGGCTTCTATAAGATTGAGAGCTAAGCCCATTACACAAAATTTACAAGCAAGTCACAGTATCAAATTCTACTGAAAGATCTAAGAGCAACAGTAACACACGCCTTGAATAGACAAAAGAATGTCATTTTGTACTTTAAAAATGCAGTGTCTGTACTGTGATATTGGTGGTATGAGCTTTGATAGATGCCGAGAAAGCTAAATGAAGATGAACTCAGTTGCGAATGTTTTATATTCGCGAAAAAAAACATCATTGCTTTCCATATCCTTTAATACATATTTTTGGACATAACGATCTTTAAAGTAAACATCTCAGATAGATATCACTGAAAAAAACAAACAGGTTAATTCTACGATGAAAGCTTTAGTCCCCACACTGGCAAAATGTACCTCATGGCATACTGCAAGGTGTATGCCCATGTTCATTATATCGTTTGGTGCACACATGTTGGACGTTAAACCCCGTTCCAAATCATTTTCAGCTCAAATGATCGACAACGTAGATATGTTCATTTATGTTTTCGAAGATGCATTCAAACAAGGACTGGTTTGGAGTGTTACTTTTTCATGGTTTACGTATCATTATATTAATGACTGCATATTTGACTAAACCACATTCATATTGGAATCTATATTTGATCTAACTGAGATAAGGCCACAAAAATACTGAGTGTCATTAAAATCCAATTAAACACATACACCACCTGGATTTACTAAATAATAAATAATGAACTAATAGATATTGAACTTCAGACCTGGTTTCGTTTCAATCGGATGAATAATGAAGACTTTATAGCGATTGCAGAATATTTCGACCCATTGAATAGTTTAACAGTCGGTGATAATAAGCGATGAACACCAGAGTGGACAGCAAAACGATGCAAATTATACAAGCACCCATAAACTCTCCAAATGCACAAGAACAGGACTTAAGAAGTCTTAATTAATCAGATTTAATTGCTTTAGTAAGACTTTCCCAAAAGACAATATTACCTTCGGGGTCATCGGTATATTCTACATAAGAATCATTTCTCATTAGCTGAACGAGCTCGTGTGGTAAATCTTTAATGGGAATATGTTCGTAAATTATAACAATTACAACATTTCTACCAGTGCTAATACTTTCCATTAGGGCCATATTCAATTCATAGATGCACCAATAACTTTTCAGAAAATTCTTCGTTAACAGAACCAGAGTTTTCTTACTGTTTCTCACTGCGTTGGTTATATTAGCAGCAATTACCTCCCCTACCAAGAAATCTCGGTGGTGAATACAGAGTTGCATCCCTTGTTGCCTTTCAAGCTTTTCAATCATGTCTGTAACGACAATCTGGCGGTCTTCGTCCGCATAGGAAACGAAAGCATTAAACTCAAAAGAATTTTCAACTGCCCCACTAACGGCCATATATCTCCGATATTTGCTTCTTGTCAAATAATAAAAGTATCGAAGCTTCCAGCGGAATCTATAGAGTAAACCAACCACTACAACAATTAGCAGTACTAAAAGGCTGCTGGTTAAGACAACAACCATAACTGTCCATGAAGCGCATTGTTTTTCTAAGTTCAACACTACTTGCTCCAGGTTGTCCAAAGAGATCATTTTCCCGTGTATATCTTCACACATATATTCATTTCTTCGGACAAAGTGCGTTGTGTTTGTTTTCATCCATTTTAAGAAACGAATGTTTTCACATGTACATTGTAAAGTCTGCCCTAACATGTTGATCGTCAGATCGTTTCCCCGTCCATGTTGTTTATCACCAAACCATCTTAAAGACGAAGGTAGGGTAGACAAACTGTTGTTGCTCAGATCGATGAATTCCAAATCATGCATATGATCAATACCTACAGTCCATTTCTTCATCTTATTGTTCGATAAATCTAAATGTTTTAGTTTTACCTGAGCATTTAGAAATTTCGGTGGAAGAACTGTGATTTTATTATCAGATATATCCAGTGTGTTCAGTTTCTCAAGTGGTTGAAAGATGCTTCCATTAACATCCACTTCGAAGTCAAAAGCTAAAAAATTGGAGCCGATGTGAAGAGTGTGAAGGTTTGTCATTCCACGAAAAAAATCAAAATATATTTCGTCGCAGTAGTTGTTAGTTAGACTTAGCCATTCAAGATTTTCGCCACCCAATACTGGACCGTGCCATTTATTTAGAATGTTTGTCGAAAGATCTAACGTTTTTAATTTATTCTCGGCAAACTTCATTCGTGGAATTGCGTAACCAAGTTTACTGTCGCTTACATTAATATATTGGATATTTTCAGGAAGGATGATGACAAAATTGGCTCGGTCTTCTTCCCTTTTAGAAAGCCAGTACAATAAGGAAATGTGGTTAAAATTTTCAAGACTTTTACCTTCGTTCTGTTTTTGACTTTCGGTTTGGACATTCTTCGTGTTATCATCATCTGTCAGGTAAGGGCATTTTCCATGCAAGCTACTGGTCTGGTGTCCATGATTTGTTATTTGCGAGCCAATTCTTGGTACATGTGAAGTGTATTGATGACTGGCGTAAAGACAAACGATTCCACGTATACCATTCAATGATAGCAAATACCACCCAAAAGTGGGTCGATTATCCACCATACTTAGTACCTTCACTGTAGGTGGTACTCTTGAAGGAACTATTATATCAAAACTTTCAATCCTGTTGTGATCCATATAAAGTTCTGTAATATTCAGATGGGTTATTCTCGATATTTGCGGGCTAGTTACCACAACACCAATAGCAAAGGTTTCTACAATAGCACTTATATTAAGTATCCGAAGGGCAGCACTATTTAAGTTAAACAGTGGTAACGTTGCGGCGTCGAATCCTAATTTTTGGTTGAAAGAAATGTCAAGAAATTGGAGTTTATAAAGCATGGTGAACGCAAAACTAGCAATACTTCTTATTCGACAACCACTCAACACCAGTATCTCCAAACCAGGTACGTTGATAAAAGAATCATTTCGAATAGTTGTTGTTATACAATGGCCAGTAAAATTCAAAAAATTAAGTTTAGTAAGATTCGAAAAGCCACTACCCATCTGAATGGTAGGTAAACCATCAATCTTCAATGTTTGAAGAGATGTCAAGTCCGAAAAGCTGTTACTTGGATAATTCAAAGCAGATCCTACATTGACCTTGTTTGTGGAGATGTCAAGATTTTGGAGCTTTATAAGAGTTTGAAAAACTCCAATGGGATAATTACTCGGTTCCATGTTTATATTATTACTGTGAAGATCCAGTGAGATCAGCGTGTCCAGCCCATGCAAAGAAAATCGGTGAAGACTTTTAATGCTATTGTTGGAAATATCGAGATACCACAGATTTGTTCCGTTAAATATGTAAGCTGGTATATTTTCAATCAAATTATCTTTCAGGATTAAACAAGTTGTATTTTCAGGTATATTGGATGGTATTTGCTTGAAGGAAAGTCCCGAACAGTCAACTATGTATTCGACTCCTTTTACCGCACACTTACATTTGTTACACAGCAGGGGTTCTTGAAATAATGCCACGTCGAACACAATAACTTCACAGACAGCAAGATATAGAATTCGTCGCAGCAAGGCCATTCTGCAAGAGAAAAAAATGAGAAAAAAAAAACAATCAGGAAATGGAATTATGCGCCACACAAGCACTGTTTGATAGATATATTATTTTTGTTTGAGTTCTAGGTATTTCATTTTCTTGGTAACATATCCACAAATATTTCTGTTCCCACACAGTAACAGTTGACCATCAAAATGCCATAATGAACCTAGAAAACACATACCGAAATGCCATCTTCTAAATATAGTTAAACACTGTATGCGTCAAAACAACAAAATAAATACATATTGTATTAGTTCATAATCATATAAGAAACTGGAAGTTGAAAATGGGGTTGTGTGAGTTGAATATATTACTGACCCAGAACTTGATATACCGTATTCTATGGAAAACCATTTGGGTCAATCAAATGAAAATATATTCTGATTATTTTTTAATTACAAGATACCTTTTCTCGTTATTACAAGATGATTATATTGTTATTACAAGATCATAATATTGTTATTACCAAATCATAATATTGTTATTACCAAATCATAATATTGTTATTACAAGATAATTTTATTGTTATTACAAGGTAATTATATTATTATTGTAAGATAATTATATTGTTATTACACGATACCTAATAATAATCAATAATAATGTATATTTGTAAAGCACTGATGCCGCCAAACATCAGACAGGTGAACCGCCATTTTAAACTTTGTTTTATTGGCCCTCTCTTGTCACGACTGTTTAATTTACAAGGCCTTTGTTATTTTGTGCTTGTGATAACGAGAATTGTCAACTTGTAATAACAAAATAGTTGTCTTGTAATAACGGGATAATTAGAATTTCTTTTTTTTCATTTGATTGACTCTAATGGTCCTCCGTATTATTCAATTAGTTACACGAGTACAAATTGTGTTGTTGATATGTGAAGTGGCTCTCCTATTACAAAGTAAACATTTTGCTATGTCTATTGTGAATTGGGTGCGGTGGGGTTTCTCTTTAAGGGAGCGATAATTTTTCATGAATGATCTCTGTAATGATATGGTATGTTATATTTATTTTTATCCATTTATTTTGCCTAACAAATAAGTGCGTTACCACTCTCCAGAGCCATTGCTGCGGATATGAAATATAACGTTAAATTATTAAATAGCTTTGTCATTTGATAATCTAAAGAGCTGATTACGGGCATGCCATGCGCCTTTAACGGGACTGTGCATATCAAGGCCATACCAGGGGCGGATCCAGAGGGGGGGGGGCTGACTAGTCACCCCCCTCCCCACCGGTGTATAGGAATCCTGGGTCCTACAAACTTCCACCGGGACATGAACGCATGTCGTATATATATATATTATATAGCACACGGTACGCATTTTATCAGACCCATGTTACTAGCGGCAGAAATTAGCTCCGTAATCCGCGGTCGGCGACAAAACATGGGGTTGTCACTCCTCAAATAAAACCTGGATCCGCCACTGCATACACGAACTCAATTCATAGTAGCGAGGAAGAATATATTTTGGGTCACGTTTATTACGAAAGATTTCTGCACATATAGGGATGAAAAGACTGTTGAACAATGGTGGGGGGAAATTGATACGCAGAAAACGACATGTAGTGGGAAGACATCTCTTCCTTTTACGCAATCCACGCAATGAGTAAATACTGTAGACCTGTCAATGTCGAAAAATAAGGTTATAGAATGCAGCAGTGAATGTCTTAATGTCTCAATGACCAGGATAGTAATTGACTTTTATAGGGATAGTTTATGTGAGCTAATGTCAACCTGTTTGTTAGTCATCGTTTGGAGTGTTTGCAAGGAAATATATTATGTTATAGACATAAAAGCTAACAAAATTTAACACTTATCATATAAATGTGTATGAACATGGATACAGTTACCTCGAAAACGTATATCTTTGTACCAAACTCGACCAAATTATGATACTTTATTGGAAATCGGAATTTACAGCCCAAAACCGATTTGCTACCTTGGCTAAAATGTCGGGTTCTACTTGGAACATTGTACATCGTTTACTCAAAGCCATTAAAGCCCCAATAACAGTCTTGTTGTAACTGAATAATATGTCCCAATCTTCATTCTGGTCAACAAATTGTATTATTTTACAATATTCCAATTAATTGATGATATAAATTTCATCTTAACACACCTAATTTAAAAAATTGGAAAAATTCAACTTATTGATTTGAAAAGTCTAATGTAAACCTTTTCAAATGTGACTTTGATTTGGCCAATGACTAAACAGTCGTGTCTTCTTCGTTACGTAACGGACATTGAAATTGACTTTCTAGAAACAGAAATTTGACGCGTGGTATGGTCGTCTGCATATAGCTTCTTTGTTTTATCTCACGGATAAATGCACCCTATTCCCGAAATATTTTAAAGCCCCAATAACACTCTTGTTGTAACTGAAAAATATGGCCCAATCTTCATTCTGGTCAACAAATCGTATTATTTTAGAATATTCCAATTAAATGATGATATAAAATTCATCTTAACACAAATAATTTAAAAAATTGGAAAAATTCAACCAATTGATTTGAAAAGTCTAACGTAAACCTTTTCAAATGTGACTTGGGTTTTAAAATATTTTCGAACCTTCTGGACAAGTAAAATAGGTTGTAATAGATAATTTACACAACAGGTAGGACACTTAAACATCTAGTACTTAGAATAAGGCTATTATTTATTTTTTGGAGCTGCCAAGCCAACAAGAGTGTTATTGTCCCTTTAAAACGCAATGCCACATTCGAAGTTTATTTACTGCAGCAACATAACAATTGACAAACTCGATATAAGAATTATCTGTGGATAATTTCATGAAATAATTCACTACAAATGCACAAAACTGAAACGTCAGAGAACCACGAAACAAAGCGGGGGTCAGCTAAAGTCAATATCGGGTGTGTCCATCCTGAGCTCTTACACATTTCTGAAGTCTACACGCTGTGTGATTGTTTGCCAATGATTTTGGAGTGTCTGTGCCAACTGTGCAACAGTTCGTGTTGACACGGCTTGAGTTCGAGCCCGTCATCCAAAGTTCATCTGGTCGGGGGATATAGCAGGCCAATCCATAACACGGACATGATGATTGTTCAGAAAGTCTCTTGTCAATCTGGCAGTGTAGGGTCGGGCGTTGTCATGATGCCATGTTGAGCCAACAATGAAAGCAACACCGGACGAGGGATGGCGTCAACATAATGTTGAGCGTTGGGATTGCCTTGGAACACCACTAACTGGGACCGGATGTTAACGTTGGTAGCGGTCCAAACCATGACGCCACCCTCCACCCCGAAACGATCCCTTTCCATCACTGCATTTGCGAACAAAGTGTCCATGTCGACGTCGTTAGAGACGGCAAAGTCCTTCAGGAAAACTGAGGTTGAATCGGGATTCATTCGAGAAGTTGACATAGGGCTGATCTGACGTTGCCGTGTTCTAGCAGTTCCCCAAACAGTAGCTGACTAGAACCTGTTAGCCTTGGTAAGGTCGCTGGCAGCAATGCGCCTTCGGACTATTCGAGGGCTGATCTGACCTTGCCGTGTTCTAGCAGTTCCCCTGGCAGTAGCAGAAGCTGACCGGAACCTGTTGCGCAGATGCTGTAGTCAGATGTGGCGATCTTGAGCAGAGGTTGTTACCGGTGGCGCTCATGGTCGGGGTCGAACGGCAACTCTTCGACCCCCTGATCCACCATGCAAATAGCTCTGTTCCTGTTTTCTTGTGTAAGACTTGGTATTTTTTCCGAAATAATGAATGTTGTGATTTTGATCTGAATTTAAAGGGCCAGAGTGCAAGGAATGCGCGTGTGACATGGGACGGCTTGAAATCGTGAAAAAAGTGTTGCGTTTGCACGAACAAAGTTCATTACTGAGAACTGATATTGGGTTCAAACCCAGAACTCCACAAAACGAGACCCGTTACAAGTTTCACCTATGTGCCATAAGATAGGAAACCCCCCCCCCAAAAAAAACGTTTACCAGAAATATTTCACGAATTAAGCATATCTTTTTTGTTATGGCTTTCAGTATATATAACCCAATCCACTACGCTTGTGGATATCAATAATGCAATACAAGATATTCATTGACGAATATACGTATTTGGTCTTTAAAATGTACATTGCATGCTCAATGTTCGAGACTATTCTATTTGCCAATGAACTATAAAGTAATATACCTAAAATATGTACCTCGGTTGTACGTGACATGGAGTAGGGTCGCCTATCAAACCACGTTGGGTGTCTCTGGGTCTCCGCCCCCCCCCCCCCCCACACACACACACACTGCTAAAGACTCCTAGGATCAAACGTATTATTGAAATAAAATTGAACCATATGTTAGTCGCGAAATGACGTAGTTTGTGACGTTAAACCCTATTCATCACTCCTACATAAAATACAAGATAATCAAAATATTAAAATAAACATAATGTGGTTTAAACTTACCTGGAGGAAAAGTATGCTTTTAAAAACAGCTGACGTTTATTTCGGTTGCTGGTATATACAGTATGAGGCGGAACTCACTCCCATATATACACTAACGGCGCTAACATTATCGTCAGTGCTCAGTAACTGTAAATCTTGATCTGAACCTATAATTGCAGGAAACCGCAATTAATGTTTCGACTCTAAATATATATAAAGATATCTTGAAAACCACTCAATATTTTTATGATGTACATGAACTGTACAGGAAAATGCTTTTCTAGGAAATGTGTGAGACATGTATAGGGGGCGAATCCATGCTTTACCATTTATCGTCTGATGGTGGGGCGGGAAGAGCACCCCAAGCGCAAGCGCGAGATAATGATATAGACATATGATATCATAATCAATGCTTTGCATTAATGAAATTGATTCACAATCTCATCGTATTAATTCATAATAAAATTAAAATTTGACGTCAAGCCAGGTGTTGGATTTCTCTGTCTTAAAACCTCAATGCCAAAATGGCGACAGATACCATATATTTCTCAAATAATTTCAAGGAGGTGAGGGGTGGGGGGTACATTGTCTCAGGAACCTGACAAAAACCCCTCCTGAAATAATTCCAGGATTCGCCCAAGTGTAAACGTAATAATATCTGTATACTATAATACAGGCAATATTTTCCTCCTAGCATACTGTCGGTGGGATAGCCGAGTTCATTATACCGGTTGGTGTAGAATCGTTGGACTTATGGTTTCGGAAAGGTATTCAAACAACGACTGATTTTGGGTGTTACTTTTTCACGGTTAAAGTATAAGTTTGTAATATAATTAATGGTTGCATATTTTACGAAACCATGTGCATTCATATTGAAACTCAATATACTAAGTAATAATAATAAAGTGTCACAAATCAGTTGAATATTCATAGAGATTATACAACATAAAACAGGCCTATAAGACGCTGCAGATAAAACATTAAGTAATATAATATATGACAATAAATACCGGTAAAACAATTAATTACTTAATCACATGTATCGAAAATATCTATCCAAATCATAAAATTCCATACTATATCCAAAACTATAGGGTAAAAGTCTTTGCTCTAGTGGGGATGGGGGTATATACCGGCCAGTCTTTATTGCGATTGGGAAAGAACCACTTCTCAGCTGGGTATGTTTAAGTCAGTGACATAAGCCTCACGTGATGAGCATGATTGAACTTCTTGTTTGTTCGCAGCTTGTTTCCGTTAACATTGTTACCACCGTTTCTTTTTAGAACGACATAAATTATTTAATATGAAAAAATCTTAAATAGTCAGTGATTGCTATCAATAAGACACAGTTTACAGAGTTGCCTGATACATTCTAATTTTTGTTTAGTGAAGCAATCTCCTCTTACCGATAAGTCTATAGTGGACCTAACCACATCATTGCTTTATTTTGTTCTGAATTTATACAGGACCGAGGTGGTGTTCTCCAAATGCCAGCATAACAATACAACATTGATTCTACTAATGCCTCATACAGAGTCGTAAATTCGACCAGAATATTTAAAGGAGCTAAGTCGCTAAGATTTCGGACCTAGAAATTGACACAAGTGGGTCGCAAGTCGCAACGTATATAATACTGTAATATGAATGTGCATAAACTTATTTACATTCAATGGTTTCCGTTTTTACTCTAATTTCAAATCAGTTATGTTCGACGAAATAAGCCAGCGGTCTCAATCGAATGGAACTTCTAGCGTCTGGTTATTCCAGTCTACATACGCCGTTTGATTTGGTGCAATGCAGAGAAAGAGAGCGAAAAAAATGGGGTTTAACGTCCATTCGACACGAACTAGGTCATTTCGGGACTAACATATGGTTTAATTTTATTTCAATAATTCACCTGCGCGTAAGGGTTTGTAGCAGTGGGGGGGGGGATTACTCGGAGAAAACCCACGTGGTTGGACAGGCGACTCTTGTTACCACTGGGAATGAAACCAACCAATATGGTCAAATGTTTATTTTGTCTTAAATATTGGATATCAGAAGCCCATCTTTTTCCGACAAGATCACAGCATCAATGTTGATTTAAATTGACAAATAATTCGTGTTTACCATGTTGAGGATTTGAATGATATTCAGTTAGAGACTTAGCTACTTTAAATTTAGTGCATAGAACCCCTAAAGCTCTACAAGCATATTTTGCAACTTATTTTACTGTTTTGCTATGTTTAAATGTTCCTTTAAAGATACATTATTGATTGGGTGAATAACACCTGCAGTCTACAGGTTGGGTACTACACCAGAAAAAAAACAAGCAGAGCACAGTTCATGGAGATTGTAACAGCGTTCTCATTTTCAAAATTTCCGCTGGTATTTGATCAAAACCGGAAGCTTTTGTAGGTTTCAGTTCATTCACTGCCTTCGGAATCTCTTTCTTGGATATCTCAAGATTAAGCACATCACAGTTAGTTTTGTCAACGTTAACCAATTCTGGAATTTCCGGTGGATCTGCGTGTTCGATATTGTATAAAATCCAGATTTCCAAATACCCGATACACATCTTTATGGAAGCCTATAACTACCATTCATAATTTCTAATTTTCGCTCCTTCAAAACACGAAAGTAGAAAAGTAGAAGTTACGACAAAATGTAAGGCGACAGCACCGTATACAAGCCAAAATGAACTCCAAAATAGGAAATTATTGAAGTCAGTGAGGAGGCGACAACACGCAAACCGTCACCTTCTCACTGACATCAATAAATACAAAAATGTGACTATGTCGAAAGTCGCCAAGACGGTATATACAAGCCAAAATGCAAGTCGAAAATAAGAAATTAGGAAATAATGATCATTTCTTAATTTCCTATTTCGCGTTGCATTATGGCTTGGTATGCCTGTTGTCGCCTTCTTACAGACATCAAAAAATACAAAAAGTATGATTAAGTCGAAAGTCGCCAAGACAAAATGCAGTCGAAAATAAGAAATTAGGAAATAACGAGAGGCGCTATTATCGCAGTGTATTATTTTTTAATTTTCTATTTTCGAGTTCATTTTGCTTGTATACCGTACATTTTGTTGTAACTTCTACTTTTCTACTTTCGCGTTTTGAAGGGGCGAAAAGTAGAAATTATGAATAGTAGTTATAGGCTTCCATACATTTTGGTTCACATGTTAAACTTCCATCTTCATTTTTAATTTTATGTGGTATGCGTTTTTTTAGCTATGCGAGCGTGCTCTTGTGTGTTAATACGTCGAAGTACACGACGGCGCTCTCACAATAATTGTTAATCAACGAGCTTTAATCTATAAGAAACATAAGTACTAATTATTTGACGTCGATCTGAGTTTATTAACGACTGAACATGAATAACACAAATAAAGATATATTGAAATCATAATTAAATCATCATTTACAAATTATCTAGTAATGAATAATTGAATATATAAAGTCAGCATATATTATGTGATCAAGTGCAATTGTAAGCTATTTCTCATTATCATAATATTATACATAAAAGAAACATACATTTATCAATAAGCAAATATAAAGTATTATCATATGTGAATAAATATGGCGGTATATTAGTGCCAAAATTCTAACATTCTAATTTCTTACTTCCATTCGTGTAATTTCTAACCTCCATTCATGTAACTTCTAACTTCTATTCATGTAATTTCTAAATTAAGACAATGTATAATTCAACTTCTTTATTTGTTCAGTGTAAATATCAATTCTATTTCATCTTATTTCTAATATTGGGGCGAAAATGTCTACTTCATTGTGGTGTTACATGTTAAGCATGAACGGCAAACAAATTTTGAATTTTGATACATCTACCTAGCAACCATCATTATGACATCGTTTGGTGTCGCCACCGTGTGCTCAGTTTGGGAATTGAGCACCTGATCGGGACCATTCTATTGATACAAACGACTCCCTCTTCGTCAGATTGAGTGGCTTGCCTGGGTGTTAAAATTGAAAACAACATCGGGAGAGAGAGATGGGGACATGGGGTTTAACATAAACTCGACACCAACCAGGTCATTTCGGTATTAACACCGTTCAATTGTATTTCAATAATTCGCTTGCGCGTAGGAGTGTTTAGCAGTGGGAGGAAACCGAAGGACCCGGAGAAAACCCACGAGGTTGGAAAGGCGGCTCTGCTCCATGTCACGTAAAAACGGGAAATCGAAAACACGCCAGTTTATTCAATGACAGACCTTATGTTACAGCGTGCACGTGCTAACCATTCGGCCATCCTACCCTCTAAACAACATTGAACGTGATATAAATGTATGGTTTGCAAATATTATTTCGAATACCGTGGCTAAGTGGGTAAGACGCAGGCTCGCTAGGCTGTGGGTCGGGAGTTCGATCCCTGCATTGGTCGAAAAAAGTTCATCCAGATTTTCTGGGGTGGTTTCCCCTTATTAGTGTCTTGTCGTTCCGATGGGATGAAAACCCGAGGTTCCATGTACATGTTGGCGTGCACGTAAAAGATCCAGTGACCGTTAGACTTCGATATAACTCCACGTCGTAGATCCGCTCTCCGGGCAATATTTCCCTAAAGCACACTGTATGGCGTATGTCCGTCTCCATTAGCCCGATTCGGAACAAAACAGTAGGGCGTTAAACCCTCTTTCATTTCATTTCATTTTCTATTTCAAATATAAGCTAAACGACATTTGGAGAATTTTATTTTATTTTTTTTTACGGTTGAGCCAATAATTAATATCTATATGCAGTTGGTATATATTAACACAGGGTATAAATGTTATGGATAGGCCTACACAGATACTGAGTTTAATACTAAGTGACCCCTCTCTCTCTCTCTCTCTCTCTCTCTCTCTCTCTCTTCTCTCTCTCTCTCTCTCTCTCTCAGCACTCCTTCCAACCTTCAACCAAACGAAGAATGGGTCGTTTATACCAATTATGGTCCCGATCAGGTGCGCAATCATCCAATTGAGCACACAGTGGCGACACCAAACGATGTCATAATGATGGTTGCTAGGTAGAAGTATCAAAATTCTAAATTTGTTTGCCGTTCATGCTTAATATGTAATACCACAATGAAGTAGACATTTTTCGCCTCAATAATAGAAATAAGATGAAATAGAATTGATATTTACACTGAACAAATAAAGAAGTTGAATTATACATTGTCTTAAATTAGAAATTACGTGAATGGAAGTTAGAAGTTACATGAATGGAGGTTAGAAGTTACATGAATGGAGGTTAGAAATTAGACGATAGCATGTTAGAATTTTGGCACTAATATACCGCCATAAATAAATGTAGCAAACTATTACACATTATAATATTAGGAATAACATAAACATTTTTCAAAATGAATTATTAGGCGACACAATTATAAACTAACTCACATGTAAGAAACACAGGTACTAATTATTAAAATTTGACGTCGATCTGGGTTTATATACGAATGAACTGGTTGTCGGTGAAAAGACAGCTGACGACGATCAGCGAAGAGCAGACGAGACTGTCACTTCCGTCCTACTTTCTTTGCGTGCCACTTACTTTCCGGTTAAAAACTGCCGGTACCTCATTGTCCGTATTTCGTCTCTTATATTCATACCCAGTCGCTATCGCCAACTTAATATCTTAATAATAATTAAACTAGAAATATTTGAACATATACATGATAAGGGTTAAACATATAATACAAAATGTGATATAAATTAATTTTTGTACATTACTGATACGTAACTCAAATATAGGTACATATAAAATCAATGACTAAGATGCATGTATTAAATTATTTTAAGATAGATGTGTATAAGAAAAGATAAATAGATAAGACAGTTCCAGTTGTTTTAGCTTCTGATACTATCGTTTATACTTTCGATGTAGATTATCAAAATGTTTTCTATCAACACAATAGTTTTGTCTTGAAACTTTTCTTTGGATATGTCTATTTTCCTTTAACAACAATTTCTTTGATTGTTTTACTATATTCCACAAAATATCTCATTCCAATATGGCTTGAATTTAAACCTTTCATTATGTCAATGCTCCGATTTCATGTAAATATTTTTATAAGGAATCTTGGATTCCATTTTACTAATTAAGTGTCATTAATATCGGATTAAACACATATAAATACTGGTTTTACTTACTGTTGAATCTCGTAGATATTTAACAGCATACCTATAGTTTTGTTACAATCGGACGAATTGTGCAGATTTTGTACTGATCACAGACTAATTCGATCCATTAAAACCGTAAGAAAAATGTTCTCATTAATACATGTTGTACAACAAAAAATAAATAAATAAAACTAGTTTAGCAGTAGGTGTTAATGTGTGATGAACACCATCGTGGACAGCATTCCAGAGCCTATTAAACGTGCCTTGGACCATGTCCGTACTCTGATGATCGAAAAGCATGCTCTAAGAAGTAAAAAGACGTGCACTCAGAAGGTTTCAGTTAGCCCAAGATCTCATTGAAGAGAGACCCATCGTTATAACATATCTAGATTTTCTTTATACAAATTTGAATCTGAGTTAGGATTCGTTTTTTGTTGCTAATGCGCCGCGTCGAACATGCCCCACATTTCTAATTTTTCTTGATTCAACGGAATTTATTGTTTCTGGATATACGCTAGAGGTTCTACTCTTTGGGAGGTTTTAAATTTCAAAATTTGGGCATTACTGAAGAGAGGCCACCAAATCCATATTTTGTTGTTTTTTCTTTTCTGTGAAGATTTAAATCTGAGTTAGGTTTCGTTGTTTTGTCGCTGTGCTTGTGACCAATCTCTCTTAGTCTCCTATAGTATACACGGCCATTGAAAGTATCAAATTTTAAAAAAATTCTAATTTCCGCCGGGTCAGACATAGATATACTTCAAATTGATGCTAGAAACCTGTCAGAGGGGCATGGTCCGAGAAAATTTATATAAAATAGGCCCTGGAGCAAACGCAAATTACACATGCATCGCCGAACTCTCCAAATGGCCGACACAACAGACTTTGCGAAATCTTAATCAGCTTTAATAGCTTTTGTAAGGCTGTCCCAAAAGACAATATTACCCTCGGGATCATCAGTATATTCTACATAAGAATCATTTTTCATTAGCTGAACGAGCTCGTGTGGTAAATCTTTAGCGGGAATATGTTCGTAAATTATAACAATTACAACATTTCTACCAGTGCTAATACTTTCCATTAGGGCCATATTCAATTCATAGATGCACCAATAACTTTTCAGAAAATTCTTCGTCAACAGAATCAGGGTTTTCTTACTGTTTCTCACTGCGTTGGATATGTTAGCAGCAATTACTTCCCCTACCAAGAAATCGCGGTGGTGAATACAGAGTTGCATCCCTTGTTGCTTTTCAAGCTTTTCAATCATATCTGTAATGACAATCTGCCGATCTTCGTCCGCATAGGAAATGAAAGCATTGAAGTCAAACTGGTCATCATGATCATTACCATGAGCAGCATATTGACGGTATTTGTTACGCCTTACGTAATAAAGATATCGGAATTTCCAGCGATATCTATATATTACACTAGACACTATAACCGTGATAATTACTGTCATGCTGCTGGTTAATACAACAATCATAACTGTCCACGAGGCACATTCCTTTTCTAGGTTTAGTACTATTGTCTTTAGATCATTTAGTGAGACAATCTTTCCGTGCAGGTTTTCACATGTGTATTCATTTCTTCTGACGAAGTTAGTTGTGTTAGTTTCCATCCACTTTAAGAAATCGAGGTTTTCACAAGTGCACAGCAGAGACTGACCGAGCAAGTTTATTGTCAAATTTGTCCCCCTTGCATGTTGCAGATCACTAAATTTTCTTAAGGACAGTGGAAGAGTAGATAAACTGTTGTTGCTAAGATCGATGAATGTTAAGTAGTTCATGTGAAAAATATCCAAAGTCCATTGCTTCATTCTGTTGTTGGATAAATCTAAATACTTTAATTTTACCTGTGCGTGTAGAAGTGCCGATGGAAGAACCGTTATTTGATTGTTAGATATATCCAGTATTTCCAGCTTCTGTAATGGTTTAAATATACTTCCACTGATGTCAGATTCAAAGGTAAAACTTAAAAAGTTTGAACCAATGTATAAAGAAAGAAGATTAATTGATCCTTTAAAAAAATCCTCATTTATTTGGTCACAGTAGTTGTTGGACAAGCTAAGCCATTCCAGGCTGGTACTTCCCAAAATTGGACCATGCCATTTATTTAAAATGTTTGATGAGAAATCAAGAATTTTCACTCGGTTTTTAGCAAACGTCATGCGTGGAATGGTACATCCAAGTTTAATGTGACTTATATTAATGTACTGAATGTTAGGTGCAAGTTTGATTTTATATTGATCCCTTTCCTCCTCGCTTTTAGAAATCCAACTTAAAAGTGAAATATGTGAATCCGTATCCGATACCTGATCTTCTATGAGATCACTGCCGTCGTGGGGGTGCTTATTTGACATGCGATGGGTGTTTGTCTCATTAAAATACGGACAGTTGTTGTGGAAATAGTGTCTGTCGGGTTTTATATTGCAATTATCATAAAATGGAAGATGTGTGAAGTATTGATAACTGGCATCAATACAAATAATATTTTTTAAAACATCGAATTCCGACATATAGCCCCCAAACGTCGGTATATTATCCCGAATACTCACTATTTTAACAGTATGCGATATGTTACGAACAACCCCATCATCAAAGAGTTGAATCCTGTTATGATCTAGATAGATTTCCGTGATGTTAAGATGCTTGAATCTAACAACTTGCACAGAAGTTAATTCATTCCCGAGACCAAAGATGTCGTAAATGCAACTTATATTGAGAATGCGAAAGGCTGCACTATGTAAGTTTTTTAAAGGCAAAGTTGCGGTATCAAACCCAAGTTCCCTGTTACCAGAAAGGTCGAGAAATTGTAATTTCGAAAACATGCTGAAGGCAAAACTATCAATAAGTGTAATGCGACAGTTACTCAACACTAGTTTCTCTATGTTAGGGACATTGGTGAAAGAATTCTTTGTAATATTTTCGGTTTTGCAGTAACCTGAAAAATTTAGCATTTTAAGGTTTTTAAGATATGAAAAACCTTTTCCAAGAACTATACTGGGTATGCCATCCATCTTTAGAGTTTCAAGGGACAACAAAGCCGAGAAGCTTTCACTTGGATATTCCATGATAGATCCATAATTTGCAGAGATGTCCAGGGTTTGGAGATTTACAAGAGATTTAAACACTCCAATCGGGTAGCTTTCAGGTTCCATATTAATCTTGTTGTTGTGCAGGTTCAATGTGATCAGAGTGTCCAATCCAAAAAAACTAAAACGGTTTAACCGTGTTATACTATTGTAGGAAATATCTAGAAAAGAAAGTTTGGTTCCTTTAAATATATAATCTGTTATATTTTCAATGAAATTGTCTTTAAGGTTTAACCAAGTTGTGTTTTCTGGTATATTGGGTGGGATTTCTTTTAATGAACGGTTAGAACAATCTACTTTAACACTCGATAGTCCCTCTTTACTTCGACATTCACAAATTGTACACAACTGCGGCTCAACAAATAAAACAGTTCCACTACTAGTTAAAGATGGCCAGACACCAAATATTAATACACACTGTAATATCGCCATTCTAAATAAAAGAAACAAAAAACAAATCGAGACGTAAATGCACACATCAACAGTTTAGGCGTCCCTGTGGGGCACGGTTGGGTTCACTACAAGAGACTCGAGCCCTTTTGACAATGATACCTTAAAATAGAAAACATACAAACATTTAAGATTTTTTTTGTTCAGATGCTTATTTACATATGGATTGTGTCCAGATATTATCCAGATAAAACTTTCGCCACATATATTCTAACCTACCTCAATAGCTTGATTAAGACACCATTCAATATTAATGGCCATGCGCAAAAGGATGTTTCATATGCTGTTCCCAGCTGCTTTGTGACTTGGTGTCGTATTTTGAACATTCACAAAACTATATAGGTAGATAAGGATGAACGTTGTGTACACATACATAGGTGATATGTACATAGGTGATATGTACGGAAGCCCATAAGGGTCAATCAAATGAAAACAATACTGATTATCTTGTAATTACAAGATAGCCTAAAATAAACTATCTTGTAATTACAAGATAGCGAGAAGCCAATGGGTAACAATTTTAAGGTCGCCATACACCGGTTTTATGCTCCCATAAATACCACTGACTTCATACTTTCTCCAACCACATATTTATATCAGAATTCATAATCTTAATGCGCTCCTTGAAGCCACAGAACGCTATTGATACTTGTTTAAATATTGAATTATAGACAGTAAGTAAGGAAAAAGATATTAGTCCCGAAATGACCTAGTGGACGTTAAACCCCATTTCTCTCTCTCTCTCAATGGCAGACTTTGTGGTACAGTGCGCACGTGCTAACCAGTCGGTCATACAACCCCCATCCCATTACTAAAGACCCCTACGCACAAGCGAATTATTGAATTAAATTAAACCACATGTTAGTCTCTCTCTCTCTCTCTCTCTCTCTCTCTCTCTCTTATTTCTTTGGCCTATAGCTATCCGATAAATCAGTGTGGGACAACCTTAAAACAAACTAGTTAGGCTTTTAGTTACAAGATAGGCTATCTTGTACTTACAAGATAGCTATCTTGTACTTAAACTTACAAGATACTCAGAATATATATTTTTTTTAATTTGATTGAGGGGGGGGGGGGGGGGAATAGTGGTCTAGAGTGCCGCTACGAGCTCTAGGTGGCCGGTCACCTCTGGCTTGCGGCTGTAGTTTCGATCCCTGACGTGAGCGTATGTGGCATGGAGATAGGGCGCCTTCTCAACCTCGTGGGTTTCCTCCAGGTACTCCGGTTTCCTCCCACTGCTAAAGATCCATACGCGCAAGCGAATTATTGAAATAAAACTAAACATGTTGGTCCCGAAATGACCTGGTTTGTGTCTAGTGGACGTTAAACCCCATTTCTCTCTCTCTCTCATTTGATTGGCCCATATGGGCGTCCGTAGATATGCTTTAAACCAATGCGGTGAAACTAGGTTTCCATTTGTTTACACAACCTGGGTCAGTCATGCGACTCATACAATATATATATTATATATATATATATATATATATGGGACAAGGGTATCCATACAAATAGTAATTATTACCAGTATGAAGTGTTGAACAAAAATTTCACTTGCTATTTTTAAAACAAAATCATTTTTATTTGTGTTGAATATGTCAGATTATGTATGTATGCCTGTGCATTTCTGGTGAATTAGATATTTTTTTCATATGCCTGTATCCAATCTTAACTTAAAATAGTGGCGTTTCACAAACCCATTTGAAGGACAATTTTAACTAAAACCAATTTTAACTTAGGATAGCTGTCACCCTGTCCTAACTTAAAATCATGATATTAACAAACATTGATTAGAGCCACATTGTTACATATATTGCGATAGATATAATTGGAATACTGTTAATATTGTGAACGGACCGGGTCACATAATTTTAATATTCCAACCATCATTCACAAAAACAATTCTCATAATATATAATACTAGGCAAACCATATGTAGTATTTACGCGTACTTTGGGGGGTTATGATGATATGTAAATACTAAAGAGATAAATCAATAATCTCAAATGTGTTTATTGAAAAATGTTATAGGCCTATTTGAAATTAAATTTTAATATAAATTTATTATTATTTCTTAATAAGTCTTTCGTTAATAAAACAACAAAAATAATTGGCATTTTAGGAGCCAAAGCTATTTTATCTTGGGGAAAATATCGTTTAATTAAGTAAGTATCATTTTCAAAGTATCATTGAAAGGGGGGGGGGAGTATATGAGAATGACATGTCAAATCTAGGCCTCGGAACATTGGCTATTTGGTGTATTAATTTCAAAGTTGATAAATACTTTTAAAATGCGACCTAGATTAGCCGTTTGGGTCGCAAATATCATAATATATATGGGACAATTCTCCATAAAACTACAAATGCATTAGATTTAGTTTATAGATACACATTATTTCCATTGAAGCCTGCACAGAGAGAAAAAAGTGGGTCAGTTGATTCATTTGAGTGAGTATCCATAAAACGACTCAGTAACGACTCAGTTTTCGTTGACTACCTTGGGACTAACTTGGAACTTACTTGGGACTCAAATAATGAGTCAAAAGACTCATTTTTGTGACTCACCAAAAAATCCATAAAACGACTCGTTAAGTGAGTCAAGTGACTCGTCAGGTAAAGTGAGTTCTTCGACTACCTTAGTGAGTCTAGTGACTACTTTGGTGAGTCTAGTGACTACTTTAGTGAGTCTAGCGACACAAGAGATGAGTAACACAGCTAGGTACAGTGAGTCAAGTGACTAGTAAAGTGAATCAATGCAAATATATTTGAGTCACATAATTAGCCTTACGCAACGAGTCAAATGACCCCACAAAGGCTGGAATCCTAATAATTAGGATTTAATTCTCCTTTTTTAATAATTCTTTGGTTGGCATTGAACAAAGTTGACGAAAAATATCTGTAAAAACGAATACGAAGATGTTATTTTTTTCAATTAGATTACACGATTCGTGTATGCTTAGTTTTCCAACAACCTTATGCCTGGTGTATTAACCTCCACATTTGCAGTATATGATTCCGCGTTCGTCTTTGAATTGACGATCTTATTTGCCGAATAACATACCGTTTCTCCCGATGTGATCAGCATTATGTCAGGTCAATAAGGAAACAATATTAAAACAAAAACTTAAAAATACATTATGCAAGATTACGAAAAGCTGAGCAAAAAATCGATTCCTAATCCAGTAAATATCACTGGCTAGTGATAAGTTCATTAATGTCCAATTAATAATCTAGATAACATTTCAGGCCTAAAACAAGGTCTGCAACAGGCAGTTTTAGCTCTTGCATAACGTATGTTAAAATTAAAAATAAAGCACTCCATATAAGTTATACATATTTTATTCTATTGTCTAAAAGTAAAAGTGGTTGTCATGCAATATGCGGGAACAATTGGCAGGTGAAGAACAATGAAAATTAGAAAGCGCTTTCACCCATTTGCCTAATGCTTCTCATGAAATTCGCTGTAACATCTGGAGATACTCCAGAACGTAACACTAAATATCGATATGGTTCTTACCTCGTGATCCGAATGCCACTCACCAAATATGAAAGAAATCCGTCAAATGTTGTAGCCTCTATCGCGAACCGTTGTGTCAAACCAATTTTGATAACCATAATATAGATAAAGCAAGGGCCCCTTTCGCGTTCACAAGGTTTTTGGCAAAGAGAGTATAACTACGTAACTGAAGGTCTGATTCGAACTCATCCCACGATCTTTGGCATATAAAGTATTTTAAGTTACAACAAAATCGGATGGAAATAGTGACCGATATGGGGTCCACAAGCTAAAAATGTGGACGTATAAAATAACTATTTCAACTTAGTTAATAATGACATGACCTTTCTTGGTATATTAATTTTGTCCTCGATTCCAAGAATGATTTTTTGGATAAACGTTCATGTGTTTAAAATCTTTAAACAATATTCGATATTGAATATATAGTACACAGTGAATAACACTTCGACTGCCGTTAGAAATTCTAACGCACGAGCCAGAACGATGTCATCCATTAAAATTTCGTATGTAGTTTCGCCATCCATGATATCCCCTTGGTGTAGAATAGTGGGAGTTGTTATTCTCTCTGGTCTCTGAAATGATACAAAAACAAACATCCAAAACTTAAAAAATATTTAGGGGAACCATGGTAAGACATGGATTCGCTAGGATCGGACAAATACCATATAGGTATCGTGTACACGTATAAAAGAAGACTTGGTATAGTTGGAATTTGAAATAAGTGGATCGCTTTCATCGCACCCCTGCCCCTTAACATTGCGGCTTATGCCCGTCTTCATTATCCTAGTCGGTGCGGAAAGGTAGGGTTTTAAAGGCCTTTTTTTCATTTCATATTTTTTTATTGTTTTAATCGAAGTTTTTAGTTGTAGCAGGTGTTAAAATGACAACCCAATCCCCCCTCTGTAAAACTTAAAATGTTTTTTGCTTACCACATCTGTTGGACACAGCATTTTTTTTTTAGGTCCTCTTTAAGCAGAATAGGAAGGGCTGTAATTGAAGAATATCCAGCTCGCCCTGTAAAAAGAATCATATTATAAGAGAATTTCGGAAGGCGATTAAAGTGCGATTTAGTGAACCAAATAGTGCATACATTGTGTTCAGTTAAAATACCTTCAAAAGTTGTAAATTCCTGACAGCCCATAAATGTTACACGTGCGAAAAGCCTACCACACTCAACGAAAAATTTTCAGTATTCGAGGCAGCAACACACAAGGATAATTGTGTTCGTGTGCACTTCATATTTGGATTTTCCACAGTTAGAGGGTCTTTAACATGTGCTCTAAATTGCACACGGAACTCTCTTTCCCTGTCAGACACCCTGGCCTGCATCAATGACAATGAAGAAACCGTATTTGGCAAATTCCGAGTATCTTTCTTCGCGTCCCTCACTGATATCAATAAATGCCCTGCCGATTTAGTGGTACAGCGTCATACTTACTGGGTCATTATAATTCAATTTTAAGCAAACCTTCCGCTCCACCAGGACATAACAGAACAGACATAATACATATATAATTTTGGTAACACGTTGGCTCGCTATTCTGGAAGACGGGTGTTCGATCCCTGCATTTGTCGAGAAAGTTCATTTTCGTATGAAAAACCGAGGTACCGTGTACCCAAAGATCCCTTGGCAGTTGGAATTCGATACAAAAGTAAGCCTTAGCGCCACTGTCCGGACAAAATTTCCCTCATACCACACTGTATGGCGTGCACCCGTCTCCATTAGCTCAGGTTAGGAGCAAAACAGTAGGACGTTAAATCCCATTTCATTTCATATATAATTTCGCTTTTTACCTCTGCTTTTTCACGTTTCAACCGTACGGCGAAATCTAATTGTTGCGTCTTCACTTTGCCCCTTGACAAAAGAGAATCCGACCATAATAAATACTTACTGTTGCAATCCTTAGGTACATGTACATCTTCGGTTGGTTTGACTTCACGAACCTTTGCCCCATTTTCTCTTTTTGGTTAAAGGGGGTTGACGGTAGACGATGACATTCGTTTATAATCTGGGGAAAAACACTTTGATCAGTATAAACCTACACACATAGAAGCCATCTATTGGCAAATTCAGTGACCAATGCCAGAAAGGGTTAAGTCTATTTGAATTAGAATTAATAATAGGATACAATAATAATATAGGGAGAACTCGGTATTTGTTGAATTTTGTGTGATTTTAGTATGTCTAACTATAACAAATTCTTAACTAAGTCTCGTGATTTTAAAATCGTGATCTACTATTGACCCAGTCTTGACTCATTTTCATACGCTTTTGTGGAGATATATATATGACTTATCTATGAACCAATTGGCGACTCGGTTTTGACTCATGCCTATAATTATTCGAATAGCCAATGCAATGCGGCAATACTCCACCCAGGCCTATCAATATGGTGAAATTTTCAACTCTATTCATATTATTTTGAATATCAGCTTTAGATTTCAATATAAAGTACTAACTGGATCATGGACCCATCAAGGTCTACACACGTCGATTTCATAAATTTGAATCTGAATTTTTAATCAAAAACAAAATCAGTGGTCTATTTCACATATGCTACCTAATCTCTGTAATATAGTAAACATAATATTGAATAAGGCTGTATCCTTAACAAAAACACCAATAATTTACCTTTTCTGTGACAGATATCGGCAGATGACTTCGATTTTCTTTTAATCAAACAAGCGTCCAAACTTCGTCTAACTGCCGCCATAAAACGTCCACCCACAATTCTTTTCACCGGAAGGACTCACCCATGACTCACCCTTGACTAGGCTGTGACTCACTTACAAAAGTTTCATCGCTGATTATTTATTAACTGGGAATTATCCCACATGTTTTGTTACAAAAAATATATATAATTCACCTTTTCCATTGTTGATATTTGCAGATGCTATAGATGTTTTTTTTAGTCCAGGCTTCGTCTAACTGCCGTCATAATACGTGTGACCGAAAGGACTCACACGTAACTCACCCTTGACTAGGCTGTGACTCAATAACGTCAAATTCATCACTGAATATTTAATAACTCAGAGGTGACTAGTTAGTGACTCAGACGCTTCGCACAAGTTTCAATAAACTGAGTCTTAGCTGACCTATTTGCCCGCAATCTGAGTCAAAATACTCATCTAGCTGAGTATTTTCTCATAACTCACCCAAATGAGTAAGTTTTACGCGTTTTTGACCCACTTTTTTTTCTGTGTGTGCGAGTAAATCAAATTCCCCACTCGGCTAATCTCGACAGATTCCGTAAACTACATCTAGTCTCGGATGTATGACAGTTAGTGATATGTACCTACGCCCATACATTTGCGATGCGGCTACCGGTTTACTTTAACAGGAAAACTTGACGCTATTGCACAAATTGGGAACCTATTCGGCTAGCGACCTATTCGACCGATCGAGCTGCAACCTGTTCGTTGGAAACCTATTTAGAGTAAAGACAACATTTTCTATTTATCAACCAATAAAATCCAACGTTATGTCTATCAAATGAAAGTAGAATATATTATTTTTTATCCATTCCTTCAGCTCAGAATAGAAGTGTAATTTCGTCATTATCTTACAGCTGGATCGGTCGAATAGGTCGCTAGCCAAATAGGTCGCCAACTTGTGTTTGGAATGGGCGCAGCCATGTTTCATCCGGGACCTTTAAAGTAGTTCCAATATGGCGGAATTCATCATACAGCCGAGTTTAGATTGTCCGAAATCTTCCGAGGTTTGTCGAGTGTCAAATTCCCATGTCACGAATCCAATGCCAAGTTCAAGGCCAACCCACCCATACTTTTCGAATCACATATTACGCAGTACATCATTTATTTTACCTCTCTACGAATGTCTGGTCGTGTGCAAACATTGCGTCAACGTATAAAACTCTCCCCATTGATATTGCAACTGTTAATTCAACCTGCCAACAGTTTTCAGTTTGGAAGCGTATTTGCTTTCAACGTAAGTACCCGCAGCGGAAATGTGTACTGTGCGGGCGCACGCGATTTTAACTAACATCTATTAAAATCGCATTTTAAGTTACAATCAATCTTCGTGAAACGCATAAAATTTAAAATTTCATTTTGATTTTAGTTAAAATCTATTTTAGTGATTTTAGCTTAAGTTTTTGTGAAACAGGGCCCTGAACATTACATATCATCTTGAATATACTTTTTACAGATAGAGTTAACAGCAAGTAGGAGAGAGTGGAATCGACATGACAGCTTCAGTCTTTCTTCTTTTTTTGGGAAAGAGAGACATTGGTAAATATGGTATACAATATACACGTTACCACCCAGAAATCCACCCATTAGGGTTTTATTCAACGGTAACAAAGCATTTACTCCGATGGTTATAGAATTACTTTCTTATTTGAACTATTGTGTGCCTCCGGCTTAAATCTCTGTTTGTTCATTGCTAATTTTTTAATGGTTACGAATGGAATGGGATTTAATAACTCTTCAACACAGTAATATTAATACGGTTTTATTTCTATGATTAGGGTTTTATTCAACGGTAACAAAGCATTTACTCCGATGGTTATAGAATAACTTTCTTATTTGAACTATTGTGTGCCTCCGGCTTAAATCTCTGTTTGTTCATTGCTAATTTTTTAATGGTTACGAATGGAATGGGATTTAATAACTCTTCAACACAGTAATATTAATACGGTTTTATTTCTATGATTGTGTCAAACTGATCCCGCAGTGAATATTCGCCTGGCCGCTACAATCACTGATAAGCATGACATCGACGAGGCTTAATGAGTACGGCATATTAACTTTTTTACTCCGACAAATTAAATTCTCAAACATTTTTTTAAAGTATAAGAAAAATAAATAAAGAGGTTTGAAGCATTTGTAATTAAAAAATATTTCCTATTTAGTGTAAATGGGTATTAAAATGAGTAAAACGCACCATTTTGGCCGAAGCAGTTAGGTGTTATGTAAACAATGCACGAGCCGTTTAGCCAATAACTGACGGCACGTGAAGTCAATGCACATGTTGTAGACAGTCATGTGTGACAGAGATAATTCGTAAGTAATTCTCTGTGAAACAGATTGTGATTGTGTGTGTACTGTAATGCAGGAACATTTTGTCAGGACAACGGCGGTTTCACATGGCATCCAAGATATCCTCGACTCGGGTGTGCTGTAAATCATCCCTGACAAGTGAACACCGGACTTTTAAAGACCCAAATTGACCTTCTCGGCCCAAGGGCGTTTTAAGGTTTATCATGTCTGCCTTTAATGTACATTTTCAATTTTTAAACGTCCATATTCATAATTATGCCGTCGCCCCTGTCTGTGTGTGATTGTGTGTGTGATGGTGTGTGTGTGTATGTATGTATGTCTGTGGGTCGCCTACAGGACGCAATTCTTACTGGATTTTGTTCAAACTTTGGATACTTATTCTTTATACCCTAAGAACGAACCCTATTGTTTTTGGTGCATGCCCGATCTCCACGGGCTGAGCCACGCCCACTTCTTGTATTTGTTTGTTTTTCGTCTACAGGCCTCATTTCTAAATGTATCATTTTGAAACTTTGTAATCTTATTCTTTCTACCCTAAGGAACATCCCTATCATTTGGGTGCATGCCCAACCCCCAGGGACAGAGCCACCCGCATTTCCTTTAGTGTATCTGTGTGTCGCCAAGGGCCACAATTCTTAATCGATCATCTTGAAAGTTAAAATACTTATTCCTCATACCCTAAGGACGATCCCTATTGTTTTGGGTGTATGACCGACCCTCCCGGGACAGGGCCACGCCTTTTTCTTTTATTTGTTTGTTCACTACAGGCTGCATTTCTTAACGTATCATCTTGAAACTTTCCGTACTTATTCTTTGTACCTTATTAAGGAAGATCCCTATCGTTTGGGGTCCATGCTCTACCCCAGTGACAGTCCCACACGCATTTTCTTTAGTAATGTCTGCGTATCGCTTCCGGGCCACAATTCTTAATCGATCGTCTTGAAAACTTTTTAAAACTTATTCCATAAACCCTAAGGCTGACCATTATTATTTTTGGTGCATGCCCGACCACCTAGGACAGAGCCATGCCCAATGTCTATGTGTCTTATGTTCTTTTACAGGATGCAATTCTTAACAGATACTTTTAAAACTTTGCATACCTATTCCTTATACACTATTCCTTATATATAACCTAAGGATGACCCCTATTGTTTTTTGGTGATTGCCCACCCCCCAGGGGCAGAGTCATACCCATTTTTACGTCGTGTCGGTGTGTGTTGCCTACAGGCCACGATTCTTAATGGATCGTCTTTAAACTTGGGATATATATTCCTTATGGCCTCAGAACGACATTTACATGTCCCGACCCCCGGTCAAGCCACGCCCAATGTTTGTGTTTGTCGTTTACAGGCTGTAATTCTGAATAAATCAGCTTGGTACTTGGCATATGTATTCTTTATGCTATGAGGGCGTCTACTATTGATTTTGGTCAATGCCCCGACCCCCAGGGGCAGAGCCACGCCCACTTTTGTCTTTAGCGTCTGAGAGCCACAATTTTGAATGGATTATCTTGGTTTACCTATTCCTTATACTCTAAGGGCTGCAACTATTGATATTCATGCACGACTCTCAACGCTAAACAAACCAAACGCCTAGCTTATTGGCAAATTACCATATCAATCAAAGCGGGAATGTGGACGTATATTGTAGCGTTATGTTTTGATTTTGGTCAATGCCCCGACCCCCAGGGGCAGAGCCACGCCCACTTTTGTCTTTAGCGTCTGAGAGCCACAATTTTGAATGGATTATCTTGGTTTACCTATTCCTTATACTCTAAGGGCGGCAACTATTGATATTCATGCACGACTCTCAACGCTAAACAAACCAAACGCCTAGCCTTATTGGCAAATTACCATATCAATCAAAGCAGGAATGTGGACGTATATTGTAGCGTTATGTTTTGATTTTGGTCAATGCCCCTACCCCCAGGGGCAGAGCCACGCCCACTTTTGTCTTTAGCGTCTGAAAGCCACAATTTTGAATGGATTATCTTGGTTTACCTATTCCTTATACTCTAAGGGCGGCAACTATTGATATTCATGCACGACTCTCAACGCTAAACAAACCAAACGCCTAGCCTTATTGGCAAATTACCATGGAGAAATTTTGGGGGTTGAAAATACAATGGTGAAATTCTTATAGTTGAAAATGCAAAGATGAAAAAGTCACAGTGAATTTGCAAATGCGAAAAGTAGAAAGTGAAAAAAACACAAGTAGATTTTTTATGCTGTTAATTTTTGGCGAACAATTTTTGTTTTGATACTAATATTGTGATTTTGTGTTATGTTATATTTACAAGTGAAAAATCACGCAAATTGCCATTTTTACCATTTTGACCATTATAATTTGTCAATGTTAACTATGATATTTTCTCTTAATATGGCAACGATTCGGCTCCATAGCTGTGAACAACATTTTAGGGAGGCTAATAAAGAAAATTTCTTCCTGACCGGCATACAGGTCTTGCAACATGGTTGGTAAAAGCGTGTACACAGGGGCGTAAATGTGGGGTGGGTTAGGGGGTACCACCCCCCACCCCCAGCAAAAAAAAAAAAAAAAAAATAGTCGGTCGCAAAATAGAGTAATCGGTATCAAAATACGCACTCACTGTATACGCCACATTACTCAGGCAAAACTTTAGTATAAAATAGTCGGTCGCAAAATCAGTGCAGTCGGTCGTAAAATAGGAGCAGTCAGTATCAAAATAAGTGCTTACGGTATACGTCACGGTACTCACGCAAAACTTTAGTATAAAATAACCTTGTCAACTTATCATGTTTGATAAGATGTTGTGTTTCGCGCTCATTCTGTTGTGAGTATGTTGATCTAACAACAAAATTTCACCCAGAGAGAAAAATAGTCGGTCACAAAATAAGTGCAGACACTGCAGTCGGTTTCAAAAACAATGAATGTCAGAATAGTTCCCAAATACTATAATGTAGTTGCGTCAATTCGTCTGCCTAAATTGCATGCCACACAAAACTTTAGTATAAAATAACCATGTCTGCCTGTTACTCTTATTCTGTTGTGAGTATGTTGTTCTATGAAATGTGTTCTACCATGCGGCAAAAAAATAGTCTGTCTCAAAAAATGTACTCACCGCAGTCGGTCTCCGACTAAATGAATTAATGAGATAAACAAACAATCACAAAACAGGCGAAATGACAGATGGGCCTCAAGATTCTGTCCCATTTCTTATCGTCTCGATAACGAGAAATTGGTTCCATTTGCCATGACATTGATTCAAATTTTCAAGTCCCAAAAATTTAAAAGCTCTGTTACATATCTGAAATTTTTCGCGCCTGCGGCGCGATTCCATTATAACATCTTTCTTCTACTCGGTTACATAGCTGAAATTTTCGCGCTCGATTCCATTTTAAAATCATTTTTCTACTCCTCAATTGTCTTATACTGTCTCAGCACTATCATATTCACGATTATAGTGAGCTGCCCAGTTTGTAGTACCACTGGTGTGGGGCGTCAGATTGTACAGATGTTATGCCAACTCTAGAAAACTCACACGTGATTCCATTATAACATCATTCTTCTACTAGGTTACATATCTGAAAGTTTCGCGCCTTCGGCGCTCGATTCCATTTTGAAATCATTTTTCTACGCCTCAATTGTCTTATACTGTCTCAGCACTATCATATTCACGATTATAGTGAACTGCGCAGTTTGTAGTACCACTGGTGTGGGGCTTCAAATTGTACAGATGTGATATCAACTCTAGAAAACTCACACGTGGTGCTCGGCTACTGATTGAGTCACTCGGACTGGGGGGTGGGGGCTTGGGGCGGGGGGTATGTGCATCAGTCGGTCACATTTTGCCTAAACACCCCCCCAAACGAAATCGTTATGTACGCCCCTGCGTGTACACTTCGAAGGGGCGAAGTAGGGTTTTTTCAGACAATAAACTATTATTAAGACACGTATTCACATAGCATGCCCATAATAAACTATTGAAATTATTACCTACATATATATAATTTAGCTATCACGATATTTCTATGTCTGTCGTCATTTACGTAAATACTTTTCAATAACAAAACAAATCTCTGTCTATATTAATACTACAGTTACATTATTAATGTCTGAAGATACCTATAGCGGGCAGACAGCCAGCCTACATGATTTAATGTATGTCAGAATAAAGTAATGGGGAGAAATGTTTACCTGGACGTATTTTTTTATTTATGCGTGTGCATGTTTATAATGATTATGCGTTTAGAATCAATGATAATATGAATAGTAGTACTAAACATTTATGTTCTAGTATGCAACCAATGTAAAAAGAATTAGATAGGGGGGTGTAGGACTGAACTATAACGCGCACTCATCCAGTGAAATTATAAAATTGTAGATTATTCAGAAGAAGGTCAAGGGTCAAGGTTAATTTGTAGATTTATAATTAAAGAGACACGTCAAAGTTTAATAAGAATTAATGAAGTTTAATTTTGATAAAATTATGAGTTAATAATAAAATAGAAATAGTTAGTTCTTGGACTAATGGAACATGTTGGATTGACGGATAAAATTGTACTGTGGAAGCTGAAACAGACCAATGGAAATTCTAGAAGAGGAAATGGTTTATCAATTTACCAAATTGAGATTTCCTAAGACAGAATTTAAAGTGAAACCTGAACTTTATAAATTAGAAATGATGTGGTATAGTGTTTCGAAATTAGGACATATGAAGATTAAAAAATACAATTTGTGTTTTTTGTGTTTAGCTCAAAGTTAATTTTCATAGGACTTTGAAGTGCAGTGACGAACTTTTGATTTGCATGCGACTTTTGGTGGGTTTTTCTTTTTTAAGTTTTATTTGTGTTTTCATTGATACTTATATTCTTGGTACAGACAGGCGCTGATTATGGTCATATAGTAATCATATGTATGTGCATGTTGCATGAATAATTATGGTTTAGTAAATGGAAGTTTTTAAGAGTCTCCTACATGTTCATTTCGCTTACATCTTAAATTTCGCATAAATCTTATGTGTACATCCAAGTGATTGCTTTCCGTATAAATTGGGGAGGGGGAGGGGGTCATAAATTATATACGTTCAGATGCTCTTAAAGCTGAGCTCTGGTTAAATAATTGAATAAAAAATCAGAAATTTTGCAATCTTCAATAAGTTGTTATATTGTTGGGAAACAATCAGCGAAGCGTGTGTAGAGAATAAAACCGGTGTGTACAACTGGCTGACAAGAAACAAACTGGAAGTGAGATCGGCTAACCTTTCCAGGTTATAAGTCTCCATGTCCTTCATATTTATTTCACAACTTGGAAACAAGTATGGCGGCTTGGGGCGTTAACTTTTTTTTACTGAATTATTTCGGTATTTTTGTAACCGGAGTTTAGCTTTAAATATAATTGACTGTCTTCCAAGCGTGAAATCAGATTCTATCACAAATAAATAGTGTACAGTTTTAAACACGTTAGTAACTTTATTTGACATACTGCTCGATTTGAGTATTTAGATGAGCCCATATAAGTGGCCCAATAAATCGCTCTCTTGTGTCAGAATCAAAGGGCCCCGAAGAGTATGCCACGGTTCTAACCCTGGACCTAGTCGTAACCCTAACCCAAACACTAACCACAATCTCGTCTCAGTGACCTTGACGAAATCCGCAAATGGCCATTAGAAATAGATCTAGCCACCGGTGAAATGAAATGGGGTTTAATGTCCCAACGTTCTGTTCCGACTGGGCTTATGAAGACGAACATAGGGCTTACTAGTTCCATTAGGACATAGTCCGATCAGAGACAGTTCTTAAAGGAACTAACGCCATACCAGGCGCGGATCCGGGATTTTTTGCAGGGGGGTCTAGGTTTGATAATTGCTTGACTAATTGCGCTCAACCGATTTGGTAAATTAGATTCAATTTGGTGCATTCTGACGTATTTCCGGAAGGTAAATTCCAAAATTACAGGTCTTTTAAATGCGGTATAATAAAAGTCTTACGAATGACGTCCTCTCGGAAGTATTTTACATGCACTCCATCGCTGTAGTGTAGGCCTACCTTCCACTGTTTCGCCATGCTCCGCGCAGTGTTGCGTTTGATTAGAGGTAATCCTACTACACACTGCTATTATGAGTGGATATTGTTGTTTTAAATTTAGATTGGTCAGTAGTCCGTCTACCAACCAATCACTAACCTGTCCTACATAGGCTTTACATTTAAAACGAGTGCCAATATTGGATCAAATATGTTTACATAACGTCATGTCATGACTTACGATTTTATTATGCCCAATTAACCCTTGCATAGCAGAATACTGAAGTAAACCTAATTGCGTGACAAATGGGGCTATCAAGTCGAATGAAATGTAAATAATACTGTTTGGAAACGAACATACTTTCACCGTTTTTAATACCTTAAATCACTCTCCAAAGTTTTAGGGAAGACCCAGATTAAACGAAGGACTGTCATTTTGCTGTACTTAAAATTCCAATAGCATATTTTTAAGTTATATTTTTAAAATGTATTAAAATAAACCCTAAAATAGATTGTACCTATCAACAGTCCTACCTTGTTAAAGAATAGTCCTATTAATCCTATAATTCACTATTGCCAGTTGAGAAATTGGCAAAAATATCATTTTCAACTTCAAATTCAAACGTTTGAAGATGGCTGTCCATGGAGAGGACTGGGAAAACAAGGGAGGTAATTGTGTTACTATTTCCTCAATAAGCCCATGTCAGCCATTTTAACGCCTGTGAAATTTTGCCCATGGTCGTATAATAGTGAGTTGACAACCTTTTGAGCAAAAGACATAGAAATAATTAAATTCTGACTTTCTTAGAAAATATGAAATTGGAACTTTAAGTGATAGCTTTCATTGAACGGAAAGAATAGACACACTCCCGCATAAGTTCAAGAAACAGACGCTATTCCAGCAATGGTCAGAGAGGGATTTCTCGGGCCTTTGCTTCAGGAATATGCTGTTTCGCGGTAATGGCATGTTCCAAGTTCACCTAATAAGACATTCTCTTCAGGTATAATAATAATAATAATAATAATAATAATACATAAGCGGTGAATATGTCATCTATCAAATTTTTAAAAAATCTGATAAATTCCGCTAGCTTATTTTTTTTTATTTTCTTTTAAAATTTGATAAAAGAAATGACCAGGTTTTTTTACTTACAATCTAATTGAAATATAGATCTATATTTCGTTTCGTTTTTTTATACTTTCGATGGCCTACACTCATGTAGATCTAACAAGTTATAGTGGGAGCTCACGTTCTATGACATCAGGTATCAAGCACGGGACATTTGTCCCGATAACGTCGGTCATTCAATTAACCAATTGGCCACATAAACTAATTATTTCCCCATTAACTTCAATATTAATTCTCGCCTCTAAGACCGGTTGTAACTTTTTCCCAAATATTCGTTGGGTAAAACGCTTTCTGCCACAGACGGAGCAACATATGGCAAACTCTTGCTCAAAAGCATGTATGAGGTTCTTCATGAAAAACTTGAGATAGACAAGCTGGAAGTAGAGACAGCTAACCTTGCAATTTTCGGCCCTCCCTTTCAACGTAACCAACCTCACAACTCTTGTATTCTACCGCCTCAAAATCATGAATATTCACCAAAACCTGGCAGAAAATATATTTTTAAACCCTTTCTTCGATTCTACACCAAAATCTCAACAAAAATCGCCATGCAAAAGGGGGAAAAAGGGAAAGGGAGAGAAGGACTAAAAATAACTATCGCCCGGGTGACGGCCCATGAATGTTTGGTGATCTGTGTCCAATTGGCGACCACCGTGCTTTTTAAAATCTACTTTTGTTTTGTTTTGATTTCTATCCGCTGGAAATATATACCCACAGTTCCACCCATGAAAAGGCCAAACGGTCGATTCGACAGACCATTTGATTGGCTGACCCCTCATTTCAGGCAGAACACGACTTAAATAACAAGTCTTCCAGATCCAAGAGAGAGAGAGAGAAATGGGGTTTAACGTCCACTCAACACAAACTAGGTCATTTCGGGACTAACATATGGTTTAATTTTATTTCAATAAATCGCTTACGCGTAGGGGTCTTTAGCAGTGGGAGGAAACCGGAGTGCCCGGGGGAAACCCACGAGGTTGAGAAGGCGCCCCTATCTCCATGCCACATACGCTCACACCAGGGCTCGAAACCACAGCCGCAAGCCAGAGGTGACCGGCCAGCTAGAGGTTGAAGCGCGGCACTCTAGACCACTAGGCCCCCCCCCCCCCAGATCAAAGAGTTGTAAAGACGATTAAAAACGAAATTTTGAACTATAAAAAACGAAACGAAATTGGATCTGTGTTTTAATCAGATTGTTTTTCTTATCAACGCTGCCGATAGAATTAAAAAGCAAACTCAACCATATTCAACGTCAACAGACGAACAGCCAACAGCGTTAATAAAACTTATATTTTCATACAGTACGGTATTAAAAAATTACCGTTGTTAATAGGCGATTTGCCGTGGGGTCAATTCGTCCGACGGCGATTTATGCTGTCGACGTTTTTGGCTACAAGTAATTACCAGAGCTGTGTGTGACTATTTGTAGTTTTTTTTGTCCAAAATGGAATGACAATCATGAGTCAGACTCAAATCAATGTATACAAACTCGCAATTTTTGTGTCAGATTCAGGCTTTTAGATCTAAGTTTCAAATTTTCAAGTCTGAGCAGGGGGGGGGGGGCGGACCCCCCACCCCCCTGGATCCGCGCCTGCGGTTTTTTACGTACACGCCAATGTGTGTACATGCACATCGGGAATGTGGACCTCTGTTTTTTGCACCCTCCAAACGACTAGACAGTTGTTCTTGTCAGGCCGTCCATCCTGCACCAGTGGGGAAACCACATCGGAAAACCCAATGAAATTTCTCGACCAATGCAGGGATCGAACAACGGACCTCCAGGATTATGGAAGACCAAATGGGACAATATTCATGATTCTTGTTTCTACATTTCAGTTGGAACATTTTAGAGCAAACTCAACCATATTCAACGTCAACAGACGAACAGCCAACAGCGTTAATAAAACTTATATTTTCATACAGTACGGTATTAAAAAATTACCGTTGTTAATAGGCGATTTGCCGTGGGGTCAATTCGTCCGACGGCGATTTATGCTGTCGACGTTTTTGGCTACAAGTAATTACCAGAGCTGTATGTGACTATTTGTAGTTTTTTTTGTCCAAAATGGAATGACAATCATGAGTCAGACTCAAATCAATGTATACAAACTCGCAATTTTTGTGTCAGATTCAGGCTTTTAGATCTAAGTTTCAAATTTTCAAGTCTGAGCAGGGGGGGGGGGGCGGACCCCCCACCCCCCTGGATCCGCGCCTGCGGTTTTTTACGTACACGCCAATGTGTGTACATGCACATCGGGAATGTGGACCTCTGTTTTTTGCACCCTCCAAACGACTAGACAGTTGTTCTTGTCAGGCCGTCCATCCTGCACCAGTGGGGAAACCACATCGGAAAACCCAATGAAATTTCTCGACCAATGCAGGGATCGAACAACGGACCTCCAGGATTATGGAAGACCAAATGGGACAATATTCATGATTCTTGTTTCTACATTTCAGTTGGAACATTTTAGACACGAACGCAACATTCTAAACTAATGATTCTTGTTTCTACATTCTTATATCAACATTTCAAGCACAAAATCGACATTTTAAACAAAAAATTGACATTATGTTTCATTTTCGGCGTTTTATCGGTAACTTTTATGTATCATTTAATATCAAAATTAAAAAATAATTTCTTAATTTTACACGACAAAGAAATCAATTCATTGGTTTCTGAAAGTATCTAAAAAAAATCTGGAATTTGAACTCTTATGAAAATATTTTCTACGTTTCAAAAAGTCTTGAAGTTAAAATCTTGAAATGGAAAATGTCCAGAAAATAATCTGGAATTTGAACTCTTATGAAAATATTTTCTACGTTTCAAAAAGTCTTGAAGTTATAAATCTTGAAATGGAAAATGTCCAGAAAAATATCATGAATTATCAACATTATTACACCAGAGGGCGTTAGCGTTTGCGTACAACTTTGATACAGACTATAGATTAGAAAATAAAGGTAGACTTTTCCACGAGTGGAAGTTGGCCCCTGTTGTGTTTAAACAGTAATTAGTTGCATGAAACAGAAATTATAGTTAATATGAAAAAGTAAACATAACAGTGAATAGATTCCATTAAAACCCAGCATTATCATCCATTTTTGCCATATTCGAAACACGTGTATGTCTAATTATTTGTAAACATATGAAAAAGTAAACAAATATTATTAACAGCGAATATGTAAGAAAGGCCTTTTTCCTAATTTTTTCTAGCTGTTTAAATTATAGAAGTTATTTATCATATCTCGAGCTTAATTTCTGTTTCATGCAACTAATTACTGTTTAAACACAACAGGGGCTCACTTCCACTCGTAGAAAAGTCTAGACCGTTATTTTCTAATCTATAGTCTGTATCAAAGTTGTACACAAACGCTAACGCCCTCTGGTGTAATAATGTTGATAATTCATGATATTTTTCTGGACATTTTCCATTTCAAGATTTTTAACTTCAAGACTTTTTGAAACGTAGAAAATATTTTCATAAGAGTTCAAATTCCAGAATTTTTTCTGGACATTTTCCATTTCAAGATTTTAACTTCAAGACTTTTTGAAACGTAGAAAATATTTTCATAAGAGTTCAAATTCCAGATTTTTTTTTATATTCTTTCAGAAACCAATGAATTGATTTCTTTGTCGTGTAAAATTAAGAAATTATTTTTTAATTTTGATATTAAATGATACATAAAAGTTACCGATAAAACGCCGAAAATGAAACATAATGTCAATTTTTTGTTTAAAATGTTGATTTTGTGCTTGAAATGTTGATATAAGAATGTAGAAACAAGAATCATTAGTTTAGAATGTTGCGTTCGTGTCTAAAATGTTCCAACTTGAATGTAGAAACAAGAATCATGAATATTGTCCCATTTGGTCTTCCATACAGGATAGCGAGCATCTTCCCAACTTCGCCACTGTGACTCTCTTATGCCTCAGACAGATTATGGCAAAATTCAGTTGCATAAACACCATAATTATTTCCTATTCGACAATACGTTAAGCGCTTCTTTGGTTAAATTTTGCAGTGGGTAGTATTAGATTAAACAGTGGTTGCCATGAAAGATACGCCCACATTTTGCAAATGATTGACAGAGCACAAGCTACCCCCCCCCCCCCCGCGCAAGATATTTCATAAAATCAGGGGGACATACTTTAGGAAGTTATGGTCTAACGGTGTTTTATTTAAAAGGTTTTTAAAATCGGTTTAAAATTGTGACATCTAGAGTGTCCACAAGCTTAAAATGTGACATTTCGTACAACCAGAGGCCATAATTCTGAATTTTATGGTCTCACATGCGTGAATATCCGAAGGAACCTGAGATCTTTAGGATATAAAGATATATTTTGAATTTTATCAAAATCGGATTAAAAAAAAGTGTGACCTCTACAGGGTCCACAACCATGGTATTACATAATTTAACACTATTTGTTCGGCAGTTTCGTTCCGATTTTCCGTTATAATATGGTGTAACGGTGATATAGTCGAACGCTTTTTTAAATCGCTAAATAATTGTGACTTCGTACAATCAGGGGCAATAATCCAGTAAGTTACGGTCCGCGAATATCGACAGGAACCGAGATCTTTAGTTAATTAATACACATTTCAAGTTTGATCAAAATCGCATAAAAAATGTAACCTCCAGATTGTCCACAAGCTTACCTACAATGGCCATCATCCATAAAGTTATAGTCCGATATTTGTAAATATTCACAGCAACCAAGACCTTGGAAGATAAGCCTATATTTCAAGTTTTAACATATTCGGATATAAATTGTGACTTATAGATTGTCCACAAACAATTTGTGGACGGACGACAGAGGGACGTCCGGACGGACAGGGCAACGGCAATATACGTCCACATTGAAATGAGGACTTATAAAAATAGACGGCACATAAATTGCTGATGGAAATTTCCGATTAAATTATACAGCATTAATCCCACAACAAAACTGAATTTTACCTGTCGCCAATGGAAAGGTAGGGACAGTACAATGCCAAGGCTGACACATTAAATCCCAAACTGATCCCGCAGTGAATATTCGCTTGGCCGCTACAATCACTGATAAGCATGACATTGACGAGGCTTAATGAGTACGGCATATTAACTTTTTTACTCCGACAAATTAAATTCTCAAACATTTTTTTGAGGTAAAAGAAAAATAAATAAAGACGTTTGAAGTATTTGTAGTTAAAAAATATTTCCTATTTAGTGTAAATGGGTTTTAAAATGAGTAAAATGCATCATTTTGCCCGAAGCAGTTAGGTGTTAAGTAAACATTGCACGGGCCGTTGAGCCAATGACTACGAGGCGTGCAAGTCAACGCACGTGTTTTAGACAGCCATTCGTTACAGGGATATTTCCAAACTGATCCCGCAGTGAATATTCGCTTGGCCGCTACAATCACTGATAAGCATGACATCGGCGAGGCTTAATTAGTACGGTATATTAACTTTTTTACTCCGACAAATTAAATTCTCAAACATTTTTTTGAGGTAACAGAAAAATAAATAAAGACGTTTGAAGTAATTGAAGTTAAAAAATATTTCCTATTAAGTGTAAATGGGTATTAAAATGAGTAAAATGCGTCATTTTGCCCGAAGCAGTTAGGTGTTAAGTAAACATTGCACGAGCCGTTGAGCCAATGACTGCAGTCAACGCACGTGCTATGGACACTCATCTGTTACAGAGTTAATTCCTAAGTAATTCTCTGTGAAACAGATTGGGATATTTCTTTAGTAATTCTCTGTGAAACAGGTTGATTAAATCCGTGAACAGGCATGAAGCCAAACTGATCCCGCAGTGAATATTCGCTTGGCCGCTACAATCACTGATAAGCATGACATCGACGAGGCTTAATAAGTACGGCATATTAACTTTTTTACTCCGACAAATTAAATTCTCAAACATTTTTTTGAGGTAACAGAAAAATAAATAAAGACGTTTGAAGTAATTGAAGTTAAAAAATATTTCCTATTAAGTGTAAATGGGTATTAAAATGAATAAAATGCGTCATTTTGCCCGAAGCAGTTAGGTGTTAAGTAAACATTGCACGAGCCGTTGAGCCAATGACTGTGCAACTGCTACGAGTGGACAAACACATTACCCATTAAAATTCCGTATCTGATTTTATCACAGAAAGAAAATACAACCTATTAGTATTTTTATGAATTTTAATTAGGTGCATTTTATACAATTAATCACTCTTGCATAACCAGCTGATAAGCACTGAAATCACAGCTTTATAGAAATAAAATAATAAAAAAAACATATCAGATTTCCAATTGAACAGTAGTATAATACATAACAATTGAGAGAGAAACATGAACAAAATTAACAAGAACACACATTAATAACTGACAATATATTATTATTTTATTTAAATTAAATAAAAGTACCTCTCATGATGTGGTTATTTTGTTCAGGTTTTGTTTTAGAAAGATCAAAGAATCAAGCATTAATTAACAAAGGATATATTGTGTAAACATAATATACCGGTAAAATGAAATAACTTTGTGCTTTTTTCTATATATCAAGCAAAATATTTGAAGCCAATAGATTGGTTTTCTGTTCATATTTTAACATGAAGACTAAGACACAGAAAACTTCTTATTATGCAGTTTATGTTAAAAATTTTCATCAGGTGATAATAAATAGCAAATGAAAGTAAAGGTGGTTTATTTTGTGGATATTTCAGATAATGCATTGTCATAAATATTGAAGCGAAAGTAGACAATTTTTTTTTTTGTTGAAATAATGTTGTATACAATGCACGACAATGTAGACAATGCATTGAATTATCTACACAATAAAATATCATACATTGTATTTGATGTATAATACTTTAGTTTGTAAAATATAATCAATTTCAATAAATAACATTAATCACTGCACTAGGTGATGTAAGCTTTCTTATCGTCACATATTGAAGGCCACAGAAACTCATAACAGTTAACATATAATTAATTTAAGGTCTCCGATCACCCTTTTGAATTTCTCTGATTACTTTAATGCACCAATAGCCACTGTTTATCAATAGATTTCTGCACCAATGTTATAAAATATACAAATTTGTGACATGAGATTTTAATCTATAGATTATTCACCTAATAGCTGGGGGTACTTTAATAATAATAATTTGTATAGTATTGTATACACATATTCTGTTATCAAATATAAAATATGAGGAAATGTCAGCAGTGTATAAGCAGTACCTATATATTTTACTATCACAATGCTGATACTAAGAGAGGTTTTTTTCCTCCCCAAACTCTCAAGTTCAACATAAATAATTAGGTTCTACAAATTGTGGTTACATTTTCTTCAACACTTTTCAACCAATAATCATCAATAAATCTTTATTGGGGATTTGCTTATGTGCATTTTGGGTTTATCATTTGAGAAATTTGCCCATTTTCATTCATGCAAATCAAGAGGCTAAGCAAAGCTTGCAATATATTAAGTTATACATAAAGGTAAAGGCAGCAATGAGCTCATGAAAGCAAATATACAAAAACATACATATATTGTACAATATAGTTTGAAAAAACCAAAAAAAAAACGCATGCTATGCAAAATGCCATTCCAAAAATCAATACATTAATGCTCACTTCACCACCAACAAAAACCTATCTTAAGTAGCTGTGATTTATCCAACCCCAGGATAATACATGTTTGAGCCAGAATTTCAATCTTAAATAGATAATGTTTAAATGTGATTTGAAAAAAACTCTTGAAAGGATATGACAATTCATTTGTCTCTTCAAAATGTGTTGTATACAGTGATAATTTGGGTAATTTTTTTTTAACATAAGTCCTTTAGCATGAAAAAGATACCTAATTTTGACATACAGGTCTATCAGGTTGAATAATATAGACTCGGTACTCAATATAAGTTGAGCTAAGAAAAACTTGACCTGATTAAAAGATAGCCACGAAAATGTTTGAACAGGAATTCACCTGAAAGGAGAACTTGGATGTTGATCAAATTTGATATAAATATAATCTCTTAAATATGGGTGTATAAACTAACTGCATTTCCTACTTATAAGTAACACTTAATTATAGCTTAGCAATGGGGAGGATGAATGGACAAGCTGATGGTTATGAAGGGAGCATAAATAAACAAATCTATCTACTAGTAATCAAATAATAACATTACATGGATCTCTAGTATAAATAATATGGTAGTGAACATACAGGCCCTGAGTTTCTAAGGTTCATGTACTAATACAGTGGTCATCAATTTGGGAGCACATAAACACAAGTTAATCAGGTGGAAGAAATAAGATGGTACCAGCCCCCAAGCCATGACTTTAAATGTATTCAATGATCATGCTTTATTCCTTTACACTCGAAAGAAAACAATCCACGAAAATTAAGGAAGATGTTAAAAGCATAAAGTTGATCATTGAGAGTATGATAGCTGGCAATTCCACGTTTCTCTATCTGTAATATGAGGGAATATTAGACCATACTTTTGTTTATTTTTCATCCCATATATATTTACAAAACAGCCAAAAAGTAGTTAGATCTTGAGTAGATTTGATTAACAATATGTCGAAGGCAAAAGGAAATAAAGGTCTAACTTTAATTAGACTGTGATTCCCCCTACTTGAATCTAGTGTTCCAAATGCATGACTGATATTATTAGTTGATAAGAAGTTAAAATCCTTTGTCAATTTCTTTAAGTGTGTCTCTCCACTGTAGACAGTAATCATTTTATACATATAATCCTTCAAACAAGGTAATGTTGAGCAAGACAACACTTATTACACTTCAACAGGGAAATTAGTATCAGTTGTCTAACAACATCAGAAAATTTAATACAAAATTATTGTCTTTATCAATTGTTCATGTGTAACAATCATTTTGTGATAATAATTCTATGTTTAACAGCACTAATTGTTTCTTTTATAATTACATTTTTAAACAAAACGAACATTAAATCAAACTAACACTATAATATATAATTTGTATACCTAATGTACATACAGAGTATAAATAAAGTAATAAATCTTTTACGCACACGCCAACATGTACATAGGCAGAGCACGGTTTTTCAGTTAATCTGTGAACAAATTGACAAGATATTACATGTATATATCAGATTTTTATGTTAAAATGCTCAAATATCTAATTAAATGGTAAAATATCGGATTCAAATACCAAATTAAATAGTCAAATATCTAATTAAGAAGTAAAGAGACTATATGATCAAAAAGAAAAAATAGAAAATAATTAAACCAATGCCACAAATATATTATTTTGTTCTAATGCTTCAATTTCAATAACAATTATGAATGAAATAACAAAATTCATATTGTGTAATATCTTCTCTGTTAATTGTGGATCATTTCGAGGAAAACAATCTTGGTGAAACTGAATCTAATGATAACACGTTCTAATTTTAACTCCAACGATGTCAATTAACACCACAAGTAACGTGAACATACATTTTAATTAGAAATAAAGGGTACATGTAAATAGACACCCTTGTAAGTAAGAACTTAAATGTATCTAAATGTTGTCATGTTTTTCTCGCAGTCCCAGATTATACATTTACACAACATGTCATATTAAACATATAGACAGAAATGACTATAATATGATACATCTATTAATAATACACAACTACACTCATTCATTGTCAGTGGAAAAATATCTATATTAAATAAACATTTGCTGTATTTACTCTATATGTCATTTGTACCCTGTATATATAACATCTATATATAATAATGCAGATCTTGTTGTTATTATACCATATAAAATTTGTATGTTTTTTTTTTATTAGGAATATAATATTTGTTCCATACTTAAGCAATGTATAGCAGGCTATAAAATTTCAGGAGAAGGCTTGTCATGTTTGAAATTGTCGCACAAACTTAAAAACTCTACTAACCAAAATTGTGTTTGATTCAAAATAGATCAAGAACATTTTTTAAATAATACAAATGAAATGAAATGAAATGGAGTTTAACGTCCTATGATTCTGCACCGAATGGGCTAATAAAATTGGTTGAATGATACAGAATATTTCCACTAGCAATGTTAAACGAAACATAAATCTATTTCAATGTGAGTCCTGCACTGGTTAATTTTGCTAGTTTAATTCATTAAATTAGGGATGATGTTATTTCATTTCCATATTCCTTTTGAGATTGTTATCTACGTATGTACTATAAACAATTAAAATGCCAAACAATAACCTACAAAAACTTACATAATCAATTTGTGCAATCCAATAGTTACTGGACTCAATTGGACAACAGCTTATAAGTTTAGGTAACAAAAAATATTCTCTATTTTTATTTCACTGGCACCAAAAGTCTTTCATTCACAATTCTGAAATTTTAGAGCCTGTATTGTAGTTAATTTGTGCATTTTTCTACGCAAATAATTATAATAATAAATATGGGGAGTGATGTATTAATGATTCAGTATAGACAGTGTCCAATATGGCACTAGTTATTTACTGGGTAGAGGTTTAGTTTTTAGGAAGGGGAATAACTCTTAATTAAATATTCTTAGAATAACAAGAAAAAAAGTTCGCTAATCAAAAATGTTAAAATACCTACTAAATTACCTACAGTTAATGACTATATAGAGCTCTATATGTATATCATTAATTAAAATTACTGAATGATAGAAATAAATTGAAGAAGAAACTGGGATTAATCCTTAAAAAACTGTCCATGGAATTTTAAAAAATCTAGATCTACATCAAAACCTATTTTAAACAACGGTCAGTTTCCAGTCTACCAGTAAATAATAATAAATTATAGATTTTGCTGTTAAAGAAACATAATTATCTGAGGATGCCCTTATGTTTTATTTGTATTCTTCTGCCTAGAAATGATATTTGTTAAAGTTTTATTTTCTTCTGTTCTCTGATAGGAAGGTGTAGCTGAAGTGGATCACGTAAACGCTGTAAATCTAATTCGGTTAGAGCGATTGCATTCTTTAATTGATTGTATTTATCTACATCTAGATGCTCCTTCTTAGCGGCCTTATAGAATTTCAGCAGAAATTGACGATCTTTAACATCGACGAAATTATATTCCTGAAAAAGTAATAATATATTTTCATAAGTTAGCACTATAAAATAACCAAGAATGATATTTTAAGTTTAAAGGTTTAGTCAGAGGTGGGAGTTATTCAGAAAGACCTGGCCCCGAGTTCACAAAGCATTCTCAAACTTAAAGATACATTAGATTTAGATAAAGAACTAGCCATTCTTGCTATAATAGTTCAAACATGGACAATGTAAAATGAATAATTTGAAAATTTCATTCAAATTACTCTACTGCAAGCGAATATATCAGCCTTTGAAGGTTTGACAGACATGTGCAATAATTTCAGCCACCGTACTGGTTGATCGAAGCTAAATCTCGTTTCTCCATATTTGATTGAATCAAAGTATTGCTGAACCGTTTGAATCTATTCAATATCGGAGAAATCTGATGCCATCGACAGTTGATTAAGGGCTGGATAAGTTAATCAATGTCTAATTAATACTTTAGAAAACATTTCAGGCCTAAAGAAAGACCTGAAATAGGCAGATTTAGCTCTTGCATAATGCATGTTTAAGTTTAGAATTTACTCAACTTTCAATTACAATTTATGCAAAATATCTTTGATCCAGAACATAAAATACTGTACATTTGTTTCTTATTGATGTATTTGAAACATTAAACAACAAAAGTTTTATAATGGGCTATATTTATTTAAAACAAGCCAACAGTGAGGCTGATGTCCCCCGCCGAAATCCCAAAATAAATAGATGACACATATTAATTAATAGCACATTTATTTTTTTCAAACGTATCGCCCAATCAAACTGAACACGAAGTGTCGTCCAAAAATTGCTTATCTCTGCCTACCATAAGAAGAAAATGCTCATCTTCGAACTCCATCAAGGCATTGACCTAATAAGCATACACACCAATTTTGAACATTTTAACTCAATTCGAAGGAGAGTTAATGTGTTCCAAAGTCTCGGCAAATCAAATTGCTTATCGCTCTGCTTACCCTGAGCAGAAAATGCTCATTATCGATCTTAGTCAAGGTATTACTGTAATGAAACTATACACCAAGTTTCATCACTCTCACTTAATTAGAACTAAAGTTATTGTGTCTCAAAGCATCAACCAATCAAATTGCTTATCTCTGCCTACCCTAAGCGGAAAATGCTCATCTTCAAACTCCATCAAGGCATTGACCTAATAAGCATATACACCAAGTTTGAACATTTTAACTCAATTAGAAGGAGAGTTATTGTGTTCCAAAGTCTAGACCAATCAAATTGCGTATCGCTCTGCTTACCCTGAGCAGAAAATGCTCATTATCGAACTTAGTCAAGGTATTACTGTAATGAAACTATACACCAAGTTTCATCACTCTCACTTAATTAGAACTAAAGTTATCGTGTCCCAAAGCATCAACCAATCAAATTGCTTATCTCTGCTTACCCTAAGCGGAAAATGCTCATCTTCGAACTCCATCAAGGCATTGACCTAATTAGCATATACACCAAGTTTGAACATTTTAACTCAATTAGAAGGAGAGTTATTGTGTTCCAAAGTCTCGACCAATCAAATTGCGTATCGCTCTGCTTACCCTGAGCAGAAAATGCTCATTATCGAACTTAGTCAAGGTATTACTATAATGAAACTATACACCAAGTTTCATCACATTCACTTAATTAGAACTAAAGTTATTGTGTTCCAAAGCATCAACCAATCAAATTGCTTATCTCTGCTTACCCTAAGCGGAAAATGCCCATCTTCGAACTCCATCAAGGCATTGACCTAATAAGCATATCCACCAAGTTTGAACATTTTAACTCTATTAGAAGGAGAGTTATTGTGTTCCAAATTCTCGACCAATCAAATTGCGTATAGCTCTGCTTACCCTGAGCAGAAAATGCTCATTATCGAACTTAGTCAAGGTATTACTATAATGAAACTATACACCAAGTTTCATCAATCTCACTTAATTAGAACTAAAGTTATCGTGTCCCAAAGCATCAACCAATCAAATTGCTCATCTCTGCTTACCCTAAGCGGAAAATGCTCATCTTCGAACTCCATCAAGGCATTGACCTAATAAACACATACACCAAGTTTGAACATTCTAGCTCAATTAGGAAGAGAGTTATTGTGTCCCAAAAAGTGTGACGGACAGACAGACGGACAGACAGAAGGACAGACAGACGGACAGACAGACGGACAGACAGACAGACGGACGAACCCATTTTAATAGTCCCCCAACTTTCTTCGAAAGTCGGGGGACAATAAGGCGTATAATTTTGAGTAAATTCTTAACTTAAGTTAGATTGATATGTCCACCGCCTAGTAGTCTACTTGACCACAAGAAATTTGTAGACGAGTGAATAAATAATTCAACAAGTGTTTAATATTCTATATGTACAATGGAGTGGGTTCACACAGGGAATAAAGCCATGTCCTTCATTATATTTCAACAGTTTTATTATAGGACTAGAGGATGATGGCATCCATTAGTGTAGAAATATTATATGTTCATTTTTTTATAAACAATATACAGTATTACAGAATATTAAAAGCACTTTCCACAAAATAAAAGGAAAAATCAGACAGTAACAGTATAGTCAATATGTTTATTTTAGTGTTCCTGTTGAAAATGGATTTCTGTCACCATTAGCCTTTCTTGTGTTCTAAGAATGACCTTGTATAGATCTAGAAGTAAACTGGTTGAATAATAAACTGGAATCAATAATCAACATACCACAAGATTACATTCATACTAATACTGATGTAGGCTACATTATACAGAGTTTAATTAGTGTAGTATTGAACAGCTTAATTTACACCATGTAAAATTAACCCTGTACAATTGCTAAAACTCACTGAAACAACAGACATGTTAATTACCATAAAAGACCCAGGAAAGTGCTAAGTGTTCTACATTAACTGGAATGTATAAAACCCAATAACCATAAAAAGCCCAATAACATCTACATATACCCACTGTTGTACTCAATAGATACACACTGAGCAGCAAATATGACTGGCCTTTTCTTTGCAAATTTACTGCTATTGTGACATGGTAATATGGTTATTTGCAATTGCCCTAATAATAAAATAATGCAACCTATACTAACAATTGGTACCCCCCCCCCCAAAAAAAAATAAAAATAATGAGAGTGAGAGAGAAATGGTATACAATTCAATCCAAATGTGTAGAAATTAGCTTAGAAGACAGTTGACATATTGACCATTTATTTGTTGTATATGTAAACTCTGGTGTCTTATCAATAAATATGTCATACATCCATATTGCACAACGTAAAATGTTAATGACGTTATGTACATAATTCTTTTAATTATTCCACTATAAATAGTGTACTTGTATTTTTCTGGCCCACCTAATATAGATATTCAGTCAATACATGCAGTTGTAATAAATCATTGAATGCTCTAATTGTGACAATCTCTATAAGATTTTTTTGGGATTCTGAAGAAAATTGAAATGCACCATACCTGTTTACTGAGGACAAAATAGGCATACATAGCAATGGTTGTACCATATGTAACGAAATAAGTAACAGGTTCCATTATATCCCATGAGTACTCCCACCATGTCAATCTAGCTAACACACCAAATTGTACTGCCATTAGACCTAACCCAGTCCATGTTAAAATATGTGTATAACGATTGGCTTGATGAGCTAACTCGTTTTTTTTCTGAAAATAAACAAATCAAATTTATATTATTTTATACATACGGTAAATGAAGTGACTATTTTAACAGTTACTCAATTCAATGTAATGACTTTTTGGCTTGAAGATTGTACAAAAGTTTAAGTGACATCATGTTCCTTTAGCAACGTTCGCGAGTTTTACAACATCTAACCGTTGCTTGAATACTCAGCAATTCTCGAACTTTGCGCTCGTTGTTTTTACAAGTGATTAATTAGCATTGTCCAATCAGAGTTCGTGGCACATAACACACTATAAACAAACAGGATTTTTTAAGTTGAGAAACTGGTGGAAAAACAGCAACCGTGACACTGATGGATCTTTGAACTTTGCAACTCGATTGTCACATGTAGGCATTTTAGCTAAAAGCATGAGACTTGGTATTCACGACGACCGATGAATCTGATAGGTTTCCAACCTGGGCTTGTGCCAATCGAACTTACGGGCAAAATATGCAGGGTATTACGTGAAGGGCTTGATAAGATGTATGTAGTTAAGGCGAGATTAAGCCTTCTATTGAAGATGAAGTGACATGGGAAATTTACCAGCACAGACTTTATTGTTGGCATTATGGGTAATGTCTGGATAGGGCAACTTTTCACAATCCAGCAAAGTCAATCTCATCAAATTTGTAAAAATTCCACTGTTTTCTAATATCGACATAAAATTGTGTGCACATTTTAACTTTAGCGCTGGAACATTCACAAGCTTATTAAAACAGACCGAGGGCCATAATTTTGAAAGTAATTATCCGAACTCGTTAACTGACTGTTTCATCTGTGAAGCAAAAACTGTGTACATATTTCAAGTAAAACATTCTATAGCTACTAGACTATCCACAAGATAAATAATGTAATGACCAGCTAATTAGGTCGAATGGAATATATATTTAAACACCATTATTCTTCAACACACAAGTAAATTTACACTGCCAATCAGTTTCTTGCTCATTCAAATATTCATCAATAAAATATAACATTAAGTTTATGACCCAAAGGAATATATCTTTAAAATATATAGCGATTAAATTTCATGCATGTCTGTATCCCTAGATAGATGAAGACCACAGATAACATAACAGAAAATTGCAGCAGACAGAATTTAATGAATAAAGTAACTATTCCTTTACCACATCCCCCCCACTATAATACAACACAGTTGACTTAATCAACATATTGCTTTCAACCACTTGATCCATTTACAGTTAGAGAGGGCACACTACCTAGGGGACTCATCATCAACGCAATATAGATCTTTTCAAATGCAACTATTCTCAAGAGATTATACTGATATCAGTCGTCGTCAAGAACTTCCATATCATTCATCATGGTGGCAATTCCGATTCATGCACTCTACACATTGTTTGTATGAACTGGTCTGTGAATTACCTTCCAGAATAAAGATCATGGCTTGTTGATTGAGTCTTCTTATTTTGAATATGGAAATTACCAAGGGAATTCCAATATTAAGATGTGGCCTGGATTTGGCAGGTATATCATCTACAAAATAGCAGGACTCTCTGACATTTCAAAACTTGGCCGGCCAAATTGAGAATTTTTGTATAATTTGATCACAATAATGCATGATTATTTTGGTTTTGCTATCTTAACCATGTATTACACAGTATAAAAGGGGTTTTTATCAGTTTCTGTATTCAGTATAATCTGAACTTCTAGACATAAAGGAGTTTTATCAAATTCTATTCTCGCTATAAAGGAGTTTTATCAAATTCTATATTTGGTATAAAGGGATTCCATCAAACTATACTTAGTGTATATCTCCAATTGTCTTACGGCGACACATGATTATAAAATTCTAAACTGTTCTTGCACAATGGAAATATACTAAGAGAAATGATGGGCGGTGGAGATATCTGATTTGCTGATATTTATCGATGAATCAATTTAAAAAATAAAATAGACTCTCAAAAACCGTATTCAATGGCCTTGGTTATTTTTAATGCCAAGGAAAACCTAAAACACATTGACCTGAGGTTAATTGACAGGAATTCTTTGGTTTATCAATAAATATTATCATAAGTATATCTAATGGTGAAATTCAAGGCCCTTAAAATGAATGTGTGACTTTTTGTTCTGCAACTGTATTGAATAGAAAATCATTCCACCCAACTCTCTAATCTAATAATTTAAACAACACAGACTACAGGTGTATTTATAATATATATGTGTAAAGGGCAGAACTCTTCATACACAGTTGGAATTGTCATAAAAGATCCAGACATTGCTTCGATAGCCTTGCTGCCACCCCCCTTGTCCAAAATGATCTATTCTGATGAGTGGCGTCATTACATGTAGCTTCAATTATATTTCTTGATGTCAAAGTTTGTGAAGAGTTCAATTTTTCAAGAGCGAACTTCTTTATTTGTTGGAACATTTAATTGTACAAAGGATTTTATTTAACCAGAGGTGATTTCAAACGCAGGCAAGTTTATAGTAACCACAATTAGTATTTAGGACGGTTCAGACAGTCATGGTCACAACCATTGAGATAAAATTTTTGCAAATCGACAAACTACACAAATATAAATAAATGATAAAATCACTATCTTGGGTCCCCTTGACCAATTTAGTGATGAACCACTATGATAATGAAGGTCTGCGTGGGTGTTGATAACCATTGTATAGAATCAGTTAATAGCAAATTAACAGAAACAATCCATTATTATTAACAGAAATTTATTATTTATGTAACTGAGTGACAAGTAGACATATGTGACAATAGATTCACAAAGCAGAAGACATTCGGCCCACTAGACTGGTTTAGACAATAAGCTTATAGACATAATCCTACTCTGCAAACTTAGTTTTGAAAATAAAAAAAGTTTTAGGTTCTGTTTACATAAAACTTCCTTTTTATTAAGTGTGGCCCAGCTATAATTAGCTTAGCCTAGAAAATGAAATGAAATGGGGTTTAACGTCCTACTGTAATGCTCCAACTGGGCGACTAGTAGTAATAGGCTACATAAAATGAACGCATTATCTCGAGATTTAGAGAGATTATCTAAATTCAAAATCAAACCTGGTCTTTTTACAAGACTATAAAGGTGTATTGCCCCTTTAATAAAATCGTCATTTGCATTTTTCAGACAATATCTAATTTTTCCCAGATTAATCCACCTTTGTAGATAATCTAAACACTATTAATCTTCTTTTCACTGTCCATTAACATATAAGTCAATTCTCTATCTTATTTGTCATGAATGTAACAAGAGACTAATTTCTACAAGTATAAAAACTTACCTTTTCATAAGGTGCTATTTGTTGTTGAAGGTCCTCCAATTTGGCCCGTAATTCACTTTCTCTTTCCAATTGATAATGTTCGAGATTTAAAGTGGAATAAAGCTGAGTGACAAGATTTTTAACATCTGATAAATTCTCTAGGTCTTCACTAACCATAGCTTCTGTAGAATAAAAAAAACAGTTGGAACACATATTGGAACATATTCTAAATACCTCATATTTTCACATGATCAACTGAAGAGTAATTCCAGTTTAACTGCATGTTTATCTTCAATTGTTAGGGTATTCTGGTTGATGAAATTTAATTCAAATGATGGATTTCAACACGAACATTTGTTCACCGAACTATGTTTAGGAAAGTGTTCGCCCATCATACGTTTGTATTTAAATCCATGGCACACTGGCTAACTTTTGTCGAAAAAAAACATTGTTCGGCCAACAAATGTTAGCCGGTCTGCAATGGACTTTACTTTAAGAAATAAATTTTATAAATGTGAAGAATATAGTCAGTAGGGTAGACAAAGAAGGGCAATGGTAACAATTGATCGATTTTCATCTCCACCCAGAACTAGATATAAAATAATTCATTTGGATTGGATTCTCTGTAAACTGTGTTTGTACCGTATCTATTTCATCCAATTCTATTTCATAATCTTACCAATTTCCTTTTCCACTAAACGGCTAATAAATTTGCTAAGTCATCAATTTTAGCTTGACTTGTCAATTTTTCATTAACTGTCCATTTAATTCTCTATAAATTGCAAGCTGACTGGAAAAACTTGAATAGCCTCTTGCATGATTGAAGATTCCCACTGTCGATTATAGTAAACAGATAGGAAAAACGTATCGTATACCGTAGTAAATTCTTGTCTTTCAGCTGAGAAATCACTTTGCCAAGATCAATGAATTTCAATTCCAACAAGAATCATAGAAGCAAAATATTAAAAAGTATTAAAAAAAAAAGATCTATCGTGAAAGGAGTCAGAATTAAAGAAATATTATCATTTGCATTTTATCAAAGAATTGCATATTTTTGTTTTTTTAATAATGTCTTTACTGTGACTGTACAAAGACAGCTTGTTGCAGAGCAGTAGAAAAATTCCCTTCATCGCAATATGAGAAAAGACAAGTATAAAATATGCTGTTCAACTGTAGCTATCACAGTATGTACTTAGTGTTTTTAACGTCCGCTTCCATCGAAGGTGATATCGCAGACAAGTTGTCTCATTTTCATTTTAATGATCTTAGCATATGCGCAGTGGTCTTTGCTGTTGGAGGAAACCGGAGTACCAGGATTGTTGAGAAGGCGCCCCTATCTCCAAGCCACATATGTTCACACCAGGGATCGAGGTGACTGCCACGCCAAAGGTCGAAGCGTGGCACTCTATACCACTAGGCCATCCAAACCCCAGCTATCACAGTTTATAGCTACCATTATATATCAAATATATGTCAATTACTATGATTATAAGGTGTGAACATATTAGTTACATGTAAGTGTCTTAAGATAGGCTAATTGTTGGTTTTATAGTGTAAATTAACATGTCTTATATTGTCCACAGGACACAAACAAACTACCAATCATGTAGAATAACCACCTTTTCATGTCATTATACTTCTAGACATTGATTACTTATAGATCCATAGCCCTAATTTGAGAAGTTAGATCTCACAATTAAGGGCTTTAAAAATCACTGATTGTCATTTGAGTGATTTTAGTCCTATAATATTGTGAAAGACGAATCCATAAAAGGAATATCAGTCCAAAATTGTTTGAAAGTTTATCAACATTTAGCATCCTCGGAAGACACATAAACCAGGACACAGTCCAAATAAACCAGTGATAACTGATATCTTTGGATAGGTATCATTTTATGCTGATTGCAGTCATGCTCTATTTTTGCGGAATACATGAACATGATAGCATCATTTAATGATTGCCTTGAAGACAAGTATCATTTTTCTTCCCTCATTGAAAATTTTGGAATCTGACCAGTCTTATATTTACTTATATAGTAACAGAATGGTTATAGCAAATATTGTCAGGATAACTGTGTTTTGTTGTATTTCACATTTATGTTTCGACATGCCAATGGTTAACTTTCATTGTGGATGATACAAAAGCAAAATTTAATAAAGAATTTCCTCGAAAATCGTTTCAAAGTGAAATATTTTTTTGCCACCGAGAAAACATTATATTTCTAGTGCCCAGGAAGTTTAAAAGGTTGTAATAATCATTCGACACAAGAAAAACCCTTCAGAACATGTATTTCATTAAATACATGCAGCCCTACAGATTCTTAACTTTTCAAGTACAATTGATGACATCTTTTACAAACACAGCCAGCTCTACAAAATCTGTGGTACCAGTACTATTAATACTGACAAGATTTCACCTTGTTAACTGTGAAGTATGAATTTCAAATCCATTTATTTTCTCATCAAGGATAAATCGAACTGATTTCTATTACATTCATGACATCAGTACTGAACATTAATTTCATCTCTCTGCTAAAAGAGTTTCTTCAAAATTGCTGATAAGTGATAAATTGATTTTTAAGTTAACTCAGTTCATATGCATGGAATAAAATCTCATTTATACTAGAATAAAAAAAAAAAACCCAGTTTACTAAATTATTTCTGGGAAACTATATTTTTTTGGTAATCATTGTTCTGCAATATGCTGTTAAAACTTGAAAATGTATTTGTCTGGATGTTCAGTTCACGCCAAATGTCAAGTTTGTATGTCTTGTTGAACATATTCTTCTTTATAAAGGCAAAGCATTCTTTAGCGATTAACATTGTAATGAGCCCGATTTCATTTTTTTATCGTTAGTTATGTAAAATCAATGGCAACATATTGATCAAATAAAGTCGGCTGTCACCCATGTTTTAAGATGAGATCACAATATTCATGAGTCTTTAATAGCCTCTTCTTGACTTGCTTACAAGATCAACACATTAAAGTCTTGCGCACAGACTACAGTATGAGAAAATAGTAACAAATAATGACAACCTGTCAGTTTTAATCACTATTTGTCATGTTTATGTCAGAGAATTCGGTCAGTATGAAAATTAAAATTTCTGAAACAAAACTCCTGTGTTTTACAAACACTTTCTTTCAGCAGTCTAACAAATCATCATTCACAAAACTCCTGGGCATTCTCGTAAATGACTACAAGTAAGTCTCATTACTGAGAATATTCCAGTCTTAGTTCTAAGATAAGAAAATTCATGCTCTGATCTTATGCAGGTTGAAAGGTTAACTTCCCATTTAAATAAAAGAATTCCCATATCATTCCCATCAATAGGATGGGACAGAAGCATTTGTCCACGAAATGGCCAATGTAATAACCTGTTATTTGATCATGTTCATCACTCTCAATTAGAATCAAAGCTGTTGTGTTCCAAAAAAAAAGTCTTGATCAATGAAATTACTTATCGCTACTTGGCCTAAGGAAAATGCTCATCACTGAACTTAATCTAGGTATTGATGTAATGAAAAACTATACACCAAGTTTCATCATTTACATTCAATTACATGTACATTCAAAGTTACATGCTCCGAAGTCTTGACCAATCAAACTGCTGATCACTCTATTAAACCTGAGTAGAAAATGCTCAAACCAAACTTAGTCTAGGTATCATTCTCAATCAGAATCAATCTGACAAACAATTATCTCTATTAGACTAATAAGCAGAGTATGCTCATCTCCAGATAGACTGATCAAGGCATGCACCTAATGAACACTTCTATCTCAATAAGATATATTAATGTGAGCCAAATATTTGACAGACGGACATTATAAGCCGACAAACTCATTTTAATAGTAGTCCCCTGCATTCTATGAAAGACCAGGAACAAAAAACTAAATTTCAAATACAAATACGTTTGCTCAGTTAAGGAAAGTATCATATTGCAGGAAGCCTCGATCTTTTTTTTTAAAGTTCGGGCAGTTAATAACATTGCTTCAGGGACAAGGCTAATGATAAAGAATGTACCTATACATAACAGATCTACATGTATTGGTAACTTAGATAAATATCAATAGTTACTATAGCTGAGTGAAATTAATGTTTACATGGTATTGTTCTTTTAATTAAATACTGCCCTACAAAATGATAACTACTGGTACACAGATTTATTTGAAAAGACCCAGTATGCAAATAAAATGACAAAATGAGAAGAAACAGCTTTTTTTTCCCAGTGTACAAAATTAACAAATCTTGATCAAACTATCATATAACAATAATTATCTGGACAAGAAGTTGGACTACATGGTTAAAACAAAAAGTTTCATCAGGTGGCCATTCTGTACAAACTGTTAAGTGTTACAATGTAACCAGAACATTATTTTGCCATGTCAAATTGATTCCATAAATGAGGTGATTTACTATCATTTCATATTGGAATTTAATTTTCTTATTGATAATACATCAGTTTAAAGGGCATTCGTAATACACGACATTAATAAATCAGTAATATTCTTTCACCAAGCATACTAGATAACTCCTATAAATCTTAGTAAATGAGGGAAATAACCAGTATTTTATACTCTACATATTATAACCTAATAACCATTTCCCCAACAGACAGATTATTTATATTGCCACACAGGCTTTGATGGTATTAGCTGCTTAGGATGAAGATTTCTTAAGGAAGAAAGAGAGAAATAGAGTTTGCGTAAGAATTCATCAATCGCCTTAAATGTAATTATGAAATTATCACATAAAATCGTTATTCGTTATGCTATCAATGTCTACTGTGCAAGGTACAGGTTTGTAATAGTTTTGGGTCAACTCTGAGGTGAAAAATTAGAAATTAAATTTCATCCAAAGTTTTTTCCTCAGAAATCAGTTGGGTTAAAAGTAATTGTAAAGATTTTTTTCCAAAACCAGTATTTTTTGTGTAGCAGTGAACTCTGGGGTGCTAACCCACAGCTTTGAGTTTTAAAGAATGTTGTCTTAATTCTCAGCCTTTTGGTACTTCTCCTTTTATTAATGTCAGCAAACTCAAGTATGTTATACAAATTTGCTACGGCCACCATCATTTGGAACTGCATTTCCTGGAGAAATAAATTAAGGTACTGATATCTTCACCGCTTCAGTTATCAAGGATTGTAACACCAGTGGTTTTGTAAGCTTCATATCCAGGTGTATGAAGGCAAATAGAACTGTACATGTAAACAACATACCCCACTTCATCCCTGTCGGACCATCTGAAACCCCCTAATGCTGCTTATCGTTCTTTTTACCCACTTCTAATGACACCAAACAATTCATTAACAATAAGAATATTTCTTGAATAATGATTATTAGATTTACTTTTTTGTGGACATATACCTCTCTTTCTAACAAAATATGCTTCATTATTGATTGGAATGAGAAGGAAATTCTTCAAATTTTGGAAATCATTAAGTCATTAAAATAACTCTAAGTAACATAGATTATTCGTCTTAACGATCTAAACATCATTCAATTTGTCAAAGACTTTCCTACCCGAAAACTAATCATCTGAATTCAGCCACTAATAAAAAAAAGGGTATATCTGATCTGACCCAGATATATGTCTGGAAAGACTTTTAATAATAACAAGATGATATTGATTTGGTTTGAATGTTACAAATCTAACCCATTTCAATATCTCGTCAGCGTATTGCGATTTAGAGAAGATTGAAACGATCCAATCTTATAACTGCTGAATTTATCTTGTACAAATAGTGCAAATTGTTTTTATGTGATTGTTTGGATGTTTATATTGTATTATTTACTGTTATTCAGACAAAATCATCAGAGCAGGCTGTATGCGATTTGTTGACATGGTTGTCATTTAGTTTTACTATGCATTATTCATTGCCAGACCTACGCACAAGGTGTCGCAACAATAAGATTCCACTTTATAGAAGATTTAGTGATAAGCTTTAAATAAATGATGAATATCGTTATGCATTCTATTCAAACAACTCTGTTTTGGTTGACCATCATGAGACTAACAGTCACACAACATATTAGCCTACTTATTAATCATCAATTACTTGTTCTCCCAAATTCACACTAAATCTGTCCATCTAATTTGTATCAGAATCCTCTAGTGTCTGGGATTTTGTGTGGCATAGATTTGTAATTTTTTGTGCGCTTTTAAACTGTTAGTGATATTATTAATGAAAATTTATACTAAATCCAAAAGCGGGAGAGAGAGAGAGAAAAATGGGGTTAACATCCACTTGACACAATCTTGGTCCTTTCGGGAGTATGGTCCAATCTTATTTCAATAATTCGCTTGCATGTATTGGTCTTTAGCAGTGGGAGGTATATGTAACTGGAGGACCTGAAGTAAAAATTTGTACTTATATTCATTTCCAATGTTTGTGTTATTTATTTTGTTTCTTATCGAAAGTATTATTCTTAAAATACTACAATGATTCACCAAGATACACCCAGTACCTGTGATCACTTAATGTGGTTTACAGGCAATGTATACTGATGAGGTTGACTAGACATATGGTAAACTGGGAAGATAGGATATAAATACCATATACATGTACCTGTAAAACCTCTGATATCAACATACCATAAACCCCACCTAGTAACACTATACAGAAATTATATGAGCTGTAACTCAACTCTTTACTAATACTATCAATCTCTAATATAATATTATAGTTTATTGCACTGTAAGTCAGAAGATATTAACAATAGATCACACTTTTGTACTATTTTTATCAGTACAGGTATGACATTGTCTTGTATTGTATGTAAATATAACCACACCCAAAATTAAATAGAGCGATTCAAAGTTAAACAGTACAACTTGTACAAGACAAGTCCTTTTTAGAAATTGTTTATTTACTTTTATAAACATGTACACACAAACAGTTTAATAAATTGTGCTTATATCATCAAAAGCAAAATATCAAACCAACTTTGGAAATTTATTTATTACTACATGTAGTACAACCATATTTGTTTTAAAAAAAACATTATAACTGCAAAAATATAATCATATTGTAATTAATTTTGTACAACATCATACAATATAATCATTTAATTATATGTAATCTTGTATAAAATCATACAAAATAATCATGTAATTAATCTTGTATAACATCATACAATATTATAATCATATAATTGATTTGGTATAACTTCATACAAAATAAACCTACTTAACGCAAAGCATTTTGTAAGAGAATTATCTGAGGTCTTTCAAAACCACTAAAATATATGTACCGGGACATGAATCAAAAATTGATACTTATAACATCTATTATCTCATGGATTGGTTTTAAGATTTGTCTCAAATTAAATTTTTTAAAAAAGTTTACCATTTTAAGTCAATATGTTATCTTATAGATTTTAAAATGTTAACAAAGATTCACTATAAGTACATGTATTCATTATATACCGATATACACTTTAATTTAGCAATTCTGAATTTAACACAACATCATGACTATACTATAACATGTGAGAATGGTGTCTTCACGAACAAGTTAATGCACTTCGGACCAATTCTCCAAAACACAGGAATTTGTATTGGAACATCGAAAATCATAATTCAGTTTTGCAGACACAGGGTACACACATGGCTTTTAAAAAGTTAGGGACAGTACAACTAACACAGTTCTGCAGAAGATGCCAAGAAATTCTTAAGTTGACATCAGAATCAGATCAATGAAAGTGTGGCACTATGTTAATTCAAGATGACAGGAGTACATTTTAACAGTGGAGAAGGATCCCACAAGCAACTATTCATAGGATTACCTCTGCAACATTACATAGCATGGGTGTCTATTACAGGCAGACACACATATTACTGACTTTTCACTTTTACCCCCTGTGTCTAAGGTCTATGCAGGTTGTTTATTTTCTTCTTTCGGCCTACAGTCATGCCAAAAAATCAGCTGCATAATGTCCTTCCCAGACAAATCATTGATGCATTTTCTTTGTGCCTCATTGCCAGTACAAATGTATACTATGTAAAGATTCATTATAAGTATAACAGACCTAAAGTATAATAGATCTAAAGATGCATTATATTATCAATGTAATAGATCATATAGCATCATGTATTTTTAAATGACTTTAAAAGATGAAGATGATAACTAGAATTCTCAGGTGACTTAGAACATTAATTTCCATAAAAGTGTTCGCTTTGTACAACTAAAAGCATTTTCTTGTCACCTGATGTCTTTTTTTTCTTACTGACTTTTACAATTTTCTGTTGTAGTGTTTTTGAGATTAACATTTGGAGAGAAAATGCATTCCAGTTTGTGAAACAAATTACAAAGCGTTATCTGCATCATTACACTCAAAAGGTATTAGCCAACGGTTTCAATTCTTCAGTAGAATATTTATTAAGGAGACATTCTTTTAACCATATAACACACCATTACTACAATCAGCTTCAGAGAGACTCCTAATGCTTTCAATTTTCAAGAGATGGCATTTTCATGTTATCTTGAAAGCCACTTTCATTAAGAACAACTGATCTATTGTAATTCTTTTCTCTTAAAAGTTAAAGGGACAGTGGAACCTAAAATACATGTTCTCATTAGAAAGTATTCATCAATTTTAACACTACCTTTTCTTAATATCAGACAATCATATTTTAATTTTATAGAATTCCTAAACCTCACAGAATCGTTACCCACTATCAACTATAAATAGACTGTTCGTTCCCATGATCTGAAGTGAACACGGACTTAAAAAAAATAATGTCTGATTTTTATGGAGAGAAATACAATATATTAAAAATAAAACCCGCAAAAAAAACATACTGTAATATGCTAAACATTTATTAATAAAACATGCACACGGACTTAAAAAAAATAATGTCTGATTTTTATGGAGAGAAATATAATATATTAAAAATAAAACCCGCAAAAAAAACATACTGTAATATGCTAAACATTTATTAATAAAACATGCACAATGAAGTGAAAAAAATTGGGAATCTACATCAAGACTTTATTTGATCTAGAAATGTGGAAATTCAGTCGTTGAAAACCTTTTTCAAAGCCAGATTATTCCCTACATTTTAGTTTTTCCTATACTGTTATCTACAAGTATGTTAGGTTTTCCTTCAGTATATTATAATATATTTTAGTATATTACTGTCTTTATAGAGAAATCTAGTGTTTTGATTAAATGATTTACATGTATGCACATCTATACAAATGGTACTACATATAGTTTCCCATCAACCAATAGATGTGGTGAGGAATTGTTGTTCAGGGAATTAATAGTTCAGGACATGTATATATATATAATTCATTTGAACCTGGAATATGTCTTGTGGTTAGACAATTATTCATTAACTCTACAATACTAATTAAAACCTGTCTATTTTTCAAGCTGGATTTAATCGATCCTATAATGTGATACAGATCCACATACATGTATCCAATTCGTTATTTAAGCTCATGGGCCACGAAATGTTAACAGGCAACTATCAGTAATTGAAGAGAGTGAAAGTAAAAAGGTTATAAAGCACAGACGAGTGAGCTGGAAGATAGTATAACAGTGTGGGTAATCTGCTACCAGTTTTTTTTTTTATTGTTATTGATTATCAATATATCAACATAGGCAACACTGTACATACAATACACTAATATTTACTATATTTATATTAAACTTGGTATGTAGGAGAGTTTGTCAACAAGAGATAAACAGCATAACCCCTACTTCATTTCATATATAACCACGCTGACCCAATGTCCCAAAATAAAGATTAAATATAGAGTTTTAGACAATGTCTCAAAAATTAATCAAATTGCACAATATTCCACACTAAAAGACAAACACAGGCATTATCTTCAATGCAAACACAAATTACGATAGTCTTATCAGAAAGTATATAATTCAATACATCATTAAAATCAGTGAATCCTAATTTAAGTTAATTCTACATACAAAGTTCCATAACTTTTAAATGCTCCGTAACCTAGAATTACAACATCAACCAGCCACCCATGATTTACTCATTTCTATCCAAGAGTTTTGAATACACATACATAACGAGTGTATTGTAACTGACTATAATTACAACAATCTGGTATTATTATAGAAAACTTGAACATATTGACTAATTAAAATATTTTATCGTTATGTGTTACTGTGTGTATTAACTGGTATGGAACTGATGATCTCCTCACATCCATGGTTATTGAAGTTATTCAATCAGGCGAGAAAACTGACTGAAATTGTTGTAATAAACTTTGATTAAGTGTGACATGCTTCAGTTTAAGAGAGTATTCATATTCTATTCCTGATGATTATCATGAAATGTCAAGTTTTATTTTGTAAATGGTTGACATTTATTACAACCTATTAACACAATATCTATAATACATTTTATAGCTATTCATAAAACATGTTTATAATAATGTATACAAGCCTGGAAATGAAGCACCAGCCACGGACAATGTCAGGATTTGTCGCGCACAAACCTCTGGCGCCTGTCATTTTGTCCGGCACTGATTTGTCTTTTTTATTGATATTATTAATACATGTCTGGCACTAAAACCGTTATTATTAGTCATGAATGTGTATAAGGCATGCAAGATATCTTTAAATGGGTTACACACTTACACACTGCCATTTTACAATGGAGACATCCTTTGGCTGCCCATAGCATTTTGCGGTTATTCTATGACTATTGTCACTGATGCTCTTTTCTCTAGTCTAAGAGTAATTTGTTGATATGCATCACGTCTGTTCATGTATTACATTAAGAGAAGAATAAGACGAAGTAACTTGAATTCAGTCACATGTCATGTCATTGACATGTCATCGTTATGTCATATCAAATCTTAACATGAATATATTTCAATACAATGAATATAAAGCTTGTTAACAAGACAAATGAGAGATTGGTTGTTTAGATTACCTGGACCTGAACCTGGACATCAATATAATTAACGATAAATTTAATGTCGGTATATTCGATAAAACGGACAAATTTTGTTTTGAAGTAGTAAAATACCCTTCAGCTTAAAGTAACATACCAGATACTACACTATATATACATATTCCTGAAGCAATAGCCCGAGAAATCCCTCTCTGACCATTGCTGGAATAGCATCCATTTCTTGAACTTATGCGGGAGTGTGTCTATTCTTTCCGTTCAATGAAAGCTATCACTTAAGTACAGCAACATGACAGTCCTTCGTTTAATCTGGGTCTTCCCTAAAACTTTGGACAGTGATTTAAGGTATTAAAAACGGTGAAAGTATGTTCGTTGCCAAACAGTATTGTTTACATTTCATTCGACTTGATAGCCTCGTTTGTCACGCAATTAGTTTTACTGCAGTATTCTGTTATGCACGGGTTAATTAGGCATAATAAAATCGTGAGTCATGACGTAACGTTTTGTAAACATATTTGGTCCAATATTGGCAGCTAGTGATTGGTTGGTAGATGGACTACTGACAAATCAAAATTTAAAACAACAATATCCACTCATAATAGCAGTGTGTAGTTGGATTACCTCTAATCAAACGCAACACTGCGCGGAGTATGCACTATATAATGTTTTCTATTCACAGGCATTACGTTTTTAAAAATATGCAACAAGAAGGAACTGTTTCTTTCCCGAATAAAAACTCTTAATTTTAAGTGCATGGCCAAAGGTGGAACACAATTACGCATTTTTAAAGGAATTTCAAAACTTCCATTTCTTCAACATAATAGGTTTGACATTTCTTATAAATATATTACTGACTACATATTGGATAATGATTCAATGTAAATTCTATCTTCTATAAATGTCTAGTCCTGTCTGGATTATTGCCCTTATTATTATGCCTTTGTGAATACACTGATAATCTACAATTTCTTCAGCATTCCTGTTTTGCGTTTCTTACGTGGGGTATTTTATGATATTTATGCTATGGTTTGTAGTTTGTACAATTACATGGTCTCAAAAACTGATAGTTTTTTTAGTTTTAAACGTTATTTCATCTGGATTATCGCCCTTTTTTTATCAGGAGATTGCACCTTCTAAGCGACGACGTCATAACAGCTATAACGACAGATTCACGTCACGCCATTCAGTCAGCAGACGACTGTCTCCCTAGACGGTCTACATCCCTTTGCTTCCATGTATTCAGTTTTGTTTGTTTCTGTGACAGTTGTAATGTGTGTCCTAAATGCATTCAATATACATCAATCCTCTTCTTTATTGATTTAGTGTATTTCGTTTTTGGAATTAGGCCTACTTCTTTGATACATTTAACGGTGTGGTTACCGGTACTTGTATAACGGAATTTATACAACAATATGCTTGCATTCGTAATTCTTGCAACATATGACAGATCATGACTCATACTGACATTATATAATTATTTCCTTGGGTTTTATTCCCAATTGTTTTCAAATATGAGTGAAGTCTGTGTCACCACTGGCCCGGGACTGTACAGCGCAGTGGACGCTTATGGCTAGCGCCCGGATCCATTCACTCTTTTTGAATTGTTTATGTTTGTGGTCTCTGAGTATGATGTCTTGTCTGTATATTTGTTTTTGTGTAGAATTGTGTGTGGTGCAGTCCCCCTGCACTTACTAATACAGTATTCATTCTGTGATTTATAAAGTAGATAGCTCTGACTGAGTTATCTACTTTATAAATCACAGATTTGTTCCAAAAACTATTAGTATTACTCTCTCCATTATCAAAGAAATGATACAAACAAACAAAATTTGACCAATTTACTATAATCATTGACATTTTTAAGTTTGGGAATGCCATATCAAAAGATCTTGCTGAATGGATGACGTCGCTCATGAGTTCTTTAATTAAAGGTAGCATTTGAACAGGGGTACCTAGAATTTTTTGAACGTTGATCTGACAAGTTATCATAATTATCTATCATAACAAAAGCTGGACCATCTTATTAAATCGAAATGCTTCATCATTGTAAATATTTATTCATACCAAAAATAATATTCATATCAAATTAAACTTTTAATCTTTTATTGAAGTCCAACGAAGGTAATAGTGGTGCATACAGTCTAAGGTACATTAAAAAAAGGAGCTTAATACTTACTCGTTTGTGGGGGACTAACTGAATAACTCTGATCATTTATTGATAAACTAAAATTATTTCGTAACAAGATATCAATAGTTGTTGATTTAGCTACCCGGCTTCCATCTGTAAATAAAGTAAAAAAAATAATAATTGAAAATCAGCAGCTCATAGGTTGTATGTAAAGAAGGGAAACCTACATGTACAACCCTTGTAAGATTACATGGTTTGATACATTTATCCTTTTCAACAAATAAAAATGTAATTGAAATTTGAAGTTTGTTTACAAGAGAACTTTGTTTATTTCCTCTTGAACACTTGGATTTTTTCTGCTTTAGAATGGTTTAATCAGAGCAGTCTGGCGGAGAGTTGACTTAAGATTTTAAACCTGATTAAATGAAATAACTTCCAGACAGAAGGTGAGACACAAGTTTCTACTTTGTGATTATCTTGTAACTTTACTTCCAAAGTCTTATAAAACTGAATTAAATTTGAATTAGTCTTTTTACCTTAGGATGAACATGAAGGAAGGTAGTGTTAGAAATCATTTCAATCAACTTAACTGGAAAGTAAAATCTTAAATTGTCCTTTCAAGACGCAAAATAAACCATAAATTTACCTATACAGTAAACTTCCACTCGGCCACTACAATTACTGAAGGGAATGAAATAGAGAGTGAAATTAATGAGGTGTCAATATTAGCTCTTTATTTGCTGCCAATAAAATTCTAAGACATTTTTTTGAAATATTATTTAAACAATAAGTTAAGCATTTCAAAGTTGATTTAAAGCAACCATATATTATAGTTATTGTAAATTCTACAACAAATTGGAATGCACGAGTCTAAAAGGTGAAATTTCAGAACGAGCCAGTTACTTTGATTGAAAAAAACAAATTTATGATTTTTAACAGGTCAACATCGATTTTTACTAGTAGTCTATCATAACACAATTGTACCATTGCTAATGCAAACGGATTACAGCATTTATTAAATTCAGAGCAAGAAATGTATTCCTGACTTCCTGTTCACTATTACCTCGAATTTCCGAAGCTCATGTTCATTGAAATGTTAGCCATAACCATTTAATCAATTTGAAATGCCAGTAAGGCATATTAGGGAAATACTCTAGTAAATGCTTTGCATCAAGGCGTCAACCTAATGAAATAAGTATGTATTAAAAGTAATTCAGCTACTTAAATTTAATAAAAAATCATTAGGTATTGAGGATAATAAGGGCAAACAGATATAGGGAAGGAAATCGATGTACTTGGTCTCTTCAAAACCAGGAATTAAATAAATGAGAACGGAGAAGACTTCCATGTGTAATAAATGAATACTGGGTAGCCTGATTTGATTAAACATAGCAATAATACATCTATATAAACGACAAGAGATTTCTGATAATTTAATTAACAGATTCCTGGTCATTGTCTCTACATCTATTTCACTCAATAATAAGTAATTTGTTTGATAGAAATGTGCTTCTATTCTAAGTGTATAAAAGGTCGTCCTGAACTAGTATTAGGGTATACTTCCATGTAGATATTTAATATTAAATGATAATCAAACACAGCATTCATTATCTGCATATCTTTCACTTTACATGTATATGATACGCCTATAATATTTTTTACAAAATTAATACTTCTTTGTGGCATATAGCAATTGACACACGTAATAAACACAAAAATATAATGTGAAACATAAGTACTATTTTCATTAAAGCGAAAGTTTTGTTGAAGGATCTTTCAACATTATTAAGCAAATTTATACTATGTATTGTAAGTTTATTTTCAAAACTGAAGTCGTACTCTCATTGTTCAATTCCTTTCTGAATTAAGTAAGGGAGATAAGCAATTTCGCAGTGTTAATCACGTTTATTTTGAGACTTTTTTTTTTAACTGACGTAACTTAATGCCAGTAGATTTTAATGCTGTTGTGAAAGATTTATGCTGACACAGTGCGAACATGATATATTAATGTTTATTGGAGTAAACCTGAAGAAATTTGATTAAATCTGAATATATCAGCTTGAAATTAATAATAGGATATATTTATTAATTCTAACGTTGTTCACGTTTATACAATGAGTTATATTATATTGACCTAAATCCAATATGTTATTACAAAACAGTACATTATTGTGTGTAAATAGACTATATTTTATTAATAGTTCTTCTACATGCATATAATATTGATGGGTTTGTATTTCAATACATTAAATTCACAATCTACATGTCTCGTCTATTGTATGTTTGCACATGTCACTTCATAAAGCAATGTTCGTTCTCTGAAGATAGCACCATCATCAAGAAATTATTATTAATTATCTTCTCTTACTTTATTAAGATTATTAAAATAATACATTCAGGACTCAGACGATAATGAATTCAGATTGTTTTCCTCACTGTCTATTATTATAACATATTGAATAAAATAGTCTTGATAATCTAGGCCTGTAAATCAACTGGTTTAGTGCGACTAATTTCAGTCAAGTGCAGTTAACTGACAGCCTTGAAAAATAACCAGGTGTGATGCTAATAAGGCAGTCACGATTTCAATGTATTTTTAGTTCATTTATAAGCAATATTTAGACATGATATACATAGAAATAAGATGGTATAATTTTAAATGTGAGGGGCACCCTCTTCATTAATATTTTTAGAATCACTAAAATTTAACATATTATATTTCATGTACATTTAATACCACAAGGTCCAGAAAACTATACAGTTAATATTTCACCACACTTCTGAAACAAAATGGCCTATTTCCAATTTTTCCCTTGAAGGTTCTTATGCTCAAAAATGGCTTCATTACCATCAAGTACCGCACCATGTTTGCTGAAAGTGGGTTTCGATTTTAACTTAATTAAGGGAAATGCTTTCATACTGGAGTCCAGACAGAAACAATTTATGGTTTCTATATTTATATTCATCTTATAACATAAATATTTCTGATGAGTCAAGAGGTGTAAAAGTGAAACAAAAGTATAACCAAAATTTGTAAGACATGTGAGCTCCAGAATGGATGTGGTTGCAGGTGTTCTAGAGACTTAACATACGCACTGCCCTAAGCAGACACCAAAGTATACCTACATGTACACATACACTGCCTTGAAAAGGAAATGCATGTACATGTAAATTGTAAGCGGGGATATATTTTTAAATACACATCCAAGAAAAACACAAAGGTGAATGCTTTGGAGCAGAGTATTCATAATTAAATTACATGTGTATGGAATATAAGAGTTGTACAAGTACGACCAATGTCCAAAACATTTTTGCATCCTGCACTGACACACTGTAGTCTGTATACTCATTCACATTTCATAACAACACTTACTTAACAGCTGCTTTTGATTAAGCTTAATAATTTCCTTCTTATAGTCTGTTTCTCATAATTAAATGTCAAAACTCTAGTTTCTTATATACATGTAATTCATAAAGTTTTATCATAACTTTGTTACATATAGTTTCTTGTTATAAATCCATGTAAATCAGTATATCAACATGATGTTTGTAATATTATAGTACTGTACCTACATGCATAATGTAAATCGTGTATTCAAAAGTACCGGTATTGTGAATTTATAGCAGTCTACCACAGAAATCTATACTGTTATTATTGGACAGGAAATCAAGGACAGAAAATCTGCAGATTGGTATCCACAGACTGATGATATAAACTGTGAAGAACATTCAGACGGCTTTTCCCATGAAAGTCCTTTTGGTCTAGTCATAAGTACATGTATATTGATTTGCACCGGGTACCTACATATATTCCAAACATAAACTCCGTGTTTGATGGACAACATTAGCATGGGATTTTAAGAATGTCCCTCTGGTCTTTTACATCTTGAGTTTAAAACACTATTGTCATTCAATTTTATTTAACAGAAATGAAGAGATTCTATATAATAAAAATTGTGTTCATGAACATTTCTTGTCTTTAGCCCACTTTTTAACTCAATATTAGATTTTTTCTTTCTAAAAGAAACCACTGTGGTTTTCATAAGTTTCTAATAATTCTATTTACAATATGCTACATGTAACATGTATATGTATGATATGTTGTTATATTATTTCAAGAAACAGGAATTTATCATCTGCATTTGTCCAAAACTGCACCCAATTTTGCTGTCACATCACATTGAAATCACATAAAAAATACAACCCCTGGGTCATCAACAAAATCAAAATTTATTTTATGCTACATGTAATAATTTATCATAATACTATTAACAATATGTACATGTACCTACCTGGTGTATATACAGCAGATCTATCAATACCTCCATCTTCTTCTTGTATAAATTTTAAGAAATCTCCAACAGTATGAGTTATAGGCTTTAAGGTGAATTCACAGCTTTCACGTCGCGATGGTAAAGGCACAGATATAACAGGGAGACCATCTCGAAATTGAACCGTCACATCTTGAGAGGGAAAAAAACATATTTTATAAATTGAATTTATATCTTACTGATAAAAAGGATTACATTTAATCTTTTTATCAAAATATGATATAAGGTAGGTTGCCAGGCCACCAAACATACACCCACAGCAGCTAAATCGTCCGGGCAGTCAACGAGAGTTGTCGCATATTTTTACTTTAATGAAACATTAATAATACACTAAAATCTGATTAAGAGTAACAACTCATTAAGCAATTATCAGAAAATCATTAGAATTTGTTTGGTTTTTATAAAGTTCTGTCCAATGCTAACGTTTAGCATACGAAACATTTAATATCATGGATTTAGTTGTTCATTTATCAAAGTTCATTGAAAATCAATATACTTGTTTGTCTCAAGACCTGAAACTCTACGTATCAATCTGAAGTCAAACGGATATTAACTTTGGCATCTAGAGCATCCACATGATTTTACAAAGTGATCAAGGACCATAACTCTGGCAGTAATTATCGGAAATCACCTAAAATCAATAGGCTTCTTCGTCTATGACCTTAAACACTGTGTATAAATTCAAAGTCAATCGGATATTGACTTTGGCCTCCAGAGCGTCCACAAGATATTTTGAAGTGATCAAGGGCCATAACTCTGGCAGTAATTATTGGAAATCGCTGAAAAGCAATAGACTTCTTTGTCTCATGACCTGTGTATAAATCTAAAGTCAAATGGATATTAACTTTAGCCCCTAGACAATATACGACCACATTTCAATATGGGTGTATAAAAATGATACTCAACACCACCCAATTCATAAATTATTCAAGAAGCTATAATTTAGTATAAATATCAATGCAATGAGTAATAGCATATAACACCTACATGTACACATTAATTGTAGTAAAAACTTACCATTTCTGAACAAAACTTGTGTGCAGTAAAAATAACAAGGACAGCTGAAATCCTGAATTGTTGGACTGGTAATCTGAAAAAAACCACCATATTTCAGCATTTCATGCAAGAAAAAAATATAACACAATGAAACAGTTTATTACTACTAGATTCAACATTAGAATTTATGATGAAATTGATGAGTGAAGATGTGGTGAGTTTGTCCTAATATACATGCACATGCTTTATTAAAATTAGAACTAGAGGACTACTCCTTTTGAAGATAATGGTGTTTTGCTATATTAATCTCCCTTCAGATATAAATCTCTCACTCACACCTACACAACTAACAAGGAAAGGAAAGGAAATGAAATGGGGTTTAACATCCTATAATTCTTCTGCTTCGATAGGCAGTGTGCAATGAGGGAAATTTTGTCAAGACAGCGGCACTATGGCCTACTCTTAAAAAGAATTCCAACTGCCTAGGAATCTTTTACGTACACTCCAATGTGAACACGGAACCTCAGTTTTTTGTTCCATGTGAAGGACTAGACAAATGCCCTTTTCATGCCCTCCGCCTGGCCTCACTGACAAGTACACGCCTGAAAATCTGGATGGACTTTCTCTGCCAATCCATGTATAGAACACCCGACCTCTAGACTAGCGTGCCAGCATCTTACCCACTCAGCAACCGTGATCCCACAACTGACAAGGGGAAAAACTGGTGGTAAACAGTTCAACATGTGTGAAATTGATTAAATCATAAATGAGGATTACTTGTACACGTACAATTGCATGACTGTGCAATGTAAATGTATGTGGGTTGTTCAAAAGAATTCTGTGAGAAGAACTGAATCAATCCCATGAAAATTGATTTATTGGTACTAAATGCAAGGGACACAGATGACAGGTAGGTACATGTATACATAGTACGGTACATGTGATATCATTGATATCAATAACCAGTTTCATTTCATCTATTCTTTTCTGTAAGAAGAAAGTGATCAATAAAATTGTTAATTGAAATCATGTATGCCTACATGTACACTTCTAGTATAAGTATATACATCTACATTGTAGCTCTAGATTCTAATTACTGTAATAAATCATACCAATTATTAGCTTTTAGCAGGATAGGTTTAGTTTTACTTTTGTTGTTAAACTTTAAGTTTGCAATTACAAATAATTTTATTCAATAACTGCTATTTTAAAGCTTCTTGTTATAATCAATTAGGTCAGTAACCATTCTACCTCACCTCCTTAAAGAATAGTTTCGAATATGGGTAGAGTGTGGTAGCATTTATAATTCTATTTCCATAAATGCAACATGTACATCTATGCTTATGTAATATTGAGTATATTAAATTAACGAAATTTCATACTGCTTCATTTAGATATTATGTCTTCAGATCGCTTGACAATATTAAGGGGAAACCATGAGGGAAAATCCTGTGCACTTTTCTCAGCTGACACGAAGAAAAAAACAGAGACTTCCAGGCTAGTTAGAAGGCAGCTCCAGGAAGTTTAAAACAATGCAAAAATATATAATGTAGCAGCTCTAGGAAGTCAAAAACATGGTTACAATATCTTACAAGGTTCTGATGAACACTGATGGTTGGTACAGTTTAGTATGAACAATGAAAATTGCATACTCATCAAATTTTTTTTAAAACCTTAACCACCAATAGATTTATCAGTAAATTTAGTGAAAGAATTGTAAGTGTGAGACAATGTGAGTGATATGTGTATTATATATTGATGAAGCTTTTACATACAGTCTATACATATGGTAAATAAATCAAGAGTAGGATAGATATATAGTACAGTGAGATGTGTAAAATGACATGCCTAACAAAGTATACATTATTTTATCAAGAGCATTATGTTATAGAACTAATAACATTTTGGCATACATGTAAAATTGTGGTATTGAATCATCTTATCACATGCTATGTACATGTAGTATGCTCCTACAGTGTACCAACATGCCTGGCCATGCACAGTTTAATGCCACTGGGTCCCCAGTCAATGTATGCATTTTTCTTGTAGTGTACATGTACAGAGTCAATCTTCTGTGCCTTACAGTAAGTTACATGGGGGTTGGATGGCCGAATGGTTAGCGTGCGTGCGCTGCATCATATTCATAAGGCTTGCCATTGAGTCAACTGGTTTTGATACCCAGGTTGTATGTTACGAGGAATAGGGTCGTCTGTCCAATCTAGTGGGTTTTCTCCGGGTCCTGCGGTTTCCTTCCACTGTCCATGATTAGACATACATATATACATGTACATGACCTGCAGTAATTACTTCAAGATATATAAACCTGGTGTTGGCTGTTGGGGTGGCTTTCTTTACAGTAGTCAATCAATATTGTAGGCCTTTATGCTAGCAAGGTGCTCCATATTTCAAAAAACACTGACCTAAATCATAATTTCCTTAATATATTTATATAACTGAAAAGTTTCATCTGCTCTAATATAGCCTTTATTCATCTTGCTACTCTCACTATGTAACTCATTGGAAAATAAAAAACACAAATTTTAGCATGGAATATTTTTTCGATTTTGTACATGCAACCAACTTAATGTTTTGTATATGATGAAAAGAAACGTAGAAAGCTATTTTAAAGCATTCATTTTACTTCATATCTGAAGTGTTAAATAAATTTTAGAGAATCTAAATTATTGATCTTTTTTACATTTTAATTTTCATAAGAAAGTGTTTGGCAATACATCTATTATCACTCATCTTACAAGGTCATGTGAAACCAGTTACATGAGGTTGGCACTTCATGCATTTCATCATATAGGAAATCTGAATCCTATAAAGGAAATCTGAACTGTCTCATTTAGGCTTTGAGGATCACATTTACTGATGAAACATGTAATTCTCTACAATCATAAAATCACATCATACTGGTTTTAAAATAATGTTTGCAATGTACAATGTATAGCTTATAAGCTATCAATCATGATTCCTTTCCTGGTATATCATACACATGAAGGCAAAGGCACTAACATCACACATACAGCGAACAACGGTTTGAGTTTGAGGAACAACCTCAGAATCTGTCCACCACATTTTTCAAACTTTTACTTACATGTATGACATGTGCCTAAGCTCTAGTCAAGGTATAAATGTTAGTTGTGAACAGATTCTGGTATCTAGTGCCTAAGTTGTTTGGTTTAGCAGTTTGATAAATACTGCGAACGGTTTATGAAAATGCTCAATTTAGACTTATCATAGAGTACATATTAAGGTTGACCTTACATGCCAGTTTTGACTTATTATAAGCTTAGCTTTTTATATTGCTTTATTTATGCTGTAACTTTTGTCCATTGATACTAAATGCAAATGAAACAATTCATACATATCAAAACTACTCTCACTCTATTGAATTTTACTGAAAGCTGGTTAAAATCTATAGGTCAGTTTTGAATAGAATAAATCTCTCAATCCGTCAATCTCACTATCTAAACTATCTTTACAAACATTACACAATTTACATATGGATCATGATAACGTTGAATAACAAATAAAAACAGCAATAGCAAGAATAACTAAACTCTGACCTGTTCTAGCCAAGCTTTCATTGAAATTAAATAAAAAGTGAGAGTACAGCCAAATACTAATGGAATGCTAGCCGAGTGTGGCTATCCAACAAACCAGTTTCCCACACTTCAGTACGACTTCACACTCCTTCAGTTCAGTTTACTTTCTACTGTCAACATACACCTAATTGGAAATGCATGCAAATATACTTTAAAAAGAGATAATGACATTTTATTTTTTTGTAAATAAAATACAATCAATAAAAATACTTCACCTTTAATTTATCAACAGCCGGGCGAAATTTTTTCCGTAGAAATTGTTTACCAAAAGTTTGCCTCAGCAACAGAGTTAACGGAGCAGCCGCCATTATCGATCTTGCACGAAGTCTCGCTGAAGGTGTGATAACGCGAGAATTCGACGGGCACTTGTTGCAAGAAACAAATCAATGCCAAAGGTCCTGCATGAAAAATCGGTGATTGGCCATATTATTTGTCAACAAACTTGACCCAAACCTTGTGCGATGACAGATGTAAGACAGAGGACTGTCAACCCATCAGAAACGACTAAATCTGAGGTAGGAAATCCTCCCGTTTACCTGTTTATACGACGTCGCAAGTTGTGAAAGATGAACAAAACACAAAATTTATGCGATCAGACATCCATTACAATCATCATAATCATCATAAACTCGTAAACATATGAAATTGAATGGTTATTTTTTGCGTTCCCACTTACAGGCCTATGCGCATTGTTATGCCAGCAATGTATACTTGACCCATTATTGGAGAAACCGTCAAATTGAAATAGTTTCCATGGTAACTCCTAATTTCAATCATCAGTTCGCCATGCCATTGAATGGCATTATCATTTATAATTTTTAACCAAATTTTTATCATTGACATTGTGTCATTTGCAGAGAAATTCTCCCAGAAATGAAATAAATTATAAGCAAATACTAAATAGCATAGTTCAAGATCCTGTCCTCTGAGCCATGCGTCTACACTTTATGAATTGGAGGAACATTAAATTTTCTCCAAAACAAGAGCAATAAACAATGCTAATTGAAAAATTAAAAGGTGGTTTCACATCCTTATATTCTGCTCTGAACGGTTCTAATGAAGACGGCAATACTTCATACAGCCTACTCTTATCGAATTTCAACTGTCTTGTCAGACCCTGATCTGTCCTGCATCACTGACAAGTGGGAACCACGCTGGAAAATCTGAACGAACTTTCTTAGCCAATTGAGTCAAATGGCATGGCAAGGAGTAGGGTCAACTGTCCATCCTTGTTGATTTTCTCCGGGTCCTCTGGTATCTTCCCACTACTAAAGACCAATACGTGCAAGCGAAATAATGAAATAAAGTTAAAAAACAATATGTTAGTCCTGAAATTACCTAGTTTGTGTCAAGTGGACGTTAAACGGAGTTAAACCCATTTCTCTCTCTCTCTCTCTGTACCGTACAATGTTTAAACAACAATGTGATCACCTGACTTTTAATTCGGGAGATACCCCCTTTCAGTCCTTCATGTTTATAAAATTGTGCATGAGCCATAAAGAGTTTTAAAAATGAGAAAAAAGCTCCAATAAAGAACTCTTTATATATTGCAATTGTAATTGTACACTTTCTTGAATAAGGAGAGCCAAATTCAATATTTAGTAGAGTCATTTAGTTGAGGTGTGTTGAGAGGAGCAGGAGTGAAAGCACACTTTGTAGGTGAAGGACTGCTCTTTTCCGAAAACCTTGTTAATTTAATAGAAACTAAAGATTTTGATAGAAATCTTTCAAAGTTGGTGTCATGAGACAGTGAGGTTATGAGAGGATGAACCTATGACACTCCATTCCACAGTTGCCCTCCCTGTTAAAGTGATAAAAGAGTATGTGCAGTTCATCAAATTTGATTAAACGATAGAAAGTCGGTTTTGATATAAATGAAATTAAAACAACTAATAAAACAAATTGAAAGTAGTGTGAAAATATTGATATACCATTCTCGTATTGTGATACATATTGTACAGAATTGAAATTTCAAAATGTTGATATCAAATGGTTTTGAAAGTTCTTCAGTATGATAATAACACATGACACAATTATAAATGGAATACAAGTTTTTATCATTTTTTACTTTATAAAGATGGGAGATCCCTTGTCAAAACGTTGCTGAAATAAACTCTTCAAGTAACTTGTATTCCATATAATTGTGTCATGTGTTATTCTCGTCCAGTTACTAAATGCCACTTTATGGTCGATCACCTAAAATTAAGATTCATCATAAACTTAAATTGTGTAGGCCTATCTATACATTCTTTCAGAAATCATAGATTTGGTAAATATCGTATATGACAGTAACTAAATATATTTCTTGGAACCAAATTGCACAATTTATCACTTGGTTGTTGCAAGAGACATGATTTTTATTTACGTGAATATTTTACTGTAAAATATATGTTTTAAGAAACTGGAGATAGCTCAAAATTTTATGGTGAGGGTTTAAGAATTGTTTATTTCTCAGTTGGTGGAGTAAATCGAAATCTCTAATTTCTGCAGTAGTAAATGGTTAGCATGTGGGCGGCTGCGTGCTGTATCATAAAGCCTGTCATTGAGTCAACTGGTGTGGTTTCGAATCTCCGGTTGTATGTGACAAGGAGTAGGGTCACCTAACCAACCTTGTGGGTTTTCTCCTGGTCCTCGGATTTCCTCCCACTGCTAAAGACCCCTACATGTACAAATGTATGTGCAAGTGAATATTAAAAGATAAAACAAAACCATTTGTTAGTCCCGAAATGACCCAATTTGAGTCGAGTGGACGTTAAGCCCCATTTCTCTCACTCTGATCTCTCTGCAGTAGTAGTATACATGTACATGTATAAGGCATTAGTATAACATAAATTCTGCATATACATGTGTGGCACCTTGTGGTTGCATAGTATTACCCATGGGATAAGATTTCTGTATATACTTTTATAGTTATGTACCGGTATTTAACATATCAGCTGTTCAAGACATATTTTTATAATTTGAAAACACAAGTACCCCCCCCCACCCCCAATCCCCAATTTTTGTGTATGGATATTAGAAAAAAAGAGCTTTTTGACCCCTCTAATGCCAGTAACTACACTGTATGTTAGTTTATAATATATATTATTGACATATGTCGCATGTAATATGTAAATTAGGCAGCATTGTATGTTGTTATTATTATTGAAACTAAAATTAAGGTATGTGGTATGTAATGATTTTGTTGATACATGTTGTACAATTTGTGTGAAGGGTTGTTTATACAACATAAGGCAAGTTGGACCATCAGGTATAAATTCCCACAAGATAATATGGAATTAATTGTCATTAATATAATGCAGATTGATTGTGGTATTACCATCTGCTGGTACCATTGTCATGAGGATCAAAGAAAATACTGTTCATGATGTATAAGCATATTGATGTTAAGCTCTAAGACTGTTCACATCACATGTTCTTCCGTGTGATAAGGATGCCAAAAATAAACGTGTATAGATTGTATGAAATGATGTTAATTGTTCTTCGTAGCTAGATTTTGATGTCATACACGTAAAACCAAAATTTACAAATTGATATATTTGTACTTCTAAAGGTACATTACATTGCTGATTTAGTGGCCTGGAGTTGTTTTACTATTTGAATCAGGTTCTTATACGGAAATGATTATATGGTTTCAAAAAATTGTCAAATTCAAAGTTTATTGACAATACCGCAAATAATTTACATGGGCATCAAATTATTAGAAAGTATACCATGATTAACTACTGTAGATGTACATGTATGTTGAGAAATCAATCTGTGGAAATTGTCTTTGATCAGAATAAGCATGATAAACATATAAATACATGTACCATCATTTGACAATGCGTTATTTGGTGCTGACAACATCAGCTTCTGTCTGTCTCCATGCTAGATTGCACTGTTAAATACCGCACCACCCCTTTCATCTCGTAAGTTTCATTACAAATCTATTCACTGATAGTTCACTGTTGGCTTGTCATGCCTGAGTCTATGGTGTTTCCTTGTGTCTGTCATTGTTCAGTTTGTTTGTTTTGCTGTATTATGCTTCACTATTATACATACATATTGTTTTATGTCAATGTTTTCAGATTAATAATGCCAAAGATCAATCAGATGAAGAAGATGATTTGGCACCAGGGGAGACAACTGACCCATCAACCATACCACAGGGTACAGAAAAAACACCTGATGTTTTGGATGGTGCATTGAAAGATATCAATCCAAGGTGAACATATAATTGTGTTTTTTATATACAGTGTATATGTACATAACTCATTAAAATATAAATTAACTATTTTGGGCATTTGAAAACAGTAAAGACTCTCTTCCGTATACATTTTCCATACATTACAAGTGTAAATTAAACTCCCTTCATCGAACCCTGCCTTTATAGGACAATATACAGAATTAAGAACTTAAGAACATGACTCATTAAAGTATAAATTAACTATTTTGAGTGTGTTCACACTATTTACAGTATTTAGTATGAAAAGTCTTTCTTCTGTCACTGATGTATCTATTTTTCATACATTACAAGTGTAAATTAAACTCCCACCATCGAACCCTTGTATTTATCCGCAAATATTTTTGTTTACCAGTGATCTGCTGATTAGACAGTAATCTGCTAATTAGATGTAATGACAAGGTTGAGTGTGGCAGCTGTAACTCTTCTATCCAGAGATGTTCTTTTTTAGATAAACTGTTTCTTGATGATTTTGATTGTGTTATAACAAAACAAGTAAACATGTATATAATAAGCTAGATTCTTTCTGTGTTAATATAAGCCATTAAGAAATATTTTGACTGCAGGAGTAATGTTATACAGGTCACAGTTCTATGGAATATAATTACTGCTTATTACTGAGCGACGTTTCGACTAGGCTTCTCTAGTCGTTATCAAGCAATGTTAAAATCTAAAAATAAGACAAGTCAATATATACATGGATGCAACAATACATACTTAATGGTGACAAACCAGAGATCTCCCTTAATTTGCACGTGCCTAAAGGGAATCTAATTAAATTAAGGTTGTAATATGTGGAAGCAATTCAAGGCCTACAATCTTACACATGATTTAATTTCTGTCAATGGTTAAATTAGATTTATTGTTTAGCATTCAATGTAAACTGTGCTGTGCTAGAATTCAAATTAATACTGTGTGCAAGTGTCAGATGTTATTCATAACAATGAGAATGTTCTTCTTGTATTCAGAATTACATGTAAGATTGATATTTCTAATAGAAGTATACATATAGTCATGAAAGGAGTAGTCAGCAGTCCCAAATATCTTTTGTAACAATTACATTTGCAAATCATCACTAAAAAGTAACAAAATTGTACAATTAACTACTGTAATATCTGTAAATTATTGCCAAAATTGTAAAATGAGGTTACATAATTCATCTACAGAGGTTTGTTCTGTTATGTAACATTGGTAATGAGTAATGATAAATACAGCAACCATATTGATATGGTTAAAAGAATAACCGTTGCTACTGGCAAAAATGTTAGAAATGTTTTTCACGTAAAGTTAACCTGTTTTAATTATTCAACAAAATACAACTACCAGTACTGTCTGTTCCAGGTGATACTACGACTCGAAAATTGCTTGCCATTTCTTTGATTTTTATACGCCCACATTTTTATGTGGACGTATATTGTCGTCGCCCCTGTTCGTCCGTCCGGACGTCCGTCCGTCCGTCCACAATTGTTTGTGAACAGTCTACAGGTCACAATTTTTATCCGATTTCAATGAAACTTAAAACATAGGTTTATCACCCTAAGATCTCGGTTCCTTTCGATATTGGCATGTATCGGACTGTAACTTCATGGGTTATGGCCCCTGATTGTACGAAAAATCATGTTTTTTAGCTTGTGAACAGTGTAGAGGTCACAATTTTGAACCGATTTGGATGAAACTTGAAATGCATGTTTATAACCCAAAGATCTTGGTTCCTTTCGATATTTGCGACCATCGGATCGTAACTTCCTGAATGATGGCCCCTGATTGTCCAAAAAATCGCCCTTTTTAGCTTGTGGTCCCTCTGGAGGTCAAAATTGTTATCCGATTTAAAAAAACGTTTGATTTTATCACCATTAAATGGTTATGAAGGTTGCGTTTGAATTTCGTGAAAATCCGACCAAAATTGACGGACAAAATGACCGCCATTTGTACGTGAATAGTGTGAAAATATGTTATATAAAGGTTGTGGACCCTATAGAGGTCACAGTTTTGAACCGATTTTGATGAAACTTGACATGCATGTTTATAACCCAAAGATCTTGGTTCCTTTCGATATTTGCGCCAATCGGATCGTAACTTCCTGAATTATGGCCCCTGATTGTCTGAAAAATTGCCCTTTTTAGCTTGTGGTCCCTCTGGAGCTCAAAATTGTTATCCGATTTAAAAAACCGTTTGATTTTCACCATTAGATGGTTATGAAGGTTGAGTAAGAATTTTGTGAAAATCGGACCAAAATTGACGGACAAAATGGCCGCCGTTTGTACGTGAATATTGTGAAAATATGTTATATAAAGGTTGTGGACCCTATAGAGGTCACAGTTTTGAACCGATTTTGATGAAACTTGACATGTATGTTTATAACCCAAAGATCTTGGTTACTCTCGATATTTGCGCCCATTGGATCATAACTTCCTGAATTATGTCCCTGGATTGTCCGTAAAATCGCTTTTGTTCGCTTTTGGTCCCTCTGGAGGTCAAAATTATTATCCGATTTAAAAAAACGTTTGACTATATCACCGTTACATGGTAATGAAGAGAGAGTTTGAATTTCGTGAAAATCGGACTAGAATTGACGGACAAAATGGCCGCCGTTTGTACACGAATAGTGTGAAAATATGTTATATCAAGGTTGTGGACCCTATAGAGGTCACAATTTTGAATCGATTTTGATGAAACTTGACAGGTATGTTTATAACCCAAAGATCTTGGTTCCTTTCGATATTTGCGCCCACCGGGTTATTACTTCCTGAATTATGTCCCCTGATTGTACGAAAAATCACCCTTTTTAGCTTGTGGTGCTTCTGGAGGTCACAATTATTATCTGATTTAAAAAAAAACGTTTGATTATAAAAACCAAACAAATTCTAATGATTTTCTGATAATTCCTTAATATGCTACAACTCTTGTTGACTGCCCGGACGATTTGGCTGCTGTGTGGGCGTATGTTTCGTTGCCTGGCAACCTATTTTTATTTAAAATGGTTGATATTTTGTGAAATGCCTGAAATGGTCATCCCATTGCTTTATTTTCTGATTATAATACAAATCTATATCTTGTTTAGTTTTTCTATACTTTCGATGGCCTACATTTACATGAAGATTTGACAAGTTACAGTAGGTGTTCACATCAGAGATCAAAATACCGTCTTTTGACGATATGAAGTCAGAAATTGACTATTGTAAATCCGAAAGATATAATATATTGATAGCATAGCAGATGTTGCCAGTAGTACATTTTAAATAAAGCTTGGTTAAAATTTAAAACAATACTCCATTGTGGTTTGGTATGTGATATAAAAGTCAAATAATAACAAATGATTTGCCAAAAAATATGTCCATGAGAATGACCATATAATGCCTTTCCTGTGAGATTTGATCAATTATTTTAAGCATTTTGAAATATGCATTTGTCAATTTCTTTTAAACAAACACAAACCCTCCTGGGTCTTGCTTGATTTATGTTAACCTGCAAACTTAGAAATAAGAAATGTTACAAGGTGTCCTGCCGCATACCCTGCCAAGTATTTGAAGACTGTTTGGATGGCCGAATGGTTCCCCCCCCCCATGCTAAAGATCCCAATGCATAAGCAAAATATTGAAATAAAATTGATCTAAATGATAGTCTCAAAATGACCTAGTTTGTGTCATTTCTCTCTCCCTGTCTTCTTATTTGTGTTTAATGGATAATAAACATTAAATTATTTTTCAGATGGAGAAATTGGATAATAAGAGGTATTTTTACATGGGTTATGATATTTGCATTTGGCTTTGTCATCTATATGGGCCCATTAGCTTTAGTATTATTGGTAAGTCAATAGAAATATGCACACTGTTTACCCTTGAAAGGTACATTGAGCAAGATGGTTGGGATAGTGGACTATAAAGTCGTTATTCTTTAGCTACTGTTACTACCTATCTTAGAAAAAATTCAAAATTTGAGCTGTCGAAATTGCCAGTCTCCGGTCATGTTGAACTTTTAGAATAATTTGAAATAATTCCTATTCATGAGATGCGACTAGTCTTTCAATTACACAAAAATACATTAGAGGGGATATATAGACTTATGCCTGTCCTCCAATCCAGCTTTGAAGATCATTTACAAATTTCAAATTTGAAATGTTCAAATAAGGTATAATACAGTTACTTGATCTCTGCCTTTAAGAACACCCAAACCCTGCAACTGTTTTCCTAAGGGCCACAAGAAAAACCTTTATATCTAAACAGCCTATCATTACAGGGCTAGATAAAAATGTGAATGGTGTTGATTTTTTTTAGGTGATGGCTATACAGATCAAATGTTTCCATGAGATCATCCTTATAGGATATATAGTCTACAGATCCTATGATTTACCATGGTTCAGAACATTAAGTTGGTATTTCCTCTTCGCGTCCAATTATTTTTTCTATGGTGAGAGCTTGGCGGCATATTTTGGTGTATTGTTATCCAGAGCTGTAAGTATATTTACATTTTAACCATCAATGGTTCACAAACTGTTTTTCGCAAAAAAAAATTATTATCTTTATTTTTGATAATCTACTCTTGTCTTTATGAAGCAAATGATGTATTACTGAAAAAAATATGTCCAATTGGTCATGTACATTAAGTGTCCATCACTTGATCAGCAGTAAATAGAAAGGGCATGGCTGCTGTTCCTTAGTGTGTTTTTTGTACCAAATCTTAACATTTTTACATATCAGAACAGACGCACGTTAGTCTCAAAATGTTAATATACAGGTAATGTATTTTATTTTTCAAAGATTTTTTTCTCTTTTCTAGGAGTTTTTGATGCCATTTTTCACATATCATCGCTTTATATCGTTCTCTCTATATGTGGCTGGTTTGGTGGCATTTGTGTTTAGTTTAGTGAAGAAACACTACCTCAAACAGTTCACATTGGTAAGTTTAATTATTAATGTGCAGGTATACACTGCAATTATTTAGGAAGGTTCAATTTGTTAAAATGTTGTAAATGTGATAAATTGTAAAGAACAGAATGTAACAAGTATGTGTTGTTTAAGCAGTAAATATTATTGTCAGTTTGATAATTTTCTGAAATCGTTCTCTTTAAAGGGGAAGACCAACGAATTTCAACAAGGCTTCCATAAATCTTAAATGTATATTGTTAAATAATCCCCTCTGTAACAAAAGCAAAAAAGTTTTTGTAAGAGAGAAATTGATTTTTATTAAAACCGGAAGTGACATAAATTCAAAACATAAATTCGTGTTTATAATATCCTAATAGACAGCCCATTTTATCAGATTTTTGGTCAAAGGACGATGCAAGTACACAATACAGCAGTAAACATAGACCAAATTTGCATGCTTACTATAGAGCCCGGTGAGCGTGTTGAACCAACTATGTCACTTCCGGTTTTAATAAAAATTAATTTCTCGCTTACAAAAACTTTTTTGCCTTTGTTACATAGGGGATTATTTAACAATATATATTTAAGATTTATGGAAACCTTGTTGAAAATCGTTGATCTTCACCTTTAATGTAAAAAATGATCAGGCTATATTTGAGATTTTCAAAAAAATGCCATTCAAAGAATATTTATTTTAGATTTATAAGATGTGTGGATAAAAATAAAATACTGCTTTGAATAAAAAGTATGTAAGCTTCATACCCCCACCCCCCACCCCCCTGGAGAGCATTATTTCAAGAACGTAACAATGAATTCAGTTTTTCTAGAACCCCAACACCATTTGATAATTTTAAGAAGTGGAGTAGTAATTTTTAAATATAATAGGCCTAGATGGGTCAGGTAAAGATAATTAAAGCTTGTTCAACTAGTTTATATTAAGGGTTCTTGTTTTGGTTCTTCTGTTGTAAAATGGCGGGTTGGATGGCCAAATGGTTAGCGCATGCTCGCTGTACCATAAAGTCTGTCATTGAGTCAACTGGTGTGGTTTCAAGGAGTAGGACTGCCTGTTCAACCTTGTGGGTTTTCCCCCGGGTCCTCCGGTTTCCTCTCACTGCCCCCTATGCACAAGCAAATTATTGAAATAAAGTTGAACCATTGTATGTTAGTCCCGAAATGACCAAGTTTGTGTTGAGTGGACATTTAACCCCATTTTCTCTCTCTCTCCATTGTAAAATACCAAGATACATGTTATAAAATGATTTGTTTTATGATTTTAATAGTTTGGTTGGACACATGTAACTCTGCTTATTGTTGTGACACAGTCCCATCTTATTATACAGAATATATTTGAAGGATTGATATGGTATGTTATATTAATATCTATATTTTATGTTGTGAGGAAATTTGTATTGAATACCAGATTTGTCCGTGCAGGGCTAATAAGAAAAGTGTCGAGCTATGTAAACATATGCATGCATATAAAAAGAAAAAACACTAAGATACACTGCTGACCAGTTAATACTGCTCCCTAACATAGCCTGTATAAAGTGTCCACGCTACATTAAATTCTACTCTCTCCATTGATGATGAAATCAATTAAGTTACTTGCTTTTTATAATGTTAAAGCACTTTGATTACCCAATTAATCAATATTTGTATTCATACTTAACAGTCTCTCATTAGTTAACCACGTTGTAATTAAATTTATTGTTTGTATTAGTTATGGCAAGCTCAAGAAACTGTGATTGATAAGATTTGTTATTAGTAAATTTTAAAAAATATTTGCAGCTGCAAAATTAATATATATTTGGATGTGACATGCATATTGAACTGAAACATGATCATATATTGTAACAAGGGGTTGTATAAGCAGTTTGCATTATATTGAAATATGATGTAGGGTTTTGCAAAATATCCTGCTTTCTTCACATTTGTAGTGGGGTTGGATAGCCAGATGGTTAGCATATGCGCGTTGTATCATAAGGCCTGTCACGGAGTAGGATATATGTAAGCCTGTCCAATCTCGTGGTTTTCTCTCCACGTCCTCCAGTTTCCTCCGACTGCTATAGACCCCTACACACAAGTGAATTATTGAAATAAAATTGAACCATATTTTAGTCTCGAAATTACCTAGTTTGTATCAAGTGGACTTATTAGGTTATGTTTCTTTTCCAAATAAAATGTAGGCGCGATGAATAAATTGTAGATGAACATGCGTGATGAATAAATTGTAGATGAACATGTTGATTTTTTTTAGTCAAAATATAGCTTAAAAATATGTCCATGATGTTATTTTTGTCTTTGTTTATTTAGGTTGTTGGTTCCTGTCTCAATGGTTATCTGTAATGACATCATGGCCTACATGTTTGGTTTCTTCTTTGGTAAAACACCACTCATTCAACTATCACCAAAGAAAACATGGGAAGGATTTATTGGGGGTGCATTATCAACTATTGTCTTTGGTATTGTGGTAAGTTTATTATTCTCAGTCATCTATGTCAAAATAAAGTGCTGAATTAGGTTGATCTGTACAATTTAATTTTGGTTTCAGAAAATTGAGTTAAAGTAAGTACATGTATATTTACAAACTTAAGTTTTGATTTTGTCTGAAACTGTTGACAGGAGAACAAAAAAGTTGCTATATTTCAAAATTGACACTATCTGTGGAACTTAAATCTGAGCACATCAACACATCAAAATTCATTGAACAAGTCACTTTTGTTTTTTACCCAAATTAAAAAAGGCTAGTTATTTATAAACTAACTGTCTTAAATAAATAATTTGAAGACTTTGTTTTCCAGTTGATGATTTTTCTGACAAAATGTAATTTTTCACAATTAATCCATACTGAAATGTTCATGTATTGATTTTTTAACATTTAATTAAAAAGGGTTCATCAACAGATATTAGTTAAACTTATTGGTGGCACTGCTTTGTTTATGGTAAAGGAAACAAAATGCTTGAAAAATTTTGTTAATTTTGGTCAAAATATTGTTAGATTGGTCATAAAGGCTGTACACCTGTTTGTAACATCTTGAGAGGATGCAATTCACCATATTTTAAAATCCCCGGGTTCATTTGAAATATTCAACTTTCACATATTTTATTTTGCAACTCTGGATTAAAAATCTCTAGAATGATCAGAGACTATAATATTAATATATAAACATTTTATATTGCAACTGAAAGTGATTTTTTATTCCCTTTATTTATTAGAAGTTTTGTTATATTATTTCTCCTATTTTTTAGCTCTCATATGGTCTAGTTCAGTTTGATTTCTTTGTGTGTCCACTAAGGTATGATGATATTAAAGAAGCTCTGTCGATGGATTGCGAGAGGCATCCGGTATTCAAAGTAACTGAGTACAACCTACCAGAAACACTTCAAGGTTTATTTAGAATAGTATGTATATAACTTACTCTACATTAGGCGTGTATTTATGTTTACTTTTATTTATATCAAAATGACACTATTAAAGATACTTTTCTGCATACAACCGTGATTTGATGATATATGTGACTAAAAAACATAATCAAACTTAACTAGACCTGCATGCAGGAATGACGGGTTTCACTGGTGCCACGTTACCCTTTAACATGTCACGTCCCGTGCCACGTTACCCTTGAACATATGTCACTTCCGGTACCAATGAAACCATTAAACAGGTTTCCCCATAAGCATTGCACACATCAAATAAATTGTACGCAGAATCAACCAAATCCAGCAAATATCAATTCATTTTATACATTTGTTACTTATAAGTGATCCTGACAAAATTACATTACTTCTGGTGATAATGAAAATGTTCAATTAGTTTCATGAAATCCGAAATGGCATATGACATCATATAGTGAAAATTTTATGTAAATAGAATAATAATTGCCACTTTTATAGACCAAAAACCTTGAAAAGTGACTTGTAGACAATCGACTATTTCTCAGCAACCGCACAAATTAGAACCCATTTTGTGGTGTCTGTATGATCGTATGGGTTCAATCTATTTGTTTAATGGAATCAAATATCATAATTTTGAAAATATTACAAATCAGACTCATTTGAATAAAATATTTGTTTTGCAGGCTAAAAATTCAGTTTTTGACAAAATAACATCACTTCCGGTGATACTAAGACAGTTAAATTAGTTCTATGAAATCGTAAATGGCATAAGACATCATATGGTGAAAATTTTATGAAAATCGAATAATAACTGATACTTTTCGAGCCAAAATAAAGTAAAAAGTGACTTGTGGAAAATCATCCATTTCTTTGCAACCGTACAAGTTAGAAACCATTTTGTGGTATCTATATGATTGTATGGGTTCATTCTATTTGTTGATGGGAACCAAATTTCATAATTCTAAAAATATTACAAATAATACTCATTTGAATAAAAAATGTATTTTTTTTTAAGGCTAAAAATTCAGTTATTGCCTAAATGACGTCACTTCTGGTAACAGTGAAAGTGTTAAAATGGTTTGGAATAATCGACTGTGGCAATAGGCAACAGACAGTGAAAGAAAATTGAAATTCGAATAATAATTGATTCTTTTACAGCCAAAATAACGTGAAAAGTGACTCATGCAAAATTGCAAATTTCTCGGCAACTGCTTATATTACAAACTAAATTTCACATACATTCTCTTTGTATGGATTATTGCTACAAGTTTATGAAGGTATTGAAGAAATATGTTAATATATGAAGACACTGGATGGGTTGTAAATAGCTTATTTTTACCCCTTTTTTTACCTTTTAACCGAAATGGCTCGAAAACAAAATCGAAATTAAAAAAACTGAGTCCGAGATTTTGTGCACCTTAACAGGGCACATCTTTTGAGTAAGATCAGATTAGTAGAAAATAGTATTTGCTTTCAAAAAGTGGTACTGAACTGTCAATATTGTAGTTTTTGCTGAATTTACGCCACTTCCGGTGCCTACAGGAAACTTTACCGGTAACAAAAAAAATGGCATTTTGAACCACGGAACATATGAACATGGTTTTATACAAATCGAACAATAAATAATTAATGTAGGACTGAAAAACTGAATTAGCCAATGGCGGCCAAGGAAAATTACGGAAACAAAAAATGTTGACATTTTTGTTCAAATCAGATGACTCTTTAACCTTGGTTAAAATGTCATATAAAAATATTAATAAATAAAAAAGTTTTTTGTAAAAATTTAAATTTTCAAAATTTGGCGCCTAATATCTTCCAAGATTTGTCAAAAATCAAAAGGAACATAGCTATGTCCCCTGTTTCTGGCTATGTCAAAATGCATCATATGCTAAAATCCAATGATTATTGTTAATATTACGGCAATATTTCAAAAAACGACATTTTCGGACATTTCGCAATGTCGCAGAATGCCAGGAATAGCTTTAATCTCTAAGTGACACCCACTTTCCCAGTAAAACTGAAGACATTGTATCGATCCGACAAGAAGTTGCTGAGATATAAGCAAATTGGAAAAAAAAAAATAATAATAATAAGAAGAATAATTTTAACAAAAACAATAGTGTTTCACACAAGCTACGCAGTGTGAAACCCTAACTAATCCATCAAAAATATGCTTCAAATACTTCTTAGAAGTTTGTAATAGCCAGGTTAGACGCCATGGCTGTCGCCTTACTTCATTATGGGAGGGTCCATTTTCCAGAAAATATTTTTGATTACTTAAAATAGCATTATGCAAGAGCAAAATCTGCTTATTACAGGTTTTTCTTTAGGCCTGAGATGTTATCTAAATAATCAATTAGACATTAATTAACATATCCAGACCATAATAAACTCTTAAAGTCTAGGCTAGCCTTCGATGTTTGCGGATTGAATTCCTATATGCCGCTTAATGGCCGTTGATAATTAAATCAATCAAGTGGATAATTGAGACTATGCTGTTTATATTAATGATTTGAGTAATGATGACCGAGACTATGTGAATATTTCAAATGCTTTTTTCTCGGCTAATACTGGACCAATTTGACTGAAATTTTCAACAAATTACCTTTACACTATCTAGTTTTTAACTATTATAGTGAGAACTGCCATCTCTTTATCTTATCTCCCATAATGTAACTTTAACTGTCCATTTAACATACATAGATACCGTGTAGATACTGTCAGGACAATGTATCTTTAAGGCCATATAACATAAATAGTCTGGTTCTGCGACAAATATCAAGATTCTACATTTATCTTGCCTCCGGCTTATTCATGCTGTTTACAAGAAATGGTCACCATTTCCTGATAATTATGGACCAATTTATGATTGTTGATAGCCATTTATGATTATCAGTTCATTTATCTGGTTTCTATATTAAATATTGACTGCATAACATTTGAACATGCAATATTCCATGAGTATATGTCTATTATTAATTAAAAACTTGCCAAACAACCAGAATATTTTTTGAAGGATGAAATTTGAAATTTTTTTTTTTTGAGGGTAATGATTTGTGGTCAAAGGGGAGATAATATGTCTGAATGGACAAATGGTAGGAGTTATTTCCCTTTAACCATTTTCATGGAATTTATACAGTTGTGTAACATTTGATTGCAACCTTGCCCTTGTGTTTCAGGTGGGAATACCATGGACTAATATGAAAATATATCCTTTCATTCTTCATTCAATTTGTATGGCTATATTTGCATCAGTCATTGGACCATTTGGTGGATTTTTTGCCAGTGGGTTTAAGAGAGCCTTTAAAATCAAGGTAAGTTCATGCATGTAGATTTGGTTTTCAAGTTATTAAAAAATCAAATTCTAATGAAGACTTACTGAGTTTGTTTTAACATATTTTAATATAATATTTGCAAATTCAAATGTTCTTAAAATGTTTCTAATCCCCTTTAGAGGTTTAGGTACATAAAAAAGTTATAATTTGAAAACTTTTTATTATTTAAGTTGTGAGAACTTTCTCCTAACCCTTTTGTATTGTACAGTGTAATGTCGATGCCTTAAATTAAATTTAAACTAAATAATATTTGATGATTTTCATCCAATTCATGGATAATGATATTTGTTTTATTTTTGGTAGGATTTTGGTGACACAATACCTGGGCATGGTGGTATCATGGACAGATTTGATTGTCAGTTTCTCATGGCGACATTCATTCATGTTTATTATTCAAGTTTTATAAGGTAAATATTTCAGTTTTAAAAATCAGATTTGTTTTCTGGGAATTGGAAGATCAGTGTCCTGTTTCACAAAGCAAATGTAAGGAATTACATACACGTAACTTCATGTATTCTTAGTGAAATGATTCTCTGGTCAATTAGGTGGTGGGGGCTTGGTTTCTCAATTCCTTGATTTGAAGTTAACACTTGTCAAATATTCAAGAATGGTGGTAGGGACTTGCACTGTTGGGTTGTGCAGATGGGAGAGAGTCTTGTGGCATGATTGGGCATAGGGTATATGCCCAAATGTTATACCTTTAACAACTGAGTGACAAAAACTTGCTCTGTCATCAGTAATATTACAATATACATCTTTTTACTGTTTTTTTCTCACATTTTTCAAAAAAAAAGGGGACTATTAAAATTGATTCATCTGTCACACATTTTGGGATACAATAACTCTGTGTCTATTTGAATGTTTAAACTTGGTGTAGTTTAGATAAAAAAAAATTCATCTGTCAACCCTCCATGTTTCCAGATGAAATTTCTGCCTATTTAATTCAACGTTGCAAGTGTGATCATGATTTGCAATTGCTATTACTATGCAAAATTGACAATATTTCTCATCAAAACAATGATTGATTATTGTTATTTATAATATTTCTGCCACACCCAATTACAAATAAGCATATAATCCTACCTGGAACAGATATAAATCATCGTATTTAAAATCGAGGCGTTAAGCTGTTACTAAGACCGTCATCTTTTGAGACAGGAAACTGTCATCGTGGAGGCGGTGCTAAATATAAGACTTTATAACAGCCAATCAAAAATGCAAGCGTAAGTGTTTGTGCATGCCTAAAGCACTGCAACTATGAATGAACAACGCCTGATATAAATTTAAATGCAAATACTAGAGTTGGGTGATATTTGTGCCACAACATTGGCCTCTGTAAGTTTAATTAGTCATAATAGTATAAACTTATCTTATTTTAAAGATGTTGGGGGGTTGGGATGGCCTAGTGGTCTAAAGTGCCGCGCTTCAACCTCTAGCTGGCCGATCACCTCTGGCTTGCGGCTGTGGTTTCGAGCCCTGATGTGAGCGTATGTGGCATGGAGATAGGGGCGCCTTCTCAACCTCGTGGGTTTCCTCCGGGCACTCCGGTTTCCTCCCACTGCACAAGACCCCTTCGCGCAAGCGAATTATTAAAATAAAATTAAAACCATATGTTAGTCCCGAAATGACCTAGTTTGTGTTGAGTGGACGTTAACCCCCATTTCTCTCTCTCTCTTTAAAGATGTTACATGCATTAATAAAGAAATTGAGTTTGCAATGTCAAACTGAAGGCTCCCCATTGTAGCTAAAAACAAAAACATCAGTATATTTCAACGTTTTTAGCTACGTTCTTGTAGCTAGGTGTAGATTGTTCCTCAGGTGACTGATATCATCTGCTTAGGCGAAACAGACATAAAACAAACTGATTGGCAAAGACTTTAAAAAACAATTTCTGCTTCTCATTGAGGGCGAGGGGGGTAAAACATGGTGTAAAGTTTCTTTACATCAATACCTTGACTGATATAAGTTCCACAATAAGCATATTCTGTTTAGCGTAAGCTGAGTGATAACAGTTTGAATACTAGAAACTTTTTCAAATGATAAATGTGACAAGTAATTAACAGGAGCAGAACAGTCGTACGCTAAACCCCATTTCATTTCAATTTTGGGATAGGGACAGGAGACGAAGAGCATCAATGTTGTTATATCAACACTCAGGACACAAAAACTTAAAAAGCTATTTCTTCTCTACACTGATCTTTTTCTTTTCAGAGTTCCAAATCCTACAAAATTGGTGCAGCATGTGTTTACATTAAAACCAGAGGAACAAATCCAAGTTTTTTACATGTTACGAGACAGATTATTGGCCAAGGGTATCTTGAATGGCACAGATTCCTGAAGATAATTTATTGTTTTAATGGGTATATTATATGTGTAAACCACATACTTCTTAATCTCATATTTTAGAATTTTTGTCCATATCTATAGCGGTTTAATCAATATTTTCTTAATTCTCTCAAATTTGTGAATACCGGTAGATGTTGAAGTCATGGTGTGCAATTTAGTGATTGATCATATTTTGTTAGTTCCAATAACAATGTGTGTGGTTGTAGGCCAGTAAATTGATTTGTCTCGATATTAATTTAGAAATTGATACTTAAAAGTTTAAAAGTATTTAAAGCAGTTTTAAATCTTTGCTGCTTAATTATGTTCAAATTGCGGTTAACTCAGCAAATGTTGCCACAATGACCAATATATTATTACTTTTTAGTGAAGGATCACAAATACAATATTTGAATTTAGTTCAACTAACTGAATCAAATTGTTTACATGACCATATTGAATGAAATTTATTACCTGCATGCCCATAGTCTATAATATTGCTTTAAATGGATCTCAAACTGTAACTGTTGCATGTATAAAATTATGCTGTACCATCTAGAAATATCAGTGCATGTGTTATCAAAATGTAAATTATTTATATTGTTTGCATAATATAATAAACTAATGCCTGAAAAATGTGTGAATGGGAGAATAATGGAAATATAAATCTATACATAGTCAATTTTCTCTTGTATTAGACCGTGTATTTATTAGTAAATAAGTTGAAAGAATGATCTTTAATACACATTAAAGATGATAAAATATTAACTTGAGTTGATCTGATGTGTTATTTTGATTAGTGATAGGACCACATGTATATAAATGTGTTTATGTTTTGAAAGAAGATTAAAGTTTTATGCTGGGTTCAGTAATTTCTCAACAATTGGATATGTCTCTGCAGTTGAAAGTTTATATGTATCAGATACACACTTGCCAAAACAAATCAACACATCAAATTGAATTAAATGCACAATTCTTTTTCCTTCTGAAATCATATAGGTCTTAGAAACTAAAAAGATATTTAATAATTTCCTCTAGAAACATATGTTTATATGAGATGAATATCAACTTCGTTTTATTCCATTTGCCAAACTCATTGCTTCGTTGAAGGTTATTGGCTTTAAGAGCAGTGGGTGGAATTATTTTTATTTCTTAATGTAAATCTTAAACTTTGTGTAATCAGTAAGAAAGTGTAAAAAACATACCGGACTAGTATATAAGATGAACCTCCACCCTCGGACTCGGTTATCTAGTCAAACCTGGTTTATATCTTTTAATAAATAACCATAAGTTCAAACTAGATTAAGAATTGAAATATGATTTATCATGTCAGATAATTTTTGCTACTTATAATGTGTTGGTTTGTGAAGCTCAATTTGGTTTTTAAGCTTAATGTTATTATATTTTAAAGAAATGGCTATTTATTTTATGACATATGTCCAAGTATGAAATGATGTTGATAGTTATATTTCTGTTGAGTGTGATGTTATTAAATGTACACGGGTGTATGGATGAATGGTGATTTTTTTTAATACAATTTTTGTTTACATGATTTTAAAAATTATTATGTTTAATAATGTTGATTTGGCTTTTTTTCACATATTTTTTTTTTTTTTTCACTTACATTATTTATATATATATATATGTATTGTTTTTCTCTTCTAAAGATGCCAATATAGGAAAGATGTTCACAATTTCAAGTTTTAAGTATAGAAAAATGGTGTTATATAGCACTGAGCAATATAATAAAAATCTGTTTTTTGATAAAACTGATTTGCATTACAATTTTGAAAAAAAAAAATATTATCCTTTTACCAATATTTTATCAAATAAGTTTGGTTACGATTATGTTAATTGGAGCAACCAAAACATATAACTATTATGAAAATATGTTGGTCTTATTATCACCGTTTTAGATCTGGCCTCTTTAATTACAAATCCACAAAGAATTTACCTTGTATTTCATGTCTGCTACATCTGTTAGAAGTAATGTCAGTATCAAAATGAAAGGTCACCAACTAAAGGTACTGAATCTTTTTATGTCACAATATATAATATTGAATTGGGTTAATAAGTTCTTTCAGATTAGGATTATGTAGAAGTTAGCTTCGTTTAAAGTTTTAGTGACTGTGGAACTAAAAAAAATAGATTATTTCTCAACACTGGTTTTGTCTATAGATTGAATATTTTCAAGGAAGATAGGTTGTCTTCCATCAAAACAAATCAATATATGCGATGAAATTTACAAAATAATATTTGACACTAGTCATGGCGTTTAAGCTATTTTGTAAGATCAGGACTTCTTTGATTTAAGTCAAATAATATAATTACACTTTATACAGAGCACTACAAAAAGTTTGGAGTGAGAGTACCTCTTTAACATCTTGTGTGAGGTTATTCCAAAATGTTGTCCAAATAATTTATTATTAGCCAATACTTGTGTTCCACCAGGATAATATTTATGATACAAGTTCAGATAGTTAACAGTGTTGGTAGCACAGAAACATGTAAGTGATTGAGAGTTTTTAAATTTCACAAGAGCCGCAACTTGGAACCAGAGAAGTTCATCTAGTATAATAGTGATGGGACAAGTGCAAATAGATCCATTCTGTGTTTTCAAAATATCAAGCAAATTCGGTGGACTAAAAAATTCAAATGTACACAGATACCAACTTCACAAACAAAATTTAATTAATCAAAGGGGTTGACATATTTTGATTTGTTTATTCAGGATATAATGGTTTTCATCAGTGCAAAAAATAATTGAAGAATAAATTGTTATTAATAATTTCACTGTAGGTTTCATTTAGATACACAACCTGCTGTTCCCTTTATGATTTCTGACATAATTAATACAATGATCATATGGGTGTATAACCCTAACAATAAAACCATTTATAGTTCATATAACTTCAGCCAATCTGTTGATAAATATATGAGATACTCTTAGTATTGTTAATATGTATAATAATATAGATAATATATTGAGTGTTATATTAGTTACAGTAGTATGTATTGTAGGTATATCTATATTAACTTTATTGTTATATATTTATTGTTCTATTCAATAGTACTAATACTGTATTGTGATCATCTATGTTGGCATATATTGTGAATTAAATTGTAATATTTACAATTTTGTGTTTTTATTTTTTTAATTAATAAACAATCAATCAAATACAAACTATAATAAAACATTCAATGAAATGAATTTAGATTGAGCAATATTGTCATCTAAGTAGCCTACTCTTTCTTGAAAATTTCAACTTTCAAGGGATATTTTATATTCTATGCACAATTTGTACACTGGACCTCTATCAGTTTAACCCATCCAAATGGTTGATGTGTGTCACTTTGGATCAAAAGGTCTGTCATCGAGTCAAGTGGTGTGGGTTTGATTCCTTGCTTGTGTGTAACAATTAATAGGGTCGTCTGTTCTCAATTTTCCTCCCTATGCGGGAGGAAATTATTGAAATAAAAATAAAACCATTTGATGTTAGTCACAAAATGACCTGTTTTTATCAGTGGACTTTAAAGGCTCAATACCACTCTTTGTAACTGAATAATATGTCCCAAATTCTCCCGTAATCTGGAAAAACCTAGCAAGTCAAATTTTGGTGAAAATTGAGTTAGACCCATATAATATAATAATAGTTTTTTTCTACTTCACTGAAAAAGCTTCTAATTATCTTCATCTAAAAAGACAAAATAAAATTGGTTTTATATTCAGAAGCTTATTTCTGAAACAAAACAGTTTTCATTTGTTTTTTTAAAATCTACGTTCAACAATGTTACTAGGTTTTTCTAGATTAGGGGAGAATTGTAGCCTAATATTTTACAAAATTCCAATCAAATGATGATGCAAATTTTTACCTAATTTAAAAAATTGGAAAAATTCAACTAAATGATATGAAAAAGTTGACATACATGTAAAATATTTCAAATGTGACTTGGATTTTAACATATTTTCGATGTACACCCAGTAACAGTTTGACCCCCTGCAGTTATTATGGACTAAGACTAGTAATTATTTCCCCTTATTTCATGTAGTGCGAATTATAAATAGACAATTTTTCCCTTATTTTTTTTCTCCACTCTTCCTACATTTTTGGGTTGACTTTTTGGTCTAGAATTGGAGAAAAGGCATCAAATTTCCTATTTCATAGCAGTTTTGGGTAATACCGAGGATATTACAGCGGAGGGATAGGGGGTGTAAAATGTCTTTCTGCGGAGCAATCATTGTGTCGGAAGTGAGATTTTCACCCCAATCAACTTAAAATCCCCGTAGCAAAAAATCTAAACGGTCAACCCCCTACAAATTTATGATGAGGAGATTGCCATGCTTATCAGTGATTGTAGCGGCCAAACGAATATTCACTGCGGGATCAGTTTGACAATGCCTATATTATTGGCTATATATATCTCACGCATTAAAGGAATATTGGTTAGGCCTATTGCCAATAAAAGTATGGCAATTTTGGTATATATGGAAAGTGGGGATATCCAATCTTACTAGATTCGACCGAATGATTCGGTGTCCACTGCTTTACTAGAAAAATATTGGATTCCCTGAAAAACACTCATTGAGCGTATACAGGACTAAAATGTAAGGGTTCCCCTAATCGACAGACCGACGATTAGGGCTATACCCACGCGTGACGCCGACGGCTGCACGAGCACATTGAGAGCTTTGTGTACATGTTGATAAACTCTATAAAGAGTTAGAGCTACAACACTTTCTGAGATAAAAATCACGGAAAAAGACACAGGCAGTCGATAATCCGAGAATTTAATTAGGATTCGATATTTGTATTAAACAGTCAGCGATTACAGACAACAATGTCTAGTGTATGCAATGAATTCTCACCCGTCTCCGCCCGCGGTTGCCATAGGGACGGAGAAGGGTAATCCCCTGACGCAAACATGGTCTCTTTTGATCAATTTACTTGTCAATTACAGTGTTTTGAGAAGGATTTGAAGCAAAAATATGATAAATTGATTAATTTGAATATGTTTTTAGTCCTAATATATCATCTTATCACCAAGTTTGTACCCGGGAAACCAATTTTAATTGCTTACACTTAAAGTAGCTTACTGTTGTATACTGTACTTTCACTCTCAGATATACATCCTGTAGATAATCGGGACTACAAGTACAAAAGTGTAGCGAGAGCGCGAGAGTAGGTATCTACTATCTAGGTTGAATGAAATAATGTGATTGTGAGTGACCTGAAGAGATCTTCACTACCTGCAGATAAGGTTTTATCTCTAACCAGTGAACTAAATTTCTTTTCATCCTTACCGGTAAGTATGCGTACGAATCGTTAATGTAATGCAAGAGCATGTGTTGTCTAACACATAGATTTATAGATAAATCATGAACACACGCTCTGGCCATGCCGATCTGGCAATGCTAGTAGTACTAGTAGTAGTACTGAGTCCGAGTAGAACAAACACAAAGTAATGGCAAACGGCGTAACGGTATGGGTAGTCTAACGGTATCTTGTCCTTACACAAGGTATATGAAAGTGATGGTAACCATTTTCTGCCGAGTTTGTCCTAATAGAGCATTTAGTTCAACAACATAGCACAGCACGGGTGGATCCATGTTTCTTAAAGACCACATCAAATGATTCAGAAAATTTTTCGTACGGGTACTCAATAGTTACAAAATCCATTTTACGGCAAGATCAAACACTAATCTGATTAAAATTAATTCAGATATTTACGTTTTAGTATCCGACTGCCAAAAACGGTTTTCAAATTTTCAATTACAACCTTAATCCGGTTGATTGGCTGGTGACGTCACAGGCACTACACATAGTATACACATCATCTATACAATATATCACTGCCCGTGCAAATATATCACTGTATATACACACAGCCAGTTGACAGGTGTGTATTTGGTCGGTCCAATAAACATTTGACTGCCGTAATCATTAACGCGTAATTATTTACATGTAAGCTACATATCACTATATCAGTCAAAGCATTTTCAAAAGCCGACCTTTCTCGTCTTGAGTTGTAATAGATTATATATTTGTGACAAGAATATTACCGAGTGTATTTCAAGATGCCATATTACCGTTGTGTTATTGAGAGTTGTGGAAATTCCAGCAAGGGAAAGGGGAATAATGTACCGGCGTTTCATAAATTTCCCAAGGATGAAATCGTACGGAAAGAGTGGAATGCGTTTGTAAACAATTCAAATCCTGATTGGCAACCTACAGTCTCAACAGTGATATGTAGTGAACATTTTACGAACGATTGCTTAATTACCTATACACACCCGGCGTGTGTATTTATTAACGTCTGACTGATTCCTGAAGCCCCCTAATTAAATAAAACAATTGACTACGTAATAATTTGTTTTGTAATACATTTTAATTCAAGATCCATTTTAATATTTGTTTCATGATGTACAGCCGTTCTGTTTTCTCACGGCATCGGTTTTAATACAATCTACCATCGTGTGCAGTCCAAACGATTCGAGATACATTTGTCAGAAGAGTATCGTCGTTCTAATTTAGAATTTGTTTCATAATGTACGGTCGTTCATTTTCTCACGGCAGCGATGTCATACACTCGTGGCACATAACACACTACAAACAATCAGGGTTTTATTGAGAAACTCGTGGAAAAACAGCAACAGTGACATTGATCGATCATTGAACTTTGCAACTTGATTGTCACATGTAGGCATTTTAGCTAAAAGCACGAGACTTAATGGTATTCTGGACAACCAATAAATCTGATAGGTTCCCAAGCTGGGCTTGTGCCAATCGACCTTAGTGGCGAAATATGCAGTGTATTACGTGAATGGCTTGATAAGATGTATGTAGTTAAGGCGAGATCAAGCCTGTCATTGAAGATGGGGTGGATATCCTAAGAAAGAGGGAGACCTGGGAGGGGGGGGGGAAACCCCACCTTTCTCAGCTACATAAATATTGTAAAACAACACAGTGCAACAGTGGTGTGCTTTATCAAATGGTGGGATAGAATTGGTATTCAAAGCGTAAAATAATGATGTAGACATGTGCAATATCACAATTAATGCTTGCATCAACTTACTAGTCAGAATGCATAGTAAATCGGAACAGTAAGGCTAGAGCAGCACAGAGATGACGTCATTGACATGTGCGTTTTGTTTTAATTTGATTGAATAATTGACATCACTTGCAAATAAATAATACTAATTGATCGTCCATTTCAGGTACTATTAGTTTTCATTGCAAACATTGAAATTATTATGTTATTTGATGTCGGAATGTTCCCAGAACAAGTATATAATATATGATCATAAGGCTCAGCAATTTAGTATTCGATGTAAGAATGGTAGAAATTGAATTACAGTTATGTATTATCGTAACGAAAGTGGTGTGTTGTCTTCCTAGTGCTGAGTTTTCATGCGAAATAAGCTGCTCGCGACAAAATAAATTCCTATGGAAACTGCACCAGAATAGTCCACAGATACCGGTTTCAAGCCCTAAATTTTCTAGGGGGGGGGGGCCCACCAGACCCGCCACCAGGTCGCTTCGCGACTCCGGCACTTGCGGGCGCAGACTTTAAATCCGTGTTCTGAGAATTTAATCTTATTTTAGGCCCTGTACGTAATTAAGAGACAATGATGGCGTCATGCATTGTCAACTGTCAAGTTTCTGTACCGGAAGTCTGACAAACCCCCTCCTTCAAAAAATCCTGGATCCGCCCCTGCATAGCCAGGATAACAAACATAGATTAAAGATGGGTTCCCAGGAAAGTATTTATAGGGTGGTATCTTTATTTATCGGGTAGTTATTACCCATAAAAGTATAGTAATTTTGGTATATATGGAAAGTAGAGATATCCAATCTAACTAGAAAAATACTGGATTCACTGAAAAACACTCATGCAGCGTATACATGACAAAAATGTAAGGGTTCGCCTAATTACCAGTCCGGCGATTAGTGCTTTACCAACGCATGACGTCGAAGGCTGCACGAGTACATTGAGTGCGTTGTGTACATGTTGATAAACTTTATAAAGAGTTAGACGTACAACACTTTCTGAGATAAAAATCACAGAAAAAGACGTGGTCAGTGGATAATCCGAGAATTTAATTAGGATTCAATATTTGTAATAAATAGTCAGCGATTACAGACAACATCGTCTTGTGTATGTAATGAATTCTCACCCATCTCCGGGATTCTCCGCCCAAGGTTGCCATAGGACGGAGAGGGGTAATCCCCTGACGTAAACATGACCTCTTTTGATCGATTTTTATAGCAGGGTATACTTTGCAATTACAGTGTTTTGAGAAGGATTTGAAGCAAGATTATGATAAATTAATTAGTTTGAATATGTTTTTAGTCCTAATACAGTATATCATCAAATCACCCGGGAATGCAACTTTAAAACAAAGTAGGCTTTAACTACTGAAAATGTTGAGATATAGGCTAGGCCCCTGCTTCTTTTTGACTATGATATTTGTGCCTTTAGTTTCATCTGGCAAACTTAAAACTCCATTATTAATACATGTAACTGTAGACTGTAACATCTTAAAACTATAAGATAATTTTATGCTATTAGTTGAACTGCAGTTAGTTTACACTGCAGCTTCCTTGATCACATGAATTTCAATCTATTTGCTTCCTGTATATCTTTCCCTGGGAAACATCCCAAAACCTGTCATACCAATCAGTCCATGTTCAAAAAACACACTTTTATGGAATGGCAATTACTATGGTTTATTTCACTGCGATGTTTCAACTAGATTTCACAAATCGTTATCAAGCATATACACAAGCATGTATTTGTGTATATACTTGTTAACGACTTGTGAAATCTAGTTGAAACGTCGCAGTGAAATAAACCATAGTAATTGTTATTCCATAAAAGTGTGTTTTTTGATTATGTTCCAATTATTAAATGCCATTCAAAGAATATATTAGATATCAATCAGTCCATGTATATGTAAGTCCAATTAGTAGACTAGTTATCCTCGTAATGAGCTAATGGATTTCCTTCATAGTTAAAAATAAACACATCATACATGTAGTTTGTCAAACAAGTTGTAGTTGATAGCTGATCATGTCATTTTGATTAAATTCCAATATCTAGTTTTCTTATCCATTTGGTGGCAGGTTATGAACATAATGTGATAATTAAAATGATGATAACAATAATGCACAGATTATATTTATACTATTAAATTTTCATACATTTTATTTTAAAGCTATGTTTTTATTTTTAGAAAAAGGAAATTAAATCAAAAAGTTATTTTGATCTAAAAAAAAAAAAAGAAAAGAAAGATGGCTGTTATAAAAAGTTATTTGGCAGTTGTATGGTGTTTTATGGAGACATTATTATTTGGAGGATTGATCTATGGATGGGGATCCCTAGTATTTATTTTAATAGATGAAGGGGTATATTCTGATCTCTGTGAAAATATTCCTGTAAATCTTACATCCAATATAAGTCTGGTCAGTAATTCAAGTGTTACAAAACCTAATTGTGAAGGCCAAGACTCAATGTTGACGCTTGTGTTCACTGTAGCTTCCTTCTTATTCTGTGCTGGCTGTGCTGCTATGGGACAGATTAATTATAAGTTTGGAACTAGAATTACCAGGATTATATCTTTGTAAGTGACATTAAATTTCATTTGATTGGTATTAATACAAGTACCGGTAGTTAAATTCCTGTTTTCATCAAGATTTTAAAAAGATTTTAAATGCTAATTCGCCAATAAAATGTTTTGCATGGATGTGTTTTGGCATATATAATGTGAAAATCATTCATGAAAATGAATATGTTTTTATAAAACAGTTAATATGTGACTAATATGATTTGTGATAATGTAATAATTGAGTATGCATGTAATTTAATTTGTAACAGCTTTATTAGGTCACCATGCTGTATAATTAAAATAATTGAAACCTTATTTTTTTTACAGTTTATTGTTTGAATTAGGTGCACTGTTGATAGCTTTTGTTAGTCCAAGTAAGTTTATATTTTTTATATTGTTCACATTGATGACATAGTAGTCTATCATATGTGCTGTAGATCATGTCTGCCACAATCAAATTCATAGGGTATAATACAGTTAAAGCTGGATTTTTTTTAAAAGCTGTTCTGATAGTTGACTGCAAAGAAGATCAGTATGGTCTTTATTATATTTTTCCAACCTTTCAATGGTTTGGTTGAATTTTTTAAATTTTTAGTAACGAATCAGATCAGACCAAACAAAACACAATCTATGGATAACAATTACTATGGTTTATTTCACAGTGATGTTTCAACAATAACTAAATTCTGTTCAAGGAATAAATCTAATCAGATATGCCTTATGATGATGCTTTATTATTGGTTAAAAAATTGAGACCCCTCGTCCCCCCACCCCACCACATACTTTGAAGAAATGCAGCTGGTTGAAGTGCAAATAATCAGGGTTGTCAAACAGGTTAATTAGCTTCATCATTGTTTTATACAAGATGTTACTTGTAATTAAATACGATATTTTGTATTACCATATATATTGTATTGTTATAGGTGTACCATGGTTGATATTTCCTGGTTTGACATTGATAGGTGTTGGTGGGATACCTTTATTGATTACTAACACTCAGGTGAGTCAGATATAACATAATCTACATTTACTAACAGGGTTATTTCTAGAAATTCTACATTTACATACAGGGTTATTTCTAGAAATTACAGGGTTATTTCTAGATTTTCTACATTTACTTACAGGGTTACTTTTAGAAATTCTTGAGTATTCCAGCTGTTGTTCTTGTTGAGTTAAAATGTTTTATATGTCTACACTTTGTTGAGAACACTGATCTTCAAATTTTTCAAAATTCTCTGTTAAAAATGAGGAGTAATCTCTTCGATGTTCAATTCAAATTCTTCGCATTGAGACATTGAAAAACCTTGAATAAATTTCACAGTCTAAATTTTGTTTGAAATTATTACAGGGGGTACGGTAGTTTATTGTGCCATACGAAGGAACACTTAAAAACTTTTTAAAATATTGGTACTAAGTAGGATTTTTAATTGATTGAGGCTAAGAGCAGAACAGTGTTGTAATTAAAAAAATGTTAGTTTTTAAACTGCAGATTTTTCTTCTTGATTTTAAAGCTTCTGAATGTGAAACAGGACACAAATCATACAGGAATCTTTTAAATTTGATTTTATAAACAAACCCTACCCCTATATGTTTTGAAAACTATAGGTTAACTTGTTTTTTTGGCATGATTAGAAAAGATAAGATAATTTTATTAAATCATCCATATTCAGTTAGTTGCCAGCATGTAATACAAACATCACAAATACGGACCTTGAGGTAATATATTTTTTTTTTTGGTTTTAGATTTCTAACTTATTTCAAAAGGGTAGTTCTACTATAGTAGGGTTGATATGTGGTGCTTTTGATGGATCCTCTGGTGTTCAGCTACTTGTTAAGGTAATGAATTCAGACTTATTTAAAATATTTTAAATATATAGAATTTATATGTTAATAGGAAGCATCTGTGGCTAGTCTTCTAATCGAATTGGATTGTATTAATTGAATTCTAAGTGATTATTTCGTTCAGTTTACGTTAATGAAATAATAATTGAATTGTATTTGGTGCATATTTGATATTTCTAAAAATTGATTGTCTTCCAGATCATTCATTTTGCTGTATTTTTTAATATTAATTAATTCCATTGAATTGATATTATTGAATATTTCCAACAGGAAACCTAAATCTTTATTTCCATTATTTATGTTAACATCGAATACAAATACCCCAGACAATCAGCCATCGGCTATAACAGTTAGAAAAGTAAAGGTTAGAATCATATTTAAAGACATGCATGTGCAAGTAAATTACCTAGAAAAAATGTAACCAAAATGACCTAGTTAGTTTTGGCTGTTTAATGAATATGTATTTATATTTTCAGATTGCATATGAGAATGGTTTCTCTCGTCAGAACTCATATTTTGTTTTGATAGGTTTACATACTCTAGTATTAGTTAGTACCTTCGTGTTTCTACCCAAAGGTTTCATACCTAAACCTCAGTCAATAGAAATATCAGAGGTGGAGTTCGATAAAGAAAAAAATGTTCACATAACTCAAATAGGGAACTCAACAGAAACAGATGACAAAGGTAAATAAGATAAGATAAGATTTCATTGTATCATAACACCCATTGCAGGCCGCATACAATTCATATACATGACATGACATAAAATAAATAAATTGCAATATACATAAAATGAAATAACGGTTCGTGATAAAAGTGAATGACATATGATAGAATCTGATTTAAATACTCATCTATAATTCGTTTTTTTTATACGCCCACATTGAAATGTGGTCGTATATTGTCGTCGCCCCCGTCCGTCCGTCGGTCCGGCGTCCACAATTGCTTGTGAAAGCTCTAGAGGCTAAAGTTAATATCCGATTGACTTTAAATTTATACACAGTGTTTAAGGTCATGAGACCAAGAAGCCTATTGTTTCTCAGCGATTTCCGATAATAACTACCAGAGTTATGGCCCTTGATCACTTCAAAAAATCTTGTGGACGCTCTAGAGGCCAAAGTTAATATCCAATTGGCTTTAAATTTATACACAGTGTTTAAGGCCATGAGACGAAGAAGCCTATTGATTTTCATCGATTTCCGATAATTAGTGCCAGAGTTATGGCCCTTGATCACTTCAAAAAATCTTGTGGACGCTATAGAGGCCAAAGTTAATATCCGATTGGCTTTAAATTTATACACAGTGTTTACGGTCATGAGACGAAGAAGCCTATTGATTTTCAGCGATTTCCGATAATTAGTGCCAGAGTTATGGTCCTTGATCACTTCAAAAAATCTTGTGGACGCTATAGAGGCCAAAGTTAATATTCGATTGGCTTTAAATTTATACACAGTGTTTAAGGTCATGAGACGAAGAAGCCTATTGATTTTCAGCGATTTCCGATAATTAGTGCCAGAGTTATGGCCCTTGATCACTTCAAAAAATCTAGTGGACGCTATAGAGGCCAAAGTTAATATCCGATTGGCTTTAAATTTATACACAGTGTTTAAGGTCATGAGACGAAGAAGCCTATTGATTTTCAGCGATTTCCGATAATTAGTGCCAGAGTTATGGCCCTTGATCACTTCAAAAAATCTTGTGGACGCTATAGAGGCCAAAGTTAATATCCGATTGGCTTTAAATTTATACACAGTGTTTAAGGTCATGAGACGAAGAAGCCTATTGATTTTCAGCGATTTCCGATAATTAGTGCCAGAGTTATGGCCCTTGATCACTTCAAAAAATCTTGTGGACGCTTTAAAGGCCAAACTTATCATCTGATTGACTTCAGATTGATACACAGAGTTTAAGGTGTTGAAACGAACAAGTATATTGATTTTCAATGAATTTTGATAACTGAACAGCTAAATCCATGATTTTAAATGTTTCATGTATATATACTAATTCAATTGTTAGCGTGGGGTAAAATTTTATAAAAAGCAATCAAATTCTAATGATTTTCTGATAATTACATAATGAGTTGTTACTCTTAATCAGTTTTTAGAGTATTACAAATGTTTCATTACCGAAAAAAGTAAAAATATGCGACAACCCTTGTTGACTGCCCGAACGATTTAGCTGCTGTGGGCGTATGTTTCGTTGCCTGGCAACCTATCTTTATACTTTTGATAGCCTCTGACTGGCTGTAGTGGAGGGTAGTGTCAGGGGACATACGAGCGACTTTTGAACCTATGATGTTATACATTTGATTTATTAATCAGTGCTGATGTTTCTAGTGTAATACCCATAGTTCTGTGCACAGCACATCACAAATTTGCTGTAACAGACTGTTTCATTGGCTAATCTCTCACATCAACCAGAATATAGTAAAGACAAGGAAAGCAAAATAAATTTTGAAGTATAAAAAAACAAACGAAACGGATCTGTGTCTTAATCAGATCGAATATGATAATACGTATAATATATACATTGACAATCAACCATTTTATATTATTGGTCATCAAAGAACTGAAGACTTTTCAAAGCCTGGAATTAAGACCAGTTTCACAAACAATTTAAGCTTTGGCAGGCACAATGTTGGTGTTTAGTATGATTCCAACTCTGTATTTCATCAGCTGAAAATCCACAAAATATCATCTTGTTATCCAAGCATTCACACACGATGGATTTTGGCCAATGTCAGATAAAAAGAAAACGTTTGCATTACCTTGAAAAGTATTACAGCGCTTCAGATAGTTGTGATGGACAAATTTACAGGATTGCAACAGCTTTAATTGCTAAAATAAATTTGGAATAACACTTTTGAATACAAGAAAGGTACATGTAACTGAATACGTAAAACCAACCAAAACTTTTATTATCCCAGAATATTTATTATTTTGTATTTATTCCTCAGCTCAAAATCAGATTGATAATTTCATCATCATTGTTATTCCAGAGGAAGTCTTTAAATTAGTTCAGAAGGAAAAATTAAGTATGAAGGAGGAGAAGAAACTGCCGTCTTTGAAGAGTTGTTTATTTTCTAGTACCTATATATTACATGTAGTATGGGTCTGTGTGTTACAACTACGATTCTATTATTATATAGCTACCTTAAACCCATGGTTAAACAACCTTTTACATGCAGATCATAGTCAAGGTAAAGTGGAAATTATAATTTAAGTTCTAAGTTTGCGTTAAATCTTTATTAATAAATAATAGTACCATAGGCATCAATTTCTATGTGTTTTTGTGATTTTACACATGGTAAAGAGTAGAATAGTGTGTTAGAGCAAAAACAAGAAAGAGGGACAATTAAGTGAAGAATGAAGCCAAAATTGGAATTGTTTCTCTAAAGTTGACTTTTAAAAAAACAATTAGATTAAACGGCCATTAGACAATTTCAGGAGATCAATTTGTTTTATTCAGCCCAGTTCCAATCCTTACCTTTGAAATGCCAATCTGTGAAAATTGGAATTTAGTTTTTGAAATGCTATATGTAACTACTGGACAGAGTAAAAAAGGTAAAGATCATCAGATTGATAATTCACCTCAGTTCGCTTAGTTATAGCTCTCTTGTAGTTGTCTTGCAGATCCCTATGAACTAAAGCATTCCTTCCTTAAATTTGATCTCGGATTGAGATTTTTGTAAATCATCTTAAATAGGAACCAGTTTCTCTGTATATAAAACAATGTATCGCTTCATGATTCATTTAATGCTTAAAAAACATAAATATTCAATTTTTTTTTTTAATGTTGATCGTTTATGATAATCAAAGATAAAAATAGGGATTTTCAATGCGTTGTAGTTAACTTAACGCATAAATTACCTTAAGCTGGTAACAGCTCTTAGTTATACTTAAACTGCTAGAAAACTATTGCTAGCAATATCCCATTAGCTGATAAATATGTTAAATCAGAAGCTGTTTAATGAATTAAAAAATTATTATTGTATATTTTCAGTGAGTTATTTTACCAATGTATCTATGTATTTGTTGATACTTGGTGTAGTTACTTCCCCTCTAACTGGTATGGTATATGATTTATGTAAGATGATATCAACTGGTAAGTGCTGATTGTACAGTGTTGTTATGTAATGCACATTCATAAATTCTTGCTGATCTTTATCTAATAACTGCAAATTGTGACAGTTGTTATGTATGGACAGGGTATGCTTACTCTTTCAAGAACACCTGATACCACTTATCTCTTATCCCTGAGGTATGTTCAGTGGCAAATTCATCTTGACATTAAATCTTTTCTGATATTATTATGATAGCTAGATTAGAAAGAAATTATATTATTTTGGATTGCATGTGAAGACAATAGAACTAACTAATCAATCAGATATTATATTGATTTGTTACCAACATTATCAGAGCCCAGTTGCTGTATCTCACATGTGTTCATATTCATAAGATTTGAATATTTTCAAATGTTTCTGTGTAGTAGTTTCTGTAATGTTTATATAACAAACACATAATGATGTTTATCTACAGATCATAGTATATGTCATTTTATTTTTTCCAGGCAGCCGTTCTGAATTGAGACGTGATTTATTGCCAGCAGTACCACCATTAATAATAGGAAGTGGTTTAGGACTATTAGCATCAGTATTGGTATTGGTACCATCTACAAAAATATTATATGTTTTATTCATAACAGTTACCATCTTTAGATCATTTTTATACTCTGTTGCTGCAGCATTTTTAAATGCCATGTTAGTAGTTTTCTATTTCATTTTCTTTTGTTACATTTGTGTATGGTCACAGACCTTTGCTACAAGTCACTGACCTTTTTATATGTGTATTGTGTATACAAGTCACTGACCTTTCTAACAAGTTGCAGACCTTTATTACATGTGTATACAAGTTGCAGACCTTTGCTATATATGTGTATATAGTTAATGACATATGAGTATAAGAAATATATGTATGTTAACTTAAAAGGATAAAAGTGAGAGAGAGAAATGGGGTTTAACGTCCACACGACACAAACTAAGTCATTTCGGGACTAACATATGGTTTAATTTTATTTCAATAATTCGCTTGCGCGTAGGGGTCTTAGCAATGGGAGGAAACCGGAGGACCCAGAGAAAACCCACAAGGTTGGACAGGCGACCCTACACCTTGTTACGTACAACCAGGGATTCGAAACCATGCCAGTTGACTCAATGACAGGGTTTATGACACAGTTTCTCTCTGGAACACACTTTTTGTGGATAATCTCCTGTATGAAGTTATTTTCATGTAAACCCTATCTTATCAAGCAAGCCCTTCGTGTAATACCTGTCACATTTTGTCACTAATTTGGAATGGCCACTGACCCAGCTGGAGACCTCTGAGATTTCTCGATAGAAAATATCATTGCAAATACCAAGTCTTGCACTATCCAGCTAAAATGTCTACCCCATGATAATCAAGCTTCAAAGTTCAAGCTTCGTTTGCAATGTTTTATTAGAGTGTGTATGGAGGTACTCGATTGAACATTCCAAAATGGAATTCTCTCAATCCCCAAAATAGTGACAATATCTCAACCAATCATGCAGCTGAAACATATTCGTTGTGTTTAATTATGCCATGATTCTATGCACACCACCACCATGGCGGCCACAGACAAAACTGTGACAGGAAAGAATTCCGCGTAACACGATTGCAATTCTCTCAATTCGATACATTCTGGACTGTGAATCTATCATCCTTTTGGTGTCATGGCCTTTGTGGTAAAGGGAGATAACATACCTATAAGTACAGGAATTCTTACTAATCTACCAATGGCCACATGTTGTAAATCTTGCAGTCATTGTTACAGAACTGTAGAGCTATGTGGCCCTGTGGTTACATTCACTTGATTTGACAGTACTTATTTTGTTTACTGTTTGCAGTTTCCAAGTAATTTGTGCTTATGTCACTGTGTTTGCCGTCTGGTCAACAAAAAATATTATAACCAGTCAATCATAATTATTTTCTATTTATTTCATGGCATTGAGATCAAGTTGGCATCTTATGTTTTTTATTTATTTGTCTTTTGGGTTAAAAATTTAAATTAGGTAGATACTTTAGACAAGTGGGAAGTAATTTGACAATCGATACACCATAGCCTGGTTTCATCAAAACTTTAAATATGCACAGATTGACATCTTATTTGATTACGTTTTGTGAAATGAATCTAAAGCAGCACCATCTCTTTAAATAATGTTTTGATTTTGATATTATCTTCAAGGTTTCCAAGTGAATATTTTGGTCTACTGTATGGTTGGATGGTGATAGCTGCAGGAATATTTAGTTTTTTCCAATTCCCATTGTTTAAATGGTCCGAGGCTACAAACTTCACTCAGGTGAGTTTTTCAGGGGCTGATCCACCCTGCTCAGCTACATAAAAAAAAAAATTAAATGTCTTTTATCAATGAAATTAAATCACAATATGACCCTACATCATTACGAAAAATGATTTGTCTCTTTAATAAGCTCATTTTGTACATGTATATATGCCTATGTAATTTAGAGATGATGATGACAGATTTCCTTAACAGGAACCTGGCAAACCTCCTGCAAAAATTCCTTGATCTAACCCTGTTTTTCTGTGAATTGCAACATGTCAATATAATTTATTCTTTGAATGACCTTTAGTATAATTGGAACATAATCAAATAAAACACTGTTTATTGCAATCTGATTAAAATACAGATTTCATTTCTTTTTTCTTTTTTTTATATTTTCGATACTACATGAAGATCTGATCATTGTACTGGAAGGTCACGTCAGGGGCCATACAAGTGGCTTTTGATCCTATTACCTCAGACATTGATTAATCAATCAGTGTTCATGTTTCTAGTGGTTCACCCACAGTTCCATGCAGTTACAGATTGTTTCATTGGCTAATACCTCACACCTATAAACTCTACCAAATGTTATGTATTAAAGACAAGTAAAACAGAATTTTGAACATTAATAAACAAAATGAAATAGGATCTGGGCCTATTTCACGAAATTTTAACTAAGATAAGATCCCAATTTTAGTAATTTGATTGGATAATATTAGATTGATTTTAGTGCTTAGCCAATCATGATTTTAGTGCTTAGCCAATCAAAATTGAAGTATCTACTAAAATTGGATTTTATCTTAAGTTAAAATTTCGTGAAACAGGGCCCTGTGTTAATCAGATTATATTTATTATTTATTGTTACAGTTTATAGTAATTGTTATCCATAAATAGTGTTTTTGTAGAAGTCAATAGTTTATCACCATGGATATCTATATTATACTTACATAAGAATAAAACCAATGTGAGTTTGACATCCTGAGTAAAACAGCTGTAATAATGATATTATCAGTTTTACTTCTTAGCTAAAACCACTGAAATATCAGTCTAAAAATGGTTCAGTTTTGTTCAATATTTACAAAACGAAGATGACTTGATAATTTTACATCCTCTGCAGACACTAAGAAATATTGTGGCTAAACATTACACAAAATGTGGTTAAAATTCATTTAAATACATTTACTCGAAAAATGGAAAAGATGCACCAAAGATTTATATAAACTAAATTTGTTTCAGGTAAATATATTTTTGCTGTGTTTTCTGTTCGTATCATTGATACATCCATTCTATCAATGGTGGAGATGTCGTCAAGCAGAATCATCTCTTTTAATGGAGGAAAATAAGACAGATAACTAAAGAAGAAGTTAAAGTATAGCTGATGTATCATATGTTTTGAAAAGCTTTAAGATAATGTAAGACTAGAAACAAAAGGGTCATAGATTAAATGTGACCTAAAGGTGTCCGCATTTGAATTAAATGTGACTAAACATTTTCTACTTTTTATGAAAATGAGAAGTGATTAGTTTTATGTTATGTTATCAATGACATTGATCAGTTTACATTCTTGTTGATCTCTGTAGTTTTATTGTTATGAGTGGTGTTAAAGACCACATAAAATAATAATTCTTAATTGCATATATTGATAGCCAAGGGTTACTACATCCATTTTACGGCAAGTTCATTCTGATTAAAATTAATTCAGATATTAACGTTTAAACATGCGACAGCTAAAAACAGCTTTCAAATTTTCAATTACAACCTTAATCCGGTTGATTGGCTGGTGATGTCACAGGCACTGCACATAATCTATACACATAATCTATACAATATATCACTGCCTGTACAATATATCACTGTATACACACCACCAGTTAACATGTGTGTATTTGTCGGTCCAATTAACATTTGACTAGCGTAATCATTAACTCGTCATTATTTACATGTAAGCTACATATCACTGTACTATATAAGTCAAAGCATTTTCAAAGCTGACCTTTCTCGTCTTGAGTTGTAATAGATTATATATTTGTGACTAGAATATTTCGAAGTGTATTTCAAGATGCCACATTATCGTTGTGTTATTGAGAGTTGTGGACATTCCAGCAAGGAAAAGGGGAATAATGTACCGGCGTTTCATAAATTTCCAAAGGATGAAATCTTACGTAAAGAGTGGATTGCATTTGTAAACAATTTAAATCCTGATTGGCACCATATGACGATAACGGATTGTCACTTACAAATCACATTTCAATCATGTTTGATGTTTATGATACATTTGGCATGACCTCATCTTTTTACCCCCGTCCCTTTTTACTCTGGGGGGGGGGGGAAATTAGAAAATCACAATACTCTTCTTACGAAAATGTATCTCAAATCTTTTGGACTGCACACACAATTGTAGAGGGTATTTAATCGCTGCCATGAGAAAATAGAACGACCGTACATTATGAAACAAATTCTAAGTTCGAACAACGATACTCTTCTGAGGAAAATGTATCTCGAATCGTTTGGACTGCACACGATAGTAGAGGGTATTAAAATAGCTGTCGTGAGAAATCAAAACGACAGTACATTATGAAACAAATTCTAAATTGGATCTTAAATTAAAATTACAAAATTAATTACAAAACAAATTTTTCTGTAGTCAATTGTTTTATTTAATCAGTCAGGCATTAATGAATACACACGCCTGCTGTATATAGGTAATTAAAGAATAAACATTCCGAATATGCATCCGGTCACTCTGACGTCACTGGCGTCTGAAGGGATTAAGAGTGTTTTTCGATCATTGGCCAAGTCGTTTTTACAGGAGGTCTCTATTTGCGACTTTGAGTGACGATATCTGAATTATTTTTCATCAGATTGATGTTAAACTGCCGTAAAATGCATATAGTAACCAATGTCTATAAGTTCAATCACTTTCGTTTTCTCGTTTTATGTGCTCTTTAAGTTTATACAGATTTGTACAGGATCTGTATGTTGCAGTATAAAATACTTCTTAGTTTAAACAATATGTCATTTGTCTACGATATCACACTTAATGGAATTAGACGTAAAACTCCAGGAATGAACAAGTGAACGAAAATAATATTTTATTATTTAAAGTGGGGTTGGTTGAGTCAACTGCCGTGGTTTTGATTCCCCGATGGTACGCCAGAAGGAATAGAGTTTCTCCGGTTCCTCCTGTTTCCTCCCACCGCTAAAGAAATCAACGTGTAAGTTAATTATTTAAATAAAATTGAACCATGTGTTAGTCCTAGTTTGTGTCAAGTGGATGTTAACCCAATTTCTCTCTCTCTTAATCAATAAACTTACTTGAATTGAACAACTTGCAAAGGCCTATATAATTCTCTTAGACAGTTGTTAAGTCAGATTCAGTATATTCATTTCTCTCTGGCATCAATTTCGTTGATTTATAGTAATAGGTTTGTGGTATGTTTCTTATTGTGTTCAATAAATGTTGATGTATCCTATGACCAATATTTTTATCATAATTTTACAATTCATACTTTTGATGAAAGTGTGTTTTGTTAGGGTATTTTATTAGAGTGTTCCATGAATATTGATTTATTAAATTATATTTTTAATGGAGTGTTTTTATCATATAATTTTTAGCATTTAAATTGACATTGTATTGTTTATTTTTGTCGTTGTTATTTGTATGTCAAATCTGTTTTAGATTGTTTAGTCAGATGAATTACAATTTATTAATAATTTTAACTTACATGACCAATTTATTTCATATACAATTTGTTAAATAATTTACATAAGACAGAAACTGGTGAACATTTTAACATAACAGAATATTTTTATAACCTTCCAAATAATCTACAAATATATCAATTAGAGTAAATCTATGACAATTGAAGATTTGCTTAAATAACCCACCATGTTTAAAACATACTCTTTGTCTAGAAAATATTTTGTACTTTTAATTGTCAGTACAGGTACATTTTTTATGTACTGATGTAACAATTGACTTGGTACACTTATTAATGACCGTCGACATGATATTTCTGCAAGTAAAATGGTAAACATACATAATTTACAGTACACAAAAAACATAGGTAGACATAAGTAAAACAGTGTCTAAATTTTAAAAAAAGGAAAATACCGAATCTGGGATTGTGGATTTTTATTGCTTTTTTAAAGGAGAGGTCCCAGTCAGTTTTCATCTGGTCACAACTTCACAACCCATAATTTGTGATATTATCAAATTGAATGCTGAATGGCATTTAAAAGTAGAGGTATAGTATTTATAAAACACATCTTTATGGATTTACTTACTGTAAGAGTATAAGAACAGTGCATGTAATAAAGCAAGAAATAGTAAATCCGTAAACTTGTGTTATTATGAAAATCTAGTCCTAATTATTAAATTTATATTAAATATATTATATGGATAGGGATGATTAACTTTTATGATAAGTAAATCCCATAAATTATTTATGAGGAGACTGGTAGTTGGACTAAGATGTGTTAAATACCTACTAATGACATATCATAGGGTACATCTTATGTCTTTTCACTTTTATATGTCTACATTTACTGTTTAAGTGTATTGTTGTCACCTTTGTCTGTCCATCTTTATTGACATTTTTCATATTTACAGTATACTGTATATCCAAGTGATAAGAAATTCAGGACCTTTCAGTCAGAGTTTTTCAAAATTTTGTGTGATTGTTAATTCAAATTTTGAAGATCAAAATTTTTCTGTTTACAATTTGACAGTTGAGATATTTTTTTGTTTAAACTTGCCCTGTAATGTTTGATACCGGTACCAGTGTTATAAGAATTAGCACAGACATACGTGTATTGTTTGATAATGATAGATATATTTGATATAAAAAAAGATGTTATTTTATATTTATTCATATCTTAAGTTTTGCATATAAATATTCATACCTTAAGTTTTTCATTTAAATTTTCATATCTAAAGTTTTGCATATAAATATTCATATCTTAAGTTTTGCATATAAATATTCATATCTTAAGTTTTGCATATAAATATTCATTTATTAAGTTTTGCATATAAATATTTTTGCATATAAATGGCTTATATGTATGATTTAGTATTTCATTTCATATCTTCATGTTTCCATATAAATAGTAGTTTTTGAATATAAATTCTATATTTCTAATGAATATGTAATGGAATTATATATGTGAATGTTCCCATGGCATTCATTTTTATTTTTGCTTTAATGTTTTTTTTAACAATTACTACAGGTAATTTTAAAGTATGTTTATTATTATAAGTATAAGATATAAAAATAAATATATATTTTTTTGTTTTCTGAAGCATTTGTGCATTTATATGAAGGAAGTTAAAATGTGGGTGTTTATTGCCTTCACCTCATCATGTCATCTTACGCCATCTTACACAGAATCTCGAATTACTAGTACATTGCTGGATTATTTGGAAATACATATTCATTGTTATTGACTGAATGATGTCCAGCTATCCCAAAGCATTAGAAATTTGAATTATATTGGTATATAAAAAATTGTATGCCTAAATAAATTTGTTTCCTGAATAAGAGTATAGTTGTCTATCGGTTATTGCCTCTAATTTTATTAGGACCCCGAATGGTTAAGTGGTCAAAGGGAACGTCCCGTCATGATTCCTTATCATGATTCCTTGCCTACGGCTTACCAGACACCAGGTTCTTAAAGCAACGATTGCGCGAGTTTTGAAGATGACCAGATCCTTGATCCGCCTCTGCCAGTCTTAATCAAGTAATTGTATTCCATGGAATTATGCATTTCAGTTCCTAAATGCCATTGAAACAATGTTGGTTAAACTAGTTTAGTTTTTTAACAGGAAATGAACAATTTAGATCTAACAAAGCTTTTACCTTTCGTTTTTAATTTCTCTCTTTATAATAAAACAACAAGAACAGATTTTGTTGAAATTATGCCGTTGGTAGATTTTGTATTTCCCATTTGTAGACTCCATTGTTATTGACATCTTTAAAGTAGCTAAGTCTCTCTCAATATCATCCAAAGTATTCGATATTGAAAACACAAATTATTTGTCAATTTAAATCAACATTGATGTTGTGATCTTGCCGGAAAAAAAGATGGGCTTCTGATATCCAATATTTAAGACGAAATAAACATTTTACCATTGTTACATGAATCATGTTCCAAAATCCGTTTCAGCGTCATTTGTAAAAAGTAACTCAAATAACGTGACTAGACATATTCCACAAGTCATGTCAAACGATGACCACATATTCTTATCTGGAGATCATGCGCAGTCAGTGTAGACTGGAATAACCAGACGATCAAGACTGCCATTCGATTTAGACTTCCGGCATATTTGATATTCGAGTAAAAAACGGAAATGACTGAATGTAAATCAGTTTTTATACACTCAAATTACATTTTTATAAGTGTTGCAACCAATTTGTGTCAATTTCTAGGTCCAAATGTTAGCAATTTAGCTCGATACCACTCGTGTTGTAACTGAATAATATGCCCCAATCTGGTCAACAAATTGTATTATTTTACAATTATTCCAATTAATTGATGATACAAATTTCAACTTAACACACCTAATTTAAAAAATTGGAAAAATCCAACTTAATGATTTGAAAAGCCAAACCTTTGCAAATGTGACTTGGATTTTTTGAATATTTTCGAACCCTCTGGACAAGTAAAATAGGATGTAATGGATAATTTACACATTAGGTATGACACTTAAACATCTAGTACTTAAAATAAGGCTATTATCTTTTTCTGGAGCTGCCAAACCAGTACGAGTGTTATTGTCCCTTTAAGTCTACAGGTTAAATCTATAAGTGATGGAAAATGCCACTGAAGATGTGATTCTGCCCTTTTGTTTCAATCTATTATCAAAATACATGTAGGCCAAATAAGTATCATGAGATAGAGAGTATTTCCGTTGAGGTCAAGAAATATTAAAATTATAACGGAGAGGACAGAAAACTTTTAAACGCGAGCTACTTGCAGAATTGTGTACCGTATTCGGATTCATTTCTATTGAACAGGGCCTTATACAAGATTGTTAAATTTTTCCCACAAAAATTCATAACAAAACCAAATTAAAGCTCAAGGATTGCTCAATCTTTAGTGGCGTTCATTTATTCAGTAGTTAGCGAATGGCATTGAATATATGCATAATGCATTTGTTTTCTTGAAAGCTTGCCATTGATCAGACATCGTTTGAGACCAGGACCCAAGTTCACAAAGCATTCTCAGACTTAAGTTGAGAATTTTCTCAACTTTTAATCACTGTTTATGAGAAATATATTTGATCCAGAAGCACAAAACGTTGTGCACAGTTTCTTATTGGTGTATTTGATACATTAAAACAACAACAGTTTTACAAAAGACTATATTTTAGTTAAAATAATGTCAACAATTTTGAGCAAATTCCTGACTGAGAATGCTTTGTGAACTCGGTTCCAGGTTAAACATTACCTGAATATTCAATTTAAACCCCATACACATTAAAAGTAATCTTTATTCAAAAACTACCACTTCGATTCAAAATTTAGTTAATAAATCTATAAATTTTAATATTCTTTATTACAATCAAACAGAAATGAAATGGGGTTTCCTACTGCTCTGCTCTGATTGGACTAATGAAGTAGGGCATACGCCATATGGAGTTCAATGCGGGAAATTTTGCCCGGGCAGCAGCGATACCACTCACTCTAATATCCAAACCCCATCTCTACCCCCCCCCCCCCCCGTGTTTTATCAGTATATCTCAACGTTTTTACCTATGTTCTCCAAACCTCATCTCTAAACCCCCCGTGTTTTATCAGTACATCTCAACGTTTTTATACGCCCACATTTTCATGTAGACGTATTATGTCGTCGCCCCTGTCCGCCCGGACGTCCATCCGTCCGTCCGTCCACAATTGTTTGTGGACTCTCTACAGGTCACAATTCTTACCCGACTTTGACGAAACTTGAAATATAGGTTTATCCCCAAAAGATCTCGGCTGCTTTCGATATTGGCATGTATCGGATCAAAACTTCATGGATTATGGCCCCTGATTGTACGAAAAATCACGTTTTTAGCTTGTGGACCGTATAGAGGTCACAATTTTGAACCGATTTTGATGAAACTTGACATGCATGTTTATAACCCAAAGATCTTGGTTCCTTTCTATATTTGCGCCTATCGACACGTAATTTTCTGAATTATGGCCCCTGATTGTCCGAAAAATCACCTTTTTTTTAGCTTGTGGTCTCTCTGGAGGTCACAATTATTATCCGATTTAAAAAAAAACGTTTGATTATATCACCGTTACACCCTAAGGAAGGTTGAGTTCGAATTTCGGGAAAATCGGACCAAAATTGCCATACAAAATGGCCGCCGCTTGTACGCGAATACTGTTAAAAATGGTATATCAAGGTTGTGGACCCTGTAGAGGTCGCAATTTTAATTCGATTTTGATGAAACTTGAAATTCATGGTTATATCCCAAAGATCTTGGATCCTTTCGATATTTGCGCATATCGGATCATAACTTCCTGAATTATGGCCCCTGATAATGCGCAAAATCGCCTTTTGTTTAGCCTGTGGTCCCTCTGGAGGTCACAATTATTATCCGATTTAAAAAAAAAAACGTTTGATTATATTACCGTTACACCGTAAGGTGGGTTGAGTTCGAATTTCGGGAAAATCGGACCAAAATTGTCATACAAAATGGCCGCTGTTTGTACGCGAATACTGTTAAAAAAATGGTATTTCATGGTTGTGGACCCTGTAAAGGTCACAATTTTAATTCGATTTTGATGAAACTTGAAATGCATGGTTATAGCCCAAAGGTCTTGGTTCCTTTCGATATTTGCGCATATCGGATCGTAACTTCATGAATTATGGCCCCTGATTGTACGCAAAATTGCCTTTTTTTTAGCTTCTGGTCCCTCTGCCCATGGAGGTCACAATTATATTCCGATTTAAAAAAACGTTTGATTATATCACCGTTACACCTTAAGGTTTGAGTTTGAATTTCGGGAAAATCGGACCAAAATTGACAGACAAAATAATGGCCGCCGTTTGTACGCGAATATCTTGGTTCCTTTCGTTATTTGCGCATATCGGATCGTAACTTCCTGAATTATGGCCCCTGATTGTCCGAAAAATCGCCTATGGTCCCTCTGGAGGTCACAATTATTATCCGATTTAAAAAAAAAACGTTTGACTCTATCACCGTTACACCCTACGGAAGGTTGAGTTCGAATTTCTTACACACTTAGCAACATGATCCCCGCTCGAATTTAAAGCCTAATGAAATGCACCTTTATAACCCAAAGATCTTAATTCATTTCGATATTTGCACATATCAAATTCTAACTTAATGATGTAAGAAAAATCACTTTCGGTATTGCTTGTTCTCTATCCATCTTTCGAAAATGTGGGCGTATCCTGCCTGGCAGTGCCCGCCTATCTTTTTAGCTTGTGGTCCCTCTGGAGGTCACAATTATTTTCCGATTTAAAAAAACGTTTGGTTATATCACCGTCACACCTTATTGAAGGTTTGCGTTCGAATTTCGGGAAAATCGGACCAAAATTGAGGGACAAAATGGCCGCCGTTTGTACGCGAATACTGTTAAAATATGGTATATCATGGTTGTGGACCCTGTATAGGTCACAATTTTAATTCGATTTTGATGAAACTTGAAATGCATGGTTATAACCCGAAGATCTTGGTTCCCTTTGTTATTTGCGCATATCAGATCGTAACTTCCTGAATTATGGCCCCTGATTGTCCGAAAAATCGCCTTTGGTCCCTCTGGGGGTCAGAATTATTATCCCATTTAAAAAACGTTTGACTCTATCACCGTTACACCCTAAGAAAGGTTGGGTTCGAATTTCGAGAAAATCGGACCATAATTGCCAGACAAAATGGCCGCCGTTTGTACGCGAATAGTGTAAAAATATGGTATATCAAAGTTGTGGACCCTGTAGAGGTCACAATTTTAGTTCGATTTTGATGAAACCTGAAATGCATGTTTATAACCTAAAGATCTTTATTCTTTTCGATATTTGCGCATATCAAATTGTAACTTAATGAATTATGGCCTTTGATTGTAGGAAAAATCACTTTCGGTATTGCTTGTTCTCTATCTATCTCTCGAACAATTATTATCCGATTTAAAAAAAAAACTTTGATTATATTACTGTTGCACCGTAAGGAAGGTTGAGTTCGAATTTCGTGAAAATCGTACCAAAATTGCCGGACGAAATGGTCGCCGTTTGTACGCGAATAGTGTAAAAAATATGGTATATCATGGTTGTGGACTCTCTACAGGTCACAATTCTTATCCGATTTTGACGAAAAGTCACATTTCTAGGTTGTGTACCGTCACACCATAATCATTGTCGGCTTCGAATTTCATGAATATCAGACTGGAACTGACCAACAAAATGGCTGCTCCCAATACAGTATGAAATACAGGACTTAATGATGTAGGAAAAATCACTTTCGGTATTGCTTGTTCTCTATCCATCTCTCGAAAATGTGGGCATATCCTGCCTGGCAGTGCCAGCCTATCTTTACCTATGTTCTCGTAGCTACATTGTCCGCTCTGTCCTGCAACATCGTCAAGGGGGGACCACGTCAGATAAACTTTCTCGACCAACACCGGAATGGAAACCAGGACCTTCATATTGGGAGACAAGCTCTTACCCACTGAGCCACCGCGTCTCCATGTAAAACAACGGTCTACATTAAAATCTTACCTTGAATTTATACGACTTGGGGGCTGGAAGACTTCTCCGTCAAATCTATTTTCTAGAGACTCTATAGATTTTTGAAGATTCTGAACATAAAAGCCAAGGATTTGTGTCTTTAAAGGCCTTCAAAAACATTATCCAAAGATATGCAAATTCAGACAAAATACAGACATAATGACATTATTATAGTGACATTATTTCAGACCAAATGTTATGACGAACTCGGAAGTGTATATCACAGCAGGATCCTTGAGTTATTACTAAAATGGTCCTGCCAGCACATGATTCTGAAGAAAAGGTTTAATCTTCCCCACACCAAATTACCCGCATTAGTAAGATTTTTTTTCGGGGCTTAGATTATTTAAAAATTTTGATTAAAATGATGTCTGTGATATGATAAATCGTTACGCATTTAGAATGTATACCAAATCAAGCTACTTTTAGTACTATTCGGTTTCTTAATAAAACTAAAGACAATAACTATACTCTCATTTAGGAAACAAATCTATTTTTGGATACGGTTTTGGGTGAAGTGCACCATATTTATATGCAGAAAAATATGACATTAAACATCATTTCATTCATTCATTACCAAATTTATTATTCTCCAATTGCACACACGTGACGTATTGTTATCATTTTAAAAACCCTGTCTGTGACCGTGTATGCCAGAGTAGTCGAGTCGATATAAAATGTAAATTATCCAACAAATAATTGTACCAATTAATATATTATCCCAATTATTGTCTTTTGCTACGACTTGGAAATCCAATTCAGTCTTGTATGCAGTATTTTTTCGAGAGACCATTTATAAAATTGGCTGGTATTAACGTTATTTAGTCTGGATAGCCGAATTCCGAAACGTTTAAATCATATCATGGTCTTTTTGTAAATATAAGCTCGATACGAGAGAGAGAGAGAAATGGGGTTTAACGTCCACTCAACACAAACTGGGTCATTTCGGGACTAACATATGGTTTACTTTTATTTCAATAATTCGCTTTAGCAGTGGGAGGAAACCGGAGCCTGGAGGAAACCCACGAGGTTGAGAAGGCGCCCCTTCGATACGATAGAGGAAAGAATGTGTATTATCAAATTAAGGCACGTGTATAAAGACTAATATATATTTGAGCGATCATTTGCTTCCAGGATTATTAAATTCGCATTCACCCTTCGTTCATTAGCTATCAGAAAAAATATCAATCCACTTTGTGGTTTTACCAAAAAAAAGCCATACAAACAGAATTTTCAATTGAAAGTGTTAGTAATAAGTATCATTACAGTGTACTTTAAAAAGACCAATGCAGAGTTAATCACCATCAGACGTGATCGTAGGGGTATAAGTCTAGATTTTTAAATCGACTATAACAAAATATTTGTTTATTATTTACAAAAGTTGAAATGTGAACTTTGTTTCGAGAAACAAAAGTAGACTGCATTGTCAAACGGCACATATTGGTTAAAAAATTCTTAAAATCGATCAAATATATCGCAATTTATGGCCATGTAAAGTTCCATTTCTTTCTGTTAATTTCATGACGTAAGCCATCTGGCGAAAAATAAGATTAAGTGGCTCTGAACTTAAGTTTTATGTTTTAATCGTCTCTATAAAACTATTTAAAAATGCATTAAATGTTATAAAAATTATTTTAGACATTTATTTACACGACAAGCCCCTAAACAACTGTCTAGACCCCTGTTTGGGAGAGATTTAAATGGATTAGGAAGGACGCCCGCAATATTTAAAAAATTAACGATATGGATAAACATGATTAAGTCTCTGTTGTCCAGTGACGTTGCTAGTGATGATAAACATTCTGCGCTACATCTTCCAACACCCATAACTTCGCTCAGAATAAAGTAATTTGAATGAAGTTTTCTATATAGTCATTTTCATTATCTATTTTTGAACTATTATAGCACGAACGACCAGCTCATAGACTAAATCTTACATAATGCATCTTCAAAGACGCCCCCTTCTGTTTTTATTTTTCAAACATTACGGGGGATTAGATAACGAGTTGGCAGTTTTCACTATAATAGTTAAAAACTGGATAATGTAAAGGCTATTGGCTGAAAATTTTAGTCAAATTCATCCACTATGAACCGAGAATTAAGCGATTGACATTTCCACCTAGCCTCGATTATCATTACTAATGTTGGTAGTTTAAAAAGCATAGTCTCGATTATCCAATTAATGATTAAATGGTGAAGGAAAGTTATGCAGTAAATTTGATTAAAATCGACTACAAATCGCAGGCTAGCGATGTCATCTAGAGTTGATTGTGGTCTGGATAAGGTAATTAATGTCTATTTAAAAATTTATATAACATTTCAGGCCTATAGAAAGACTTGCAAGAGGCAGATTTAGCTCTTGCATAATGTATGTTTAAATGCGGAAAAGGACTAGCCTTCTGGCTCATCGATGGTTTAAATGAGCTAAATTTTTATTCTTTTGAAACTAAAATGGTCGAAATGGGTCAAAAAGCACATATTAATGTAATATGGGTGTATATAATGCACATTCAATTTTAAAAGAACTTACTGTAATTTCTAACCAGTTATATTCGTCGAAATAAGCGAGCAGACCAAATTGAATGACAGTCGCTCGCGCCTGGTAGAGCGATCTGACATTTCGCTAAACGCACTCACGTTTACAAATCTCGCGCAAAGCATAGAGTACACTGATTTTAAATATTTTGATATCAAGAGCCCATATGTCTGCGGTAAGATAACACCATCACAATTGATTGGAATAGATTAATAATCTGAGTTGGTATTATTGAGTTAAAGCTTTATTCCCCTTAATGTGCACGTTCTGTCAGTGGGGTGCCGAAGATCACAAATAATCCCCGAATTGCAGGTACATTGCCGATGATCAATTATATCATTATGCAAATAGTTTGACCATTTAACGATATTTCATAATTCATGCAGCTATAAAATGAATTATATTACTTCTTGTGCACGATAAAAGTTCAAATGTTTCCTTTATGGGGGTGGCGAGATTCGTGAACAATAAAGATACAGTTTATTCTTGAAGTCATTCTTGGTCTGTTGAAAATACGGAAATAGTTTAAGAAAATGTAAATAAGTAAGACAAAAAAAAAAGAGGCAAAGGTCATGTATATATCAGTACTATTTGTTATTAAGCTTTCGTGCTATTTTATCAAGCCTATTCCACTACACGGGACTATTTAAATTTGTTATGCATGTGTTCCGTTATGAAATCCCCCCACTTCAAAGTAGTTGGAGGTGCTTTTATCTTTGTTCTATTGAATATAATAATATAATATAACGGACAAGAAACAATACCAGTCAAAGAAAACAATTTTCTATATTACCCGTGACCCGAGTTAGGAAGCTGTAAAGACATATAACAAACCCGGAAAAACTAAAGCAATACATGATGAATTTCTCTCAAAGTCACAAACGTTCGTTTGCCAAACGACCTTCGACCCAATAATTCGCGCGATTGAACCACACACGGGGTCTAATTTACACAAAGGCCTATGTAATTGTAAATATTAACTGCAGAGATTTTTTTTCATAAATCCCTCCTCTAAATATACGAGCGGAAGCTATAAATACAGACACGTCCACACAAATGTTTTCAAGCTAACTTAGTAAAGACATGAGGTACTCCACGACCAAGAAGACCATCATGGCCATATGGGCCGTGGTGGAGACACTATTATTTGGAGGGTTAATATTCGGCTGGGGATCTGTTGTTTTTGTTTTAAAAGATTCCGGTGTGTATTCTCATCTCTGTGATTCTGAAAGAAACATTGGTTTTTATACTACAGCCCAAGAAATAAAAGGCTGTTCAGAGCAAGATTCACGTTTATCGCTAGTGTTTGCTATTGACTCGGCACTGTATGGTTTGGGATGTGCTGTTATTGGACAAATTAATTATAAATTTGGTACTCGAATTACTCGAATTATTTCAAGGTAAGACTTTGTTCTAACTAGAAGGGTGATGATATAAGATATAAAAAGCGCATTCTTTATTCCAAGCAATAATTTATTTGTTCAGAAAACAAAAAAGAAGAATTTCGAAATTTTTCATCAGATTTTAGTTAGTCTTGAATTTGAAATGAGGTTTGTTCGCCATATTGGCATGATATAGCAATAAATGTCCACTTCTATTACTCCGAAACTTCACATTTATTGAGCTCCACATAATACATGTATATCTACATCAAGTTATAACTTCTTAAATTTCTTAAATGACAATAGTTAGGTGCTTTGGCGTAGATTAATAGGCAATGCGTTCCACCTTCTGGCAGTTGCTACTTCAAATGAACGATTACCAGAATTTGTCCCGTATATTGGTATGATCAATTGATTTAGAGATTTCGATCGCAGATGGAATGTAAGATTGGACAAGTTACACAAACAGGGAGTCAATGGAGATGCTTTAGGGTGTTATGTGGCTGATCTAGGAGATTTGATCACCATCCTGGCAGTCGAGTTTTGAAAGCGTTGCAGGCGCTGAAGTTGGCATTATGGAGATCTACAAGAAGGCTGTTGCAGTAGTCGAGGTGGGAAAGATGTGAGGATCGAGCTAGGGATCAAGCTGAAATCTGAATTCCTTATGTTATTGATGTATTTCCAATGAAATCATTAATCTGTGGAATAAAAAATAAGTTACTGTCTAGTAAAACGCCAAGGTTTTTAACTACAATACTTAATTTATATATGATTATTTCCAAGCTGCATGGAGAATGATTTAAGTTGAGATAATGCAAACGATGATATAATATATAATTCTATAAATGTAGACAACACCTGACGATAAATAATATGTCCAAAAATCAAGAAGAATAATCGTACACATTATTTGAAATTGATCATCTTAATATGAAATGACGTTTGGTCTTTATAAAGCCCCAACATAGTTATGGCATTTATAAGATGAAGATTAAACAAAAATCTTGATGTAATCAGAAGAATTATTACCCAAATTAACTGACATAATATATACTTATTTATGTAAACGTGTTGAATAAAAACCGTACTTATTACATCCGTTATTCACAAGCATAGTATGTTATATGCAGAATAATCACATTCATGCATTTAACTCAATGGGGTTCGGATGTGGCCCACAATAGTTTTTCAAACAAAGGAAAACATTTGACCTACCACAAAATATAGGAAATCTGTTTATTTCGGGAATTTCATTAGATTCAAAGGGTATATATATATACTGTGCCCCCTACATCCATCATTACAACTATACAGCTTCTGTCAATAAATGCAATTGTTAGAGTATCACTATAGTACAGTCAGTCATCAACTTGATAAAGTTGAAGCGGGAGAAAGAGAAATGAGGTTTGACCTACATTTAACACAACTTACGTCATTTCAGTACTAACAGATTTGTTTTCTTTTTTAAATAATTCGCCCACTCATAGACTTTAAAGTGCAAGGAATCGATGACAGGCATTAAGTTCTAAAGGGCATGCGTTAAATCATTTTTACCTATTAGAAATGAAATGGAATGGGTTTAACGTGGTAATATTCTGCTCCGACGAAGACGGACATACCCATACACGAGGGAAATCTTATATCAAATTCCAACTGTCAAGGGATCTTTTATGTGCACGCCAATGTGTATACGGAACCTCGGTCTTTCGTCTCATCTAGATATAATTGTATATCCTGTAGCTGTCACCATAGGGGACAGGTAATGACAATAAATATACGTCAATTTAACCGTACAATCTATGGAAAAACTGCGATTAGAATAGAATATAAGTCAAGGAAATCAAATGTATATAGGAAATAAATAATAAATTTAGATTTAAAGTGGTTACATCATTTTTTAAAAGTAAATAAATAATATAAAACTTGTTGGTCCAATGCTAGATTTATATTTCTTCATTTTTTACCAATAAGTACATATCCTCAGAAAGATTGATATACAACACATATTTTGAATTCTTTTTTTTTAAAAAAACAAAGAAAAACAGGCCCACTATATTTAGATTCATTAATTTATTGGATGCATAAATGTATATCAAACTTCAATAGTTTTTCAATGGATATCAAATTATAAATATCTGAAGGCTGATTCCTCCCCTTTAATATTTTAATACTTGCGTGGGGTTAAAATAATCTTTAAATGTTACAACTTTTTAATTCTTTTATTCACAGTATTATTTTTATGACCGGAACATTGCTTATGGCATTTGAAAGTAAAAGTAAGTAATCTGCTTTTTGAAAAGGCATAATATATAAAAGATGACCTTCTTTAGAATAATTATATTATTATAAACTCGTAATAATGCCATTTATATCACCGTCCTATTACCCCGAAAAATGCTGTAATACTACATGTTTACTGTTCTTTTATTTCTTTTATTAGTAATATTATTATTTAAAATTATTGTATAGAAATAATCCTATCATATATTACGCCACGGTGTCCAAATAAATTTTTTAGATCCACACATATTTTAATCCTATTAATTTGTCCCCTTCAATTGATCTCAATGTCAACTGCATGTTTAAAAAAACAGCCCCACAATGTCAAACTGTTGACTTGCGTATGGTATAATATAAACCTTGACCATATAATATTACCGACGATTAAATCTCACGTGTTACACATCAATTAATGCATCTTGATCCAACAAAGTATCTGTGTACCTTCATTTCGGGAATATCTTAGGTATTTCATAAAAAAAACTCATGTGTTAGTTAGCTAATACAGTCGGTTTTTATATGGGAACTTGAATAAAGCGGAAGTCTAAAAATATAAAGTCAAACAAAACAATCCCACAACAGGCGGTGAAGATAAAATAGCTGTGATTTAGATTAATTTACGTTTACAAGAATGAAAAAGTTCAAACCGCAGTTTCCAACGTGGTTACTAATGACTGTTAACAAGATATACTATATTAGTGTAAGTATCTCAACTCCACGAAGATATTCGGCAAAACTTATAACTTTTTAAAATAGAAATAGTATTTTTTTTAGTATAGATCTCAATAAGCAGACCCCTTTTAAGATACATCTAGAGAACTGTTTTAAAATAGAAACAGTAACCTATTTTGATATATTTTTAATTATTATGAGTTGATTTGAACTTGTATTTACGTGTCGTTTGTTGAAGGTTTACCATGGTTGGTGTTTCCGGGTTTAGCTTGTTTAGGTATAGGAGGAATTCCACTCTTTATAACTAACGCTCAGGTATGTTTTTTTTAAATAATTTATTTACTTTCAAAACATTTTGACACGTTTAAACTTTTAAAAAAGTAAACAATATTCCAGGTTTCGTTTGTTTAGTATTTTAAAATAAGTTAAATTACGTTTTGGATTTCAAGCCAGTGATTGTAAAAAAAACCGAAAGTTTTATTCAATAAACATTGTAGTTTTAGAAACTGATAAAATTTGTGAGATGAAATTTTGAATTTAAGCTAAGTGAGACTTTACGAAAATGGTTTTATTTTGTTGGTATGTATGCAAATATTATACTGTTTTCAGATTGGAAAGCTTTTTGAAAGAGGGGGTCCAACGTTTGTAGCACTTTTATCAGGAGCAGTCAGTACCTCGGCTGTGGTAGAGCTTGTAGCAAAGGTAAATGTTTTTTAAAACAGTGTGCTCTTAAGGTCGCTCTTTTTAAAATGTTAGGCCTGTGGAAAATATAAGTCTCGTAAGTAGGAATATACACTTTAAATTTTGATCATTATATCAAAGATACAGGAAGCTCCCACTGGTGTTAAAAGTCCATGGACAATTACACACAAATAATTATTATTGTAATTATGTATAAATCGCACTATACAAAAACATAATGTTAATTAGCCCCAATGTGTCAAGTTTAATAACTTAAAAACCGCGTTTAATTTATTTGGATTGTTGATTATATTACAGGTATATGGGTCATGGAACTGACCCAAAGGTGAGCATAAAACATATACCAATACTTGTTATCTGATTACACTTCCTTATACTATCACCATAATAATATATTATATTCTCTTATGAATTTAATTTTTCTCTGTTTCAGATAGCCTATGAAAATGGATTTGCGATGAAACATTTCTACCTGTTGTTAACAGGTTTATACAGCATGACTTTCGTGTCCACCTTCTTTTTTCTTCCTAAAGATTTTATCACTAAACCAACCGAAACGCTGTTTGATAAAACAGCTAACAAGAAAGAACAGATTACTGGCATCAGTTATATTTATTCCCCAGAGTTTGAATATTATCAGATATATAAAGGAAATAAAGGTAGACATATGTGTACAATGTACAGTATCTTGCGAAATATTGATATAAAAGTGACCAGGGTCTTCTGAGAGTTCGAAAAATATATGTATAATATCATCTTCCATTTGGGATGACTAATGCCCCAACCTATTGTTATGAAAGTAGTCAGGGCGCCTGAGCAGTGGATTCACATAAAAACTGCAATTTCTACTTGATTTTTTTTTCGAATGAATAGGTATACCGCGGCATTATTCGCTTACATGAATGATTTTTTATTTTCAGGGCAGCCGTTCAAGAACAACAATAAAGAACTGTCTATAGAATATGATGTAGAAATATCTAAAAGTTTACCTACATTAAAACAATGTTTATTGTCTCAAGAATATATATTACAAGTTTATTGGTTTTCTGTACTACAGTTACAATATTTCTACTTTTTATCATCTATGAATCCCTGGTTATCAGAATTATTCCATGGCGATCAGAAACAAGGTAAATAAAAAAACTAGACCGAAAGATGTTATTATAATCTGAATTGGCCACTGAAATAAAGATGTATTATGTAAGAGCTAAATCTGCGTTTCGCCTCATATAATTCATTAATTAGAATTCCAGTCGCATGTCAATCCCATAGTCATCTCTCTAGATCATCGGATGCTTTTCATTTTCAACGAATTTAAACATATTTGACGGCTGATAATTTAATCTAAAAATAGATAATCGACTTTGTTTATTATCGCAACAATAGTAGCAATGGCAATCTAGACTATCTTCTAACGGCGATAACTCCACTCAGAATGAAGTAATTTGACTGAAATTTTAAACATATTCTTATTTCATTATCTAGATTTTTATCTACATGTATTACAGTGAGATCAGATACTTATCTAAATCTTACATAATGCACCTTTAAGTAACATCTACAACTTTTAACGTAGTAATGCTTATGCTTATATGATTACTAATATGCAAATAACGTATTACTTACTATTGCATACATACCGTTGTAAATTGGTTATTTACATATGTAAAAATGATAATAAATAGCTTATTTCTTTGTAACATAGCAGTTGATTATTATAACTACTTAAAAAAATTAAATGTGCCATTTTTATTTTATCTTCAGTGAGTTATTATACTAACGCTCTATTATATCTGATGATGGGCAATTTCATTCTTTCGCCGATAGTTGGTGCACTTTATGATTGGTTTAAACATTATTTTAAGGGTAAGGAGAAGTACAATACTATTATAAGTTTTTAATCATTATGTTAATTATGGACATGTAACGCAAATCTATATTTGTAATGAACTTAAAATGTTGAATTGTGAAATTATAGAATATTTACATTTTTTGTTTTTTGTTATAGGAAGTCTTTCTAAGAAACGCAGAGAATTGATGCCAGCCGTTATACCTCTGATGTGTGGGAGTCTAGCGGGAGTTACACTTGCTATTTTAGTTTCCATACCAAGTACCTCAGCCACCTTGATACCAACATTTAGTGTAGTGGTCATATTCCGTTCTTTTGTCTATAGTTCACCTACATCAGTATTCAGTGCCATGTAAGATTGTTTTTTTAAAACAATGTTTATTCAGCCCACCGTTCGTCAACAGTTGGATTTTGCCTGCGATAGAGCTAGTTTTTAACGGATGTTTTTCAAATTTGGTATGAATCACTGGTGTCATGAGGGACGAACCCTCGATATTCAGCATCCCGCGATCTTTCGTTCAGGAGTTATCACCGCTTCACCGAAAACACCCATGAACAAGATTGACGCTACAGTTATTAATACATTTTTTTTCAAATTTGGTGTAGCATTTTGGTCATGACAAGACGAGCCCTGTCAATATTCAGCGTTCAATTACCTTCTGTTACCGAGTTACGCGCCCTTTTCCGAAAACTGCGTGATCCCGGTAGTGGCTATATACATTCTTTAATGAATTTGTTTCCAAGTTCGATGAGAATCATTTTGGTCCGTGACCTTTCGTTCCAGAGTTATGTCTCCTTTTCCGAAAAAGTTGTAAAATTTGGTTGACATCCAATTCTGCTAGGTATCGCTATCGATATATAGAGACAGCTGTGTATCAGTTTGATACTGATATGCACAATAATCCCATTGCTCCGAGAACTCAGTCTCCCTATTTGGTTCATCACGGTATTTATAATGCTCCTATTTAAAGCTTTTATTAATTGCTATAATATTTTTAAAAATATTTTTCCAGATTTCCTAGTCAGTACTTTGGTTCATTATTTGGTATAATGATAGTGTCGGGTGGTATTTTAGGATTGTTTCAATTCGCGTTATTTACATGGTCAGAAGCTACAAGTTTCTTACGGGTGAGTGTTTCACTTTTCAATTCAATAAGAACAAAGTATTCGACTAACATCTGTTGGCAGTGTTTGAACATATATCGTGCCACGTGATATTTTTGTAATAAAGGGGGCTCAAAAACTCTATACCCATGACACACTATGCGTCCCCTTCGCTTGTGCCTTGTATTCAGATGATTTAAAAAAAAAATAGGATATGCATGCAGTATACTGTTCTTATATCTTGATTTATTTCTCTTTGTTGGAGATCAACGTGCAGGCTTTTTGCCGTTCCAGGTTTTTTCTACATTATTGCCTGTCGTTTTCTCTCTCTCTAGTTTCAAATGTAATATTATATTGTTAATTTCAAGATAAGTGAAAACCGGACAGTTTATAAACGAGGACTATAGAATATGGAAGTATAAGAAATATCATCTTAATGGTTGAGTTCTTTATTTATTTATAACAGGTAAACCATTTTCTACTAGCAGTGATTTCAACAACTTTTGTTCATCCATTATTACAATGGCGAAGTTGCCGAAAAGCAGAACAAAATGTGACAAACAATAACAACAAGAAAGACACAACAGCAAATGATTGCACACACCCGCCATCTTTATAAGCGAAGTCAACATAATAAACATATGAACCAACATATCTACCCTTGTAAATGAATGTAAATAAAATATGGTAAAAGTCTTTTGATTACGTAAATTGTTCTGTGATCATTTTTGTCATGCCTCTACAAATACATCAATCCCATTTCATGAGAATATCTGTTATGCTCTTAATCTGGTTGGTATAAAAGCCATGACAGAGAGACAAACAATCAGATCTTCGGAGAATGGGGGTTTTCATGTACCAAATGGGATATGAGGCGGGCATATGCCATATGTATATATACAGTGTGCGATGAGGGAAATTTTACCCCGTACAACGGCCCCGCGAACTCATTTTATCAAGGCACGCCAAAGTATCCACATGACCCCAGTTTTTCGTTCCATCCGAACGACTTGGCGCTATTCGTGTCAGGTTCCACGACCATCACCAATGACAAATGGAAACCACGCTTGAAAATCTCTAGGAACATCCTTATAATCAAATCAACCAACAGCATAATATAGACGACGTCTAACCTGTCTCTGAACAATCGTCATCCATATACGACGGTGCTTCCATAGCCTCAAGCATAGTCAAATTTAGCTCTTTAATAATGCAACTTTAATATTTCGAAATAAATTATTTTTTTTTAAAACTACAGACAGAGTACCTACAGCTATTAGGCCTAATGTGTACTAGTGTACTTCATATGATGTAGGTCTATCGGTTTACTTTTAAACTGATGAAGATTAAAGTAGCAATCAAGCCAAACTGTGTACCAAGTCGCTGTGACGTATATTTTATTAGTAATGTTGTTAGACATATCCGGTCGTAACAGATACATGGATCCAAAACAATTTTAATATTTTCCGGGTTCATTAAAGTAGGTATTTTATATAACACGCAATGACACATCATCTTTTGCTATGAAATTGATTTATATTCAACCATTTTTTTTAATATTGTAATCTCTAATCAATTATATTCTGTCAAATATGTCAACAGTCAGAATTAAGCGTCAGAGGCGCCGATTGGGCTGTGTGGAACATACCAGAGTCAATTTGTATATGTTTGATGCTGGTTACGCATAATGATTATGATTATAATGTTGAAAACCGCATTGAAACGGCGTAAATTTTTGCCAAAACGCAAAGGGGCGCAAAAACTGAAAACTATGACGCGAAGATCGTTATTGTGTCCCTCTCAACTAGCCCCTGTCGCATCTTACTATATTTTAAATTATGACAACTTTTCATTGTGCCGCACTGCATATGTAATAACAAGTTACTTTCTTTAACAATCTCAAAAACCTTCATTTTTCTTATCAATTATCCCAGTTAATTACTATTTATCTAATTAAAATAACGACAAACCTTTCCCCACAAATGTTTTTTACATGTTGGTCGCTCTTGCTGTATAATAGTTCAAAACTTACATAATGATTACATTGAAAATAGATTATTATCGTAGCAACCTTACCCGGAATAAATTATTATTAAAAGGCAATTGTCTTTCAATCCGTTTACCTCAAATTGTCGGACGATAACCGCAAATTGACATGTATATCGATGTATCTCCCTGCGTTCATTTCCCTGATTCGGCTATTTTAATGCTGGCGCTTTACAATGTCCCATCAAATATGGCTAGTTTATGTTGTGAATATATCAGGTAACACATTCATTACAAATATTGTTTTTATTATCTGATAGAAGTCGATTATAGAAATTTTATAGTACTTTACGTTAATAGTCATTAAGAATTTATACCTGGATGCAATCATTAAATTTTATAGTTGATTCTTTACCCACACAATGAGAAAGTCAGCTTTGTAATATCATTAAAGATAGTTTGATTTTGTAATTGTCTATGACCAAACATTTTCTGCTAATCAAAGAATTAAAGATCAACAATATATAATTAATGAGATACAATAGATTTCATGTTATCTCCTATTAAGTATCGATATCAAAATAGATTAGCGTTTATAGACTCAATTTATATTTATCTCTGTGTAGGTTTGGTTTCCAAATAAGAAGTCGGTGTAAAAAAAACAAACCAGTTATATATCTTCTTCAACGTTTCTACATACAAGATGATGATTCGAGAATGGAATATGATAACATTAGGTGCAATCAGGGGTTATTGTTTTATGTAGACGAATCTCGTGGCATATCAGCGTTCTCTGCGCATTTAAAATTTATAGTTATTATCATGACCCATCTCATGTTAAATGGCATTCCCAGCATTATATTCTTGGCACTAATGATCATCTGTTACACGTTCCTATATAAAACAATTTTCACAGTAAAACCATTTGCTCTATATACGCAATTTTTCATAGGTTGTTCTCTGTGAAAGGTGACTTTTTAAAACCGGGAGATCAACCGGAATGCATGCAATCTTTCGAATGTTTCTCGCCAATCGTTGGGTGAGTGCCTGATTAACCGGTCCAATTTTATCAACGTGTCTTTCACTTTAAATTCCTAAAAATAATACCCTGTATGTTTGTAATTATGCATCAGTGAATTTAAAAATAAGATGAAGAGATTAAGTCTATTTAACTTATATTAGTTTATGGACGATATGATTTTATGTTTGTTTAACATCACCATTTGTATCAATTCTGTTTTCCGGTCTTATCAGTAAAATATTTATTCTTATCTTGCCACTCTTTTGCTTTCACATTTGAATTAATGAAAGTAAAAAAATTATAAACATTTTTACAAACGAATTGTAACAGCTTAACGATGCGGTTCAGTTTATTGTTGGTTGGACTGAGTCTGATTCTCACTTCATCAGGTAAGTGCAATATAATAAATGTTTGTTAGCTATTGAACATATGAATGTGTTATTACCGGGGGTTATAGTTAACCGGAGTGATAGTTTAGAATTTCAGAAGTTTACGCTTAGCATAGCCCCCCCCCACCCCACCAACGTCCTTATTATTCTGTTTCTATGAATTGTCCATTTACACGAAGTTCTAGCAGTCAGATTTCACTTCTTAATAGAACCACGTCCGATTAAAATTCAGTCGAATTTTCGGCCAAAAACGTGACAAAGTGTATTACTCAACAGTAATGTAGTAGTAAACGAGACAAAATTTTAAAATAAATCCAAACATTGATGTAAATGGGACAAAAATTCCAAATAAATACCTACCTGTCATATAGCAACTCGATTTTGCAATGTTTTCCTGGTTGGTTCTTTTGTCAGAGTTAGGCATGTTTCTTCGTCCACCATCATTCGTGCAGAATTTGGAGAGAAAAGCCGGCTGGTACGAATAAATACTAAAATGGCAGGAATTTTAGTGAATTTCTAACATATCTTATAAATAACGCGCCTCAGAATTTATACAGAAATATTTGTTTTGATTTAATAAAAATGCCTACCTACGTTGCTCGACGTTTTTGATAAATATTGCCAAAATCACACTTTTGCCTGCAGTATTACACATTACCGTCCGAAAAAAATAGCTTCTTCATGAAAATTACCCTTTTACCGAAAAACAGACCAATCCACCTGTATAATTCCAATATACATGTCTTGTCTCAAACAATCAGCAGGTTACTTTATTTACACTTTATCGGATATTTTCTTTCATGCTTTATTTTGTAGGTTTTGTTTTTATAACTGAAACTGGTGTTGATTCGTTGCTTCATCTTCGCAAATTCTTCTACCGTGAAGATGTAGATGATGATCTTAGAGTAGAACCCGATGATTACAGACAAATTAAATTACGCGTTGACACAAACCACGATGATACAATATCTCTCGAGGAAATGAAGATGGACCCGTTTTTCAAAACCACAGTAACAATGGAAGAGTATTTAAATTTTGATTTAGACGGAGATGGATCGATCACTACCAAAGATTTTGACATAAAGATTCATGATCTGCTTTCGGCAAAAGGCAATGATATTGATCTTAAAGAATATCTTCAGTTTATGGCCGTCAACGAAGAAAGCCAAGGTGAAATAATGCAAATAGATTCCTTTGTTTACGCCACGAAGAATTTCCAGGTATCAGATCTGGACGATGATGAGATTTTATCTGAATATGAGTATAAAGCAGAATTTGGTGTGGCTGATGCTAATTTCAATAGTTTCCTGGAAGTCAATGAAATTGATGCTTTCAGACCTACACGTCATGTAGATGCTAATAAAGTTTGTTCTGATAAAAAGATGACATCAACAGGTTGTGATGTGAATGATGTGATGGTATTGTTTAATACGTCAGATACAAATAATGATATGTCATTGTCTTTAGACGAATACGTAAAGTATTTTGGCGAATTGATGGAGAATTGAGAAGATATATATCAGTTAAGCTCTGTCTATATAGTCTAAAAATACTATCGTTTCCCACAACATAAATTAGATTAAATGAAAATGTTTTTCTTTAAAATACTGAAAAAATAAACCGCATCATATCTGTTCTGTTTGTAGAAAATGACAGTAATAATTTTAATATAGGATATTTTGTTGAGCTGGTGAACTATTGAATAAAGAATAGCGTTTCAACATAAATTTATAGCATCTAGCGTTTCAACATAAATTTATAGCATCTAGCGTTTTTACTTAATAGGTCAAAGTCACGTTTAACTGTGTCTGTTATATACCAACATAGGATTTATCTAGAAGTAAATTGCAGATAAAATAAAATAAAATCGACATTTATTTACTACCCATATCATAGGGGTTTATTCATTTTTGCCCTGTTCTCCTGTTTTCAGCCAAATTAGGTTAGGTATTACTTAGATCCGTTCAGCGTTTATAGGTGCAGGGTCCGAATCGGTTTTGGGGTGCAGAAATAAAACTTCCCAGTGAAACCTCAGAAAATTGTTAAAATTAGAGGGCCACAAACACCCTTTCTGCCATTCCGACCCGTGGGAATAACAATTAGAAAGCAGTCCAATACAGCCTGATTTATGTGACTTTTGAACCGAAAACAACTTTGTGCCCACCCGAAACATAACGGCAACCTCATCCAAAGAAAATTGTTTAAATCCGAAGAAAATTGTCAAATATAGCTAATTTTGATATATTATTTCCCAACAGTTATCCTATTCAATGCACAACTCTGAACCCAGAAGTTTTAAAAATGAAACAAATCATGATGCAGAAAAAACATGTCGTGCATTATATGAAGAGTGACTACTTTACAGTTGCGCAATAGACACTGATCTTCAGTGATTTAAATCTGTATCCAATAGTTAATTTAATTTAATATCGATTCTGGAAAATTTTATGAAACAAAAAGTGAACTATGCTCGAAAACTGTCGCTTAATGCAAAGTAACTCCAGAACAGAGTCATGGAATTTCCGGCACAAGAAGGCAAAATGGTGAGGAAGGGAATTGGGAAGAAAACTATGTTCCCGTGAAACAAAATAGGGGTACGCGCGAAAAGGATCTTCTGCTCGTTCGGAGTCAAAGTGAAGGGGTGATGGTAACTCAAAATACAACCCCCGTCATTGCAAATACCACGGAAAGTATCACTTCTAAATTATGAAACAGGCGACTTGAGAGATGATATACAGATTTGTATTGTTGTGGATTTCAGGTTATTATTACGTGGTACAATAGTCTTTAAAGTAAAGCAGGAAAATGTTAATAAAATCACTCATTGTTTCAAAATGAATGCCAATAAGTGTGGCAGCCTCGAACTCCAACGAAGGAGATACCAGTGTTTACCATTATAGCAAGAAGTGGACGTCTGTCAGCTTGTATCAGGGGCCTGACCCCAGTAGTCCCCCTAAACTGACCCCTAAAAACATGTCTGGATCCAACATTAGAGATACATGATGAATGAGGTGTTTTAATTATGGAAACAGTAATGGCAGACAATATTGGGGGTAACACCCCCTGACAGACATGCCCTAAAGGGGAGGGGGGTTTCCATGGGTCTAGATCCAATATTGGAGATACCAACTAAAAATTTGTCAGATTGGGGCCATTTAATAGTAAATCATCTACTATGAACGACAGACATTTTAAACAGTGCTCGCCCCTTGACAGACGCCCAGTAGTAAGAAATATTTATGTTGGTGCCGGACTCATTGTTTAAGATACCACACCAAATTGATTTTTATATTACCTTAGTGTACTTTGAATAAGTTACAGTAGTTGCCAGGCATTTTAAATGGTGCTTACCCATGACAGACGCCCCGTAGTGCTAAACACTATTAAGCCATTTAAAAGCCCCATTATTGAAAGACGCAGTTTGACGACGTCGTGATGTTATGACGTTTTAATAGCAGACATTCATAGACACACAAACAACCCCCTAGTGGGTAGCCTACCTAAAAGCAAACAGTTGATATATTTCCTAGAACTTGTATAATTACTCAATAAACTCCATCTCGAACTTCATTGTTTTGCTTGTCAATATGTTACGGATTATTAGGCCGGTAAGAGAACTCCGGATTAAGGTGAGATGGGGAAAATAGTCCGAAACAAATGAGTTTTGCTTTTTATGAAAGATCATTACGAGTACAACTATATAAAAAAATCAACCAAAATCGGCCTTGGGCAAAAACAGTTACATGCGTTCTGGTTTTCGTGCCCCTTCACTTATAAAATCCACAGTTTTCGGCAAGCTGATAATATTTTTATGCATCTCAAATGCCTTTCTCTTATAAAACAATCGATAAACTTCAGAAAGACAGGGTAATCACAATAGTAACTGCCAACAAAGAGACGGTAGCTGTAATAATGGATACACCTGGCTGTGTCGGCATTGTCAACACTCTTCAAGAAGAATCAAACTACACACGGGTAACGAAAGACCCCATTTCTGCTCATCAAAACAAAGACACAAGACACGTCTACCACCATCAAAATCCACCCACAATTAGGTTACACGTATGCTCCTCATACGACACACCTGTGCTTGCCTACTCCATGATCAAACACGATAGCAGATGGCTTCCATCTTGTTTACTGACGGTACTACTTATTGTATGACAGACTCGGCTTTCCAATTTATAATATCTACGTCATTGGGGATTTCCAATTTAGACTCACTGGTTGCTATGACCCGCTATGGCGTTGTCTAGAAACGCGCGTGCTCGCGTTAGTTTAAAATTTTTGCTATACGTTTAACATGGACTATTTGATGTAATTTGCCTGATTTGATTTGGCCCCATTTCCATAAATTTAGGTTGTTTTTTAGAAATTTTTAGCAAATGTTAATCTTAGGTGTTTTTTAATTCTAGCCGAAGTAAATTTTTTTACAATTTATAGCGAGTTAAGTTATCGTCTCTAAGAGGCGGGCGTAGTATTTTAAATGGCGGCCATTTGCCATCATGTGTATTCTTGAAGTAGGTACACATGATGTAATCGTATGGTATGCTCCTGTGACTCTGTTTTCTACAAAACAGCCCAAAACCTTTGGAAATATTTATTCTCACTTGACTCCAAATCGCCCCCCTCTCCTTACTAGAGCACTGCAACACACCCTGGTCACAGAACAGAACAACAGTCTTCCCTTTCTATATATCATTATGAGAAGAAGCAACAAATTGCTCCAAACTAATTTATAGGAAACTAGCCAACAACAACCAGTATCTCCATTGCAAACCAAGAAAGCCACCATCACAACACTCACCTGTGGTGCCTCAATATTTGTGACCATGATAGTATCTACTCCTTATAAACCGATAACAGTAAATCTCTTTGATCATTGGGGTATATTCATTGCCCGGAATAACTTGAGGTCTGAAAGCCTGTGGATATATACAGGGGAATTTTGGGTTATTCTTCTGGAAGTTTTTCTTTAATACTGCTTCCATAAGAAAACATGATCTAAGGTTTTTCTTATGGGAATTCTCATTTTGCGTACATGCAAACATTGGCGGTTTATAAGCAAGATATAGTCCTCGAATTCGGTTATGCGGGGGAAGAAATACTTCAAAAACAACCCTCAACAGAAATACCTCGACCTGCTGGCCTCGGTTTTTCTTTTTCTCGGGTTATTTTCTTAAGTTTTTTTTCCCAAGCATAAAGTCAGTCTTCTGCCTTATCCTACACATAATGCCATCTCAAACAATTGATTTCAAAATTTAAGCAAAATCCTGCTACTCGGCACCACAAAGTCAACACAGACTGAGCCATCACCCATCCGCGTCAGAATACAATTCAATGACAGTTCATCGTACCAAATCAGACGAGTATAGTGGATGTAAATACTTGCGCTAATAATATTTGTTGAGTGTTTATGGTTATTTGCAATTTCATAACACATTTAAAGTGCGTAAAGGCCGTAAAGATGGCTATAACCACAGGCACTTGAAGGGATTCAAATAAAACTTCTTACTACGGCTTGACTATATGGTATAGTATAATACAAGGTAATTCGGACGACATCTTTGTTATGACTGGTTTACGATATATCGTCTGTTATTATCTCACAATACTCACTAGTTCTAAGACTTTCCATCGTTTTAATTGACAACGAGACTTTATTTGATCATTATACGCCCTCCAATGTAGTTAAATTGGTCATTTTACAGCGTTATTAATTACAATTCAAACTTAAAGTGTGTTCACTTGGCAATTTATATCTTGAACGGACTAGAATTACTCGAAATGAAGTCAAAAGAAGTCTGTATCACCCAGTCCCTTTATAAACCTATCATTACTCGATATTTGCCTAGGAACTGGATGACCAAGCCTCGCTCAACAGCGGCCTCGCTTCATAGGCTCTATCACAAGGGGGGAGGGGAACCCCCGATGCCATCTTTTTGTACCCTGGCCCTGGCGTCGTTCCGGCGCTCCTTGGGATAAGGGGGGGGGGGTGACCTAGTGGTCTAGAGTGCCGCGCTTCGACCTCCAGCTGGCCGGTCACCTCTGGCTTGCGACTATGGTTTCGATCCCTGGTGTGAGCGTATGTGGCATGGAGATAGGGTCGCCTTCTCAACCTCGTGGGTTTCCTCCGGGCACTCAAGTTTCCTCCCACTGATAAAGACCCCTACGCGCAAGCGAATTATTGAAATTAAACCGTACGTTAGTCCCGAAATGACCTAGTTTGTGTCGAGTGGACGTTAAAACCCATTTCTCTCTCTCTCCCCCTTAGGGTTAGCACTGTAACTTATTCAAAGTACACTATGGTAATATAGAAATCATTTTGGTGTGGTATCTCAAACATTGAGTCTTGCACCAACATAAATTCCTCACTAGAGGGCGCCTGTCAGGGGGCAAGCACTGTTTAAAATATCTGTCGTTCATAGTAGATGATTTACTATCAAATGGCCCCCAATCTGGCAAAATTTTAGTTGGTATCTCCAATAATGGGTCTAGGCCCATGGAGACCCCCCCCCCCACCTTCTTTAGGGTATGTCTGTCAGGGGGTGTTACCCCCAATATTGTCTGTCATTACTGTTTATATAATTAAAACACCTCATTCATCATGTATAAATTGGTTTCACTCATTAACTCTATAATGTTGGATCCAGACATGTTTTTAGGGGTCAAGCCCCTGATATAAGCTGACAGACGCCCACTTTCATTGTACAGGGAAATGATCTTTACCATCGTCGACGCCATAATCATTAGTATCACCATTACCGATAATACTGTCAAAGATTATCTTCATATTGTTCAAGTGCTAGACTGACATAACTTCAAACGTCAGCTAAACATCCAAATAAACCCTTCGAAAACAATCAAATTCATTTCTAAAACGGAGCAATATTATAAGTTTTTACTTATCGACGTTTTAGTTTGCGCGTCAATTCTTTAAGGGTGCTAATGATATTACTTCCGTTCAACAAGTCCACAAAGAACTATATTTCCGACACCAGTCAAGCGGTATTCTCCGTGTATTTTATTTATTGTACACCGCTCACTCAATTGCAAGATGAAATAGTTCGAATAATTTTCATTCCATTTTATTAACACAACAATTTGAATATTTTAAATTCATTATAATAGATATCAAAATGATTAAAATATATATCTTATTTTAAAAATTTATGGAACACTATGGAAGACGATTAGGGTCAATCAAATGAATAAAAAAAAATATGAGATATGTATTTTATGTCGTAAGTACGAGATAATTAAGCCGTGAACGCAATAATCCGAATATTTTAAAGGTTCCATCTGTTTTAATGAGAGCACGGTATGAATTGAAGAAAATGTTTGTACCAAATGTTAGGAGGTACTTGTTATGTTATTCGTTTTAAACAAACGAATGGACAGCTTTAAAAATATTGATATGAGTGAATTTTCCATGTCGCCAATTCCGTGCAATAAGACATTAGTGTCCCGATGGAAAGTAGGTAAATTATTTATTGTATTATATTGGGCAATTCAATAACAAAACTGTCCAGTATCTTTAAAGTGATGAACACATATACAGCATGGATTGTCAGAAATGTGGCGTAAAAATCTATGTCTGTTTAGATTACTGCAAGTGAGACACAGTTTAAAATGAATTTAAACAAACAAGGGCAACAACTAAGTAATTGATCGCGGAAATTAGCTGATTTAAATACCGTGTTATCATGGAAAGATTGATTGCATGTTGCTTTAAAGTTAACAGGTCACCCAGTGCAACCCGAATACTTATAACAGCAGAAATAAATCCGTAGAATAAAGGTGATTAGCAAGCTAAGAAATAAGAAATTACATATTTTCTATTATCTATAAAGCTCGGTTCATACTACATCCGTATCCGTATCTGTAAATTTCGTGAATACGTACTGGTATACTTTAAAGAGTTGAAATAGAATCCGGCACGTATCGCGCTCAAAAACAACTGCGTCCGTTAAGCCGGATTGATTGCTCCCATTGCGTATTTTTGTAAATTGAGTCCGGCATTTCGGCTAGTGAGCCGAGCTTTAGCCAATCAGCGAGTACCTCCCCCTTATTACATCATCTCCCCAAATAGAAGCTCAATCCATTCAAAGAAACGTCTGGCCTTGTGTGCTGTGGATTTGTGTAGTCTTGTGAAGAACACAACATGGACAGAGGAAATAATCATCCTTGTGGAAAGAAATCCCCTACTATATGACAAAACAGAAAACAATTACAAAGACACAGGGGCGTACATAACGATTTCGATTGGGGGGGGGGGGGTGTTTAGCCAAAATGTGACCGTCTGATGTACATACGTCCGCCCCCACCTCCCAGTGCGAGTGATGCAAACCGGAGCCGAGCACCACGTGTGAGTTTTCTAGAGTTGACATAACATCTGTACAATCAGACGCCCCACGCCCCACACACCAGTGGTACTACAAACTGGGCAGTTCACTATAATCGTGAATATGATAGCGCTGAGACAGTATAAGACAATTGAGGAGTAGAAGAATGATTTTAAAATGGGATCGCGCGCCTTTCAGATATGTAACCGAGTAGAAGAATGATGTTATAATGGAATCGCGCCGCAGTCGCGAAAACATTTCAGATATGTAACAGAGCTTTTAAATTTTTGGGACTGGGCTTGAAAATTTGAATCAATGTCATGGCAAATGGTACCAAATTCTCGTTAACGAGAGGATAAGACATGGGACAGAATCTTGAGGCCTATCTATCAATTTCGCCTGTTTTGTGATTGTTTGTTTATCTCATTAATTCATTTAGTCGGAGACCAACTGCGGTGATTGTTTGTTTATCTCATTAATTCATTTAGTCGGAGACCAACTGCGGTGAGTACTTTTTTGAGACCGACTATTTTTTGTCATGGTAGAAAACATTTCATAGAACAACATACTCACAACAGAATAAGGGTGACAAGCAGACATGGTTATTTTATACTATAGTTTTGTGTGACGTATGCAATTTAGGTACACGGATTCACGCAACTACTTAGTATTTGGGATCTATTCTGGCATTGTTTTTGAGACCGACTGCAGTGACTGCACTTATTTTGAGACCGACTATTTTTCTCCTTGGGTGAAATTTTGTTGTTAGACCAACATACTCACAACAGAATAAGAGTGAAACACAACATCTTTTCAAACATGATAAGTTGACAAGATTATTTCATACTAAAGTTTTGTGTGCAGCGTGGCGTATACAGTGAGCACTTATTTTAATACCGACTGCTCCTATTTTGCGACCGACTGCACTGATTTTGCGACCTATTTTTTTGTAGTAAAGTTTTGCGTGATTAGCGTGACGTATACAGTGAGTACGTATTTCGATACCGACTACTCTATTTTGCGACCGACTGCACTAGTTTTGCGACCGACTATTTTTTTGCTGGGGTGGGGGGTGGGGGTGGGGGTGGGTTGTACCACCCCCCACCCCCCACTCCCACATTTACGCCCCTGCAAAGACACAACCAAGAAACAAGATGTTTGGAAAGAACATGGACTGACAAAATATTCCGCGACTTTAGCGGAAATTTCATATTTTCTAAGAAAGTCAAAACATAATTATATCTATGTCTTTTACTCAAAAGGTTGTCAAGTCACTATTATACGATCATGGGCAATATTTCACAAACATAAAAATCCCTGTAACAGAAAATAATAACACAATTACTTGAATAACCTCCCTTGTTTTCCCATTCCCCTCCATGCAATGGCGATCTTGAAACGTTTGAATTTAAAGTTGAAAATGATATTTTTGCCAATATCTCAATAGTGAATTATTATAGGATTAATAGGATTATTCTTTAACAAGGTAGGACTGTTTATAGATACAATCTATTTCAGGGCTTTATTTTAATATATTTTAAAAATATAACTAAAAAATATGAAATTTCCGTTTTAAACACATTTTCAGGCAATTCAGCCATGAAAGCCGGACGTTTTCGCGTTTTCTATTTGAACGGCAAAACGCGAATACGGATGCGGGCGCGGATACGGATACGTTTATGGATACGGATGTAGTATGAACCGAGCTTTAACCGCAATTCGTCAGCACGCGAAGTGGGTAAATTCCTATTTCGACGTTTTTGTCGAAGTACAAAATTCGGGAAAGGGCATAGTAATCCGTGAAGAGTTGAAGTGTGCTATGTAATAGTTTTCTCTTTATTTTTAAAAAATATAGTCTCTGATGTAAATAGACGGTCTAATATTTAAAAATCAATCACAACATTTATTTCAAATGGATTGTCGTAGCATGATAAATAACCTTTTAATTACGAAAACTCGTTGTTCTTCCAAATGGTTAATATTATTCACATGGTTAATTAAGATAGGCATATCTTTATCAACACGCTGGACAAAATTTACTATAATGGCTATGATAATTGTTTAACAATTCACTAAAGCGTATAGTACGATAACATTCATAAACTATGGGGATATTGGACATAAGAAGTATAAAAATAGAAATTCGTTATATCTCTAATCAGACCTAAATCAGCGAATCGAAAAGATGCTTTGGCGAATCTTGATTATTACCGTGTGCAGTGTGTTTTTGATAGCATCTGCGGGTAAGTTACTTTTTCAAAAAAATGTTTTGTTGTATATGTGTAAAAATGAAATGCTTGCCTATTTGTAACACTGGATAGCTGTAATTGAATATATTTGTTTTGCTCAGAGGAATGCTTTATGGAACTTCATGAAGTGTATATTTCTTTTAAACTTGCTTCATTCGTACATTTAGAACTGGATGGTCAACCCTGGCTCAGTTGCGAGTTCGATCTTCGTGATAGACCGAGAAAGTTCATCGGGGTTTTCGAGTGCGCCATCTTCTTGTGAATGATGTGTGGCGGACGGAACGACAAACTTTGATAAAATGTACATGTAGGCGTGTATGTAAATCAACCCTTGACGGTGACATGGCGCGGTATGCCTGTGTTCATTATTTCGGCTGGTATATAAAAAAAGTAGGACGTTAAAGCCTATTTCACATTATTTCTAAAACTGGGCCTTTTGAAACCTTTTCATTGTAATTCTGAAATTAACAGTAGTGGTAAATGGTCATCAATATCTTAATTGGGATATTTGGTACTCTTAGCTTTACATCTAATACCATGAACTAATAACACAGAGACTGTCTATCTCTGTATATTCCTTAACCAGTCCTACGGGGGCGGGATGTTGATGACCCAGTCACATTTCGAGCATCCAATAATAGTTGAACATTACACTTTGGGTCGCGGTAGCCTAGCGATAACTTGGCTCCCAGATATAATGTACTAGGTTTGAATCGCGACGTGTATACACAATGATTCCAAGCATAGTTTTACCTCGACAGAATAAGCGCATGTTACATAGTCGCTTGTATGGGACGGGATATCAAGGGGAAATGACATTCGCCAGGCAAAATACTTCTCTCTGGGGTTATCTTAGTTTCAACGAGGTTTTACCTCGTCCTTAAAAGATAATAGGCAAAAGTGCACTCACTCTTTAAAACAAACTATGGGCCAGTATGTTATCGTTGCGTACAGTCGTGGCCCCCACCCCCGTCGGCAGATCCATCCATTTGACTTGATATTTGTAGTTGATCAGTGTGGTGTATTTAATCGATTATTGTCTGTATATCATACTGGGGGTTTGATCGGCAAATCGTACCAATAGCGTAGACATCGATGTGGATTGTTTAATCATACCCAAATGGACATATCCCACAAATATACGTGCGTAAGTCTTTCGCGGCCCTCCTTTCCCGTTCCTATTTTGTAACTGCTTTCAAAATTTTCTCTTTATTTCATCTTCAGATTTGAAACCTAAAACAAAAGCAGGTATAGATACTTTATTTCATCTGCGTAAAATGTTTTATGTGGAGGACTTGGATGATGATATGTTCGTCGAATGGGATGATATTTACCAGGTTTTCGCGAGGGCAGATATCAATAACGACGGTATTTATGAATTTAGTGAAATGTTGGCTGATCCTGATATGAAGGATGCGTCCAGGGACGACTTCAATGTTTTTGAAGTGAACGGTGATGGAATAGTTGGCATGGATGACGTCCATCTGAAATTCTACGATATCTTATCGTCAAGCGGAAATGACGTAGATATTAAAGAATATCTGGGGTTCATGTCGACGAGGGAGCCCGATCGAGGAGAGCTAATGGACATTGAATCGTTTGTGAATGCAGAGAAGAATTTTTTGGTATCAGACCAGAATGATAATGGACTTCTGTCTCCATACGAGTATAAAGCAGAATTCCGTTTTGCCGATGCTGACCACGATGGTTTCCTGAATTCGAACGAAACCGATGCTTTCAGACCAACACGCCATGTCGGTCAATTTTGCAACGCCTCTGCCACCACTGGCTGCAGCTTTAATGATGTAGAGACATTGTTTGATGAAGCCGACACAGACAACACTGGTAAACTATCGGTTGAAGAATACATCATTTATTTTGGCAAACTAATGACCGCTGCTTAAAAATTCAACAAATGAAATAAATAAAATTGATAATTGAGCAGCGAGCTGTAGTCTTTTAATGTGTTGAGTGAGAGTGGGTGTGGAAGTGGAAAACGGGAACAAAATGGGACTACATGTATTGTTTTATATTTGGAATATCATAGGCTACTTAGTTAACCATAACCTTGCTGTACCCTCCCCACCCCCAACTACCCAACACACGTCCGCTTCTCTAATGATTAAAATCCACGCGACTTAATAATTAAGTACAATCGCTCACCACAGAATTCCACGAAAACATGAGATATTCTGTTTACCTTAAAGAACTGAAAACCAAAGCCTCCAAAAAGCATCTCTAATGATGCTGACTGAGGCACTTCAATTTATGGCCCAGGAAAACACTCAATTGCGAGGAAAGAGCACCAAATTTTCATAAACAATTTCTGGGGGAGGACCACTCAGATACCCGCACCCCCGTCCCCGCTGCTCGCGATTTCGGCCTCATACTCAGCCCCGCCAACAAATTTCGTAGCCCCACCAAATTTTATGAACGAATGATACTAGAAAATGATGTCAACAGATGGTCTTGTTTTCCAGACCATTTTCCCCGCTGGGCTTTTATTATCCAGTCTGTTTTCCCCTTGCCAATGTGGTAGAACGGAGAGTCTGGTATTTTATTGTCCAGTCTGATTTCCCCTTGCCAATTGTGTTGAACGAAGGGTGTGGTATTTTTTTGTCAAGTCTGTTTCTCCCTTGCCAACGCGGCAATGGTGCAGAACGGGGGTCTGGAATTTTCCACTACATTCTAGTATTCTCGATAAGCCCCATAAAATTATGATAACCAACATAATACCAGTGTATCTAAATTTGATATAAAGCATTTCAACAATGGCAGTTTTTAAAAGCTAAATTTATGTGTAAATACTCTAAATGAACTCGCACACTTTTTCAATCATACACACGCGTCCAAATAAAAAAAACGATCAAAAGAACCCCAACATAATTAATCTTTTGGAATGCACACAAAGATGAAATAAAGTGATACATTTCTTTATATAATAATTATTGGGAACACAAAGCATTTTCAGACTTAAGTTAAGAATTTTCGCAGAATGGTTCGGCTTATTTCAACTAAAATATAGCCCCCTATAAACAATTGTTCTTTTAAGGTATCAGGAGATCACAATTGTTCTTTTAAAGGGACCATCCCGATAAGAACAGAGTCTCAAAAATTAAAGTCCGAGTATTTATGAAATTTAGGGACCAAAATATAGAGGTGTGGTGTATTTACCTTGTCGCAAAATTTCAGTTCAAAATATTGAGTCGTTTGGAAGTGAACGTCAACACTGCTTTTAAGGTATCAAGTGGGTAGGGCGCTAGATCGCTAGCCTGGAGGTCGGGTGTTCGATCCCTGCATTGGCCGAGAAAGTTGAACTCCATTTTCCGGCGTTGTTTCCCCTTGTCTAGTCTTTCGGATGCGACGAAAAACCAGTTGGAATTCGATAAAAGAGTAGGCTCCAGTGCAGCTGCCCGGGCAAAATTTCCCTCATAGCACACTGTATGGCGTATGCCCGTCTTCCATGAGCCCAGGTTACGTGCAGAAGGGTAGGACGTTTCATTTCAAATTTTTTCTCTTAAACAGTGATTGAAAGTTGATGAAATTCTTAACTTCCGTCTGAGAAAGCTTGTGCCCGGAAGAATTAATGGGAAACAACTCTTGTTTAATAATAGTCTTGCAATCTTATACTAAGAATTTACGAAAATAACAATTAACATAAATTTATCAAAACGTAACAGAAAATATAAGTTAGAACCCCTTTCTTCGTTACCAGACCAAAAGGTCAAAAACGAGCATAATGGAAATGTGGGAAACAATAGAAAGGGAAAACAAGACAATAAATAGAAAGAACAGAAATTTAAGTGGCCTGAATCCATTTAAGAACTCCGCTTAAAAAATTCTTAACACAAACTAATATTGGAAGCAATCTGTTTCACAGAATGCGACAGGCGTCTTTTATCTCTGTCCAAGATGACCGACCTTTATAAGGTCAGACAGCTATAGTTCTACGGGTGACATCACATCATAATATTTACCAACAAAGCAAGTTTAAAAACACAATAGATATGAAGAATCCTAATCAATCATAAACGGTGTTCAGTTCAACAGGAAAATAATCTAAATACTCCAAATGTTTCAAAAGCAAACAACCTGAAAAACCCGACAAATTGATGGCCATGCGTGCGTTGTTTAGAACGTGGTAAAATGGACTGGTACGGGCAGAATCATATTTTTTTTTACCAATTTTACGCCTCCGCGTACTATTTTCTGTACCTTCTTATGCTAAATAAGGAATATTTATAATCCAGATATACTTCAGACACATTTATTTATTTTTCTAATACTTCAACAAAATGTTTTAGAATTTAATTAAGTCGCATTGATGTCATCCTTATCAGTGGCTGTAGCGACAATGCGAATATTCACTGCGGATCAGTGTGTATTTGAAGATGCAAATACATTCGGCAAACCTCAGCAGATTCCAGTACCCTACATCAAGCGTCGACTGTATGACGAATTCCGCCATTAAAACTACTTTCAAGTTCCCCTATTACCAACGGCGTTGCCCATGACGACGCCTTTGAAGATTGTTTTTTTTTATCTTACAAAGTTTTCCTTTCATGTTTATCCGATTTTCTTTAGACAAGGACAAGTTTGCACTGAAAATTCTACACACTCTTCAACCGACGCAATTGTGAGAACTTCTTTCTAAAAAGCGGGAGGTTTCCCTAACAAGTAAATCGGGTCGCATCGCAACGGTATAGGCGTAGGTACATATCACTTACTGTCATACAGCCGAGGCTAGATGTAGGTTCCGGAATCTACCGAGGTTTGCAAATAATCAAGAAGAGGGGTTAGATGTTATGACCACAGATCACTAAGGATTTACCCATTGTAAATTCTCGTCTGTTAGATCGGCTCTAACGTTTCCCTAAATTTCCGTTGGATAGAACGCTTTTTACCACAGATGGAGCAACATGTGGCAACCTCCTGCCCAGAAGCACGTATGAGGGCCTTCATGAAATACACAGGCTGGAAGTAGAAACAAGTAAACATGCAATGTTGGGACCTACATTTCAGCCTAATCAACCTCTCAACTCTTGTATCCTTCCGCCTAAAAATTATGAATATTCACCAAACCCTGACAAAAGATGAATTTTCAAAGCCTTTTCTTCGTTTCTACTCCTAAAAGTCAACAAAAATCGCCAGGCAAAAGGGGGGAAGGAAAAGGGGGAGAAAGACTAAAAATAGCCATGGCCCGTGTGACGGCGTAAAAATATTTGGGTAGATGTGTCCTTATACACTCGTCACTCACTATATTTGTGTCTAAAATATCAGAGCCCAACTTATCTCAGTCGGAGCAGAAAAATAGGACGTTAAACCGCATTACATGTACATTTCATTTCATGTCGTATGTCAAAAGCACCGGCTACTTCACAACTGAAAAAACAGAGATCCCAGCAAAAAGTGGTGGTTTAACAGACTGGCCAATCCAAGTGAGTAAACTCAGCCTGGACCTCTTTTTACATGGGGTTTAACGTCCTACTGTTCCGCTCAGACTGGGATAATAAAGACAGGCATGCGCCATTCAGAGTACTATGAGGGGAAGTTTGCCCGGGCAGCGGCACTGTCTACTGTCTTATAACATATGAAGAGTCTGGGGGAAGAACGATCAAAGTCACATTTTTATCTTGTGGCATAAAACTCCAAACAGACTTTTAGACGAAAATGTTTGACTCGAAAATAACAACGAGTGTGTTTAATTACAACTTCAAAATGATGTGTAATACGAATCATAACTACCAATACAACTGACTTCAACTTTTTAGGCAAATTAGGATTAAATAAAGGGTGCGACGGAGTTGCTTTTGTTCGTGAGGCCATTCCTAAATGGCCTTGTTCGATGTGACCCTCTTCGTGAAAAAGTAACTTAGATTGTGCTTCCCCCGGACTCTTCATATCTAATACCTCTTCTTGATTATTTGCAACAGCCGTGCAGTACTTAAACCTATTGGCAGGATGGTTATGGTTAACTAAATAGGCCCGACAGCCCATCAGTACGAAAACCCATTGGCGTAATATGATACCGTATTTCCGAAAATAAAACACTTCCACATCCACTCTCACTCAACACATTAACAGGCGACAGCTCGCTGCTCAATTTTATTTATTTCATTTGTTAAATTTTTATGTTACGGTCATTAGGCTGCCAAAATAAATGATATATTCTTCAACCGATAGTTTACCAGAGTTGTCTGTGTCGGCTCCATCAAACAATGTCTCTACATCATTTAAGCTGTAGCCAGTGGTGGCAGAGGCGTTGCAAAATTGACCGATGTCGCCGACATGGCGAGTTGGTCTGAAAGCATCGGTTTCGTTCGAATTCAGGAAACCATCGTGGTCAGCATCGGCAAAACGGAATTCTGCTTTATACTCGTATGGAGACAGAAATCCATTATCATTCTGGTCTGATACCAAAAAATTCTTCTCAGCATTCACAAACGATTCAATGTCCATTAGTTCTCCTCGATCGGGCTCCCTCGTCGACATGAACCTCAGATATTCTTTAATATCTACGTCATTTCCGCTTGCTGATAAGATATCGTAGAATTTCAGATGGACGTCATCCATGTCAACCTTTCCGTCGCCGTTAACTTCAAAAACATTGAAGTCGTCCCTGGACGCCTCATTCATGTCGGGATCAGCCAACATTTCACTAAATTCATAAATACCGTCGTTATTGATATCTGCCCTCGAGGCAACCTGGTAAATATCATCCCATTCGACGAACATATCATCATCCAAGTCCTCCACATAAAACATTTTACGCAGATGAAATAAAGTATCTATACCTGCTTTAGTTTTAGGTTTCACATCTGAAGATGAAATAAAGAGAAAACTTGAAATTTTGAAAACATTTAAAAAATAGGAACGGGAAAGGAGGGCCACGAAAGACTTACACCACGTATATTACTAGGATATGTCCATTTCGGCCCGGACACCAGTCCTGTAACCACTGTTTGCTGATAACACCATTTTGCCTATAACGTTTTTTGGGGACTTTAAATTCTGTCTAATGGTTTGGATTGTTCGTACTTGGTTTTATTGTATTAAACAGCCCACATCGATGTCAACGCTATGGGTACGATTTCCCGATCCAACCTCATTTCAGCCCCCAGTATGATATACAGACAATAATCGATTAAATAGTCCACACTGATGAACTACAAAATATCAAGTCAAGAGAATGGATCCACCGACGGAGGCTGGTGGTGGTCGTCGTAAGTGTTCACTGTGCTCAACAGTCCAAGGATCTCAAATTGATGACACTGGGGCGGGCACGTAGCCAGCTCAGAATTTTTTTTGTGTGTGTGTGTGGGGGGGGGGGGGCTACTGGATTTTTTGGAGGGGCTGAGGATGTTGCCGGCTAAAAACACTCCTAAGAAATCATTATTTTTGGCAAAAGATTTGAGGGGGGGGGGGGCTAAGCCCCTCATAAGGTATGGTGGGGGCCACGACACCTAGCTTTGAATCCTGTCAGCTGTACTCGCCATAGTTTGTTTTAAAAAGCGAGTATACTTTTGTCTGGTCAACACTACATGACATGTTGAGACAGACAGAACCCCAGAGAAAAGTATTTTACCCTGTGGTTACGTGTACGACAAGCGCGAAACTTGATTTTTCGTTCCATACAAGCGACTAGGTAACATCTTACTTGTTAGTCCCACGTGTGCCTATTCTGACGAGACAAAACCCAGGACATTACATCTGAGATCAAGTTATCTCTAGACTACCACGACTCTAAGTGTTTTAATGTTCAACTATTATTGGATGCTCGAAATGTGACTGGGTCATCAACCCCCCCCCCCCCCCTAGGACAGGTTAAGGAATATACAGAGATAGACAGTCTCTGTATTATTGGCAAACGACCGATATAGATATTAGTACATCCTATTAGATGTAAAGATTATAGTACCAAATATCCCAATTAAGATATAGATGACCATTTACCACTACCGTTAATTTCAGAATTACAATGTAAATGTGTCAAAACGCTCAGTTTTAGAAATAATATAAAATACATGTAGGTTTTAACGTCCTACTTTTTTTTGTACCATCCGGACTAATGAACACGGGCATGCCGCGCCATGACACTGTCAAGGGTTGATTTACATACACGCCTACGGGTACATTTTATCAAAGTTTGTCGTTCCGCCCGCCACACATCATTTACAAGGAGATGGCGCACCCGAAAACCCCAGTGGGTCCTCCAGTTCTAAATGTATGAATGACGCAAGTTTTAAAGAACTTCACGAAGTTCCACAGAGCAGTTTTCCGACCAAAACAAATATATTATATTCAATTACAACTATCCGATGTTACAAATGGACATTAACGGGCAAGCATTTCATTTTTACACATGTGCAAGAAAACATTTCATTTTCTTGAAAAAGTAACTTACCCGCAGATGCTGTCCAAAACATACTACACACGGTAAAAATCAAGATTCGCCAAAGCATCTTTTCGATTCTCTGATTTAGGTCTGCTAAGTGATTAGAGATGTAACAAATTTCTAAATTTATATACTCTCTATTTCCGATATCCCCATAGTTTATGAATGTTATCGTACTATACGCTTTATTGAATAATTAAATAATCATCATAGTTGTTTTAGTAAATTGTGTGTCCAGCGTGTTGATAAAGATATGTCCATCTTAATTAACCATGTGTATAATGATTTTAACCATTTGGAAGATCAGCGAGATTTCGTAGTTAATTAAAGGGTTATTTAGCATACTACGACAATCCATTTGAAATAAATGCTAATATCATTGATTTTTAAATATTAGACCGCCTATTTACATTAGAAACTATATTATTAACATTATACGACAATCTATTGGAAATCAATGTTTTGGGTGATTTTTAAATATTAGACCGTCTATTTATATTAGAGACTATATTTTTTTAAAATAAAGAGAACACTATTACATAGCACATTTCAACTCTTCACGGATTATTTCGCATAAAGTTGTTTTAGTCACCCTACCTACGCCCTTTCGCGAAGTTTGTACTTCGACAACAACTCGGGAATACGAATATACCCACTTTGCGTGCTGACGAATTGCGGTTAATAGATAATATGTAATTTCTTATTTCTTAGCTTGCTAATCACCTTTCTTCTACCGTTTTATTTCTTCTATCGTAAGTATTCAGGTTGCAGTGGGTGACCTGTTAACTTTAAGGCAACACGCTATCAATCTTTTCATGATAAACCATATTGAAAATCAGCTCATTGCCACGATTGAATACCGAGTTGTTGCCCTTGTTTGGTTAAATCATTGGTTTGCGCTTATAAATGTATTTATGTTTGATCGTCTGTTAAACTTTTATCAGAAAACTGCTTTTTAATTAACTGCCCCTGAAGAAAATATCCCCGTATGACATTAGTTTACCTATAAGTCCACGTTTGTTCGCTTTATAGTGGTCAAAAATAGTCAAATAAAACAACGTCAACATCAAAAAAACGAAAAATCATAATTCTTCCATTTGGATGAAACATAGATATGATCGACGACCCTTTTTACCCATGGTTCCTTAAAGCGAGATAAGTTACACTTTAAGCCAGGGCTCACACTGGCTTTCAATTTTTTTCCGCCAAAATGGATGATAATTTTTATGTAAAGAAATGTTCATATATTTTTTCCGCCAACTTGAATATTTTATCCGCCAAAAATATGTGATAAAAAATTATACAATATCTAACAATTTTATGTCTCAGTTAGGCTTATTATAAAACAATTACCAATATATACAATATACAACAACTTTTAACAAATCAGTCTTTGCATAATACATTTAGCACAGTTTTGGTTTACTAAGATCGGATTTTACTTAAGGTAACTTTAGTCTCTTTGAACATCGCCGTATTGCACTATATATTCAATATTTACACGTCTAATCTCGTCCAAGGATTGCGTGTACAATAGAACTATTGTTATTTTCATTTACCGTAACGGTATCTGAATCTCTGATAGAATGATATGTACTTAGTTATATTTGTAAGAAATGCTTACAATTATACCCGTCGTTCACCTTTAGACCATTTTAGCAACGGTAATATGATACAAATGGCGAACCGCTTTCTCGCTCAAGAATCGCCGATATTCAAGTAGCCTAGTTCATGCGTTTCCGACCATGATGATACGATAATTTGAAATAATGATATCCAATAGGCATACTTGTATGTTTTACATGCCGTATATGATGCCACAGTAAACGGAATTGAACTATATTTACTTCTTTTCGATAGAATTGTCGGCCATTTTGGTTACATGTATTACCTTTCTTCGGTTTAAGACGAAACGAAACATCAAATAATCACCGCTTAATTTAATCATTAAGATTAAATAGTGACGCGAGATAGGAGGTTTAATATACATTGGCAATTATCAATCAACTAATCATTAATCCGAGACAATTGATTAGTATTACTCGGCGACGCTATCCGGATTATCAGCCAGTTGATTAATTTATTATTGTGTTTAGCCACGTGATTGACACTCAATAATGGTTAAAACATTATGAATACGATTAGAATTTTAAGATTTTTTTCCGCCAGTTCTCAAAAAGAATCGCCAGTACCGTAAAACTTTATCGCAAAAATTATCGCAAAAATCAAATTTTAATCGCCACTTTCATTTTTTTATCGCAAATTGCGACTTTGGCGACCGACAGTGTGAGCCCTGCTTTAAGCTATAGTCATAAACTTATAAGTTTATATTCGACTTCAATTAAATTTCAGAAGAAGACCATTGAGGTCAATCAAATGTTTTAACAAACAGGCACGTGAATGGCGGCGATAAGTTGCCATCAGCGAAAGAGAGAGACATGGGGTTTAACGCCCACTCGACACAAACTAGGTCATTTCAATTTTATGTCAAAAGTTCGCTTACGCGTAGGGGTCTTTAGCAAACTGATCCCGCAGTGAATATTCGCTTGGCCGCTACAATCACTCATCTGTTATAGAGTTAATTCTCTGTGAAACAGATTGGGTCTTTAGCAGTGGCAAGAAACTGGAGAATCTGGAGAAAACGCAAGAGCTTGGACAGGCCACCCTACTCCTTATCATGTTCAACCGGGGAATCGAAACCACGCCAGATGACTAAATGGCAGATGTTATGATACAACGCACACGCGCTAATGTAACACTACAGATAACAGACGATCAGCATAGTTGGTAGATCTTTATTGAGAACATATAGAATAGACATAGATCGGAAGGAGCTCTATTCAAGTCTGACTTACTGTCTGTAAATTCTGGCTTTATAAAGCATACGGCCATTAAGAATAATGATACATGACAGATTAACTTATTTGGAATTGAGGTTATAGTTTCTATAACTGTACTGCATCTTTCCTTTAAAGTCGCGAAGTTCTGCTGAGTGTTAGACACATAGATCATGTGTAGGTTATAAATAACATATGAATAAATAAGATATTTATGAGATCGTGCGTTTTGTCGAAACGAGCAGAGGTCATTCGCGTGTTGCCCGTAAATAACATATTGAACACATTAGCAGAAGTTGTATATAGTTGAAAGCGTTGTATATAGTTGAAATGTTCTCAAGCTGATTATATTATTTCAAAAACGAATTCGAAATATCAACCGCAGATAATCTCCTAGTTACTATACTTGTAACGTTAACTAAGCATTAACGAAATTAATTTTTTATCAGGATAAATTATGGTTGATTGCTGTTTGATATTATAAAGAATGTTTTATCATTATCGTTGATTAGACAAACATTGAATATATTTTTATATGTTTTATTTATCGACCACAGAAGTTCAATAAACGTATTCTTTCGTTATTTGTTTTTTTTAAAAAAAAAAAAAAATTTTATTCGTCAAATCTGAATTAGGATTGGGGAACCGGCTATGCCTATGTGTAATCTCCCTCTCTCTTATATTTAAATACATGTACACAGTATAAATACACACATAAATATAGAACATATAATGGATCATATATAGAGACTTTTATTTGTTTTTCTTTATTTTGTTTTAAAATAAACATTATAAAGTGGAAACATTGGTGAAAATCTATTTTAAAAGTACTGCTTGGTAATATTGGGTATGGTAAGGCCTGTACATCGTACAATATCTCCAAATCTCACACTCACGAAACAATTGAGTGTACGATGTGGAGGACTGGGAATAAGTTAAAAGTTGTTTTATGGAGATTTCAATCTTTTTGATAAAAGAATAAATTGTTGAACTTCTTGGAAAATAAGTGTGTTAATCTCTTGACTAAGTTTTGTTGACCCGTACAAAAGACAACTGATTGTTTTATGATTATGTTGAAGGTTGTCGATTGTCTGTTTTATTGTATCTGAATATAATGCGCATACGAATAAATAGTGTTCGGGATGTTCGAAGTTGTGGCCACAGAGGCAAACATGGCTATCATCGACGTGTCTGAGGAATTCATGGCCTTGTAGATTTGAACAACATAATCTAAGTTTGCAGTGGATTATTTTTAATTTTCTTTTCCGAAGATAGTAATATAGTGGCATGATGGTATTTAATCGATATTTTAGAGAACGAAGGCAATTTACTAGTTTTGATACTTTGCTTTCAATGCTATCTATATGATTATTCCATTTACAGTTTGATTGGAAGATTAGACATAAATGTTTATGTTCATTTACTTCTTTGATTTGCACCTGGTCCATAAATAACGGTGGTTTAGCTATGTGGGGTTTAGTAATAATAGTCAGTGTCCTGTTTTTAGGGGTTGAAAGTAACTAGTCATATCGCATCCCAATTTTTGATGGTAGCAGCACTAGCCTCTGGGTCATCCATTTTTAAATATAAAGGTGTCGTAGGCAAATATGTTTGAATTTATATTGTTTACTATGTCATTAATATATATTAAAATAAAAGTGGCCCTGGAACAGGTCCCTGAGGTGCACCAGCAGGGAAGTTTCCAGGGTCCGAGGGGATGCCATTTATGGTTACACATTGTTATCTACAAACCAGGGGTCTGTTTTACCAAATTTTAAATCCAAATTTTAGTAATTTGATTGGATAATGTTAGATTGATTTTAGTTCTTAGCCAATCAAAATAAAAGTATCTACTAAAATTTGGATTTTATCTTTACATAAGATTTCGAGAAACAGGGCCCAGAGCAGTAGTTCTCCTCGAATTCCCGCAGCATCCAGCTTATGGCAGAGTCCGGGGTGCCAAACCCTGTCAAAGGCCTTGCTGATATCACAAAAGACTATTCTAGTGTATTGATGTTGGTCAATGGTTCGACAGAAAAGGCGTGTTAGGTTGATAAATTGAAATATGGTAGAATCAGCAGGAAGAAAGCCACTCTGGACAGGTGTTAGTACAGAGTTATCTCTAAGGAAGTTAAAGACATGTTTGTGAATGATTTTTGTCAAAAATGTTGACTATTATACTTCCGAGGGAGATTGGTCTATAATTACTACTGTCGTCTACAGAGCCTTTTTTTTAAATATAGCGACCACGTTAGCAAATTTCCAAATTGTTGGTACAGTATGTAGATCTAATGATAGTTTAAAAAGTTGACAAAGCGGAAGACAATTTTTTTTGGGAATGTATTTTAAAATTCGCGTATTACTTTTGTCTGACCCTGGCGCTTTTGTGGTATCTAGGCAATACCCAAGGTTGTATTTTGCGTTTCCACCACCCCCTCCTCAACGAGCAGGGGATCCTTTTCACGTCAGTCGTAGCAATCGGGTTGATCGTATCGAAACGTATCCAAACCTATCTGCACGTACCAGAGCGTGGACTCGATAGGGACAATCCTATCGTAACGCATCGCACGACAGTGAAAACCTAGCATACGGTAAATCACAATCGTTGATTGAATAAAATCACGACTTCCAAAGAATGTTGCTAGTATTTCAACCTTGACCGGAGCGGGACCCTTAATATGACATAGAAATGGGGGGGGGGCCCTAACTCGACGAACTGATTATTTCATATCCCCTCAAAAGACAATGCACAGCAAGCGTCTAAGGCATGCTTTGGTTTACAAAGAATTATTTCATGTCCTTTTGAATTGCACGCATGCGTGACACGCAATTAAACTGTCTGTAATACAAGAATAGTTACATAATATGTGATCACATACGATATCTATTCAGCAACAAATGGCATACAATGCGCGGAAATGACATATTATGATTTTGAGGCGGAAGGATACGCTACTTCACAGTTTGGTAAGGTTTTTGTGTGACGTCAGCGCATGGAGTCGATTACAAACGTTAACGAACAAAGACAATGTAAATATTGGAAACAAGTAGCTATGATATCGTTTTTGTGGGGAGTATTTATGCATATGAAAACGGCTAGATTGAAAACAATGTTTGAGTGAATCGGCAGAGGTTTGATTGCCTGACAAAACCCCCCAACAAAACCCAAAGCCAAAATAAAAACCAAGCCAAAGCGAGAGCAGATAAAATCGAGGTTTCAACAGGCATTGCATTCCTGTTCTTCCTTTTTCATTATATATTGTATAGTTCGGTATGATGTTTGTGGAGAGACAGGGTCTAGTCGTGCGAATGTTATAAAAGTCCACGGTTTAAACATTAAAAAAATATGATCTTTACCATCGTCGACGCCATAATCATTAAAATCATCATTACCGACGTAATATACTTTCAAAGACCATCTTAATATTATTCAAGTGCTGGACTGACATAACTTCAAACGTTAGTTAAACAACCAAATAAAACCTTTAAAACAATCAAATTCATTTCTGAAACGGAGCCATATTATAAGTTTTGACTTATCGACTTCGTGCGTCAATTCTTTAATGACACTAATAATGATATTACTGGCACTAATGATATTACTTCCGTTCAACAAGTCCACAAAGAACGGTATTTCCGACATCAGTCAAGCGATATTGTCCGTGTATTTTGATTATTGTATACCTCTCACTCAATTACACGATACAGTAAATCGAATAATTTCCATTCCATTTTATTAAAACCTTATATCTTTTTCAATAATTTAAAGTTAACAGGTCACCCAGTGCAACCTGAATACTTATTATATAGAAATAAAACGGTAGAAGAAAGGTGATTAGCAAGCTAAGAAATAAGAAATTACATATTATCTATTAACCGCAATTCGTCAGAACGCGAAATTGGTAGATTCGTATTTCGGCGTTGTAAAAATTTCGCAAAAGGGCGTAGGTCGAGTGACTAAAAACGACTATATGCGAAGTAATCCTTGAAGAGTTGAAGTCTGCTATGTAATAGTTTTCTCAGTTTGGACAGGAAAATCTGCTGAATGAATATTTCATGGAATTCTGAACGCTATTTGTACCAATACTCTATACAATCTTTACCCATATTCTCAAAAACAGCCAGTAGTTATAGGGATATAACACTTTATATCGCGCACAGTTCCATGCTAGTATGCATGCTCAAGGCGCTACAAAGACTAGGTGTCATAATAGGCCGTAAATAGATGAGTTTTCAAATTTGTTTTGAATGTTTCTAGGCTTGATGACAGTTTAATTTCCAGTGGTAATGAATTCCACAGAAAAGGCACAATATGAACAAACGATCTGTATCCAAATGATTTGAGTTTATATTTTGGGATTATAAGAAGGTGTTCTTGTTGAGAACGGAGCGAACGTCCTGGAAAATATGGTAATAACAGGTCTGCTAGATAGGAAACTGTTAACTGCTGTGTTGACAAAAGACTCTCGAACTTTAATGAAAATAATAAGTTCTTGCCAGAGTCTTTCTTCGGTTTTTGAACCGGATCCGGAACTAGAGATGACACCTTTGTTCTTAATAATGTCATCCAAAAGCTCTTAAGGAAAAAATCTAGGCTTTAGTGTGGGTTCTTGAATTTTTCAAGTGCACTTGACTGTATACGGCCATGTAAACTATGGAATAAACTGATAAGAAACAATATATCTGAAAAGTTCCTAACTTTACTCAAATCTATGTATTCAAAGCTCGTGGCTCGCGTAAAGTTTTGGACTAACTATTCTCATTTCCATATTACTGATGCAAGGAGAATCCTCTTCCCCTATACTCTTTACTCCCTATACGTCAGGGACATCGAAGGGCACTAGAATCCGGGAATTGTGAATACTTGACAATAAATGATGTAAATTCATATTTACTTATGTATGCTGACGACACGGTGTTATTCAGCGAATCCCCGGAAAATTGTTCTAAAAAATGTTCAATACCTTAAGCAATTGCCGTTATGAAAATAACCTTAATGTTAATGTAAATAAGAGTAAAATAGTTATCTTTGAAAAATGGTGGTAAAATAGAGAAAAATACGGAAGCCCATAAGGGTCAATCAAATGAAAAAAAAATATTCTGACTATCTTGTAATTACAAGATAGCTATCTTGTAGTTACAAGATAGCTATCTTGTAGTTACAAGATAGCCTATCTTGTAATTACAAGATAGCCTATCTTGTTATTACAAGATAGCCAAAGCCTTCTGACTATCTTGTAATTACAAGATAGCTATCTTGTAATTACAAGATAGCTATCTTGTAGTTACAAGATAGGCTATCTTGTAGTTACAAGATAGCTATCTTGTAGTTACAAGATAGCCTATCTTGTAATTACAAGATAGCCTATCTTGTAATTACAAGATAGCAAAAATTAGTTTTCTTGTATTTCAAGGTCGTCCCACACTGATTTATCGGATAGTTATAAGCCAAAGTGTGTGTGTGTGGGAGAGAGAGAGAGAGAGAGAGAGAGAGGGGGAGGGAGAGGGGAATGGGGTTTAACGTCTACTCGACACAAACTAGGTCATTTCGGGACTAACATATGGTTTAATTTAATTCCAATAATTCGTTTGCGCGTAGGGGTCTTTAGTAGTGGGGTGGGGGTTGGATGGCGAATGGTTAGCACGTGCACGCAGTATCACAAAGCCTGTAATTGAGTCAACTGGCGTGGTTTCGAAACCCCTGTTGTACGTGACAAGGAGTAGGGTCGCCTGTCCAACATCGTGGGTTTTCTCCGGGTCCTCCTCTTTCCTCCCGCTGCTAAAGACGCCTACGCGCAAGTGCATTATTGAAATAAAATTAAACCATATGTTAGTCCCGAAATGACCTAGTTTGTGTCGAGTGGACGTTAAACCACATCCCCCTCTCTGTTTAGCAGTTGGAGGACTGACAACCTGATGATGCCGATCCCGTAACATACAATAATACTTCGTTGAGCTGGAGGGTTGGCAGGTCGATTTGTTAGCACATGCGCACTGTATCGTAAAGCCTGTCATTGAGTCAACTGGCGTGATTTCGAATCCCCCGTTGTACGCGACAAGGAGTAGTATCGCCTGTCCAACATCGTGGGGTTTCTCCGGGTCCTCTGCTTTCCTCCCACTGCTAAAGATCCATACGTGCAAGCGATTATTGAAATTAAACTATATGTTAGTCGCGAAATGACCTAGTTTGTGTCGAGTGGACGTTACACCTCCCCTCACTCTCTTTAGCAGTTGGAGGAAACCGGTGGACAGGCGAGGATGGACAGGCGATCCTACTCCTTGTCACGTACAAATGGGGATTCGAAATGACCTAGTTTGTGTCGAGTGGACGTTAAACCATATACCCCTCTCTGTTTAGCAGTTGGAGGAACCCGGAGGACTGACAACCTGATGATGCCGATCCCGTAACATACAATAATACTTCGTTGAGCTGGAGGGTTGGCAGGTCGATTTGTTAGCACGTGCGTGTTTTATCTTAAAAGCCTGTCATTGAGTCAACTGACGTGGTTTCGAATCCCCCTTTTGTATGTCACGGGATCGGCATCACCAGGTTGTGCCCTCATTAAATACTATTCATACTCTCATTAACTTCATTCCCTCATTAATAGCATTTATGATACATTGATTTCATGTTCGCCTTAAAGATACCTTCCGCGCGAACAAACTGTGAGATTTGATGATATATTTGGGCTAAAAATATATTCAAGCTAATTAATCTATCAAACGTTTGCTTCAAATCCCTCTCAAAACATTGTATACATCAGGAGATACCGCAAGCTATAAATAATCTGCTTTTAAACGCTATGTCAGTCAGCTCATTTCATTGATGGAGGGTCCGTTTTTCAGAATATCCCTTTCCTTACTTACTTTTCAAAAATCAAAATTTAAAGAAGTTTGAAAAATAGAAATAGCGTTCTGTGGCTTCAAAGAGCGTATTAAAATTGATGAGTCATGATATAAATATGCAGTTGGTGGGTGTATGAAGGCAATGGTATTTATGGGAGCATGAAATCTGTGTATGGTGACCTTTAAATTGGCATCTCGGTATCTTGTAATTACAAGATAGCTATCTTGTAATAACAAGATAGTCTATCTTGTAATTACAAGATAGGTTATCTTAGGCTATCTTGTAATAACAAGATAGCTATCTTGTAATAACAAGATAGCCTATCTTGTAATTACAAGATAGTCAGAATTTTTTTTTTCATTTGATTGACCCTTATGGGCTTCCGTAGAAAAAGACACCTGGACATATGAAGGAAAAGACCTTAAAATTGTAAAATCCTTCAACTATCTAGGGGTGATCTTTAACCATAACGGCAAATTTAGTCTTACTCAAAAGATAATTGCACAACAAGCGTCTAAGACATGTTTTGGTTTACAAAGGAAAGTCCGGGAAAATCATTTTAACTTGCAAACTTCAATAGCTCTATTTACCACAGGCATAGTTCCCATATTAAATTAAGGTAGTGAAATATGGGGCTATCATTCCACAGATGACGTTGAAAGGGTACAGTTAACTTTCTTTAAGAAAATACATGGTGTAACAACATCTACATGCAATGCACTAATTTACCACGAATTGGGTCTTTTTCCACTTCAAATTTATAGGAAAATATGCTTGATAAAATATTGGCTTAACTTGTTAAAAGGTAAAAATATGCGTTACTTGATTCAAATTATAGCGATATGTATGAAATGGTGAAGGCTATAATCCCTGGTTAGATAATGTTAAGTATATCCTACAACAGAATATGTTTGGTAATGTGTTTATTTCACAATTGTGTCAGCAATGATCTTCATTTTATAAATGAATTAACCAAACGTCTTAAAACGTGTAATATTCAAAATGTTACCCTCCAGCACAAAATCAGTCGCATGTTCCACGACTCTATTTCTATATACATGGCAAAATACATTATTTGGGTCAAAACTACCGAAAAAATTTTTTTAGCACTAAACGCTTAAAAAAGCATCTATTTTTCATTAATTCGAAAGTTTTTGCGAAAATATAATAAAAAATGCATAAAAATGGGTATTTTGTGGACGCTGTGAAAAAAAAGAACCGTAAATGCTGTAACTCAGCTAGTTTTTGTAAATCATTGCAGAAAAGAAAAATTATAATCAGGTGAAATTCATATGTGTCGTTCCAGGACTTCAATCAAATAAAGTGGGTTTGAATATGATTAAAATTCGTTTTTTTGAAAAATGTTGCCATGGTAACCAGCCAAAATCAGTACTTTATAGTTTTTAGATATCACACACAAACCTAAGCTAATTTGTTTTGATGTATAAAACTAATATTTTAATGTGTCAAACTTTTGTTAATATGGGACTCCGTTTTTGTGAACATAACTAAAATAAAACATGTGATTCCAGGTATTTTAGAAAGTTAAAAAAAAAAATGAGTTGTTATTGTGATTGTTTAATTCAATGTCACTGCATAAGATTGTGTGAAAATGAGCCATGTGGTAATATTTCTACTCTAATAAGAGGGGTTTGGTTTGGTTTTTCCCTTCGAATTTGATGTAAAACCAATTATTTGTAAAACTGTTACCATGGTAACGGGCAAAAATAATTTTATTTCGGGGACTCTAGAAAACATTGATATGGAAACACAGAATAATTTGTGCTCATGATTTTACTATTAGAGAAGTAATAGAATATGTAAATTTTGTAATGAATTTGAAGACGATTTTCATGCCCTGTTAGTTTGTCCATCTTATAAGTATACCGGAGAAGAGTATATAAGATAAAATATTATTGGTTAAAACCATCAATGCATAAATTATAGCTTAAAGGTGGCTGACTCGAATTTCAATCAAACTTTTACAGTCCACGAAGACGTGAAAATTTTGAAAATTTAACTGCCGCAAACGCGTCTTCCTGCTATTCCAGCTTGTGAATACAGCAACTTCAATTTGGTCCAATACAGCCTAACTGCTGACCCGAATTAAAAAAAACAACCAATCAATCGTCACCGGGTATGGGTCCTCACCCTTCCGGAGAAAATTTACCCACCGCAAATGCGTTTTCTGCTATTCTAGGCCGTGTAAGTAACTCCAAAAGTATCCAATGGTTTTGTAACTCTGAATTCCAACCATCCAATGAGACTGTTGCAGCTGCATTCACAAATACTAATCGATGTCCGAAAAATGTCGCACAAAGTAGAATGGCTCCAGACAAAATGTTTTAATCCATAGTCAACTCAGTACAAATTCGTAGTGTTCCAATAAAAGAAAAGTAAAATTAGTGTTTTATTAGGGCTCAAGGAAAGTTAGAATTAATGGGAGAACACTCTTGTTTATGCCCATAGACAGAATAATAGTTTTACAGTCTCTTACATAATGAATTCACAAAAAAACATAAATTTATCAAAACGTGACGGAAAATACACGTTGAAACCCCTTTCTTTGTTGCCAGACCAAAAGGTCTAAAAAGAGCATACTGGAAAAGTGGGAAAAGACGAAAGGAAAAAAACACAGTAAATAGAAAGAATACAGATGTGAGTGGTCTAAATCCATTTAAGAACTCAGCGTAAAAGCGTATTATCCCCCTTTACACAAACTGTTATTGTAAGATGCACATATGCGATAACTTCACATAAAATCAAGAAGAGGTATTAGATATGTTATAAGACGGTAGACAGCGATTCGTGCACTACACTCGTCACGACGTATGGCTATTTTGTGTCTTATATATCAGAATCCATCTTCAATAGCCCGGTCGGAGCAGAAAAATAGGACGTTAAACCGTATTTCATTTTATTTCATGTCGTATATTTCAAAAGCGGGGGTTACTTCACAAACGCAAAAATAGAATTTCTTTACACATAAAAAAACTTAAAGTGGTGGCCATACGAACTGGCCAAATAAAAGTCGTATCAGGCAATCAAAAAAAGTAAACTCAGTTTGACGTCTTACTGTTCTGCTCCGACGGGGATAATAAAGAGAGGTATACGCCATACGGTGTGCTATGAGGAAAAGTTTGCAAGGGCAGTGGCACTATCAAATTCCAACTGCCAAGGGAACTTTTAAGTGCATGCCCATGGTTTCTGTCCCAGCCGAACGATTGGACAGCTGCCCTTGCCAGGTCCTCCGTCCTAGACCATTATTGTGGCCAAATTTTCACTCAATAAGATATACTAGACCAAGTGAAATTATTAGCCAGAAAGAGTTCCAAATCAGGATAAGATGTAGATCTGACTTAGCCGAATGTAGCTTGTGGACAAGAGCATCAGATATTTTTTTAAAGATGTTTATACTGCTCATTTGTTTTATTTTTTTTTTTAGAAAAAATACGTCTAATTAGATAACGTCTACGTTTTTAATGAGAAATCTACCAAATACATGTAATAAATAAGAATGTAAACTGATGTATTAAACATGGTATAAAACGAATCGCAGCTATATGTAATTACTTTCTGACGATCGCTAAACTTACAGTCAACATATGTTTATGACATTGATTCATCTTCTAATGGAAATAAAATACTCAATCTGGCTACGCACTTCACACCTTAAAATATTGCCAAAGTTATTTGAAAGATGCTCGTATCATCAGCGGATCCATTTTACCGTCATTAACACTCAAGCGGCCCTCAGAAATATTTATTCATATTTTGTATTACATTTTTCTATTTGGGGTACCACGGTGGTTCAGTGAGTAAAACGTTGGTTTGCTAACCTGCAGGTTCCGTATTCGATCCCTAAGTTGATAGAGAAAGTTCATTATCCAGCGTGGTCCCCCCCCCCCGTCAGTGCCAATTGCAATGAAATGAAATAAAGAAATGGGATGATTTAACGTCCTACTGTTCTGCTCCGAACAGGGCTAATGAAGACGAGCATACGCCATACAGTGTGCTAAAAGGGAAATGCAATGAAATGGGGTTTAACTTCCTACTGTTCTGCTCCTAAACTGCGTCATACAGTGTACTATGAGGGAAACTGTGCCCGGGCAGCGGCGCTACGTCCTACTCTTATATCGAATTCTAACTGCCAAGGGTTTTTTTTTGCGTGCACGCCAATGTGTACATGGGATCTCGGTTTTTCGTCCCATCCAAACGACTAGACAGTTGTCCTTGTCAGGCCCTCCGCCCTGTATTACTGACAAGGGGAAACCACGTGCTAAGAAGGAAATTTTGCCCGGGCAGTGGCGCCACGGCCTACTCTTATATAGAATTCCAACTGTCAAGAGATCATATTATACGTACATACCAATCGGACCTCGGGTTTTTCGTCCCATCCGAACGACTAGATAGCTGTCCTTACCAGGCCCTCCGTCCTGTATCACTGACATGGGGAAACCATCGGAATAATACAGTTTTAGATGTACATTGTTTAAGCTAACAAGTATAATTTAACAGTTATAATACTCGCATGTGCATCAAGCCGGTCGTACACGAGCAAAGAAAATTTGACAAATTTCTTTGACGGTCTCTTCGAATTTTCTTTGCTCGTGTACGAAGCCAGCAAATAAATTTGACGATCACAGCGCCACTTCACATGGTTGGTAGGAACTGACGGTTCTCCGTATGAAGGAACCACGTTCATAGAACAAAAAAAAAGCCAATATATGTACAAAAAATTCAGAATAGTGATTTCCCAGCGTGATTACGATGTCTTTGACGCGTAGAAAAGCGGCCATGAGCACAGGTACATGGGGACAGGAACGCCCTTATTAGACTATGGCACACCTGATAAATACTATGTGATTTTTCAAATATTTTGAGTTTCTGTTAGCATCAAATATGGATAAAATAAGATTAAAAATTTTAAAAATGTTCCAAAAAAACTGAAACTCAAAAATTTTGAAAAGTCACATAGACTATTATTTATAGGTCTGGTGTGCCGTGTGCCATAGTAAAAAGGGAGTTCCTGTCCCCATGTACCTGTTGTGAAATAGGTGTCATGTTGTTGATGCAGGATTTCTATACCGTTTTATCAGCCCAATTAATAGGCTTATTTGCGATTTTTAAATCAACGAGACGATAATCGAAAGTTCAACTACTTTTTCTTTTGCACTTATGCGCCCCTGCGTCGAAAAATGAAAGTGAAATCATTAGATGCGTGCGCAAATTTGTGGTAAAAGTTCCACATCTTTGACACATTTTTTGAGCTATGCATGCCAGCTTTCGTCAAATCTCATATGGCAAAATAATATCCGGCAAATTTCCTCTCGTACACGAGCAAATTTCTTAGACAAATCTCCATTTGTCAAAGAAAATTTGCTCGTGTACGACCGGCTTTAAGCCATCTATATTTTAGTGATACATGTATATTCGTATAGACTGGGACATTTTTTATACCAAGTGGTTTCCTTTTACGTGATTTGGAAATTGATATTCATGGCAACGAAATGGATTATTCAAAGATAATATAGACATCAAGGAGAGGGGATGCAGTCGATACATCGCACCGGATCCCATTTGTCTATCTCCAGAATACAAAGATTCTCTCGGCGGCCGTGCTATTGACAATCTAGTTACGCCCTTTATCAGACTATGTATTATTTGCAAGGCGAATAATTTATTAAAGATGCATTATTAGTAAGTGAAGGGGGGGGGGCACACCACACACAAAAACACTTTCTCTAGACAAGCATACGGACAGGCCTTCTGTAGATCTTTCTTTTGACCTCAAATATGTATTAATTATTAAATAGACAATTATTCACATAACAAAGCCCACAGTTAACCATCTAGAAAATCGGATGGTCTTAATTTTTAATGGATTGAAATACTTTCACCACTTAGTATTATTTGATTTAAATATGAATTATCGAAACATTGTTTATTATCGTAAAATGGAAGCAATGAAACTATGGTATTACTTCAAAGATTGATAACTTCACTCAGACTAATGTAATTTGACTGAAATTTTCAACTTTTTTTATTACCTTTTTTTGTAACTATTTCAGCGAAAACTTTAAATAAAATAATTATTTCTAAAGTTTTCTTCTTAACCTTGAATCACATTTAGCTAACATAAACGGAAGATTTATATCAATGCCGAAGTTTGCTCTAAATGTCTGCTTTATCCGCGTCTTAACCAAATATTTTTGTGATGTTTGTCAACAGCAGATCAAATGTCGATACGATGTTACAGACTGATCAAATGTCGATTCGATTAAGCACTTTTTTACCTATTCTATTTAGCTAACAATCTTTCTCATTAAAGGAAAATTACTAATATAAAAGCACAGAAACAGAAACCGACAGAAAAAAGAGCAACCATGAACAGAAGTTCTAAGTTGGTAAAGACAAGTGTTAATTTATAAGGTATACCAACTAATGTTTTGCATTTTCTTCAGTAAACTTTGTCAGTGACCGCCATAGTCCAGGGAATTGAATCAAATAGATTTCGCCATCTGGAAAAGTCTGACGTATACTTATTGGGCCAACCTATGTATTGGATAAACATCACATGCTAGAAATTAGATATCAATCATAGTCAAATAATAAACTGGTAGAAATTTTACATTATGGACACAAAGTGTTACAAAAATAGCTAAGTATCACATGGTAAAAAAGTTACAAGGAGAACCAGTACCACATGAAACCGAATGGTATCACAATATGGTGAAAATGAAATGAAATGGAGTTTAACGTCCCACTCTTTTGCACCTAACCTGGGCTAATGGAAGACGGGCATACGCCATACAGTGTGCTATGAGGGACATTTTGCCCGGGCAGCGGCGCAACGGCCTACTCTTATATCGAATTCCAACTGCCAAGGGATCTTTTACGTGCATTCCAATGTGTACACGGGACCTCGGTTTTTCGTGCCATCCGATCAACTAGGCAGCTGTCCTTGTCGGGCCCTCCTTCTGCATCACTGACAAGAGGAAATCACGCCGGAAAATCGAGATGAACTTTCTCGGCCAATGCAGGGATCAAACACCCGACAACCAGGCTAGCGAACTAGCGCCTTATCCACTTAGCCACCGTGACCCTCTCACAATATGGTAAAAATGTACATGTTTGGGACACAAGTGTGGTAAAATGAGATATTATAATGAACAAGTTGGTGAAGCTATGCGGAGCAAGAAAGTTTGACATAGCGGAAATGCTTCAGGGGTTTTGTATTAAGCCCAGGAAAAAAATATATCACAACCAAAATCCTGAAACCTATTTAATGATATTGAAGTTTCAGATTGTATTTCGCCTTTACAAAACAAAATATAACGGTTTTGATGGTACAGCGCAGTAATTATCAAACAGTGTGTATTGATTCTAGAGAGGAACATAAATAGACGTTATCCTAATCGACTTACAATATTATTCTATCACAAACACGTATCAATACAGCTTTACCCCCGCCTTATAACAACTCTTACACAGAGATAAAGAGCAGCCATGTCGGGCATTATATACAGATTATTGATTTAACACATGATGGGACAAAAAGATAATTTACCAAAATAGTCTGGATAATAAAGAAAAAAAAGAAACGGGATGGCTATACAAATTTCTGGATGCTTAAAACATTGTTCTTGGTCATTGTACTATTTGGATTTCATAGTATTCTGGAGGTTTTAATAACTGTTTTAACGCGTTGTTTCAGCGAAACAAAAGATACTATTCGGGGTTAAAAGGACAAATCATTGATAATTCAATCACTCTTAAAAAAATTTGAAAAATCAGAAGGTTTTATACTTATAATAAATTACGTTTATGAACGTCTTATCTTATCCACTTGAAGTAAGGATTACCATTCGCCATTATAACACTTGAGAATTATTATCCGACAAAGGTAAGGCCTACTAAATGTTTTTAAGTTACGATACGAATGATAATTAACTTATGATAACTATAGCTGGAGAGGTAGATTATACAATTTAAGTGCATGAGATATATGGGGTTCGATATAGGGGTTACCCAAAACAGTTTGTGTCCGTCCGTTTCTTTAAATATTACAAGTAACAATTCCTCTGCTTCCATTACCAGTCAAATGCTAATGAGAAAAGATTTGTTGACAGTCCATGTTTTTCAACGCGTAATTAACGTTATAAACAACCATTAAAAAAATTGTAGCTAACAGAAAAAGACAATATTATATAAAACAACATAACACATTATAACCATAAGAAAACGAGAGTAAACTGTTGGTCAACATAGAGGGAGTGGTCGCTCATTTGTTACTAAAATTGGCAGGGTAGAGTCAAACCGGGTACCAAGCGAAACTACTACGCTGGTTTAACGCAACCTTTCTATTGATATATATCTTTGATAAGATACAATAACATTGCCACAGGACGTCGTTATTTTGTGAAGATGAACAATGCACGAACATCGTCAAACATGTATGAGAGTACGTTAAAATACTAGCAACATTCTTTGGAAGTCGTGATCACACTAATGTTAATCCAACCTTCCGGGGAAAATAAACCCCCGTTAAAAGTACACGTAACTCGTGTAAGGTGGGGGTTAACGGTGCATTATTCTATAAAATTTGATATTGATTATAACTAATTACTTTCTTTTGGCAAAATAGAAGCAGGTATGTTCAAGGGCCTCCCTTCCAATAATATAAACCACTTATAGGTTCACGCGTCCATTAATCATTTGAAGGGATGTAGTAATTAAAAAATTAGGTAATGAAAAGAGAATATGCCGGAAATTTCAGTTAAACTGCTTCACTCTGAACCGAGATATTAGCGATTCCCTCATAAAAACTTACCCCTGTATGTTTCACGTACTACTATGACTTTTTAAAATTATCCACGTGAGCCTCTTTATGTCACTTAGACAATTTGTAAACTCGATTATCTACCTAGCGAAAATTAGTGGACATTGCCACTGGTTGACAGAATCTGGAGTAGCGAACTTTGATCCCAATTATTTAATTCCAACCCGTTTCTCACCTTGGTATTATTATATCTACTGAAAGAGAATCGGTTTCGGACGAATTATTTACCCCTGACTTAGACATTGGAATCAGACCAGTACATGTAATCTCGCTTACAAACACGGACTTTAGACATTAAACATATACATAGTCATAATTTGATGTTATTTTGGGACGAAATGCGGAGACGTGTATAAATTGGCGTTCACGTTAAAGATCCATTGACAGTTGGAATTAGATATAAAAGTAGACCGTATAGCTCGCTTCTGGGCAAAATTTCCCTCATAGAAGCTACGTGTATGACGTGTGTCCGTCTTCATTAGCCCAGTCGGAGCAGAGCAGTTGGACCTGACCCTAATCCACACTCTATAGTCCTACATCCTTTGCAGCGAAACCTAAGTAGCTTCCGAAATTTATTGACCCAACCGCGTCACTCTAAGCCATACCAAGGACTAAAGCATCTAATTGTGTAAATTGGCCAAGTTTTAAAAAGATACAATAACTGAAACATGATTCTTTACAATACTTGTCTTGTGTTAAAAATCATTTATTTTTGAATGAAGAAATTCGTTACGCGTAGAATTTAAATATCCTCGAGTTCCTGTAAAATTTTGGCGAGGATTGTGTTGATGTGTCAAATATTTAAGTAAAACTTTAACAATTGTATCGATATCTTAAATAAACAGTGTCTCGTAATGTCTTTTTAAATTTGTTCAAAAGTGGCTTCGCTTTATCTTTCTTATTGTGTCAAATCGTTTTATGTCGTTGCTTAAATCCGACTTTACCATGAGCTTCTATTAAGTTCCTATCGGATTGAAAATGATTCGAATTTTTGAAACATTGGATCTGTATTGGGGAGTTTATATACCTAATTTTCTTTTTTTTTCTTATTTATGTATTTTATTCGTGGGGGAGAAACCGCTTGGTTTTTCAAAATCGATTATCTAGTCCGATGTGGCGCCTGTTGTCGTTGGGATGAGTCAAAGCATGAAGTCCATAAATGAGAGGGAAAGGGAGAAATGGGGTTTAATGTCCACTCGACACAAACTAGGTCATTTCGGCACTAACATATGGTTTAATTTTATATCAGTGGGAGGAAACCGGAGGATCCGGAGAAAATCCACGTGGTTTGAGAGTATTTGCTACTACCACCAAGATCGGCATCCGTGGCCGCTACAGGACCGTCGATGGAATTAGAAGAAAACATTACTATCCTCACTCATTGCCCACGTAACCACTGAAATAGGTAGTCGATGTTGGTCTAAAAATACCCCCCCCCACCTTATTAAATCCCATTTATGTATATAAAACATAATACTCTACTGCTGACTGCAGGTGAACATTGTTCCATATTTTACACAACTAAATCTAAAACCTTAGTGCTCTATATTTAAAGATGCCGTAGTGATATTATTAGGAATGGCATATAAATTTCGTAATTCCTGTTTTATTTAAGCAATATAAAAGGATTTACAAATTGTCCTAATCTGACACGTTGCATCATCGATTCATCCATTACCAATATATCCTATCGTTTTATAATTCAGCAGGTATAGGTAAATATAAGAAAATTCATATTAAAAGAAGTATTGTGTTGCATTAAATGTGGTGAGAAATACGTGAAATGTAAGACCGATGACAGGAGAAGAATGCCAGACTATCTGATCTGTGTAGTTGAAATCAGTGCTTGTATGCAAATCAACAGGTTACGTTCTAGTCTGTAATGCCCAATCTGCATAAATGTGACCTTTTCAGCTGTTTGTGGTGCAGCCAAATATATCTATTCATATACCAAAAGTCGAAAATGGAATCTGTTTAACTGCAGAATAAGAATTATAAGGGGGTTAAGAAAAATGAAATGAAATAGGATTGAATGTCCTACTGTTCTGCTTCGAATTGGGCTAAGTGTGTGCTATGAGGGAAATATTGCCCGGACTTTGGCACTACGGCCTATATTGAATGCCAACTATCGAGGGATCCTTTACGTTCACGCCAATGGGTACACGGGACCTCGGATACGGCGTTAAGAGTGCATTTTATTCAATTTGTCCTTTTGAGCTTTCTCGAGATTTAAAATTCTTAAGATATTTCTTTGGGTAAACAGACGCTCACAATTAGCACACAATTAGACAAGGCTCTCACTGAGTACATCACTGAGTACTATCGAACACGCGTAACAGGACTGAGCAATGACAGAGGGCAAAGATTGATCAGTTCTAACGATTTTAATTGTCTTGACACATAGTTCACATTCGAGACGAGTGTTCTTTCCCATACCATCGCCAGTCCAACATCGGAAGTCTGAAGCGGTTGTCTTAAGTACACACAGGCTGCAGTGGACTGAAGACCAATGATTCCCTATTATATTTTTTAATCTTTGTCCTCGACAATTCTCCTTCAGAGGCTTTTATTCATCAATGGCTTTGTCAACAGTGGCGCTTAAATTAATTTAGTTTTTATATATTTCGTATAGTGTCGAATTGTTTAGTTAAGTGTAGGAGATTCGAGATAACAAGCAACACACGCGACCTAAGTCCAAACAAACACTAGCTTTTACAAAGCTATTGGCAATTTGGTTTCGCTATCGATTGTAAATACAACGAGTGTGGAGATTAAAGACCTATGTCTCCTCGAGTCAATGTTAAAACTATACAGACATGATTGAAGAACATCCCACAACAATGAATATTGTCAACCATACCTCCTGAAGAGATATATCCAGTTTATTAAGTGATAAAAAATCCTCTGGTGCCTCCTATCAACTCTGTATTTGGATTAAAGATTCCAAAACAAACAAAAAGTGAACAGTATAGTCTGGCCGTGGTAATCCGTTGGTTTAATTTAAGACTACTGGTAGACAAGTTTACGTCTACGATCCGTTATTTCTAGTCTTATTCCATAAAAAATGGATGAGACAATTCCGCTCTCCAGCATTGTTCCAACCTATAAACTATCATCTGTTCTATTGTAGTATTCTCATTATGATTATCTGATATTATCGAGAATTACCCACTAAATCGCTGGTCTGGTTTTATTTGAACTTATTTATAAATGACTGCCGCGAGACTACTAGATCTAAGAAATTGTTGGCGAATCACCCATTTTCAAAAGAACCTTTAAAATAGAATAATATAACTAGTATAGGAAGTGCATGACATCCTATCAGGTTGATAATGATCTAATAACATGATCAATTGCTCATTGGTGATGATCATTATTAACTTTTTTGCCTGAAACGTTGCATGGCTTGGCTTCTTTGTAATTGACTTGTGCTTTAAAGTCGCATTGCCAAATTGCTTTTAGCACAAGGATTTTTGATTAACAAAACCTAGTGTAGTAAATCATGCGGAGCCCACAAGCTAGTAAAAATATCTTTGTCGTTACTGTTTCGATTTCTAAAAGCAGTTCAATCTGAATAGCAAGATGTACTTAACTTATGGAGCATATTGTTGAGTCTTATTGCAGGTTTGTCGGGCATGTATAACTTTTAGATGTAAAATTTTAAGATTAATCAAAAAGCGAGCTGTATTTAAGACAAGTACAAGTACGTAAATCCCAATAGAGCATGTAGAATCATGAAATATGATAGTCCTATGTACGGTATTACTAAATTTCGTTTGTACGGATAAATTTTTCAGTACCATTCAGGACAACAATTAGTAAAATGTTTTGTAGAAATTTTTGTGTGGTCACAAACTCAAGGTAGATCAAAAATATATTAAGTCAAGGAATAAGAACTGCACAACAAATAATCTCAGATCTTTAGGCGACGGGGATGGGGTGATATGGAAGTGAGGCACAAATGAAACCCTTATTTAAAAATGTCCATCCTCGTGATGCATATGGAGTAATATCTATTTAAATACCTGAGCATATAGTGCATCGTTTTAATGTTTATAAATTTTGAAATGTTGAACTGTGTTTGACCCAATTCTTTAGATCCATAGTACGTGGTTTACGCGTGAAAATTACGTATTCAATAAAAGAGTAACGACTTGCAAACGATGAAGTTTGTTTCACAATTCCCCGCAGACATGTTTAATAATGTTTTTATTTAATAGCCAAGCTCAGTCATTTGGGTTGAATCATTAGTATTCTTATGGGAATTAATATATTAACATAATCTTTAAGTGGCATTTAGTGATTGGAGAACACAATAACAGAACACAATTTTTATGGGAAACAATCACTGGTTTATTCTAATATCACGACGTTTCGACAAGTATCCTCTTATCGTTATCAAGCACAATGACATTTAGTAAACTTGGGTTTAATATATACGAGTTCATGATGAAGCCATTTACAAAAATTAAATAATAATAACAATAATAAGTAAAGGATTAAACAAAAACAACACAATATATAATTGGCCCACGGGCCAACCAAAGGATAAAATAACAACATTGAGTGCCTTAAAGGGAGCCATTGGGTGAAGCCATATTACAGTTAACGAGGTGATCAAGATGAGACCATACTCAAAGAAATACAAACATTACATGACCCTATGTCAGTTGACTAAATAAACACGAATAATATGTGCTTGCTAATTAAGCAATCTAGGAATGGATGATGTGAAACAGATGAAAACCATAACAAAATATGAATAAACTATAATGTTGGAAAAACAGGACTATTTTAAGTACTTAATAAGCAATATGAGGTGATTAAACTGTATGAAACTATAAGGGGGATATATACAATGTAGGACAGTTTGTAAAACTTAAAGTGAAAGAATGTAAGAAATCAGAACCCATTTAAGTGGTTTTATTCATCCTGATAACATGATCATAGGCCCTTGAGATGTGAAGTCCTGCGTCCCTGTTCAGTTCCGGTGAATATCTTCTAATGTTGATGGCTTCTAGGATTTTCCTGGTTTTCTTGTCGAAACGTCGTGATATTAGAATAAACCAGTGATTGTTTCCCATAAAAATTGTGTTCTGTTATAATATATTAACGCCGATAAAATGAAGTGCAGTGGACTACTTGGGCACCATTATTGCGTAACGTTCATCGCCTTCTTAGATTTTCAATTTTTAGTTTATCTAAAATCTGAATGTAAAAGAAAAGTTAACTTTGGTCAGACGTTTAACGTCATATTGATCAAATCAACAGTTTTATTACTCTTGTACCACGGTCGTGGTATCTTAATCATGTGAAACAAATTGACTTATGATGCAAACCATGTCCTACTTTATAACTGAATGAAAACTATGTAGCCGGTATTCTAAAATAAAATATTAGATGTGTTTGTGAAAGCTCTAAACAAAGGCGCTAATATGACAAACATCGATAAGCATGCGACAGAGGTGCTTAGGATTAGACAGGATTTCGACAAAAATGTTAAAAAACGCTAAAATGTACGCTAAGTTGATAATGATATCACCCCAGAGAAATGGATATACCGTCCTATGTAAACAATTTTGATTCGTTCAGATTTGGAACCACGGTAACTCAATGGATTAGACACAGACGCACTTACGTTGAGGTCTCGGGTAGAAAGTTCTTATGCATTTTCCGGTGTTATTTCCCATTTGTAAGCGGTGCAGGACTGGGGTTCCGTGCACACATTGGCGCACACGTAGAAGAACCCATACCAAGTGGAATTCGAAATAGGAGTGGCGCTACTGTCCGGCAAAATATCCCCCATTGCACACTACATGGTGTTGCCCGTCTTCATCACACCGGGTAGTTAATCGCAATCTGATTAAAACACAGATCCTATTTCATTTTGTTTTTAGGTTCAAAATTTCGTTTTACTTGTCTTTACTACACTAGGATCTGGAAGAGTTGTAATCATTGACGTGTTCTGGATGATGTGGGGGATAAACCAATGAAACGGCCTCACTCGGCAATCCTCGACAGATTCCGGGACCTACATCTAGTCTCGGCTGTATGACAGTAAGTGATATGTACCTACGCCCATACATTTGCGATGCGGCTACCGATTTAATTTAAAAGGAAAACTTGACGCTATTACAAACGAACAAGACACCATAGGCACAGCCATGATTCATTCGGGACCTTTAAAGTAGTTCCAAGACACAATGGGCGCAGCCATGTTTCATCCGGGACCTTTAAAGTAGTTCCAATATGGCGGAATTCGTCATACAGCCGAGTCTAGATGTAGGTCCCGGAATCTGTCTAGATTTGCCGAGTGGAAACGGCCTGTTACGGCGAGTTCTTGGCTTTTTGATACACGGAACTGTGGGTAAACCTCTATAAACGTCAACGTCGATTAATTAGTCAATGTCTGACGTCATCGATCTTCATGTAGCGTAGGCCATCGAAGGCATAAAAACAATACAAAAAAAAGGTTGCCAGGCAACGAAACATACGCCCACACAGCAGCCAAATCGTCCGGGCAGTCAACAAGAGTTGTCGCATATTAAGGAATTATCAGAAAATCATTAGAATTTGTTTGGTTTTTATAATCAAACATTTTTTTTATAAATCAGATAATAATTGTGACCTCCAGAGGCACAACAAGCTGAAAAGGGCGATTTTTTTGGACAATCAGGGGCCATAATTCAGGAAGTTACGATCCGATGGGCACAAATATCGAAAGGAACCAAGATCTTTGGGTTATAAACATACATGTCAAGTTTCATCAAAATTGGTTCAAAATTGTGACCTCTATAAGGTCCACAACCTTGATATAACATATTTTCACACTATTCGCGTACAAACGGCGGCCATTTTGTCCGTCAATTTTGGTCCGATTTTCACGAAATTCGATTTCAACCTTCATAACCATGGAACGGTGATATAATCAAACGTTTTTTTTTAATCGGATAACAATTTTGACCTCCAGAGGGACCACAAGCTAAAAAGGGCGATTTTTTGGACAATCAGGGGCCATAATTCAGGAAGTTACGATCCGATGGGCGCAAATATCGAAAGGAACCAAGATCTTTGGGTTATAAACATACATGTCAAGTTTCATCAAAATTGTGACCTCTATAAGGTCCACAACATTGATATAACATATTTTCACACTATTCGCGTACAAACGGTGGCCATTTTGTCCGTCAATTTTGGTCTGATTTTCACGAAATTCGAATTCAACCTTCATAACCATGGAACGGTAATATAATCAAACGTTTTTTTAAATCGGATAACAATTTTGACCCCAAGAGGGACCACAAGCTAAAAAGGGCGATTTTTCGGACAATCAGGGGCCATAATTCAGGAAGTTAAGAACCGATGGGCGCAAATATCGAAAGGAACCAAGATCTTTCGGTTATAAACATACATGTCAAGTTTCATCCAAATCGGTTCAAAATTGTGACCTCTATAAGGTCCACAACCTTGATATAACATATTTTCACACTATTCGCGTACAAATGGTGGCCATTTTGTCCGTCAATTTTGGTCCGATTTTCACGAACTTCGAATTCAACCTTCATAACCATAGAACGGTGATATAATCAAACGTTTTTGTAAATCGGATAACAATTTTGACCTCCAGAGGTACCACAAGCTAAAAAGGGCGATTTTTCGGAAAATCAGGGGCCATAATTCAGGAAGTTACGATCCGATTGGCGCAAATATCGAAAGGAACCAAGATCTTTGGGTTATAAACATGCATTTCAAGTTTCATCCAAATCGGTTCAAAATTGTGACCTCTACACTGTTCACAACCTTGATATAACATATTTTCACACTATTCGCGTACAAATGGCGGCCATTTTGTCCGTCAATTTTGGACCGATTTTCACGAAATTCGAACTCAACCTTCATAACCATGGAACGGTGATATAATCAAACGGTTTTTTAAATCGGATAACAATTTTGACCTCCAGAGGGACCACAAGCTAAAAAGGGCGATTTTTCGGACAATCAGGGGCCATAATTCAGGAAGTTACGATCCAATTGGCGCAAATATCGAAAGGAACCAAGATCTTTGGTTTATGGACATGCATTTCAAGTTTCATCCAAATCGGTTCAAAATTGTGACCTCTACACTGTTCACAAGCTAAAAAACGTGATTTTTCGTAAAATCAGGGGCCATAACCCATGAAGTTACGGTCCGATACATGCCAATATCGAAAGGAAGCGAGATCTTAGGGTGATAAACCTATATTTTAAGTTTCATTGAAATCGGATAAAAATTGTGACCTGTAGACTGTTCACAAACAATTGTGGACGGACGGACGTCCGGGCGGACGGACGGACGAACAGGGGCGACGACAAACGTCCACATGAAAATGTGGGCGTATAAAAATAGATCTGCATTTAAATCAGATTGATGTAAAACGCTATTTCATTTCGTTCAAATAGAGAGAGAGAGAGAATGGGGTTTAACGTCCACTCGACATAAAATAGGTCATTATAGGACCAACATATGGTTTAATTTTTATTTCAATAATTCGTTTGCGCGTAGGGGTCTTTAGCAATGTAAGAAAACCGGATAGGCCGGAGAAACCCCACGAGGCTGAACAGGCGACCCTACTCTTTGCCATGTGTCTTAACGAAGAGACCTGTAACACAGAGTTCTTCGACTTTGTTGGGTTCCTTATTATTTCTGCCCATAAATTTAACTTTACCTTTTGTGAACGTAGTACAGGACAGAATTCTTGATGGGATTGTTCATTTTGCCACTAGGAAAAAGGCATCGAATTGCAGAATTCCGTATGGAAATCGAGGAACTAATGCATGTTAATGTTTGGACTCGAAAATGTAAATGTGAGTCACACGAGTAACTGATGTGAATGTTTTTTAAGTGTCACAGACGGCTTGCAGGCGGATCCCAGTCGGGGTGTACACACACAGCTGTGGTAGACGGAGGGGCAGAGATTCGTAATGGGATATTTCTATGTCGGTAGCTAACCGTAGGTCCTGCCAAAAGAAGGTGGAAATCTTTCGGGCAGTTTTAATGCTAGAAATATTTATTTAATATGTGATCCACTTTAAATCTCAAATCATGTTTTAAAAACTCCCAACCGGCGGATTATAGTTTCCGATGATTTGTCAAGAGACAACGAATGGGTTGGGTTATATCCGGCTCCTTCAATAATTAAACCTACTGTATAGAAAAATCGACAGACTGCGCGGAAATGACCCTGTTGGTTTAAATACAAAACTATTCAGATTCGCTTTCGGTTCGGTCTTATATACTGTTAAAGATACATTTGAACATATCGAAAAAACCGGGTGCTGTGTTTAAAGTGATACAATTCTGGTGCTACCTCACAAACAGGCCTTGAATCTTATGCATCCGGCACTAGGCTACTATGGCGGGTACATGTACTCCATTCCATACTAAAGGATTGATGGTGGGAAGGCAAAATGTACGTGGAAGGGGGATTTGGCCAGAGAAAGAATGTGTAGAGGGGTTTTAGCTACTATATAACACAGTAAATTCTTGTCCACCAAATGCACCCCATGTTGTCATATTATTTTCTCCTTTGGGTTTTTCCAATCAACACGTTTTAATGTCGACGGCGGGGACGCGTTTGCAGGTTGGAGAAACAAAAACTATCTAAATACACATAACATTGCAGCATACACTTTATTCGTTGATAACCTTGAAGTTGCTGGCTTGTGATAAATAGGGTTGAATATATCCCCACAATACTGGGCGCAAAAATACACGATTAAAACCAACGATATATAGCTTAGTTCATTATGTACTATATACACTTTAGTAAATACTGGTCGACAATAACAAAATTATGAGCGACTGGAAGCACCTAAATATCTCTGGTATAATTGGCCGCGCAATTACAGGTTAATGAAAGAATCCTGGGTTCAACATATGAGGTAGAACACACGATAGTAAAACATAACCGAATAGGATTAATTCATATTTTTTTTAAATGCCCTCGGGCCCGTAGCCAGCACATAAAATTGGGGGGGGGGGGCTACTGAACTTTTTGTGGTGGGGCTGAAGATGTGGTCACCTAAGAAATCATTATTTTTGGCGAAATATTGGGGGGGGGGGGGGGGGCTTAGCCTTCCGTGGCTACGAGACCGATTGCCCTATACCTCTCTAAACTATAAAATCTTAATGATAAATTCTTTCAGAAATAAAATATCTATTTAAAATATCATCTTATACCCTACTATTGATCAATTAACTATTAAGAATTAAAAGAGATCTTTTTAATGAGCTACTTATTTACTTTCATAAAATTAAATTTGTGGATTTAATTATTTTCCTTTTTAAAAAGGAACATGAAATTACCAATTCAATAGCACAAACTATTCTTCAAGTTAATTGTTTCAACCTTACCAGCAATATGATCAAAATAAATAAATAAAACCCCAGTTAATTCGCAAATATTACTTACATTTTAATCTTAGACATTATAATTGATCAATATAAAATGCCACAGGATTTTTTTTTTAAAATCTATTATGGCTGCACAGTTCATAATTGAGATTCTTTTTTAAAATATATATAAATGTATATAAAAATTGAGAATAGAAAAATTATGCTTTTATAGGGTGCCAACCATACCAGAGCTAACTACATGTAAAAAGTCAATATGTATAAACCATGTCATGGATAAATATTTAAAAAAAAGGAGAAATATACCCTACATACAAGAAGCACATAGTCATTTAGTATGTATTATGTCATATACAACAATTTGAGCAATTGAGCAAGTCTCAAAATGAAAAAAAAAAAATAACAAGAAGAAACAATCACATAATGGCAAGATGAGTCCAAACCCTTTTTTGTTATTAAGGCAGACTTTGGACAAGTTTTCCCTCAGTATTAATGTAAATAATAACCATCAAGTTGTTAATGTATGTATAAGGCACTTGTTAGATTAATAGAAACAGCTCTAATGTTAATTATTGTTTTAGTTGTCAAGTATTTGCTACCAACTACCAAGCAAAAAGGCATAAAAGGACTTTCAAGTAATGAAACTTGATCATAAAACTATATACATGTACCTGGGAATTACTTGTGCGATTCTAGTTTGGGTAGTCATTGTGTTGAAGAGTTAGTCAATGTTACTGAGATAAAAAAAAAATCTTCTCACATATAAAAAATACCAACAATATGTAGTTTGTTAGACAAAAATACATCAACCTCAAACCACACAAAACCAGAAAGGTATCATGCCAGCTTCAAAGTATTTACAACACAACAAAATACTTGTTTTATTGAGTTAGTTGGAAAAAGAAGAAAGGGATTCTTTGGGCTACAAACATTTTATTGCTGTATATAATAATAGTAGTAATAATAATATAAGTACGAAGGTACAAAAAAAAATTGGCCAATTGTTAAATGAAAGCTGTAGCAATTGAGTGGTTAATAATGAATGATGCAAACAGTGTTAATATATTTTGAACTATTAACACCACCATTAATCAAACTTCCATACTGCTTGTTAATAACCAACTTACAAAATATCTCACTTTTGTAATAAGTTTATTCAAGTTAATTGAGCAGAATTTGTAAATACCCCCCATATTATCAATCTCTCAAAAACTCTTACAAATATAATCTGATTCAAGTGTTTCCAATAGAGGAAGATATGTTTAATTGAGAATAGATTAAGATAGAGGTTACACAAGGAGATACTATTAGTCCGATGTTATTCAAGTAAATAGTAAATGTTTTAGCAGGATGGAAGAAAGTGACTGGAGTATTTCAAGTGACAAATTATTAGTAGAACTTTATGGTAAAATATGATTATAAGAAATGAGATTCCCTCAAATATCAGGCAGTAAATGTATTAATTAATAATATCTCCTGCCCAAAGCCGATAAAACAGTTAGTTGACTTAAATATTATGCTGAACATTTTGACTTGTTGCACATGGAAAACATTCACTTACCTAAGATATTCAATTATATATAAATAAATGATACACAAGATTTTATAATGTACTTAGTATATGAAAAGCATCAACAAATTACAGTTACAATTCAAGTACAAAAATATGCAAAGCCAGTTATCTTATGGCTTGATTCCTATAATATTCCATGCAGGTAAGGCACATTGTTAGATAATTCCGTTCATGGAAGTCATATTTTGCTAAGAGGAGGGCATCACATTAAACGCACTTCAATTACACATTTGAATATACAAAAAGAAGGGGGGAAAAAACTTGTCCAAATTTGGCAATTACCACACCAATCTCACAGTTCTGCAAGACATTTATACACAAGGTGCCATTATACAGGTACATGGCATAATATCTGAGCAATAAAACATATGAAGGTTGGTCATTATGAGACAATACACACAATGCCAAACCTCTAGAGCACACAACACCATAGTGACGTCCTTTAAGTACTATAACATCACTTATATTGACAGCATCTTCACAAAGATGCCTATTGTTTGAGTATATACAGGATCAAGTTTGTTCTAATACTATGCATATACAAAATGATAATTGGAAGACTTTTAAGTCATTAATCTCTGGACATATTAAAATGTTCAAGTCCTCCCTATTTACGAACCCTGCATAATTACATGCCTAGCTATACAAACGCTACAAAAAATACAAAATGAGATGTGTACAATATAAAATAATAATTCTGATGAAATCTTGAGATTTATGAACGAACTTCTCCAGAAAATAAGCTAATTAAAATATTTAAGCCCGGAGTGTAAGAATGCTCATTCCGAGTAGGGGTGGGGCAACATTAAGATCTCAGATATGCTGGACAATTAGCTGTTGATGGGCGGGATTGTAGATTGCATAGATATGTCTTACTTTTAAGTACAATCATATCACAGGTAAGGTTATCAGAAAGTCTTTTCATTTACTCCCTGGATATTCTCACCATAACAGCACTATAATGATATGTTACAACACACTCGCCTTAATCATATGTGTTAATGATATAATTATAAAAGGTGCGAGGAAGAGTCATCAGTATTAGAAATATAATTCTAGTTTTGGCATATGCCATATATTCTCTTGCATGCCAGTTTGAGATTCAAGCTAATCAGCAGCTAGCTCCAGTTTACACTGAACTTCTAATCAAAGCCATAAACAAAACTCTTAAAAGTTTTTCATTGTAAATTGTAAAGCATGTACAGCAAACAAAACCAGTTGGAAAGATTCCAGTATAAACATATTCTAATATGTTTCAGCTTGTTTTCAAATTTCTCTTGGAAAAAATGATAGTTCTCATTGATTGCATGTTGTTCGGGTAGTAAATCTGAATGATACCAAGTTTTCTGACACAGTGTGAAAAAGGTGAAAATTTTAAATCTGAAGCCAGCTGCAGAGAATTGAATTTTAAATATAAAGCAATCTAACATTAATATAAAATATAACAGGGTTACCATCAACAAATAGATCTGGTTAACAAAAAAAATTATTAACAGTTATAATAAAACAAGATATTAAACTGACATGTTAATACTTTAGATTGACTGATTGGATACCTTGATGATATGAGGCAATTAATATCTAATACAATCTTAGCTACATTAAGAGAATAAAAAGTAATTACTTATTAAAATTCTATTATCCATTCTATTCAAGTCATAATAAAATGCTATCTTTTGAGCCATGATAAGTGTGAAAATAATAGACAAAGCCAGTCTAACCAGAGAATAAAAATATTTTTAAACAATCATATCAGCGAAGGTATCAAATTATCTTTCAGCCATATATAATGAAGATCTAATTAATTTTGGCATTAAATAATTAAATTGAGACTACATACAGTAATTAGTTAATATTCATCATAGAATTTGAAAAAGATTCTACTGGTGTGCGCTTCTCATCTCTGGAGTTGTACAAGAGTATATTTTTAATATGTAACATGTGACAGTATATAATATAATATCAAACAGCAGTAGAATTATGCAACTTTGTATAGGCTGATTTTTTCATATTGAGATTCCATATGGGACAAAATATCAATCCTGTACAAAGCTTATTCATCCTCATGTAAAATTTACAAATTATGCTATAATAATTCTTTTTTGTTCGCATGATTTAAAGTAAAAATAGAACTATGTACAAAAAAATCCCTCTTCTAAATGATACAAAAAGAAAAAATGATAATTTATTTTTAACAAAAAAGATATGCATGAAAAGTTTTGATTAAACTAGGTGCCGATTTCCAACAAAATCTAACATAATTTACAGTATAAATATATATTTAAATATAAGTCCTACAGAGATGAGACGAACTTCACAGCAACATTAGTAACCAGTCAAATTAATACAGGCACTTAGCTGCTGGCAGGATGCCCTGGTGAGGCACCTTTCAAACAACTGTCCAAAGAATTAAAACAGTTCCCAGTCAAGGCATTAGTGATGTAGAGTACAGCGACTGATTTCATGGCCCGATCTCCTAATACTGTAGATGATGTGAGATGTGCAGTGTCGGCTAGCCCTCAAAAAGCCACAACAGGGATGGACTTTGTGACCAGGGTTTGTTAGTTGCCAGCTGTATTAGTTTGATAAAAAGAAAAAAAAGAAAAAGTATGTTAGTTTTTCTTCTGCTACGATTTGGCATTCAAGGTGGTGAAGATTACAAAATATTATATGATAACCTGTTTTTTTTTATAAATGTTAAAGGCCTGTGTTAGAGCATCTAAACTGTCAACTTTGAAGAGCCATTTTGTTGTGGATGGAGGGAGAAATTGATGTTGTGCAAGTATAGAATTGATTTTGAATAATAGATAAAGTATTAATTACATGTTATTAATCAGGCTGAATAATAATTATTCCTCACTGATATAATAGGTTGATTAGACAATAAAACATGAAGAATAATTAGATTAGATTAGTTGGTTTTTAAAACATGGTCCAGAATGAAATAGTTGTTGTAAAATAAGGGTCATAAAGGGGCGAGGCTCTAGAAAGATTGACATTATATATAATATAAAATACAAAAGATGACCAACACAGGTTAACAATTACAGACATTACTCAAGACTGTTGAATTAAAGTGTGTCAAAAATGGCCAGAAAACATGCAAGCACCCCCCATGCTTGGAAGTAAATTCAAGAGATATATAATTATATATTATATGAAATCAGTCTAATTTAGAATGGGGAAATAAATTAATATCAAATTGTTAACTTTGAAAATAAATTTGGATAAATGTAAGCTATAAGAATCATTAGATAAGTGATTGTATTATACAAGTGCTTGTGAACTAATTTCAGCACTACATAGTTCAGCTACAAAAAGAAGCAGTTCGGTAATAAATATTTTAGAATGCACATCTCTAATTGAACAAATCGTTAGTAATGTCTGTTAAAAAAATACGTCCCACACCTCATTTAATTACCACATAATTGTTAAGGTTCCCTATGGACACAACTGATTAATATTAATTTTCATCAACTAAGTTTAAAAGTTACTACGATTATTTAAGGTTTTATTTTTGTTTAGTTTTAGATATTAAATTAATTAGTTTTATTTTTAGTTTTAATTTTCAAGAGGAAAATCATTCAACTCGATGTTTGATATCCAAGATAAAATAAATGAGACGGAATTAACTTGTATAGAATTGACTTTTATTACTTTTATATATTATATATCTTCAAAACAATCATTGCACATTTTATTTTGATTTATAATCAATGCAACATTCTTTCTTTCAAATGAATGAATATATTACAGTCATTTTACAAATTGTCACATATTACAAACTACTTCAGTTTCAATAAAACAAAAATTCTATAGCTACAAATAATAGCATTTAAACTTTCAAACATTTTAAAACATTTTTTTTTGCATTTTTAAAGCGAAAAACAAAAATTGAAAACATAATATTGATTTTTTTTTCTTTATCTTGAATTGGTTTTGATTTTAAGCTTAGAAATGATTCAATTTTTATTATTTTTTTTTTAAAAACAATGAAAATGATTTTGATTCTAATGTTCAATGATATGGGACTCTTAAAATGATTTTAACAACCATCACCTAAAGTATGTCTTTTACAATTCTAATATTATGCAAAGTTCAATATAATACGGTCTAGTCGAATATTTGTAAACTATCACATAAACTTGCAATATAAAATACTACATAAAAAATTTGCATATAAACAAAAAGTGTATAAAAAGAAATATAAATACTCTGCTATACTAAAAGATAAAACATAATATAAAACCTCTTTGAAAACAATGAGAAAACAATTTCAATGTACCAGTTATTTGTTGTTGAGCAAATTATAGTCCTACATTGAGAGTATAAGATAAGACTCAATATGAAGTACATTAAAAATGTACATGTAATAGTTTCTGTATTGAAATAGGAACGAAGTATATTGGTATATATACAAATCGAGAGAGAGAAACTAGGTCATTTTGGGACTAACATATGGTTTGATTTTATTTCAATAATTCGTCTTTAGCAGCGGGAGGAAAGCCACGAGGCTGGACAAGCGACCCTACTCCTCGTCACGTACAACTGTGGAATCGAAACCACACCAGTTGATATAACTCTCAAGAACTATACAATAAAAATCGACATACATGCGAATGTATATAGTGTATATTTGGCAAGGACAGGCAAATCATTAGTTTTGAAATATTTGGATCCTTAGTCACCCTGACTATAAGTTGAATTCAATTACCAGTTCAAACTTTGACTTAAAGTTATCGCTTTTTACATGTCAGGTACTATTTCATAATCAAAAGTTCTGATCGTTAAATCTTGTCGACTATATTAACTGAATCAACAACAAATAATTGGTGTATTTTGATTGGTCTGTCATGGTGAAAATAAAACAAAATGTTACAAAACATGTAACACAACTAACCTTCCATTTTTATGGAAGCGTTGTGACCCTAGTGTAAGGGTTATCTCGCATTCCAGTTATTGCTCGTCTTATTTTCGGTACAGCACCTACAATACGCCACATAATCATAGAAATCTTGCAACAATGAAAAAACAAAAATAAATTCAACTACAGTAAAAACAACAAATTCATATCTCCTGGTTCCTTGATATGGGAGACAAATAAAATGTCTAATATCTTTCTATATATTACAAAGATAACAAATATGAAGAAAACTTTAACGAAAAGTTTGACAAGAACTCGGTTTTTGCCAAATAACAACGTGCATGGACTAAGCCACTGTGTTAATTTATTTAGAATTTGTAAAGAGTTATTAATATTTTGTATAAATTATTTGTAATTTTAAATATAGGGCTGTTAATCAAAACGTTATTTCGGTCACACAATATAGTAAGAAACAAGAGTAATGTAATCACGTTGATGAAACCAGTTAGGGTTTTGTAACTTTTCTTTCAACTTTTAATTCCAAAAGGCTAATTTCTAATCAAAATAGAAAACTAATGTCTTCCAGCAGTTCATCTTTTAGTCTAATCAAAGGATAGTAGGCCGATTATGTAGCATGACATCCAAGTGATAAAAGTATTTTCGGAGGGAAAGTTAATATGTCTGATACATTGATGTCACGCTATGTAGTATTACATGCAACACCATTGAATCAATATTCTAAATACTTTACTCAATGTTTCTCTTCCTTATGTTAATTATTAGGGGTCAAAGTTCAAATCAACCAGTGATCAAATTTCAATACACTGATGAGAAAAGAAATTAGTAGACATTAGACCAGGAGATACGAGTCAAACTGAAATAAAAGCTATCATGATTAATTAAAAAGCAATATCTTATGTAATAATAATCACTTCTATTAAATTATATTGTATACTAATATATATATAAATAGTAAGTATAAAACTCACAACCATCACCAAACTAATATAATATTATTTAAGAAATCATATATTTTGTAGGGAAACATAGTATTATTAGCTACGTCTAATTCTCCCATAAAAATCTACATTACAAGGTAGTCTTGGAGGATTTACCTGTTGTGACAAAATAGAGTAATATTCGAATATGTTTTCTTTTAACATGCGATATATAAACTACAGTGAACGAACACGATTATAAGACAAGTGATGATTATGATATCATGTAACCTCATGAGTATAAAATTTGATTGTGTAACCGTTCTGGGTTATTTGTCTAATATTGTATAATGAGCTTTATAACGGGTGGGCAAAATGCCCCGTTCATGGATTTCTCTACTAGCAACAATAACAACAACACCAGGGGGAATGGTATCATAATAACAAAACATTCCAAACTATCGTCTTGACTACATAATAAATCATACGAGATCAAGCAAACACGAACACAAGGAATGTGGATTTCAGATCCCTTTAAAACTTTCACATTAACGACAAAAATCTGCAAGGCGCCATTCAATTTAACATACTGAATAAAATTGCACACATCGCTTTAAAAGCAAAATAACGCACATTACGTCAAAGTAATTGCACATTTTGAGCAGGGCACTAAATCTTAACATTTCTACACCAAAATATCAAACTTGGAATGTTTTCATTGCACTTCACATGGTAAAATTTAAAAAATGTCAGCCATTAACAGACGAACATACACTATACATGAAATGTCAATTATTAATCTTGATCATTTATGATAGAAATATTGAGCAAAAATTGCATAAAAAACATGTGAACTTGATAGGACAAATGAACTCTGTAATACTGCCAATACCACATCTATACCCAGTATAAATATATTGTTTCAACATTATCTAAACACATTCAAACTCCTACTATCTTATGAAACTTCAATATCTTTAGTTCAAACTTTTACTGTTTACTGTGAAATACACATGTTTTAAATAAAGGTTGTAAACTTCTAAAATCTTACACATCCTTTTTTCATTTTTTTTTTTTTTTAAGAGGTCTTGCACAATGACAGTAAAGTTAAAATAATGGACAAAAGATATGAAGTGAATATATATGTAATTCAATAGAAATTTAGTTATCATCATCATCTAACGAACATACCAGCAGCAGCTTGTTCAAATCCTGATGGGTACTCTAATATATGTGCGGCGGCGGGAGCATAGGCGAATGGATACTCATAGGGGTTATACATTAATCCCCCATCTGTTGGTGATATTAATGGTGGTGGTTGACCATTTATCATTCCAGCAGTACTTGTGGCAATATTTGGCATTCGTTGTGCGAGAATAAGTGGGGCTCCGGTAGGCGTCCCTGTTCGTAATTGAGCGGCTTGTTGTACTGTTAAAGGTGGACCCATGAACCTGGGAGCTTCTGGAAAATAAAAATATATAACATACATGTATTTCATAGCTATATCTAGAAAGAGTTTCAGATTTCTCAACATACGGTATTAACACACAAATAAATATTTCCAATCAAAATCAATCTGTGCATGAGAAACTTTTTAAAACTTATATTTGGTAAAGTTCAAAGAATAAATCAGAGAACTATTTTTAGTAAGAAATCAACATGTGTGTTAATGACATCAATGTAACGTAACATTTGATGGATTGGTTAATCAACATGACAGAAATATTTAATTTGAAAAAAAAAAACCCCTCCCATAACTCAATCGAAAGTTATGTTGATCAAAAAAAAAAAAAAAAAAAATGTTATCTTTTTTTAATCACTGAAATAAAATAAACTGAATTAAAAATAAATCTTGAAAAAAATTTTAAAATAAAAACACACTTAAGATACTCAAAAATTAAAATGAATGAAAACAATGAGTAAAATCAAATTAATAAAAACTGGACACATTCTACTTCTTCTTTACCTGTGCTGTCCATTCTGTTGAAAGCATTGAATAAAAATAATAATTAATCAATGTTGATTTTTAGTCATTTACAAAATTTTGTTAAATTTTTTTCATTTGGTAAAAATACGAAATCTAAAATATGTAATTCATGATTTATGAACACATGCATATTACACCACCAACTTAGAACTATTATTAACATTTAAAACGGGGTACATATATAATTGTATAAAATATAGATGGATTGATTTACAGACACAAATGTATGTCTGCAGTATATTTAGATTGTAAATAGTTCATGAAATATAAGTTATCATATATTTGATTCAATGATTCATGGAAATTATCTTAAAATAAATCAAAACCAAATAATCAGGCAATATGAAAAAGGGTTTGCATACAAGTTCTATTATTACAATTTGATACCAGTACACCAAAATATGCAAGATGCACTTTAAGTTATGATGACCTAAAAAAACTTGGAGAGCCGAAACATGAACATTTTTTTTATCTACTTCTCACAAAGATATAAGAATTTATTACCTGTATCGAGTCCTAAGTGACGCAAGTGTTTTAATTGGAGTAGAAAAAATACGTATTTTGTATCAAAGTCATTGAAGTTGGGAAAATTGCCAACATGTCACAGTACAGTGCAAATTTGGGGATTCATAAAAATAACTGGAGATAGTATGCAATTATACTTTCATAATTCAAAATTTATTGGAGATAATTGATAATAAATATATGCATTATTGCACAAGGAAATGTAAATATGAAGCACAGTATAAAATATATTCTAAAGAGTTGAAGTAAGATGGAAGGAATAGAAGATGTTTACGGCAAATAGATAAATGTGCAATCTATTATTTTTACATTGACAACAATCTTAAATAAATAAATTTTTTTCCTTGATTTGTATAGTATAATAATTTATCCTAGTAGATTTTTTGTATGTTTAGAAGACAGGAAAAACCTATTTGATAGAAGTGTTAATACTTATTCCTAATCAGAATAAGAGTGATAGTCAATAGAAATTGGGTAACCTATCAATTCATTCATATTTCGGTTTTTGCTGATTTTTATTTACATAGCAATATATGTTTAGTACTCCAGTTGTGTGTTTACGACATATAAAGATGAATATGTATTATTTAATATCTCGTCCTATACAATATCCATGTTTCATTTACTATTACACATTATACTTCTATTATGAAAAGATCCGTTGGTCTATCATTGAGCTTACAAATTTATCACCTTAAAATTTTATTGTGGGAATTCATCAGGTTTTTTATTTACAGAAAGCAATTACAACTACATATATATTATATGGGCTATCAGAAAAAAAGTAGTCTACTTGAAAACACACTGACATATGCTTGCAAATAAATAAAGAATAAGAAAATTTTAATTAAGATAACACAATTTGAAAATATACTGTTGATAAGACATTAATGAGAATGGAGCCATCCTATTCAAACATCTAGACTAACTGTCTAAGACATAGATAATGGTAATTCTAATGCAATCCAACTTATTTTTAGTCTTAGCAATTTAAGCCTATGGCAAGATAGTATTAAGGGTATAAAAATACTGATTGATACAGCTGATAAGACTGTACGTGGCAGATATAAAACTGTTTATGATGTAATGCCTTTCCAGCGTAGACCAAGAAATAATTGTGTAATAAGTAACATTGTGTAATAAGTAACAATATAGTCCTAATTAGTTTCTCATTTTGTAAACTGATTAAGAATTTGTCTACTTTTTCAGCAAATTCTTGAATTTTGATTGCCTTGGTTTATGAATTGATTGAGGGAATTCTGTTATCACGAATGATATCATAACAGTATAAGTTTAAATAAAATAAAAGTAAAAAAAATCTTTAAACGTAAAAAGCAATTCAAAATCTATCCATCCACCATTTCATACAATTACATATATAAAATACATCTATATTTAAAACCCTCTTTCCACTTAACATGCATATAAAATCGTATCATTCCAATACTCCACACCAATTAAAACGGACTTAGTTTACTGTATACATTTCTATACTGAATACAATCTGCATAAGATGTGAATAGAACAGATCCTGGGGTTGGCATCCTCATTAACCTATTTCTGTATTGCAAGTGTTGGTCATATAAGGGGACATGAAGGGCTAAATGTTCATCACTTAGACTATTTAACTATGGAATATCCAGAGATCACATTTTAAAATTTGTACCAGTATTATTAAACTAGTGCCAAATGAACATTTAGAGCTCATTATACCCAATGATAAGTAATGTAAGTACCAGCAATACACAACTAGGATAATAAGAATGATGGGGAAAGAAAGCTACCGTACAATGACAGGGAGAAAAGTGTATTTGATAAAAAGATAGTGTAAGTAGTGGTGGAGTACACACTGTGTATTGGTATGATAGCATGCTATTTACAAAGGAAGCGTTCTATATCATGCTTGGTGTGTATAATATGCATGTGTTCTAGGAACTACACCCTCTAAATCCCATTGGACTCTTCTGTAACAGGCTAAGAAGATTCCCCAGCAGCACTTGGGTGGAAAGAACTAAAACTATCAGAAAACCGGAAAATAATCTACAAAATGATAAAATGCCGAAGCCCAAATATTGAAGTACAAAATATATAACAAAAGACATGCTGAAAGCAGAACTGAAAGTAAAATCTGGAAATAGAACAAGTTCCAGAAGCTAAGCACCGCACACAAGGATTGGGACCAAATTCCATGGACTTACGACTCGGAGTGACTGGTTGTGATGTAGCTGTGGCCGGTTTCGATGTGTCACGATATGTGCCATTAATGATGGCTAACTCCATCAGTTGTCTTTTCTTTAAATCATCTTCACCATCAGGCTGCAAATAGTTTTATATAAGGTTAGATATCGTTGGTTAGTTGAAGCATGGAATATAAACAACACTTACGATGTAAATTTATAGGCATCATTTTACATGTTGTAGTATCATTACGATACGTTCCATTTAAGATGGCCAATTCCATCAATTGTTTTTTCTTCAATTCATCTTCTCCTTCCGGCTGAAAACATGAGTAAAAATAACAATTTTATTTTATGAACAGTATAGCCAGAAATTTCTGATCACCAGTTCACTAACAGAAGTGTTCTTTATATAAAAGTTACCTTCTTTTAAAATTTTGAATGTAAAACATGGTATACCCATGCTAAATTATATTAATCAAAGATATCTCTACTACAAAATTCTAGTTTTCAGTGGGAAAGAAGATTACTGCTTATAAGGGCTACCCAATTTGAACTGTTTAATAAAACGACTCTATTTATATGTTTGATGATGCTAGTCTTACATAGGGAAAGTATGACATCAAAGACTTCATTCCGATGTAATTATACATGCAACAGAACATCTGTAACATCTAATTCCTTTTCATGTATTAATTTTTGCCTATATGTTTTCTCTCTGCACTTGAGAACTAAGACTAAATAATTTTCTATCTCATGTTATGCACAAAGATAATATCATATCATTATATTTAATATGGATGTATTACGAGAAATATTATGTACATGTACGCAACAAATTCAAAAGGTAGAATATCCAAAAACAAACAGTTCTGATGGCACAAAAGTGGGTTAACCAAGTACATTACAAAGACTAATGAAGGAGTATTGTGCATTGGATTATAAGAAACATTAACTTATTTAATGTTTGATAATTAATATACTGTATTACTGATTGATGATTGATTTAATTATTATTAATGAACATTTATTCACAGCTGGTTCTAGTGAACTATTTTTGTAGCCTAAAAACATCCTCTTTATTGACTTTATTACATAACATCTTAAAACCCTATCAAAAAGACATTTACCAAGTTTTATCAACTCCAAATATATATAGAATTTCATACAGATTTGGTAAAAAAAACTTCCAAGTTTAATGAAAGCTGAAGGTTATATTCATCACCTCTAAGTTTTCTATTACAAGTCCCATTGTAATTGACTATCCAACATCTAGGGGTCAAAAGTCAACTGCTAAAAATTATAAAGAGATGCTATTTTATTAAGGTATTTTTGTACACTATATACAATGGAGATATCATTTCAGAAGTAGTATCATGATGTTCATCTTTAGTTAGGATTGGTTACTATCATTAAATCTTGTAAGAAGAGCCGTGTTGAATTCAGAGTAGATTAAGTTAGTTGAGGTGTGGGAACAAACTGAATTTTCTGCACTTATGTTGAGCTGAGGTTTCATTAAAACACCAGGACTCTAGTTTTCATGCTCCATTGATCTATTTATATGTCAACACTAGGATTTTCTTACATCTATATCAGATTACACTTATAACAGCATTAACATCTAATTTAAATATATGCAAAATACTAAAATCTGTCAATCCTTTGTTAAGTTTTAACAGTTTTAAATTTGTGTAAGATTAAACATTTCAATATGCATCCTGTTAAAGAATACTATTTTATAAAGAGGGAAATTTATTTCATGTTTGTGTAAAATACTTGGTTGAAAATATTTGAGGTGATAATTGTGGTATTAAGTTTCGAGATGGGTAATAAAAACACCCTGCAACTAACCAAGCACAAAAGAAAAATAGATAGCTAAATGTGTTTACGGTAGGTAGTTTTGACCTAGCTAAAAATTTCCACTATTCTTTGTTGAGAAGAAGACATTGATGTATTCTTAATGCCCCGTTAACTTTTGACTATACAGATGAGAAAACAACAATGGTATATATAAAACCAGCTAGATGATGTCTCGCCAACTTACTGTTAATCTAATGTAGGGTGGGGTTAGGACTTGTTCAACAACTTTGCATCTTTACATTGGAAAAGGCTGACAATTAAAGTTGAAAATCAGGTTTCTTAACTGATAAACATCCATTTTATTTACATTAAATATCCATAAAGCAAACCAATCAGAGATTTCTTTAACGTCTCATATCAAATTACAGCATTAATATTTCTCTAAAACGACAGGATTCCTCAACTTCCATTAAATCTCTCATCTTATAAAAGACTAAGAAAAGCTCTTTAAGAATTGCAGGCTACCACTCCAAAGTAATTCCTTACTGGTATGGAAGACATGTGGTGTATTTAAAAGGCTCCCCTACAAGGACTAAACTAGATAAGTACAGTAGGCGTGGAAACATGATCCGTTTATATCATCCCCAAACTTAACGAGCACCACTATCTGTTTCAAACTTCAAAGAAAACATAAATTTGTGCCAGGGGTACGGTTGAAACCATTACAGTTTACTGTTGAAAGATGGTGGCTGTCTGTTGTGAGTGTATAGTATTGATACATGACTTACATACATGTACATGTAGTAAACACATTTCTCACAACACCAAATCAAAATTTTCATTTACTTTGCCAAAACAATTATGACCAAACATGCAGCTGTGTATAAAGTTTTTTTTTATATTAAACTTAGTTATTTTGATAAAATATGTGTGTAAATTAAAGGAGGTGAGTGTAGTATTTAGGTGTTGACCTAAAATAAGTGTATAACTGTGGATAGATAGCTATATAGAATGAGTAATGAGAAGAAGATCATATTTCTATTTGAGGTCATTCTGATCACTTGCCTCAGGCTTTAAGATGATGATAACATAGGTAATAAGTACATCTACATGTCTTTCAATATAATTAAAACTAAGAATAGACACATGAATAAATCAAAATAAAAATGCAAGTGACTTAAATGACATTCCAACAGTAAATTAATACCTCCTAAAGAAGCATTAGAATTTTCAAAAAGAAAATACATCTAATTAAATTCATAGAAAATCATATTCAAAATAACCTTACGCTAAGATAATCGCACTGTATCAGAAATTCGAGACCGGATCTACTTGATTCAAAGTATTGTTTATATAGGCTATAACATGTACACAATCTTAAAACTTCTACATCTTAGTTGTAGAATGGCAGAACTCTCTAAAATTTTGCATGCAATCCAATTTTAACAAGGCTGATATAAATGTTTTGTCAATTCATGATAATACAAAAAAGAAAATTTATTTCTAATTTCTCTTTAAATCTAGATTCTCATTTTTTCTCACACTAAGCTGACACTAAATCTAAAATTTTAATTTATAACTTCTTATTATATAGAGTAGTCAATTCCACAGCTGATACAGAATACAACAGAGCCGTAGCAGAAGTTAAAACTTATTAACACATGTCTGTTCATCAGTCAATGTTTTTAGTTCCTTGGGATCAGGTATTAAGCCTGCAATATGTTTTTTTAAAGTTAATTTTAAAAACATGACAGTAATCATTTCACCAAGGAGAAACTTGTGTGGCCTACAAATTCTCAACAACAAAATTTGTTTGACCGAATGTCCCTTTAACTATAAAACAGATTGAAAATCAGTCATGAAAGATGATAGTGCTCACAAGGATATGAAATTGAACTGAAGATTGGTTTATGTTATGTTCATTAAGCGGTCTTAAAGCTAACCCTTGGGTCTGTAATTTTAGTTGTAATGTTCAATGTAATCCTAGAAAACATGCAGATTCAAGAGTGAACAATATGAAATCTTTACAGAGTGCATTTAAACATGTGTACAGGTATACTATTGTACATCACATCTTAAAACTATTTGTTTCCTGTTGTTTGTTGGTGTTGTGGTGTTTACTAAAAATATCTACAAAATATCTAAATATAAATAACTTTATGTGCTTGAGGTTAAAATACACAAAGATCTGTCATATGCTGTCAGCTGCTTTTACCCTTGTACATGATAATTTTAATAGAAATGTCTAACATAATGAATCAAGGACAGACAACAGTTTGTAACAAACCTTGATTATAATTCAAGCAACTTTTTGGGTAATACATTATACAAACTTATATAGTAAATTTTATGTTTTTGTTTCAGCATCCACTAAAATAATGAAGTCTCTCTGTTTAATTAAATTGACAAACTCCTGAACTTTAATGATATTACACTGCACAACAAGGTGACTCAGAAATATACTCATATCCATCTGCCTATCCTATATCTATGGTCTATACAAAGAATGTTATTACATCTAAAAACAAAGTCATGGGGGGAGTAAAATGAACTTACAGAAACTGATCTCTAGTCTATTGGCAATTATAATTTACTTTTGATCCAGACACACTTTAAACTTATTCATTTGTAACAAAATGGTTACAGTGTATTTGTTTAGAAACTTAATTTAAAGCAAAAAGCTAATGAAATAACAACAGTTGTGTGATTTTAGTTGTGTACATTTCTTACCAAAAGTTTGAATGAAAGTGTCAGTCATGCGAAATAATTTACTTCTTATATAACTGTGCAGACAACATGACCTCTTTCTATCACTCTTAAAACTTAAACACCATGATCGTATAACATTTACATAATACATGATGTTTACTTGCTGTCTACGATGCCATGTATACAAGCCTTTCTTTTCAATTTTATACAAGAATTTTTTTTTATCGGTTTTCTTTTTAACAAACAAAGCCTGTACAGTATGATCTGAATTACCAGTTACAACACATTTTTCCCAAGCAAAGCAAAAACAGACCTCTTACTGAGAAATGTTTCCCATATGTATCTAAACATGGTATCTTTAAATTTAATGAACTGATAAAAATTGGTCGTCATTATATCAGAAATATTCTCTTGAACAGCTGACTGGCATCCATCACATCAGAGTAGGGCTGTCTGCCATTATTAAGCTGAGCGTCTGATAGTTAACTTAATCAGTGTGTACAAACTATGCACTAAAAGCCTGTAAAATTCCAACCAGGCTCCCAGAAAGTATCCAAAAATAGGCTAACATCTGGGAAACAATATGGCCGCCATATTTCAAAATATAGTTTGATCACGTTCTCTACTTGGTTTCATAATTTATTTATTATGTTAAATTTTATGCAAATTGTATTTATGTTGTCTAATATTACTCTAATACAAAACCACAAGCTTTGTAAACAATCTTGATCGAAAAATAAACCATAAGTTTTAAAAATTCCAAGATCAAAAGGAAACTGAGCCCTGTATAGCTTCATGAAATTATACAACTGTTTTGTATCTGAGGGATTGAGTAACTTATATTTTTCTTACAAGGTTTTGTGGTAATGGAAGACCTTATAATCAAATTCAATATAAACAAATCTTTATCAAGAGATTTAAAAAGCAGCATGACAAATATTCCATAAAAGGAAGCTAAATCAAGGCTTTGTCAGCATGAAGTAAGTAGACAAGGCTTATAAACATCACAAAGATCTCATCGACAGGATAGTACATGTATATTACCCCATATGTAAAAACAAGTTGGTACTTTGTACCATTACCAAGAAGATATCTAACTTTTCAATGAAAATTCTATAAGTAAACATTATCAACACGACAAACTTTTCAGAAATCTAGCCAGAAATAAAATCTATAAACAAAAATAGCTTGTATTTATTAAAGTTGTTTAGTGATATCACCTCCAATGGAAGCAGCAGTTAATAATTAGCTACTACAACATTTATTAAAGACATAAACCAGTGATCTTGTCTAAATAACATGCTGTTTCCAATCATAACACTAATCTATGATGAGATGCCTTCTTTTTTATCACGTAATCACCATAACTATAAATAAATAGTTTTAAAAAACAGAAAATCTTCGCTGAATAAATAATGCCTTTAAAACCCTTCTCAAACACCCGTCTGTTGTTAACCCGCCAAAGAAAGCGTTGACGTTAGTCCGAAGCACAGGTAGTGAGGGGAATAAGCTGGTTGTTTTGTTGGTATTGGCTACTAAACTGTTGTAATGATTGACTTGGTTTTACTCACTTAAATTCCATGAATTAACTCACAACACTTGTCACACTAACCCCAGGCTAACATTTGGCTCACTTTACCAGCTATTTGACAAATTTTCAATTTTGGTTTATGCAACTAGGGAAAACTTGATCAAACATCTGATGTACATTTATACAAATAAAATGCTATGAACATATGATCCAATTGCGTTGTTTATATCATAATAAACAGCTATACAGCTGCATTAAAAGTTATATTGCCAGAGATTCTCCTAAAATAAATACTAGAATATTTTCTGACAGTATTCTAGCAATTTTTTTAGATATAATAATTTGGTAAAATATTTTACTGCACTAATTCAATAAGTAAATAAATAACCAATAAGATTAATTCCATCACCGGTCTACTCCATATTCTTTCTGAAATTAGTTACCATGTGTTGTGGGATATGATATAACTATGAAAAGCAACAGTGAGACAGCTTTTGTCAGCTACCACGAAATAAAGGCAACAATCTAGGAAAGCAGATGATGTTTATTTAAGACATCTGAAGGAGATAGGAAAAGATAACACCATCTCGGTGCAATCAATTGTCTAGATAAAGTTGAGATTACGTTCTATTGACAACACAGCTTCCAAATATGTGATCACATATTAACACTTAGAGAACATCCTGACGAAAGAATTTAATTAAAATAGCCACAATTTAATCCTCTTGAATCTCTTTAAATATTTCTCAAAACTAATCTCTATATCAATTTTCTTTTCACATATCCAATTCAAAAGATAAATATTTGTCATTTGCTAAGTTACATTTTAAATAAAGATATTTATAGTTGTTTTTTTTCTGTAGCGAATAAAATAGATATATATTCATAGGCTTATATTATAAGAAGAAAGAAAAACATTCTGAATATGGATGAAATTCGTCCAGATGACCTAAATAGAAACATCCAAATACTAACATTTTATCTGATTTCTTGAGAATTCCTTGTGTAAATACATGTATAAGGACATTATACTCAATATTTAGTGAGAGAATGAGTAACTATTGTATTTGATTATAATTTCTGGCAGATATAAAAATATCACTTACTGCTGGTACTAATAACTTTTTAACTTCCTCTGTTGCTTTCTGTAATTTTAATTCAGCACGTTTCCTTGTGTCTTCAACTGTTATGAGCACGTGTAATTCTTCATTTAAATGTTCCCAATTTGCTTTACCCCGATTTTGTTCTTCCTACAATCAATGAAATAAGAAGGCTGTTAAAGCAATGCAGAATAAACATTATACGTATTACAATAATATACCACTACCCTCTAATTCAACCATTCTTCTATTACTATGTTTATAAAGTGGGATCTAATTTTAAACCTTCATAAAGAATCATGCAGTAAGTGAAGAGCATATTTCGTAAAGGGCAGTTGTATTAGGTCTTAAAGTGTCCAAACTACTCCAAACACTTGAGTACAATGTATATTAATAACCTATATTATAAACTTATCCTCTAAAAATCACTTTCATAAGAAGAATATCTGACTCCAAGAACGGTGTTAAGTACTTTCAAATGCACTCATTTCATTACAACAGCCTTCGCTGTACATTCAAGATACATGTATCAAAGTAAAATCACATGTTTTTAGACATTCATGAAAAATGACAATTGCTTTTTAATGGACACATGAATTGAAAATTACTCCTTCACAGCTGTGGTTCTGGACAATTATACCCTTTACAAATAAGATGTACATTGTATGTACTTTGTTATATAATTTACACAAGGTTTGCAATCCAAGTAGTGCCACTTTAAACTATCTCAGTATTCCATCAGATCTTGTATAGAAGAATTTTCTCACGTTAACACACACAGTGTGAAAAAGGAAAAATCAAATCATTTCTGTTCACCATGTTTAATGAAGAGTGTAATATTTGTTAACGCTCTTTACTTTGATTTCACAGGCTTTAAGTTATTGATAATTTGTCTTTGTGAAATCATATGTCACGAACCATTCAAATAATAAAAAAAACACTTGATGCAAATAAAGATCTGCAAATATTTTGGGTACATTTTAAGAGAACAATTTGAGCAGACAGCAAACTTAGCCAGAAAAAAAGCTTTGTGTCCATGACTTTCATATTTAAATAGACGGATTTCTTTCAATAAAATCTACTATAAACTCTGTATTAGAGGCATTTGGTTATAAGACTATACATGCAAACTCCACTTTCTTGGGACATTCGTGAATGTTCAATGTTTTCAATCCAGTAAAACATTATAATTCAAATAATATTTTACATGCCTTGTAAAGTGCTAAATAGACAAAAACCATCCATATCAAAGACTTATTAAAACTCATAAATCATCATATAAATCTTTGTTGATGTTCACTAAGATATATACGAACACAAATCTTTTCTTATATTCTACTCAGTATTGAAGGGATAAACATCTGTTGGGCATTTTCATACATGTAACTTAAATTGAAGAAAACCGTCAGACATTTCTCTTCCAAACGATTGTTTTTCTTTTAACATTAACAGAGAAATGTGAATCTTATGTGCAATACCATAATGTTTATAACAAACTTTATAGAAGAGTATGTATTATTAACATTATAACATACCTTTTTCTTATCCCTCATTGAGCCTTTACCCCGAACCATAACTTTACATCCTGTGTATTGTTCTAACTCTTTAGCTGTCATACCCCGCGGACCCAATATCCGACCCACAAAATTAAACTGAAAAGAAAAAAGTTAAAATTAACATATAGAATTCACACAGAGAACATTTATAAAGGGATATAATGTAAATTACTTTGTTTATGAAATGAAATAGGGTTTAAAGACTTACTACTTGTCACTGACTTTGTTTATGTTACCAAACAATTTGTATGGAATTCTAAGCTTTAAATGAAGTAAACTGGCTAAAAAATTGCTGAGAAAAACTACATTTTATAAAAAAAGTGTACCATTTTGCTAAAGTATTTCAAAGCTTAAGGCATTTTAGATTAATTCAAGCTTTTTTTTTTTCATCATGAAAATATTGGCTCTCAACGTAACAAGCATTTGTGATATTTGGCACTAAACATGTATATAATATGTTTTTTACTTTATCTTTTATGTTTTTTAGCCATTTTACAATGTACAAATCTTATTCACTAGTACTTTTTTTAGAATTGATTTACAATTTTTCTTTTTAAATAGTTATTCTGATATATATATGAGGTTTCTGCGTATTATTTACTAAAATGGACTGTCTAAACATGAATATCGAATAGTTTCCACATAGAAAAATTACAGAGCGGAATGTGGAAACTGTCTGACATTAAGAAACTAATTGAATTAACAGAAATGTCTGTGAAAGTTTTCTAGATAACTGTATTATATTACAACTTTTAGTCATCCACACTATTTTGGACTGTGTGTTTTAATGGGAGAATGGATCATTAGATCTCACTTAAAATTTCACTTTTCTTCTTTTGGAAAGTTATGATTGGTGGTTCAAAGAGCAGGAACTTTAGAAGCATACAGACCATGTTCATGGTGGTACATGCAGATTGCAAATGATTAGGAATTCCGAATAGTAGTGGTACATGTAGATTGCAGATGATTAGGAATAATTATTTACTTTCTGATCAATCAATTAATGAATAAATGCATGTAAATATACATCTGTTGCCTGTACATTGTTTTATTTTATAAAACATTGTTAGTCATGCTAATCTACCAGGTACCAGTGCTGGTACTACAAATCTTGACATATCAAAACTATACAAAAGCAAAGAATGGCTCATTACAACATGTGTTAAATACTGACAATAGATCAGAAAAACAGATGATAAAACCTACAGAAAGATATCTTAAAATTTTTATTCTGATAAAATTTAAATTACATCCAAGAAAACCATAACCACATTCTTACATGAACATGTTACATCAGATATTTTCACTATATTTATCTGAATTATTCAGTTTCATGATTTGATCATCACTCTGAGGCGCAAGGTGAAACATTTTGCTTTCTATCAAAATATATTCTTTTTTTACTTTTTAGGCAAATGAAGGAAATCATTTGTTTCCTTCCAGAACTAAATGTCCTTTATATAATGGTTTAATATTGATTGATCTACAACAACATTTTTATTTTCTACTTATGTTAAACAATAACATCAAATTAACCAAAGTCAGATTGTGTTTTAAAGCCAAAAGGAATGAAGATTAAGTCAATTTGCTTAGATGAAATGAGTTCTGATTTAGATAATAAAATGTGGAATGGCCGTACCAAGATGGGGTATCTGGTAGCTAGTCAGACATCAGATACCATCTTAATGAGTGGATTTGAGCGTAGGAAAATAGGAGAAGGAAGTATATAGGAAGTCATGTTGAACTAAGAATTCAACCAGACATAGTTTGTTAATGGCAGGAAAATGAGAGTTTACTTTACAAGAAAAATTCTACACACATGTGAGGGAAAGAGCTGAAGGTTTGAAGCAGATGTGTACAACTATCTGGCTACACTAAAAAGTAAACATTCGTCGGCATGGTCAACGCTTTCCCTCTCATTTACTATTAACTTAACAACAATCAGTGTCCAAACTTCTTTTGTATTTCTTGGGATTATGTTCATTGTCACTTATAGGCCTTGGCATCTCTTAATCTTTCTGACTGCTAAAGTTGATTTAGATTAGTTATAATCTTCTACAGAGAAGGCATGTCAAAAGTTGACCAATGGAATGTAACTCTTCGTGAGTCTACTGATGAATGGCGTGACTCAAAAAAATATATATATTAGTTGAGCAGCATAGTATTTTTAATTAAAATTTTCACACCACAATATCCCCCAGAAATAGAAAAAAACTCAATTCCTTCTATTAAATTTCACTAAGCGTAAACATTTAATATTTAAATGAAATTAAAGTAATTAACCTTCTCGGAACATTGGCAAAATTATGACAGGTTTTTTGTAATTAAACTGTTGGCTGAATTGACAAATTTGTCTCAGGTGTTAAATAGTAAACTACATGTAGTAGCTGGTCAATAATATATCACTAACAAGTGAGAACAAAGAAATTGTTCTAACTGGAGAAGAAACAACATTTATGTATTTCAACACTTAGCATACATCATGTTAAGTCTTATAATATCCCTGTCAGTTGTATGGCTGTGTGTGCTTTAAGATCGATAAACTAAAGGTGTGAAATTTTTAACTGCTTCACTCTACCACTTCAAAAGATTTTCAAAAAATAACTATCTTGAAATTTTTGGTCTTGGATCATCAGCTGAAGTTAGTAGCCTGTTTTTGTAATAGATGTCTACTGCACGCAACATTATTCGCCTACTCTTCAGCCAGTTTTTACTAAAGAATGTTGAACGAATCCTCTACTGTACTGCTATCTATATCCATTCATTAAACCCACTGCATTCCACACATTTAAATAATTTAAAACTTGTTCAAGATTACTTACCTCTGGATGTTCTTTTGCAGGAACGTATATTTTTTCTGATAATGTCACAACTGCTCCTTCATTTGTGGGTAATTCTAATGGTTCTCTGTTGGTTTTGTGATGAAAGAGGGAGATTCTTACTTTGTTTATTTCTGAAAAATACATAGAAATAACATTTAAGTAACCAATAAACTGCAAAAATCGGACTGTATGCAGATGTACATGTTTTACTATACCAGGACATATCTTGATGACATTTTGTCATTTTAAATAAATAGCCTTAGTATATGTATGTTTTGTCATAGATAAAGGAAAACTCTTATCCTCAGCTCCAGACAATCTTTCTCCTTCTCTTTTTGTATCAACAGTCAACAAAATTTAACTACTGGAAAACTAGTTGACAATCATACATTATATACATGTAGTGAAAACAGACATGATGGCTGGCGTTAACTGTACACACAATGTCCTCAATTTTGCCAATTGGCGAAAGAAACCTTGTAAAGGTAATAAAATTGGTTCGGATTAGTTTACAGAATGCAGGAGAAAAAATCAAATCTAAATGCCCTACACAGCCCACAAGTAATTCCCCAGAGGCATAGCTACATGTATTTGACAACTCACTACATACATGTATTTGAAAAATAAACATGGAAATCAAAGGTACCACCAAGAGTTAAACTCTGATGTTACGTAATGTACTTGTACCTACTTTAATACATAGAGGGAATAAAAGATGTTTTAATTTGAATCCATTAAAAGCTAAAAATATTATCGATTATTTTAATGGCATATGCTCCTCTTAGAAACTTGATTATTAGGAAGACTACAAAACTGGTTAATTAGCTTTGTGTTGAACTAATGCAAGATTGATTTTCCATAAGATCATAATTTAAGTACAGTGCATGTAGGTGTGTAACTGTAACAACTAATTAACTGACAGCGGTCTATTATATTCTGAAGATATTGTGCATATTTAATACAGGATTATAAATCAGTCCACAAGTTGATTAAATCTTTAATATTCCACAATGTTAGTTACATGTACTGCAACTTTCAATTCAACAACCAAATGTGCATTTATATAAAAACTTTATATGCATCTGTCACACTCGCATCTGACGGTGTGCATTGTAAACAGACAACAAATTTACATGTAAACATAACAGGCGTCAAAAACAAACAAAACCAATCTATTCCGGAGAGTGCTTAAAGATCTTTAGTCTGGCTCGGTCACAAATTGATCCCTGTATCATTATTCAACTGTCAAAGATTGGCACTACATCATGCATTCATTGAAATTGGCATGTAAAATGTACAGAATTAAACAGAAATTGGTGTGGGAATTTCAAATCTTATAAATATTCATGCCTGTTTAAAGTAGCAGTCCTCTGTGTAGGTGAGGTCTCCAATGACCTGTAATGGAATCCAAGGGAAAGCCAATAACAACAATAGAAACCAATCATTTCCAATCATTGAATACCAACAAAGGTGGATTGTTTTCTGCAATCAAATATAGACGTACATCTCAGAACTGGGAAAACCCTTCAAACTGTATCATAGAATAGTCTCTGTCTTGGATTCCATCAATTTAAATAGAATTGATATATGACTAACAAATCATAAAACATAATCGGTCTATTTAAATTCAGAGTGTGATATTACATGTATTTGTATTGATCTTGGCTGAATTATCATTTCTCACAATGTAAATTCATGTATGGTAATAGTGTATTGTCGTTGTGTGCCAAATTTAATTCTCAACCCAATTCATCACACAACCTACATGTACATGTATATGGGGGTTTCTTTTTAAAATCATAACTGAACTAACAGATAGAACACACCTAGGTTTATAATAAGGTTACGAGTTACGACACATGACTTGCTAATATCCTTTTTTTTGTCATGCTCTCTTTATTTCCAATCAGAAATTCACGATCTCCAAACTCTGGTCATGCAGGGTCCTGGATCAAATACATTCAGACTTTCTGTTGACAAGGCAATTATCCACGAATGAATATATCCAAGGCTAAATTTCACTGTGTGAAGACAGCAATTTGTTAGAATGGCATCCATCTTGTCAGAAAGGATTAGAAAAAGAACTCCCTTTAGGTCAATCAAGAGTTGTCAATCCAGAAAAACAACCTTTACAAAGAAAAATTCTGACATCTGTAATATTGAAGACGGTGTGGACAATCTTGAACAAAACATGAAGGTCTATGCATATATTTACATATTGCTGAAGTTTTCATGCAGATACATGTTTCTTAATGTAGCATGTTACCAGATGATATACATGTAACAGTGAGTTAGTCAAATTAAAATTAAGCACAAATTTTGATACTTTCTTTATCGATTGTTTTCTATGTCAGTAATTTTGCAGATCGTGATTGTTCGAATTGCAATTTTTTTTAACAATCAAATGTTTCTGAGAAATTAATATGAAATGTTTTATCCAGATGTTTGACTGAGTGTCTTATTGAGGTCAAAGTATCTCTATAGACTGTGCTTTTCATGAACATGTCTTATGTATATGTAAATGGATTGACCGTTCGTATAAAGCGAACATAAATAATGTGCAGAGATATAATTAGACTGACTGAACATGTTACCTATCAATCATCCCAAACTTTTTCATAAATTTAATTCCCATGACATGTCTGCAGATCTCCATTACATGTACATCAAGGCCTACAATCATGTTGATGTTTTTCTATAACCAGGGAAGAAGATAAAATTAAAGGATATGTATGCAGCCATGCATGTTTAGATAAGATACAGGATTTCATGGAGAATTCAGCTGAAGAGATGTGATAATATAATACTACTGCTGTCTGTGCTAGTTGGATAAGGACAGCACCAGACGGAGAGATTTGCTACCTATGTAAAATATTTCTCAAATTAAATACATGTAAATGTATATTGTATTAAGACTGCATTGTGTACACTGTAAAATTATGTCAACTTGATTACAATACATATATACATGTATATGTAAAAAAAGATCTTGAATTATTCAACAGTGAATTAAAGAACAATACACTCTATATTTAATCTTTGTACATTGTATGTGAAAATTAATGTTAGGGTTATTCATACAATATACAGTATATGTACAGTACTCTACAAGTACAAATGTATGGATTGAGATTTATACAGTTTTTCATCTAAATATGTGTACTTTTTAAAATATATAGTGACATTTTTATATTATTGAATTGACCTAAATGTACCTATAATAAGAATTGTTTATGTAGGTTTATGCACTAGAAGTAAAATCATAACCTTTACACTACTTTACAGTTAACTTGTTGCATGCTTTCTGATCAATCTCAGTGTGGTGATTTGGAACATACATGGTGACTATCAAACTGTATAGTAATGATCGTAATTTTTTAAAAATTCCGCATAAGAATCTTTTTATTAGTGATAATGTATGTCACAACTGCTTGAATTCAAATTATTTATCAATAATGCATTTGTTCCACCACACTAGACCCCCCCCCCATCCCTCAGACAAACTTACTACTTGGATAGAAAGAGAGAGCGAGATACAGGGTTTAACATCAACTCTACACAAACTAAGTCATTTTGGACTAACACATAGTTCAATTGTATTTCAATGATATACTGTATGATGCATGTAGGGGTCTTTAGAGGTGGGAGGAAACCTGAGGATCCGGAGAAAACACAAGAGGTTTGACAGGCAACTCTGCTCAATGTCACAAACAACTGGGGAATCAAAACCACCACAGCTGACTCAATGACAGTTCTTATCCATGTACTTATGCTAACCATTCGTACATCCAAGCCCCCCCCCCCTCAACCAATAGATTGAACAAGTGATTAGGATCAATATTCTAAAAATAAACTGGTTGAGGGGTACCCATAAATTATTGTTAAATACATTGTGTAAACTATGTAATTTAATCTTAATCACGCATATCATTCACAAACACTGAATATTAATACAAGTACATTAATATTCTTCCCAAAAAAATATCTAAAAAAATCTTTTAAAAATATTACCTCAGATATCCACTCATCATAATCCATGTTGTAACATCCATTGTCAATGAGATTTGAAATTCTCAATAGATGATTAATAAGAAGACTTTAATACCCAGCTCTACTATGCAATTACGTTTTTGTAAGTAATGATTATGGCAATTATACAATAAAAGGTTTCATTCTAAATATATTAATAAACATATTAAAGAAAACGCTAAACTTGAATAAGGTTACCATTATTAATCAGGTCTAGAATTTAAGAATTCTGAATTAAGACAAAATTAAGTAAAAAAAAAGGGGGGGGGGACAAGCACAATGTATTAGTAAACATTTACATAATGATAAACTTTAAATTATGGGTAGTTCAAAACACCATTACTGATATCAAACATCTATATTGGCATTTAAAAAGATTAAACTATGTATTAAAGCTGTTATCTATTGGCAATAAGAATAAGGTGTGAAGGGGGTTAAAACCTTTTGATACAGGAGGCTCCCATAAAAGGTTGTGTCAACACTATACAATTGGATTAACACACAAACAAGAATCAAGAATAGAATCTATTTGTCAACATGTGATTTATCAATATGGGAATTAATCTCATCATTATTAGGTTTCACTCACAGTGGATGTCAAATAATTGGCATGGTTTACAATAAACAAACAATAAGTTTATTTTGGTATAGTTGGCCTATTGTAAATTGTTAGTTTCATAATATGTTTTATTTTTTGTGTAGGTCACAAACGTACTGATTTTTTTTGTACAATAGTCTTTTTATCATCATACGTGTACTACTGTTGTGGACTAGCCTATCATTCCGTATTCATAGTCATAAATAACCCAATGCAATACACGGAAGTAAGGGAATTCATATTTGTGTAAGGTTAGCCTACATCCGAGTTTACTTTAGTACTTTTATAAAGTTTGAACGACTACAGTTAAATGTGAGTGAGGATATATTCCCAGTAATATTTATCTTATTCTAAAGGCTTTTCATATCTGTAAAGGCTGTCGACAGTAGCTGTCATTCATGGCCTGGCATGCGTAAACGCCTGAAGGCATTGAGATAGAAACAAGATCTCGACGAGCAACTTGCGTGTCCCTTTTGACTAACAAATGAGCTCAGCTATGATGGGTATAAGTTTTCAAAATGGCTGCCAAAACTTTGCTCGACTGTGTGTTGGAATGCGATGCGTCTGTGCGTGAAAATAGAATTTACACTTAATAATTCCAAAAGTCTTCTTTAAATTATCGACTATTCAATCGCTGAGGGTTAAACAAATAAGATGGTGATATTGAAATAACCGAAAACATTTGTTAAATAACTTTTACGAACGATCAAATGTCAACAATAAAACTTTCATCGCCGGTTTCCACTTTCGACAGCCCTAATTATAAATAGAACCGACATGATTATGACTGTCTATCGCGATATATTATCTTTTTCACAGCAGCGAGGATACTATCACAACTCCAAATTGCATCCGAAATTTTGTTTATCATTCACATTCGATTTGGAAACGTTTGAAAAGAAACTTACCTTCGTCTAAAAGCTTTTCCACATGAACGAATACGTTTGGAAGAGCTTGTATTTGTTTTTTATCTTTAAGTAACTGGGCTAAGTACTCTGGCGTACTACGATCATCTTTGTTAGTTTCAGTCCCCATGTTAACAAGCTTTGAATTCTGTAGCAAACTACCTGAGTTAAGAAAGGTTAGAATCCAAACTACAAACCAAGACTTGCTATTATTAGTGTTACCCTCTTTCCATCAAAATTTGTTTATGAACACGTGTGAGGATGTGCGCATGCGTCTCTTTGGACGACTACATTGTTTGAAGGGGAGGGGCGTGATGTTTGGCGTATCAAGTATAAACATGCCGTTGAGTTTGCAATCATGGGACAGTAAACAACTAGAACACTAATTAGTTGTATACGTAAATCAGTAAAATCGAGATAATCCTATTATCCCCGACACGTAACAATAGATTTAACGAGGAGCTGATATCGGGATTAACAGGCTTCGACCCCCAACTTGCAAGTCGGCCTTCTTGTCGTAAATCTTCATGACGGCAAAGTTTGACAGGAGAAGTTGACAAATGGGCTGAAGATGCGCGCATGAATTGCCTGGCCAGCCTTGCATTAAGTTTCAGTTTATGTTTATGTATACCCTCTTCGATTGGTCGAGAATAGATTTACTTTTACACTACTGCAAGTTCTTCCATACACTTATCAAAGTTTTTCATATCGTGCATTAGCGCCTGCAACAAAGAATATTTTAAATGGAATCAGTTAATCATCGGTTGAGGATGGGGGCGAAAAGTAAACGAAAGCAAAAAAATGATTTTCGTCGGTATAGGGACTGACGACATAAAACATAATATCTTTAATTTATAACATTACGCTACTTCTCGCTATTTTTTTCCCGACTTGGGGAAAATGCAGATTACTCGGTATAGTTTTATTGAATTGCTCTTTAGACTCCAAATGTCATATTGTCATTCTGAGTTGTTCCACTCGAATGTCTGGTATACCAATCAACTCACTCAGTAACTCCATTAATCCGAATAAAGGAATAATATGTCAACAAATTTATCAAAATTAGAGTTAACGTTTGAATATCAAGTTCACTACACACAAGTAGGCACTTTCCACGGTTATAATTGACAAGAAAAGTGTGCTCTGTTATTGGATGGAATAAAAAACCCAACTCTATTCATGCATTTGAATATACATGTATGTACAAGATACGATTATTTTTTAAAGAACCATACCACAAAATTGTTCTAATTCACTTCTTTGCCCGGTATTTAGTAATTGAACACATTACCGCAAAGTGCAGTCTTATTGATACACATTTATAGGATTTATTAATATACAACGATTCGACTATAGTCTAAATGTTATTTAGACGAGGATATTCTTATCGAAACGTTGCTTATTAAAAAATTCAGTAATGATGTATCAGTAAAACTGCAGTGTGTTTTAGTCTCTAACTGACCGAGACGTTAAAACACATTCTATTCTTATATAGGATTGTTTTCTAAAGAATACGAATTTTCTTCTTCTCTTCTACTTTAAAGTATGCTACTTCTTTGTAATAACCCAATTAACCGGGTGACCTAAAATAACCCTACCAGGCGCGGATCCATAGGGGGAGTGCCTGACAATCCTGCCCCCCCCCCCGCCTACACATCTAAATAACCATTTTTAATAACTTCATGCAGGTTCTGTAAGCTCTTTGGCTTTTTAGAAATCCATATTTTTAGTAATAACGGGCACCTGCTAAATTGACGTCACTGTATTGACGACGTCATGATCTTAAATTGACGTTATCTCATAGCTTCCAGTCATAAGATTTAAGAATAGACTGGAAAAAAAAGAATAGAATAATTCAGGTTCAAAGATTTTCTTAGAACGGATTTTGAATAACCCTCTAAATTTGTAATGCTGTGTTTATATAATCCCCGGGCCCCGTGCCATATAGAGTATCTAGTTTTATGGTGTGTGTGTGTGTGGGGGGGGGGGGGCTAAACCTTTGATTTAAGTCAAAATAAAGGATTGATTGGGGTTGATCCGATGTCAAATACATGTAGTGATATCGCAAGCTCAATACGAATAAATTTATGTTTAAAAAATTAAGTGGATGTCGGCCTCAATCCTGGCATTATCTACAGACGAAGTCAGATTTACGTCCCACAAAACAAATCAACACGTGAAATCGAATGAAATGAATTAAAATAGGGTTTAACGTCCTACTGTTCTGCTCATATACTGGGCTAATGAAAACCGACATACGTCATACAGTGAGGGGAATTTTGCCCGGGCAGCGGCACTATGACCTACTCCTATATCGAATTCCACCTGTCAAGGGATATTTTACGTGCACGCCAATGTATGCGCGAGACCTCGATTTGCAATGATTATCATACAATCCGAACAACTAGACAGCTGTCCTTGACAAGCAAGCCCTCAGTCCTGCACCACTGCCTAGTGGAAACCACATCGGAAAATCCCGATGAACTTTCTCGGCCAATGCAGGGATCGAACATGCGACCTCCAGGCTAGCGAGCCAAAGGTGGATAATTCTGTGAAATTGCTATAAGAGGATGTTTGTATGCGGATGATAATATAATTTTGGTTATGTATAACAGTAGCGTAGGGGTTAAATTAAATCTGGAGGATATAAATGTAGAAATTTAACACTAAATAGGCGACCTTTTAAATCAGGTACCCCGAGATTTAAACACCATCGCTAAACATTTCCAAGATACAGCGTGAGTTGTTATCAGGATTCCACGAACTCAGTGTTTGCGCAGTTTACATTCTTTCGTGCTGGAGAAAATATGCAGATTTCCAACATGATTGCGTGTCAACCTATAACGATTCGCCATAACATGATTTAGGAAGAAAATTTAGAAGAACCTAATCACAGTCTGTAATATCGAGTTTTTAGAGGCGTAAGTGTCCATATTCAGGGCCTGTGTGAAGGTGGAGGTGGGGGGGGGCAGCCGGAACACTTGTCCAGAAGCCTGGACGTTTTTGGTTTTTTTTAAAGTGTTAGTATAAATTAACAAAAAATATATACAATGCTACTTCATCGTAAAGTAGAAGAAATCGGTACCTAGTGGGAAAAACTGGTGAATTAAAAACTCTGAGATAAGTCACCTGCCCGGGCATTTGCGCCGTACATTGGCCCCTCCCGTTTGAACCCAGTTTAACATGATGTAGAGTGTTGAAAGAAAAAAATAAACGAATGGTTTATGTGATGAATGGAATTCATTTTGATGTCTGATGTTCAAGGTTTTTTTTTTCCATTTGTTTGCTAGCTTAAAGAGGGTCGCAACGCATATAATACTGTAATATGAATGTATATAAACTGATTTACATTCAATGGTTTCCGTTTTTACTCTAACTTCAAATCAGTTATATTCGGCGAAATAAGCCACCAGTCTCAATCGAATGCAAATTTCTAGCGTCTGGTTATTCCAGTCTATATACACCGTTTGATTTGGTGCATTGTTTCTGTCCCGCTCTTCGAGTCTCTTGCTAGAAATGGGGCTGAAACGCAGTATGGTACACGTTCCGTGGTAAAATGTTTATTTTGTCTTAAATATTGGATATCAGAAGCCCATCTTTTTCCGGTAAGATCACACAGCAATGTTCATTTAAATTGACAAATAATTCGTGTTTTCATTGTCGAAGATTTTGGATGATATTGAGTTAGAGACTTGACTACTTTAAAATTTCCCGTCAAAATCATGCACATTTGATTAGTATTACATGAGTAAAATAAAACTAAAACGCAGTGCATGTATTATGTGGGCTATGTCTTATGTTATGTTAAATCTACAGTTTCTCTATTTTAGCAAAGGAACCTCCAGATATGTATCTTCCAAAATTTTCGTGTCGGAGGGGTGCCCTGTCGCCCGCGCTGTTCATTTTACGGGGGTTATGTGACTGAATGGTCTAAACCATCCGCTTTAGATCACATGATCTGTCATTCGGTGAAGTGGCGTGGTTTCGATCTACTTGAATTTGAGTGGGGTCGCTTGCCAATCTTCGTGGCTTTTGCCCGCTACCCTTCCACAGCTAAAAGACCCCTATATCTTAGAACCGAAATGATCCACCCTCTCTCTCCCCCTCCCCCCCTCTCTCTCTTTCTGTTCATATGCGTATTCGATGGGAAGATAGGTACAAAAAGGAACCTGTACACCCCCACTCCACAAGTATTCCACCTAATGCGCCACGAATTTCGATGTCAACAGCATTTTGAATAGGTTTGGCCAACTAGTACCGGTGAACGGTGATAAATTATTTGAAACCAAACCGAAGTGGAGGAAAAGGCTGTGGGGGATAGCGACTTAACAACCAGATAAACTACAGCAAGGTGTGGCTTGGATACAGACGCCAGGGGATTCATATTTCTTTAAATAAAAAATACAGTTATTCTGAAAATATCAAGCGGAAAACATTGTCGTTATTCAGAGCAGTGAAGATATTCCTATAGCCGATATTCCCATGACATACATTTTCCTGTGACAACATTAAATGATAAAGATTTCATCGATGTGTTATTCCTTATTTCTGCTTTTAAAAGAGGTTTCCACATTGTGATATCGATCTGAAACTAATAAGCTCAATAACAGAGAAGACTTCATATAAGTCTGATTGACAAATTCCCCAGATTAGTTTCTGCTTTCTATTATAATTAGCAAAATATTCTTGTGTCCATAATCTCCCGTTTATAAATGACATTTATACAGAAGACTTTATACTAAGTAGATTTATAATTGGAAGAAAATCATTTCATTACTGGCAAAATATCAATAACAAAATAATTGTGATGTCTTTCACGACCCCCTCCCCAACTAATTAAAGGGGATCTTTAAAACTTTTGAAAATAAATTTCATATTTGTTTTGTCAATATTTTATATATCATATTATGTTTATTGTAAAGCGTCATTGAGCACTTTTGTGGAAATGGCGCTATATAAACGCTTATAAATAATAATAATAAAAGACAGAAAAATAAAACTTTTGAAAATGAATTTCAGAAGAAATTAATCATTAAGTGACAGCAAGACAGAAAAATACAGAATTTACTTGAGAACTCCATTCTTACTGAAAACAATAGTTCGAAATATTTGTTTGAAAGGCTTGATTTTTGGTTGTTCAATACGAAACATTATGTAAGATTTAAATAAAGAGCTGACGTTATCGCTATAATGGTTCTAAAACAGATAATGAAAAATGAGTACATGTATATTGAAAATTGTAATCAAACTACGTACTTTATTCTGTGCGAAATTTTGAAGGCTTGACAATAGAAATGAAATGAAATGGGGTTTAGTGTCCCAAGTTTGTGCACCGACTGGGTTAATGTAGACCGGCCAATGCCATAGTGATATGAGGGGAATTTTTACCTTGACAGCGGTGCTACTGCCTATACTGTTATATCGAAAGCAAACTCTTTCGGTGTTTCGTCCCCTCCGAATGACTTGGCAGCTGTCCATGAAAGACTCTCCGTCCTTCACCAATGACAAGGAAAAGCCAATACCGGGAGTGAACCCGAGACCCCCAGGCTGGGGTACCAGCGAATTACTCACTGGTCCACAGCGACCCCCTTTCGACAATAGTCTCGGTTGTCAAGTTATCAAATAGCATTGTCTTAATTGTCCATTGTTACATTAAATGAAATTATGTTCTAATAGATTCAAAATCACTTTCAGCCGATGGTCCAGAGGGTTGATTATTGGCTTGTCTTGTTGGCAAATTTAGTTCTTATATAATGCATCTTTAACGAACCGGTATGCTCTTTACGCCCATAATTTAAAATAGTAATATGACCGCCAATGCTATCGTTTTTTTCTTGCGCTTTGGTTTATTTATTGTACAGTCGTTCGGACCGGGCGCTAACCAAGACCCCGTGTACATGTTGGCGTCACCTAAAATAACCCATGACAGTTTGAATTCGAAATAAGGGTAGGTCGTAGCACACTGCATCATGGTTAATTCGCGTATTCGTTAGCTCAGTCGGTGAAGAAAAGTACGTCGTTAAAACACGTTTCATATCATTTCACAACTTTATTTCCTCATGTGCAACTACCAAGACTTTATATATTAAGCCCTAAACCCTTTTTATGCGCCAAAAGTTTTTTTTTTCAATTTTCTTTTTACTCGTAATCTACATTATTTATGACACTGATCATGAAGAATGTCATTCTATGCAAAAATAAAATGTCATAATATACCGTAACATACAATGAATGACAATGGAAACCCAATACATGTATATATTTTTCAGTGGGGATCGGTCATGCGTGTAGGACAAAAGGGGTTAAAATGACTATACTATTTTAATACACTAACAGATTTTTATGTGTATTAACGACATATTTTATCGACAACCAAGATCCAAAACGTATACTTCGAAAAATATATTTTTGGAACAAACATTAAGCACATTTTACATTGTGTAATTTACGTGCACGACGATGTATCGATGGGCATTAGTATTCCCATACAATCTGCGGCAACAGCAGCATTCACTCAAACTGAAACAGCAACGACTGAGAGTAGTCGACGCTCTGAAATGACTAACTTTAATTTATAAGCTGCTTATATGTATGTGCCTGTTCATTAGAAAAAGCCTTTCTGATGTAAACAGTTTTATGCGTCGAATAAGTGAACGAATTATGCTCGTGTACTAAAATGCATACTTAAATCTTAGAATCGTTTCCTCTGTTAATTGAACAGAAATGAAATGAAACGGGGTTTAACGTCCTAATCTTATATTGAATTCCAACAGCGATGGGATCTTTTACCTGCAAGTTGATATGTACACGGGACCCGCTCTGCAGGACTGACAAGGGGAAACCATGCCGGAAAATTCCGATGGACATTCTCGGCCAATACCGAGAGAGAACCAGCGACCTCTAGAATAGCGATCCAGCGTCTTGCCCTCCTAGCCATCGCGGCTCCGTTAATGAACAAGATGGCATGTCAGTTATGTGTTGTCAGAGAATACCGTTGCCGTTTTAGTACAACAAAGTTTTATTATATTTGTTAGGTCCTCAACTGAGAAGATATGCTAGAAAGGATAAGCATACTCTATCAGTGCACAACATGCACATCTAGAAGATGTCATCATTTGAGTCATATTCTTTTATTTATGTATTCCTGGGAAGAACAACAAAGATGATAAGGCCGCCGATGCAAGTAGGGAGGTTTAAATACCACGCTTGTGCGTAACAAGGGCTCGCTTCGCCTGTGTAACCTCGTGGGTTTTCTCCTTTTTTTTTACATCGCCAAATTTCCTTGTCACTCTTGTAGAGATTGATGTCGTGCTCTAGATAATAAGTTAACAACTTAAGTATTAATTTGAATCAACAAGAAAATCGCTCCTATTTGATACAGCACGAAATGAATTGGCTAGGATCTCTTGTTGGCAGCCTTTGTCCCAGTCTTCAGTCCATAAGTTCAGTGTCTGAAATCTGAGTTCAAACTATCGGTTCCTGTATAGTGTTGGGTGTCTTACACATTGCAGGTTGTGCTTGTTTTTTCTAAAACATATGAGACCATTTTATATTTAGTTGATAATTTCAATTGGCTAACAGTATTTTGTAATAAAGACATATGAGTTCGATATATTCAATAGGGGTATGTAATATAATTCATATGTTCGCGTGTCTTGTTGCATTTATACATCTGATCTAAAACTCTAGCCGGGCAAAAAACGGTTAATAATCGCAATGATCAGACACCCCTGGGGTCTATATCTCAGAAACAGTTCAGAATAGGGTGATATAAATAAATTTACAACTATAAAATATTGCCGGATCCCCTCCAACTATGCTTTCTGGATATATGTTATTACCATCATACGGGGGAACCGGCTCACTTTGATAAAACGTGGGTCTATGGTTTAATTTTATTTCAATAATATGCTTGTGCGTAGGGGTTTTTAGCAGTGGGAGGAAAACGGAGAAAAACCTACGAGGTTGGACTAATCATTCGGGTGCTACATAAAACCAAAGTGTCGTCGTGTACAAGTTGTCTTGCCCGTAAAATAGCGTTTGCCAGAATTTGTAAAAGAAAAGTAAAACGTCAAACTCTAATTCAAATATCATTTTCTTAAAAGAAAATGACTTTTGGTATTATATACTTTACATACACGAAACAGACGTTTATTATTCATAAACCTAGCGACAAGTATTCCCTTATTAAACAATAGTAATTCAATTAGTCTATTGAACAAGTTTAAAAAGATGTTTTACTTTCTCCGTAAAAAAATCTACAAGATGTTTATTATTTATAAACCTAGGGATAAGCATCGAAGTAGCAAGTGGAACAGCTTAGAAGTTTGAATTTAAAGGAAATTAGCCACTCTTTGGGAAACAAACTAAAGCACCCTACCCTATCGGAAATGTGTCTGAATTTGTTGTGTTTTTTTTAAATTTTTTCCGATTGTTGTTTTTTGGTGAGAGCAGAGGGGAGGAGGAGGGGGGGGGGGGGGTATAATTCTTCCTTCATGTCCCCAAAAAAGCAAGATGATGACCAGGTTATACACTTTAAAGTTTTACGGAATGCAGTAGAGTTTAACGTACTATTCTCGTCACATATTTTAAGAGACAATCAAAACTAACGTTTTATGCAATTTTATCACGAGATAATGATTCCTAAACACAACCATCAATTGATCTCTGAAGTCTCGAAGACCCCCTACGACATCGCTCAATACAGATTCTTTGTCAAATCATCCATGGTGGCTAATTAACTAGGTTTTGTATTCCCAATATCAAAAACCGTTATCTTTTCTTCTTCCTGTGTATAAAGAGTTTTTAAATCACTAATTAAATTGTCACCTATCATTATAAATCTCCTTCGCTGTTAAGATTCCTTCCACTCCCTTTGATGACGAGATAATCCCACCTTAAAGCCAAGATCAACAGTTCGATGAGGATAGAATGAAGCCATTACATCGTCAGTCGCCGACAGCCAACCATTGTTACTCTTACTCCTATTGTGTTGTGTAAGGTCGTGTTTAATAAGAAGCTAACGATCATGAACTATATGAACCCAGTTCATTAGCATTACACCTATTCTAACCCTTTTGTGACAATGTCTTAATTACAACAATGGGTTTTTATTACGCAACAGACACATATAACAATGGAGTATAGATATCGTCGCCATTATTATTATTAATAAATAGTAAATCGACTGTACATAGCCCTAGAGGTATCTTAATTACAGACCCGATATATTTTATACAAATCTTTAAATACTATATCCCAAAGTCCCTCAATAAGCGGCGTAGAAACAGGAGGCGTTGATTATGTATGTGAGCGGTTTAAATGACAGATTTAAATAGAAAACCGGTAAATCTAGCAAAGACAAATACATAACCCATTTAATTATGTCTGGAGGTTTTTGCGCTGTGAATTTAAACGCGAATTATTCACCGTAACCGTTCTTGAAGACGACAGGATTATGTTGGTTTCTTGGATTGTGCTGCTGAATATATCATAACGTTAAGAATGAAGATGCCAATACAAAGGCGTCAGAAATTTGACCGTAGTCTCAGCCAGACTTCTTATAATATATGGAGAAGCAATTGTCTTTTATTATCTCAATTTACGACAAAATGATTCCACATTGGTGTGTGATAACTATACAACATTCTAACAAGTAGCAATAAGACTAATGGACACAGCTTTCACACGATGACAAATGGTCAAATTCCACTTAGTCTTTAGATACGATAGGGTAAGAAGACTATAGAATCAAAACTACAGCATGGTGCTTGAACAGCTAGACCAACAGATCAGTATTTTGTTATATCTTAAACCTCTCTGACCTCATTACAAATGTCTGGCACCCTATACACATTATTCACCAAAGTCTTATATACGTGTACACTATGTCCTTACAAAAGGTCATAAACACGTAGCTGTTTTTATTCTGTGGGGTGATCATGTATATCTTTAATGTACAAAGCGTTTACGACACAATTTCTTAATACAAAATCTTTAGACTAAACAATATGTATATCGTTACACAAAAGGATCAGTCAATCGGTTGACTGAGTTTAGTCAAAATGCCTTCCTTTTAATATATAGGAAGTCCTGGGTAGCTTAGCTAAAGCTTGACTTGTTCTGCTTTTGGCCAACCCAGTCGTCCGTGCATTCATTTAAAGCACACAAAAACATTCCAAGAACCACGATAGTTAATAAATGTATTTTTATTATTGATAACGGTCCAACCATATTAACAATTATCTATTCAAATATTTTCCACCCTCTAGGAGTTGCTTTAAGATAGATAATCGCTATTATCCTCACTAGGTTTGACATCTGAAGACATAAATACAATAGGACACGTATTTGTTTACTGTAACGCAGATACAGCACAATACCTCCATAATGGTAATATAAAAGGGGTTAGCCAGGGCTCGTCCATAAGACCATGAATATTCATTTAATGTATAAATGAGATGAATGCAAATAAATGACTAATTGGAACATTGTATAAATGTATCCATCTTTACGAACGAGGTGCATTGCTTGACAGGTCTTACAAAGACATTAATTATATTTAAAGTTCAATGATTGTATTCATATAGGTCCTCTCTAAGGTAGTTATATATGGGGTGGGGGTAAAAATAAATGCTAAAATGTATTTATCTTACTATAATTTTTTTTTAACATAGATACATGATTTAAAGTGTTGTAATTCAATATTAAAACAACAAGCTTACTTTATAGATGCTTGGTTGTATTCGATGGATTTCAATTAATCTAACACGAAGATATGCAAGTATATATACATGTATAAATTAAAGTAGATAACGTATAAGTACTTCTATGTTTTATATAGTCGCTTAAATGTACTTACTAACAACAACTTTATTTCAAATTAGTTGCATAACATAACAAAGGCACAATTTTATTCTAAAAACCTTTTATGTGCTGAATATAATAACACATACAAGATGTATCAAGCCCAAATAAAGTCACATTTCAGTTTAACTACAAAAAAAACATATTTGACAATTTTGTGTTGGTCAGATTTATTTAATTGTGTTAATTAACTAAGTGGAATGGGTAGGGTGGGAATTGGTGGCCGAATGGTTAATGCATGTACGCTGTATCATAAGGTCTGTCATTGAGTCATCTGGCATTGTTCCGATTAGGGTCGCCTGTCCAACCCCTTGAGTTTTCTCCGGGTCCACCGGTTTCCCCTCACTGCTAAAAGACCTCTACGCTCAAGCGAATTATTTGTTAGTCCCGAAATTACCTAGTTTGTGTCAAGTAGACGTTAAATTCCCCCTTCTCATACTAATTGGAAAGGAGAGATCATTTTCATACAAACACATTCCAGTTACGGATTCAGCCCACACCACTTCGGTGACATTATCTTTAAATGTAGTTTACTCACCCTGAAATGAAGAATAAACAACACCTTTTGTTTTTCTAAATCCCCACTACTAATAACGAAGCGAATTATAAAGGGGTTAATATGGGTTAAGTGGGTATATTAGGATTTCATTATTATAATCACACATTGTACCTAATCTATATCAAAATATAAATATATATCCCTTGTTGGACATAACTATATACTTTATGTAACCTAATCCTTCCATTATGGTTGATATATAGCGTGACCGTTTAGAATATGTAACACGTATTGTATGTCTCATTTTCCAGGTATTTATAAGTTGCAATAAGATCTCTTGATATATATTACATACACACACATTTAGCTAACATTGCTAAAATCATTTGCTTAAATTTAGAATAACGTATAGACCACGTACCTTTGCATAATTGCAGTGTTTCCAGTTACCAATTAAGTAAATAGTTGGAATAACAGAAAACTGGTGATGCATTTAGTCAATGAGAAGTGCCAAAGTTAATTCATACTCGTGTAATTCGACCATATATATTTTTCAAATAAAACCAAACAGCCCGACACAAAATTAAATGATGCTGTTAATGATTAATTGATTATACTAAATAGTAATGATGATTACGACCACGGTGGTAGTGCTGGAGAAGTTTTGGGCTGTTATCGTATAGACAGACTATTTACTATAGGATTGTCGCGGGTTATTCACAGCTTAAAGAAACTGCTGAACTAAACACACAGAAGGGAGTAAAGCCAATCAAAAATATGACAGTGAACCAAATTGTTAACTACGTGAACCACCGCCAGGGCAACAAGATCACTTTCAGAGATTCCAACTGACATAGATCTTTTATATGGACAAAAATGAGTACACCGGACCTCGATTTTTCGTCCCACCCGAACGAATAGATACCTGTCCTTCTCAGGCATTTTATTCATTGCAAATGTCATCAGGGGTTGAATAAATAGTGACTACGGTGTGTATGCCCACAGACAAGTTCAATTAAAGCTGGATTCTAATTTAATCCAAATATAATTGTTTGTAAAAGCGCACCTCACCCACCTTAAAAAACAAAAATAACAAACGCGTAAGTGGGTAAAACTGGAAATCTGTCCTTGGACAAAGTATATTACCCCCCCCCCCACCACCTAAAAAAATCGTTAGTTGATGTCTTGTATAAAGATACATAATTCATAATTTTTTTATGTCAATTTCATCAGTTTGAATGACAGGGGAGACAGTACGTCACTCCGAGGTATTCTTGCTCGAAACTTACCTGTCATCAAACACAACCGTTACAAAGGAACCTTTATTCTTTCGTAAACTATTTTACAGTAGTACACAAAACAATGTTAGCCCAGCAGGGACGTCATTTTCTATACATTTGCCATAAAAAAGGTATTTTTACTATATGCTTAAAGAATAGAAATATCTCACAAGAAATGGAATAATATGAAACGGGGTTTAACGTCCAACTGATCTCATAATAAGTCCTTAATAATAACATTTTTCATTATGGAAAACTCGTACTCTGACCAATTTCAAGCTATGATAAATACATGTACTGTAAACGTGCAGAACTTCAATTTGAACAAAATGCCTGTTTAAATTAATGCAGAATCTGCTTTATTTAACTTACTAAATGAAAAATGCACTATAAAGGAGCGGTAAATCATGTTGGAAACAAAGGCACAGTAAAGAAAGAAGCAAATGGTTAACATTTCAAAGTCTGATGCTTGTAATGGAAATCGTGATACCGGTGCTGACAGTTTTACAGATCTGTGCACCTAGGTATTTGCACTACGGTTGATTGCAATTCCTAATGTTTAAACCAGGTAACTGGAAAACATTCTGACTCTCAACATATATTATATGTAAATATTTCCCTGTTATTCAAAATAACAGAACAGGTATCAAATAACTAACAAGAACTCGTATTAATCACGTTCCTGATATTTGCACCGACGCTTTAAACATATCCCCAAAGTTTGTTTTGTTTATAATTTTGCAGCTTAAACCCATCAACGCATTATTAATTAACAAAAATTGATTACATATATCTTGTTATCAGTCTATTGTTCGCTTCATGATTCGCTATAGTGGGCATGAATAGTTTGGTTATTGAACGAATAGTCTGGGTAGATTAAAGGTATTGGGATATTTATAAGATCAGGCACGGTACGACGATCTCTTGTCAAGACTTAGGGAACGGTATTCTATTGTACTATGGTAAGTGCTGCGCGCTAGTCAAGTTTCTATGGATCCCAAAAGAAACTTGCTGAATTTTTGAAAGTCTTCCGAACAATGGCATTCAAAGGAAAGAAAATTTTTTTTCCATTATTTCATTTACAAGCCTTCACTATATTCACGTAATACTTTGGATAGTTTCAAATGGGTTTTTTTTGTGTCTGATATTGTATTAGTGGATCCTCTTGGGGGGGGGGGGGGGTTCTTACCGACTAGAAGGTTGTGGTTGCTAAGTTATATGTCAATATTTAATTTATAATTAAACAGATTATAACTGATAATAGCATCAACTGAACTGATAATATATAGTCTTAACCGACCTTTCGTGTAAGCATTCCCGTTATATTTGAATCTGTCAGACTTCGCCTCTTTTAATCTTGACTTCGGATTGATTCTTAAAAAACGAAATTTAAATGAAAAGCTACATAATGTCTTTAAATAACTCGTAATGGAGAGTCATGCCGCAGGTTTGAAGTAAATGGTAATGGTATTCGTAAAATTTAACAGTATAGTAGAAGGAAAGCATACATGCTACTGGATAAGCACACTTCCTGCCTTATACTCAAATGTAGACTTGATTATAAACTCTTGATCATCCATACCCATTCACAAGTTATATCACGTAAACAAACACCAACAACAAAAACTTTCGTTTATCATGTACACGCCTACTATTTACATTTTGATTATAGTACAGATAATAACATTAAAAATCATAGTTGATTAAGCTATAGAGAATGTATTGAAATCACGGGTATAAACTTCTCACTAAGGTCATTTCAAATAAATCGTATAATTGTAGTATTTGTCTAGATTTTGGAATTACAAATTTTTAGTATTTGACTAAAAATACTCAGTACATGTAGAATATATCTTAGGGGAATTGCAATGTAACACTCCATAAAAATTTCTATCATAGAAAATGTTATGAAGATTCGCAGTAAATGAAATTTGCATTACAATGGACATAGAAGTGTTGTTGGCGCTTTGTTTGTTTCCGGGGTCCATGCCCTAATGATGAAAGTTTTCAATCTTTTACCGGTCTATTCATTTTTAAATGATAGATACGTAATTGCTCTCTGTTTCACTTGTCTTCATTATCATATATTTTAAAGGGTTAATGTTGGAATTTGGTATGCTAGAGGCGCTCTTAACTGTGTTCTTGGAATTGCCAAATCTCTAGAGGAGGGTCTTTCCCTCCCCCTCCTCGTAACCCCCATCTTTTGGTACCCTGGTTCATTTCATTTATTTTCTTGGTGAGAATGATAACGCCTCTTTAGTATAATGAAATGGATAAAGAGGATTCCAAAAATCATTTCGATTGAAGCGGGTAATCCAGATTGTGTATGTGGTAGGCACGGGTTATATCGTTTGTTGCCACTGCTACCCTGGGTTTAACACTTACTTACATACTTGTTGATATCACAGACAATTTATTTTTGTGTGCGTTGGGTCATTACACTCGACGCAAAAGCCATTATAGAAAATGGAATGGTTTAATATTCTATTGTACATAAGTAAGGAAATTAACAATATGTTTAAAACACAGATCCTTTTTCGTTTTTAGAGTTCAAAATTTCATTTAACTTGTCTTTACTACACTGGAAGAGTTGTTACGTAAGCAGCGTTTTGGGTGATGTGAGGGATTGTGAGGACTTAGCCAATGAAACGGCCTGTTACGGTGAGTGTTTGGCGTGAGGTGCACGGAACTTTGGGTAAACCACTAGAAAGGTCAACGCTATTGTTTGACTGGATAAGGTTAAAAGTCGCTCGTATGACACATGACGCGACCTTTCACTAAAACTGGTCTGATCTTCCTGCAACATAAGCTATCGAATAGTACCCTTGATCCTAAAGGTTATACAAACTCTATTAATTTGAGTAAATACATGTACTTTTCCAAAACAACCGACATTTCAATGACAAAGTAGTAGTAAGTGTTTCGAAAAGCACAAATATACCATGTCTCGTGCCCGACACATCCACTAGTATATTAGGTAAGTTTACAGAAATAATTGCCAGAGTGAAATTTTACAGCCGTCAACGTTTTTTTTAAAATAGAGACTTCAGCTGGTTATCGTATCTTTTATTATATAAAAATTTGGTAAATCTAAATGAATAAAATATTGTTTAAATAAAAAAGATGTTAAATATTTTCAAATAGTTTTGATGCCAGTGTTAGTTCCATAGCTAGAAAATCTCGACCGTATCGGTCCAACTAAAAAATGTTTATTCCGTAATCTGGTGACTGGGTAATATTACTTTAAATAAGCAGGAAGTAAACTATTGGGAAATTAAAATAATCCCGTATTTCGTATAGTTTCAAACCTGATGTCTACTGTGGGTAAGTATTCAGAGGTAAAAGTGAACATTGCATTTTTACGAAGGATAAAACCATTATTTAAATTTGGTCAATCTTAAGGAAATCACGAATTTGATTTATCGGACATAAGCTATATCAATCATTGTCAATATAACATGTTTTATTGTTCCATAAAACTCTCCTGCTAACACCAACCATCACTGTCACTCAATACTACATGTTATTAAAAACAGCGTACACGATTTCACGTGTTCATGTAAGTGACCTTGATAGTTAAGGGAGGGGAGTCTCTAACTGAATACCACCCACAGTCTTTGATATTCAAAACTTATTGGTCAATTTCAAACAACATACCCGAAACGATAGGCTCTTGATATCACATATTAAAGACAACGTGAACATTTTAAAATTGGCACACGAATCGCGTGTCAGAAGGCTTTCGTGCGCCGATTGTAATGAAGCGACTCGACGAACGATGTTTACATATTCCCCACAGTAGAATATGATCGGTGTAGACTGAAATAACCAGACACCTTTCAATTTGGACCCTTCACGCATTTCGCGACTGATTAGAAATTACAGTAAAAACAGAAACGATTGAATGTAAATTCACTTATATACATCCATATTACATTATTTTATGCGTTGTGACCCATTTGTGTCCATTTCTAGGTGCCAAAGAATAGAAATTTTTACGTACATTCCACGGGGGCGGGGGCGTAAATATCCATCAAACTTATGCTCTTCAAATCTTATCTGTTTACTGATTAATTTTTAGAATTGATAAAAGTACTTTTTACAGCAGGAATATTTCTTCTGAAGTCTGGAGCAGTAAATAAAGAATAAAATGAAGGCATTAATGGGTTAACTGTGCTTCTATCAATTTTTAGATTTTCCTCGCTGATAAGATGTAAATAATCTCCATATGTTTTGAATTTAAGAATTATTACAGAATTTCGGTGAACTAGTTAGTTTTGTTTTTCTCACGCGAAAAAAGTGAATAAGATCACTTCCATAGTGGAAAATGCAAGCTATGTGGTATAGTTTTTATACGAGTAGCCTACCCTAACAAAAATTTCATATTTAAAAAAAATAACTAACCATGTTTCTAGGCACACTTGGTCAACTTTACACAAGACGACTACCAGCATTAATTGTATTAACAATTTGATGAAATTTACCGCGTACTGTTAACATAGTGTCTTTGCTATTCAGAAATTTCGTAGATAATGACCAGGATTTCTGTGGTGTGGTGTTGAACTTTAAAATTTAAAGGGACAATAACATTCTTGCTGGCTTGGTAGCTCCAGAAAATAAATAATACCCTTATTCTAAGTACTAGATGTTTAAATGTCCTACCTGTTGTGTAAATTATCCATTACAACCTATTTTATTTGTCCAGAGGGTTCGAAAATATTTTAAAATCCAAGTCACATTTGAAAAGGTTTACGTTAGACTTTTCAAATCAATTGGTTGAATTTTTCCAATTTTTTAAATTAGGTGTGTTAAGAGGAAATTTATATCATCATTTAATTGGAATATTCTAAAATAATACGATTTGTTGACCAGAATGAAGATTGGGACATATTTTTCAGTTACAACAAGAGTGTTATTGGGGCTTTAAAGGTACTGACATAAACTAATTTTAGTTTCAGAAGTGGACCCAAATGTCCAGCTAATACTACCAGACCGAATTGACTGAGCTAAACTAGGTCAGTTTTACAACCTATACATGTAATACTAAATGTAGAACTGGAGGGCATTACTGGTCTTAACAACGGATTTCGGTTGATATTTGTCGTGTAAATTCTTGTAAACGGAAATACAGGTGTCATTTGTTTGAACGTCATTCTGTCATGAAACCTACTAAAGACCTTAGTATGCGGTTTACTATTTTACTAACACGCTATACATAAAATACATTTAAAGCTATTATTGTCAAGTCTATCTAATAACTAGGTTACAAATCTCACTGAAAAACACTTAGTTTCTTGTTTTCTTAATGAATTTTTCATATCGATCGCGGTTTTAAGAGTTTTAGCTGGGGTATCAGATGATTTAAGCCCACCAATGCTTTTGTCACGCATTGGAACTTGGCGGGAAATGCCATTGAGTGGGTTATTTAGTGTGCGGAGCGACGAATCTGACACTTGAACCAGACTGCTATTGAAAGTTGTGTACCTTTGATGGATATATATAAACAAAACAGTGTTATTAACACACCTTGGCACATTCCCTCTATTAAAGTACAAAAATAGAATAACCATTATGGAAATGACCCATCGTGTTTCACGAGTTTCTAATGTTTTGCTGTGGATTTATAGGAAACAATCTAATTATAAGTGTAACAGAACATTAATACTTTTAATAATATTATGCTTTATTAATATCCTTGTACTAATGTTTCTGATTAAATTGAAACGCGCTGACTTTCGTGAGTCTTTTGTATTGTTAATCCATAATCAATGTATTTATCATATTTTGATTAAATTATATTGTAAATTGCATAGTTTATATAAAAGGTTTCACCAACAAGAGATTATGTTCAAAAACAAGAAAACACGACAGGCAATACATGAGTTAGTCGCAATGTACCGGGAAATCAATAAACATGTAAATTTAACAGAAATAAAGACTGAAAAATGTGGCTTAGATATTAATACAGACGATTAGCAAACTCTATATCGTTGTAAAATGAAACTGAAATGAAATGGGGTTTAACGTCCTACTGTTCTGATCCGAACTGAGCTAATGAAGGCGTTCATACGCCATACAGTGTACTATGAGGGAAATTTTGCACGGACAGCGGAGCCAAGGGATGTGTACACGTTACCTCGTTCTTTAGTCCCATCCGAACTACTAGACAACATTACTGTCCCCCATCCTGCATCAAAGACATGCGGGAACCAAGCTGGAAAATCTGGATGAACTTTCTTTGCCAATGCAGGGATCGAACACCCGATCCCCAGACTAGCAAGTCAGCATCTTACCCACCTAGCCACCCATATTGGTTGCAATTAGATCCAATTGTTTTGATTTGGAATGTTAGAGGAATAGAGGTGTGAGTAAATAACTCAGTTGTTTAAACAACAAAGGTCAAAGAATATTGTTAGCTATTTTAATTTCACATATGCAGGAAATAATGAAATGAAAAAATTAAAGGCTTTGATGGTTTCCTAGTAAAGACCCCTCTGCATGTTTCCACGAATTGGTCCCACGGGAAGACACATAAGTAGAAACACCTTTTTAACGGCCAATAATGATCACAACCATTGCTTTGACAATATGGAAAATGCATGAGCTGGTGCATTGTTTTTTTTAACTCCATAAGAAGCCCAAATCTGTCATTTAATGACAATAGCGACTTTATTACGTAATATCTCTGGCGTGAATGGGTTCTCTGTGGCGTTTTCTACCGTTTATTGAAACTGTTAAAATATTTACAGAACGAACTTAAGTACCCGATCAATATAATATACATGACAATCAATAGGCAACTTTTTGTTCCAGAAACATTTCATAACCATTCTTATTGATACCCTGTAAAAATATAATGAATCTATCGATTTGGAAAAATGAAGAGTTAACTCTTCTATGGGTTTCCCCCGGGTGAGGTATTATGGTCCTATGTCATCATCACCCTATTGTCAATATATCTATGAACAAACCATTGTTTTAAAACCACAAGGGAGATTTCGAAATAATCAAAATAGACACACAAAATATAATACATTTTGCAGACATCGACGGTCATTGTCAAAATTACAAAATTCCACCGAAAGCGAACATCACAAAGCTCCATGTTTTTCTTTCTCATTCAAGTTTTGTTTGTTTCAAAGTGTTTTTAGAACCGAAGACAAACCTGGTTGATAAGTTTATTTGTTTTATCTTGAGCCAGACAGGCAAATAAACGTGTGACTTCCTAACTTGGAAAAAATCTTCCGTATTTGATAAGCATGGCACGAGAGCGACTTTGAACTAAAATGGCAAAATATTTCATAGAATCGTGGTTTTATTTGTGGTATTTTGCTTGTTTTATCCTAATGTAGCATAAGTGCAAAGAAGCAACCATGGTGGTGAAAGATGTCGTCCATAGATTCAAAGGTAGTGAGTTGAATGCCGTGGATATGTTTTATAAAGATAGGCTGGCACTGCCAGGCAGGATACGCCCACATTTTCGAGAGATGGACAGAGAACAAGCAATACCGAAAGTGATTTTTCCTACATCTTAAAGTCCTGTATTTCATACTGTATTGGGAGCAGCCATTTAGTTGGTCAGTTCCAGTCTGATATTAATGAAATTCGAAACCGACAATGATTATGGTGTGACGGTACACAACCTAGAAATGTGACTTTTCATCAAAATCGGATAAGAATTGTGACCTGTAGAGAGTCCACAACCATGATATACCATATTTTTACACTATTCGCGTACAAACGGCGACCATTTCGTCCGGCAATTTTGGTACGATTTTCACGAAATTAGAACTCAACCTTCCTCATCAAAATCGAATTAAAATAGTGACCTATACAGGGTCCACAACCATGATATATCATTTTTTTAACAGTATTTGCGTACAAACAGCGGCCATTTTGTCTGTCAATTTTGGTCCGATTTTCCCGAAATTCAAACTCAACCTTCCTTACAGTGTAACGGTGATATAATCAAACGTTTTATTAAATTGGATAATAATTGTGACCTCCAGAGGGACCACAAGCTAAAGAAAGGGGGATTTTGCGTATAACCAGGGGCCATAATTCAGGAAGTTACGATCCAATATGCGCAAATATCGAAAGGAAGCAAGATCTTTGGGTCATAACCATGAATTTCAAGTTTCATCAAAATCGAAACAAAATTGTGACCTCCACAGGGTCCACAACCTTGATATACCATTTTTTAACAGTATTCGCGTACAAACGGCGGCCATTTTGTATGGCAATTTTCGTCCGATTTTCCCGAAATTCGAACTCAGCCTACCTTAGGGTGTAACGGTGATATAATCAAACGGTTTTTTAAATCGAATAATAATTGTGACCTCCAAGCTAAAAAAAAAAGGCGATTTTGCGTATAATCAGGGGCCATAATTCAGGAAGTTACGATCTGATATGCGCAAATATCGAAAGGAAGCAAGATCTTTGGGTTATAACCATGAATTTCAAGTTTCATCAAAATTGAATCAAAATTGTGACCTCCACAGGGTCCACAACCTTGATATACCATTTTTTAACAGTATTCGCGTACAAACGGCGGCCATTTTGTATGGCAATTTTCGTCCGATTTTCCCGAAATTCGAACTCAGCCTTCCTTAGGGTGTAACGGTGATATAATCAAACGTTTTTTTAAATCGAATAATAATTGTGACCTCCAAGCTAAAAAAAAAGGCGATTTTGCATATAATCAGGGGCCATAATTCAGGAAGTTACGATCCGATATGCGCAAATATCGAAAGGAAGCAAGATCTTTGGGTTATAACCATGAATTTCAAGTTTCATCAAAATTGAATCAAAATTGTGACCTCCACAGGGTCCACAACCTTGATATACCATTTTTAACAGTATTCGCGTACAAACGGCGGCCATTTTGTATGACAATTTTCGTCCGATTTTCCCGAAATTCGAACTCAACCTTCCTTAGGGTGTAACGGTGATATAATCAAACGGTTTTTTAAATCGAATAATAATTGTGACCTCCAGAGGGACCACAAGCTAAAAAGGGTGATTTTTCGGACAATCAGGGGCCATAATTCAGGAAATTACATTTCGATAGCCGCAAATATCGAAAGGAACCAAGATCTTTGGGTTACAAACATGCATGTCAAGTTTCATCAAAATCGGTTCAAAATTGTGACCTCTATAGGGTCCACAAGCTAAAAACGTGATTTTTGGTACAATCAGGGGCCATAATCCATGAAGTTTTGATCCGATACATGCCAATATCGAAAGGAACCTAGATCTTTTGAGGATAAATCTATATTTCAAGTTTCGTCAAAATCGGATAAGAATTGTGACCTGTAGAGAGTCCACAAACAAATTGTGGACGGACGGACGTCCGGACGGACAGGGGCGACGACATAATACGTCCACATGAAAATGTGGGCGTATAAAAATGATCTGCCACCAAAGGTCTTTATAGGTTATACTGCGGAAACCAAATCGCAAGGATATAGCTTGACAGTATCTATAAACTATATTACTTAAAATTATTCGTCGTCTAGAAAGCATATGAAAACATTCAAGAGTGGTTAACTTGATACTTGATACTGCTGATCCGTACAGCGGTCTTCTGAAACTTCACGTACCAAGATGTTGGAACAGTAAGCTAATCTGGAGTTCACGAGTAAGCAAGTTAAACCTACGACAGCAGGCCGCGATCGTTAATGACGATATATCCGGAAAGGAGGTTTTCCTTTATGTAAGAAGACATTATAATGAAAAAAAACCCCACTATTATTTATACTGACGTTGTATACAATTAAACAAAATCTTCCAAATAACAGCCAACAGCTATGGGCAGTATGTCTACGTTATTCCCTGGTGGATCCCAGGGCATCACTAATTACCTCCACAATTAAATTATGTCCAACAAAACTTCTTGATTATGGTTAATTCTCTAATGGATTCATCGATTTCAATTCATTCTCAAAGTTATTGAGTCTTTTGATCACTATTTATCATACTAATAGTATGCCAATGAACTTTCAAGTTGAGTAGCTTATTCACAAAATTATGTTTTAGTAATTAACTTCAGCCAGAAGGTATTGACTGTTTTAAGTAATCTTATGTAACGAGTGTTATGTGATGTTTTCTATCTAGAGGCTATAATACATAGACACCTATTTATCTTTAATGTCCAAAACAATAAAACAATTCAGAAAACAGAAGGAACAACATGCAACAGACATGACGCATAGACATTAGTATTTGTTCTAATAATATTTCAGTAGCCTCGAGGTATAGACTACGCAAATATTCCCAGATTTCATTTCTAAAAACTATTTATTCCTTGCAGACAAACAAACATTATTAAAACATCGGTTCGGTTTGTATGATGACATGAACCAAACTACATACACGATATCCAGGAACTACACAAAGCATCTTTATTTTATTTTACAATATGCTGACGGCAGTAAATCGTGATTCAACACTTTTGAAGATATTGAAAAAAAAAAAATCAAATAAATAGGACAATCCGGTTTACTATTTGTTCGCGGATATTGGACATAACGTACCCGTAAATAATTTTATTGAAATTGACATGCGTTACACAGAACTATGTCAAAAGCGTTTTAAAGCTGAGGCGCTGGAGGCGCCAGCCTCCTCGTGAAAAAGATAAAACGACGAGAAAAATGAAAATGTACCTTATTTAGGAGTGCCCTGCAGGCAGACAAAAGGGCCTCCCATCTTACAAAAGTGCCCCTCTGACCAAGGGAAAGCCCCCCCCCCCCCCCAGTCCGAGTCAATCCTTTTCTATACACTGTTACTGTCGAATCCACTACTCAATGAGAATGCAGTCGTTGCATTGGCATGAAAATCGTCAATCAAGAACACCCTTAATCCCCCGCGAAAGAGGGCCCCCAAAATAGTATAGCCTCCGCCATGATAAACCTTAAAACGCCCTTGAACTATGTTAAAGAAATACTTCTTTAGCAACAGTATAATTAAGGGGATATCAGTGTTTCGGTTTTGATTTGATAGCGTTTAGTCTTCTGAGTTTCCAGTTCGCTCCTGGTGTTGACCGAGAAAGTTCACAGGGATTTTCCAGGGTGATTCCCTTTGTCAGTGGTGCAGGACGGAGTCCCGAACAAGGTCAGCTATATCTAGTTGCTCAAAATGGACGGAAAGACGAGGTCCTGTGTACACATTGGTGTGCACGTAAAAGTTCCCATGGCAGATGGAATTCGATATAAGAGTAGGACGTAGCGCCGCTGTCCGGGCAAAATTTCCACCATAGACCAGTCGGAACAGAATAGTTGAACGTTAAACCCCATTTCATATCATTTCATTTCTGAGTTTCCAATAGATTACATGTGTGGTTTGGCCTTCTTGCACTTATTCAAAGTGTTGTTGTACAAGTTTTGGCGTGCCCCGTCTCGGTTATAATTATGTGTTGCCAACTGGAAAGTAGAGACTTTAACCGGAATGTATCGCTAAAATATTAATCAGAAAACGTTTTGTCGAAAGGGATAGTTAAGATTTTCGATAATTATTAAAAGAGGTATGTCAATTGCTTATAAGCTCGCTCTGACCAGAGGGTAGGCTTTAAAGGGTGCATCTCCACGTCATACGCGTATAATTGTTGACAGGGTCGTTGTCCTAATGTTATTGACAGGGTCGTAAGATATTAAATGAAAAACCGAGACCCCGTGCACACACTGGCGTGCACATAAAAGAACCCCAGACAGTTGGACTTCAGTATAAGTGTAGGTCGGTGTAAAGGGCAGATTTGCCCAATAACACGCTGGTCTGTACATAAAAAAGAACTCTTGACAGTTGAAATTCAAAATTGCCTCCAACACACACTGTACGGCGTTTGCGCTTCTTCGTGAGCCCAATCGATACAGTTGGGCGTTAAACCCCATTTAATTTCATTTGTATGAATCGATCAAAGTTTTAAAACAATGCAGGTGCTGCCACTGCTACTGCTATTTATTTAGTAGGCGGATTACTGTTAGCCAAGTAATTTAAGCCACATATTTACACATTAGCAATATTCACTCAAAACGAATATAGGCTATTTCCCCAATCCCGAATTCATAGAAGCTTATTATTGATCAAAGCAAACTGTCATACCACATTAAATCAAAACTGATCTTTATTGTCTGGTGTCCGATCGTATGATTTCTCATTTAAACTCGCTAACAGTTTTGACATCTTGGCATCCCGTCTTTAATGACACTTCAATACTGATATCTAGTATTATCTTTTACAATGATATAGTATATGGGGCTCAGTACATAACATTGCGTTCGTCAATGTTTTATTTATCAAATATATTCAGACAAATCGAAAACAAAATAAAATATAAGAAATTGATATTTAAAGGAGGAAAATCTTTATTCTTTTGGACCTCAAATGGGTAGCAACGCACAAATTAATGAATGTGTATAAAAAATGGTACTGCAATTTCGAATCAGTTAGTCCAGTCTAAATCGAAAATATGGTTTGACATTTTACTTTAACACTGATTTTTTTGCCTCGTTCATCAAGGCACCACATTACAAGGGGCACTCAAGAGCATAAAGAAAACGACGTCGCCGACTGATTTTAAAATGTTCAATTTGTCTTAAACATGCATTATGCAAGAACAAAATCTGCCTATTGTAGGTCTTTCTTTAGGCCTGAATTGTTATAAAAGCTATTAATTAGACATTACATAACTTATTTAGACCATAATTAACTATTGCTGTCGAGACTAGCATGAGATTTTTGTTGTTTGTTGGATTGTAGTTCCATTCGAGGAACTTTAACGGCCCACGTCTTAGTCACTGATTCACTGCGACTTCCCCTCGGGACTGTATATAACTCCATCCACCTATCCATATCTTGCACAGTTTGCATTCCCATTATAAGGTTCCTTTTCCTTCTACTGTATTTGAAATTGTTTCACAGATGATCGACCACAAGTTTCGCTTTATTATCAAATTGTTTGATTTTTAAAAAATCTTAAAATCAGTTAGGATATCTTCATGACACTTAAAATACCAACTCTTTGATGTGTGGAAAAATCATAACTCCTCTTTTAATAAACTATGATTTATCAACTGTGGCTCTTTGATCTTATGAAAAGATTTTTTTCTAATTACGCAGACTGATAGCCTAACTTATACATCTGAATACACGAAGATTAAAAATGTTCCTTCGCAATAAGATGAAAAAAAACCCGTTAAACATGCAAAGTTATCACATATAAATGGTCTATCAAGATACTTAGATTTTATGTTTAAGATTAAAAAGAAAAAATCCGATCTATACTATACGAATATTCATAATCCCATGGGAGACGCGATTGCTCAGTGAGTAAGACTTTGACTCGCAAACCACGGGGTGTGGGGTTCACTTCCGGTGATGACCGAGGAAGCTGATCGGAAAAGATTTCCGGAATAGCTCCCCTTGTCAGTGATGCGAGTCGGATGGCCAGGCAAGGACAGTGTCTAGTCCTTCGGATGATACAAAAAACGTAAAATGACCCTGACTGTTGGAACTTGAAATGAGATTGCCAATGTACGGACAAAAGAATCCCTCATTGTACACTGTACGTTGTACGACCAGTCTGTGCAGAAAATTAGGACCTTAATCCCTATTTCATTTTCATTTAATTTGCTAATTCAATAACATTAGGAAATCGATTTGATCCAACCGTTCCTTCCAGTGTGGCTGTAGGATTAAACAGGCGCGGATTTAAAGGAGTGCGTGTGTGCTGGGCGGGTTCAAGTAAGCGGCTCTGGGGTTATTCAAAAATAATAAGAAAATCAATAACAATCGTAATATTAGATGAATTTTATGTTAACTGCAATAAAATTACTTTCCGGCGAAATAACGATCGACGAACAAATATAGGCAATACGGTCTATATTCTATTATGCATTTTATTTTGTTGACATTCACTGTGTCTTGGGGTTGTGGATGGCGCCCTAGATTCCCCCCCCCCATCAGTCACAGCTTCTAGATCGCTACTCAGGTTTAGGGGCCTTCTAAATATTTCGCCTACATACACTTGAGACTTCTGTATATCGTGTGGTATCTAATGTCTTGCTTTCGTGTGGGCTACGAAAGCCACGAATCGTGGCCTGTTCTTGAAGTTCGTAATGGTACCACTGTCGTGCAATGTGTAACGATGGGATTGTCCTTGGTGAGTCCACAATCTGGTACGTTTAGACACGTTCAGATAGGTTTCGATACTATCAATACCACTGACTCAATATATGATAAGATCTGCTAGGATCACCACGACTAACACCACGATTCATTTTTAGCCCGAATCTTGACACTGGTGGCTCAATGCAAACTTTTTCCGATTCGTAGATAAATTGTAAACGACTCTTGAAGTTCGTGAGTGGTTCTTATTTGGTTTTTACACAATCATTTTGTTCGTAGCAGTTCCAGTTCGTATAGTTCGGCCACGAAAGATTTTTGTTTGTCAAAAATGTTCAAGGAACGTCTATGAATTTCAGAATTCGTAGATGTATCAAACCCGTCGTACCCTTTCTTATGGTCCGTAACAGCTTCCCATTTGATTCTTTAAGTTATTGCCAAATGTAGTAAATCTTTCGTAGCTTAATCGGTATCATTCTAGGCGAGCGCGTTCTATTCGTACCCCTTTCTTATGGTCCGTAACAGCTTCCTACTAGATTCTTTAAGGAATAGTGCTAAATAATTAATATACCTTGACAAAATGCATATTTTCTCTACGATCCTTTTGAATTTTTTTGCCAAATTGCCACGAATTGCGATCGTCACTACTTGGGAAGATGCGTAGCATTAGTGGCTCACGTGAAAGTCGGGCATAAGCTTCTTGGACTATTGCAGGGACATTCCTGATATTCGGATCACGTGAAGAAATATTTGACATTACTAACGGACTACGATTTCTAGTTCAATTTAAAAAAAACCCAAAAAACAAAAACATCGGTTCAGATTCTCGTTTTACATAGCATACATAAGATTTTTAACGTGTAAATCGAAGATATGGCTTAAGTTAGGGAAGTCCGTGCAGTGTTTATGTTATGTGGATTGGTGTATTCAAATTGTGTGAAAGTTCTTTACGTGCAAAACATGGATCCATTTCATATGGACGTGGTTACGTCATAGTATGTGCACATGGAGTCGTATAGATTAGCACTGTTTAGATAACATTGCGCACGTTTCATGAAAGCACGGAAGGTATTGCTGGATAATAATATGCTTTTAACATAAGTATAGAGGGGGACGCCACATATAAACCAAATAAATAAGACAATCCACAGACAAGATACACAATATACATTGCAAGCAACAAACTCCAATCTATATATCAGATCACGTGGATAGACCCGGGTACGCTGTACGGTCCTGGACTATGGAGCCGAATCCTTGTCATATTAAGAGAAAATATCATGCAAAATTATCGTAGTCAAAATGGTAAAAATGGCCATTTTCGAAATTTTTTTACATAACACAAAATAACTGCATTAGTATCAAAACTAAACAAAAAATCTAGTTATGTTTTTCGTTTTCTACTTTTCGGTTTTGCAAATTCACTGTAACTTTTTCATCTTTGCATTTCCCGTTGTATTTTCTACCACCCAACTTTCTCAAACTGAACAGACAAGCTCAGCAGAAGTTCACGTTATAAGACGTCAGTATTTATCGTCTCGATTCTTTTTTTTGAGAAAAGAATTGAAATAAATTCGTTGTCATGTCGAAGATCGTTTTCTTTAATGAGTTATATCATCGAACCTTGAGGTTGGCTCATTAGAGACTTTTGGCAACCGTAAATTCCTAGTGCGTATCCGTATGGATTTTGTGTGTGACGTCATCAATGTGTGTGTATTTCTCATACGTGATACGGCACACGGATACGACAGCCCGTATCGAACAGGTTTCATAACATTGTCGTCTTTTTAGACGCTGAAATGTTGTATCATAGCGTTTTTTATGAATCTATGTGCATCTTAGAACACGGAGGTGTGTAGGCCTATTTGATGCGAATTTAATCATAATAAAAACTGGAATTTAATCTTTATTTTTGATGGGTTTTTCTCGGAATTTTCATACTTTTCCTCCTGTCTGTCTGTCTGCACATTGGTTGATCTACGACCGTGATACTATAAAAATAACAAGACAGAAGTTTAACTAAATTCGCCAGCTATAGGTATGTATTCTTGAGATCTGAAGTTTGAATATGAGTTGTTTACAAAAAAAAAAAAAATAAAAAATAAATAAATAGGAAACTCCACCTTTATTATTTTTTTTTGTGTAATTCGAAGCTATATTAAACGTAATTATTCAAATTCACGCATGATATTAAACCAATTATTAAACATTCAAAATGATCAGCTATGTTGTCATGAAAAGGACTGCCGATGCAACCTCTGAATTTAACAAAACTATACATATTTTATGAATACCTGTGGGTTATCATGAACGACATCAATTCATCCAAGGCCCAATGAGCAACATACTCGTTATCCATAAAAACATTCTAAATCTCTTTATTCGCTCTAATAAATATAGTCGGATCTTTATGTCGATCAGCCGACGTTGTCAATTCTTTTACAGAAACGACAACACCCGATAGTTTCGTATTCTTTATTACCTATAGAAATTCAAGGCATCTTTTAAAATGTCCATTATCTTATATAATCGTGGCTTCTTTATATATTATTATAAAAAAAATGAAAAGATATATTGAGATGAAATTTTTTACAAAAGATAAGAATCTTTGCTCGGCGAAGAGTATCGAACTGTAACATCAACACCCAACCAAAACTTTATAATATACCCGTTCAATGTATTCAGTTCTTGGTGAGGGTACTACATGTACTGGCCCCAATTGTTAAAGATGGTTTTATTTTGGAAAGCAAACCGAATTCTTGATAAACTAAATACGGCCTCTTAATGTAGACGGTTTCCCAAAGAAAGACAGGTCCATAATCACATGATTGATTCATTCTTCTCTTCTATGTTTTTATGGCGACATAAAATGTCATTTACCCTTTCATTTTGCTTTTTATCGTATGGTAAGCTGCTTTCTGTTGTGGCTGATAAAGTCATGTCGTTAAACCGATGAGCAGAGTTCAAAACAGTCTAGTAAACATGCGCAAACAATATAATTCTACCAGACGTATATCTGAAACAAATATAAATGCTACTGTTCAATGTCAAAAAGTTCTAAAAATGCAAAATATCATTTGAACTCTGATGACTCTACTGTTAACCCTAGGTCGCGTGTTATCAAATGAAATTTCCGTTTTCGAAATCCAATTCCAAGTTGAAAGTGCAGTTATCTTGCACAATATTTGAAGAGTCTTGCACGTCTAACAAACTTGTATTCTAATTGTTTGTATTACATGAACGACAAAGAAATAGTGAAGTCAAATATGCATTAAATGCTTTCTTTAATTAGTTATTTTGAACGAATGAAGGAAATGAGGTCTAACGTCCTTTTTTCTGCGCCTACCGGGGTAATGAAGACGGACATACGCTATAGGTCTACAGTGTGCTTTGGGGGAAATTTTGCCCGGAGAGCAGTTGAATACCAATTGCCAAGGGTCCTTTTTTGCGTGTATGACATTATGCCAAGAACCAACAAAAACCGATGATCAAGTCACATACCATTCCAATCACGTAATTACATGTAAACGAAATATATTTAAAAAGAAACAACCTAAAACCCTTTAGATTTACCTACAAAAGAATACTACATGATCATATTTCATTTTGTGCAAAATCACTGAAACATTTTTTTGCTTTATGAGGCGAAAAATCATAAATCCTAGTATGAATAAAAGATGTATAAATTATGTTTTATCGTATATTTTGATATACTGTATCAGTTTACTAAATACTAAATATTCATAAGATGAAATTAATCAAAACCAACCTGAAGGTATAGTATGGATCCTTCGTCATGCGAACCAATAGTTTTAATTCACAACTATTCTTGCGTGAATTGTCTTTACTAATAATTCATAACCAATACTGTGTAGTGAAGCTTAAATTAAAACAAAAACAAAAAAAGAAATACGAAACAAACAAAAATACACCAATTAGGTGTGTTTGGTCTTGCGAAGAAACTGATTCAATGGTTCTTTTATATCTTTTCATTTATCATTAATTCGACAACATCAAGGTATCTATCACCGGGAATACTTCTGTACTTGAAAAATAAAAAGCCAGTGTTAACGTTAATTAAGCAACAGCAATGATTTTATGATTGTCGCCATGTTTAACGTTTCTTAAATAAGTGGGCCGTGAACTCTCATGGGATTCAGGAACCTGGTCTGACAGTACCTGCCTTTTAACTTTATAATTCACATGTAAGATCTGCAAAAAAACATCGCATCGTTGTTCCGGTTGAAAGAAAAACTCGAGGTCCACCCGTGTACGCATTGACAGCATTTAAAATGGCTAAGTCTCTTACTCAATATCACCCAAAGTCTTCAACATTGAAAACATGAATGAATTGTAAATTTAAACCAACATTGCCGTGATCTTACTGGGAAAAGATAGGCTTCTGATATGCAATATTTAAGACGAAATAAACATTTTACCATTGGTACACGAATTATGTACCATAATGCGTTTCAGTCCCATTTGTTACAAGGGACTCGAAGAACGAGGGTAGACATATTCCACAAGTCATGTCAAACGGTGACGCCATTCTTCACTCGGTAAACCTCAGCAGATTCCAATGCCCTACATCTAGTCTCGGCTGTATGACGAAGTCCGCCATTAGAACTACTTTCAAGTTCCTGGATTACCAACGGCGTTGCCCAAGAATGTTTTATCATACAAAGATTTCAAAGTCTGAAGCTGTTTTTCTTTGAAGTTTAACCGATTAGACAAAGAACCGATGTCACATTGCAATTGTTTAGGCGTAGGTACATAATCTCTTACCATCATACAGCCGAGGCTAGATGTAGGGTACCGGAATCTGCCGTGATTTGCCAAGTGGCCATTCTTCGCTGTAGAGCATCCACAATACAATGTAAATACCATGTCGAATGGAATAACCAGACGCCAGAGGTTGCCATTCGATTGAGATTAGAGTAAACACGGAAAGGATTAAATGTAAATCAGTGTATATACATTCATATTACATTATTATATGCGTTGTGGCAATTTCTAGATCCCAAATATTAGCGATTTAGCTCCTTTAAAATGAGTTACATTTAATGCCTTGGCGAGAGTGATAATAGTGTTTTTTTTTTTAACGTGTACAATATAAACAGGTATGTATGTTATTAACTGATATTATCTTTTACGTTTATTTTAAAGTTTACAAAAGCAGTTTATCAAATGTAAATTTTAAGAATAGAGCAAAAAAACACCAAAATGTGGCAATTATGTTTTCTCCCGAGTGTCTTAAAGTCTTTGTAGAGATTATTTTCTGAACTGATTTCACCTGAAGAATCTAATTTTGGGTGTTAGAATATAGTTTACACTGGTGTTAATGTTTCATGGCAGTATAAGCTGTCAGAGAGGATTTAGATTAGGGTGTCGGGTATCATATTTTTACACGGTATACCGATCATACATCTGTGCACCTCGACAAGCTTTCTGTGCAACATCAATATATGAATTAGCAGGAGAATGCACTGCTAATGAAATTAAATGTTTAAAATAACCCGAGTGTTCATGTGGTTTTCATTAATTTACAAATTTTGTTTGAGAACCCTATCTGACTAAAAAAAAACAATTTAGTTTTATAAAATAAATATTAGCAGGCGTGGAATATTGCACGTACACCGTAACATACTGTCAATTTACACCCCACGCCACCACAAAGTCGAAATATCACCAATTCGAGCTCGACCTTCTTAGAAGTTCAAAAGTTTTTTTTCGGTCGGATAAGATTTAAACATAAAAGTACCCACTTCACATATCCAATGTTACATGGTTTCGGACAATTTTTTCTCTGAATGGCAATCGTTAGTCCCTAGTGTTCGGATTGGAAGAAAATGGATGTTTACCTGAGTAATGTAATGACGTGCACGTAAAATAAAACTTGACAGATGGAAACTTCTTCTACCTTGCATTATATATAGAAATACAAATTACGATATGTTGTCTCTGAGTGTCGGGAGTATTATGCATTCCGTTCTGTCTATACATAATTATGATCTACGGGTCATGCTACTTTCCCGTTGAAACTGGTCGAGTTTGCTTTATCTAGTCCTTACAATAAACCTCATCAAATCGAATCACGTATTTAAATTCTTAGTTGGGTTACCCATGCTCTTGTCAACCAAGCTGTAAGTTCGATGACTTACAACCACTACTAATGTCTTGTTATCAGTAAGAATGTTATGAAAGCAGGATTCTCTAATAGCGAATTTGGTGTGATGGGGTTTGGGGACTTTAACAGCGATGCCCACGTTACATCTGGACACACAACTATCTAAATGGAAGCTTTGAGCCGCCAAACGAAATGGTTTACGAAAGTAATTCGCCACCAATTCTATGTGATCACAGGGTGATCGTTAGACTTTTGCAGCTATTCGTGAGCATTCGCGATCGATCGTGTGGTCTCTTTGGAACATGCTCGTGAAAATCGCCAGGGAAACATATTCTCATTGCTGCGAAAACATTTTCGTATTTAGTCGCATTATATTCTTATTGATGGCAAGCAAGGCAGTTGTAGTGATTGGTTTGTAATTGCTTACGAAATTGTTTCAAAAGACGCGAATGTTCACAAACACCTACGAATATCTGGCCACCAATTCGCAAGCCCATTCAGCAGCATATTCGCCACTGCTTTAGAGTAGAGTTACACGAAGGGGGCGATTGTAATTAGTCCTATACATGTAGATTGTAATTCATCATGTAGCTGTAACTGTAATTTGTCATATAGATGGAAATTATAATTATTCATAATATAGATGGAGAATGAAATTTGCCATAGATGTAGACTGTAATTTGTCATATAGATTGAGATAAGTTAGATGTAGAGTGTTTATTATGTGACAAACATTAAAGACAACCTCTAGATTTCTAATGTTTTTCTAAGCTTCGCGAAGCTACAGCATTTTTGTGCATGTCATGACATCACTTAGATATCAATGTTGATTCATCGGTTACTTAACACTTGTAGAATACAAAACAGGGAGAACATAATTAAAGACAGCCACCATAATGGATCGGATTGTTGAGTACAAGCTAGTAAAATTATATATATGCACACAAGTCGATAAAGAACAGTCTAATGTCAGATAATAAAACATCAAAACACATTCAGGGCTTTAGATAATCCAATTCATTTCCACAAAATCTCGAATACGTTTTTTAAATGATGTAATTTTAGGATTTAGTATGCGTGTAATAGCTATTTGCGGTCATGTTTATCCCAGATTTAAAGTTAATACCATTGGGCAAATCAGCATCCAAAAATTAATTTAGAAAATACGTTTGTTTTGCGTGAACTTCAGATCTCATCAGATATTCTAGTAACAGCAATCATACTATGCCCAGTGTACGACATCCGTCATTCTCTCATATAGTAATACATACATTAAGCTAGCAGTAAATCTGCCTATCGTAGGTCTTTCTTTAAGCCTGAAATTTTCTCTAACTTATTAGACATTAATTAAATTATCCGGACCATAATCAACTCTCGATGTCATCGTTAGCCTGTGATATTTATTGGATTGTGATCTGATTTGTTGCTCAACTTTCATTCACGATTTAATCCCGAAATGGATAATCGAGACTATGTCTTTTATCGTACCGACTTTAGTAATGGTGATCGAGGCAAGTCTAAAATTTAATTCTCGGTTCATAGTGGGTCAATTTGACTGAAATTTTCAGCAAATTGCCTTTACGTTATCTGTTTTTTTAACTATTATAATGAGAACTGTCAGCTCTTTATCTAATCTCTCATAATGTATTTTTAAGTAGTGAGGTAATTTAAACAGTATACAATGGAGGTTAATGGGTTAATAGGTGAGTAATTGTCTGCTGTACAAGTTTGTGTATATAGTTTGTATTATATAATTTCAGAAATGTGTCACTTATATTTTCGTATTTACATAAACTCGTAAATAGAGAAGAAAATACATAGTTGTTGTTTTTGTTTACTAAATGAACTATTGATTACCTGAATAGTTGACTTAACTACAATAAGACTCCTCTCTCTTACTTTCGTTTTTATTTATTTGCAGAAATTTTGCTGGTTGTAAATATATTCATTGTCTTGATTGCAATTTACGTGAGGTCATGTCAAACGCGGATCCATGATCCTGTATTCTTGGTGCGGTGAATCATTCAATTAAAGCCACAGCTAAAGGCTGTCGGTGGGGTAAGAGCAATGAAATTGTTATGCCACTAAAAACTCACAGACCGTGGTACTTTTTCCCTCCTAAATAACATCTTTTAATACTAAATATTTGTCCAAGTTACAATTTTCAATATGTGGATCATTTTGGGGTGGTTGGCATGCAGATTGTTTGGTGTAGTCACTCATAGCCCTCCCCTACTGATGAACCCCCATCCAGTATTGTTATGACAATCCTATGTAGTGTTTAACTCAGGTGGAATGTTCGATGAAAATTCAAATTTCTCTGGAGACGTTACTAAGGTGATATGGTGGAAATTACACATTTAAAGGATCCCAGGTATGCTTTAAGGAATAAACCTGGTAAATTCCTGGTCATTTCCAATCATCCGAATCTTTGTGATATTTTTTCAATATTATGGTTGACCGTATGCCACCAAAGAGGAAGTACTCGCGATTGTGTGTAAAACAGGGGGATATGTGAAAGTGTCTATATTCAAGTCTGGTTTATAGTAAAAGTGATCGTGGCAAATATCAAGTTATTAATGCAACCGAAAACTGAAACACCGTTAATCCAAACTGGAGATTATTTCTGAGCGACTCAATATTTTAAAGGGAACTGTTACACAAGACATTCTTGCTTTTGATTTTCACACTTACGCCTACATTGATCAGCGGATACACCAGGGACTGGTACTTTAAAATGAATGCCTTTAAATACAAGTGAGATATTTAGAATGTGTTTTGTTGACGAGAGTGAACATTTATTACATTTTCTATCTCGCAGTCTTGTCAGAGAAGCTATCCACTCCATTATCAAAACAGCACGAGATGATAGCAGAAACATACAAATCAGATTATTACAGAAATTGGAGGTTTTATTGGAAATTTTTATCTCTTAATGTCTCACATCAACCGAAGGTAAAACAAAGGTTATGATCTTTCGATTTCCGATTAGTTGGGCAGTCAAAGGGGAATTACCATATTCATTACCCAGCCGTACTCCATCTAATGACGTATAAAACCGCCAATGATTGGCTAACGATCTTTGGATCAATAAGCGACTGGAAGATAATGTATTTTACTATATCCAATTTACATACCATTATAAACATCATGTCTGTCTGGTCATTTAAATATTTTTACATTTTCTGTTAATGCAATGAAAGGGTCTTTTTATACTGGTCATTTTTGTTATTACCCAGAAATCAAACAATTCAGGCTTAACTGAAATAGTTAACATTTTATCCGAGTTTAAGACTGACAATTAAAAATTGATAATAACAACTTTATGTTTCTAACGAAAGCGAGATCGTAAAACACAAAAAAAATATTAAATTCCTAGCAGCTATAAATTGCATTTGTGGCTTATCTTAACTAAAGTTTATTCATCTTGACACCTGTTCATTTGCAGACGACAGTAGTGCCTATTCCGTTACTACTCAGATGAAATGACTGTTCCGCCTCTTCATCAGGGTATGGCAAGTTAGTTTTGTCTTTCGGAATGGATATAATCCAAGGTCCCTTTGTGCACATTGTTAGTTCACATAAATATGGCCATTTTTCATCCTAAAATGGCAAGGATTGTGTTAACTGGGATTAATTCTTCTTCTTTTCATTTCAATGTCATATACACCTGGTGAGCTGGTCAGGATTTAACATTGAAACACCCGTCAATCCATCCACATGATCGGGGAATTTGTATTCATATTAATCCTGCAAAGTTCAAAACAACTCAACAAAGATCTGACCTGTGTAATATGCCTATAAGACTATTATATTATGGTTAAATGAAGGACAAACAACTCATTAGAAATGCTTTTAAAGGGACACACCTTATTATACAGCCCTGTTTAACAATGCAATTCCCCTTTCACACAAATGTCGACAATTCTAAAATCTCAATGTCCAAAAATGTTGTGGAGGGGGAGAGGGACGTCACGGTGGCTACGTTGGTAAAACACTGGCTCGCTAGCCTGGAGGTCGAGTGTTCGATCTCTGTATTGACCGAGAAACTTCATCCAGATTTTCCGGCGTGTTTCCCCCTGGGGCGTGTTTCCCCCTTTCGGTGGTGCAGGGCGAACGAATGGGACGATAAACCGTGGCCCTGTGTACAAATTTGAGTGCACGTAAAAGATTCCTTGGCAGTTGGAATTCCCTCATAGCACACTGTCTGGCGTATGACCCTCTTCATTAGCCCAGTCGGAGCAGAACAGTAGGACGTTAAATCATATTTCATTTCATTTCATTTCCAAAAATGTTTAAAGGCTGCAACACGTTACCAAGGCTTTCACGTTTTATATTTAAGATCAGTGTATTTGAAACTAGTTTCAAATAATTGTAATAGAGATAGAGATAAAATCAACAAGGTCACGAAATTTGGCCACCTCCCTTTCAAAGTTATTTTACATGCATCCATTTGTGTTGTCGAATATAATGTAATTTAATGAAAACGTTTTAAAACAAATGTTGACTGCCACGCTTCTGAAGGTAGCTGAAACACAAACAACCAAATCCGATGGCTGATCAAATTGACTAATTGAAGGGAATCGTGAATATTTGGGACATGAATGTGTACTCGTCTAAATGTGTGCATTTGATTGATTGATCCCCAGATTAAGATCACATATTGCACAACTCTGGTGCATCTGGGAATGTGGATATTTATTTGAACGAGGAACTTTTATTATTCCAGGAATTGTTATGGTGGGTCCAAGGAATGACTCCACTGGTTATTAAGAACTTGGCCTCTTCTAATCTACGCCTTAGTAGTATAAATTATTGACCGCTAGAATGATCCAGGAATATTATGTGACACGGGAGTACATTTCTATACACTCGAAGCATTAATGATTCCTCCCGGGCCGGATAAGAGTTCTTGAATTCATCCAATAACCTTGTGCCCAAAAGTCATTTATAAACACATACATAAAGTTCACCATGAACGTTCACCATGAACTGTGAATGTTTCCCATAGAGTTTATTATGTTTTGGAGCTCACAGTAATGTTGAACCTGTAGATGATTTAAGGCTAGGTCTATATTATACTGTTTTACGGACACAGTCCTAAAATATAGCAATGTGGACAGTTGTGAGCATTTTAAAGCGCATCCGGGATTTCACAGGTAACCAATAAAGGTCAATTACTTTTTTAAAAATCGAACTGTATTATTTTATTAATCTGAGATATCACTAATCATTAAACTCCTTTTTCACAGATATCTTTACTAAACACAATTCAAATTGGTTTCATCCGCAAGCATATATTTTGCTGACATCTGGTTTGATTTGTGGAAACGATGACATTGTTTCGTCTATAATAGATATAGATTCCCGAGTTTTAGCCCCCGTTGTTGGATTGGTTATAGAGTTCAGAATATATATGGCGTTTTAACAACTGTTTTACATGATATTTTAATTTGGAAACTATAAAAAACTCTCTTTATGTCTTCATTTATTTTCAGATAGTTAAATGACATCCACAGACGAATATCATCCAGACGTGCTTCCAATACAAGCAACCCGTTTCGTAGCCATTTTGTTATTTGTCGTCATTATAGCTCTACGATTGGTGGATAATAACTGGTATTACGGTGGTTAAATCTAGAAGGTGAAACGTCATATCTCTTTATTTAACTTGATAATTATATTGATCTTGACAAGGTAGAGACTGAAATCTTCACTCTTTTCAGAAAGTGTTCATTTGTAGTTGTTAGAGTTTTTTTGTCTCTATGTTGTCAAGGTCCTCTAAATGCACTGAATATACGCAGATCCATGCAAGTATTAAAATGTCCATGGAGCAAGATCTAAATATTAAGGCCACCTGTAGATTTCGTCATTGTTACGAAAGGTGACCAAGCTTAGAGTACGTGATTGTGCCGAGGATTGTAGGTTAATGCTAGGGTTGACGCTAGCCCTGTTTTACATCTCCTAACCTTGACGAAATCTGCAGCTGGCCTTGATATTTTAGATCTAAGCAACGTCCATGCCAGATGACTAATGTGGATACGAACGTTAAATGAACTGAACTGGTCATAATAAATTGATCTGTTTGGTTTGGTTTGGGGAGGGTTTTTCTTTTTTTAGAAAAAAACAAAATTCACTATGGGTGAAATGAAATGAAATGAAATGGGGTTTAACGTCCTACTCTTTTGCACCTAACCTAGGCTAATGGAAGACGGGCATACGCCATACAGTGTGCTATGAGGGAAATTTTGCCCGGACAACGGCGCTACGGCCTACTCTTATATCGAATTTCAACTGCCAAGGGATCTTTTACGTGCACTCCAATGTGTACACGGGATTTCGGTTTCTCGTCCCATCCGAACGACTAGGCAGCTGTCCTTGTCAGGCCCTCCTTCTGCATCACTGACAAGAGGAAATCACGCCAGAAAATCGAGAATGGAGGGATCGAACACCCGACCTCCAGGCTAGCGAACCAGCGCCTTATCCACTTAGCCACCGTGACCCCCTCACTATGGATAAAACAATGACCTATTACAATGACCTAGTTAAATACTGATTAAACCATAAAATAAGCAGGTTTGTTTATTTAGAAAGCAGGAGGTTAGATTTCATCTGTTTATTTATGATTTTTATATACCACTTATTTTAAAATAAAAACAAACGCGGGGCATTGTCTTATTTAAGATATACATTCCAATATCAACACTTGCTTTATTTGGAATAAAAATCATTACAGATCGATATTAAGCATATAACACAGACAGGAAGTTCTACAAAATTTGCTTTGTTAGTTATATGCACGTAGATCTTGGGTGCTCTGTCAGGATTGTGGCACGAGGTCAATCGAGTGATATGGATGGTGCACCGCCCTTTGTAGATTCCTGTCAGTCATTGACAACGGTGTAGCTGATCTGTGTACGGGAGAGAGGTATAGAGCGGTGGGGGGGGGGGGGGGGTAACACCCACTCGACACAAATTAGGTAATTTCGGGACTAACATATGGTGTAATTTTATTTCAATAATTAGCTTTAACAGTATAGGAGGAAACTGGAGGACCCAGGGAAAACCCACGAGGTTGTATAGGCGATCCCACTCCTTGTTACGTACAGTTTAATGCGATCTTTTTTTCAATCAGAAGAAGCTGTTGGTGTATTCGATGCTCCTCTTGATTAAATTTTTTATATCGATGCCATAGTTCTGGAAGGTTGTAAGTGCCACTTATGACCCAAATAGCTTTTTTGCATATGACGACTAATCCCATTTAGAGCCTTCTCTTTGCAAAATTTCAGAACTGTAAGGTCGTAACTTCCTATAAAACATTGCTATTAAAATGTTGATATCCTTATTGCGTTATTAAGATTGGAATAGGTTTTCCTCTCATATCTCAAAAAATAAATCCGACAATTTTTGACACTTAAGACCTTTCAGAACTATGACATCGATATATCACTGGATTTCAAGGTGATATTGTGAATGTCGTACATGAGGTATGGTATGCTGGCTCTGAGTAGGGTCCTTTGTCTTCCATTATAAGATCTACTGTTTATTGTCATAACGCCAACACTGTAATTCATGTACATTATATTATCTTGACACGTGGATTACAATCGATCGTACTGTAATGTAAATATTGAGATAAGTATTTAACGTGGCTGTTGATAAACCGTAATGCCATATTCTACACAGTGATTAATTTAAAACAAGGAAGTAAAATTGACGTTAATTCTTGAGTTGAAGTTAGATTGACATTAACTGTTGTTTTAGATTGGTATTCTATATAGACATCAAGTAATCGATGCACAACTTGTGTGCCAAGTAAGGTCTGGTGATTTTTATCATAACAGTACTCAATATCTATTGATTCTAGTATATAGATTGAATTAGTGGAGCTTTGTAAACAGTCTCCAATTGGACAGTAAACCGATTGGAGATTTCTTCACAAGAGATCAGTTTGTCTTGAAGCTGAACAAAATTGTGTTAAAACAAAATCGGGTATCAAATGAAAGATAACCTGTCAAATTCTAATTGTCTGCTTGGAATTTATAATAACATGTAATAATATAGCCCAAAGAATATTCCGGATGTACCATATTTGACTGGTTTCCCAAAAGAAGGTGGACTGAAATTTCGTAACATAATGAAATGTTAGAGACGAAACGAAATACAAATATTTTTAAAAATCTACTAAGGCAGGTCTAGAAACCATATCTAAAGGCAATGGTACATGTGTTAGGTATCACTTGTTCTCTGTATTTGTAAAAGTCATTAATTGTTTTAGATGTTCAAGTAACCAGAATCTCATTTATCACGCTTAGTACCATTATACCTCGTAAAACTTTCCATTTATCGTAGATATATATTTGAATAAGCTTGGGGATAAATTTAGCACAATATAATACTTGAGCAAAATACAATAAAAATTACTGAACTGCTCGGGGAATGTGCTTTTTTTTATTCATGTCTAATTTAATTTCAATTATCTACAATTTGTCCAAGCTTTCAGTTTTGTCTGATTTGCAAAATAATGTTGTTTTTTATTCTCATTTGAAGAGTGTTGGGTTCTATGCCAAATCAGGAATAAATGAAATTTATTTGATATATCGTTAAAGGGATTTCTTGTATTATCTTAATATAAAAACATTGCGCTTTTTATAACATGTAAAGCCAATGGGGTATATTTTGTATGCGTCAATCGTACAACTCTTTTCCAACAACAAATGATTAAAGCCCCAATAACACTTTTGTTGTAACTTAATAATATGTCCCAATCTTCGTTCTGGTCAACAAATCGTATTATTTTAGAATATTCCAATTAAATGATGATATAAATTTCATCTTAACACACCTATTTTAAAAAATTGGAAAAATTCAACCAATTGATTTGAAAAGTCTAACGTAAACCTTTTCAAATGTGACTTGGATTTTAAGATATTTTCGAACCCTCTGGACAAGTAAAATAGGTTATAATGGATAATTTAAACAAACAGGTAGGACCCTTAAACATCTAGTACTTAGAATAAGGGTATTATTTATTTTCTGGAGCTACCAAGCCAGAAAGAATGTTATTGTCCCTTTAAGCGTGACATTGTTTCACCTCAATTGGCCAGACAACATTTAAAAATGTACATAGATGCGTTTCACATCAAATTTGTCTACTTTAGGCATGAAATCGTACATATTTTCTAAAGACACAGTTTTCTTTGACTGAATCCAATTATTCATGTATCCGTTGCTGTTAAATTGGTTCGTCTAAAGATAGAAAGAAAATAGGCCCACTGACCTTTAACAATAATTATCCACGATGAATGCATGTTGAAAGTAGCAAGGTCATATTATATGGAACCGTATTATTTTAATGCTTTCATGAATATTCAAATCGTTGGGTACCATACCATCTTTTTACTATAACGGACTATATAATGGTCTAATGGATGTAGGTTTCCACTGAATTTCATATCCATATCCAAAGATCGCTTCCCTCCGAAACAAAAATTCTAAACAAATATCTCTTTTGAACAGTAGTTATCATTACATTGTTTGTGCTAGTGTAACTCTTATGCATAAAACATAATCGTATGACTTTTATCGTAATAATAATAGCAGCTTACATTGGTAACCAATAGTAACTAAGAACTGATTTTTTTAGACTTAAGATCGATTCTACAACATTAAAACTTAAAATCGATAATACCGTAAAAAGCAGTACTTAATTACTAATGTAAGCTTATGTTTTTGGTATATAACGCCCACACTGTGACAGGTTGTTATTGTCTGTAATTAAACCGGTGTCACGGTTGGGCACGGTCCCTTAATATTTATTAACGAAAAACGACTTTAGCATTGACAGCTTTGGTAAGTAATATGAGAGGCATAAGCACTGTTCATTAGACCCAAGTAAGCCTAATAAATAATAATAACAAGATAAAATATAAAATTAACAAGAAACTAGTGATTACGTCTGAACAATAACCTTCGGCAATCAGTACATTGTCCAGATTTGTATCTGAATATGGATTGGAATGCAGGCATAGCCTATATTAGACCCCTCTCCCTAACATATATAAGGACAAAGTTATATAATTGCTATCCAATATAAATGAACGATTGTTCAACCAGTCAAATAAAATACAAAAAAAACCCCGGAAAGTTATCACTGTTCATACAAATAGGTGTTTTCAGATTCAGTTTGGTTCTGCACCAATCTGACTAAAATTCAGATCTATATTTCGTTTCGTGTTTTCATACTTTCGATGACCTACACTACAAGTTGTACTGGAGGGTCGTGTCAGATGTCGTACGAGCGACTTTCGACTTTATTGGATTACCCACAGTTCGGTGTAACCCCCACCCCACCCCCTAAGCACAGAATAGAAGTGAGGCCATAGCAACATTCACCATTTGAAAAGATGTCTGCCTAATCTGTTCTGCGCTCGAGGCAAGCTCTGTATATGGGATCATTCTTACTGATGATATTGTTTTGATCACTCTAGTAATCTAGATCTGAACACTAATCCTGTCATAAGTTATTTACAGATTTTGATGGTTATTATCTCAAATATTTTTTTTACATTGATTTCTTATTCTTCAGTTTTTTATTCGTATTTGAATCAAATTATGCATCCACAAACCAACTTATGTCTGTGGTCTTAGATTACTCCTTGTTGCCGACAAGGTTTTTGGTGCGACGTGTTTGCATAAGCAAAGATTGTCGTACTGAAATGTCTTTTATGTTAATTCTCGTTTCGTTTTTGCTGTCCTCATTGTTCATAATATAATAATATCTAACATATATCCAGAACGGCTTTCTTTCAGACAAATGCATACAATAGTGCGTTTATAAATAGATTAGGAAATGGGAGCGGACTTTACGAGATAGGAAGAGTTCCGTTGGTATTTACTGCTTGCAGCATACGTTAAAAAGCACTACACATTGACAAAACTTGTCAAGTGTTCAATAAAATGGAGTTGGATAACATAAAAAAAAACGAAAGAAAACGGAAATAAAATTGGAAATTTTCACAATATAAATATAAAATACGAAACAAAACGAAACACGAATTTTTGAATATAACACGAAACAAAACGAAACACGAATTTTTGAAAACATCTGATTTTGATCAGATGCATTATCTAAAACTAAAACACATTCTTCAAGTTATTGATATAGTTTTATCTGGTATATTTCACTTTCCATTTTGTGGAGTTTATCAATTCGGGAATATTTCCGTATAGTAGCTGGTTTTTATTTAAAAAAAAAACAACCTGAAGTTAAACCTGCTGTTAAATAAATTAACTTGTTTAACTTACAACGTAAAAGTAAGCTAATTATATCCTCATGCCTTTGAAAGAAATATCCATTATTTCAGACATATTTTATGTTCGTTTCTCATTATAGTCTACATCATAGCACGTCACTTTCAGTAGTTAGGTCTAGAGAAACGTTCCAGACTACAAAATCTCATCGCTTAAACTAACTATTTAACTAATTCCACACGGAATGAATATAAAACGGAAAACAAATATTAAATTATATTGACCTAGAAAAGAAATTGAGATTTATTATGAGCAAGAACTAAATTTAAACGAAACTTTTTTACACAAAATGATAAATTGTTTGGGCAAATAGAGCGGGGAACCAATAGCGCACTATAAAATAACCACGTTTTTCTTCATTATACAAAATGTAATTCTGATGTTATATGTTTCTGTCTTTTTTTGTTTTATTGACTTTTACTAACAAGTCAATGAAGTCAATATTTTAGGGACTTTTCCGATAACAGAACAATTAGTTTGTATTACGAGCGTGTATTTGGTGATGATTTTTATTTGTTAAACAAAACTAAAAACTAACCAGTACAAATATAGTTTAGTTTAAAGATGTTTAAAATGCACGTATAAGATATACTACTATTAATCTGGATCAATTTTAACCGGATTTATAGAAATCTGGAGCTAATTACACTCAAGTATGATCTAAATTAAACGGTTTTAATCAATAACACAGAACAAAATTGGCCTAATGTCAGCAGTAGATACGTGATATTTTGTCAGTGACTCCTATCGCATCTCTCGCCCCACCCCACCCGAATGGAATACATACACTTCTACTGTGTAAATAAAAGCTTTTGGAATCAATAGGACTCTAGTGTGACTGTTAAAAAGGAAATCCTGCAAAACTATATCGGCAACACTAACAGTTATAATGACACAATCACACAGAAAGTTGACATCCGTACTACGTTATTTTAAATAGTTTAACACTGTCTACCATTGAGGTTCGACATAGAAACTCTGAGAGGTACACAAACTGGGGACAGCATGCAAGTGAACACGTAACTGACCGCCGTACATTTCAGCATAACCGGCTGCTCAATCCATTTGGCGACAGCGGGTTAGGAGGGGGGAGGGGTATGGGGGGGAGGGCTATATATATGCAAACAAATATGACAAAAAAAAAATAGTTTTTGACTATTACCACGGAAAACGTTGTTAGCGAAACGACGAGGGAAGAACAAGACATGATATGTTATACAACATAACGTTACGACAGGGGAAATGTCGATCTCTCTATAAATGCATTATGAAATAACCGTGATACAAGTGATGTGAAATAGCCAGGCATCATTGAAGATTTGTTTACCAATACCTCACACATTCCTGAATTCTGTTGAAGTACATGATTACAACAAACGTTACCCCACAGACAATCTGTAAATCTCATTAAGTTGAGAGCTACAAGTAGCGAGATATTCATGTTTTAACAGTCTTTATTTATTATCTCCAACTGATGCTTGATGAGAAGACAGGTATAGGGCCCATTAAAATTTAAAAAAAAACACCTTAAATACTGTATGTATGAAACATATTTCTAGAATTAAAATAATACGTGTATATTTTTAATTACACATTTAACACTGTTTTTGCAGTCTCGATGGCGGTATGTTGTTTCGCTATGTTTTTTACACACTTTCAGGTGATTTATGCATATTGCAGGTTTAAAACATCACGGTATGCAAATTGTCTTATCTGTTACCATGGTAACACTAATGACTGTTAATATTGTACCATTACGCTTGTAAATAGGAAAAAGCCCAAACAGCCTATCGTTATGTTTATTTTACCATTAGGAATAATTTTAGCCTATCATTAACAATTAAAACGTAATTTGAACAATAAGCGCTAAGTTTTGATGGCATAAATATTAGCATAAACAATTTTCGGAAGACATTTATTTTCAAATTATTACATTTTTCTAATTCCTTGGTTGATTGCATTGAGGAATGGATTGATTTAAAATCTAAGCTGACAATTATTAAAATCACTATAGTATTGACTATATGATTCTTGTGGCTAGGAAATGTCAGTTCCATCATGATCTGCTGAACAAAGGCGTCAGAAATTAAATGATCTCTGTATATCAGAATCCTATGGGAATAACATTTGCAGGATCCATATCAAATGTCAACTTTAACTAGACTCCAATATCTTTGTTGGAAAATTTTGGCATAATCAGTTCAACCGCCTACAAATGTAATAGAAGTCTCGGTGTAGTCGATCAGACAATAGCGGAAAATTTCGTTAGAAGCAGGGCCTCTGGAGTCGACATTGGAACTATCAAATCTAAACCGTTTCAGCATTTTCACGACTCGAGGGATTTGATTTCACCTCCCAATTTCCACGTTCAATAAATGCCCAACTCTTGTAACGACAATCTAATCTTACACGCTAAAGAGCTGGCTTATTATCCTACAAGATGTAATTTCCCCGACAAAAGAGTTTCAACGACCGCGCTTTCTGTGTTTGACAGTAAAATCACATGTGATGAATTGCACTAACTTGTCCATTTACACAACAAAAGATGGCAACACATAAGGAAATCGAGTAAAATGCTAAACACGCGGAGACGTGCTTTCTACAGAGATGTCCTTCAATATGTATTGGCCTCAAGACGTAGCATTGTTGATCTTGTGTTCACCTGGTTAGGACAAAATGTGCAGAATTTTTGACAGCAAATCTTCAGGTTTTCCTTATTTATTTGTTGATCAAAAACCACTAGTTCTTTTAAGGAATCGTTGTCTTGGCGAATATTTAGGTAAACATACCATCAATTTGATGATATTTTGGTGTGGTTGTTTTTTATTATTCCATGAAGTTTGTACTAGGTACCACCTCGTATTTCATACGTTATTGTTTCTAATCGAATGACATACATACACACAAATAAACAATGAGGATTGTGTTATTATTTTTTAGAAAAAAAACAAAACACGGTGAATTACTAGATTTAATCCTAGATAAACTATTAGTATTATCTTACTCGATCTAACAGAATAGATCTATTGATCAAATCAATGAAACAATAAACCAACGTGAAATTTAATATGGTCACCAAAAGGGAATCATTTGTACAAAGTCAACATAACAGAAGTGTTTTATTTCAGTATTGTTACGCGACTGGCCAACAGATCGTGATGGACTCTTTAAATAGAATTACTTCGCCCTTAAAATTCGTTTAATGGTTTTCTGTAGAGGAATGCATTCGATTTGTTTACCAACCAACCATTCTGACGTTTTTATCGATTCCCCAAATTCAATTTTAATGAACTTTTCTCCAATTAAAGAAGAACTAGTTTTTGATTTGTCTCTGTTTAAGGTTGGTTATAACAGTTTGGTTGATTTTGTATGGTTGTTTTCATGTTGGTATTTTGAAATAAATAATAATACAGTAATATGGTTATTATCCGGGATATTTATTCCTTTTTATCCATGAGACGGAACATTTCAGCAACCATATTGTAGTTTACGTTAATTTCACCATGCATTGAACTGAGCTGACGGTAACAAATTTTTGCTTGCAATGTTTGTGTGTTTTGTCCACAGGGTTGTCTTATCGGCTTTGTATGTGTAGTGCGGTCCTCCTGCACGTACTTATATTATGAATAATGTCTTATACAATAACAGGCGAGTTTGATACGACGGCTTGCTAAGTGACCACATCTCTCAAAATTATTGGTATGGAATCAGCATTTTTATTATGATTAGTTTTAAGTTGATAGACATTCGATTCAATTTAAAAGTTGTGTTAAAATAAATGGATTTACAATTAATAATGTTTTTTTCGCATAATCATTTGGATACGTAAGTACAAATTTACTCCCCAAAGGCCAACCTCATCAACGAATCGGCACCGAGAACATCTCTTTTTTAAACTTTCCAAACTAATAGTTGGCACTAAGAAAGAAAATAAGAAAAACACTCACACGACAACTGTTAAAGATTTGTTTATATATTCTGCTATTTTCACACATACAAGTAATAATGCTTTGTTAGTTATCAGCAGAATATTATTTATGACTGGCGTGGCTCATCACTTAATGATATTCTGTGACGTAATCACTACAAAAAGATGGCGGATGGTGATGATAAATCTTGTCTAGAGCTTCTGTTTTTTTCTACCATTCAAGTTGGAAACATTAGTGCACCAAGAATCCTGGGTTTTCTCCAGCTATTGTCATTTGTCTTTAGTTACCTACTTAAAATCTCTAGAAGTGTCTCTTTCTCCATTTTTTAAACGTCCCGAGAGAGATTTAAATTGTGTGTTTAATGAAAAAGTAATGTTCTTACCATCCTTACATCCGATTGAAAAACAAAAATGAACTTTCAATCAATACCATTGCTCCTCCATAGCCAGAAGTAACGTACCGGCATTTACAAGGTAGCAAGGAACAATAGTTTCGTATCAAATTATTTATATCTGATATTCAATTTGATAAACGAGAGTTGGCCAAAGCGAGATTTACCAGTAGTAACTTAGCAGGTATTCAAATGATATTCACCAAAAGGACAGCATCGTTAAGGGGCAACAATTCAAGCGTGTCCATAAAACTATCTATTATTGAAATGTCCTTATTGTTTGGTCGCATAAGTATACTACTAATTACACAAGCAGTACAAAAAGATATACCAAGGGACCGCAATTTTAAGGGGCAACAATTATAGCGTGCACATATGAAAATAAATTATTGATTTGTCCTTATTGTTTGTCGACTTCAGTTTTAGTTTGATATACTAGTAATTACATCATTAGTTGTAATATATATACATGTTCATGTGAATGAATGAATATTTTATAATTATGATATAATTGACAATTAGATTTCATCCGTGACTCATGTGGTTATTTTCTTTTATCTTTTACTAACTAACTGCAATTACTATGTCAGACGATGAGTCCAATAACAGACTTAATGAAATTATATAATAATGTTTTGGGCGGGTATTTAATCCACTTCCCATCCCCCCCCGGATTGTATACCGATAATTTAAATAAAATTGGATGAATCCTGTCCCTTAAAGATGCCTTAGCCCTTAGGTAAGATTTGGATAAAAATCTGACAGTTTGCGCTCCAATAGTTTATAAATAGATAACAAATATTGAACATTTTGAAGTTATAGTCAAACAACTCTATTTTGAGCGAAATTATGACTATTTAAAGAATGACGTAGTCCTGATTTTCATTGCTACCTTTGATACAATAATAAAGTTCCGATTGTCTAATTGAAATTGAATTATTAACCAGCGATTTAGTTTCAATCCGTTTAAAATCACAACGACTATATTTTAATCCGTTCAAAATCACAACCACTAGATGTTCTAGAGAGTGGATTGTCGACTTGTCATGTGAATAAATTCTAATAATATAAAAAAGTTTATGTAACATTTGAGGCCAAAAGAGAGACCCGCAATAGGCAGATTTAGTTCTTACATAATGCATCTTTAAAACACAAAGTTTAATCGTGTTTCATTATGGAGTTAGTACATAATGCATCTTTAAAACACAAAGTTTAATCGTGTTTCATTATGGAGTTAGTACATAATGCATCTTTAAAACATAAAGAGCAATTGTGTTTCATTATAGAGTTAGTTCTATCATAAGGCATCTTTAAAACACAAAGATCATTGGCTTGGAAACTGATCCCGTATAATTCCGTCACTAGTGTGTCCTGGACATTTGTGGATATTCTATATGGAACAATACAATATTTTCAGTAACAAATTTTAGTTTATCTTAGACTTGACTTGTCATTGTACGACAATATAGTGATTATATATGATAAGATGAATTCCATGTGTCTGATTATATAGCATTGTTGACATAGTTTCTATAATAATTACTGGTAGACGAGTCTATGTGCACATTCACCATTTCATGAGTGTCTTATACTTAGCTGTATTATACTGTGTTACTAGGTAAAATAAATTAAATAGGTGTTAGCACTTTGGAGGTTGGTGAAAACTTTGCTGTGATTTGGCTACAGGTCATTTACATTGAGCATCTCCTTAGATTTTGTAGAAAACCTGTTAGAAATATGGTTAGACAGATAGGTGTTTGGAATTCCAAGTTACCCTTTGAACACATTTACTTGTGGTTTTCAAGGAAATTAAACATCCGTCAAAATACCTCACTATAGGCAGGTCAGTACTTGGCTTTTTTTCTTGGTATGTGAGTCTAGGGGATTTATTAATACGACATCATTCCAGATTATTAATATTTATTTCCTCCTTGAGGGTGATAATGCCTCTTTAAATAAACCTGGGAAAATATTTCTACAAATCTAGAACATCTCTGCTGGTTGTGATTTTTAATGGATTAAAATACAGTCATTGTGATTTTTAACGGATTGAATTAAGATTGGTGTTTAATTACTTACTTTAAAAAAGATAATCGAGACTTAATTATCGTTACAACGGTATTAGAACCACTTCTTGCATGTGTGTACATGTCAAATATCAAAAGCCACTGAAAGGCTATTTCTAAGGTGGTAGAGACCCTTTAAAACCAAAATGACGCCATGGTCTTAAATTATATCATTCATCATTTCACTACATATGTTTTCTAATGAATTTAGAAGGTAATTATTGGAGGGTGTTGTATGTTGCCGTTGAGCCCTGAAAAAATGCTCATCGTGTAGTAAGCTCATAAATATTTGAGGCACGCTGTGCCGATTTTTATGAACTATACATAAATCAACAATAACCGACACCAGAAAACTCAACAAATACCTAACATTTTGACTCGAATTATATCATTATTTGATTCGAACATTTTTATTTCTTTTGAATTTTATTGATTAAAGTTGAAGAGCTAAATCTGTCTATGGCGTTTTTCCGACTTGAATTTACACATAACTCCGCTCATAATTTGACTGAAATTTTCAATATATTAATTTTCCATTATTTATGTTTGAACTATTAAAAGGGTTGGTCATCTCTTTAATTATCTAAATCTAAATCCTATACATCTTTAAACACGCGACGACAAATTGGGCAAGGTCAGTACGCGAACAAGTAGGAAGATCCGTATAAAAGTTTGTTATCTGTTCAATTTAAAACAAAACGAGTTACAGAACACGTGTTCGTGGCTGTGTTGTTTGATAAAAAATTAAGTGTCGAGTGCCAAATGGTTTGTGCATAGCGCCACAATGATACAGTTTTGTCACATTTCTACGGGCCACCTGTATAAAATGCTTCACGTTTTACCGAGGGTACAAACTGTCGTTCTGTAGTTTGCTTTTTGCACCAAGGCATGAATAACATTTCTTGGATGTAGAAATACAACATCTTAATTTGTTGTTCTTTTTTTTCAGCGATACCTGTCACCTCTATAGCCAGAAATAGAGAAACCTAATGATTTGGTCTCCGACATTTGCATTCACCAGTAACATAATCAATAATGATGTGTTCGAGTCGCAAATAGGTGTTCTGGATGCAATTTGACTTGTGTTTACTTCTTTCGAAAGCAGAGAACAAATGATGCACCCATCGTCCTTGAAGCTAAACATACAAATGTCATCATAAATGTTTTATTCAAATAAATTTCACCAGGGTATCAAGTAAAACGATTTGTTTTTTATTTTCCCGCCACATGATATTCCCGCCTGACTCCTCTTGTCTGCGAGAAGGGGATGCCATTATACCCTATTTCATTTCATTTCTGTTGTCTGTGGTACTCGATGGACTATCAGTGGATAACTTAACCCTTCGTATTAGTTGTGATGATTGGTCAAACTTTTCTCCACCTATAAGAAAAATCAAATTTGCAAATTATGATTTTTGATGTGAGTAAATTATATAAAAAATGCAGGCGTGTGATAGTTGACTGTTTTTGCACTCAAAGAAGTCGTAAATGAAATGACGGTGCATACGTCACGCACTATGAGGGACATTTAGACCGGACAGCGTTGTTTTCGCGCACTCTTCTTCGAATTCCAACTGCCAATTGATATTTAACATACACGCTAATGGTATTGCACCACTAACAAAGGGAAACCAGATCGGGAAATCCCGAGGAGCTTTCTCGGCCAAAACAGAAGTCAGTGCCTTACTCATTGAACCACCATGTCTGTCCCTTTAAATAAAGAAAATATAAATCAAACAATGTCCACGATGTCAATTCGAACTAAAAAAAAAACAGCACACAAACAAATACATGTATGTTTTTCATATATTATACGGTTTGCAAAGTGACATTTCTCTTTGGTAACAATATATTTACAGTGAAACGTCTTTTGGGTTCATAAGCTAACATAAAACCTTCGCTGAATTATAAAAAAGTGATATCTAGCTGTTATGGTTTTTATAAAAGCTTACTAAAAAAAGTGGTTAAAAGAAATTGACTGATATCGTTGTTTTTGACCAATCAAGTGTCCCTTTTTTATACATTTTATACATTTTATACAGTTGTTAAAGAAAAAACTAACTTGAACGAAAATATAATGCAATATTTGAATGTAAGGTTAATAATAGGATATTATAGAAAATTAAATAGAGTTTTTTTAAGGATAACCATCGGTTAATTATTAGTTAAGAATCATTCTACCTAGTCGACCTTACTAGCGTTTCAAAATTGGTAAGACCAACTGAAGGGTAAAAGTTTAAGGTTTCCGTCTTTTTTTTTCTAGTCGTTTGAAGGTGTCCTTGAACGGAGTCTGCTGACCTTTAGATAATTACCGTTGGTTTTATTTATATTACTACACAAATAAAAATAACGTGCGACAAGCAACTTATAATCGCTTTAGCAGACGACACTTGCATGTTTTCTGGCGATTAGTTACATTTGGTCCATTAGAATCATCACTTCAGAATAAATTACTGCGAAATTCCAGTTGTTTTAAGACTCGGGCTTGGCACGAGGCATCTTACAAAAAATGAGCCAAACTTCAAAGATTCAGGATGCATTGTGGGATCTGGATAATGAATCAAAATGATGAATGTGGTAATTGTTTTCAAATCAGGTAACTTCTAAAAATTCCAGGTACAAATATGCAAAATACAATATCTTAGTTTTTCAAGATGGCGTTACCTTCAGTGGAACGTGCATTTTTTATAATGACATAATCTGACGGAATTTCAGTAAAACGTACTTTTATTTCTAGATTTTGGCGAGAGTTTTCAAGCACAGATTTCTTGGGTTGATTTATTTTTAAGATCATAAATTGTTCATGTAATGGAAGAAGTATAAATGGAAACGTATCTCATCACTAGTCTTAAAGTCACACTCATTCTGTCTGTAAGTACAATCAACGAACCTATAACATAACCTATAACACCAACCCCTGTATCTATAGTAAATATTTTTTTGACTGATCAATGAAAGTGGACTAAACTATGATTAGATTACGTTGAAATATAATAATATTTGTCCAGGGGGGGGGGGGGGGTAGAACCATCCATCTTGGTTTTTTTTTCGGTGGTCCAAACGATAGTTTATTTTTTGATGATCGTAACTACTAAATATACATTTAATATGTAAGAACTAGATGGTCGGTATATTAAATGGATTAGAATAAGCCCGCCATTTAATAAATTTATAATCAAGGCCTTCTACGTTACATCTTGTGAGTTTTCCGTACATGCACGAAATGGCTGACAATTTTGTGTTAGGTCGTGTTTAATCAGGGCAATTCGTATCTCAAATCACAATTGAAATCCAAACTCCGAGGCCAGACCATATGCCCTATAACCCTGAGCGTAAATAAATGAGGACTGATTCGGACGTGGGTCTATCACCGGCGCCCCAAATTCTCATACAGGTAACATAAATCACTTTCCCAAATATAGGATTTATTTACATCGGGAACAGAATATGAAACAGCAACATAACTACAGCAGGAACATAAATAAGAATATAAATACGGTAATTGCTCTTTTAAGGAAATTGCTGAACTCGGGTGACTCCATACGTCTGTCTCCGGTACTCTCAACACCTTTTTGTTCCTCAGACTAAGTCACTCGTCTCACGGTCTTACATAACTGATCGTGCATCTTATTTAATCAATCGCATTGCCGCTACATGTGGAAACTAAATGCGTGCATATATACAATTGATGTGTATAATATTTTTCATGTATCAAAATAGTCCTAACATGATACAGGTTAAGGAGCAATTTGTCACAGTGGGTTTATAACCCCGTCTGTCCGCTTTAACTTGTGAAATATGCGATGAAGACAAAATTAGTCCAGTTGAAACGTCGCCCAGTAATAAAAATATTTATATTCCATAGAAGTGTTTTCTGGATAGGTAGTAGTCTCTGTACCACCATCCCAATTTGGGCTAAACATAATTGTGTCCGCTGTGCTTATGTCGACTGATTGTTTGGGGGGCCGGTATACTGTTCATATTATACAATCTAAGTAGTTAATAATGCTGGATACTTGCAACCAATAGTCGAGGTAATTTTACCTACTAACTGTAAGAATGTAAATCTCTGGACGAGCAGTCGCAAACTTTATACTCAATGGATCCTATTTTACCAGACAATATTTCTTGTACAGTCGAATTGGGCTGGAACAAATATTTCAAAATAAACCGTAGACATTTCTATTAAATATTAATTTGTTGACTTTTCCGGATCTATTATGCGTTGTATTTTAAATGTAAAATAATGTAATTAAACTGGCTCTATGATTATATCGTGAGTTATGTCTGTATTTTGATATTTGGGTATCCTATCCAAAGTTAAACAAATAGATAGACGCAATATCACAGTGTATACTGAAATCAAGCTAATCCGGTAACAAATTAAACTGATTTCCATTTTTCATTTTCATTTAAAAAATAATGTTATTTATCTAGAACAAAAAGAAGACAGCCTATAAATGCAGCGTAGTTTCTATGAAATGTAACATCGGCTCCTGGATCTGTAGTGCACAGACATTGTGCAATGTAACAGTAAATGTCATCTATATAAAAACTATAATCAAATGACATGAAACATGAAACTGACTAATCTATTTTTAATAAATTTCATTCCTCGATATTGCTAAGAAAGCAGGGATGTTGTGTTCTTTCCAAGATGGCAAGTACACCCCTAGCTGCGCACTGATCAGCAGTGAATATTCGCTAGCCTGCTATAGCCACTGATAAGGATGACATCGACGCGACTTAATTAGTCCCCCATATTAACATTTTTCTTTCGACAAATTAAATTCTATAACATTTTTTGTACGTATTAGAAAAATAAGTAAAGACTTTTAAAGTATTTGTAGTTAAAAAATATTTTCTATTTAGTGTAAATGGGTATTAAAATGAGTAAAAGGCATCATTTTGCCCGGAGTAGTTACGTCTTATGTAAACAATGCACGAACCTTTGGGCCAATGATTGTCACCATGTGATGTCATTGCACGTGTTGAAGATAATCATCTGTGACAGAGATAATTCGTAGGTAATTCTCTGTGAAACAGATTGCCCTAGCTGTCCCACTATGGTGTTCTATTTCGGCCACGTCGTGCGTCGCGCGTCGCCTTTTTCAAACTTCGCGTCGCGCGTCGCGTTTTTCAATGTTAAGCTATAGGGAGAAAAAAGCGACGCGAAGTACGTCGCCCTAAAAAAGGCGACGCGTCGCCTTTTCTAAGGTGATGAAATGCGCATGTACCAGGAGAATTCATTTGCAGTTTATTTGGCGTTTGGTATTTTATCTTCAATACAATAATTTATTTTGGACACAAGGAACTGCCATTACTATACTTTTTGCATTTCTATAAAACTCAGATTATGTGTTATATTTTAAATCTCTATTCTAAACTAAAATTTTTTAACTCTACTGTGAAAGAGTGACCTGTTCTCTGCAGATACAGTAATACACTATAGTTAAACAAGCGGTGATTGGGTACTGATATCGACGTGGGTGTGGTTTTCCGTTATTTACATCAGTATCAGTTTTTTTATAGGTTCTCAAGACAGAATTGATACGAGAATTGTTTTATTGTAGATATTTCACGGCGAATATATTAGCTACCCCAAAGAAATCTGATTAAGATCGAGTTTGAAAGAATGCAAGATTAGGTTCACTTCTGCACAAGTTAACATATAGTCAGTCACACAGGCAGCTATTAGCAGGGCCGTCACAAGCCTATGTGGCGCCCCAGGGCAAACGTTTCAGTGACGCCCCCCCCCCATCCAGCCATTGCATACTGTAACAGCTTTGTTCAGCGTCTTCGCTCAGTTGAATTATGATGATCAAAAAAATTTTAAAATATCATCTTTCATACTTTTAACACCTTGTCTAAATAACTATATATAAAATTCATTAAATTTTTTATATCTATTTTCCCGTCAACTCTCTGTTTGATCGAAAAACACTATAATATGTCTTGGAAAAATCATAATTCTACCCTCTACTTGGTGAACAATTAGTTAATCCCCCCCTCCTCCAAGCTGAGTCGACCCCGGGCGTTAGCCCCTCTCAGTAACCCCCCCCCCCCTCCCCGCTAATATATTGGTCTTCGGGTATTTTCATATTAATTCTGTCTGTATAAATGTCAAGGAATGTTCATACTATAAGTAATACAACACAAGAGAACCTATAAAACAACTGATGTAAATAGACGAAACCACAGCACGAGGTCATTCATTCACACCAGAATTTATGTTTAGAGCAGAGATTTAAAATATAACATATAATCTCGGTATTATAGAAATATATTGTTATAGGATACCAATGGCAGTTCTTTGTGTCCAAAATAAATTACTGTATTTATGATGAAATACCAAATGAATAAACTGCAAATGAATTCTCCTGGTACATGCGCATTTCATCACCTTAGAAAGGCGACGCGCGACGAGACGCGAAGGGCGACGCGACGCACGACGCGTTGCCTTTTTTAGGGCGACGTACTTCGCGTCGCTTTTTTCTCCCTATAGCTTAAAATTGAGAAAGGCGACGCGCGACGCGAAGTTTGAGAAAGGCGACGCGCGACGCGAAGTTTGCGTCGCGCGTCGCGCGTCGCCTTTTTTCAAAGGCGACGCGCGACGCACGACGTGGCCGAAATAGAAAACCATAGTCCCACCGCCTCGCAGTTTGAATCTCTATTAACAATAAAGGCGTTCATAAGACGTTGTTAACAAGATATGAAGAATAATGTAAAAAAAATCTCGTTTATCAAAAGTAATTTCCGAACAATTTTGCTTGTGATGAATGGCAAAAATTCTTGATAAATCTGTTATGACCTAGAAAAGAAAATAATTTCTTGAAATACTGACACTAGTTTAATAATCATGTTTCGTTATAAAACCAATGTCGTAATAAAACCAGAATATACATATACTAGAACACATTAAAAACATCGTCTGCAACAATTTCCATAACATTTTGAGTGTAGTCTTTATCTGGTCATTATCAATGTTGGCAAGTTGATAAGCAAGAAACTGTTAAAGCTGTCACTGAGAAAGAAAAACAGTAGAATCCTATATATTACACAGTCTGATAATATGGCAGTGGGACGTTTATTTTTGGTCTTTACATGTTATATCACGAGATAGATATCAACTATATAAAAACAGTTTAATATTGTAAGATTGTTTATAAAACACCAAGAGATGACAACTAAGAAATGTTATGTACGGCGATGAAAAGCTTCTTAGAAAACCTTTCTTTTTTTTATTTTTGAAATAAAGAAACCATCATCGTCGATTAACATGAGGTGTCCATCGTGATCATCATGACGACTCACTAGTTAAAGACTTTGGGTATTTTGGCTAATGGGTGTTTTTTAAAGGGCCAATCCCAATAACTTTTTTGGGAATAAAACTGCTTAATTTTGTGTTAAAATCCATTATAATATATCCCATTACCTAAGGCCGACCAACTAACCCGATATTTGTGATATGCTTGTAAATAACATAAACCTGACAGTCTTCATGTGGAAATGGAGACCGTTGTATTATACAGTATCTGGATAAAACCAGACTTTTTTTCTATAAAAATGATATGTAGGTGAAATCTACCTTTTGTTATCAAGTACAGTACATGGGTCATTCATTGTATAGACCTCGCAAGAAACGGGAATCGATTATTTGGTCACCCAATCAAAAAATTGACCCAAAATCTTAAAAGGGTTACGTGTCCGGATAAGCAGTGTTGACGTTAACGTCAAAACAACTCAATGTTTTGAGCTGAAACTTTGAGCCAAGGTAAATACACCATGCCTCTATATTTTGGTCCATAAATTTCATAAAGGCTCTGTTCTTATCGGGATTGTCCCTTTAAGTCAGGGTTTGCTTTGTTGGACGCACTAATCTCATACTTCACTGACTTGTATTACAGTCGTTTTCAAATTTAAATGTTTCCGTTTCTCCAATCGGCTGAAACCGTTAGTCTTGCTCATTAATGGCTCGATGCCTCATTTATAGCGCTATATGAATGAGTCCATTGTAAACGACAATTTTGTGAAATCAGTTCAAAAATGAGTCAAGTATGTTCAGTATTTACAAAGTTATTTCATCGATCTCTGCAAGACACTGTCATCTTTCATTGATGGCGGAGAAACTTTATGGGCCTAGTTTAAATCCGATTGTTGACTAAATTATTAATTAGACATTAATTAACTTACAAGGCCATAGTCAACTGTCGATGTCCTAAGATGCCTATGATATTTAGTGGATTTATTTAAATACGTGTTGTGGTGGATGAAAATACGGTAAAAATGGATAACCGAGACATTGTTTAATATCGTTACAATGGTAGTAATGACAATCGAGGCTAGTCTAAAACTGAATCAGATTAAAGATTCAAGGTTCAGATCAAATCAATGACTGAGATTCTCAGCAAATTCTCTCTAATAAATCTGAGTAAATTATTATGTAGCGTGTATTAAGCCGTGGGTTGTTTTATATTTTAGTAAAAATCCAAATGAGGCATCCTGCCGTTGAGACTAATCGGTAAAATATCGTTTTAAAAACTACTCTAGTCTATTTTAAGAACTTTGAGTTACATAATTTTTTTAATTCTGAACTCTAATTTCAATTCTGACTCTGATATAGATTTGTATTCAGATCAACGAAACCATATAAAATCTTAAATTTCATTCGTATAATTTTAACTAAACTTCACACCGCGGGATCTTATCAAAAATATACTGTGAGATATTTTCGAAAGTTTGTTTCTCTTTAAATTTATATTAATGTTAACAATAAAACTCAAATCGGAAATTTCTCGGCAATGCAGTTTCCAATACAATGAAACACACGGTTGATATATTTTAATAGTTTTACTGTAGAATACTCCAATACTTTAACCTGTGGAGTTGATAGCTGCGGTAGTTCGCAAGACATATGTTGACGGAATACAAGTGATTTTCCTGCAGTAAATATACACTGGTAGACAGTATGGTCGGAATAAACCAGATGGTATATATATATAACACAATCTTATTGATATATAATGTTTAACAAATGTGCCAATGTAAAGCCCATAAGCTACAACAAATGTATGGGTTATGTTTTTCATTTCCTTAAAGAAATATTAGATATAAGTTTTCACTTATACCGTAAATATCTAATAAAATAATATCACATACAATAGAAGTAGAGCATTGCTATTTGATGACCAACAGATTTATTTAATTAGCTAAAATAACACATGAGAGGGAGAGGGGGGCAGACAGATAGACAGAGTCAGACAGATCATTTCGGAACTAACACATGGTACAATTTTTATTTCAATATATAGGGGTCTTTAGCAGCAGGTGGAACGCGAGGATCGCCAGTGCTCGCCAGTCCACGTACAAATATGGAATCGAAACGTCATTTGACTTAATGACAAGCCTTATGATCTAAAGCTCACGAGTTAAACTATTCCCCCACCCCCGTCAGAACAATTCGAAGAAAGACTATATAGATTATAAATTCAAAATGGTAAGACATAAATACAAAAATGATAGTATTATCTGTGCAACATGTCAATATAAATAAGAAGAGCTCTGGGTGGAAAGAGCCAGTCTAATTAAAATCATACCAATATAAATAAATTCAGATGTTATGAATTTTTTCGTTTCATTTGGTTTATATTCCGTATGTTATATCTTACCGGATTCAGTTTCACTTAACGCCAGACAAATTATATCATCAGATCCATAAAGACGAAAGGAAATAAAGAATAAATAAAAGATTGCGTTTTATTTTTGGCGCACTTACTCCACTTAATTTTGGTCTAAAGACAGTTTTTGAGGGGCGCGTTAAGTTTTGCAAGAATTTTTATAGGTCTACTCAAGCTTAACCTACCAATTGAAAATGGTTACATGGAAAAACATTTGGAAGACTTTGGCTATCCTTTGATTGGCTTTGTAATAATTATGGTTTAAGATTACGCCGCCGTCACGCGATTATCATGTCTTTAGATGTTCATGGCGTGACCAACTGATTAGCCCACCAACACCAACAATTAAAAAAACCACTTAGGTTTAAACAAATAGAGAAGGTGCAATAGTACCATACACACTTCACTGTTACATTATTTCCACGATTCCTCGGGATTTTCGTCGTTCACGTGGGAAGAAAACCCGTTGGGATTCGACAAAAAGTAGATGAAAACTATCTGGTTAAAGACTTTGGGTATTTTGGGTAATGGGTGTTTTTAAGTCAGGGTTTGCTTTGTTGGACGCACTAATCTCATACTTTACTGACTTGTATTACAGTCGTTTTCAAATTTAAATGTTTCCGTTTCTCCAATTATTAATTAGACATTAATTAACAATACAAGGCCATAGTCAACTATGATGTCCTAAGATGCCTGTGATATTTAGTGGATTTATTTAAATACGTGTTGTGGTGGATGAAAATACGGTAGAAATGGATAACCGAGACATTGTTTAATATCGTTACAATGGTAGTAATGACAATCGAGGCTAGTCTAAAACTGAATCAAAAACACTTAGGTTTAAACAAATAGAGAAAGTGCAATAGTACCATACACACTTCACTGTTACATTATTTCCACGATTCCTCGGGATTTTCGTCGTTCACGTGGGAAGAAAACCCGTTGGGATTCGACAAAAAGTAGATGAAAACTATCTGGACAGAACTTCCCCCATAGTACACGGAATGGCGTATGCATATCTTCAGTATCCCAGTTGGATAGAACGCATTGAATTCTGGATTTTTATATTTATACAAACCCATACTCAATCAAGGATAATAATTTTTAGAATAATAAAACATTATACAAAAAGAAAATTTTTGATATAGACATTTATAGATTTATTTCTCGATCTTTGAAGTCTCTGAATCATTCCAGTAAATAAATGATTATTTTGGGATTCTTAAAATTGGGTTAATTATTGTGTTTTTATTAGCTAAAGTTAACAGGAAGTTATTAAGAAACGCAATTTAAAGTAAATTGAAGTTATGTTAAGCCCCCTACATAAGTGCACCCATATTTCACTGTTCATTAAAGACCGTTACATGCGTTGGCGTAATAAATTTAGAACCGAGTTTATACAGACTGGTTCATATTAACACAAATCCTTTATGTTATTCGATCTTGGTGTGTTGATGTCGCGTGCTAGTTTTTTGATAATTTGATTGATGTGTTAATTAGAGAATTTGAGAACATAGACTTAACCTGGGTATTGAATATCAAAACAACCAAGCTTATTATATATAATCACAATAAATAATCACGAGACATGCATGTTATTACATATGTTAATTATTATTAAAACTGGGTTTTATTGGTGCGTCTGGAGTTATAACCCCGATTCACATTCTTATTATATATGAAATATCTCATCCATATCGCCGTTCACAATCTTTCAAACCATTCCATATACCCATTTATACAGATTTATTCTTCAAATTTCATCTATATCCTAGATCACAACTTTTGTTCTAATCTCAACCATACCCCCACATAAATACTATCTTTCTAATCTCAACGACATCCTCAATCACAATTCCATCTTTCTAATCTCAACCAAACTCCCGCTCAAAATTCCATCTTTCAAATCTCAACCATATCGCCGCTTACATCTACTCCCTTCAAATCGTGTCCATGAATTCGTGTTTACTAACTGTCAAATCCCATCCCTATTCCAGGTCGAATACGTTCCCCGGAAAGGAGGACCTGGAAATGAACACAATCTATTGGATGGTACGATAACCTAAGCCCCTATGTGCATATTGATGTGCACGTAAAAGAACCATTGACATTCGGATTTCGATATAAGAGTAGACCGTAAAGTCGCTTTCCGGGCTAAAATTCCCTCCATGTAGCTCATTGAAGGACTTAACCGTGTAGTGCAGAAAAGTAGGACGTTAAACAACATTTCCGTTTAATTTCCTTTTGCTATCCTTCGTCATCATCATCATCATCATCATCGTCGTCGTCGTCATCACCATCATCATCATCTGCATCATCATCTGCATCATCAACAACTCAATAATATTGAATATTGTAAAAAAAATACTTATTTGGCAAGATGATTTAGCTAAGTATTTGTATTGCCGTTTTTTAGGGATAATCAGAAAACAAATTAAGTAACACAATAGTATACACGTAATTTATACCCATTAAAATTATTTTCACTGAAGATGAGTAATTTATGTAAGATATATAATATACGTTATTATCATTAGACCGTAAATAAATACAGGTTTATCTATTAATATACAGATAATGATGAAAAATATAACATATATCTTGTATAAGACAAATAACTCTGGTGATATCCTAAACCATAAATGTGGAAAGCTCATTTAAAGAAAGCTAGGAAGCGACGAAGCCTGACCATATATAATACATATGATACGTGTAGAAACATATGCTATACATTTACAAATAAAATATAAACCATACAAGAAAACATTACTATTTTATTAATCACTGCAGATTAAAGTACCGAACTCTGTTATAGTTTACGAAAAAGGAGTAGGGTGCAATACACAGCATGTTACAGCAGAAAAGTAGGATGTTAAACCCCATGTCATGTCGTCTCTTTTAAAATCTTCATCGAGGTTTTGAATCTTTAACCATAATTTAACGATTTTGATGGATGATACAATAAGCATGACTATTATTTAATTAATGCAGTTTAAAGTAGATATTTCTCATAGAAATTTTTGAATCTCCATCGGTTAATTGCAACTTGATTCGTTTTTCATATTTACTATTACCTACTGTGTTTTCACTCGTGTACTGGGAACAACGGGTCAAACAACAGCTCTTTCTATCATACCTGGACATCGTCCACTTGTCTATCTGATGCTATATCACCCATTATTAAGTCCTATACTACTCATGGATGACCTCGACCGACAACCGACCCAAATTTAATCAAATTAAATGTTGACAGTTGAGAGCTCCACCAAAGTTTTGTATATACACCAGAGTTAGCTTTGGCTGGAATAAGGGCGGATTCAAGGATTTTAGATCGGTGATGCTCCTAACCCTACGTAATTTAAATACACTGTAGACTGGTATAATCCAACAAACAATAAATCTTTGAAACTTTGACGTGTAAGACAACCTCTTTCAGATTTAGCTTCTAGACATACCCGAAATAGAAAACTAATATAATCACTAAAAATGAGGTACGTGTAGCCGGAAATTTCCAATTTACCAAAAAATGTGTTAAAATAGTTACTCTAAAAGAAAACAAAGAACAAAAGGTAATGAAGTGAAGAATAATAATTGGTATACGTAAATATAGGTAAAAAATGTTTTACATCTGGGATAATCTCGTGGTGGGGTCAAAGGGTACTTCAAATCTTTCATTTTACGAGATCTTGTCTGAGAATAAAGCGAAACCAGAGCTCTATGAGTTTTTATTACCATGTTGTTACTCACAACAAACTAGTTCTTTGTAGGTAATACTTTAACTCATTCGATGAATCCATGTTTCGTGTAACTAAAGCTCAACTAGTTTTTTTATATTGATGTTGATTCAATCTATAGGTTAGGGGATTATATAGGTCCATTCTAATTACATTGTATTAGAACGAGACCATGTTATTAAGTTAGAAAGATGAAATTAGTTTAGAAAGATGAGCTCTAACTTCAGCTTGTCAACTTCTATTTTTAGTTTATTTGACGTTAATGTTTGGATAACACACAAAAGGAGCTGTAGATATATTTTGATGCTATAAACCAGAGCGCTGAATTATGGCTTTTGCTGCTGAATAGGTTTTTTTTTTTGTTAAATTTATGTTTTTTATAAGTTTTTCTCTGTTATTTTTTTTAGTATTTTTGTTTGCTTTCTTAGAAAATGTTTAGGATTTTTTCCACGCTAGTTTTGTTAATGATTTCAGCAGGCTTAGTTTTGGCATGTGTAATTATATCCTTGTCCGAGTGAACACCAGTCATGACCGGGTTTCAAATGAATTTTTTCAAACTGAAAAAGCAAATATTATCATAGTTCGTAAGTTTATACATGTATGTTATGGCATTAATATGTATATATTTCCCGTTCAATATTGATAGATGGTACAAGATTCATTTTGTTTTGTCTGGTTTCTATAGACATGATAATAACACACCAGTGATGGAAAGTATAAGGAAACCTTTAAAGGAGATGTCTAGGACATATTGTAGTGAATGGAACTATTCCGTGCTACGTGAAAGACCCATAGAAATCCTTATTCTAGTCATGTAGACATATTTGAATTTGTGTGCTACTTTTTCCAGGAAATGTAAACGTTTAGTTCTATAATATGGTTTGCCAAACCTTTACAAAGCCCACTTTTTCAATTTTCAACATAGATGTCTAAGTTATAATTAAATTTTTATTTGATATTTTGATAGGATACTCTCCGACAAGTTAATTGGGTTATTTCTTCACATTTTGTAGGTTGATTTGTAGACCCAAACCCATCCACGGATAGACTATCAAGTCCGGTACTGCTCAGTTAATATAAGAATAACCACCCAATCGTCATTTCTCTGCAGTCCGTCAAACAACCCATGTATGATTATACTCTAATCTGAGACAAGATTCTACAATCTTTGTAGTTTAAAATTAGAAAATAAATCAGGCGTTGATCTCTTATACTAAATGGTCCATTAATATCCAATTAACACGAGTGTTTCTCATTGCATCATTAACATTAATTAATATAAAATTAAGAGAAAAAAAAGAGGTGAAATAGATTGCTGACAACATCTCTTTATTATGTTAATGATGATGAACGAACTCGGTACCTATATACATTCATCACATCTGACATACTAGTATCACGTGGAATAAGGAGATACTTGAATTTCTATTAAAAAAATCGAACTTTTTTCTTTTGTTTCTGAATAAAGTTTGTTGAGTGCATGGGCGTTTTAAGGTTTATCATGGTGGAGGCTATACTATTTTGAGGGTCCTCTTTCGCGCCCGGGGGGGGGGGGGGGGTCGATTGATGACTTGTATGCCAATGTAATGACTGCATTCTCATTCAGTAATGGATTCGACAGCCACAGTTTATAGAAAATGATTGACCCGGAATCGGGGCCCCCGAGGGGCCCTTTTGTCAGAAGTGAGGCCCTTTTGTCTGCCTTTAGCCCTCCGCACCCCAACTAGGATACATTTTCATTTTTCTCACCGGTTTTAGCATTTTTCTCCCGTTTTATTTTTCCAATTTCTTTGATTTTTTTCGCGAGGAGGCTGGCGCCTCCAGCGCCCCAGTTATAGAACGCCTTTGGTTGAGTGAAGTTATTTTACGATTGATAAACAGTAGCTTTAAACAAATTAATTGGCTGACAACCATTGTCCGAAGTTGTATTGTATAGCCATGTGGTGCCGGAGTAATGCCATGATGTTTACTCTCCACTGACGACCATTTTACGGTCTGAAACATTTTCTTTAATATTTGTTTTATCTTCCACAAAGAGTCCAACATATTTTACCATCTATATTGTTTTCTACACCAAGTCAAAGACATTGAATATCCGTATTTTTTATTTTATAAATGCAATCGTTTGAAATGAAATGAAATGGGGTTTACCGTCTTACTTGTATGCGTCCACCGAGGTAATAAAGGCAGGTACACACCGTGAATTATGTTGGAAATGTTACTCTTTGTCGAGAGTGAGAGAGAGAGAGAGAGAAGAGAGAGAGACGTGGGGTTTAATTTTATTTCAATAATTCGCTTGCGTGTAGGGGTCTTTAGCAGTGGGAGGAAATCGGAGTACCCCACGCACGACCGGGGATTCGAAACCACGCCAGTTGACTCAATGACAGGCCGTACGATACAGAGTGCGCACGCTAACCATTTGCCCCCCCCCCTACTCTTTGTCGAATTACAACCGATATTTAACGAACAAGGGGCTCATTTTTTTTGTCACATCCGAACCCCATTGCCGTTACGTTCTGATAAGGAGAATCACGAGAAACTTGCTCAGCTAACAGCGGGCTCTAACCTTGGCCCCCCTTGTTAGTGAGACCTCGATTACTCACTGAAACATCGAGGCTCCTGTAATCTTTTGGAGTTTTAATTCGAGGAAAATAAAGACAATAAGTCAGGTGTTTAGTTAAAGATCCTTAAATCTTTTAGTACATTGTTCAAATTTGTTGATTAATCGGTTCCAGCCGATCCATGTATTTGGTTGCGATCAGTAGTGGAGTTTAAATATGTATTATTGATACACATGTCTACGACCTAACTGGTTCCACTATCAATATGTTAACATGTGTCTGTAGACCAGCAAGTGTAAATGTTGTTCAGTTTGTAAGAGGAAATGTTGTAACGATTGTCAATAGTCTTATAAGACATGTTTGTACAAGACACACGTTAAACTGTTTTAATATGTTTAAGTAAGATCTACGGAAGCCCGTTCACCTTACCAATTAGTGTCTCTTGGCTATCAATTTCTCACTGACGATAAACACCGACCAAAGTTAGCGTCTGATCAACAATCCACGTAACCTTGACCTTAACAACAAAATGACGCCCTAAAAACTTCAACCACTTCCCTTTCCTCTTTGAATTAGTTTACTGTAGAAGCAAATATTGTGATGGCAATATTTGAAATCTTTAAAAGCCAAAGTGGTCTATAATTTCGCGCCACTGCAGTTGTAAAGGGAAAAAAAAGTCATGAGAGAAGCAAATCAAAAGTTTGTTGAGAGTGTGATATAGATCAGTAAACCTGACAGGTATCCTTCGTACGTGAGAAACATATCATTTGCCACTATTTGCTCTGATTTGGGTTTTCTGTATAATTTTTCTTTTTCTGTCCGATTTTGGTCTCGTTATCCAGAGTTCTTGCAAACAAAAGCGACCGTAGAAATTAATAGTTTTATTTCCCCCTAAACATGAAGATGGTATAACCTATTTTTAACTTCCTATTTAGTGAACACGTTTGTCATTGACCGGAATCTACAACAAGTTATATTTCTTTAACTTAATGATTCTGTGTGGAACAATGATACCATAAACCCTGTTTCCGAAACAATTCATATTAATTAAACCCGATCTATCATGATAAACTATCTCCACGGTAACAGACAAGTTAATTATTGTTCCTCGAAGCCCATTAGTTTTCGTCACTTGTTTCTAACTTCATTTCCATTTAAAACCTTTAAAGTCAAGGTATGAAGTTATATGTATTTGTATCTGTGGTGGTGCAGCTTCAGACCTACTACTATGTGTAATAGATTACCATAGTAATTACAACGCTCCAATGTTTACGCTGCCGATACATTTTTTTTCTGCTTTGATCAGATATGATTTCACGTATTAGATAATTCCCTGTGATATAAGAACAATAAAATGATTTCAATTAATTTCCTATTCTGGACCACACTGTGTCAGTGAAAGATGTTCTGCCTTACAATCAGACATTTATTGTGTACCAATCATCGGTATGTTTGCTTCCTGATTGGGCGATTGAAAATGTAATGATAAGTCCCATTGAAAATTTCTTGAGAGTCGGCCATAAATTATCAAAATAATTCCAATCACCCCACTCGACAGTATTTAGGACAGGCCAATACAAAATAATTATCACCGGACCAGAAAAAATGTGAAAATTCACCATGCTCCGGTACCGGCTAGATTAAATATGATACCAATCTTTCAGTATATTATTTTATTACAAATTATCAACAACAAAAAACATATGTCGTGATACATAAACTCTTTTAATCTTGAATTTTCTTTCTTGCAGATTATATTTGTTACATAAATACATTACTTAATGAGATGTTGAAGCTCGTTTTGACGCATGGCAGGCTTGATTTCCGGTCCATAGCGTGATTATTTTTGTTCAAAAACTAATTTGTTTTACTAGAAATTCAGTATATTTCTAGAAGAGCAGAACATTTGCTGTTTATCGCTGCAGTAATCAATGATTGGTATTGTGACAGGGATAGATTTGGAGGGGCAAAGGGTGCGGTGACTTCAGAAAACATTGATTTCGGGAAGTTGGAACTCATGAACGATGAAATGATTACTCTTAAGCATGTGTAGTTCGCCAAACGGGTATTCTATTAACCAGGGATCAGTCCCCGTCCATTTGAGGTAAATTAGCTAAACTAGCTGTACCTGATTGTCTATAAACGTATTTCAGACAACAAGATGATCGATCTTGGTTAAATATTCGTCCATGATTTCTAAATCGACACCTGTGATGGTTGGATCCATAAGTAGTCACCAGAGGAAGGATAATAATCAGATTCCCTCATGGATGACAAAAACATGCCCTGGTAGTCCCAGAATGCGTCCTTTATTTTGTGTGAGGCTTGTCGTCAGACAGCGCCTGTAACTCTAGGCTTGCACCGCACAACGCCGCTTTAGGTTGAAGCGGGATTGTCAGCATATGTATGCCAACTACCTCAGGCCTGGTCTGGAAAGGGACTAGAAGGGAAGCCGGCTCTTATTGATGAGACTGCGCTGTAGCTCGCATCTATTCAGGTTACATGGGATATGAACACATGGTAATGTACATGTATATAACACACAATCTACGATAGAAATTATCGTCAATGTGAAGTTGTCATTAATTCTGCACAGATCCGTGAGGTATATAGATTATACCTCCATGGTGCCAACAGAACATTCGCATGAGCGTGTTTATTCTTTGTATTAAATACACTAACTCCGCTATACAAATTTACATTCGACTTGTAGACTATTCGCCCACTCTGATATGAACTTATACCAATAAGAAAAGTCAATAGTCATGGTAGAGAAAATTAAGGAATGCAAATAAAAACTGTTCAATATATTATATTTACATATAAATGTTTCAGTGGGTGTTATTAAAGCACTTGACAAGTAATTACCATGTTATTCAGGAATTGTTGTGTCTATATCAACAGACTTTGTTAACAAACCTAAATATTTATTACTCTCTTTATATATTTTTAATAATGCTACTTTTTGTCCTTGTCGAGTTTGCTCTATCAAAGATAGATATATAAAATGTAACATTAGCTTAGGAAAACATTGGCTCCATTTGGTAGACTTGAATACGTAATACAAATGTTCTGTAAATTAAAGGGAAACTTGCATTAAGAAATCGGTATGAAATCAGAGATTCTTTCAATAGTGTGTTATGAGTACGCTAATACTACCAGCAAATGTGGTGATATTCACTTCACGTGGTGGCCTAGAACCGACGCTGCCTCTCACCCATGAGGTTCATGCTAATGAGTATCGTGTATGTGGTAGGGTTGTCCTCTTTCTAAAACACTTGTTATTTCTTGTCGTTTATTTTAAAATTTTGATGACCAGCCCTTTCCATCGCATATCATGGACAGAATGACGAATGGAGGATATTTAGAGTGAGACTTTAGTTTTCCATGTCAAGTTTATAATCGATACTTTAAGGGCAAGAATTTAGAGTAATGGTAAAAAAGCTCTTCACCTTTAAGTGGAATATACTTTTTACCTTACGTTCGTTAATTAATACAAACAAGAGAAAGATTAATGTTTGCCTCAAATTGATAAGAGTTATTGATAATAATTGCACAAGAAAACAAAGAAAGGCTTTTAAGCCGGTCGACGTTATGCTTTTTTAAAATCGCCGATAATGGTTAAGCCAGCTTACTTTTGTCGGGTCGGCTTAAAATTGCCGGCTTTTTATGAACATTTGTGGTTTTAAGTAGGATATACACGAGGTTTCGCCTATGGTTATGTATGAAGATAATACTTCCCATGTTTAAAAACACCAGAATGTTAAATTAGCTAATGCCTGAATGTCTAAACGGTATACTAGTCATTAATTATCATACTTATTATACGATCACGTGTTCTAGGCATCCGCCGCATCTGTCATGCTAAGTTATACTGTTTGAGAAATGGGACATACCGAACTTTTCTTTACTTCTATCCTGATAAATTATCATTCCTGCCAATGTCAAGGTCGATCGTGTATTAACCCCGTTTCCTGGATTATTAGACTCGTCAACGATTCTATCAATCTTAAAACAACGTCCTCTTTACATACATGAAACGCACAACGATGCTAACGGGAAAACAAAATACAAATCCAATGGACGAATTTGGCAAAATCAGTACTATGGAGAAGAGATAGTTTGTTACAGGTATATTCATATATATTGGGTGTTCTAAGAGTAAGCGTACACCCATTTCCACACTAAACCAACCACTCGTATTGGGTTAGATCAAGTTTAGTCAAGGGTCACGAAATGTAAACAGGACTAGCGCTAATCCCAACCCTAACCCAGGACCTAGCACTAACGCTTACCCTAACCCGAACCTACAATCTCCCCAACGATCACGTGCCTTAAACTTATTTACACCCCAGTCACCTTGACGACAATAATGAGTTGGCCATAACCAATAGATCTAGACCAGGTGGTGTGATTTATTGACATAAACAACGAAATGAACTAAGATCTTAATTTCACACAGACTTTGCAGTGAAAATGGTACTGTGTTTTTAAATCGTTTTAAAAGGGGCATGCCACACAACAGATCCGCTCTTGCAGAACTATAAAGGTATATCATGAATATTGAAAATTTCTTTCAAATTACTTTATTCTGAATAAAGGTACCACTGTTTGTAGTTTTGACAAGATATATGCATTATCGTATCCACGTTACTGATACATTCGAGGCTAAGCCTCGATTCTCCATTTTTAAATTGAATCAATAAATTGTCTAACCCTTGTAATCTAGTTAAAATCTTGAGCATCCAATGGCATCGAGAATTGATTATGGTCTTGGCATGTTAATACATTCCCTATTAATAAAACTAAAGAAAAATCTGCAATAGGCAGGTTTAGCCCTTGAAATAATATATATTTAATATCTCAATGGACAAACGTGGTGGGCAAGAGGGCGCTTATTACTCACACGTGGACATAGATATCAGAAGTTAAAAATAATATCAGACAATAACTTGAGACTTTAATAAATGGCAATAAAATTGAAAGCATCGTGTTGTTCTGAAAGTATAATATCGCCACCAGACTCATGCAGTAATATATTGATATCGCCTGAAGCCTCTCGTAATGTATCGGTTTCAGTTTAAAAAATAACACATTAGAGAAACCGCTTGGCTTCCGTTGTCTAGTTTCGATCTTGTCATCTCGTTTTATTAAGAAGAAGATTCAGTCCCAATTACAAACGAGTCCCGTTTTCTTATCTTAATATCTCGGGGAAAGTTTCTTCGATTAGACATAAAATCTAAATTGAGTGAGCCGCATGTCTAATGATCCATGATTTCCAAAGTGGAATAGAAACAATAAGGATTGTAGAAATGATGCTAGTTACAGATCGCCTGATTGTCTTGTAATTTGTGTAGAGATAAGGTTAACGATATTCAGACGAGTACAGAATGCCAGTTTGAAATATTGTACAAAACATCGGTAATCGATATGCCTATTCCTTTAAGATAATGAAACTTATATAGTCACAAGAGATTTTTAAAGTTTAAAAGCGTTTTAACTTATCTGTGTTTTTTGCTATAGATTTCCGTGCGTAGCAAATTAAATAATGTTATTTTCTTTATAAAGATTAATTTGACGAAACAGAATATGGAATTAGTTAACCAGTAAATAGCTAAATAGCGCAGTTAGAAGAAGTAGTCATTGATAAATGCCCCAATAAAATCAAATCTGTTCTTGATTATATATATCATTATAGGAATATAAAGAGTCCAATCAAAATATATGGAAATGTATTGATATATTAAATAATTTCTTCAAAGACAAGATCAAGTTACATTTTTTTAATATTGGAAATATTCACTGTCGGCTCACAGGAACTTTCCAGTGTGACAAATAAATTTGATTGGCTTCTTTCTACTTACGTCTTAGACAAGTTCATTACATGTTTCTAACTACTTTGTATTCATGTTGATATGTATCTATTTGGTGTTAACTCTTTGTTTTTAACTTGTATTGTCACTGTCACTACAATCTGCGATATTTTGATGCAGTTTTTCTTGAATACGAGTTTTAGATAATATGCCAGATTTCTGGCTTATAATATTGCTTTTATAACAACCAGGTACCGCCATATTTTATAACATTTTTGTGTAATGAATATTAGAACCTCGAACCACCTTATTTAATAACATTTCTGTGTAATGAATATTAGGACATCTAATATATACCAGTTCTCACCTGGAGAGTTCATATAGCACATGGTGTTTTGTTGTACTGTATCAGTTTCATATAAAAATGTTCCATCGATTATTCATAAAAAAAACTATGGTCGTTACCTTAGCTTCCCCGAGAACTATAAATGTAATATAATTAGATTACTGTAAATTTCTACCTGAACATCAATAGGACATTGCATGGTAAAAAATAATCATGACCATTATGTCAGTAGATCAACTCTCTAGAGATTAAATTAACGATATATATTGCATAGTAAAAGATATATTGATTGCATGCTAATATTATTGTATTGTCCTGTTCCTAGCACATTTAATATCGAAATATCATGTTATTCATCGTCACACACTGTGTAGATCGAGGATAATTTAAACAATAAGATTATACACAATGTGATGCACGCAGATCAGTAACGATCAGTAACATAACAGTCGCATTTTTTTAAAGTGGCGATGCGAGTAAGGCGCTGACGCACTAACTAAGGCATTTTCCAGTGTAGTTTCCCCGAATCGGTGTTGCAAGACGGGGGCCTTGTTCTTGGTGTTTAACGTCAGCTTCTACCGAAGGTGATATCGCAGACAAGTCTTATTTTTCATTTTCATTATCTTAGCGCACGCGCAGGGGTCTTTGCTGTGGGAGGAAACCGGAGTGCCCGGAGAATATCGGAGTGCCCGGAGGAAACCCACGAGGTTGAGAAGGAGCCCCTATCTCCATTCCACATACGGTTTTCACTAGGCCACTCCCAACCCCCCAGACGGGGGCCTGCCAAGGAAATGAAATGTGATTAAACATCCTACCGTTCTGCCCCGACTGGGTTAATGAAGGAAGGCGCGCATGCGCCATGCAGTGTGCTATGAGAAATGTTGATCAGACCCATTCTTCTTATATTGAATTCCAACTACCAGGGGATATTTTACGTGCACGTCAGTGTGTACACAGTACCTGGCCTGTCGGTGTACATATTGGAGTGGACTTAGAAGAACCATTGTCAGTCGAATTTCGAAATAAGAGTAGACCGTAGCGCCACTGACCGTTCAAAATCCCCCTCCACCAGCATATTACCCTGTAATGCACATATTGCAGTCAGCACAGAAAAGTTTAAACCTATGGTACTTTCAATATTCATGAATAATGTCCACTTTTTACCTCTCGATAAGGTGGCATACTGTAAGGAAACGTTATTTAAGAATACAGTTTTTAAACATCGCATTTGCGGTTTGTAGGATTTAATATGTTTGTAGATGGTTATAACATGTTTTTTAAAAACCCAATACACAAACTAGACATTTTTTGATTCTATAAATTCCTAACAGTATTACTACTTTAATGTTAGACCACCGAGAATCATCGATGTGTTTAATTTTGTGTTGACAGAAGGAATATTAAACAATATTTATTGACACCCTTGATATTAATCTGGAGAATAAAACTGAACAGGGAACACACAACAATATTTAATCTAGCTTTGATAGAGTAAAGGAGAAGATAAATTCAATTTCAAAAACATGGCATGTAATTTGGTGGTATCTGGCTTTTTGATTGTTTCATTAAATCTTCCATTTGCGAAATAGAGTGCAGCTATGAAAAATATCTGTTTTCTGTTTTATATCCTTTTTTCTTGTTGGTTCAGGAGAATGTTTGCACTCCAACTACGCAAATTTAATGCTACTACATTACCAGCAATTTGTTTATTTATTAGATATATGTCTATAGTTAACGTGGTACACAGCACAGAATTCACTATGCTAATCTTATTGTTCTTGTTTGACATGACACTTGACATGCCTGTTCCTTGGATAATTGCGCATCGATTGACAGACTTTTGACGTCACAATTTCAAGCAGGATGCGTTGGCGTCATACTCGGCCCCTAGTCCATATAGTCCTAGTTGCTATTACATGTTCTTTATTAGGTGGATTTTCTTTTTGATATTGTTTCCAGATTAATCCATAGTTAATATTTAAACTTTTCTAAACAAAAAAAAACAAAAAAAAAACAAACAAAACAAACAAAAAAAAAAAATATTTCCAGCATAACTCAATAAGCTTTGCAGACTTACGTGTTGTTTTGGAAAATCAGTAAATTATGAGCGTTATTCGTTAGTGTCCTAACAGATAAATCTGAGAAAGGGCGCAAGTATCGTTGACTGGCAACGTATGTTTAAAAGCTGTATTTACAGAAGAAAATCAATCTAGACCTGGAAATGATACAGATATTTTTCAATTTCTCCTTAAATTTCAAATTGTTTAAGTCGATATTAAGGAATCAAAAATCTCACGTTTTGCTGTCGATAAATGAGTTAATATAACCTGAAATTACTAACAATAAAATCCTAGGGATTTTGAAATCGTGATAAAGCTATTTATTTAAGATGTCGTTAGAAATAACGAGAGTGTCTTTAAAATATTGGAAGAGAACTGAAAATTAACTAGGAATGGCGAAATTTACAAAAACACATCGTATGCAATATTAAGGCATTGCTACTAATGGCAATAGCCGTCAGGTTTTGGTCTAATGGGGATCTCGTTACTTTATCACAATATTTAATTCATTTGTGGACAACCGTGTGATCATTTTTATTTCTATGATAACACGTGCAATGAGAGGTAGGGGAGTATAGCAATTTCTCCCCCTCTCCTTCGATTTCCAACTGTCAAGGTCTCTATTACGAGCACGCGTGCGCAAAATATCTAAGCGTCCCTTCTGAACAACTAGGTTTATTCACCATGTCAATACCTGGATAAGTTTGCAAATAGCGCTAATACATATTAAGCGCTGTTTCTAGAGATATTTTATAGAACAATCAGTCTATTAGCCCAATAGGACGTTAAACCCTATTTCACTTAGGGAACAAAACTGACTAGTACCAATGTAATAAAGATCCAACAAAATAAGACTCATATTTCATTTCAAATCACGAAATGCTGAAAAAGATTTCTAAAAGATTAAAATGATCAATACATTATTCCGAGATAGTATCAACAGACACAGTATGGCACCAAATTCTTCAAGAAAATATAAAGTGGTTGTCATATTGCGAAATATTGCTCAAACCAATCAGTACTGGTTCCAGAGAAACAAGTGTTTAAATTCCCAACCAGAACTGAAATATGACCACCAATATATCGAATTCGGAAAGTAAGTTTGATTTTAATCAACGATCAGTTAGATAAGACGATACTTGTTCTTGAGAAATTTCGTCTATGATTTATCATTTTCTATATTGAGGTAATCGTAATCCGAGTCATGAAAGGTTACAGACGTCGTCTGTTGACCCCATGACCTTATAGTAAATGAAGACCACTGTCCTCAAAACTCATTGGCTTCAGTCTGGAATTTAATTCTGCTTGTCCTAGAAGTTAGTGAGACAGTCAGGTGGCAATGATGTAGACGAAACAAGGAAAATTACAATTCGTACGGTTGATTTCTTATTCATTAAAAGTTGGCGGTCGAAGACAAGACGACTGTGTGATGACATTGATGATGACCTCTAACGACTTGATATTCAAGAGTAATCCCAGTTTCCTTACAATTCAATGCATACGTAATACTAAACGTCATCTAAATATAACAGGTACAGATTTTTAGCACAAGTTCTGAGTATTTAATCAGAATCAATGTATCGACCAATCCAATCTGATAGGATGGCGATGAGGTAATGGTACCGACCTGAGCTATATTGAGACCCCGAGATCCTAACAGTTGCTCGTATTTATCTGATTGTAAAGGTTTAAATTGGCCATTCCCATTCTTATGAAAATTATGGATACAAAAACACTACTAATTGCTACCTATGCAAATATCCCAAATAAAAACTTATATAACATTGTGGTGTGTTACATTACCAAAAAAACTCAGTGAAATGTTTATATGACTGTTTAAAGAAATGAAATGGGGTTTAACGTTCTCACGTTGTGGTTTGACTGGGCTAATGTAGATGGACCGCTTAAAGAGGCATCGTCACTCTCAGTAAGGATATACATGTAATCAATGAACAATATCATATAAAGCACTAACCTACTTAGCATAAAATATTTAATCTCGGTAAAAACACTAAAAATAACTATCTTTAAAAGGATTCGTCTTAAATTTCGTATATAATCTTCACTGAAGTCGTAAATGATATTTTTTACAACCGGCCAATAATTCCGGAACGCTGTAATGTCGCTTTAACCATACAGATTTTCTTGAATTATTGGTTACAATTTGAACAGTTTCTAAAATTTCATAATCTGTGTGTCTGGTAGACGTCTGGTAGATATATATCAATAGCTTGATAAACTAACATAATAGCAGGACAAACATTGCACATTAAAATATGGAACGTCGTTGCTGCCTGTTGTTTCGTTGTGTCGTCTTTTGTTGAAATGGACAGATCAAATCGTATAATGAAATAATCACACCATGTAATGAAATTTATACACCGCGATATGATAAAGTAATTTAAAAAATAAATATTTTATCATTAACTTACTTTCCGTCGTAGTGGTGCAGACAAAACAACGATGTTCTGTGTACACGTTGACCTGTCATAAAAGAACCGTTGACAGCTAGAATTCGACGACGAGAGGCGCCGTAGTCTGGGGACAATTTTTCTCATTACACAAAAAAGTTGTATTATACTGAAAATACGCTGTCCGTCTACAATTAGATAAACTAATTGACCGACATTTTAAGTCCTAAAATGATGATTTTAGTCGAAGTATATATTTTGCTTTTATTTATTAATATTGAAAAGATTTATCATTTTTTTGTGTATAAATTAACAGATGTGAACCGGTGAAGGATCGCATTACAAAACATTATATTAACTGTAGGATATGGCGGCCATTTAGAACAGAGATCTATTCTAGAAGTACGGTAGATAGTTCTCTGTGAGCAGAATGAAAATGGTGTAGGCCAATCTTCATTAGACCGGTCGGAGCATAATAGTAGGAGGTTAAATCTCATTCCACTTCATGTCAGTAATAGGATTGCATAGTATTTAAAGAAAATCAAAAGGGTTTTACAGTCCTATCTTGATTTAAACAATATTTTATTCAAATAAGATAGATATTGTATACGTACACTGTCTGAAAATAAGAATTCAAAAACAAGACAAAGACTTATATTAGTTCGTCTCCTTATTTAATAAATGTACCACGAATACAACTGTGATAGTCCTGTCTTAAAAATAAATTGTAAATTTTGAAATTAAATGATATTTCTATTTCAATCTTAATGTTATGAGTGCATTATATAATAATATACAGGGGATAATTTAGCACGGACAGCGGCGTTTCCGTATAAACTTCTTCAAATGCCAAGCGGTATTTCATTCACTAATAATTTGTTCAATGAGCCGTGTCGTGCTTTCCTTTCAAAGAAAAACAGACTCACTTTTTATGTCAATCTGGGAGTCAGGTATGAAAACTCCTGGAGGTTCTTATCGGCCACGCCGGAAGTCGAAACTAAGATAAATGTTTAAATCACAAATATCATAACGTTTGGCGAATTTAATTACCATGGTTTGATTAGGCTGAGTGTATGGGTACAGGTACGTATAGGTTGACAAAAAGATATATTACTCATCAGGAGTAGTTGGCCTCCAGCGGATTTAAATGGTAAACTAGAACGTGAGTGCTAGTTCATTTTGATAAGATTTTTGCGATACGTGGTGCCCTTTAACCTTACGCGTCACTAACTATGATATTTTTTTTAGCTTGATTTGTCATCTCTTTCAGGACGAATCGCCTCTTTAATCCCGTACAACTCCATCTCATTTCAAAACGCATCTATGGGTCACTAATTCATATTTTCCCTGCTCTCCAGAAAAAACGGCTGAATACCCACCATTGAAGATTTGGTGTGCTGTAAAATACTAATACTTCAATATAAATCGTTATGTAATATAATGTACTGGGACGGTTTATAGAGTTCCTGAAATCTCAGACTATACTCGTTGTAGCTCTAAAAAAATCTTAAATGTCTTGTGAAACCAGTGTCATCATGTAAAATGCTAGTTCTTTTAAACCCCTTTTAACTTCTCCATTATAGATAATCTTGGAGAAAATTTTTAAAGTTTGATTTCTGAGAGAGGTAATAGGTTACTGAAACTCATCAACGCCACTGGCCACTCGGCTCTAGAAGCTAATGTTTCACTTTCCAGTTGTACGATGTCCTTTCTCGACTCGTATAGAATCAATCTGCCCATAATGATGCTGAAAAAAAAACACATTTTCAGCAAAGCATGTTGTCGATAAGGTGATGTATGGTTGAGCTTAAACTCGCGTTAATTATTCGACCAAGTGCTGATTGAATCAGTGTTGCGTAGTAATAATTTAATTACTTTATCCTAAGATAAGAACAGAAAATTATTACTCTAAGTTTCCGATATTGCAAAACTGCCTACATGACCCATATCGGTCTAGATTTATGTTTTCTGTGGATCTGGATCGACCAAGCGAGGAATATCAGATTTATATTTAGATGTATTATACGCCCGGCCAGTTAGAGAGTGTTATAATGTGAAATAGTCCATATATCTTGCAGCCAAAATGGATTTTTTTCTGTAGTAATGAAATATAAAACAGCCTATCTAACACATAGACCTATTTGATATTCAAACAGTATGTGGCCACACATTACTGAAATTTATGTCAAAAATATAAAAAAGAAGGCTTTAACTGTCTATATTAAAATGAATTTTACAAGAAACGGGTGCGTTTAACGGAAATCGTTAACACTGTTTAATATTCTGGCTTTATGTTCCCAAAGAATAAGATTGTCTCGTAAATTATGAATTCTGACATGTTTTTCTATATATTGGTTTTATCAAGTTTCTCATGGATTACTAGTGTACATTAAATTTTTAAAAATAACGTGCATCTCAACAAATTTAAATAATATAGCATTGATGCTGCCCTCTATTCACTACCGTACACTTTCTCAAATACAACTTCAAAGTGTCGTTGTCATTTAGCTTTAAAAAGCTTGGCTCAGAGAGCAAGGGGCTGCTGGCGCCAACCAGAACATCCCACGTAGCGCCTAACCCATCTGCACCTACTCTGCGACAAGCAATGATAATTGACAACTGTGGGGTCAATCAGATTATAAGGCACAATCTGATTAAAATACAGATCTATATTTCGTTTCGGTTTTTTTATACTTTCGATGGCTTGAAGATCTGGGAGAACGCTAGATCGGAGACGGTCCTACGCATATTATGACGTCATATGTGGATTGTGGGTTTTAGTAAGGGTTAGGCTTTGCCTGGGGTTAGGATTAGGCCTAGTTCTTTTTACATCTCGAGACTTTGACGAAATCTACAAGTCCTAGCCCTTACCCTAACCCTAACCCACAATCTGTATATGACGTCATATGTGCTAAAATGCGTAGGACCGTCTTCGATCTAGCATTCTCCGACGATCTGGCCAGTTGCACAAGGAGGTAGCGTCAGAGTTCATACGAGCGGTTTTTGACCTTTTGTCGCTGAACATTAAATAATCAATCAACGTTGACGTTTCTAGGGGTTTAATCACAGTCCCATGTAGAGCACGCCTATAGAACTCGCCGTAACAGATCGCTTCATGGACCATTCTTCGCATTAACAAGAACGCCTGTTATATAACAACTCATCTCCAGGTCATAGTATCAGGAAAACAAGTAAGACGAAATTTTGAACTATAAAAAAAAACGAAATAGGATCTGTGTTTTAATGAGACTGGTATATGCACCCAAGACAAACGGTTTATAAGATGTGCAAGTAAAGCACTTAATCAAAATCAATGGTATCGTTAATTGCTATATACAATAAAACCTATAGCCCATATCATATTGGAAAATTGATATCGTAAGATAAAAGATTATTGATGAGAATAATAAGAATAGGGGAATGGGTGAACTGTGTCGACATTAATACAATATCTTGGTGTATGATCTGTCATTGGAATAAGATAACAACATGTTTAAAACCTGTTAACATCAACTGGAGCTGTATTGATTCAAAGCTTCATTGATTTTATTAACCAATACATTGTCAACGTTAAACTAACTTCATCCATTTTATAATCTTAACAATTAAATCGTTAATAGTTACACACAATTTAATAATCAACTGATTTTATGCGTCATCTAACCAACCAATGGTATTTATCTTCTTGTCTAAACTATCAGATCCATTGATTTTTAAATTTAAACACCATCTGCAGTTTTCGTTTTACAGTTTACACCAATGTTGGGATATAACGGACTTTGTGCTCCACGTCGAAGAACAAATTTTAACTGGGATTCGTGTGGAAGCTGATGCCAAGCTTTGTCCAAATAAAAATTTAATCGTGGATCCTTGTTCCATCACTAACCTAAATAACACGGCAGATCAACGCAATAACTGATATCAAAGATGGATAGCTCCTTTTAACTAACCCACTAATGCGTCTCTGCATGGTAGGAGAAATAAGAGGTCTTGGCCCAATGCCCCCACCACCCTCCGTCATCACCGGCAGTCCGGCACCACTACCTTCACCACATCCACTTTCACAAAAACTCCAATCACATTAAATCGTGATATACTATAGCGTTTACCCAATAGTTTATTCATCTCCACGATATAAATATATTTATAAATTTCATCTTAATTCTCAATAGAATTTAAATACATTTTGTATCGCAATATGTAAAAACACGAGACACATAAAATTCCTTTGGATATACATGTATATTTGTTGTATATCGGGCAATCTATTAAAGTCAATTAAGCGCAATTAAGCGGTAAACGCAATCATAAGTAGCAACCCCTAGGAGAGTCTGGACCATATCAGTATATCAAATTAGGCTACTTATATTATTTTCTCTAGTCGAGACTCTATTTACTGTGACTTTATAAATTATATTAAACAATGAATGATTGATTCGATGCTATATTGAAATTAACATCACGATAGAAAACTCATTCTGAATAAATGGATTTGTATGAAAAGCCAGCCAAATTAAATATTGATATCTTACATAAGTAGTAAGCACCGCATAGCCCCAAACCCACGGGGTGTAATAAAAACATAATTCGATGTTATATTGATGTCCGATTATTCCAAAAGTACAATGAAACTTTGATAATCGAAGAGATTGGCACATATTATGTTATATACATGCACCCAGTCTATAGATAAAAAATCAGTTAGTTACGACATCAAATTCAAAAACACTTCTGCAAGGATCTTAAGATCTACTGAAAAGAAATTCCGTGACAAGCCTCTGAGAACCATTCAGTTTGAACAAAGGATTTTGTCTTTCTATGGATTAAAGCGAGGGATGGTTTGTCAATGGCGAGTTTATAACCGCAGTGGCTTAGTGTGTGGGGCCCTGGCTCACCAAGGTTCGATCCCTATGTTCGCCGAGAATGTTCCTCGGAATTTTCGACGTGGTTTCCTTGTAAGTGGTGCAGTGTGTAGTTGTTCGTATGGTACAATAAATCGAGGTCACGTGTGTGCATTGGCGTACCAGTAATATATATAACCATTGGCAGTTTGAAATGAAAGTAAACCAAGCCTTGCTGCCCGGGCAAAATTTCCCTCTTGGTTGTAGCACACTATATGCCCATTAACAGTAGGCCGTTAAACCTCATTGTTTAATTACGTCCCATGTTTTGTTTGTTAACGCCACAATTATCAATAGAAAATATGAAGGAAAAATATGCATATTTACGAATTTTACTATTCCCAAAATTCATTAAATTCGAAATTCTTACTTTTGCCAAACCCTAAAATTCATAAGCGTGTACTATTCTTTGTAATCCAATAATAAATTCCTGTAAATGTGAAAATAGAAACACTTATCTAATTTGCTTAATGAATAAATTATTATTGCGGACAGACGCAGATGACCGTGACAACAATACAAAACATTAGCCACTCGAAATATAAATGTGGTTTATGGAAGGATCCTATAAAGTGAACAACACTTTAAAGTGCATGCTTTATGGTATTCATAATCAATATGATGAATACCTCATGTGGACTCGGTGAACTCAATGACACCGTAAATGTTTTAACACATTATATAGGAACCACGGTTAGCGATTGAACGGAACATCCCCTTATTTTATAATGCTATCGCCATGTCAGCTATATATCAAAACTGCATTCACCTGTTTAAAACCCGGATACCTTACAGTGGGCATGTTAGGCACAACGGGACTAGTTCTCAGTACTTAAACCCGTCATGCACTTTTAGTTCCAATAACCCTTGATGTCAGTGTCGTATCATTTATTTTCTTACCAATTACTTTTCTAAATCGGCTCTGTATAATCTCTGTTTTTTCACAGCACTCCAGACTCCTGTAAATGGCTGATAACATTTCTAGTTAGTGTTTATTCAGTCTACTGTTTTTTGACAGGATGTCCAATCTTATCGTGCATTCATGCGATTACAGACAAATCTTTAATCTTTTTTCTATTAAATACCACTTTATTACATACAGTTTATCTATTAAACCCCCATATATAACTTACGATGGGATTTTTTGGGTACATTCTGGACAAATAAGCCGCGTTCATTCTCCGGATAATGAAATTGTCACATTTCTTTAATCTTCACTGCTGGGGGTCGGGTGTTCGATGCCTGCATTGGTCGAGAATGTTCATCCAGATTTTCCGGCGTGGTTTCCCCTTGTCAGTGATGCAGGGCGGAGGGCCTGACAAGGACAGCTGTCTAGTAGTTCGGATGGTACGAAAAGACCGAGGTTCCGTGTACACACTGGCGTGCATGTCAAAGATCCTTTGGCAGTTGGAATTCGAGATAAGAGTAGGTCGTAGCGCCGCTGCGCGTCTTCATTTGCCAAGTTAAGGAGCAGGGCCCTGTTTCACGAAATTTTAGCTTAAGATAAAATCCAATTTTAGTAGATACTTCAATTTTGATTGGCTAAGCACTAAAATCAATCTAATACTATCCAATCAAATTACTAAAATTGGGATCTTATCTTAGTTAAAATTTCGTGAAATAGGCCCCTGAACAGTAGGACTTTAAACCCCATTCCATTTAATCTTCACTGCTCAAGGCGTAGCCAATGTTTCTGTATGCAACAAGGGGAGCTAAATCTAATTTATAACCTTCCACAGAATATCTATAGAGACACTTACAATAGGGGAATCGAAACTACTCCACAGTTAACTGAATGACAGACCTTGTGATAAAGCGCACACGTGCTAACCATTCAGCCTCCCCTCCCCTCCCTGTTCATCGTTTGAAGCCAACTTCAATGTTACTGGTAATTTTATGCCATATCTAGAATTGTAACCTTTTGATGGATATGATAACTCAATCTTTTTGGGTGTTTACTAAATGAGGTGCAAATGTTATGTCACAGTAATTTCCACAAATGGCTTATCACCTGATCCTTTCGCCTCAAAATAACTAATATTCACCAAATTCTGGCAGAAAATGTCCATTCTACACCTTTTAATCAGTTCTAGTCGACAAAATTCACCAAAATAGACATGGTAAAAAGGGAAAGGATTTATCATTAAACAAGTGGCACTACATTGGTACTTAGTTGACCAAATTATTCCCCTATACATAGTATTACCATTTTTGTATTGAAAGTTAGGACATAGTAAATGAATAAATAAGGAGTCAGCAACACAATTGATACAGATTCTTGAATATTTATAAACATTTCAAATTACAATAAAACATGTTAAAATAATGGACACTGTAATAATACATTATAAACACAATGGACACTGTAATGACCCATTATTAACTCAACATAATGGACACAGTAATGGCACATTACTAACATAATGGATACTTTAATGATACATTATTAACATAACAGACACTGTGATGATACATTATTAACATAATGGACACTGTAATGATACATTAACACAATGGACGTGGCAATGAGACATTATTAACTCAAAATAATGCAGTGATACTCGAACTAATGAAAACTGCAATAATGAACAAGATAATGATACATATAAACTCACGACATTGAACAATGTAATGACACATGTTAGTTCACATTAATGTAGAGAAAGGTCATTTAAAGCAGCCTTTTATTTTGAAAGGATAACTCATTTATTACTGCTACTGGATATATAGCTGGCTTGGTTTCAGCTGTTGTCATTTCTTTTGATCCAAATATCCATGTCAGTGACCATCTTTTTTGGAAAATGGATCCAGGATCCTCTGTACACATCCTTAAACTTGATACCACAACGTTCATCACACAAGATGTAAACTAGTTAAAGAAAGTAAAGTAAAAAAAGTGCAAAATATGATCACTCAAGTTTCATTTCTTGTGATATCAACCTTATCTTCTTACAATTAACAAATAAATTAAATTAAAAATAGAAGTCCATAATTAAAGTTTAATGCATTGTGAACATTCCGTTAAATAAATGCAAAATCTTAAACTGCATCATTGGTGTACTGAAAAGAACTGCACCATATTACACAATAATAGAAATTATTGAAATCCGACAGGATGTGCCCTATTGTTTTGATTTTACCTACACAGCAACATTCCCCCTATCCTTCATTAAATTCCAAATGTCAAGGGTTCTTTTACATACTTAGGGGAACTTTCGTTTTTTTTCTTATAATGACTAGATGATTTTATTTCAATTTTGTGGAGAGAATAAATTCTCCCTTTGTGAGTAATCAAAATAGAAAAATGATGGAGTAGAAAGATGGTTACATCTATCGTGAGGCAAAGAAAGTATTGTTCTATTTATGACATGGTCGGCCATTCTATTAGTAAGTGCAGGAGGACCGCACTTCACACAAAACAAAAATCTACAAGATTTACCTGCGGACAAGACAGAAAACAGACATGGCAAAAACAATAAACAAATATCAAATCAAGTGAATGGATGTTATATAATAGTACTTATTGGAAATGTTTCTAAAATATATGAAGTCGTTTTTATCATTGCAGTATCAATATCGCATCTAGTGGACATTGATTTTTTAAAAAGGATATTTGCTTTGACTGGTGGATTTGTGAGTCCAAATGCAAGACCTGTTTTCAATTGATCTAGGTTTTTAATATCAAATATTTTCTTTAAGCTGGTAGCTCTGTAACCACGGAAATAACATTTATATGCAGCTTTAGCCAACTTCATTAATTCAAGACTCGAAGATACCATTTTTACAATCTGAAAAGATATATTTCTAATATCAATCTTTGTTTGTATACCTCACAAAACAAAAAATAATAGATAGGGTTTGCCAGCGCACTTAAAAGGGCCAATCCCGATAACTTTTTTGGGAATAAAACTGCTTAATTTTGTGTTAAAATCCCTTATATCCCATTACCTAAGGCCGACCAACTAACCCGATATTTGTGATATGCTTGTAAATAACTTAAACCTGACAGTCTTCATCTGGAAATGGAGACCGTTGTATTATACAGTATCTGGATAAAACCAGACTTTTTTCTATAAAAATGATATGTAGGTGAAATTTACCTTTTGTTATCAAGTACAGTACATGGGTCATTCACTGTATAGACCTCTCAAGAAACGGGAATCGATTATTAGGTCACCCAATCGAAAAATTGACCCAAAATCTTAAAAGGGTTACGTGTCCGGATAAGCAGTGTTGACTTTAACGTCAAAATGACTCAATATTTTGAGCTGAAACTTTGAGCCAAGGTAAATACACCATGCCTCTATATTTTGGTCCATAAATTTCATAAAGGCTCGGACTTTAATTTTTGAGACTCTGTTCTTAATACACTCAATGTCAATCTGATTAATATACACATCTATATTTCGTTTCATTTTCTTTATACACAACATGAAGATTTGACCGGTTGTACTGGAAGGTTGTGTCAGGGGTTGTATGCATAGCTTTTGACACTATGACGTCATACATTGATTAATCAATCAGTGTTGATGTTGCTAGTGGGTTATCTACAGTTGCGTGCATCACATGTTATGAGCTGCATTGTGACATATGCATTTCATGTTCAATTACTAAATACCATGAAACAATCTAGCCAAGAATCGCACTATAGATATAATTATTTGAATTACCACCGGAACCACTGCCTATCATGGTAAGTGGCAAGTAGAGAACTGGGATAGCAGACTGTAAAGTCTTATTTTGCTGTAATGTGACGTGTATATTCTTACCTTTCAACAAACTATGCAAATTTGATTTATTCATGTTATCAAGATACCAAGATATTTAAAGTGGACAAGTAGATAGCTGGGATAGCAGGCCGTAAAATCTGATTCTGCAGTAATCTGTTTTATATAAACTCTATACTGTGTAAACTGAGTTAGTCATATTATCAAGGTATCACTAAATATTTTGATGCTGTGAGATTCAAATATTTTGGTATTGCAATGAGAGGTTTTAGAATGATGTCAATATATTATGAATACCTGTGGTGTTATATCAACAACTTTATCCCAGGAAAACTCAAACTCGGTGACTATAATTTTAGCTTGTTTTAGAAGAAAGAGAAATTCTTTTTCACATGGTAACAGAAATATCAGAGCTTGACCTGTAGTGCCTTCTCCTCTAGCTGTTCTTCCAACACGATGTATATATTCCTGAAGTTATTTATGAAAATATAAACATTCAATCCAAATATTTCTTTTTTAGACATTACTTAGCATATGAACAATCTGAGCGAGAACAAAATATATGCAGCTTTTAAATATCAGATCTGCACTCGATGGCCTGAAATATAAAGTTGGTTTAATGATATGTTCAAGTCCAATTGGGGTAATGAAGATGGCATATGCTTATTTCAAATTCCAACAATTTTATGTACATGCCAATATGTGTACACACTACACAGGACATTCTTTTCCCTTGTCCCATCCACATATTGTCCGACACCATTGACAAGAAGAAGCACAGCATCGAATCCAGATGAACTTTCTCAGTCAATACCGGAATCGACCACAAGACCTCCCTTCTACTCACCTTGTGATCATCTGGTGGGTCATATTGGATAATCCAGTCTACATGAGGTATATCCAGACCTCTAGCAGCTACATCAGTACACAGTAAAATATGTTGTTTAGCTTGTATAAAAGTATTAAAAACAGTTGTACGTTTATTCTGTTTCATTTTACCCTGTAACAATAAATAAAATTTACATGTTGGGATAACCAATAATTGTTCAAAGAACTAATAAAAAAGATAAGCTACCAGGCAACAAAACATACACCCACAACAACAGGCTATCAGTACTGACAAAAAAAGTAAAACATCTATACTAATGAACTATTTATTACTAAGCTTTAACATGATTCTGTAACACGATTATAGGCCATAATTTTCGATTAAGCAGTAATTTAAGAGAGAAATGGGGTTTAACGTCCACTCAACACAAACTAGGTCATTTCAGGACTAACATCTGGTTTTAATTTTATTTCAATAATTCGCTTGCGTGAAGGGGTCTTTAGCAGTGGGAGGAAACCAGAGTGCCCGGAGGAAACCCACGAGGTTGAGAAGGCGCCCCCAACTCCATGCCACATACGCTCACACCAGGGCTCGAAACCACAGCCGCAAGCCAGAGGTGACCGGCCAGCGTAATTTAATAGGCTTTAATGGTGCCACTAATCCGAACAAAGCATGTAAATGATGACTTTTGTTTCTAGATTTCACAAATTTATCAAGGGCAATAACTCTTTAGAAATGAACAGAAATTGAGGATTCTATCTCACCAATCCGAATAACACAGATAAATTTCAAGCAGATCAATGATAAATTATTTTGATCAAGGGCAATAACTCTCAAAATTACAAGAAATCACATATTATGTGTTACTAATCTGAACAATGCACATGTTCCAGAGCATTCACAGGCATTATTTTAGGATGTTAAATTGTTGTGTTAATTATTAATTACATGACATTATCATACTTACAAATATTCCTGACACTGGTAATCCAATCTTATTGAAGATTACTTCATAATACTTCACAGATTTAAACGTTTTAAAAAACACCATTATCTTCTTGTCTTTGTTTTTCTTTAAAAATGTGAATAAAAGTAAAAACTTTTTCTCAGGTGGATAGAAAACATAACCCTGGAAAAAAAATTCAAAGAACGAATATCACAAACACATTCTTTATTTTATGTGGTTTTATTTACCTAATATTTCCTTAAATCTATTCAAATTGCTGATAGCTGACACTGAGGTACACATAAGCTTTTCGGAGGTTTCACAAACCATGGTCTTATGAAATATGCACACAGTTACAAAGTTTAAGTACCTATATGTATATAGGTTGAGATTGTTATGAGTGTAGTCATAGACACAACCTATCGTCAAAGCTTGTTCATTAATGAATATTCATGTGAATAACAAATACTAATTAATGAAGTTTCTCTATTGTCATGACGTCCAGTGAGCAGGAGAGTAACATTCACTGTCGACCAGTTTGCAAATAATTATCAATATAATTGTGCTTTAATTTTACTAAAAAAATTAAAGATTTTGGTGTATATTTCTGTCCATATATTTTATTATAAGATGATTTATATATGTGTTATTATTTACTTGTTGTAATCCTGCTACTGTAGCCGATTTCTTCTCATCATCGACACCAACATACACAGGTTTCTCTTTCAATGATATCCTTGCTAAATCTTCAGTTTTAGTGGTTGGTGTAGCAGAAAATAATGCTGTCTGTCTTTTCTCTATTGATAGATAAATAATTGTATAGAGTCTGTTTAATATGTGCATCATAGAGTAGATTTTAGTTTGCAATAATGCACTATATAAATGCAACAATTATTGTTATTATAATTCTACAATAGCCACCAAAGAGCTTTAAACTCCAAAATATCTTTTCTAATCCAAATGTTCAAAATATATTGATCATATATTTCATAGAACTCAATTAATTGTGAAAATATTCAACTTACTAGGTAATATACCAACAATTTGTTTTAATTGAACTTCGAAACCCATATCTAATAATCTATCAGCTTCATCTATTACTAACATCTTTAGATTACTAAACACAAAACCTTCTGTATTCTGAAATTTATATATAAAATGGCTATATAAACAGGATTTTATTATCGTGTCTGAATCACTCAGAACTTTATATTTCCCATGTATCTTGTTGGTCATGTGTATGCATTTAATTGTCCCTTCCGTTATCATCCTGATAATCAAACATGTCCTCCTCATAATATACAGTTTTCACCACATGTCCCCTTTAAAACGCCTAACAACTATGGACTGGACGTTTGAGGTGAAGGTTAGATGTCAGCTCTTCATGCTTTTTGTTTTATTCCAGTCTAACCAACAGGTATAATATAGTGCATGGCAAAATATGTCCCAATAAACAGTAATTTAATCATTTTAAGACCAACATAAAATATGTTGTCATTTTCAGTGGTGACGTCATTCATTCTCAAACAGTGTACCACAAGATCTTCTTAAGTGTGCCGCATAATTTTGAACAACACACTAAGAATATGCAAAAAATCATGGGATCCCAATTTAGTATTAATTGTTGTCTACTGGTAAGTTGATACCTGTGTCTTTCTTTATTTAGTTTGAGTCACTATACGTGTCTATGACTGGTTGTGTCTACTGTCTATGACTTGCCATGTTTTTATTCAGCAAAATTACCATCTACTCTTACCCTTAAATGATCTAACAATCTGCCTGGTGTTGCTACGATGATATTTAATCCTGATTGAACACTTTTAGCATCTGCATCTTTTTTCGTTCCCCCTATAACAAGTCCATGTGTTAAACTGTGATATTTAAGTAATTTTGCTAAAACTTCACCACTTTGTATAGCTAATTCTCTAGTAGGTGATAATACTATACAGCCTGTACCATGTTCGGGTTTAAATCCATGATGACATAACAGTTCTATAGCCGGTATTAAGAATGCTAATGTCTTCCCACTTCCAGTTTTAGCCGCTCCATTAACATCACTGAAAAAAATATTGACGAATTTTAAAAACATTAGATCTTTTGTGTAAGCTGTACAAACATGGAGGTTGTGACAGATGTGAAGTGTGGGAGGAGTGGAGTTTGAGATTCCTCCAATGACCAATCATCTTTGTTGGTATGCATTGCTCTCTTTGCTGGAGACCCAAGTTGACATAAGAAATTTTTGTTGCATTGTAAAAAGTTGTCGAAAGGTGTAGCCCTGGCCAAGAAAAAGAAATGGGCAACAAATACTTACAGTCATGATGCAGTAAAACCAGCAGAAATAAGATGCGGTTTGACATCCTTATCCGAACTGGGCTAATGAAAACAGCCATATGCCATACAGTGTTCTATGAAGGAAATTTTGCCCGGGCAGCAGCACTATAACCTACTTTTATATTGAATTCCAACTGCCAATGGATCTTTTATGTGCACGCCACTATATACACAAGACCTCAGTTTGAACTAAAAGTATACATGTAACTGTAAATTACATTTGATTCCGTAAGTCAGGTCCACTATGACATCACAAATATAAGAGCTATTACAACAAGTCTCAGAAAGCTCCATTTTATATAAAAAGTCTTGTATAACCCTATACTACCAGCAGAAATCTCCATTCTCAGAAAAAAACATCTTCTAGAAATCTCCAGCCATTAACTTACAACTTGGAAAACGTGTCTTTTCTTACGCTAGTCCTTTTCTATGGAATAGACTACCACAGTCAATAAAACAATTACCATCTGTGGGCCATTTTAAATCTCAACTTATATCAAAACCCTGATCTGTAAATAATCAGTGAATATAAAAAAAAACCAACAGCACCTTAGAAACAGATTTCTTCAATATATAACTTTTGTGTGTATGATTTAGTAAGTAAAGATTTTACCTTCCTAATAAGAGATGTGGTATAGATTTAGCTTGTATATCTGTTAAATGTATAAAACCCATGTCTTTTATTGCCTTTAATGTTTCTGGTGCTATTTTATCTGTTAACATTTCAAATGTTATATCTGCTAATATACTACCAGATTCACCACTGTATTCACCAGTTTCTGAAAAACAGTATGGAATCATAGTGAGAGAGGTTTAATATAGGCTGCTCATGTTCCTCAATCCCTATTCAGACACAAATCTGAATAAATATTGTTCATAAAAAAAATCATTACTATAACAATTAAAGCTTTAAATGAAACAAAATGGGGTTTAAAGCTATAACCTGATTAGAAAGGTGAAGGAAGGTCTAGAATTATCGGCATTGGAATGAATCAATGAAATGTGGTTTGACATCCTACTACTCTGCACGAACTGGGATAACGATGACAGATAAGTGTCGTGTCGTTATTGGAGGGGAATTTTCATCTGACAGCGATGCAACAGCCTGCTCTTATTTCCATTTGCTACTGAAACGATATCTTGAAAGTACGTAATTTCAATGATATACATGACACTACTGTTTTCCATACAATCTGACAATACTAGATGCTCGCCTTTATCAGGTATCAACCTAAAACCTAGTCCCCAGCCTGTAGTGGATGGCTACACAACTGACTGCAGGTGTATAGATGTCGTATAATCAACTATAAAAATACCTTGTACATTTTTACTTTTAAATTCATCACTGTCGGAATCATCATCCATCGATACAAGTTTTGGTTGTTTAGCTTCCAACTCTAAAAAAATAGGTCAACATTATTTACATAAATCATAAAAGTTAACATGAATACAATTAAACATATCCGTAAAGCACTTTTACTAATTGTAATAATCTAATAATAGAGGCAATTAGTCTTAAGAATATTGATCATTATCATACCGGTACCATATTTCTTATGTGCCTTTTCAAAAAATGCTTGAGCAGTGAGCATAGGTACATTTGCTGAAGACCTGTGAGGCAATGCTTACCCATTAATCCTTGTCTTTTTTCTTTATTTTTTCTTTTACGATTCTTATTTTTAAAACTTTTTTGTTGTCTTTTAAAATCTGCAAAAGAAATCGATCACTGGTTAACATATTGACTTTTGATAGACTTTCACGTTTCATGCACATGTAAAAGCTGGGAATCAAACCACGCCAATTAACAGATCTTATGGTTTTATGCACTGGCGTTAAACCACTAGATAGTCTTAATAGACCACCAACATGTGCGTGACTGAAAACTCGATCTAATCAGAACTTAACTACGAGAACATAGGTAAAAACGGTTAGATATGCTGATGTGTTTGTTTTTAGCTACGATTGGAAGCCTTCAGTTTGATGTGGCATGGCAAAATCAAGTTTTTATTAATACATGTAACATCTTAAAAATAATACAATTTTACACTATTATGACTTATTAAACTTCTAGGTGCCAATGTAGCGACACAACTATTGCCTTTTTTACAAATAATCGCGTTTAAATTAATGAAGCGCCGTTTGTATCCAACTTGAAAACGCCATCTAAGACCATCCTACACGCTTCTTTTCATTCGGAAAACCACGACAACTGGACTGCATCCTAACCTACTGTCAGACGGTAAGCATGGACCGTATATACGGCCTATAATAACATGTAGCTACACCCATACAAATGTGAAGCGACTACCGTTTTTCTTTTTAATAAAAACTTGTCGCTTTTAGAAAGCAATCCGCAAAATGGCGTCATTCGAAGAGTAAATAGAGATTTAATCATTGAATCAATGCATGGTTGTATGGAATCCGAGTTAAAGGAGGTGTGCCGGAGGTCTTCTTTTAATGACAGACAGCATTCAAAGATGGCTTCCAGGTAACGATTTACAAATGCCTCGTGTTTAAATGCGATGATAATTTGTACTCATTTCAGAAAGGGTTATAAATATGCGTAATTGCAGTTGGGTGTGTCAGAAATATTCGAAATAACAATAATCAGTCGTTGTTTTGAAAAAAAATATTGTCAATTGCGCTTTAAAAAAATCCCGATGTAATTCATACCCGTACTTACTAGGTTAATAGTAATATTGGATCAACTCTTATCTCGAAACACGGAGGATTAGCATTGCGAGATATTTGTTATACTAATACTTATCTATATCATCAGAACTGAGATTCAACAGATTGAGATTAGTGAGGTTGCTGATGATACACCATCAATGAATCATTACATTACATGGCAGCAGTAATCAACCAACCCATTTACTTATTTGCGGTATATCAAATTAACTCACCACTGTAATCCGAAGACATTTTTAAGACATCAATAATCACATGGTAATGTTCAGTAAAAGCATTCAAAAAGTTTTGTTTACGCCAAGCAGCATGTCGAAAGTCAATAAATGAAAAGTAACACTTCCGATAACAAACAATCGATTTGAATTATCACCCCTTGGTAGCCTCGTTCAACATGCCTCTACCGTTTTCACAGGGGCTTGATACAGCTCAAATGGCTAAAAAGGGAAAAGTGTTGCATCAGTCCCACTCGAACAAATCTTTTATAGGTGTAAATTGGCACGACAAAAAAACGCGCTTACGCACCAGGTTGACAGAGATACAATGACATGACCTAATATTATACGGACCCCTATGTTTTTATTATTGAACTCGGCGGAGGACAAAGTTTGATATTATTGAATATTCTATAGGTTATTGGTCTTAATTTCTATTGTCGGGCAACGTGCTAGCCGAAGCATATTTCAATCCAGGGAGACTGTAGGTTCAATATTGCTTAAAACAGTGTTTCATGTAGGCCTATTGACTAATAATAGAGAACAAAAGGGTATTTTTCCCATATTTATAGTTAGGGGCGTATCCTATGAAATGTTGATTGTTGAATTAAGATTGAGTTGTCTGTGAAGGCCTATGAAGCCCTACTGTGTCCATGTACAATATTCTTACAACACACACTGCAACTAAACTAAGTAACACGCTTAAGCATTTTAGTTCAATATAGTGATATTAAACTAAGTCCAAATCGAATAGTCAGTCGTATAAACCGGTCGATGGCTTTTTAAAATTTTGGAATATTTAGGGGTAATTGGTATATACGCCTCCGTAATCAAACAAGTAGCTCATGTGAACATTTCGACCCCAAAGAATTGATTCTGGCATAGTTTGGGGGTTTATGTTTGTCTAAATCTCACAATAATCTTTATTTATCTCGCCAGAAGGATATGCATCACAGAGTAAGAATTATGAATTGGCATCCTTTGAGTAGGCTTTGATGAACATTTTATTTCGAGGAACATTGTAGTTAACCTATAATGTCACCTAGAAGTCTACTATAGACCTAATTACCAAGTGCAATGGATTTGATAATTATTCAAATTGCAATTGTAGCAAAAACATCAAATTAGTATTTTGAATATCTGTTAAGGTTGCATGTCTTCTCAATTAATATTTTTCCAATTGTTCCATCATTTCTTTTGCTTGTGTCCCCTACATTTACAAAATTAGCATCTGAAAGCCATTGAACAACGTCAACGAATAAGATTTGTAACCATGAGATTTGTAACCTTCAGAGATTACGATTTATCGATAAAAAATTGGGTCGATTTTATTAATAAGATAAAACCATTTACCAACCACAAAACTGAAGAAATCTGATAAGATTGTGAAGGTCATTATCTCCCCCAAATTAAATGAATATAAGTTTATCTGTTATCTTATGTCTGCATTCTGTAGCCGGTATTTGTTCTGGGATGAAGGTCTGTGTGGTTCAGCTTGTGGTGTCCCTAGCGTTATGCTATGGGTTTCCAGATTTCCCCTTCTATAATGTATCGTTAACATGGGAAGAAAGAGTTGATGATTTAGTTAGTAGATTGACTATACCTGAAATGGTTGGTCAGATGTCTAAGGGAACAGGTGGGACTGATGCGATTCCGAGACTTGGTATTCAACCCTATGAATGGTGGACAGAATGCCTGCGAGGAGATGTACAAGGTGGTGGAACTGGTTATGCTGAAGCGCTTGGTCTAGCTGCAGCCTTCAGGTAAGAACAACTGTCATGCTTCCTCCGTGTGAAATTTGATTTATTTCGTGCAAGTTTTGAAAGCGAATAAAAAGTAGAATAGCTTCCGCACCTAATTGCTACTCTGGCTGCCATCAATGTCGTGTGGTTAGGACAATACTCTTGCTACACTGTGTCCACATATCCCTCCATCTTTGTGAATATCCAAGAGAACTTTAGGATTTTCAAACTCCGATTCCACATCCCCAAGGTCGGACAAGATTGGTGCCTAACCATTAGGAAAATGGCGTCGAATAAACTTCCTTAATACACATATTAGTGCTTTAAAAATGGCTATGAGAACCATTTTAAATACATTTGTTTATGTTTGATCTTTTACCAAAGTACCCAGTTAATCTATGATGTAGCTAGAGCAACAGCTATAGAAGTTAGAGCTCAGAATACTATCTTCAGTAAGGAAGGAAAATATGGTCTCGGTACCGGACTTAGCTGTTTCTCTCCTGTGATCAACATAATGAGAGATTCGCGATGGGGTCGAAACGAAGTAAGTTATTATTTTGTTTCCGGCAGAAAAGATTCATTGATTTGATTTAATTCCCACTTCTATTCCAATTTTAGCCAAACAACAAAATTTAGCACCAAAATAGTTTCTCTGGCTGCTTTTAAGATATTAATGTCGTTGCTGTTTTTTCAAGTAAACATTTTTAATGTATAGGAAACCTATGGAGAAGATCCATATTTTAGTGGTGAATATGCTGCAGCGTTTGTACAAGGTCTACAGGGCGACCACCCACGATATCTTTTAACCAGTGCTGGATGTAAACATTTTGATGCTTATGCTGGTCCAGAGTCCATTCCGGTATCTAGATTTGGATTTGATGCCGAGGTAATTTATTTAAACAATGTTGCTCAGTAAACTTTAAGCAAATTAAATTAGAACATCCGCACAAGCCCCAATGTGTAAAAAGCCCGGAAAGGGTTACACCCCGAATATACAGTCCTGATATCTAATAATACACTAATTTTATATTTTTCGGGCATCGATTATTATTTGTGATGCAGCTGTGTGTAACATTTGGATTGGATGATTTGAATTCAGGTCGGCATAGAATTGGATAGCGGCTTCAAAACCATTGGACAACGTTGAAACTACTTAACTCATAGCTCCTTTTGGAACTGTCTTTGAGCGAATGATATTCACTGACCAAGATAGTTCCTGCAGGAACTGCTTAACTCATATGTTTTTGGGAAAGGCGAGGCCCCCATACAACGCAAAAAACCTGCTTAACCGACTTTACGATTTATGGGTTGTTTGGAAATCAGGTTAGGCTATATTGGACCACGTTAAAGTTGCCGTATTCACTGACTAGAATAGGAAGAAACGTGTACAAGCGTTCTGATTCTTCACTGACAGTCATATGACTACATGTGTATATACGCTATATTTTCTTGGCTAACAATATTTGTCTCGAGTGATCTTTACATTTAACTCGATGTGGAACGATGTTAATCCTAAATTCAGTTGCTTTCTATTCATAAACGGGTTAAATCTTACACACGTACATACGAAAGTTATGTTGCTTACCTAGAAAAAAATACATACCGCGATCCACTCAAAGCTTATCTATTCTATCGCTAAGGTCCTTTCTCTACCTTTAGGTATCAATTAGAGATTGGAGAACAACGTTTTTACCAGCGTTTAGATCTTGTGTTAAAGCAGGAACTTATAATATCATGTGTAGTTACAACAGGTAATACTGCATTTGTTAACATACCTCATATTCCTTTTAATATTTTATAACCAAAATAATACACGTGTCTATGTTTACCCCCAATTATGGTTGGCGAGAATAAAAGGTTTTTGGCTTAAAAATATCTAAAATCCACCTTTGTTGTTGATGTTTCGACATTTTACAAATTTTACTAAATACATATCCAAATGGAATTTCTAGTATTTCTATTAGACTACTCTGTCGCGTTGTATTTATGTAACATGCTTTGGGTATCCGCAGTGCTCTATTTTATCATGTTGACAGAATAAATGGTATACCAGCCTGTGCAAACAAGGAATTGCTGATAGATATATTAAGAGAAGAATGGGGGTTCAAGGGTTATGTTATAAGTGACGATGGCGCTATTGAAAACATCATAACCCATCACCACTATCTGAACAATAGTGTCGACACAGTTGCTGCCTGTATCAATGCTGGTTGTAATATTGAATTAGGACCACACGACAACAATGTATACGATTCAATGGGTAGGTTCCAATCTAATTAAGTAACTTCTTTATTTCACCCCGTCTTGCATACAGTGTAAGAGGGTTGAGTTGCCGAATGGTTAGCACGTGCGTGCTGTATCATACGGCTTGTCATTGAGTCAGCTGGCGTTGTTTCGGATCCCCGGTCGCACGTTACAAGGAATATGGTCGTCTGTTCGTGGATCTCTCCGGGTGCTTCGGTGGTCTCCCTCACTGTTGAAGATTAGCGAATCAGTAGACTTGCCACCGGGCAAAATGTCCCCGGTTAGGCCTGTCTTCATTACCCCGCACAAAGAGTATGGCGATAAACCTCATTTCATTTCATTTTGATGCACTGCACTTTTTGAATAGTGCAATCGGTTATTTTTTCTGGGCCACCTGATATAATCTGTTCAAGGTTAGCAAGCACACTTATCTTCAGTAATACTGATTTAAGAACCAATGTCCTCAAACGTCCTGTTATTGTAAGGGAATATTAACACGAACCCTTAATATTTGGTTTTATAAAAATTATATTTAGGTGAAGCTATATCCGAAGGGAAGATTCTGGAATCAAGAGTAAGAGAATTAATGAAGCCTGTTTGGTATACCAGAATGAGATTAGGTGAATTTGATCCACCAGAAATGAATCCTTACAAGCAGTTGAATGCATCATCAGTTGTACAGAGTCCAGAACACAGACAACTCGCTATACAAACAGCTATGAAAACCTTAGTTCTTCTGAAGAACGACAATAACTTTCTACCAGTAAAAACAGCATTCGTTGATAAATTGGCAGTAAGTCGATGATAAACCATAAAACTACTTTGATGAAAACATTGTTTTACTCATTTTTCCCGTGGCTAAATTTTGATACTTATCCTGTCATTGATTTGAGCTGAATATTACAAACTGGCAAAACTGTGACATAGAAATTCATCATAAAAAATCCATTCATTTTAGATTGTTGGTCCAGCAGCAAATAACACGGCCGTTCAGACTGGCAATTACTCTCCTAGAGTGGATCCCCGTTATACCACCACACCCTTACAGAACCTCACTAGATTAGGTAAAAATGGCGATGTGCGGTTTAGTGATGGATGTAATGATGATACAAAGTGTACTAATTACGATCAAGCTGGTATTATTAAAGCTGTGACAGGTGCCGATTTCGTCATTGTCTGCTTAGGTTTAGGTAAGAATAGAATGTTTTTATCCTCTAGATTAGTACCAATATGTCGCAATGTGGATGTAATGGTGATACAACTTGTACAAATTATTATGAAACTGTTATTATTAAAGCTGTGACATGTGCTGATTTCCTCGGCATCGGCATAGATTTAGGTCAAAATAATAAACTGGAAATCAGGTTAACATTCATCAAATACCCGGCCGAGTCTCCTTTTATCCTTTTATTTTTTATTAGGTAATGCAATTGAAAAAGAAGGTAATGATAGAGCTACAATAGATTTACCCGGAAAACAATTACAACTTTTACAAGATGCTGTTAATAATAGTAAGTTAATCCTATGTGTGGGATTATTATGTCGCCACCCTGTCCGTCTGTCCGCACATCAATAATTGGCCTTTGAACGCGATAGGTGCTATAGTTTTTGCCGTATTCATTTCAAAATTGTTGTGAAATATGTTTACCCATTACAGGACAAACCCAATCCGTATTCAGCATTCTGCGGCTTCCAGTTCCAGACTCACCCCCAACCTTTTGCGAAAATATATGAATAGGTACATCATCGGATAAGATGGTGTCGTGGATAAGCTTAATTTTGCGGAAACCCTTTACCACTGTTCGTCTCGTATTTTGTACATGGTGAACAGTCCATTTGCTGATTACACAATTCACCTTTTTTTTGAGACTCCGAATTTTGAATAATGGTTTGGATTGTTCGTACTTGTGACTCCGAATTTTAGTTTTGTTTTATTGTTGCTGCTATATTTTTAAATATTTTCACTTGTGTTTTTTTATATCATTATGGTATATGTTGCGGAATCAAAAATGTTCTAATGAAAGCCATTTTAAATAGTGTTATTGATTGATTGATTTGTGAATGTATAACTTTTTAAGGTCCAGCTAATACACCTGTTCTTCTCATCTTATTTAATGCCGGACCTGTTGATATAACATGGGCTGATAGTAATCCTAGAGTTGTAGCTATTGTAGAAGCTTTTTATCCTTCACAAGCTACAGGATCGGCCTTATTCAATCTTCTTACAATGACTGGACCTGATTCTGTTCCTGCTGCTAGACTACCGTTTACATGGCCCATGCATGAAAGTCAGGTAAGGCTTCGCTGAAAACTCATGAATCTCAGTTCCGCGAAACTCTGTCATAGGAATACTGGTAATATTGGCATATCATACATTATGTTCCTTCTGGGTTTATTAGGGCACTAATTCAAACACCAAATTATACGGACGATGTATTAAACTATGGATACCGACGGGCACATCTTCGTCAACTCTTACATTAGTGTTTGTGAAGGATGAGTTAACAAAGGAATAGCAGGCAAGAGGGCGAGAAATGAATAACCTATTAGTTTATAAGGTTGTAAAAGGGGCTCTATAATACTATAGAAATCACAGCTACACTTATACTTGTGCCATCAAACCAGTATATAGTGGTGCCAGGTGGTCTGAAACAATACGCGTACACTGTCAGGAGCAAAACGCCTGCCTCTACTTACACATATTATTATTTGGACTATGGTTTCAAATTAAAAATACAACCACATATGTTTAAAAATATCAAGGACAGAACTATTTTTCATCAGAAGTGATATCAGATGTTCTAGGGGGGTCTAATAATTAAATATGTTTCTTGTTTGCTTATTGTTCAATTGATCATTATTTTAACATGATATAATAGGCATTCTTCATTGACCTGGAATGTGCAGAAAAGTAGGACGTTAAACCGTATTTATTTTACTTTCAGTTGCCACCAATGATGAACTATTCTATGGAAGGCAGAACATATCGCTACCTCAACTACGATCCACTTTATCCCTATGGTTACGGATTATCTTATACAAACTTTACTTATTCTAATCTACAATTTAGTCAGTCAATATTAGCAGGAAATGATGTAGAGGGGTCAGTAGATGTTTATAATAATGGTCAAATATCAGCTGATGAAGTTATTCAAGTTTATATCAACTGGCAAAATAGTCCAGTACCAACACCTAAACTACAATTAGTGGATTTTAAGAGACAATATATTATAGCTCAGAATAAAATAAGAGTAACATTTAGAGTTAAAGGTGAAAGTATGGCGGTATGGATGGAAGATAACAGTGGATGGATGGTTTATCCAGGTATGTAAATCCATAGTATAAAGACCCGAATTTTAACACAGGAATTAGTTGACTCAAATCTATGTATCATAACGTCTTCTGAAGTTTTGTATCAATTCCACCCATTTCGATGCGTTAATAACGATCGGCACCATGACCTCCTGGGCTGTGTGCTTCAAGTCTGCGCATGGGAGATTTATATACTTGAATAACAACATTGCCAGTCCCATCTGATTTAAAATCTATAACAGATAAATTTTTGCCTAGAATATAGGCTTATTAAAGAATGCACGAGAGAATGTTTTGTCCAGCTGACCCAGAGCTACATAATGATTACACATTGTACATGTATTTGTTTTTCAGGGCCATATGGAATATTTGTTGGTGGTCAACAACCCAACCAGAAGAAATCCGTTGGTTCAAATGTTTTATCAGGAACCTTTAGCGTTACCGAAACTAAATTTTTAGGAAAATATTAAATGATTTAAAAATTTATTGACTGAACTCTTTATAATGTCATTTCCCCTAAACGGATTTCCCGAACCCACAGAAGTGAAAATTTGGCATTTGTTAAAACAAGTTGAAATAAAGTGTGTTCTGCAGGTAAATATAGTTCACTGATAGGATGATTTGCCCATCAAAATATCGACCTGCTGTCTCACCTGGAAATGTATTTAAACTTAAAAAGCATTCCTTTAAATCTATTACAGAGAAAATGCAGTTGGGGGGATTGTAAGAGTTACTACCCTTTATAGCAGTTTCCACATAATTACATATGTCGAGACCTTTAGCCTCTACTTTCAGTAATATGAATATAATCGTAATTAGAAGATGTTGATTGCAAATCGTAGACAAGAGCTTTATTTTGTTAATATAATAGCGACAGGATGATAACACTTGCCGATAAAGCGTTCAGATAGTTCAACAAAGTGAGACAAGAACCATTATAAACGGAACTTGCAGAAAACCAACAAGCTTCTTCGTTTTACTAATTTAGATAAGGCATATAAATTTAATAGAGATCGGACGATAAATTCTGTCGCCAGAGCCAGAGCTATCACAAGGTTCAACAAAGTGAAACAAGGACCATTACACTAGAGGTTATTTGAAACCTTAGAGCCAGAGCTATCACAAGGTTCAACAAAGTGAAACAAGGACCATTACACTAGAGGTTATTTGAAACCTTAGTCTGTCATTTTGTTAAAGAGCACATAAAATGAGTAAACTAAATTCATTGAGCTTATAGACATTGGTTACTATATGCATTTTACGGCAGTTTAACATCGATCTGATGAAAATTAATTCAGATATCGTCACCCAAAGTCGCAAATATAGGCCTCCCGTAAAAACGACTTGGCCAATTATTGAAAACACTCTTAATCCCCTCAGACGCCAGTGACGTCACGGTGACCGAATGCATATTCGGGATGTTTATTCCTTAATAACCTGTATACACTCGGCTTGTGTATTCGTTAACGCCTGACTGATTCCTTAATCCCCCTAATTAAATAACAATTGACTACGGAATAATTTGTTTTGTACTTTAGAATTTGTTTTATAAAGACAGTTGTTGTAGCCATATTCCCCATGTGTTTTTTTTTTCAGAATAAGCCGACCGTAAGCAAACAATAATTGGCTTCTGATTGAAACAAGATTGGTGTGAAATTGTTATAGCCGGCGCTACGGACATCTTTTAAGCCGATAGAAATAATCAATTGTCGGCTTTTAAGAAACGAAATGGTTTCAAATAATAATCATATAAACTTAGATCACCAACATTTGTATGAGAGCCCTACATTTGATGGAGGAAATGCCCCACCTTCACACCTAGATCTCACATTCTGCACGCCTGGTATGGCAAACCGCTGCGATTGGCTAGTACATGAAGATGAGACACTTGGCAGTGACCATTTGGTGATAGAATTTAACATCCAAGCTGAAACCAACAGAGAAGTCTATAACGGAAGACCCAATTGGAAAATGATAGAAGCTGATTGGGCTAACTTCCGTGTAGGCTGCCTCGACTGGAAGGAAGAAGATATCATCGACACCGACATCGACGTGTACTCCGCCAATATCACGAATGCAATTATAGGTGCAGCAGACAACTCCATTCCAAAGACTTCTGGCAGGAAACCAAGGAATACAAAACCCTGGTGGTCTTCAGAATGTCAAGAGGCAGTTTACGAAAGAAAGAAGGCACTTCGTCTACGAAAACGCCACTTCAATGAAGTCAACCACCAAAATTACCTGAAGTTGAAATACGCCGCAAGAGACACCATCCAGAAGGCACAAAGTGGGCACTGGAGGACATTCTGTAATGCGCTGAACCAAAACACGCAAACAGGTGTCGTCTGGAAGAAACTGAACGCCATGCACGGAAAACGCAGATCGTTCAACATACCAAACCTTGAAGATGGAGACAAGTACGTTACCAACGGCAATGAAAAGGCAGATTTACTTGCTAAGACATTTGCAGATGCAAGTAAAGATGAAAACCAATCACCAGAATTCATGAAGAGGAAAGAAATCTTTTACTCACAGCACCCTTCATTAGTAATTGAATCTAATGTAGAGGCTGAACCAATCAATCTGCCCTTCTCAGAGGAAGAGTTAAATAAGGCTCTTTCCCTCAAGAAGGATAGTGCGGCTGGTGAGGACAAAGTAAAGTACCCAATGCTCAAACATCTGCCCAGAAATGCCAAAAAGATACTACTGAACTTCTTCAACACATCTTGGTTGACAGGGGAGGTACCTAAAGAATGGCGGAAAGCCAACGTCATCCCTCTTCCGAAACCAGGGAAAGAGAGAACAAAGGCAGAGTCCTATCGACCAGTAAGCTTGACTTCCACACTGTGCAAAACCTTGGAGACAATGGTTAACATCCGACTTCAGTTCTACCTGGAGAGTAACCGACTGATCGACGAAAATCAAAGCGGGTTCAGGAAGGGACGATCAACAATGGACCACTTGGTGCGACTACAGCAAGTCATGTCTCAGGCACTCCTCTCGGGGCACCTGCTATGTGCCGTGTTTGTAGATTTAACCAAGGCTTTCGATTTAGTTTGGCTGGACGGGCTGCTTTTCAAGCTGGGACGTATCGGAATAACGGGCACAATGTTTCGGTGGATCAAAAGCTTTCTGAGCGATAGAAGGATACAGGTGAATGTTGGCAGATTCCTGAGTGCCGAGCAAACATTAGAAAATGGCACGCCTCAGGGGTCGGTCATCAGTCCCACTCTCTTCAATATTATGATCAACGACATACAGAAATCTTCATATCTCGACGCCAGAACTGAGCTAGCAAAATTTGCTGACGACAGCACAATATGGAGGAAAGGGACGAGGTTCTGTGAACTTCAAAAGAATATGCAAAAGGCCTTAGACAAATTCATGACATGGGCAAACGACTGGGGATTTAAGGTCTCAGAGAAGAAAACAGTCGGCATGCTTGTGTGCAGGGATAGAGGGATAAGCAGAATGACTCTGTGTATGAACGGGAAAACCATCGAGTTTAAAGACCAAACCAAGTTCCTTGGCGTAATCTTTGATCGAAGGCTGACCTGGAAACCGCACATCGACTGGACTGTAGATAGATGCTCCAAAGTCCTAAACTTAATGAGAAAAATAACGGGTAGCACCTGGGGAGCCAATAGAGTTACACTTATAATGGTGTATCGTGCTCTAATACGCTCTGTATTAGACTACGGATCTTTGGTCTTCATGAACTGCGCGCCAACACTCTTAAGTAAGCTTGACACCATCCAATACAAAGCTCTGTGTATTGCGACTGGCGTAGGGCTTGGGACCAGGAGAGAGGCATTACTACAGGAAGCCGGAGAGTTGCCCCTATCCCTAAGAAGAAAAGAACTAGCAACAAGGTATTGGGCTAAGATCTCGCAATTGGGCGAGAGATCCCCGGCCTTTGTCAGCCTAAAGAAGACAAGATATGTAAGAGATCCTAGAAAGAAAAGCTTCGGCCAGGGTATCAGGGAAACAGTCAAGGAACTACGACTGGAGGAGCTCGTGATAAACGAACACGACCCACCATCGATCGCTCCTTGGACACTCCCAATACCACCGGTCAATCTAGATCTGCTACAGAAAACCGACAAGAAAAACAACCCCACTGCAGCACGGGCTCTCTCTCTGGAACACCTGGAAGACAACTGGCCGTCGGATGACTGGGAACATGTTTATACGGATGGCTCACGCAATCCTGAAAGGGGCACCAGCTCGTTTGGAATATACCTGCCAAACGGGGAACAGGGAATAAGCAGGAAACTGCCCAATAACTGTTCGGTGTACACTGCAGAGATTGTGGCCATCCGTGATGCTATATCATGGATCTCTTATCAAAAGACTAGTAAGTTCGTCATCCCAAGCGACTCTCTGAGCAGTCTGATTTCAATCCAAAATGACAACTCGGACTCAAGACCAGAAGTTATTTTGGAAATCAGGCAGCTGTACCAGAGGGTCCTAGAGAAGGGAAGCAAATTAGAGCTCGTGTGGATTCCATCACATGTGAACATTGGAGGAAACGAGGAAGCAGATCGACTCGCAAATGAAGGTCTCGGGGACACAGCACCACTCCGCACCATAGAATACAGCACCACGGAAATCTACAGTATGGTAAAAAAACAGGTCAATTCACTCTGGGAATTAAAGCTCGTTGAACTTGACACATACAGATTCCGGCTGGATGACAAGATCTACACGAAGACAGCTATCAATCACCCTAGAAGAGATATATGCAAACTTATATCGAAACTAAGGGTGAAAGAGCGGCTGCGAGACTACAAACACCAAGTCATCGTCTGTGAGTGCGGAGAAGAATGTACCACCAACCATGTCCTGGTAGACTGCGAGGTATTCAAGGAAGAGAGAACGGAACTAGTGGAGATGATGGAGACCAACAACATACCGCTCAGCACTAAGAACCTACTCTTTCCAAGACCCGATCTGAAGCTGCAAATCTTCGAACTAATCCACGATTTAATGAGCACCGTTGGATTAAGTAGAATAGTGAAGTAAGAGGGGGCTACGATAAGACGAGCTCGGCATCTAAACACTAAACTACATAGGGGATATACACCAAAGTAGCGGGCTAGTGGAGTAAGGGAGGGTCACGGTAAGACGAGCTCGGCATCTAAACACTAATCCACTAGAAAAACACCAAACCTACAAAGTGGGATAAGTGGAGTAAGGGGAAGCCACGATAAGACGGGCCTGGCACCTAAACACTATACCTCAAAAGATGACTTCTACCAATCCAGAGACGAGACACATATATGTCTGCATAAATGCTGTCCCTACAGATCAACTACCAAACAATATGTGTTTTATTAAATAAAGGGAAGAACTTCTCACTAAACCTATTCCATGGTTCTAGGCCGCAAATGGAAAGATTGCAAAATCATATTCTAAAAACAGGAAGAAGCCTCGGCTCTCCTATGTCTTGTCTGCGATATCACTTCTGTGGAAGCGGACGTTAAAACATCAGGTAGTAGTAGTAGATTTGTATTATTATTTATTGATCATTTTATCATACACCGAGCGAAATGGAGGCAGAATATTTGGAGTTATCATGTAGCAGTAGTTCTTTTAGCTTGGGCAGTGTATCGGATACAGATACGTCGCGAGAAATGATTAATATATTGTCATATATGTTTTGAGCCGTATTTATCTGACTGTAGTAGTTCCGTAGAGGATGGCGATGTGAATACGAGATCTAACAATGACAATCATCCGATTGTTGCGAGACTAGATTCTCTGGAATGGTACGTACCGGAATATATAATATTTTACACACTTATTTTTGTGTTCTAATTTGTTGACTGAATGACAGTTTTAAAATTTTACTAATTTATAATATCTATTAAATTATAGAAAATCGCACGAGAAGCTTGATTTCTCGATTGAATGGTGTAAGTGATCAAACAACAATTTTTTGATTGGTTAGAAGCGTCTAACCGCGGAAAAATTTACAGTTACTATTGTACACAATTTAATCATATGGAAGAAATAGCTATAGTACTCGTTGACTATTTTGTTATTTGATTTCAGATCGAATCACCGATGTTTTTATAATAAAGTTAATGTTAATCATATTGTTTGTATGATCGTATGATCATTGTTTTGTTTTTAATGAAGTATTCTTGTATTGTTTGTTAATTGGCGTTATGATTTTAGCAATTTGATTGTTTGGTTAGTGTTTATTGTCAGTATCAGAAAATGCCGAAGTTAAAATCAGAAAATGCCGTGGTATTTCTTAATAACACAATTTGTAGTCCTTCACTTAACAGTCATGTAACTTGCAAACGTTTTTATTCATCCGTCGATGATAGACAATGATCACGTGACAACCATAACTGAAAGATTTCATCCTTGGGAAATTTATGAAACGCCGGCACATTATTCCCATTTTCCTTGCTGGAATTTCCACAACTCTCAATAACACAACGATAATACGGCATCTTGAAATACACTCCGAAATGTGTGTGTGAAATAGCTTTATTTAACGTCCGCTTCCACCGAGGTGATATCGCAAACAAGCACTCCGAAATATTCTAGTCACAAATATATAATCTATTACAACTCAAGACGAGAAAGGTCGGCTTTTGAAAATGCTTTGACTATTATAGTATAGTGATATGTAGCTTACGTGTAAAATTACGAGTTAATGATTACGCCAGTCAAATGTTAATTGGACCGCGAAACACACACGTGTTAACTGGCGGTGTGTATACAGTGATATATCGTACAGATAGTGCTATATTGTATAGATAATGTGTATAGATTATGTGTAGTGCCTGTGACGTCACCAGCCAATCAACCGGATAAAGGTTGTAATTGAAAATTTGAAAACCGTTTTTGGCTGTCTGATGTTTAAACGTTAATATCTCAATTAATTTTAATCAGATTGGAGTGAACTTGACGTAAAATGAATGTAGTAACCCTTAGCTATCAATATATGCAGTTAAAAATTATTATTTTATGTGGTCTTTAAGTCTCCAAATGAGTATGTGGGGGAGGGTCAGGGAAGGAAAACTCTAGAAGTTATTTGAAATCTTATCCAGTCATTATCTTAAGTTTCCAGCTGAGTAGGTAGGGGGGGGGGGGGGCAGGATGGCATTTTGACATGTTTGAAGCAAATAATTGACAACCGGGACAAAGGACATTGATAACGAGTTTTGCAGACAATATAACGCCCAGTTATATTGCATGTATGTTTTGTTTGGGTTTTTTTTCGTGACCAGGTTGATAGTGCTATTCATATTCGTCCTACGATGTTACATTATAAACGAATGGCAGTGCAAAAGGCATTTCGTTTTACGGTCGGGCACAAATTAGTGATAATTTGAAATATCCATTTCATTACCCATGGGTGGTGGATGGGTACCTTTCGAGGACTTTAGGCGAGGGTGACCGGGAGTTTGGAACGTCGGAGAAGCTTTCTAGGCGATTTTTAACCCCTTACATTAAAATCACGGAGGTCGATGGACAAATATATGCATAATAATAACAAGGTTGTGGAAACCATAGATCTCGGTCCCCTTCGATATCAGAATGTAACTTCTTTGATTGCACCAAAAAATCATATTTTTTTAGCTTGTAGGCCGTCTATAGGTCACAATTTGTATTGATTGTAAACACCGTTCAAATATATCACCGTTACACCATTAAGCCTGAGTTCATATTCAAATTTCAAATGACCGCTCCTTTTTACGCAAATAGTGTAAAAGCAGCGACCTTCGGATGTAAACTATGAGCAGGACTGCAGTCTGAACCAGCATCCGAACGCAAATGGCCCGGGCCATGTCAGTTATTTCGCTTGTTATATTTTCTGCTGTTTAGCCATTTTTAAAATATTTTGACGATTAGGATGAGGAAATGCATCTATAACATGTTGTTACAACGCTGGCTCCATCCGGGTTAACTGGTAACACACAGTTTTTTTTTGTCTCGGGCCTATAGATATTCGAATAAGAAGATCTAAATCTCTCAAATTCATCAAGAAAACGCAAATAAAAATCAAAGTAATTGATCATTTCACATTGGCAATCGGAAATTTTATATCACGTGTCTGTCTTTTCAGCCATCTTTGAACTATCCCTTCCATGCGCTATTGCATGGTCCGGCTGTTCACGGCCAGATGTTGAGCTAAGTGTCATTCACATGCAGATAGTTAAACTAGAGTACGGAAATCCGTGCATCCGGAGGTCGCCTTGTTGTGAACCATCACATTTTCTGGATTATGGACCCACGTGTTTAGCTTGTATAGCAATTTTTATCTTATTTTACGATGATATGGTTGGATCCGAAACTTCCCGTCCAACGCCCCCACCCCCTCGACGCACATCATGTAAACGTGTGTAATACCAAGGTTGATGACACTCTATAGAGGTAACAATTTTTATCCGATTTTAATGAAGCTCATGGGTGAGCCGAGCCAAGATAGTACAAGATCACCAATTTCAAGGCCATTTCTCCAGATTACAATATATGAATAATAATGGGATCGGTTTTATAAGTATATGTATGTCAATTTACGAAAATAAGATTAAAATCTTCTCTTAATCGCAAAAACAAAATCTCCCTCTAATCTGTAAACGTAAAGAAAATTGATAAAAGAATGTTTAGTTCGCTATCAGTTTGTGTTAGGATGAAGGTCTGTTTGGTTGTGCTTGTGGTGGTCCTAGCGTTATGCTATGGGTTTCCAGATTTCCCATTCTATAACGTGTCTTTAACATGGGAAGAAAGGGTTGATGATTTAGTTAGTAGATTGACTATACCCGAAATGATGGGCCAACTGTCAAAGGGGGAAGGTGGCACTGATCCTATCCCTAGACTTGGTATAAAGCCATATGAGTTGTGGACAGAATGTCTGAGAGGACAGTATAGTGGAACTGCCTATGCCGAAGCTCTCGGTCTGGCAGCAGCTTTCAGGTAACAAAGGGTATCGTGTCTTTCCTTCCTTATTGAGTTACTTATTTATTCCAGCAGTTTTGTCTAATGTAAATACGACTGGGTAGTATTCTTGAATAGACGGTTAGGAAATGGGGGTACATGGAAATATGGCTTTCCGTGCATATTAATGGTACTAAAATAACCCCACAAGAACCCATTCCTAAGTAGCCGTGTCATTCATTATTCGTTATAGTTTGTCCGTCTCTATATTTTTATTCAGCACCCAGTTAATATATGATGTAGCTAGAGCAACAGCTATAGAAGTAAGAGCCCAGAATACTATCTTCAGTCAGAAGCAAGAGTATGGTATCGGTACCGGACTTAGCTGTTTCTCTCCTGTTATCAACATAATGAGAGATTCCAGATGGGGCCGAAACGAAGTTAGTACATAACGTCTATTACATTTTTCCTCGAAATAGTGTTAGAATCGAATTAGATTGAACCGAACAGGCGTCTAAAGCATCTGCTGTCTTGATTGGGTGTTGCCGTGTTGATACTTTTGTAATGACACCATTTTAATTGTTGTTGATTATAAAGCTGCAGTTCTTGTTATAACTTTGTGAACAATTATGTTGAAATTTTATTCTAATGAAATATTTTGTCCAAGCGAAAAAATTCGTACTTTTGTGTTCACAGATCCTTTGACGATGCTGAAATAATTAATTAGCTTAGCATATCATAGATTTATAATGTATACACATTAAAACAATTCCAATGTACAGGAAACCTATGGAGAAGATCCATATTTTAGTGGTGAATATGCTGCAGCTTTTGTACAAGGTCTACAAGGTGACCACCCACGATATCTTTTAGCTAGCGCTGGATGCAAACATTTTGATGTGTATGCTGGCCCAGAGACCATTCCTGTATCTAGATTTGGATTTAATGCCGAGGTAATTTTGTTAAACATTGCCACTCCTGAACCCCATGCAAAGTCCATAAGAACAAGGTTACACACCAAATATTATTTAAATATTGCACCATCCTGGTCCAGAATCATTTCCTATTTCCAGATTTGCAGGTAAGGTATTCAAAAACGAGTTAACAAAGGGTTACATTCCGGTTCATGTTCTGGTTTTCTTAAGTTTGAGGTTGATTGTTGTGGAAATAATATTGTCAACATCATTACAAAGCATGATAATTGTTTATTTGATTAAAACTGATATTTATACATGTATAGTCTGCCGTTGATGATGTAAACACAATACATATCACTACAGCGTTGACACAGCCCTGAAATAATCATTATAGAATCCCAAGCGTTTAACTTTAGTTTAACCATATTTCATATCATGCAGCCCAAGAGAGCGTATTTCTCTTATATCACGTTATTTTGTCTACCTTTAGGTTTCGATAAGAGATTGGAGAACAACGTTTTTACCAGCTTTTAGAGCTTGTGTTAAAGCAGGAACGTACAGTCTCATGTGTAGTTACAACAGGTATAATTCTGTATCTATTATCATATCATCTTTCTTTCCTTCTGTACACTTTCTTCTAATACTTCCGAAAAGCATATTTAAAATCTTACTTTTCGACCGTATAACCAATCTTAAATATCATTCATTTTCAATCTTTGATACCTTTTCAGAATAAATGGTATACCAGCCTGTGCTAACAAGGAATTGTTGACAGATATATTAAGAGAAGAATGGGGGTTCAAAGGTTATGTTATAAGTGATTATGAGGCTATTGAGAACATCATAACCGAACATCACTATCTGAATAATAGTGTCGACACAGTAGCTGCCTGTATCAATGCTGGTTGTAATGTTGAACTAGGGTATCCAAATGTGAAAAAAGTCTACGAATCATTAGGTAGGTTCTCAATATTGTTACCAAAAATTGTATGTAACAAGGTTATGACTCCGTTAATCATCCGCCTGATTTTTAACACTGGCTACTTTTTATCTAGAGATAGCATTCAAAATACACATCTTTATACGGTCATTAGTGCTCTTTCCATTGAATATGGAGTATATGTAGAGATGCAATATATGTAGAACAATCAAGGCACCATGTGATCACCTATTATGGCTTATAATTTAATCGTTTTAGACTTTAAGGATATAATTTTAAATCGTTTTAAATTTAGGTGAAGCTATATCCGAAGGAAAGATTCTTGAATCAAGAGTACGAGAATTAATGAAGCCTGTTTGGTATACCAGAATGAGATTAGGTGAATTTGATCCACCAGAAATGAATCCTTACAAACAGTTGAATGCATCATCAGTTGTACAGAGTCCAGAACACAGACAACTGGCTTTACAAACAGCTATGAAAACTTTAGTTCTTCTAAAGAACGACAACAAATTTTTACCAATAGGGACGTCCATATTTGACACAGTAGCAGTAAGTCACGAGACAATTATTTCAGCAGCTTAATTATACTCTATGATGCGTAAATATTCTGGAATTAATGATTGAATTATTGCTTGCTATATATTTTTTTGACCAGTCTGTGCTATATAATATAAACATTCTCGTTAAAACTGGTTATGAAACTCATACTTGTCTTTTAGATTGTTGGTCCTGCAGCAAATAACACGGCCCTTCAGACTGGCAATTACTCCCCAAAAGTAAATCCTCTCTACACCACCACGCCCTTACAGAACCTCTCTAGATTAGCAACAGGAAAAGTACAGTTTAATTCTGGATGTAATGGTAATACAAAGTGTACTAATTACGATCAAGCTGGTATAATTAAAGCCGTGACGGGTGCCGATTTCGTCATTGTCTGCTTAGGTTTAGGTAAGGATTGAGCATTATCTTTTGACTAACTTAAGTTCCAACAAGTATTCGGGCTTGGTAGTTTGAATTAACACAAGCTTTAGCTCCTTGTTTTATGTTCTCGAACCACCAGACTATTCCCTTTCTGTCTAAATGTGTATTAAACTGACCTGAACTAACCTCTCATTTTAACCAATGCAGACATCATTTTGTTAAAGTAGTCAAGCCCGGAACAAATAAAATGCCATTCTGGACCAATTATTTCTAAAAATCTAATTGTAATTACATTAGTATTTTGTTATCCTTGAAGACTATTATTACCATTGTTATATATACTTTGCATTTTAAATTATAATTACTGTCCATACTTTTGTTTTTATAATGTATAAATCAGGTAATGCTATAGAAAAAGAAGGCAATGATAGAGCTACAATAGATTTACCTGAAAATCAATTACAACTTTTACAAGATGCTGTTAATAATAGTAAGTTGATCCTAGTTTACAACATGCTGTTAGTTATAGTAAGTTAATCCTTGATTACAACATCCTGTTAATAACAGTAATAGTAAGTTAATTCTAGATTACAACATACTGTTAATAATATTTAGTTAATCAACATGTTGTTAATAATAGTAAGTTAATCCTAGATTACAACATGATAGTAAGTTAACCCTATTTTACAAGATGCTGCACACAATATTAAGTAGTAACAATAGTAGTTTGAGCCTTTAAAGTGATACCAGTTCTACAAGATATTTTTGATACCTGAAAATTGTGTATCCTGTATTGTATACACTCTTGCTCTTCCTGTGATCTGTTACCAACAGTTACTGTCGTTTGCCAAACTCTAACCATAACTCACATTACCATGATCAGCTAGTAGTATAGATTTGCTAATTTTATATTCAAAAAATGTATCTAGTTACATCTTTGGTGTGCATTTATATGTAAATGTATTACTTTTTAAGGTCCAGCTAATAGCCCTGTACTTCTCATCTTATTTAATGCTGGACCAGTTGATATTACATGGGCTGATAGTAATCCTAGAGTTGTAGCTATTGTAGAAGCTTTTTATCCTTCACAAGCTACAGGATCAGCTTTATTCAATCTTCTTACAATGACTGGTCCTGATTCTGTTCCTGCTGCTAGACTACCGTTTACATGGCCCATGCATGAAAGTCAGGTAAGATAAATCCTCTCAAAAAGTACAGGGCTCTGTTTTTGGATTTAAGTTTCAAAGTTATACCCCTTCATATAAAACCTTGTGAACGCTATATAAGCTATAGTTTTTTAATGGATATTTTAATATTTTGTTTGAAGCATGGGGGTAATCGATCCCTATCGATATTCAACAACCCATGGCCTTCCAATCCTGAGTTATCCCCTCTTTGCCGAAAACCTTGAGAATGACCTAGAAGCGGGAGGGTTTAACTGATTTGTTTTGTTGTTCAAATTTGAATCACTTGAGTCATAAAAGGAGGAAATCTAGAGATTAGATTTCTTCAAGGATCCTAGATTCTTGTCAAATTTGGACAACATCAACATTTTCCTTTCGAATAAGCGACAGTTGAGATAAAGCTTTACGTGGCTATATTTAACTGAAATAATATTAGAAATATACTTGGTTGGTCAAATGCGGTGGCATGTCAGTATCAATTTTGGTTTTAAAAGAAACATTTAATGACATTCTTGTCTTTACTTGCAGCTGCCACCAATGGTGAACTATTCTATGGAAGGCCGAACATATCGCTACCTCAACTACGATCCACTTTATCCCTATGGTTACGGATTATCTTATACAATTTTTACTTATTCTAATCTACAATTTAGTCAATCAGTATTAGCAGGCAATGATGTAGAGGGATCAGTGGATGTTTATAATAATGGTCAAATATCAGCTGATGAAGTTATTCAAGTTTATATCAACTGGCAAAATAGTCCAGTACCAACACCTAAACTACAATTAGTGGATTTTAAGAGACAATATATTATAGCTCAGAATAAAATAAGGGTTACATTTAGAGTTAAAGGTGAAAGTATGGCGGTATGGATGGAAGATAATAGTGGGTGGATGGTTTATCCAGGTATGTATTCTAACACCTACTCATACCGGAAATGATACATTTGGGCTTCTCATTGAGGATTATTTGAAAACATTTAATTAGCAATAACTTTCGGGTAAAATTTGACGTCTTCTTGTTTCATCATCTTCGTTAGTCGTCCAAAATATGTAGTTCTGGTATCTGATGCTTGACTAAACCATGTTATATTTGTGTTCTAGGACAATATGGAATATTTGTTGGTGGTCAACAACCCAACCAGAAGAAATCTGTTGGTTCCAATGTTTTATCTGGGACCTTCAATGTTACCGAATCTAATTTTTTAGGAAAATATTAAATAATTTGAAAATATTCTTTAATTTTTATTTACTATTTATAACAAATTATCTCCCCTTGAAACAGATTTCTCTAGCCACAGAGATGAAAATTTTGCATTTGTTAAAAACACAGTAACTAAAGGGTGTTATGCATGTAAAATATAATTCACTGATAGAATATCCTACCCATTCAGGTCATTAAATCTATTACAGAGATAATGTTGATCCCATGCAGCTGTAGTGATTGATACTACTTACATTAGCTAATAAATTGCACACATTTCTATTGCACACCCTTGCTGAGCAGTTTCCAAATAATTACAGGCCTCTACTTGTCGTAACTGTGTATATTATAACTGCAAATCGTAAAAGTTCAGCACAAAATGGCCGACTAGGAACGATATGTTATAGATATTCATATTCACACATCAAATCCAACTGCCTTTCGACATTTTTGTTTCGTATTATATAGATAATGACAGGCACGGATCCAGGATTTTTTGCAGAGGGGGGTCTAGGTTTGATAATTGCTTAACTAATTGCGCCGAACCGATTAACGGGGGCTTTGGAGGCCCTCCCCCAGAAAAATTATTAAATTAGATTCAATTTGGTTCATTCTGACGTATTTCCGGAAGGTAAATTCCAAAATTACAGGTCTAAATCGCCAATAAAATCGCATAAAAAATTTTCAAGTCTGAGCAGGGGGGGTCCGGACCCCCTGTACCCCCCCCCCCCTGGATCCGCGCCTGAACGAGAATGGACATACTAGGGATCTGGAAATTTTAAAACACCGAATAACATAAGTTCATCCGAAGAACATACAATTAGCTATATCGTAGAATTTCACACATGTAATCGTTGGTGACATTTTGTCATTAAATGATTCTAAATATAGTGAATACTTAGAATTCATTTATCATGATGAGTTGATAAGAATAATAATAATGTTTATTTGTTTAAGACCATTACACATTTGTCTCAATAATATGTACATATAAAATCCAGCATTATGAAAGGTAATTAATATAAAACATATAAAAAATAGATCACAATCGCTTGCTGAAGGAGCTACAATGGACGCACCTACGGGCACACCACCTTCGACCACCCGCAGACTTCGACTACTCATTAACACTGGCCTCTATTCGGCCTACTGTGGCAGAATCTGTTCAAGAATCACGGGCTATGTATTGTTGGGAGTCATTCGCATATATGACACTGAGACCAGGACCGAGTCCTGGGCAACTCCAAATTCAAGGACTTGGTCATCCGAAACAATCGACCCAAGAAAAAAAAAGAATTAATCCAATCATACGTTAGACCAGATATGCCAATCTGTTCATGAGAAAGTCATGGTCGATGGTACCGAAAGTCAAGATCAAGTAAAACTAGTATTACATCATGCTACCTGCCAAGAGCAAGCATGCCGTCGTTCAGCACTCGTAAAAGTGCAGCCGCGCTCAAGAATACTACTGATAGTGGCAGTTGCTTATCTTATTTGGATTTGTGACTCAAATTGACCGGTCTATAAATGAATAGCAGTGCAATCCGATTAGGTATAAGTGACGATTTGAAATATTCATGTTTTCATTAGCCGATCCCTACTCGGGATACAATAGTTTGTCGCTGGGTTATTCCCACTTCGCTGGAGCTCCTCATATTCTTGAAGCTCCTCATATTCTTGAAGCTATGGCCCTCTCCAGTGGGATAAGGTCTAATCAAACGAAACACTGCGAGTAGTATGACGCTCCTTGGCGAATTCCACAACTGTAACAAAAATAATCTGGTAATTACCTAAGTGTGATATTTACGAATTTTACTAATTGTACAAATCATATAGGGACCTTTTGTACACAAGTCTCTTGTGTAAAGATAATGCGAGGCTACAAATTTGAAGGCCATTTAACATTCCTTTAACGTGTGAACATGTGGCCCTTCCCCAGATTGCAATATATCAATGATAATGGGGTCAGTTTTATAAATATATGTAGATCAATTAAACAAAATAAGATAAAAGAAAATCTTTCTCTAATCTCTAAACATAAAGAAAATTGATAAAAGAATGTTTAGTTCTCTATCAGTTTGTGTTAGGATGAAGGTCTGTGTGGTTCTACTTGTGGTGTCCCTAGCTTTATCCTATGGGTTTCCAGATTTCCCATTTTATAACGTGTCTTTAACATGGGAAGAAAGGGTTGATGATTTAGTTAGTAGATTGACGATACCCGAAATGATGGGTCAAATGTCTAAGGGAACAGGTGGGACTGATGCGATTCCGAGACTTGGTATTCAACCCTATGAATGGTGGACGGAATGTCTGAGAGGAGATGTACAGGGTGGTGGAACTGGTTATGCCGAAGCTCTCGGTCTGGCAGCAGCCTTCAGGTATCCTTCGTTATTCATTTACTTATTTATTCCAGCAAGTTTCTAAAATTGAGTAGACCAATTCTAGAATTGACATCCCCTGCGTGAACATCTTGTTTAGGTTTCTGGGGATCATTAAGGCGGGATCTTCACTGGTTGTAAGCTGTCCGTAAAGATCCTTGATTAATGATAAGGAAAAGGTAAAGGATTCCTAGAAATTTGGATTTTGAAACGACGGTATATGAGAATATGGCTATCCATACATAATGCTGGCGCCAAACAGTAAAATCGATCGATATAAACATCATCCCATAAACAAACCATTCTCAGTTAGCCGTGTCATTATTTGTTATATTTGTCTCTATATTTTTATTCAGCACCCAGTTAATCTATGATGTAGCTAGAGCAACAGCTATAGAAGTTAGAGCTCAGAATACTATATTCAGTAAGGAAGGAAAATATGGTCTCGGTACCGGGCTTAGCTGTTTCTCTCCTGTAATCAACATAATGAGAGATTCAAGATGGGGTCGAAATGAAGTTAGTAAATACCAGTTATATATTCTGTTTGTTACGTTTCGCCTCGAAATATTCCTAATGTTGAATTAGATCGAACCGCACAGATGCGTGCAGCATATGTTTACAGAGTTGGTTGTTTGTTGTGTGTTGCCTGTCCCTGGTTGGAAATGTTACTATATGTAATTAAAAAGTACTACTTCAGTCTGAATTATTTATTATCAAGTACTACAATTGTCCCTGAAATATTGGTGCTATTGTGTTCATGGATCCTATGGTTATGAAGAATTAGCTTCGAATATCATATTTTGTACACAATTTCAATGCACAGGAAACCTATGGGGAAGATCCCTATTTTAGTGGTGAATATGCTGCAGCATTTGTACAAGGACTACAAGGTGACCACCCACGCTATCTTTTAACCAGCGCCGGATGTAAACATTTTGATGCTTATGCTGGTCCAGAGTCCATTCCTGTATCCAGATTTGGATTTGATGCCGAGGTAATTTATTTAAACTTATGCCGTCCAATAAACCTTATGCAAGTGGTATTAGAACATCTGTACATATATAAAAATCTAAACGGGGTTACAAATCGAATATAGTTTAAATACTGAACCTACAACACCCAATACCGTGGATATCATTCTTATCGAGAACCCATTCCTGTTTCCAGATTTGGATTCGATCCGCCGTAAAGTATATAAAAGGTTAAAGTCTGATGTTGATTATTTTGTGCATGATATTTTTTTATTTGATTAAAACTGATATTTATACATGTATAATCTGCAGTTGTAGACTATAAACACAATCCATTCCCTAAAAACGTCTTTAGTTTAGCTTCAAATCACATCACGAAGCCAAGAAGAAGTTCGATATGTATATTTTTAGTCGATTTCTATTACATGTCATTTCTTTACCTCTAGGTATCAATAAGAGATTGGCGAACAACGTTTTTGCCAGCGTTTAGATCTTGTGTTAAAGCAGGAACTTATAATATCATGTGCAGTTATAACAGGTAATATTATGCATTGATGTTATTATCACCTTTCTTGGCTGGTGTAATTTAGATTTTTGGGAGCTCTTCCATAATAAGTTTCACTGCCATGTTGTTTTTATGGAACTTGATTTAGAATAGCCTTTTTTACTATATTTTATCATGTTGACAGAATAAATGGTATACCAGCCTGTGCTAACAAGGAATTGTTAATAGATATATTAAGAGAAGAATGGGGGTTCAAAGGTTATGTTATTAGTGATTATGGTGCTATTGAAAACATCATAACACAACATCACTATCTGAATAATAGTGTCGACACAGTAGCTGCTTGCATCAACGCTGGCTGTAATATTGAACTGGGGTCGCCACAGGTGAAAAGAGTCTACGAATCTTTGGGTAGGTTCGCCATGTTATTTTATTTTTTTTTTTTTTAGAAAAAAATATATTTAACAAGGTTATAGTTCCGTTAAGCATTCATTTGTTATTGTCGCCATCATCGGAAATGAAAAAGGTTATTTTAACAATGACTAGCTTTATCTAGAAGGGTGATGCATGCCCAGATTTACCGCAAACAAAACAGAATATAGACTACTGGGTGCTGTAGCTTGTTAATGATTTGTCCGCCAAGGCTCATAAATGCTAGTTATTGGTGAACCCGTTTTAAATTTAGGTGAAGCTATATCCGAAGGAAAGATTCTCGAATCAAGAGTACGAGAATTAATGAAACCTGTTTGGTATACCAGAATGAGATTAGGTGAATTTGATCCACCAGAAATGAATCCTTACAAGCAGTTAAATGCATCATCAGTTGTACAGAGTCCAGAACACAGACAACTCGCTATACAAACAGCTATGAAAACCTTAGTCCTTTTGAAGAACGACAACAAATTTCTACCAATAGGAACATCAATATATAATACAGTAGCAGTAAGTCATTAGACAAATATTCAAACACTTTAAATTGAAATTAATAAATTATTTCCAGTCATGCTGCCTATCTTTGTTATAGTGTGAGCTGTAAAAAAAGCATTGTCTTGCTGATTTTAACAAACTTTAAACATATTGATTGTCCCTGAAACGTTCTTGTATTTTTAGATTGTTGGTCCAGCAGCAAATAACACGGCCGTCCAGACTGGCAATTACTCCCCAAAAGTAAATCCTCTCTACACCACCACACCCTTACAGAACCTCTCTAGATTAGCAGTAGGAAAAGTACAGTTTAGTGATGGATGTAATGGTGATACAAAGTGTACTAATTACGATCAAGCTGGTATAATTAAAGCTGTGTCGGGTGCCGATTTCGTCATTGTCTGCATAGGTTTAGGTAAGAATAGGATCTTTTTATCCTCTAGATTAAGTACCAATGTCCCAATGTGGACGGAATGGTTTTACAAGTTTTACTTATTACCCCCCGTCTGTTTGTCCTTCACAATAAACCTCCTTCTAATAGAGTTAGAATGTTCAAACTTGGTGCAGGTGTTTATTAGGTCGATGCATTGATGAAGTCCCAAGATTAGCATTTTTTGCTTCGGGTAAGCAGGGATAAGCAATTTGATTTGGTGATGCTTTGGGACACGATAACCTTGGTTTTAATTGAGTCAGAGTGATGAACTTGACCAAGTTCGATAATGAGCTTGTCTGAGACTTTGAAACACAATAACTCTCATTCGAATTGAGGTAGAATGCTCAAACTTGATGTAGCTGTTCATTAGGCGAAAACCTTGATGGAGTTCTATGATGTGCGTTGTCTGCTTAGGGAAAGCAAAGATAAGCAGTTTAATTGGTTGATGTTTTTAAGCACGATAACTAAGTGAGAGTTATGGAACTCCGAGTATTGATTCATTATATCATTATCTTTTCTACGTTTGGTAAGAATTATTTGCTTAAGCTAAGGAGCGATAAGTAATTTGATTGGTTAAGACTTTGGAACATAACAACACTACTTTTAATTGAGGTAGAATGTTTAAACTTGGTGTAGATGTTCATTAGGTGAATGGCTTGACTGAGTTCAATGATTAACATTCCCAAAGCTAAGCCATTTCTTTGATTCTATCTGATTGAGTGTAGTGAAACTTCGAGCATTTTTGATAATCAGTTTGATTGCTCAATACTTTTGAAATAGATAAACGTACAATTAATTGTGTCGTCTACTAAATTCGGGATTTCGGCAGGGGACATCAGCCTCGCTGTTGGCTTGTTATTATCAAGCTAGTGTTATTAAAACTGTGACAGGTTGTTTTATCCTTGAAAACTTGTTATACTATTGTTATACTTTTTATTAATGTTCTGAGTACCTATCCTGTTGTTTTTTATAATATACAAATCAGGTAATGCCATAGAGCAAGAAGGTAATGATAGAGCTACAATAGATTTACCTGGAAAACAATTACAACTTCTACAAGATGCTGTTAATAATAGTAAGTTGATCTTAGTTTACAAATTGCAGTTAATGATAGTGAGTTAATCCTAGATAACAACATGCTGTTAATAATAATAAGTTATTCATAGTTTACAAGATGCTGTTAATAATAGTAAGTTATTTTATAAGATGCTGTTAGTAATAGTATGTCGTACCAATAGTAACAAGATATTTTTGTTGATAGTTAAATAAAAGATCCATTCCTATTTATATAATCATATGACCAAATTATTTTATCACTAAACGTATCTGCCGCCATACGAACACCACAGCCTAACTTTTGTGCTTTCGACTCGCTGTGATCTTTAATTAGCAGGAACTGTCGTTTGCCAAACTGTAACCCCATTTTACACCACCGCCTTGATAAAATAGTGCTGATTTGATATTATCTTATAACACCTAATAATCCTGTACTTCTCATCTTATTTAATGCTGGATCTGTTGATATAACATGAATTGATATTAACCCTACAGTTTTACGTTTCTTTGTTTTGATCATTATGTTATATTTTGCGTAATCAATAATGTTCTACAATATCCTTTTTAAATTTGTTATTTGATTGATTGATATGTTAATGTATAACTTTTAAGGTCCAGCTAATAGTCCTGTTGTTCTCATCTTATTTAATGCTGGACCTGTTGATATTACATGGGCTGATGGTAATCCTAGAGTTGTAGCTATTGTAGAAGCTTTTTATCCTTCACAAGCTACAGGATCAGCTTTATTCAATCTTCTTACAATGACTGGTCCTGATTCTGTTCCTGCTGCTAGACTACCGTTTACATGGCCCATGCATGAAAGTCAGGTAAGATAAATCCTCTCAAAAAAGTATAGGACTTTGTTTTTGGATTTGAGTTTCAAAGTTATACCCCTTTATAAAACCTTGTGAACGCGATATAAGCTATAGTTTTTAATGGATATTTTAATATTTTGTTTGAAGCACGGGGGTAATCGATCCCTATCGAAATTCAACAATCCATGGCCTTCCAATCCTGAGTTATCCCCTCTTTGCCGAAAACCTTGAGAATGACATAGAGGCGGAAGGGTTTAACTGATTTGTTTTGTTGTTCAAATTTGAATCAGTTGAGTCATAAAAGGAGGAACCCTAGAGATTAGATTTCTTCAAGGATCCTAGATTATTGTCAAATTTGGACAACATCCACATTTTCCTTTCGAATAAGCGACAGTTGAGATAAAGCTTTACGTGGCTATATTTAACTGAAATAATATTAGAAATATACTTGGTTGGTCAAATGCGGTGGTATGTCAGTATCAATTTTGGTTTTAAAAGAAACATTTAATGACATTCTTGTCTTTACTTGCAGCTGCCACCAATGGTGAACTATTCTATGGAAGGCCGAACATATCGCTACCTCAACTACGATCCACTTTATCCCTATGGTTACGGATTATCTTATACAAACTTTACTTATTCTAATCTACAATTTAGTCAATCAGTGTTAGCAGGTAATGATGTAGAGGGATCAGTAGATGTTTATAATAATGGTCAAATATCAGCTGATGAAGTTATTCAAGTTTATATCAACTGGCAAAATAGTCCGGTACCAACACCTAAACTACAATTAGTGGATTTTAAGAGACAATATATTATAGCTCAGAATAAAATAAGGGTTACATTTAGAGTTAAAGGTGAAAGTATGGCAGTATGGATGGAAGATAACAGTGGATGGATGATTTATCCAGGTATGTATTATTGTAGCTATGAAACTAACACCTGTCCATATCGGAAATGATACATTTGGGCGTCCCATTGAGAATTTTTTGAAAATTTCTAATTAACGATAACTTTGTGGTAAAATTTAACGGTTTAATGTTTCATCATCTTCTTTTAGTCGTCCAAAATCTTAATGTTACATTGATCCAGCTTTGCGATGAATTGTTTTTATCAGATAGAAATAGGCCATTTTTAGGTGGTTAAAGGGAATATTTTAACGTTAAAACATTCATCCTGGTATCTGATGCTTGAGTACACTTTGTTATATTTGTGTTCCAGGACAATATGGAATATCTGTTGGTGGTCAACAACCCAATCAGAAGAAATCAGTTGGTTCCAATGTTTTATCTGGAACATTCAGTGTTACCGAGACTAAATTTTTAGGAAAATATTAAATGTCATTTTATATTTTACAATAAAATGTTTTATACGTATGTTTTTTGCCTTATTTTCTTTAAATACAGTTTGGTGTTCTGGCCTTGTTATTAAGCTGCTTTTGATAATCTGGGCACTGCTTAACCCTTTGGGAAAAAGTAAATTCATTTTTTGTCGACTTTGCTTATATTCACAGGAACAGTCTTAACCATACAAAAATATGCCTTATAGCAACAGCAAGACTGGTCAGAACAGGAAGGGAAAGTCTCCGAGTAAAATTTGGCTCTACTTCAACCCGACCCAACAGCAAAATAGGCTATTGAGGTTTAACAGAATACTTAACAATAAATATTATCAAGTCTACTTTGCGCAACAATTTGTTGTTTATATTACTATACGTCTATGGTTATCATTATGACGAGAACTGCCAACTCTTTTCTTATTTCCCGTAATGTATCTTTAAGTAATGATCAGAAAATCAATAGAATTTGTTTGGTTTTTATAAAGTTCTGCCCCACGCTAACAGTTTGTATACGAAACATTTAATATGATGGATTTAACTGTTAAGTTATCACTGTGTATAAATTTAAAGGATATTAACTTTGACCTCTTAGAGCGCCCACAAAATTTTTTGAAGTGATCGAAGGCCATAACTCTGGCATTAATCATCGCAGTTCGCTGAAAATCAATAGGCCTCTTCGTCTCATGACCTTTATCACTGTGTATAAATTTAAAGTCAAACGGATATTGACTTTGGCCTCTAGAGCGTCCACGGACCGACGGACGGGATACGACCACATTTCAATGTGGGCGTATAAAACCATAAAAAAATATGAATAATAAAAAAAAATAGTCAAAAAATAAATTAAACGGAAATAAAATAAAAACTTAATTGAATAAAATCTTCAACTTTGATATTCCATAATTTTCACCATATTCAAACTCAACCAACATTATGGTGTAACGGTAGTGTTATTTGTACCCTAAAAAGGTGATTTTTCGTACATTCAGGGGTCATAATCCAAGCTGTTACGGTCTGACAACCAACATTATACCTATGGTGTAACGGTAGTATTATTTGTACGTTATTTATACCCTAAAAAAAGGCGATTTTTCGTACATTCAGGGGCCATAATCTAAGCTGTTACAGTCTGACACATGCCAATACAGTGGACTCTGTCAAATGATACAACATCGTAAGGGATCATTACAATATGTCGGATTACGCAGAGTTTTCTCAAAGCCTGAAATATTGTAACTTTGAAAACTGTACCTATAAGGTACCTTTGGAGGTAAAAATGCATTACAAGTTTTGTCAAAATGGAATAAAGATAGGTTGCCAGGCAAAGAAAAACATACACCCACAGCAGCTAAATCGTCCGGGCAGTCAACAAGAGTTGTCGCATATTTTTACTTTTTTCGTTAATGAAACATTTATAATACACTAAATTCTGATCACTCACAACTCGTTAAGCAATTATCAAATAACCATTAGAATTTGCTGGGGGGGGGGGTATATAAAACTCTGCCCCATGCTAACATTGAGTATACGGAACATTTAAAATTCGTGTACTTAGCTGTTTAGTTATCAAAATTCATTGAAAATCAATATACTTGCTCGTCTCAAGACCTTAAAACTCTTTGTATCAATTTTAAGTCATTAGGATATTAACTTTGGCCTCTGGACCGTCCACTAGATTTTTCAAAGTGATCAAGGGCCATAACATTGACAGTAATTTTCGGACATCGCTGAAAATCAATAAGCTTCTTTGTCTCATAACCTTAAACACTGTGTATTAATTTGAAGTCAATTGGATATTAACTTTGACCTCTAGAGCGTCCACAAGATTTTTGAAAGTGATCAAGGGCCGTAACTCTGGCAGTAATTATCGAAATTGCTGAAAGTCAATAGGCTTCTTCATCTCATGATCTCAAACAATGTGTATAAAATATAAAGTCAATCAAATATTAACTATGGCCTCTAGAGTGTTCACAAGATTTTTTGAAGTGATCAAGGGCCATAACTCTGACATTAATTATCGGAAATCGGTGAAAATCAATTGGCAACTTCGTCTTTGACCTTAAACACTGTGTATGAATTTAAAGTCAATTGGATATTAACTTTAGTCTGTAGAGCGTCCACAAGCATTTCAATGTGGGCGTATCAAAATTGTGATCTGTCCTGCAGAGTGTATACAAAAAAACCGACGAATAGCGGCGACGACAATTTACATCCAATGGGGTTCAACATCCACTTGACACAAACCATCTCACTTCAGTACTTTAACATTGTTCAATTTTATTTCAATAATTTGCTTGCGCGCAGGGTCTTTAGCAGTGTGAGAAAACCCTTTTCAGTAAAAGTAGGGAATCGTAACCATGCCAGTTGAATCAACGACAGATCTTGTGATTCCAAACACACAGCTGACCATTCTGCCCTAACCCCATTTTTTACGACTTAAAGTTTCCCAGGTGAATCTAAAGGCATCTAATCATTTCCCATCCTAACTGCCTCCAACCAAAACACTCCTACATGTTCTAATACCCTGCTTCCTGCTGTAGATATTGTCTATAGCAGACAAAACAAGGTTAAATAACAGATTTTATTTAGTAAAAATATTTTATTATTCACAAATACATCAAATAAAAACATATAAACAAGATTCATCATATGAGATTAATATTACATACATTAAATTAAGTTTTTTTTACATATCACTGCAGTTCACTTTAATCCCCAGTATCAAAATTTTTCTCCTTGGAAAAAATTATATAGTAAGAACATATAAACAAGATTCGTGAAATGAGAATGGAATTACTTATTTAAGTTACACCTTTAATGAAACAAAAATATGTATCACTTCAATTCAAGATTGTCCTCCTTAGAAATAATATATCAAGAAAAGTGCAGCATTTTCGAGCTATTTTTATCATATCATGTTCGGATATCTAAAAGATTTTGACAATTGTATTGTCCAAACAATGTTTTTTCCCAAAAGAACATAGGGCACAAACAAATTTTAATTCAAAACTCTTAACATATGTACAAATTTGGGGCTGCCAAGTTTCGGAAGTCTGAACATAGTTTTACATATTAATGAATCTAAACTTAGAAGTTTAAAATAGAAAAGAATGCCTTTAAATCTATTAATAACATGAGAATTTATACAAATGATGAAAAGAAAAACTCTAAAATTTTGAAATGATGTGACAGACTAAAAGACGAAACTGAATGACAACAGTTGGTTTTATCTGCAAAATAAAAAAAAAATGTATTGTTATTAGAAATATTAAAATGTATGGTGTTAAGAGCGAATAATAGCTCGTGTACAGATCACATTCAAAACATAGCCCCCAAATTCCAATGTGGGCGCATAAAAATAGAGAAAAAACTTTGTATTGATCTATTCAATATAGTCTCCGTCACCTAGAATGCCCTAGTCTTCAACGTGGGGGTGGGGGGGGTCTGGGTACGTGGTTATGTACTACCACATAAAAAACAAACTCCCGGTTACGCATGGCCAATGGAACCTTTTGGTTAAAGTCTCGAAATATATCCCACAATTCAATTGGCACATCTATTATTAGAAACAAATTAGAGACGGGGAATAAACATGAATCGCTATGAAGAATTATGAAGATTGTGAGAGAAGTCATACGTTTGATTTTTGACAAGAGAAAATTATCATTTCAATTAAAACCTTTACTAACAAAATTTTAGAGAGTGTTATTGTTCACAAGCGAGATGTTTGGTAGATTCAGTACGTGGTAACATAAAAGACTGGATAATCCAGACAATGACTTACTTTCCGTCAAATTTTGAGGATCCACTAAGACTAAAATTCGTAGAATATTTGTATGGATGATCGAGAGTCTCTATTAGAGACTATGGGGATGCTTGATTCACAGTTCCGGAATTAAGTTCCAAAACAAGGGGCATACCTCTAAAAATATCTTAAAACGAAATATAAGGATCCTCGTCCAGTACAAGTTTCCTAAAAGTTTAATATAAACTGTAACCTCTATAGCCCTGACAAGTGTGGACAGTTCTGCATTCAGGGGAATAACTCCAAAAATATTAATCTGGTTTCGAAACATACTCCTGTGAGTATACTTGATGAAGAACAATTTTTAATGACTATTTAGATTTAAATATTTGTTTACTTACCAAGAATTATACTAGAGGATAGCTAGCTTGTGTTGCTACACCACATTGATTATTTTTATTTCTGGACATCAAGACGTAACCCTCTTTACCCCATGTCTCTCCCCAGCTATAATAAAATAAGGAATCACAAATTATAGGGTATTAAGCTTTCTAATCGTATGTAATATTTCCCCGTATATAATTTAACAAATAACAATGCAAACTGCAGTTAAACTGGTTAATTCAGAGTGAAAGTACTCTTGTGGATCCTTTTCCTACAACTGTGTGACGATATGAAGCACTGTAATACTTTTCAAAGAAATACACAGATTAGTTTTCCAGTGAGACTGACTATACGTCCTAGGAAAAAAAGCTGGCTATTCATCTCTATATGCTTGCTATAAGTTGTAGTGATACATGTAGGTGATTATCTAGTTATTCATACAATTTAACAAACAGACTCGGTCATGACTTTTATTTAATCCTTTTAAGTGTATCTAGGATTCACATCTGAATTGTCAAATATATGGTTCAATTTTATTTCAATAACTTGCTTGCGCAGTGGGAGGAAATTGGAGGATCTGGAAAAAACCTACGCGGTTGAACAGGCAAACCTTCAACTGAAACCACGCTAGTTGACTCAATTACAGACTATGTGATACAGTGCAGACATGCTATACATTGGGTCATCCAAGGCTATCATTGTGATTATAAATACCTGTTTTTAACAATCCAGTAATCACTTCCATCTAATGTACCATATCCAACGATTAATACACCATGATCTAACTGTGTACTACTACACTCTGGTTCATCATAAACACCTACAATAATAAATATAAAATTTCATATTTTTATAAACAATGACTAGATGCACAAGGATAAGAAACCAACCAAAAAACATTTTTATTTGAAAAAATAATATTGCACAGGTTTTAATTTTAACTAAAATATTATTAAACAATTAAAAAAAACAAACACAATTCTTTGGGTTGCACAAGTTTTACATCCTGCTTTCTAATTAAGATGACATTGGTTCAGGTGAAGCAATTTGACTGAAATTTTCTTTCTCATTTTTAACTTTCATAATAAGATTTGTCAGCTCTTCATCGAATCTTAGCGGATCAATAAAAAGTGATATTTCGATTTTAGGATACTACAGCTTGATTACTATAGTGACAATGTACAAAAATACCAACCTCCTTTGTAAAGTTGGAATGACTGATGACCAGCATCAATAGCGATGGAAACGGGACCAACAGTGGCAACAGCTTCTTTTAAATCACTTTCAGATCCACTAGTTACATCAACACAACCAGTACAATCGGCTACAACATCAGCCTTTACAAAATGGCATTTATATTCAACCTAAAAGTATAAATTATCATAATGAATAAAGTTCTTACCTTAAATGCACAGATTTTGTAACCAGAAACAAGTGTTCTAGCATTTTTCTTATCTAATCTAATAGAGATATAACATGTGGTAGGATTCTAATTCATTAATTCTCTTGCACGCATGGGTCTTTAGCAGTTGGAAGCTGGAGGACTCAGAGAAAACATGCATTAGGTAGACGACCCTACTCCAAGTATTTCTTCATTTAAGGGGAGCTTTTTTCGACTCTCCTCTAAAATACAAAAAACAACGACTGCCTCCCCCACCTCCCATCTAACCTAATACATAATATGTTATACCATTGTTGAATAAAGTTATAAATTTACAATATTCTCACACATTTCAGCTCTTTATGAATAAATCAAAACCATGTCTCATCTGATCCAGAACAAAATCAAGTGAGCTACCACAGATCAACAATATGAAGTCACTTCCTTAAAGAATATTTAATACAAATTACCTTGGCTTCATATGGATATTCAGATTCAGTTTCAATTCCTCCAACAGATTTAACATATAAAAAGGCATTATCCATTAAACCACCATTACAACCTTCATTACCAAATTTAGCTGAACAATCAACCAACTGTTGTTCACTTAATGATACCAACTGTTTAGTTTTACGGAATGTTTGACCTTCTAGAGAACCAGTCTGTAAATATACAATTAAACCGTTCAAAACGAAATACTTAAAAAGATCATTTGATTATACTACTTAACAGAATTATGGACACACCCCACAGACACATTAATAGCTATCTCCTCAATGTCTGCCAATGGAATCTGTTCTTCCTGTTGTATGACTCAATTCATTTCATTTGGGAAGTGAATCAGTAGTTCTCAATCAATGTTTGCAAAGATAGCTAGGATTCTTGTATTGCATTCAGATAAAGGCTAGTTTTTGCAAGTTAAACTATCACAATATAAGTTTATATGTAATATCAATTTCAAAAGGTGCAAATGGGCTTGAAATGAAATTAATATTGTTTATAGAAAACTTTAAGCCTTTCATAAATCAAATTAATATACTGTACTTACGGTACTGAATGACCAGCATGAACCACATTGACCCTGTAAAAATGAAATAAATATTTCTTCAACTGCAATCTGCTATTCAATTGTAAATTGCTACATGTCATATATATAGTGCTGTTATCATCCATGAACAGTCAACGATACTATTATTAGAATAATTAAATAGAACAAAATATTCACAAGTTCACGTTAACTATAACACCATACAAAAGCTACATGTAATCACATATAATGAACATTTTAACTCAAACCAACCTGATTTTTGACTGGAGTAACATAACCTTCCTTTCTCCAATCAACTTCACTTGGTGCAGAAACATGAGCAGATGTCAAAAATGTAGAACAACCAGATTCTGTTCCATTGACTCGTGCTTTAAACCCATTTAATTTCCTATATTCTTCAAATTCCTGCAAGTTTTAAACATACAATTCATATTCTTTATAAAGAATAATTCATAGCGTATTAACAAATCACAAATAAGATTAATTATATTAATATTTTATAAAAGTCAAATGAAAATTATATTTTTTTAGTGATGACAGATGAACAGAATTGGCTTTAATACTTACAAGATCAGCATATTCATTGACACCCAAGTAGTAAGACTTTTTGCCATCATGATACAGCTGATTATGTAATTCAATTTTTTTTACATTTTCCATAAATATATTGAATCTTTTAGGTTCTTCAGTAGCATCATATTGCTTTTCTACAACAACAAAAAATAATAAATGTACGCCATGTACAGCACATTTAACTTTTGTATATCAATATTCCATTGGAAATAGGTATATACATACATTTCTTATTCTTGCACCTCTAGCAAGCAAAATATTTACAAATAATATGAACAAAAAAATTAACAAAACAAATTATATATATTAGATCAAGGGTTTTTAATTCACCTGGCTATTTATCTAGATGCCAAGATCTACAAGATCATGATACAATAGATATTTTTAAAATCTACTTACTGTGAACAAGTTTGAAATCATTCCAACTACCATCATATGGATGGTAACTGGTAGGTGCTTCTTTGTCTTTAACTTCTTTAACTAGACCATGAATTATGTTGTTAACTGGTTCGATCTTCATCCATTCAACACTGGTTGGTCCTGCTAGAGCTGATGCTACACAGAGCACTAAAATACCACTTAACAACATTTTAACTTCTTAGGATGTCTTCTTTTAAACTAAAAAAAAAAGAAAATTCAAATAATTGAACAATTTCACGGGTGTTGAATTGATAGATAATAATAGCATGTGACATTTTTAGGTCAACCTGAGAACATTTTAAGATAATATTTTTTACTAGCAAGGGCTTGCCTTATCAACAGGTGTTAGAACAAAATTTTCCTTAGGAGTAGCAAGTCATTTGACTTCGATATGCAGACACCCCAAATGTTTTATTTATACTGTAATGGTTTTATTTAATATGTTGTAGATGTTTGTGTCAAATTTATATCTGTCTACCATACTGACAAACAAATTGCATTGTATGAGGTATATGTACATTTGTTGGAGGTACATGTAGACAGATTCTAAAGCCTGGCCCTAATACAAAGAAAACCCAATAAACACATCTCACATTATTAATATAATCAACTGTTTACAGACTTAAAAAACTTAATAAACTTACTAAAATATTAACTTGAACAAGGAACACCTTAACTCTGTTATACTTCAGCAACTATTAAACTATATCTCTTATCACACACACTTTATATAACTGGATACTTGGAAATCACATGACACTATTAGTAATGTGACCTCAATATCCGTAACACAAACATCACATGACTGATCTACATTCAAACTAACACGACATAGCCTACACATATTATAGATTTCCTTTTATAAAGTTTACAATAGGTTTTTCCACTTGACAAGGAAGAATCAGATGATTAATATTCACAACAATGTTGAATTTATGAGTGTGATTCAACTGCAAACCTCTACTCAAAATTTAATCAAATTGCAAACTGATATCAAATTTCCTTATTTCAAAAAGTAAATTTCCTCATTTCAAAAATAAAATATCACCTGACAAAACACATTCAAATTACAAATTGAAACTTTTACCAATCTAATAAGATTTAAATTAAAGACAGAGGGACACAAACTAGGTGCTTTTGAGACAAACATACAGTTAAGTGTGGAACAATTTTATTTCAATACATGTACCTCGCTTATGTGAAAAGGTCATTAGCAATGTGGGGAAAACAGAGAAATCAATCTAAAAGGTTGGGCAGGTGACTCCACATACAAGGATCAACCATATGATCTAATTTCCATGTGTTCATTATGTACATGTACATTATCTGTAGCAATGCAAATTGAAATTGTACAAAACATTTCCCAATTGCAAAGATATGACACATTCTATAAAAATATATCTACATTATAGCCTACACTGCCCCAAGATACATGTATATCACCAACCTGTCACAGTTCATTTCACAAATATAAAGAAAGTGCAAACCATACATGTACATTAATTTGGGCTATCTAATAAGCTAAGGAGAATGAACTAAGACTGTTAAAGTGCATTATAAGAGCAAAATCCACTTATTAGAGATCTAAAAATTTAGCTCTAAATGTTTTATAACCTTCTACATTTATTCACATGACAAGCCTATAACAAACTTTTTCTAAATCATATGATGGCCGAGATTCAAATAGATAAAAAAACAATGTGATATATGAACAATCTGCACTGTATCTTGTCAATCATTCGAACACCCATAACTGTGCTCAGCAGAGTCAGAATAAAATAAAATGAATAAAATTTCAATAGAACCATATTTCATTATCTATATTTGTTGAACATTGAACTATTCAATATTGGTAACAAGAATAGTCAATTTTTTATGTAAATCTTACATATGCATCTTTAACAAAATAACCTTTTCAACAGAATATCATGCAGATTTTGAGGGAAATAAAGTTGAAATTTTATTATTGAGCTTCATCCTTTTGACTTATAGATCAATAATTGAAATAACTGGTCTAGTCATATGATAAAATCCTTGCATAAAGATCAGGTGCCTGAATGACAAATCACATGATTTGTAACATAACATGTACACAGATGTTTACTCTAAGCTAAATGAGACAGATATCCAGCTTTGCAAAGAAATTCAGAATAAAAAAACCTAGCAAATTATGTTGAGTCACAGACTCAGATTTTAAATTTTAATACAAGGGGGAAGAAAAAGACGGGCAACGCACAAATTTACAAATATGGAAGAATGACGTAAATTTGTGAGTCACTCTGTATTTAGATATCAATGGCTTCTGCCAAGCCATTTGATTTAACAAAGACATATTTTTAACAGCATGTTTTGTTGCAATGTATACTGACGCTAGAGAGGTAAGCAAGGTCTTATTTTCTCACTAAAATAATCCTTTGCATTGTTCAGGCATTCACTTAGACTGGCACATGACAGTTTAGCAGTAAAAAGTTTCCCAGCAAAATTGGCTGCAGCCTATTTCGAGGTATTAAACTGAATAGAAAATAGCCTAGAGACCATGGTCCGATAAGGACGGAAATGGGCGGGTTTATTCTTTTTAACCAATCGGATGTGAGAAGTAGTAAACGTTTTTTTCCATCCACCGCAGCCTGGTCTTATAACGTCATATGTGGATTGTGGGTTAGGATAAGGGTTAGGCTTGGCCCAGGGTTAGCCCTGTCTACATCTCGAGACTGTGACGAAATCTGCAGGCCACAGCCCTTATCCTAACTTACGGCTGGCCCCCGGATCCATTCACTTGATTTGATATTTTCCGCAGGTTAATCTTATAGGTTTTTGTTTTTCGTGTAGTGCGGTCCTCCTGCACTTACTATTATAAGTTATAATTGTAGGCTATCACATTCCCTGTACACTGTGTAACATTTTACTTTTTAGTTGGAGATATGAGTTCCAGCATATAAATACTTCTCACATCCGATTGGTTAAAAAGCATAAACCCCACCCCTTCCGTCATTATCGGACCATGGTCTCTAGGCTATTTTCCATTCAGTTTAATACCTCTTATTTTAGTTCAGACAAGGATTCAACAGGATGGTTCGTGAACGTACAGGGTGAGTCACAGTGTACATGTAAATAGACCTATGTTCAGAGCTGAACTAATCCAGTCTATATGATTAAGCTGCAGATGATTGACATTCTCACTGTGATGTGATGCAACAATGCGCCAAAGAACTGCTGAAATCATTTACACACTTTTACAACCAAATACCTTCAATACTTCTTTAGGTTTATATTTGTTCAATCATAGTGAATAACATTTTGGGTAACTAACATTATCAGCAAAATAATATTAACTGCATACAGTTAGTTAAAGGTCTCTTGCAGTTCTTCAGTTCCACAATACAATAGAATAGCAATTTTCCATTGTTGGACCTGTTTGAACTACAATGTACATAAGCTTACATTGTCATTACTGAGTCTGATTGAGCCATTGATCAAAATTGCAAGCATCTTGTTGTTCCCGCTACCCATTGTTTTCGCATTTTCTTTGTTCCATGATGTCAGGAGATTTGGGTCTAATGTTTTAAGGTGTGAAATGAGTTTTAGCTTGCTGTAAGAATACCTAGTATCTTAATCTTCTTATCCATTTGTTCAGTGTGATTCATATAGTTGTAAAAAAAAACCGAATACACATATACCACAAAGTTGAGAAAACTTATATGTATTATGATCTAAATGTAGGCTATGCCAGACTGAGAATGAAGTAATGTGGAGAATTTTTTACCTGGACATATTTTTTATTTATTTATGGTATATATATATATCAATATGAAGTTTAATGAATCTGATTATCTGGAGATTCTGGAATACATGTCGACTCATTTGAGTGAATATAGTGTGGGGTTTGACAACAAATTTCAACAATTTTTCTAATTGATAACCTCTACGAAATTGTTTTACAGAAATTGAACGTTTACTTTCCTTTCAAGGTTGAGTTTGGTGATGTGTAATTACACCTCTTATTCTGAAATCAAGGTCATTTTAAAATGGTAGCAATAAACATCAAATAATAAAACGTAAATATTGTATATTACGTCGATTTCATATGTAAACATTTTTGATACCGTATCTGTAGCAGTCCCTATCGCCTCGGCTATCCCACATTTTCTTTTCTTTTTTTCTATAAATTCAACCTGAACCACCTAGGCTAGTACTAGCAAGCCCTTGATTGATATGTGAAAAATCAACACAACATTTGAACGTCTCAATATTTTAAAATAAAATCAGTTACAATGTATTACCAAAACTTCTTCTTAAGTTCTTTTTCCAGCGTCTTCCTTCTTCTGAACTGGCTTTACAATGGCTTATTTATTCTAGTCATATGACTACAACCATCACATGACAAATGACGTCATCCTCCATGATTTAAATAGAGTTATCTCCCGTTCATTGTTTTTTTTTACAAGATAGTGTTGTCGGTCAAGTGACAACGTTTTGCGCAATACAATAATGACAATCTATGCCTTTCGATGCTAATGCACTTTCGTACACCTAAAAAAAACATAATAAAATATAATGAACATGTCAGTCTTTAATATTAATTAACAATGGCAGAATCGTTTGATATAGGGAATGGCCTGGTAGGCTATAGATTAAAAAACTCCGTTTAGTTAGTTAAAATAGTTTAGACACGCCGTGACACGGTATGAATGATGCAGTTCCATCATAGATCGTATATAATAGTACAGTTCTATGGTTCCATGACTAACCATGACTGCAGGCATAGGCATACGAGCCAGGGGGGCAGGGGGGGGGGGGCAGCTCTAACTTTTCGGGCAGACGGGTAAAGTAAAAAAAACAAGCCAACAGTGAGGCTGATGTCCCCCGCCGAAATCCCAAAATAAATAGAAGACACATATTAATTAATCGCACATTTATTTTTTTCAATGTATCGAGCAATCAAACTGTACACGAAGTGTCATCCAAAAGTGTTTTATAAAGAAAAATGCTAAAACCGACGAGAAAAATGAAAATGTACCCTAGTTAGGGGGACCCTAAAGGCAGACAAAAGGGCCCCTCTGGCCAAGGGAAAGGGCCCTTGTGTCCAAGTCAATCGTTTCTATACACTGTTACTGTCGAATCGATTACTAAATGAGAATGCAGTCATTGTATTGGCATAAAAATCATCAATCAAGATGAACCTAAGTTATCTTGTCCCAAAGTATCAACCAATCAAATTGCTTATCTCTGCTTACCCTAAGCGGAAAATGCTCATCTTCGAACTCCATCAAGGCATTGACCTAATAAGCATATACACCATGTTTGAACATTTTAACTCAATTAGAAGGAGAGTTATTGTGTTCTAAAGTCTCGACCACTCTCGACCAATCAAATTGCGTATCGCTCTGCTTACCTTGAGCAGAAAATGCTCATTATCGAACTTAGTCAAGGTATTACTGTAATGAAACTATACACCAAGTTTCATCACTCTCACTTAATTAGAACTAAAGTTATCGTGTCCCAAAGCATCAACCAATCAAATTGCTTATCTCTGCTTACCTTAAGTGGAAAATGCTCATCTTCGAACTCCATCAAGGCATTGGCCTTATAAGCATATACACCAAGTTTGAACATTTTTACTCAATTAGAAGAAGAGTTATTGTGTTCCAAAGTCTCGACCAATCAAATTGCGTATCGCTCTGCTTACCCTAAGCGGAAAATGCTCATCTCCGAACTCCATCAAGGCATTGACCTAATAAGCATATACACCAAGTTTGAACATTTTAACTCAATTAGAAGGAGAGTTATTGTGTTCCAAAGTCTCGACCAATCAAATTGCTCTGCTTACCCTGAGCGGAAAATGCTCATTATCGAACTTAGTCAAGGTATTACTGTAATGAAACTATACACTAAGTTTCATCACTCTCACTTAATTAGAACTAAAGTTATCGTGTCCCAAAGCATCAACCAATCAAATTGCTTATCTCTGCTTACCCTAAGCGGAAAATGCTGATCTTTGAACTCCATCAAGGCATGGACCTAATAAACACATACACCAAGTTTGAACATTCTAGCTCAATTAAGAAGAGAGTTATTGTGTCCCAAAAAGTGTGACGGACAGACGGACAGACAGACAGACAGACAGACGGATGAACCCATTTTAATAGTCCCCCAACTTTCTTCGAAAGGCGGGGGACTAAAATTCATTTCGTCTACTTGGCAAAATAAAGTGACCGAAATCTATAAAATTTAAAATACTAACTAAGCTTACGGGCTGGAATAGCAGGAAAACGCGTATGCGACCGTTAAATATTCCAAAATTTTCTTGTGGGGTCCTATTTATTTTCATAACGGTTTAATCAGAGCGCTACCCGCTCTACACCGTTATTGGCCTTCCTTATAAGCAACCAGTATGAAAATAACGCCTTTTCACATCTCGGTTCTAAGGCTATTTTAGAATCCTTACCGTCTATTTTTCACGGAAATTCCCTCTTTGATAACCAAAAGGAATCTTTTCCTGTCACATATGACACAAATTTATAATAATCCAACACTATTTTCATGTAGAATTGTGCTCTAAAAAAAGTACACAACTTTCATTCAAACCCGGGCGCCATTTTTAACTGATGAATGAAAGTTGAACCGATTTTGATGAAACTTGACATGTATTATGTTTATAACCCAAAGATCTTGGTTCCTTTCGATATTTGCGCCCATCGGATCATAACTTCCTGAATTATGTCCCCGGATTGACCGAAAAATCGCTTTTGTTAGCTTTTGGTCCCTCTGGAGGTCAAACATGGTAATGAAGAGAGAGTTTGAATTTCGTGAAAATCGGACCAAAATTGACGGACAAAATGGCCGTCGTTTGTACACGAATAGTGTGAAAATATGTTATATCAAGGTTGTGGACCCTATAGAGGTCACAATTTTGAATCGATCTTGATGAAACTTGACATGTATGTTTATAACCCAAAGATCTTAGTTCCTATCGATATTTGCGCCCATCGGATCATTACTTCCTGAATTATGTCCCCTGATTGTACGAAAAATCACCCTTTTTAGCTTGTGGTCCCTCTGGAGGTCACAATTATTATCTGATTTAAAAAAACGTTTGATTATATCACAGTTACACCGTAGTTATGGGTGAGTTTGAATTATGATTTTCTGATGATTACTTAAAATGCAACAACTCTTGTTGACTGCCCGGACGATTTGGCTGCTGTGTGGGCGTATGCTTCGTTGCCTGGCAACCTATTTTTATAGTTTAACTTAGTATCCTTGTATTGTTTAATTATGCATTTTCAAGAAGGTATACTCTTGAATGGGAAAGAAAGGGTTTGTACGGGTAAACAAAGTCCAATCGTACCCGTAACAACTATAAAAATATGCACAGCCGAAAGAACACAAACTTTGTTTTATGTTGTTTGGGCCTCCTTCATTCGAAATATTTTTAATTTTAATAAAATATAATTGATATTTTGAATATCAAAATTGTAATATCGTGATATCTGTTTCTAGGTATATCGCCCAGCTCTACGGCTTATGGAGCTCTACTTATTACGCGCTGTTTCCCAGTGGTTATTTGTTGATTCTTTTTTTGTTAAAAGCTTATAAATCACTTTTCGATGTTTTAACTATGTTTTAATAATTAACTGTTTTGCAGATTGAATATTGGCCTATATATGATTGGGATTTCTCTGAATCATTATTTTAATGTTGTACATAATAAAATTTTTACAAGTTGCCTGTGTGTTTTATTTCTCAAATACAAATACTTTATCACGCAAACCATGGGATCTACTATACTAGTTACTATAAGTATCGGCTTTGGCCTCTATCCGAAAGCCGATATCGTCCGCTATTATAGTAACTAGGGATCTACATCTGAAACTAAATCTGAAAATACCATTTCTTGAACATGAATCACCCAATCCCATACAAAGAAAAGAATGTGGTAATAAATACTCCTTGTAAATTGGATTCAAACATGCATGCACAATGCATTGCATACTCTACATTGATGTAAGTGGCAGCTGTTTTCTCTTTCCACATGTGGACGGAAATATTCAATTTTTATAGCCTACTGAAGTATAAAGATCGTCAATTTGTATGTCTTCTTTTTACTGAAATAAACTAACAGTAGAAACTCGACATCCTCGACTGCTGTCAGTAGTAATACTATATATTGGTAGACAATAGTAGAAACCGATCTGGCCGTAAGAAAATCGTAGGGGTAATCCTATCACGGGGAGTCAACGCACACTGTGTCTATAACAGTGTGAGCTGACTCCTACAATTGCGCATGCGCTAAACGGTAAACACACACCAGGGACCAACTGAAACTGTGACACCGGTACCTTCCAAAATATCTAGTGTTCAGACAGCACATATGCTAAAACTAGTCGAGCTGCACCATTGTTAGAACGTCCACTTTGACCACCCTCGTATACATCATAATAATATATGATATCTTTTCTGAAAGGTTAAGAGTCAACTGGCAAATTCAGCTGTATCTATATACAATTTCTCCCCTAACAGTTTTCGCGCCACAGAGTGAGTTTCTTTAAGTTTTGGCGATGTCAGTACGGTATTACTTTAGTTTGCGAGCACACGCAATAAGCACAATATGTGAGAATATAGATAGTGCAATGAGTACAGAGTTTATAGACACATATGAGTAGGCCTAGTTGCAACTAAGTAGGCCTATACATAAAATCTTTTATAGAAAATGTAACGGTAAAAGGCGGACAGGTCGTTAAACACTGAGATAATATCAATATGTATGAAATTTGTGGAAATATCACCACCATCTTGGATTTTCGCCATTTTGGATATTCAAATCTTCAATTTAACAGCACCAATGAACTCAGCGACCCCGAAATAAAATAAAACCAAGTACGAACAATCCACCCAAACCATAGACAAAAATCCTAGTAAACATAATCAGGGAGATAGTAATAGTAGGTATACGCGTCAATTAAATATATCTAGAATAATAGCCGAGAGAGACATGCTATATTTACCAATCGAGTCAATATGATGACCATAAAACTTTTTAAAGGTTTTTATAAGTTTAGTGCGCAAGTAGTTGAAGCTTAGATGACAAATGCCTCGATCTACTTAAAAAATCAGAATAAAAAGAACAAGCTCTCGCGTAACGAATAGCTGAGACACAAAAACTCCATAAGCTGGTTACATTGGAATGTTACAACTAATAAATGGAAAGTTAACAATCGGAAAGCCAAAGTCATCACGTTTATCGTACAATTTAACACCCAGTCTATGGCAATTGTCAAAATCGAGACGCAAATCCAAGAAGTAGGAAGCGTAATTGTCACTGTCAGTAGAAACTGGCAACTATAAAACGTTGGTTGTAGGGTGTTTTTATGTAATTTAGGTATCCAATATAATAAGGGCAAATCTGTATAGGTATTTTACATTTGTCAATAAGAATGTCATGATTTACTAAGTCAAATGCTTTTTTTTAAGTCAAAGAATATTGCCCCACAAAGGAGATTGTTACTATACTATTCAAAAAAAGTAGGGGATATTTGATTTTTAAGTGTTATTAAAGTCACCTAATGAAACTGACGAAGAAACAGATGACAAAATGAAATGAAGTTCACATTCATCGATTTATTCCAAATGATCGTTAGACTAAGTAAGGCACAGACTGACCATTATAAGGGTAAAATGATACCCGGGGCCAAACAGCAAAGTTACCACAGCATCACAACAAAGTCAGTAACGGGTAAATCCTCCTCTGTTTGCCAAACAAGCATTGATCCGACGTGGCATACTCCTAATGAGATGTCTAAGGTCATTTCGGTCCAGATTGTACCATTCCTGTTGCAACGCAGCAGCAAGGTCTTGGACATTGGCAGGACGTTGTTGACGTTGACGTAACCTCTGTCCAAGCATGTCCCAGACATGCTCGATGGGGGAGAGGTCGGGACTCAGTGCTTGCCAAGGTAATGTGGTGATGTTCTGTTGTTGGAGGTAACCTGTAACGATCCTGGCCCTGTGACATCTTGCGTTGTCATCCTGGAAGATGAAATGGCGGCCATGACGTCGTGCGAACGGCACAACATGGACTGCCAAGATGTCGTCCCGGTAGTACTGGCCTGTAACACGCCCTGCAACAACATGTAAAGCCGTTCTTCCAGCAACAGTGATGCCTCCCCACACCATAACAGAACCACCCCCAAATCGACCATGCCTGATGACGTTAACGTCTTGGAAGCGCTCGTTTCGACGACGCCACACCCTCCTACGTCTGTCCAAAAAATCAACAGTGAACCTTGACTCATCTGAAAACATCACATTGCTACAGCGTCGATTATCCCAGTGTTGACGATCCCTACACCAACGCCGTCTTGCCTGAATGTGATGATCTCTCAAACAAGGGATCACGCGAGGACGTCGGGCGCGAAGGTGACCCCTATGCAGTCGATTCCGAATCGTCTGGCCACTCACTCTCACACCAGTGTCTGTTTGAAGACGAGCGCTGATCTGATTTGCTGTGATGACACGATTTCTCAAGGCCAAGGTACGGATAAATCGATCCTGGGCTTGAGTTGTCGCCCTTGGTCGACCTGAGCGTGGTCTGTCCTGTACAGATTGTGTATCACGGTATCTGTTGTGCCGATCTGTAGCATGCCAAGGGCACGTAACCTTTCATTTTGGGTAAGCCGACGCATATCAAAATTTGTTTTCTGGTCACAAAAACAATTAAACTGATGTTTCCGCCCTGGAATTCAATGCCACAATGACTGTAACATTCAAAGTCAGAGTAGTGCAAATCTTGGGTTGGACCCCCATGATGATCACAAGCATCACCTGCATTCCATGCGGTAGCTATTGGTGCGTTTGGGCGTCACATGTAACTGGAAATGTTTCTTCTGTAAGGTTCTATAGTGACTTTATTCGTAGTCATTTGCATATTTTAGTATTATGCCCCCAAAATCAAATATCCCCTACTTTTTTTGAATAGTATATTATAATCAATATAATCATACATGTTTTCAGTAATATGTGTTAGTGTTAAGAAGAGCTCGATGAAGGGAAACCTGATTGATTACTATTGGACATGTCTTGCAAGAATTTTTGATATATTTGGAAGAATTGATATAAGCCTATAGTTATTGGGGTCATCTTTGGTTCCTCCTTTATGAAGTGGAATAACTTTAGCTTGTTTACCTAAAGAAGGGTATGTGTTCTGGGACCGTCGTGACGGCAAATCTCTTGACCGCTTTTCCCGACAGCAAATAATTATAGTGTGGTATGTGTAATACCATGGGTCTTTCTGTCAGACGTGGAGAGCGGGCGGCGGTCGCGGTGGTCAAGTCGGTCTCCACATCCCACGTATGACCCATGCATATTTTCTTACTACATATTTTCGTAGCCTTGTGATCGTCTTGGATTTATCTCGGATCGTCTTTGCTTCTCCTTCACGTTGTGTATTTCTTCTTTTTTTTTCTAAGACGTTTTTCTTACCAGGAACAACAATGCATCTTTTTATATAACAATATGTCAATCATTGACTAAGTTTATGTTAGTACATACCTACATATATGTGAATCTACTGACTTGCCAAAGATATTAATTAATGAACTAATAAGCCATCTTATTTCGCGAGCAAAAATTCTTCTAAAAGTATTACATATGAGGTAAATTTTGTCAAGGAATCTTTTACGTGCACACCAATGTGTAAACAGGACCTCCGTTGTTGTCACATCTGAATGAAGAGACAGCTGCCACTAACAAGGGGGAACCATGCCGGAAATCTTGATGAACTTTCTCAGCCAAAGCAGGGAGCAAACACCCGACCTCGAGGCTAGTGACCCAGCGTCTTATTCACTTAGTCACCGTGACCCCAAAGATCTTGGATTCTTGGATCCTTTTGATATTGATGCATGTCAACTGTAAACATCCTGGTTTATGGCCCATTATTTTGCAAAAAATGCTTTTTCACAGACCATTTCTTGCAATATACAAGGGAATATCTTGCATGGCAACTGATTGTTTATTTTTCATGTTGTATTGCTTACCTTGTAGCTCCACAGTCATTATTTGGGATTATTATCCATTTTATACTGTTATATGTCATCTAAAGAAAATTTAGCTGTCAAAATATAGACATTAGAGCGGTTTTACTATTCAGACTAATTTATCTGTCAAAATAATCTTTGAGAGGCATTAGCTTGATAACCTTGAGAGAATACTCTTCGAAACGTCGCCCAAATAAATGAGTTTTTCCATAAGTTTGTTATCTATCAAAAGTTTGCTTCGAATCACTCTCAAAAGATAGGTTGCCAGGCAACGAAACATACGCCCACAGCAGCTAAATCGTCCGGGCAGTCAACAAGGGTTGTCGCATATTTTTACTTTTTTTGGTAATGAAACAACTCATTATGTAATTATCTGAAAATCATTAGAATTTGTTTGCTTTTTATAAAGTTTTGCCCCACGCTATCAATTAGTATAGGAAACATTTAACATCATGGATTTAGCTGTTCTGTTATCAAAATTCATTGAAAATCAAAATACTTGTGCGTTTCAACACCTTAAACTCTGTGTATCAATCTGAAGTCAAACGGATGATAAGTTTGGCATCTGTAGCGTCACAAGGTTTTTTGAAGTGATCAAGGGAGATAACTCTGGAAGTAATTATCTGAAATCAATGAAAATCAGTAGGCTTCTTCGTCTCATGACCTTAAACAGTGTGTGTAAATTTAAAGTCAATCAGATATTAACTTTGGCCTCTAGAGCGTCCACAGGATTTTTTGATGTGATCAAGGGCCATAACTCTGGCAATAATTATCAGAGATCGCTGAAAATCAATAGGCTTCTTTGTCTCATAACCTTAAACACTGTGTATAAATTTAAAGTCAATCGGATATCAACTTTGGCCTCTAGAGCATCCACAAGATTTTTTGAAGTGATCAAGGGCCATAACTCTGGCACTAATTATCGGAAATCGCTGAAAATCAATAGACTTCTTCGTCTTATGACCTTAAACACTGTGTATGAATTTTAAGTCAATCGGATATTAACTTTGCTCTCTAAATCGTTCACAAGATTTTTTGAAGTGATCAAGGGCCAAAACTCTGGCACTAATTATCGGAAATCGCTGAAAATCAATACACTTCTTCGTCTTATGACCTTAAACACTGTGTATAAATTTAAAGTCAATCGGATATTAACTTTGGCTTTTAGAGCGTCCACAAGATTTTTTGAAGTGATCAAGGGCCATAACTCTGGCACTAATTATCGGAAATCGCTGAAAATCAATAAGTTTCTTCGTCTTATGACCTTAAACACTGTGTATAAATTTAAAGTCAATCGGATATTAACTTTGGCTTTTAGAGCGTCCACAAGATTTTTTGAAGTGATCAAGGACCATAACTCTGGCACTAATTATCGGAAATCGCTGAAAATGAATAGGCTTCTTCTTCTTATGACCTTAAACACTGTGTATAAATTTAAGGTCAATCGGATATTAACTTTGGCCTCTAGAGCATCCACAAGATTTTTTGAAGTGATCAAGGGCCATAACTCTGGCACTAATTATCGGAAATCGCTGAAAATCGATAGGCTTCTTCGTCTTATGACCGTAAACACTGTGTATAAATTTAAAGCCAGTCGAATATTAACTTTGGCCTCTAGAGCGTCCACAAGATTTTTTGAAGTGATCAAGGGCCATAACTCTGGTAGTTATTATCGGAAATCGCTGAAAAACAATAGGCTTCTTCGTCTCATGACCTCAAACACTGTGTATAAATTTAAAGTCAATCGGATATTAACTTTAGCCTCTAGAGCGTCCACAAGCAATTGTGGACGCCGGACCGACGGACCGACAGACCGACGGACCGACGGACCGACGGACCGACGGACGGGGGCGACGACAATATACGACCACATTTCAATGTGGGCGTATAAAAATTACTCTAATCTATTTGTAATCATCTGTGTTTATCACATGACTTGATTCAGGGGTAACTCTTATCAGTTTGTATTTGCAGAATTGACAAGCATTGTCTTATCCACAAACCCATCCACTGGTCTAGAGTGGACTTGTCATTTGAATAAATTTTTAAATAATAATTTATAAAACATTTGAAGATAGAAAATTGCCCTGCAATGGGGTTTAACAACCTACTTGTCTTCTCTGACTGGGCTAATGAAGACTGGCATCATACAGTGTTCTATGATGGAAACTTTTTTACAGAATTTTTAAAAATTCCATGTCAGTGTTCTTTTATGTGTACACCAATGTGATAATGAGACAAAAGCCTTTAATTTTGAAATTAAAATATTTATTAAACTTATAACATACTATATAAAACACTTAAAGTTGTTTTAATAATAGGTTTAAAATGTTATATGGTAAATATTTGGTGCACAATAATAAAGATAATTGGCCAATAAAGGAACTATATTATGATAATTCAAAGCGTGATTTAACATGTGTAAATATTTGATATACTAAATCAGTTAAAGATCTATCAAAATGTATATAATGTATATGATCAGTCTGCCTTTACCTAAGAATAACATCACAACTGAATTTAGTGTTTAGCTTTATGAACAACCATAACAGGGATATGTGAATGATGAAGGACACTATCACTAACACTTCCTAACAAGGTGCGTCGTATGGTTCCCATGCCCCTGGAACCCATAACAATCAAATCCACATTTTTATCTTTGGAAGCTTTCACAATAACACTCCATGGCTCCTGACCCTCTTCAATTAGAAATTCCACAGGACTCTGAAATAAAAAAGATTCGATTTATAGAATTGTATAATTTAATCAAAAGAAACAAGATATGTGAATCAGATGTTAAAGAAGCTAAATCGCTAATATTTGGGACCTAGAAATTTACCAAAAAGGGCCGCAACGCATATAATAATGTAATCTGATTGTATATGAACTGATTTACATTCGGCATTCCAGATAAGTTATGGCATCGCCGTTTGACACGAGTTGTGGAATCTGTCTAGCGTCGTTCTTTCTGGTCACTTGTTACAAATGACACTGAAACATACTAATTGTGTACCAATGGTAAAATGTTAATTTTGTGTTAAATATTGGATATCAGAAGCCTACCTTTTCCCAGTAAGATAGCAACATCAATGCTGATTTGAATTGAAAAATAAATCGTGTTTTCATGTAAGACTTTGGATGATATTGAGTTAAAGACTTTGCTACTTTAATGAAAAAGTTTTTGTTTTTTAGATGTGTGACTTGTCATGCACAACATCTTGGAAGAAATGAATTCAAACAATTTTCCTTTAAATTTAACTGAAGTTTCATAAATCAATCAACATTTTTTAAATAACTTTTGAAATATTAACAAAACATATTTGTGTTTTTACTGCTATACTTACCAAACCAGCATCAGTCGCAAGTTTTGTATATGTTTCTTTTAATTGTTTAGCTTTATGTTGTGATTCTTTCCACAGTTCCTCTAATCTGGAAGGACCTTAAAAAAGAGAACATGTGAATTACTATTTAGGTTACAATATTTTTTACCATAAAAATGCTTTACTTACTAACACTATGAATTACAGTACTTTTGAAATTTCAAAATAAGTATTTGGGTACCATAGTTAAAAGCAAGTATTTTCAATAACATTTTAGTAAACAAGTGATTTTTTATGAAATGTGTATTTACTAGGTCTCAAATCTCAAGAGGCTATAAATGTGTTTACAATACATTTATTATTACGCTACTAGTTCAATCCCCCTGCAAACAATTTCTTAGCTTACATAAAGGGTAACATCTACATGTAGGTTAACTACAAAATATAGGACATGCTCTTGAATATTTGCTTGTTAGTTTGTAATCTGTCGCAGTTGATTGATATGTACTTATAGATACTATTTAAGCACAATGTACATTACCACGAAAATAAAAAATTATTTCTTTTAAACAGGAATAGTTTTTCTTTATTATAAATTTTTGCAAACATAAAAGTAAAAAAAAAAAGAAATACCAGAATTATATAATTAAAGTTACATTATGGGAGATTTTTATAAGGAGTTAGCCATTCTTGCTATAACAGTTCAAAAATAGATAATGAAACAAGAATATATTGAAAATTCCAGTCAAATTACTTTATTCTGAACAAAGTTATTACAACTATAATTTTTCGATTATGGCCAAACGTTAACTCCACCTACATAGTCTCGATTATCAAGTAATGTTTACAATGACTGTGGTACAGTTAGCATATTCGGTTTGAGACGGGACTACAATTCAATTTGTATTACATATATTATTATTTACTACAAATTAGAATTAAGACTTTTAATATATATACTATTCAAAAAAAGTAGGGGATATTGGATTTGGGGGGCATAATACTAAAATATACAAATGACTACGAAAAAAGTCACTATAGAATCTAACAGAAGAAACATTTCCAGTTACATGTGACGCCCAAACGCACCAATAGCTACCGCATGGAATGCAGGTGATGCTTGGGATCATCATGGGGGTCCAACCCAAGATTTGCACGACTCTGACTTTGAATGTTACAGTCATTGTGGCATTGAATTCCAGGGTGGAAACATCAGTTTAATTGTTTTAGTGACCAGAAAACAAATTTTGATATGCGTCGGCTTACCCAAAATGAAAGGTTACGTGCCCTTGGCATGCTACAGATCGGTACAACACAGGCGGTTGTGGCGCGGACGATGAATGTTTCTCAGTCTGTCATAAGCAGGCTATGGTCCAGATACCGTGATACACAATCTGTACAGGACAGACCACGCTCAGGTCGACCAAGGGCGACAACTCAAGCCCAGGATCGATTTATCCGTACCTTGGCCTTGAGCAATCGTGTTATCACAGCAAATCAGATCAGCGCTCGTCTTCAAACAGACACTGGTGTGAGAGTGAGTGGCCAGACGATTCGGAATCGACTGCATAGGGGTCACCTCCTCGCGTTATCCCTTGTTTGAGAGATCATCACATTCAGGCAAGACGTCGTTGGTGTAGGGATCGTCAACACTGGGATAATCGACGCTGGAGCAATGTGATGTTTTCAGATGAGTCATGGTTCACTGTTGATTTTTTGGACAGACGTAGGAGGGTGTGGCGCCGTCGAAACGAGCGCTTCCAAGACGTTAACGTCATCAGACATGATCGATTTGGGGGTGGTTCTGTTATGGCGTGGGGAGGCATCACTGTTGCTGGAAGAACGGCTTTACATGTTGTTGCAGGGCGTGTTACAGGCCAGTACTACCGGGACAACATCTTGGCAGTCCATGTTGTGCCGTTCGCACGGCGTCATGGCCGCTTTTCATCTTCCAGGATGACAACGCAAGATGTCACAGGGCCAGGATCGTTACAGGTTACCTCCAACAACAGAACATCACCACATTACCTTGGCCAGCACTGAGTCCCGACCTCTCCCCCATCGAGCATGTCTGGGACATGCTTGGACAGAGGTTACGTCAACGTCAACAACGTCCTGCCAATGTCCAAGAACTTGCTGCTGCGTTGCAACAGGAATGGGACAATCTGGACCAAAATGACCTTAGACGTCTCATTAGGAGTATGCCACGTCGGATTAATGCTTGTTTGGCAAACAGAGGAGGATTTACCCGTTACTGACTTTGTTGTGATGCTGTGGTAACTTTGCTGTTTGACCCCGGGTATCATTTTACCCTTATAATGGTCAGTCTGTGCCTTACTTAGTCTAACGATCATTTGGAATAAATCGATGAATGTGAACTTCATTTCATTTTGTCATTTGTTTCTTCGTCAGTTTCATTAGGTGACTTTAATAACACTTAAAAATCAAATATCCCCTACTTTTTTTGAATAGTAGATAAGAAGAGAAAGTCTGCGATAGAATTTTAAAGTTTGAAAGGAATGGACCAAATCAACGAGGCAGTATTGTAAATAAATTATAATAAATAGCCAACTTCTTGCGTTGCCTGTGTGTACTCTTTTGTACTTTAAGCAGGCCTAGGTGACTCCCTAAGCAGACGAATAGAAAACAGTGATCCGATGGGCGATGGGGTTGCAATTCAACTGGGGTGATGTTAGCTGCGATGTTTATCAATTTCGATAATTTTACTGAAACGCAAGTGACAGAAGCGCGTATAATAACAACAGTGTGTATTATAGGGAAGGCAGCGTGATGAGCTGCTAATTTCCGGAAGTATTATGACGTCAACGTCACGAAAAATCTCCACCTACAACGCCATTGTGATTAAATCAATCAATGAAATCCTGTTTTAATTTGAGCCCAATCCAAGCCATCCGTGGGTATACAGAGTTGATTTTTGGCTTGTTTAAATAAAGATCTAATTTATAATTTCTATGACATCTAAGGCCCAAAGGAAGACCGACAAAAGTCAGTTTTTGCTCTCCAATAATGTATCTTTAAAGTATAATTATTAATAAAAACTATGGTGAGATCTAGAATATATTTATAATATACTCCTGTATCCTTAAAATACAAATTTGAAATAATATAAGGAGTAAACAGAAGACTGTCGGTAGCTTTAAAATTTGTTTACATATGTATTTGGTATGTATACATACCATAAAAATAATATCAACATAGACATAGTAAAATGATCTATTTAACATTCATGTGAATTAACATAATGTAAGTAGGGTAACCTATTTACAGAAATGAAATGAAATGGGGTTTAACATCTTACTGTTCTGCTCCTAAACTGGGCTAATGAAGACTGGCCTATTTACAACTGCACCGTCAACTTTTACTTTTGTCCCAGCAGCAGACTATTAAAATGGGTCTGTTGGTCTGGAACACAGATGGAGTTGGAATGGATATGTTCGATGATTTTTTCTGCTTAGAATAAGCAAATTTGATTATGGACTGCTCGCATGAATAAAAGTTTAACTAATAATTTAAATAAAATTTAAAGCTAGGAAAAGATTTGCAAAAGCCAGAGTTAGCTCTTGTATAATGCATCTTTAAGAGAAATACAATTGAGAGATACTTACTCATCATTCGAGCCATATCACCCCAGTATTCAGGAACATGGATAAATATAACTTTATTGCCTTCTCTGTGTATTCTTTCTAAATACCCTAAAAAGTATTAAATAACACAACTAAGACTATATTCGCTTTCCTTTCATTGTTGTTATAAAATGGAATGAGCTTGAATGTCCGAGCGGTCGACAAGGGTTGTCCCATATTCATTGTTTTGTAGATAATTAGGGGCATTTAAAAGACAATTTCATACAGATGACATTATGATTTTCATCGTTTGATTGTTCACAAGGTTCTAAAAACTAAAACAAGGGCCATAACTCTGGAAGTCATTACAAAAATTGTTGAAATTCAACTAGCTTTTTCATTTTTCTAATTCAAATAATGCATATGAATTTCATACAGAGCAGATAATAACTTTTGTTGTTCAAAAGTTCACAAGGTTCAATAAAGTAAAACAAGGGCCATAACTCTAGAAGTAATAGACAGAAATTGCTGACATTCAATAGGCTTCTTCATTTACCTAATTTAAATGATGTATATGAATTTCATACCGATTGGGTGATAACGTTTGTCGTTCGAGCGTCCACAAGATTCAACAAAGAGCCATAAGACTAGGTGTAAGTAACGGAAATTTGCTGAATCTCAATAGGCTTGTCCGTTATACTAATTTAAACAACACATATAAATTTCATGCAGATCAGATAATAACTTTTGTCGTTAGAGCATTCACATACAACAAAGTGAAACAAGGGCCATTACTCATGGCATAATTAACGGAAATGGCTGAAATTCAATAGGCCTCTTTGTTTCACTAATTTAAATGATGCATATAAATTTCATGCAGATCTGATAATAACTCTTGTCATTAGAGCATTCACAGATTCAACTATATGAAACAAGAGCTATAACTCTCGATGTAATTAATGGAAATCGCTGAAATTCTATGAGATTCTTCGTTTCACTAATTTAAATAATGCATATAAATTTCACAACGATTGGGTGACAACTTTGGCATTAGAGCGTTCACAAGGTTTAATAAAGTGAAAAAGGGGCCATAACTCTTGACATAATAAATGTAAGTTGCTGAAATTCAATAGTCTTATTCGTTTCATTAATCTATATAATGTATATAAATTTAAGAAAGATTGAATGATAACTTACGGCTTTAGAGAGCGATCACAAGGTTCAATAAAGTGAGACAAGGGCCATAACTCTAGATGTAATTGACGGATATTGCTGAAATTTAATGGACTTCTTCATTTCACTAATGTGAACCACATATATTCATCGAATAATAACTTTTGGAGCAGGCCTAAGAGAGAGTAGGCTATCCCATCAATTGTGGACAACAGACAGGCACGGTTGCAATATACTTTCACATTTCAATGAGGGCGTATAAAGACTAAAACAAGGGCCATATCTCTGAAAGTAATCTACACAAATTGTTGAAATTCGACAGGCTTTTTCGTTTTACTAATTCAAAAAATGCATATAATTTTCATAAGAGAGAGGCCTAAGAGAGAGTATCCCATCAATTGTGGACAACAGACAGGCACGGTTGCAATATACGTTCACATTTCAATGAGGGCGTATAAAGACTAAAACAGGGCCATATCTCTGAAAGTAATCTACACAAATTGTTGAAATTCGACAGGCTTTTTCGTTTTAATAATTCAAATAATGCATATAATTTTCATAAAGGTCAGATGGTAACTTTTGTCGTTAAAATATTCACAGGGCTCAACAAGGGCCATATATAGGCCTATCTCTAGAAGTAATTAACCGAAATTACTGACATTCAATACTAGGCGTCTTCATTTCACTATATGATGCATTTAAATTTCATAAAGATTGGGTGATAACTTTTGATGTTAAAGCGGTCATAAGGTCTGAAAGTGCAACAAAGTGAAACAAGGGCCAAAACTATGGAAGTAATTAAAAGAACTTATTGAAATTAAACAGGCTTCTTCATCACACTAATAGTAAAAAAACATCGATATAACGAAATTTAAAACAATCAGATAATAACTTTTGGCGTTAGATTGTTTGTTCACAACGGACAGGGGCGACAGCAAGATACGTCTACATGGAAATGTGGACAATATAAAGGGATAACTATCTACAGTTGCATAGATGATTTTATTTCAAATAAATACTATAAACAATAGGAATACAAAAAAAAAACCAACCATAATTGACATCTGATTGGGTATTCCGTATGAAGCTTTTAATTTAATATCATTAAAGTGGAAATTTCATATTTTCTAAGAAAGTCAAAACATAATTATTTCTATGTCTTTTGCTCAAAAGGTTGTCAACTCACTATTATACGATCATGGGCAATATTTCACAGGCATAGAAATCTCGGACACAGAAAATAATAACACAATTGCTTGAATTACCTCCCTTGTTTTCCCATTCCCCTGCATGCAATGGCGATCTTCAAACGTTTGAATGCAGTTGAAAATGATATTTTTGCCAATTTCTCAACTGGCAATAGTGAACTATAGGATTATTCTTTAACAATGTAGGACTGTTTATAGATACAAAATATTTTAGGGCTTTATTTTAATATATTTTAAAAATATAACTAAAAAATATGAAATTCAAATTGTCGTTTTAATATCAAGGGGTTATAGACATAACGGCCCCAAACCATGACGGCCAAAAATATTGGTCATAACGGCCCTAAAATTTGGTCGAAACGGCCAAAAAATTTGGTCATAACGGCCAAAACATTTGGTCATAACGGCCCCACTAAAAAAAAAATCTTTTACATGTAGGAAATGATATTTATTATTTAACGATAACATAGAGATTTAACATAAAAAATATAATAGATGTAAAACATACAAAATACATCTTGGTTGAAAATATAATAGATGTAAAACATACAAAATATATCTTGGTTGAACTACTTCAAGATCTAATAACTATTTGGTCAATATATCTATTTCATAAATATTTGGTCAATATATCTATTTCATAAATATTTGGTCAATATATCTACTTAATAAAATTGGTTGAACTACTAAAAGATTTAATAAATATTTTGTCAATATATCTATTCCACGGGACCGTACTCTACTCACCACTAATCCCATGTAGCCATCTTCAAAGAGATTATCAAAGAGTATTTTAATTAGATAGGATGAAACCATGTTCAAATGATTATCTGATGAATGAATTGTTATTTTTGTCAAATGATTAATAGTGAGTTGTTATTATTATCAAAGATTAATAGTCAGTTGGGGTTTTTTTTCTATCAAAGGTAGGTTATATTTGCTAAAATATATTGTTTTTCATTAAATTTAAAATGACCAAATGTTTTTGGCCGTTATGACCAAATGTTTTGGCCGTTATGACCAAATTAGGGCCGTTATGACCAAACCTGTTTTTGGCCGTTATGGTTTAGGGCCGTTATGACCACATCCCATATCAAGAAGCTCTATTGACTATTGTGCTGACAGTGTTCATATACTTATGTAATAACTAAGACAAAATGGAATTCAGTGCAATGCTTTTTTCTTTATTATATTATTATAATGAATTATCATGTACGGCGGGAACAGCATACACATATATACGTACGCATCGATCAATATGCCATGGAATGGAGTCATACACTAAGTAGCCTATATAATAATACACTAACAATATTAATCAACTTATACTTACAATGTACACAATAATCTGAATTTTCACTTGGATCCACTGCGATTAAAACTGTAGAAGGGTGTGCCATTATGCTTAACTAAAACGTCCAGAAAATATGCTGTACACCGAAACACTCACTGAAAGGATTGGTGGGAAAGAAAGTCCTAACTGTACAATTCGGCACAGTTTATGAGTTGACGTTGTGTGACCTTGGCATTCATACATGTATGGTCATTGGGGACCAATGCAATGAGGGGTCGATCACTTGAAAACAGTTGGAAAACTGTTGTATAGTAATACACGTAGTATTATAACCTTGAAAATGTTCCCGAAGATAGGAAACTTTCAATTGATAAAGATGTATGAAGAAATCGGGGGCTATGGGAAGGGAAAGTCACGGGTTTTATGTTTTTGCGGGCCCTCTAAAATTGAGTGCCCTGGCGTTTCCCGTTATTCAACTTCACAGTTTCTGATTTACTTTGCTCCGGTAGCATGCGACAAACATGTACCATGGCTAAACTGGGACCAGTTTCACGAAATTTTAATTAAAGATTTTGATTGGCTAAGCACTAAAATCATCAAATATTATCCAATCAAATTACTAAAATTTGGATTGTATCTTAGTTAAAATTTCGTGAAACAGGCCCCTGTGTTAAATCGACTCTAACGTGCTCGTGCAAATTGAGCGATCAACGTGCCCCTTTTGATCTAGACAGAACCGGATTTTAGCTAAATGATAACATAAGCCGGTGCAGAGAAGTAGAACGTTGAATCCCATTTCCTTTTAATCGCAGTCAAAGCGCGTTTTATATTTATCACACAATATCGCCTCGTGGTTATGGTTCAAGTATTTTGAACAAGCTTCGACTATATACATACTGTTGGCTTTATGTTTTCAACCTGCTTTGAACTTTTGACCCATCATATGAAAAGAGATTTTAGTATTTATATGTAGTTATACTGAGCGCCATATATATAGAAAACGCATCACTTAGTTTTTCGTTCAACAAAATGATTATGTAAACATTAACATATCTTATTTATTTTGCTTCTTATTGTGAACAATATTCAAATGGGATAACACATCAATAACAACACATTTGGATGTTTAATCTGTAATCAACGGTAGGCTACAAAGTCAGAGGGGTCAAAACCAAAAGAACAATATTCAAATGGGAACACATCAATAACAACACATTTGTACACTTATGGATGTTTAATCTGTAATCAACGGTACAGCAAAGTTAGAGGGGTCAAAACCAAAAGTACGACACAGATAGTTAATTCCATGCGAGGTCGCTGCACAGCGTGCGTAAGAGCCTGTGGAGGACACACGCGCTACTGATGTGTCGTAAATATGTCATGCTGGGGGCCAGAGGCGGAAATGCCGCGTATTATTTATCAAGCTCCATTATGCCAAGGTGGCCATCGAGTTTTGGACAACCCGAACGACGACACCAGTTCTTGCTATTTCCTTCGCAATCCGCTGGCCGGTCACCTCTGGCTTGCGTCTGTGGTTTCGGGCTCTGGTGTGAGCGTATGTGACATGGAGATAGGGGCGCCTTCTGCTTCTCAACCTGGTGGGTCTCCTCCGAGCACTCGGGTTTCCTCCCACTGCTAAAGACCCCTTCGCGCAAGCGAATTATTGAAATAAAATGAAACCATATGTTAGTCTCAAAATGACCTAGTTTGTGTCGAGTGGACGTTAAACCCCATCTCTCTCTCTCTCTCTCTCTCTCTCTCTCTCCCTCTCTCTCTCTCCCTTCGCAATCCTTAGCACCCTGCGCAGTGCCAAAAATAAACCAAACTCGACATTTCTCAGCCAAACGATGAAATCTAACATCATAGTACGCGAGACATCAGTACCATAATTTTATGTAATGAGCCACCGTAACCCCTCAATCCTTTTCTGAACGGTTCAGAAAAAAAACCAGGCATTTCATTACAAGTGTTCTTCGGTGTAGTACTGTGAAAATTGTTCTCAAAATTGTAAACTGAATTTATTAATACAAAATTGTAAACTGTATTTATTAAACCACAACACAATGGCAATTTTACCTGTTGTAAATCTACCAAACTTTTGTCGTGTGAAAATCCAAAGGCGGGACGGATCTAAGTGGTGGGGAAAAACCCTCTCCTGCCATGCTCAGAAACATAAAACTTTGTAAAATAACACTTTTTATAAGAAAAATGTCACGGTCGTGTGCTTTATCCTTTATCACCAGATTACGAGATGGGCATTCAAAGTGCGAGATAATGTTAAAGGCATAAGACGATGAATCCTATCGATTTTAATCATATTTCAAATTTGTGTCAATCATGGGTACCATACGAGAATGGATGAACTCAAACGATTGTCCGTTTATTCGTTTATTAATTAACAGTATCCCTTTGTAACTCCAATTTTCGAGAACATTAAATTGAGATCTCGAGAAATTTACCCTATGATCGCGGAATTTCGAGAACGTATCACAGGATCGCAGGATCTCGAGACCTTCTACCAAATTTTGCATGGCCCCTATTATATGGTGGCTGATTGGTATCATGTCCTGATGTCGTGGTGTCGCTCTTCATAAGGCGACAAGCCGACATCACGACATTATAACCCGACACCGCGACAATGCGACAACCCGACATTACCACATTTTTAACCCGACACTACGACATTTTTAACCCCACATTTATAAAGTCGTAGTCTCTTTAATATTTAAGTAATTCTCACATTCAAAATCTGACTTTATGATAGAATAAAATGTGCACACCAATGTGATAATGAGAAAAGGGTCTTTAATTTTAAAATTACAATATTTATTAAACTTATAACATACTATATAAAACACTTAAAGTTGTTTTAATAATAGGATTAAAATGTTATATGGTAAATATTTGGTGCACAATAATGAAGATAATTGGCCAATAAAGGAACTATATTATGATAATTCAAAGCGTGATTTAACATGTGTAAATATTTGATGTACTAAATCAGTTAAAGATCTTTCAAAATGTATATAATGTATATGATCAGTCTGCCTTTACCTAAGAATAACATCACAACTGAATTTAGTGTTTAGCTTTATGAACAACCATAACAGGGATATGTGAATGATGAAGGACACTATCACTAACACTTCCTAACAAGGTGCGTCGTATGGTTCCCATGCCCCTGGAACCCATAACAATCATATCCACTTTTTTAGCTTGCGAAGTTTTCACAATAACACTCCACGGCTCCTTATCAGTTTCAATTAGAAATTCCACAGAACTCTGAAATAAAAAAGATTTTTTTGATTTATAGAATTTTATAGTTTAATGGGAAGAAGCAATATGTGAATATGGAGATGTTAATGAAAATATATATTTTTTTTTAGATATGGGTTGTCATGCAGAACATCATGGGAGAAATGAATTCTAACAATTTTCAATTTTCCTTTAAACCTAACTAAATTTTCATTTGAAAAAATCAACATTTGTAAATAATATTAACAAAACATAAATTTGCGTTTTTATTGCTATACTTACCAAACCAGCATCAGTCGCAAGTTTTGTATATGTTTCTTTTAATTGTTCAGCTTTATATTGCGATTCTTTCCAAAGTACATCTAATCTGGCAGGACCTTAAAAGGGAAATCATCTGAATTACTTATTAATTTTAATTATTAACCATAAATCTGTCGTTTTGAATTGAATGGATTTCAAGCAAATTGAGTGAGTGTGTGTGTGGGGGGGGGGGGGCTTGCGGGATTGTTTGGCCTGTTCTAAAGAAGAACCCCAGAGAAATCCTTTGAATTACGCACATTGCAAGGACAATTCACAGATGTACATGGAATATTGGGTGGTCTGATTTGGATACCCCCATTGATCTAATGTCTAAATAAACCCATAATTAGAGTTACATCATAGAGTGAAAGTCGGAATGTACTCAGTCTTAAAAAGATATATTGCCAGGCAACGAAACATACGCCCACAGCAGCTAAATCGTCCGGGCAGTCAACAAGAGTTGTCGCATATTCTTACTTTTTTCGGTAATGAAACATTTATAATACTCTGAAATCTGATTAACAACTCATAAAGTAATTATCAGAAAATAATTAGAATTTGTTTGGTTTTTATAAAGTTCTGTCCCATGCTAACGCTTAGTATACGAAACATTTAAAATCATGGATTTACAGGATTTAGCTGTTCAGTTATCAAAATTCATTGAAAATCAATATCAATCTGAAGTCAATTGGATGATAAGTTTGGCCTCTACAGCGCTACAAAAGATTTTTCAAAGTGATCAAGGGAGATAACTCTGACAGTAATTATTGCAGTTAGCTGAAAATCAATAGGATTCTTTGTTTCATGACATTAAACACTGTGTATAAATTTAAGGTCAATCGGACATTAACTTTGGCATCAAGAGCGTCCACAGCGTTACAAAAGATTTTTCAATGTGATCAAGGGAAATAACTCTGGCAGTAATTATCGGAATAGGATTCTTCGTTTCATGGCCTTAAACACTGTGTATAAATTCAAAGTCAATCGGATATTAACTTTGGCCTCTAGAGCGACCACAAGATTTTCGAGATGATCAAGCGCCATAACTCTGGTAGTAATCATCGGAAATCGCTGAAAATCAATAGGATTCTTTGTCTCATGACCTTAAACACTGTGTATAAATTTAAAGTCAACTGGGATAACTCTAGCCTGTAGAGCGTCCACAAGCAATTGTAGAGGCCGGCCCAACGGACCGATGGAGGGGTAGCGACGACAATATACGACCACATTTCAATGTGGGCGTATAAAAAACGAAGAGAAAAGTGTTTTTTTAGTATTTGTCTGTACTTACATCTACAAGGGAGGTGGGAATTCAGAGAGAATAGGATGTAATGGATAAGTTACACAAGTAGGTCACTTAAACATCTAGTACTTACAATAAGCCAGCAAGAGTGTTATTGTCCATTTAAAGATGCATTATGTAAGAGCTAACTCTGCCTTTGCAAGTCTTTTCCCAATTCTAAATGTTATATAAATTATTAGTTTATTCATGCGACCAGTCCATAATCAAAATTGCATATCCTAAGCAGAAAACAATCATCGAACTCAGTCAAGATATTCACCTAATGAACATCTACATTCCACCTCCGTCTGTGTTCCAGACCGACAGTTGTTAATAGGTTACCCTACTTGCCAATATGAATACATTATTATACATTATGTTAATTCACATGAATGTTAAATATATCATTTTACTATGTCTATGTTGATCTTATATTTATGGTATACATACCAAATACATATGTAAACAAATTTTAAAGCTATCGACAGTCTTCTGTTTACTCCCTATATTATTTCAAATTTGTATTTTACGGGTACAGGAGTATATTATAAATATATTCTAGATCTCACCATAGTTTTAATTAATAATTATACTTTAATTATATAATTCTGGTATTTCTTTTTTTTTAAATTTTAAGTTTGTACTTAAAGAAAAAAAATTCATTTAAAAAAAAACAAACAAAAAGCATTCGTTTTTGTGGTAATGTACATTAGGTGCATATCAGTCAACTGTGACAGATTTCAAGCTAACAAACAAATATTCAAGAGCATGTCCTATATTCTGTAGTAACCTACATGTACATGTTACCCTTTATGTAAGCTAAGAAATTGTTTGCAAAGGAATTGAAGTAGTAATAATAAATGTATTGTAAACACATTTATAGCCTCTTGAGATTTGAGACCTATTAAATAACTTGTTAACTAAAATGTTATGGAAAATATTTGCTTATTTTGAAATTTCAAAAGTACCGCAATTCATAGTGTTAGTAAGTAAAGCATTTTTATGGTAAATAATATCGTAACCTAAATAGTATACTATTTTACTTGTCCAGAGGGTTCGAAAACATTTTAAAACCCAAGTCACATTTGAAAAGGTTAACGTAAACCTTTTCAAATCATTTAGTTGAATTTTTCCATTTTTTTTAAATTATGTGTGTTAAGATGAAATTTGCATCATCAATTAATTGGAATATTGTAAACTAATGCAATTTGTTGACCATAATAAAGATTGGGACATATTATTCAGTTACAATAAGAGTGGTATTGAGCCTTTAAGAGAAATATAATTGGGAAATACTTACTTATCCTTTGAGCCATATCACCCCAGTATTCAGGAACATGGATAAATATAACTTTATTGCCTTCTCTGTGCAATCGCTCTAAATACCCTAAAAAAATATTAAACATGCATTATGCAAGAGCAAATTCTGCCTATTACAAGAAATTTGCTGAAACTCAATAAGCTTTTTCGTTTTACTAATTTATACAATAAAAATATAAATTCCATACTAATCGGATACCGGTAATAACGGTTGTTTTTGTAGCATTTAAAAGGTACAACACAATCTGTTTCACAGAGAATTACTTACGAATTATCTCTGTAACAGATGACTGTCCACAACACGTGCGTTGACTTGCACGCGGCGGTAGTCATTGGCTCAACGGCTCGTGCAATGTTTACTTAACACCTAACTGCTTCGGGCAAAATGATGCATTTTACTCATTTTAATACCCATTTACACTAAATAGGAAATATTTTTTAACTACAAATACTTCAAACGTCTTTATTTATTTTTCTTTTACATCAAAAAAGTGTTTGAGAATTTAATTTGTCGGAGTAAAAAAGTTAATATGCCGTACTCATTAAGCCTCGTCGATGTCATGCTTATCAGTGATTGTAGCGGCCAAGCGAATATTCACTGCGGGATCGGTTTGGGTACAACAAACAAGGGCCATAACTCACGGCATGATTAACGGAAATTGCTGAAATTCAATAGGATTCTTTCCATCACTAATTTAAATAATTTCTTTGAAAGGCATTTAGTGAACGTGATATATAATAAACAGAAAACTTTATGGATAACATTCACAAGATTTATTAACTTCAACGTTTCAATGAGGATATAACCCTCTGTAACATGCTTGATTGTATCATTGCTTGATAGCGGTGAGAGCATCCTCATTGAAACTTTGCAGTTAATAAACCTAGTGAATGTTATCCATAAAGTTTTTTGTGTATAATTTAAATAATACATATATATTTAACAAAACTCGGATGGTAACTTTTGATGCAAAACAATATAATAATACATGTATAATGAATTTTAAAACAATCGGATGTTAACTTTTCGTGTTAGATCCGACGGCAAGATACGTCCACATTTCCATGTGGGCATATAAAGATAGGTTGCCCACATGAGCTAAGTCGTCCGATCAGTCAACAAGAGTTGTAGCATATTTTTTCTATTGTCGGTAACGAAACATTTATAAATCACTAAAATCTGATTAAGAGTTACAAGGTGTTAAGTAATTATCAGAAAATCATTAGAATTTGTTTGACTTTTAGTTCTGTCCCATGCTAACGTTTAATATTTAAAATCAATAGGATTCTTCGTCTCGTGATCTTAAATATTGTGTATAAATTTAAGGTCAACCGGATATTAACTTGAGCCTCTAGCGCGTCCACAAGATATTTCAAAGTAATCAAGGGCCATAACTCTGGTAGTAATTATTGGATATCGTTGAAAATCAATATGCTTCTTCGTCTCTTGATCTTAAAGTAGCTAATATCATCAAAATCTTCAACATTGAAAATTCGAATTATTTGTAAATTTAGATCAATATTCATGCAGTGATCTTACTGAGAAAAGATGGGCTTCTGATATCCAATATTCAAGACAAAACAAAAAAAAATTACCATTGGTACACGAATCGTGTACCATAATGCGCTTCAGGCCAAGTTGTAACACGAGACTCGAGGGACGATGTTAGACGCGTTGCACCAAATCATACGGCGTGTGTAGACTGGAATAACCAGACGCTAGAAATTTGCATTCGAGTGAGACTTCTGGCTTACTTCGCCGAACATAACTGGTTTGGAAACGGAAACCATTGAATGTAAATCAGTTTATATACATTCATATTACAGTATTATATGCGCTGTTAGCGATTTAGCTCCTTTAAACACCGTGTATAAATTTAAAGTCAATCGCCCCAATATGGGCGTATAAAAAGGGATAACTATCTACAGTTGCATAGACGAAATTTTTAATTTAATTTCATATGTTAAGCTCTATTGACTATTCTGTATAATACTGACAGTGTTCATTTAATATCATAAGTATTAATTGTTATGCGTAGTACGGAAGCCCATAAGGGTCAATCAAATGAAAAAAAAGATTCTGACTATCTCGTAATTACAAGATAGCCTTGTAATTACAAGATAGCCAAAGCCCATAAGGGTCAATCAAATGAAAAAAAAAATATTCTGACCATGTTGTATTTACAAGATAGCTATCTTGTAGTTACAAGATAGCCTATCTTGTAATTACGAGATAGCCAAATAGCCTATCTTGTAATTGCGAGATAGCCAAATTAGTTTTCTTGTATTACAAGATAGATATGTAATAACTAAGACAAAATGGAATACAGTGCAATGCTTTTTTATTTATTATATTACAATGAATTATCATGTACAGCGGGAACAGCATACACATTCAACGCATATCAACGCATATAAACAATCAAAATGTGACTTCCACAGGGAATTAAGAGTAGCATCTGCAAAATATGTGTCTGAACAATATTTCGAATTAAATCAGAGCTATGATGTCGATCAGAAGTTCTTTTGGTCGATGGTGCTGCGATCAAGGAAACAAAATTCCACTAAGTGTAACTATCTTTCGGTTGATGGAACCACACTACGCGACAATCCGTCAGTATTAGAAGGCTGGGCCTCTCATTTCGAGTCCGTGTTCAAGAATAATAACGATGATAGATACAACAATGAGTTCTTTGAATCTGTGTCCTCTAATATTGCCGAATTAAGGTCATCCTATAATCCTGTTGGTGGTAATTGGAGACAGTTTTCGTGCACTCCGCACGAAGTTGATCTAATCTGTCGAAATCTTAAGCTCAATAAAGCTGCCGACATAAACGGCGTTGTGTACGAACACTTAATTCATGGTGGTCGTAATTTATATGAACACTTATCTAATCTATTTAACAATATCCTGCGATTTAGTATCATTCCATCACAATGGCGTCATAGTGTGATAATACCGATCTTTAAAGGGGGTAATAAGCCAAAGTCCGACGCCAACTCGTACAGAGGTATCTCACTTACTCCAACCATTTGTAAAATCTTTGAGAAAATTCTGAAACCTCGAATCTTTAACAAAACAAAATTACCAGATTTTCCAAACCGCCAGCAAGTGGCTTACCAAAAAGGATTGTCATCCATCCATGCATCTTTTAACCTCTAGGAAACGATCTACCATCATCTGGAAAGGTCAAACAAGTTACACGTCGCTTTCTTGGATAGTACCAAAGCGTTCGATTCAGTCTGGCACAATGGGTTGCTCCTAAAGCTTCGTGATTTTGAATTAGATGCTTCACTGTTGGTGGTAATTGGAGACAGTTTTCGTGCACTCCGCACGAAGTTGATCTAATCTGTCGAAATCTTAAGCTCAATAAAGCTGCCGACATAAACGGCGTTGTGTACGAACACTTAATTCATGGTGGTCGTAATTTATATGAACACTTATCTAATCTATTTAACAATATCCTGCGATTTAGTATCATTCCATCACAATGGCGTCATAGTGTGATAATACCGATCTTTAAAGGGGGTAATAAGCCAAAGTCCGACGCCAACTCGTACAGAGGTATCTCACTTACTCCAACCATTTGTAAAATCTTTGAGAAAATTCTGAAACCTCGAATCTTTAACAAAACAAAATTACCAGATTTTCCAAACCGCCAGCAAGTGGCTTACCAAAAAGGATTGTCATCCATCCATGCATCTTTTAACCTCTAGGAAACGATCTACCATCATCTGGAAAGGTCAAACAAGTTACACGTCGCTTTCTTGGATAGTACCAAAGCGTTCGATTCAGTCTGGCACAATGGGTTGCTCCTAAAGCTTCGTGATTTTGAATTAGATGCTTCACTTTGGTCCGTTGTTGATAACATGTATACAAACATGACAAGTTGTGTTCGACTCAATGGCGATTACTCAAGGAATTTCACTCTTCAAAGGGGAGTACGGCAAGGAGGGGTGCTATCGGCAAAGTTTTTATCTTTTATATATCAACAGTTTACTGAATTATATCTCTAAGTCGAGATATGGTGCCCGTGTTCTGGGTGTTTCGATGGGCTGCCCAACGCAGGCTGACGATATTGCTGTTGCTAGTCCAACCTTGTACGGTTTACAAAACCTCCTCAATATCTGTGAAGTTCTTACAGGAGATTTAAATTCTCTTCCACTAAGAGTGTAGTGCTAGAATTAGCACCAATCCAATCTCGTCTGAATAACCTAGAACAATGTTTCGTTACTACGGTTAAACTATGCGGAGAGCCACTTTTGAACGCACGTTCTATCAAGCACGTAGGGGTATTATTGAATGATCAATAAGGTCTACTTCAAGTGCCCTCACCAAGAAAGGGCTGTGTCCAGGTGGCCTAACTCCGACTGTGTGTTTCAAACTCATAAAACAGTGTGTCTTCAGCAAATCACTATAATACGGCTGTCAAATTTGGAATAATTTGTCCTCAACTGAATGTTCAATGCTTGAAAGAGCACAGAGACACGTTGTCAAGCTAATACTGTGTTTGAACAGTAGAACTAGAACTGACATTTGCCAAGGACTTATAGGGTGGTGTTCGTTAGAATCATATATCTCAACACAGAAACTTTTCTTTCTAGGGCAACTATTAAATCTAAGTTCACATTGCTTAGCCCATCAGATCTGTGTGAATCGTTTATTAGAATACAGATATAATTGTTGCGAGCAACCACGTGGCTTTATTGCCGAAGTTAGAAAATTCTGAAACGCTACAATCTTTCGAATTATATTGAGGACTTCATCATATCTAGAACCTTTCCAAGTAAAGTACGTTCGAAAAAATTAGTAAGAGATTCCGTTAAACTGATTGAAACAAGAAAATGAACTAAACATGATGAAGACATGCAATTATTTAGTGAAATCCATCCGACCTTAGAGCCCCACCCTATCTTCTCTCTGTGGTCTAGTGATCCATCGCTTAACAACGCCTGCAGGGTATTCGTGAAGGTGTGTGCGTACGCTAGGATAAATGATCGATTACTTTGTGAACATTGTGGCTTATTCCTTACTTGCAATCTAAGTCATGCTGTTGTCGACTGTGTCCTATTTATGCAAAAACGACTGGATGTAATGAAATTGTATTCACACGAAGAGGCAACCGACAATAAATTCCTCGTTAAAATGTTATCGCTCAGTAACGTCGACGATTACGTACGGAAACAAACAGTATTGTTTATATTCCTAGTCTGTAAGGGGCTGGTATGAGACCACTCTATATAAATGTGATCCGTTAGAAACTGTAAATCTAGAAACGTAACTCTTCAACATTTTTTTCTCTCTTCTTCTTAATATAATTATAATATTATCTGCTTACTATTATTATTACATATATATTCATTATTTCTGTAATACTCTTCATAATTGGAGGATCAATAAAGATATATATATATTAATCAACTTATACTTACAATGTACACAATAATCTGAATTTTCACTTGGATCCACTGCGATTAAAACTGTAGAAGGGTGTGCCATAATGTTTGACTAAAACGTCCAGAAAATATGCTGTACACCGAAACACTGCAAGGGCTGGTGGGAAAGAAACTCTTAACTGTACAATTCGACACAGTTTACGATTTGACGATGTGTGACCTCGACATTCATACAATATAATAATGCTTTATTAACATGGAGGTGTATATATTGACGGCATGGTATATACACAAGTATGGTAAAGCATACAGTACAATACAATAATAAACATCAAAGAACATAGAATAAGGTTTACGGAGTTTTCTATTAAAGATATATTATGGGAGACTTTTATAAGGAGTTAGCCATTCTTGCTATTACAGTTCAAAAATAGATGATATTACTTTATCCCGAACATTGATATCACCACTGTAATTTTTGACTAGAATTAGTAGTTAAATCCATCTTCACCGATTCCCGAATATGGCCGATCGTTTGATTGACAGGCGTTAACTCCACCTACATAATCTCGACTATCAAGTAATGTTTTCAATGCCTGTGGTACCGTTAGTCTATTCGGTTTGAGACGAGACTGCAATTCAATTCATATTACATTTACTTTTTACTTCAAATTAAAAATAAGACTTTTGATATATAGATAAGAAGAAAAAGTTTGTAATAGGGTTTGAAAATTTGAAAGGAATGGACCAAATCAATGAGGAAGCATCTGTACATAATTATAGCCGACTTTTTGTTAGTCTTTGTGAACTCGTGTACTGTAACTGGTAGGCCTACGCGACTCCCGAAGCAGACAAATAGGAAACTGTGATCCTATGGGGCTGTAATTCAACTGGGGTGATGTTAGCTGCGATGTTTATCAATTTCCATAATTTTACGCTAAACGAGTAAATGCAAGTGACAAAAGAGCGTATAATACCGACATCCAAACTCTCAATTTAACCAACAACTAAACATAATATCAAGGCCTTATTGATATTTTTGATACGGAAGACCTGTCCGCCTGTTTTAGTCATCGCACGGTCTCCAGGAATTGTATAATTTGTCATTATCTGTGTTTGGTTTATTGCACTTTAGTTTAGATGTTATTTGTCCAGGCCTCGCTCAACAGCGACCTCGTTTCGTACACTCTATCATTTAGCCTCGATCTAAAATTTCGGGGATTATGGCGTCAACACAACGGTTAATCTCCGCTCACGACGCCATTTAATGAAATCCTGTTTATATCCAAGCCGAATCCAAGCCACCCGTGGGTCTACAGAGTTGATTTGCTTGTTGTGTAAATAAAGATCTAATTTATAATTTCTATGACATCTGGAGCCTAAATAGAGACTTGAAATAACCAGATTTAGCTCTTGCATAATGTATGTTTAATAATGCTTATAAGTTTATGTATTAGTCCTTAATGTGATGACTTAAAAAAAAAATTTCAAAGATTATTGTGGGCAGAGTAATGGAGAAGAACATGCGTTTCATCTTCTATGTAGACTGGAATAACCAGACACTAGAAATTTGCATTCGATTGAGACTGCTCGCTTATTTCGCCGAACTGATTTGAATTAGAGTAAAAACGGAAACCATTGAGTGTAAATCAGTTTTACACATTCATATTAAAGTATTATATGCGTTGCTACCCACTTGTGTCAATTTCTAGGTCCCAAATGTTTAACTGCAGCCTTTCAAGTTTGTAGCAGGTTTTATGTAATATTATGATCGTCCCATGAATCGCATCCATATAATAATATGAGATTGCCTAGGGTATCGAATAGTTTTTATTTAATTTTCAAAGAGACATCAAAATTTGAAAAGGCTTTTAAAATTTTGAAAAATGCTTTCAATGCTTTATCGTTTAAATTGTCAACGCCTCTGGTTAAAGTTGCATTCCCGGGTACAAACTGGGTGATTTGGTGATATATTAGGACTAAAAACATATTCAAACTAATTAATTTATCATAATTTTGCTTAAAATCCTTCTGAAAACATTGCAATTGCCATGTATACCCTGCTATAAAAATCGATCAAAAGAGGCCATGTTTGCGTAAGGGGATTATCCCTCTCCGAACCTATAGCAACGGCGGGCGGAGACGGGGAGAATTCATTGCATACAGAAGACGATGTTGTCCGTAATCGCTGGCTATATATTACAAATATCGAATCCTAATTACATTCTCGGATTATCCACTGCCCGAGATTTTTATCCCAGAAAGTCTTGTACGTATAACCCTTCATAAAGTTCATCAACATGTACACAAAGCGCTCAATGTACTCGTGCAGCCTTCGACGTCGCGCGTGCAGATAGTTCTAATCGTCGGGTTATTGATAAGGGGAACACTTACATTTTGTCCCGTACACGCTCCGTGAGTGTTTTTTCAGGGAATCCAGTATTTTTCTAGTAAAATTTGGATATCTCTACGTTCCATATATACCAAATTGCCATACTTTTATTGGCAATAACCACCCAATAAATACTGTCCTGGTAACCCATCTTTAAAGAACCAGAACATTGTACAATTACACCTAAGTATTTGTATTATTGAACAATTTGTCAAAAAGTAGAGTTTGCTGTGCAAAGATGGCAGAAGACAAGACTTGAAGTACACAGAAGATTTTCTGTCAAGCTAGATCAGATGTGAACAATAAACTCCGACAATAACCAAATCTTAAGCAATTCCGCAAATTCTAAGGCTTTATTCACTCATCTGTTTGATTTATTGGGACAAACAATATCGTCTCCACTTCCAGCAGCAGACGATTATACCACCCCGGTAAATGACTTTGCTAGTTTTTTCAAAGATTGATAAAATAAGAGATGACTTGATTAAATCCGTACAGAATGACACTGCATACACATCACAACACACATCAAGGTCGTCTCTACCGCCTCTTCGTTTCTTCAAAGATAGATCAAGTATTGAAAATAATAAAAGATTCTAAGCCTACAAGTTGTAAGTTAGACCCCGTTCCAACTAAATTCCTCTTGGATTATGTGAGTGTGCTTCTCCCAGTCATTACGTGTATCATAATAAAAGCTTGGAGTATGGCGTTGTTCCCCCAAAGTCTCTAAGAAGCAGTGGCAAAGCCTCTGTTAAAGAAACCTCATCTTGAAAATTCTTCCCTATCAAACTACCGCCCGGTCTCAGTGTGTAAATAGATTAGCTCCAAAATACTTATCGACCTTATGCAAATACACGTTCCCTCACGTAACCTCCGATCAAACAGATTTCATCAGTTATGTTTCCCAAGGTGGGAGCTAAAATCATTTGGATACAGAACATTCCCACAGTGGAACAACCTACCAGAAATCATTAAATTATCACGACTTAATCAAATTAATTAACTGTATGCGCTGTGAGCATGCCTCTGCGCATGGAGTACTCGCGCTATATAAATGCGCATATTATTATTTATTGAAAATCATTATCTGTGTTTTTTTAATGTTAATTTTAAGCCTCCATTGCTTGCAATATTAATCTACTATATCTTAATGAGGTTTGTATACCGCTACTTGATAATGAAAACAAAATAATATCAACAACATAGTAATGCAGGAATAGGTGTATCATTTAATTTAAAGACATCAATAGAATGATTTAAAACATATGGAAGCTTGTCAATAAAAATGTAAAATAATAACGGACTAAGGTTATTTCCTTGCATGACGCCTATTTCATTCATAAACGTTCCACTTAGTGTATTTCCAACTTTGACTTGTAGTTGGCTATTGTAAAACATATTTTTAAAATATTTATAAACATTACTATTTACACCTAAATCTAATAGTTTGTAGAAAAAACCTTCTGTCCAAACTCTATCAAAGGTTTTATTAAAATCAATGAAACAAACATAAAGGCATCTATGTGAAACACTTATCAATTAAAGCTCTTATTAAGATGTATATATTGTCAGGGGTTATATAATGTTTTCTAAAGCCACACTGGAAGTTAGACGGAACATTAACAATATCTTATGATTGAGTTAACCTCTCAGTTAATATACTAATAAATAACTTTCCAATACAGCTGGTTATTGTAAGACCTTTAAAATCATTTGCACACTCTGCGGTGATTTGACCTTAGGAATCGGTACAATAATAATATAACCTTCTACCCATCGATTCATTTTTGAATTCACGCTTCTTAGATTTAATCAGTTTTGCGTACTCATGTTTTAACTTATAATATGTTTGACGTACCGTTGGGTCATTATGAAATTTTTCAAAAGTTTTAGCATATTGCGACAGGCATCTTCTCATTTGTACACATATTTTAAACCATGGTTTAGCATTTTTTCTTCCTTTTCTTGAGTATTCTAGATTTTAAACATTTTAAGCAACCAGTTTTCAGAACTGTTTCAAGTTGTAATACATTGTTGGTAATGTCATTAATGTCGTTAGTAGTTTGAAAATTTAAGGATTTAATTAGCTCATTTGCATTAAAATATTCTTGCAATGACGTTTTTGATTCAGCTTCCCTCTTGAAACGTAAAGGATTGAAAGGTATATTTGAACTCCTTACATTGGAAGCACTAATAATACAATATTTCACATCAAATATAAACCAGATCTGACAATAATCTGAATAGCTATTTCTAAAACTAAAAATTTTTTTATACAAGGAATAAGAATATGGCCTACATACGGTGGTCGGTGGTTATGGTTCAGGTATTTTTAACAAGCTTATATACTATTAGCTTTATGCTTTCAACCTGCTTTGAACTTTTGACACTTATGAAAATTAGTGTTCTTCGTTGAACTGAAAGATATTAGCTATATTATACATCTGAAAATAAGCGTTAAATATTTTGTGGGCTGCTAAAAAAAATGACATACTTATATTGAAATATTTATATTGTCTGTTTTTCCCCGCAGAAACTATTATGCCTAATACCCCCCCCCCCCCCCATGGAAATTAAATCCGTCTTAAATCCTACTTTTCTGCACCAGCTGAGCTAATAGAGAAGGACTTACACGTCATGCGGGGGTGCCAGATGCCGCCTATTCTTTATCGAGTTCCAAATTCAAAGTGTGGACCCGAACGACGACACCGGTGGGATCTAATCTCATGGTACGTGAGCCATCAGTGCCATAATTTCATGTAGTGAGCCACACAGCCCCCTCCATCCTTTTCTGAACGGGTCAGAAAAACGGTTTATTCCCGCGAAGGCGCAGTTATTGACCGTAACGGATTAAAAGAAGTCGTTTTCGACGACTTCACGGGAATCCAGCTCCTAGGATTAAGATAGGCTGGCACTGCCAGGCAGGATGCGCCCACATTTTCGAGAGATGGATAGAGAACAAGCAATACCGAAAGTGATTTTTCCTACATCATTAAATTAGAATTTGATATGTGCAAATTTCGAAATGATTTAAGATCTTTGGGTTATAAAAGGTTCATTTCAGTAGGCTTCAAATTCGACTGGGGATCATGTTGCTAAGTGGGTAAGATGCTGGCTCGGTAGCCTTGAGGTTGGGTGTTTGATCCCTGCATTGGGTGACAAAGTTCATCTAGATTTTCAGGCGTGGTTTCCCTTTGTTAGTGATGAAAGATAGATGGCCTGACAAGAACAGCTGTCAATTTTGGTCCGATTTTCACGAAATTCGACCTCAACCTTCATTACGATGTAACGGTGATATAATCAAACGTTTTTTTTAAATGGGATAATAATTCTGACCCCAGAGGGACCACAAGCTAAAAAAATAGGTCATTTTTCGTACAATCAGGGGCCATAATTCAGGAAGTTACGATCTGATGAGTGCAAATATTGAAAGGAACCAAGATCTTTGGGTTATGAACATACATGTCAAGTTTCATCATAATAGGTTCAAAATTGTGACCTCTATAGGGTCCACAACCTTGATATAACATATTTTCACACTATTCGCGTACAAATGGCGGCCATTTTGTTTGTCAATTTTGGTCCGATTTTCACGAAATTTGAACTCAACCTTCATTACCATGTAACGGTGATATAATCAAACGGTTTTTTAAATCGGATAATAATTTTGACCTCCAGTGGGACCACAAGCTAAAAAGGGTGATTTTTCGTACAATCAGGGGCCATAATTCAGGAAGTTACGAATCAATGAGCGCAAATATCGAAAGGAACCAAGATCTTTGGGTTATAAACATGCATGTCAGGTTTCATCAAAATCGGTTCAAAATTGTGACCTCTATAGGGTCCACAACCTTGATATAACATATTTTCACACTATTCGCGTACAAACGGCGGCCATTTTGTCCGTCAATTTTGGTTCGATTTTCACGAAATTCGAATTCACCCTTCATTACCATGTAACGGTAATATAATCAAACGGTTTTTTTAAATCGGATAATAATTTTGACCTCCAGAGGGACCACAAGCTAAAAAGGGCAATTTTTCGGACAACCAGGAGCCATAATTCAGGAAGTTACGATCTGATGGGTGCAAATATGGAAAGGAACCAAGATCTTTGGGTTATAAACATACATGTCAAGTTTCATCAAAATTGGTTCAAAATTGTGACCTCTATAGGGTCCACAACCTTGATATAACATATTTTCACACTATTCGCGTACAAATGGCGGCCATTTTGTTCGTCAATTTTGGTTCGATTTGCACGAAATTCGAACTCAACCTTCATTACCATGTAACGGTGATATAATCAAACGGTTTTTTTTTAAATCGGATAATAATTTTGACCTCCAGAGGGACCACAAGCTAAAAAGGGCAATTTTTTGGACAATCAGGGGCCATAATTCAGGAAGTTACGATCTGATGGGTGCAAATATGGAAAGGAACCAAGATCTTTGGGTTATAAACATACATGTCAAGTTTCATCAAAATCGGTTCAAAATTGTGACCTCTATAGGGTCCACAACCTTGATATAACATTTTTTCACACTATTCGCGTACAAACGGCGGCCATTTTGTCCGTCAATTTTGGTTTGATTTTCACGAAATTCGAACTCAACCTTCATTACCATGTAACGGTGATATAATCAAACGGTTTTTTTTAAATCGGATAATAATTTTGACCTCCAGAGGGACCACAAGCTAAAATGGGAAATTCTTCGGACAATCAGGGGCCATAATTCAGAAAGTTACGATCTGATGGGTGCAAATATGAAAAGGAACCAAGATCTTTGGGTTATAAACATACATGTCAAGTTTCATCAACATCGGTTCAAAATTGTGACCTCTATAGAGTTCACAACCTTGATATAACATATTTTCACACTATTCGCGTACAAACGGCGGCCATTTTGTATGGCAATTTTGGTCCGATTTTCCCGAAATTGGAACTCAACCTCCCTTAGGGTGTAACGGTGATATAATTAAACGGGGTTTTTTTAAAATCGGATAATAATTTTGACCTCCAGAGGGACCACAAGCTAAAAAGGATGATTTTCGGACAATCAGGGGCCATAATTCAGGAAATTACGATTCGATGGGCGCAAATATCGACAGTAACCAAGATCTTTGGGTTATAAACATGCATGTCAAGTTTCATCAAAATCGGTTCGAAATTGTGACCTCTATAGAGTCCACAAGCTAAAAACGTGATTTTTCGTACAATCAGGGGTCAAAATCCATGAAGTTTTGATCCGATATATGCCAATATCGAAAGGAACCGAGATCTTATGGTTATAAACCTATATTTCAAGTTTGGTCAAAATCGGATAAGAATTGTGACCTGTAGAAAGTCCACAAACAAATTGTGGACGGACGGACGTCCGGGCGGACAGGGGCGACGACATAATACGTCCACATGAAAATGTGGGCGTATAAAAATGGATTAAAAACGTAACAATGATGTTATAGAATGTTATGATAAGAATTTACACTTTCATAATCCCCACTATGTAACTAATTAACCATCATTTTAGCATCATTCTTAGCATAAGTATTAGAAACTTAACTAGACTAAAACAAAATCTAATTTAATTTCGCCAAATAAGAAATAAAAACATAACTATACTATAACAAATTTCGCCAAATAATTAAAAACATAACTATACTATAACAAATTAGTTTAATTTCGCCAAATAAGACACCCTGTCTAAATACTCGATTAAATTCAATTCTTCTTCCTCGTGTCTTCCTGTTAATTCCTGGAGCTGGCTTTGGATTTGGGTATATTTATGCCTCTTCCTTGGTGGTTCCTGTCCCCCTGCATACTGGACGATTCTTATCTCATTAATATTTTGTTCTTGTTGCAAAAATGCGATCATTTCAAACACATTCGGATGGGCTTTTCCAACCAGTTTCTTGACTCTTGAATGCCATCCTTCCAGATTGTTGTTGGTTCTGTGCCCCTCGGTGTCGTAATGGTTCCATTGGCGAATTGAAAATTCACCCTCGAACCATTGATTTGTTATGTAGTCGGACAAATCGGTTATTTTTGGATTGGCTTGCATTTCTGCAATAATGTGTAGGTGGGCATCTTCAACCTGCACGTAAAATAAACTTGGTAAATAAATTTGATAACAAAAACGAATGTGACGACCAGAGTGGTCAAAACGTTCCACGTCTACCCCAATAAGAGAAGCCGAGGATCAATACATCAAGACATAATATAATACACCTACCCTTTCTACCGGTATCAACGGTAGAGCTGCAAATCTCCGTACCATCTTCGTCTTCTCTATATTGCACTTGTAGTGAACATAAATTCTAAATCGTTCTCATCATTTTAATCATTAGACGCCAATTGGTGAATAAAATTCAGAGTGAACATAAATCCATAAAATCTTTAACACCGTTAATTGGGTTCTAATAACAACATGTCACTCTTCAAACGAAAGCCGATAAGTCGATATCTGCGCCTTCGCGGGAAGGATTAATTTTGGTCACGCTCTGTAACTGCGCCTTCGCGGGAATACACCGAAAAAACAGGCATTTTATTACAAGTGTTCTTCGAAGTATTACTGTGAAGATCCAAGTTCACAAAATTATAAACTGTATATATTAAACCACAACTCTTACCAAGCTTTTGTTGTGGGAGCAAACCCTCTCGTGTTCAGCAACATAAAAATTTGTAAAATAACACTTTTTATGAGAAAAGTGTCACGATCGTGTGCTTTATCTTTTGTCATCAGATTAGGAGATGGGCATAATGTTAAAAGCATGACGATGAATCCTATCGATTTTAATCATATTTCAAATTTAGTGTAAATCATGGGTACCATACGAGAATGGATGAACTCAATCAATTGTCCGTTTATTCGTTTATTAATTAGAAGTATTACTTTGTAACTAATGGTGCGAAGTATTGGGCCAATGGTTGCTTCACAACGTGGAGACACTATCATAAAAGGTTTCCTACTCGGGATCTCGAGAAAAATGATTGCAGGATGTCAATATCCCGAGAACATTAATTTACTCCAATTCTCGCGAACATTAAATTGAGATCGCGAGAAATCAACCTTGTGATCGCGAAATTGCGAGAAAGTATCACAGGATCGCAGGATCTCGAGACTTTCTACAAAATTTTGAATGACCCCTATACGCTTCTGTAGAATAGAGTTGTCTTTTACATGTATTCAAAGTCTGTGAAATTATTGTTCGTCTGCTGATGGGCTTCGTGGCCCAACAGATACGTGACGTGACAATGCGTTTGCATTTGAGGCTGTTTGTATAAAGCCTCGTTTATGACACAATTAGTTTTTCTGTAAAATTAACTTCTTCTCTTGATGAATTTCGCGCCTTGTGACATAAATATGTAGCCGCGATTGTCATTATAGATGTACACCTTTACATATTTAGATTTCTGCTTAATCAAAATTTATTTGTGAGACTGACTTGGCTGTTAACCCAACTGTTAAAATCAGTCATATTTTGTGACAGGAATCATCAGTCAGTCCAACTGTAAAATTTCAATCTTGTTTTGTTTTTTGTTTTTTTTTAAAAAAGAGGGGAGGGGTGTGGTTTAACCGGATTAACACAAATGTGGGGCAAATAAGGCGATTTAAAAACACTACCCCCCCCCCCCCCCCCTCGCGACCTGTCTTCGAGAAGGTTTTTTTTTTATTTGAAACAGGTTCATCTTGTGGAAATGGCTGCGTGATGCTACGGAAGCCCTGGTTTGGCTTATAGTACTCGTTAACGCAACACCACATTAAGATTAAAACCCCGGTGAATTTTAAACTGGTTTAAAAATAAGCACTGACAAGTTAAATGGTACATTTCGTTGCCAGTTTAAATAGAGTTGTCTCTCTTTCTGCAAAGCGGCAATAAAAGTGTGTGTTTGCATAATCAGCCTTTTTGTCATGATGAATGTGGATAACTATAAACTAAGCTCCTGTATTTGCAATGGTATTTTAAAAGACGCTTTTTTACCTCTCCAAACCAAAGGTTAGTTTGGTATCCAAAGAATTTAAGTATAGGTACAAGAGTTTTCAAACTGTGTATTTGAATAATGAGGTTTGTAAGATGCGTTTAAATTTAATTTGTAAATGACCGATCATAATACGTTTTAACTCAATGATTAATATAAAGACCGGACGTTTTGGGGTTTACACACCTTGGGATGATAATATCTTATTATATCTTTGATTTCTACAGTGTTTACTGTCATGGGACGAAGAAGTCTAATGATCCTCAACGATGTAAGTACTGCCAGAGTTATGTCCCTTGGTCACTTTGAGAAATCGTGTGGACAATATAGAGACTAAAGTTAATATACAATTGATTTCAATTTCATACAGTGTTTAAGGTCATCATGATACAAGAAAGGTTATTGATTTTCAACGATTTCCGATAATTACTGATATAGTTGCTCATTTTGAAAATTCTGAGGCAGAGTAAATCGTTTTCTAGAAGTTTGTGAGATTCTATAGTATGCTATAGAATGCCACAGGAAGACAAATTCATTGTTTAGTGGGGTTTTTTCACATGACTATAGATTCTAAAACATTTACTATTTTTTGTGTATGATCGGTAGATGAGTTTTTACCAAGTGTAATTTAGAATTCTATAGAATACTGTAACAAACTATTGGGAAAAAAATAAACCTATAGATTCATCGGTGCTGCTTTAGAATTTGTTGTAAAAACTATAGTTTTCTATACGACTAACTTGTATCCTTCAGTCAGTTGAGTAATCCTTAAGTCTTCGATAGCCTTTGTACCTGTATTCTCAAGTCAGTTGTGGTTCCTATAGATTTGGTGGTAAAAAACTATAGATTTCTATAGAACTATTATTGGAGAGACGGTCTATAGGCTTCTGTCTGTTCTCCAATCCAGCTTCTGTGAATAAATATTGTTTAAAAAAAAAACTATCTTACTGTCTCAAGTCAGTCGTGTAATCCAATAGTTTTTATAAAGCACGTTAATCAGTTTCCATAGGCGTACGAGCCAGGGGGCAGAGGGGCAGGGGGGCAGCTGCCCCCACAACTTTCAGACAAGCCGACTTTTCGGGCAGACGGGTAAAGTGAAAAAAAAAATCATTTCATTTATTTGGCAAAATAAAGTGCCCAAAATATATAAAATACTAAGTTTACGGGCTGGAATAGCAGGAAAACGCGTATGCGGCCGTCAAATATTCCAAATTATCTTGGGGGGGGGGGGGGTCATACAAGGTCAGTTCCACTTTTCGCCTCTCGAAGAAAACAGGCGTTGCTGTGTAAACCCGAATTTTTCGGGCATTTCTAGTTTTGCTTCCCTAACTGTATCGAGCTCTAATATAACACTAATTTTACTTTTCTTTTACTTGAATACCACCAGCCACTCTTCTTTGTACGAGATTTTTCGGGCATCGATTATTATTTGTGAATTCAGAGTAGGATTTCGGATACAAATCCAATGGATACTTTTGGAGTCGCTTACACGGACAAGAATAGCAGAAAACGCATTTACCGTGGTTAATTTTTCAAAATTTTCTTCGAGAGGGTAAGACCCCCAAACTCAGCGACAATTGATTGGTTGTTTAGAATTCGGGTCAGCTATATAGGACCAAATTGAAGTTGCTGTATTCACAGGCGGCAATAGCAGGAATGCGCATTTTCAAAATTTTCCCCAAACGGTCCCGTCTTCGTGGACTGTAAACGATTGATTGGAATTAGAGTCGGCCACCTTTATTAGACTTTAGTAGACCGCTTTTACGTTGCTTTGTTCGCGGGCTGAAATCGCAGGAAAACGTGTTTGCAGCCGTCAAATATTCCAAAATTTTCTTTGGGGGTTGGGTGTGTGGGGGGGGGGGGCGAGGGAGGAGGGGGGGGGGGGTCCATACAAGGTAAGCTCAACTTCTTCGTCTCTCGAGGAAGACTGGCACCGCTCTCTGTAAACCCGAAATTTTTTCGGGCATTTTGGATTCTGCCCCCCTAACTGTCATCGAGCCCGTGCACCTATGTCAGTTTCTAAGGCGCCGATGTTTTTTATATTCTCTGATTATTTACAGATCAGGGTTTTGAAATAAGAATGTTTTAAGTTGAGGTTTAAAATGGCCCACAGGCGGTAGTTGACTGTGGTATTCTATTCCACAGAAAAGGACCAACATAAGAAAAGGCACGTTTTCCAAGTTGTAAGTTAATGGCTGGATATTTTAGAAGATGTTTTTTTTCTGAGAACGGAGATTTCTGCTGGTAGTATAGTGTTATACAAGACTTTTTATATAAGATGGAGCTTAGGCGTTTAACGCTTTGAAGACGAAAAGGAGTAACTTGAACCTAATTCTTTGCTGAATTGGGAGCCAATTGCAATACAGTTTAGATGTGTTGATGTTTTCTTGTTTTAGAGAGGAATCGAGCTGCTGAATTTTGAACATTTTGTAGTTTGTTAATCTGATAGTCTGGTAAGTCGTATAGTAAATCATTGTGGTAATCTAGTTTAGTTGAGATGAATGTGTGAATGAGCTTTTCTTTATTTTCATAATTGAGATAGCGTTGGATCTTTCCAATGCGATGTACATGTATATGATAGAAGGCGGTGGAACAAATACTCTGTGATCTTTAAACGATAGGTTCGAGTCTAATACAGCACCAATATTTCGACCTTTATGGGTTCCTGAAATTATTTCTTTATCAAAATTAACTTTGATAAATTTTTCGAGGTTTTTGCCTGTTTCCAATTACTAGCAGTTCTGATTTATTTGGATTTAATTTCAAGAACTGTTTTGTCATCCACGCAAGAATTTCTATGAGACAAAGTTATATATTTTGTATCGTTGAATGTTGAGAGTCTGTATCAAATTCAATATAAAGTTGGGTATCGTCTGCAACACTCTTAGTGATAGGCTTTGTGAAGATAATAAAAAGTACAGGTCCGAGTACAGAGCCCTGTGGTACCCCACAAAGCATTGTATTATCGTCAGATGTTGAATCTCCAATTCTAACAGCTTGGGTACGATTTGTTAGATATGATTTAAATCAGTTAAAGACATAACCCCACTAGCGAATTTCACCCCATAATGCATCAAGGAAATCCACGGTATCGAGCGTATCAAATGCGGTTGAGAGATCTAAGAGTACCAAGATAACACATTTCTGTTGATCTATAGCTCGGTAGATATCGTTGGTAATTTTGAGTAAAGCAGTTTCTGTGCTGTGGTATTGTTTGTAGGCAGATTGTAATGGATTGTCAAGGTTATTGGAATAAATGTGATCATTTAATTGATGTAGAACACACTTTTCTAGTAGCTTTAAGACAGGTTACTAGTTCCGTGGGAAAGTGAGCTGATGAAAGGGATCGGTTAATAATTTAAGATATGATAGGAGCAAATAGAACGATGTGTTTGTCCAATAGGTGTAGGTATAGGGTGTAGATCACATGATTTTGAGGAGCTTTCTGGTATGATGCGCTTAATTTGGGTTTGAGTCAGATTGGTGAATGATGACCACAATGCTGTTGATTTGCCTCTATATGACGGGCCCGCATGTTGACACTCTAAACCTCCCAAAATGGCAGTAAAGGTAGGTATCCACAGCAAAAATAACAGATAATAATTAAGATAGGTCAATGAAATAAAGACAAAGTTTATTTGAACAGTCTAACAGTTGACTCTGCAAGTTAGATTTTAATGACTGTAACAGATTCTGTACTCAAAATTATATCATTTGTTGAAGCCAGCAGGTCAACCGTGCATACCTGTCGACAAACTATAATTAACAGCCAATTGACTCTCTTGAAATCTGTTTGGTCATTGGCTGAATTTTGAATTCTAAAATTCAATATATAACCACTTACATTAAATTAATATGTTGGTATCAACAAGAAACCGAAGATAATAGTGCTGTTGTTTTCACAGATTTGATTAAAGACACAAAGATAAGTATACTTTATAACTTTTTCAACAATAATATTGAATTAGATAAGATTATGTGATTTTGTTATTTACTTAACTTTATTTAACTATTATTTTACTTATATTTCAGTTCAACCAAAAAAAAAAAAATTAGATTCTGACCAGTGAATCATCAGAAGAATTCAGATTCAACCATGAGAGAAAAAATAAGCTTATCAATTTGGAAGAAATCATGGGCCATCTATATTTATACCCAAAATAAGAATCAATAAAAAAAAATCTGTAGGTTTCTATAGTGCCCATTCCTACAGAATTTCAAAACTACAAAATGCTATGGTATTCATTCCTATAAATAACTGTAGAAATCCTACAAAAAGTGCAATAAAACAAACTATACCACAATATATTCCTATAGAAATTTTCCCATAAATCTATAGGAAAACCTATAGGATTTGCGCAAATATTTGGGGCCGTTATTTCCTACAGGCCACCCAATTATCTGTAGAAGACTATAGAATTTTATCTTACAGAAAATGGGACACCCTCCCCACAAAACTTATAGAATTTCTATACAATTCTTTAGAAAAATGCACTGGTATTTTATAGGACTTTTTGTTAAATGCTGTTACTGTCATTGGGTTGACATGAAAATCAAGCTATTCAGGAAAGAGATGGCTTGGCCACCCAGTGTGGTTTGGCTTCAGAGCGATCATTTCTTTGCAGAATAGATTTCCAGGATTACTCATGCTGCTTGCACAATAGGCCCACTCCACCATATTACACTACTTATTATTTGATCGAGCTCCCAGTACGAACAAGTGATTTGTTTCACAATCAGGCTTCAGACGAGTATCAAATTAGGCCACGGCCCTCAGATTAAACTGGCTTCAAGGGCCTGGAGGATGTCAGAATGCACCAATATGTTTTCGATTTTGCAAAATTTCACGACCAACACCAGGATTGAATCAGCACCTTACTCACTTATTCATTGTGGCTTCCGGATTGAACCAGCATCTTACTCACTTAGTCATTGTGGCTCCCTCGAGCAAGGCATTGTGTAATCTATTGATACAACACTCAGGGCTATATTCTTAATGTCACACTCTCGGCCTTTAAACCACAATTAATAACATTATTGCTGCTAAATGAGTCTCAAAATTTGTAAATTCATTTCAAATATTTTATTTGAATAAATATTTCTGTGACATACACATATGTACAAAACATCATACAATTGTACTGGGACTGTTTCTAATATATTAAGGAAGAAAATGATGATAGATTGAAGTTCAAACCATGAAGTGGAAGTTCTGCACAGAACATTTCTGTAAAAAATGGTAATTCTATGATGTATAGACAAATGAAGAGAATTTGAAAAATAAAAATGACAGACTGTGCAACTTAGCGTTAGAGAGAGAACATTATAACTAATTTTTAGCTTAAGAAGTGCATATTTAATTGATGCTATAGTAATCGGAAACTACCCCCTAAACCGACAAATACAGTTTCCTGGAAATATTTTGACTGAATTTACTTACTTTATTCAAATAATATAATAAATATCACAGATAAAAACTGACAAAAAATATACAAATAAAATAGGTTAAATATATCCAAACAAAAATTCTTCTTAAAACCAGTTGATAAAATATAAACTGATACCTTTCTGGAATTGAGCGGAACAGTTAATGCTGTTTATACAAAGTGTAATGCTGTTTTTAACACAAATGTCTTTTTTTCACTTTTTATTTAAATTTTGTAAATGCACAAGTCACTTGTACACTATTACTTATTTTCTATAAATATAAGAATGCTGGGTGGCATTAATTCTGGGTGAAAGTGTTTATATCTTATATAATTTAATTGAGCATGCAGGATTCATATGTTGGAACCATGTATTTGATATTAATGAAGGCATCCTCTCCCCCGTGTCTTTCAAAAGCTTCTAATGTTTCTTGAATCAAATCTCCAACATTTTCACGTTTTTGCTGACTATAATCGATTCCATCTCCAGAATTTACTGAAAGAACACAATAACATAGTTTAGTCTAAAACCTCTGCCATCATTCTATCAAGCCAAAAGATATAAATCCAATTAAAGTAATACATTCTATTGACAGCTTTGTACAAAATACAATAATATTAATAACACAAGGTGAAAAACAAGAAGTAAATACTTACAATTTTTATTTTTGAATATGTTCATTACAGGTAGAATTTGTCTATAATATGGAACTAGAGCTTCACCAACCATATCTGCTGATACTACCAAATGTTGAAGAACTTTCAATGTGGTGCATAACACTTTATGATTTCTGGTATTCAGTGCATCTAAGAAATAAAACAAACATGATTATATAAGTATATGTGAACCTACAGTTTTTTGAAAACAGTTGTGATACAGTTTACTAAGTTTAATATGATTGAATGGATTGTTTAGTAAAATCTGACAAATCTTTTTCTTAATGCAATGTAAAGGTTTCACTTTCAATGATCAATGAAGTTCCATTTTTTTATGGGAATTTCAAAGACAATAATTTTGTTGAGAGTTTGACCAGTGTGTAAAATTGAGATGAGTGTCCAACAAAAAAGCACTATTTTCTAAAGATTTACTATCCATGATAAAACGATGATAAAATACATAGCAATATAACTTACTTTTGATTGGGATAATGAGCTGTGGGATGACCGGTAGAATCTTGGAACCCCCATGTTCTAACATATCATGTACACCTTGCCGAGCAAAAAATTCATAGGGATGGACTGTTTCGCATAAACCATCAAAGAAAAGAGGGAGATAATGATGATAGTCAAGCTTTTCAATTTCAACCTGAAAAAAAATGTGACAAATTAGTTTACTGACTTTAAAAACACAGCTGATGTTCTTTGTGAGCTGAGTAGCCTGAATGGAACATCTTTATTTAGGTAAGTCTTGTATTGGCAAATGACTGCATGTCAATAATATTTGAAAGTATATATATTTAATCTATTCATTCTCACCTTCCAAGCTATTTTATTTCCTTTTGTGTCGTGTTCTAATGCAATTGGGAAATCACCACGTTCATAAAACTTTCGGAAATTTGTCGGTTTGGTTGGCCTTTCTCTGAATGCACCAGCTGCTTTTGGACCAGGGACCTGCAATAAAAGGAGTAATGTTGGATTTATTTTTCTTGTTTTAACATTCGCATGGGAATATGACCATGGGATGTTGTTATCCAACCAATGCTCTTGGCTGTCAACCACATTTTTTAAAAACACTCACTATAGATCACTATCAGGTACACTAGTAGATCTGCTTGATTAATTACGATTGCCCTTTATTTAAATGCTGATATTATAACCATAGAATTGCCATGTTATTAGTGCCAGTGGACTTAAGTTAATAAAAGCCTATTAAAAGGGAATATCTTTGAGTTTGACCCTAGCCGAAGGACTAGGCCTATCATCACCAACACCAACGAATCAATGTAGTATTGATCAAATTAATTCTACTAAAAATGTCGACTGAGAATGATTCTGGAGCCGTAAGGAAAAGGGTTAGTTAGGATCAGTCTATAGGCTATATTTTTACTAAGTATTTAGTATAGACAAACCATTCTTACCAGTTCTTGGCGTTTTTCATAAGTGTTGCACAAAAGCGAAAATGGAATTTGCTCTGTGTTTGACTTCTGTTTTGGTTTACTAATCCCAGTGGTAACGGGTTGGAGTCCTTTCATCATTTTTAAAGTTTACTGTTCTTTTCTCCGATGGTTCACAATATACTGTGTGAAGCTAGATGCCTTACTGTGGCTCTAATTGATCGGAGGGAGTTTTTCTATGATTTTCCCCAGCAAACATGGAGTACTCATAAACAAGTATCCAAGCAACGTTAAACAAAAATGCCCGGATGAATACATTTTCGCGTCATCGTATCCATAACAACATTTCCGCTTCCGCTAGTAAATCTCCCCACAATGCAATGTACCAACATGGCGGACTTTACCGGAAGTTAAATGTGTAAACTTTTCTAGAGCCTGAAAAATGTCTTTGCGGCATATAAAGCAGCTCTCAAAGGCACTCATACTTACACATATTGGCCCCAAACCATTAGCAACACCAAAAAGAAGTAACATTGTCCTAAAAAGTGGACAAACTTTTCCTTATTTTAGTATGTATTTTAATGTTAATTTGTGCTGGTGAATCAGTCTACATAATTTCAAATAAATTTGTCTTTTTGCTTTTTGATAATGATAATGATCGATCACAAAATATGCAGAAGTAGTAGGCCTATACTATAAGAAATGAGAAGTAGTATAAGGTGCTGCAGAAGAAATAAGCATGATCAGTAAAAAGAAATATGTGTAACAGGCCTTGCCTGAGTAGGGCGCTACTGTTGTGATTGTTGTCAGATATAAAATCTTCATAATTATTATTAAGTTTCTTCTTAGGTGATATAATAACATTAATATGTAACAGGCCTTGCCTGAGTAGAGTGACGCTGATTTGTTTTCATTGCCGTCATAAATATGTGACATCATTAATTAAACGCGTCATAGAAATATTTCTATGAAACGCGTTATCTCGTGTGGGCGAGATTTTGTAAGTTGACATGCGCATTGCCAATTTTGCCCAGTCAGTATCTGGTTCCAGTCTGAAATTTGTTTTAATCAACAGTCTCACTCTGTGGGTGACATTTTTACATACGCTCCTGTGTTACTCGAAAAGAGCACTGCGCTTCAAACACCATGCTTCAAGCGATGTTTCGCTCTATATTATTACACAGTCATATTTGATTATTTATAAGTAAATGTGACATAAATTGTTAATCTTATTATTTAGTTGAGGTGTTAATAACCTTATCTTTATTACCTTGGGTTCTTGATATAAGTATAGAGGTCCTGCATAATTACCTTAGTGAAAACATATGTTAATGTTAAGCTTACATGAAAGACATATTGTGGCATTATCCCCAGATTAAACAGTATAAAAAATCTGGACCACAATTTATAATATATATAGATTAACCCATCAGATGAGGTCAAGATCCATTTATAAATAGGTCACAAATATTTAAGTACACATGTACATTGCAATGGAAGAAATAACATCTTTTCATTTTAACACAGATTGTGATTTACAAAATTCTTTTCTTTTTTAGGTTCACCATGTCTCTTACAAAGCAGAACTAAATCCACAATAAGTGGATCATCTGTTAAAAGAAAGCCTCTAAGTTTTGATTATTCAGGTATATTTAGAAACTTTTTTTTAAGATTTAGAGGATTCACGTTTAAAAAGACTTTAAGAACTTTCAACAAACAAATAAAGGGAATTAATGAAAATTTCATATATCATATTCCAAATAACCTTTGACCTGCCGAATGACTGAACCAGAAGCTAGACATTACATATGAACATGGAAACAGTCAACATCAGAAACTTGTACATATCAACAGTAACCATGCTAGACATTGCATGTAAACATCTAATATCAGAAGCCAGACATTACATTATGCTATTGTAAACATCTAACATCCAAAGTGAGACGTTGCATGATAAACATCTATGATCAGTAGCTAGACATTACATTATATTATTGTAAACATCTAAGATCAGTAACTAGACGTTACATTCCAAAAACTAACATTGAACACTAAACATTGATGTAAACAGCGAATATCACAATCTAGACATTACAGGTAGACAACTGTCTAACATCGGAAACTAGGCATTATGATTAAAGTGAATTGAAGATGAAATACTTGTTTTGTTGTTTATTTTGTAGGGGATTTAGTTACAAGATCTTCTCTACAAGAATCTGATATATTAAATAGATTTAAAGATGTCACTGAATTAGAAAAGTATGTATACATTTAATATGAATTCAGTATTATGAAATAAGGGGTTTAATGTCCTACTTTTCTGCACTGACTGGGATAATGAATATGTGCATATGCCATACATTGTGCTATGAGTGACAATTTGCCTGGACAACAGCCGTTGTTCTACTCTTGATCTCAAATTCCATCTGCCAAGGGGGGGGGGTTGGGATGGCCTAGTGGTCTAGAGTGCCGCGCTTCGACCTCTAGCTGGCCGGTCACCTCTGGCTTGCGGCGGTGGTTTCGAGCCCTGGTGTGAGCGTATGTGGCATGGAGATAGGGGCGCTTTCTCAACCTTGTGGGTTCCTCCGGGCACTCCGGTTTCCTCCCACTGCTAAAGACCCCTACGCGCAAGCGAATTATTGAAATAAAATTAAAACCATATGTTAGTCCCGAAATGACCTAGTTTGTGTTGAGTGGACGTTAAACCCCATTTATCTCTCTCTCTCCAACTGCCAAGGGTTATTTTACATGCACTCCTGTTGCCAATGTGTACACAGGACCTCAGTTTTTCGTACTATCCCGCAGACAAGGGTAAACCACACCAGTCCTAGAGTCCACAAAGCATTCCCAGACTTAAGTTAAGAATTTTCTCAAATTGTTCACCTTATTTTTACTCAAATATAGCCCTTTATCAAACTTTTGTTGTTTTAATGTATCAAATAAATCAATAAAGTTTTGTGTTTCTGGATCAAAGATATTTCTCATAAACAGTGATTGAAAGTTGAGTAAATTCTTAACTTAAGCCTGAGAATGCTTTGTGAACTCGGGCCAGAATATCCTAAGGAACTTTCTCGTTCAGCAACGGAAGAAAACAAGATCTCCCAGATAGCAAGTCAGCATCTTACTCACTAAACCACTGCTTCGGTTTTAGGAATTCTGAAAGTTGCAATTTAATTTAGTACTCAAAGTAAAAGATTGCATGGTTTATCATCAAAGCAAATGTTGGGTGTTAAGTCCCATGCTTGTAGGGTTGCCAGATATCTATGGGTTTCTTTTGAAAAAATATACCATATCTAATTCCTTGAATGACCTCCATGTAGTTTGCGTTAAGTGGACAGTAAACCCCATTTCTTTTTCAATGATTCTATCGACTGTAAACAAAAAACAAGAAATTAAGGTTAGTTTTATGAACAGCATGCATATAGAAATGACTTCAGAGTATGGAAGGACGGCTTTCTCATTGAAATTCTTTGTAGAACAAGTATTCTTTTAATCTAGGATGTTTTTTGTTATAATATGAAATGTCAAATGATAGGTGTGGGTGTGGATACTTTAAAAACAAAATTAAAAATGATATTGTGTTTTGATCAGTTGAATTATGTATTATTATTTTTTTTCAGTGCTCCAGAGGATGTGAAGAGAATATGTAGTATAGGAATGGCATCCGGGGTAAATATAGACTATTAATATAATTAGTGTTTTCTTTGAGAATACTAATTAATCATACTAGCTGTTCAATGTAACTTGTAAATCTGCATCCATAAATCAAAAATTGTTGAAATTTTGAATTGTGAACAAGAAAGCAGCAGTTAGCAGACTATGCATTGGGATCAAGACAGCGCTCCCGTTTCAAACATGGTTGCCAGTCTTGACTGGGTGGTATTGAAATTGACCAAGTGGAGAAACCTACGTGTCATTCAATTAACATCCTGTAGATTTTGAATTTCAAAGAATTTAGTCTTGAAGCGGAATAAATACAGTTGAATTTATATTGCTATAAATTTGTCACATTTTGTGAAAAAATTGTCCTGCTAATCTGAGGGGTAAGTCAGAAATGGATCTCCTGGCCCAAATTTTAATTGCTCTTGATCAAGGTTCACAACATCGAGCAACAATTATCAGATATCTTTGAAAGTTTGATCTAAAGCATTACTAGATTCTTACAGAACTTTGTTTCAACAGGGATCCTGAGAATCTGATTTGATTAATAAAGACTACAGGATCCTAGTTAAAATAAACATTGAATGTATTCTGTGTATATCAAATGTGGTTGCTAAATACTGTTGAAACTGACGTATGTACCTTTCTTGTAGGTAGAAATTAAAAAACATCGCATCGAAGAAATGTCGAACAGATTAGAACAATTGTTTGGTAAAGATTGTCACAGGGAACAAATGAGTATGTTGTTTATCTATAATATTACTCTGTGTCATTAAATTCCAATCATACTCATAAATATGAACAATAGTTCAATTTGTATATGAAATTACATTATTTATAAATAGTCCCAAGACTGAAGAAAAGTACTTTAAAATGTTGAAATCAGTTTGTGTGGGGCATACCATTTCATTGTTTACCATGAAACCGAGTAGTGCAGCTTTACGGTTGTGCTAATAGTACTGTCATTTTTGTGTTAAAGTCTCTGATCATTATTTGAGGGATGTTCTCTTAAAATCTTGGCGAAAATCTTTGATGAGGCTCTTTTTAAACAGGCATTATGTAAAAGCTAAAGCTGAATATAGCAGGTCTTTCTTTAGGCCTTATATAAATTATTAATTTGACATTTAGTAATACAACAAGACCATAATCAACTCACAATGCCATTGGATTGCTCCGATTTTAAGTAGATTGGAACGTTTCGGCCATTTTAAAAGTCAAAGTCTCAAAAAACAAGTAAAGTGGTTACTATCACTGCGCACATTTTGTCAAGACGACAGCTATTGGTAACTTGGCTGAAAATAAAGTAATTTGAATGAAATTTTCAATATCTTTATTTTGCATTATCTATTTTTAAAACATTGTAACGAGAACAGCCAGTTCCCCTGTCAATAATTGGATTATGTTTTCTTAAAGTTACATTATGGAAGATAAGATAAAGAGATGGCAGTTCTCACTATAATAGTTAAAAACTAGATAGTGTAAAGGTATTTTGCTGAAAATTTCAGTCAAATTGGTCCACTATTAGCCGAGAAAAAAGCTTTTGAAATATTCACATAGCCTCGGTCATGATTACTCAAATCATTAATATAAACAGCATAGTCTCGATTATCCACTTGATTGATTTAATTATCAACGGCCATTAAGCGGCATATAGGAATTCAATCCGCCAACATCGAAGGCTAGCCTTGAATTTCAGAGTTTATTATGGTCTGGATATGTTAATTAATGTCTAATTGATTATTTAGATAACATCTCAGGTCTAAAGAAAGACCTGTAATAAGCAGATTTTGCTCTTGCATAATGCTATTTTAATTAAATCATGTCAAATAATCAGTTAGGGACGGCCGAAAAATAGGTTTGCTCACAACGGCCCTACTTTAGTCGTAACAGCCAAACAATTTGGTTTACTAAAATAGAATTAGGTTTGGAAATATGCTACAACACATTTTATGAACTTTATATTTTATTGCAAGCTTTCTCTTATTTGTAAAAGTAAATCTGTATCTCTAAATATTCTGCTGTTCTTTTATATACATGTATATATACATGTATTTAACTTTTATTTTTTAGTTGGTAAATTAACTGTTGAAATAAGAAGTTTAATAGCACATTGTCTTCAGTTCAGATCGGTTAGTATACAGTATATTATCATTACAAAAATACTTGAAGGTTAAACTTTATAAAAGAGTAAAAGCAGACTTACACTGTCTGTTCAGAGTTTGCAAGAAAAACATATTTGTCCTAAACCTCAAGTAATATGTACCAATTACTCTTTAAATATGTATGGTTAATTTTCCTACAATAAATGTTCAAATGAACAACATGTGATTAAAGGAGAGCACATATTGATAGATACTGAAGAAATATTGCATTCTACATCATAGCAAAATTATTGAGTTTGAATTTTCCCTTTCAATGTGAATTGGCGCCATCCATGATAGCTGTTTATACATCATTTGGCCAGTATATTGAACTGCTCAATGGAACCAAAATAAGTTATATATTTTTTGCCGGAGCATAAGGTCTAACAAAATCTGTTTGATTGACCTGACGTTATCCCTTTTTTTACCAAAGAAATTCTTTTTGGGGGGGACAATAATTTCTTATTTTATTGTGATAAACTACCTTAGTGAGTGTTGATGCAATATGCAATCTTCAATTAAACTATTTTTTAGGACAAGCGAAGCAAATCCATTTTGGTTGAAAAAATACAAAAGAGAAAGAAGTATATGAAATTTTTACGTCGAGAAGATTATGAAAGATTTGAATGGTTGTTAGATGAATTGAAAATTAAATATATACCCCCTCCAGCTTATTATAAATTTGTCAGCAAAAGACAGAAGAGAAAAATAGAAGTTAAAGATGCAGCGTATGCTGTTCGACAAAGTAAGATTGATGCTTTAAAGAAGAAACTAGAAGCAGAAAAGGAAGCATTTATGCAAGAAAAAGAGGAAATTTTAGCAGAAATTCAAAAGGAAGCAGAAAAATATGAACTTGATCCAGAACTTTTCAAACAATCTTTAATTAGAGAACGTGAAAAAAGTAAACGATATGTTCTGCCCAAAGATCTCAGGACAGCAGACGTAGAATATGAATAGTTTAAAGACTTTATATTGAACAGTGCTAGACAGTGTAGACTTTGATAATTGATTTATTTTTGTGACGTATATAAAAAGCTTTTTATGACAAAATTTTTTAAATTTATTTTTTGAATAGATGAGAGGTTACAATTTTTAAGCGATTTAAAAACTGTTACACCATAATTCTAATGTAGGTCACCCCTCACACAAAGATTTTGATGAAACATAAAATATATCTTATGTTCCCTGATACCGATTGTACAAAGAATCGCTTTTTTGTAGCAGCTAAATCATTTGTGCAGTCAGCAAGGGTTGTCGCATATTTATTGTCCCCCGCCTTTCGAAAAAAGTTGGGGGACTATTAAAATGGGTTCGTCCGCCTGTCTGTCTGTCCGTCTGTCTGTCCGTCACACTTTTTGGGACACAATAACTCTCTTCCTAATTGAGCTAGAATGTTCAAACTTGGTGTATGTGTTTATTAGGTCAATGCCTTGATGGAGTTCGAAGATGAGCATTTTCCGCTTAGGGTAAGCAGAGATAAGCAATTTGATTGGTTGATGCTTTGGGACACGATAACTTTAGTTCTAATTAAGTGAGATTGATGAAACTTGGTGTATAGTTTCATTATAGTAATACCTTGACTAAGTTCGATAATGAGCATTTTCTGCTCAGGGTAAGCAGAGCTATACGCAATTTGATTGGTCGAGAATTTGGAACACAATAACTCTCCTTCTAATTGAGTTAAAATGTTCAAACTTGGTGTATATGCTTATTAGGTCAATGCCTTGATGGAGTTCGAAGATGAGCATTTTCCGCTTAGGGTAAGCAGAGATAAGCAATTTGATTGGTTGATGCTTTGGGACACGATAACTTTAGTTCTAATTAAGTGAGAGTGATGAAACTTGGTGTATAGTTTCATTATAGTAATACCTTGACTGAGTTCGATAATGAGCATTTTCTGCTCAGGGTAAGCAGAGCGATACACAATTTGATTGGTCAAGACTTTGGAACACAATAACTCTCCTTCGAATTGAGTTAAAATGTTCAAAATTGGTGTGTATGCTTATTAGGTCAATGCCTTGATGGAGTTCGAAGATGAGCATTTTCTTCTTACGGTAGGCAGAGATAAGCAATTTTTGGATGACACTTCGTGTTCAGTTTGATTGGTCGATACGTTTGAAAAAAATAAATGTGCGATTAATTAATATGTGTCATCTATTTATTTTGGGATTTCGGCGGGGGACATCAGCCTCACTGTTGGCTTGTTTTTTTGTAGATATGGGAGCATATATAAGACACAGATATCAATTTAATGCAGGAAATAAAATGGGGTTAATGTCCTACTGTACTGCTCCATCTGGGCTATTATCATACAGTGTGCTATGAGGGAAATTTTTCCTGGACAGCAGCGCCAAGGCCTACTTGCATCAGATTCCAACTGCTAAGGGATCTTTTTTGTATCCACCAATATGTACTCTGGACCTCGTCTTTTTTTGTCCCCCGCCTTTCGAAGAAAGTTGGGGGACTATTAAAATGGGTTCGTCCGTCTGTCTGTCTGTCTGTCTGTCTGTCTGTCCGTCTGTCTGTCCGTCACACTTTTTGGGACACAATAACTCTCTTCCTAATTGAGCTAGAATGTTCAAACTTGGTGTATGTGTTTATTAGGTCAATGCCTTGATGGAGTTCGAAGATGAGCATTTTCCGCTAAGGGTAAGCAGAGATAAGCAATTTGATTGGTTGATGCTTTGGGACACGATAACTTTAGTTCTAATTAAGTGAGATTGATGAAACTTGGTGTATAGTTTCATTATAGTAATACCTTGACTAAGTTCGATAATGAGCATTTTCTGCTCAGGGTAAGCAGAGCTATACGCAATTTGATTGGTCGAGAATTTGGAACACAATAACTCTCCTTCTAATTGAGTTAAAATGTTCAAACTTGGTGTATATGTTTATTAGGTCAATGCCTTGATGGAGTTCGAAGATGAGCATTTTCCGCTTAGGGTAAGCAGAGATAAGCAATTTGATTGGTTGATGCTTTGGGACACGATAACTTTAGTTCTAATTAAGTGAGAGTGATGAAACTTGGTGTATATAGTTTCATTATAGTAATACCTTGACTAAGTTCGATAATGAGCATTTTCTGCTCAGGGTAAGCAGAGCGATACGCAATTTGATTGGTCGAGACTTTGGAACACAATAACTCTCCTTCTAATTGAGTTAAAATGTTCAAACTTGGTGTATATGCTTATTAGGTCAATGCTTTGATGGAGTTCGAAGATGAGCATTTTCCGCTTAGGGTAAGCAGAGATAAGCAATTTGATTGGTTGATGCTTTGGGACACGATAACTTTAGTTCTAATTAAGTGATAGTGATGAAACTTGGTGTATAGTTTCATTGCACTAATACCTTGACTAAGTTCGATAATGAGCATTTTCTGCTCAGGGTAAGCAGAGCGATACGCAATTTGATTGGTCGAGACTTTGGAACACAATAACTCTCCTTCTAATTGAGTTAAAATGTTTAAACTTGGTGTATATGCTTATTAGGTCAATGCCTTGATGGAGTTCGAAGATGAGCATTTTCTGCTTAGGGTAGGCAGAGATAAGCAATTTGATTGGTTGATGCTTTGAGACACGATAACTTTAGTTCTAATTAAGTGAGAGTGATGAAACTTGGTGTATAGTTTCATTACAGTAATACCATGACTAAGATCGATAATGAGCATTTTCTGCTCAGGGTAAGCAGAGCGATAAGCAATTTGATTTGCCGAGACTTTGGAACACAATAACTCTCCTTCGAATTGAGTTAAAATGTTCAAAATTGGTGTGTATGCTTATTAGGTCAATGCCTTGATGGAGTTTGAAGATGAGCATTTTCTTCTTACGGTAGGCAGAGATAAGCAATTTTTGGATGACACTTCGTGTTCAGTTTGATTGGTCGATACGTTTGAAAAAAATAAATGTGCGATTAATTAATATGTGTCATCTATTTATTTTGGGATTTCGGCGGGGGACATCAGCCTCACAATAACTCTCCTTCGAATTGAGTTAAAATGTTCAAAATTGGTGTGTATGCTTATTAGGTCAATGCCTTGATGGAGTTTGAAGATGAGCATTTTCTTCTTACGGTAGGCAGAGATAAGCAATTTTTGGATGACACTTCGTGTTCAGTTTGATTGGTCGATACGTTTGAAAAAAATAAATGTGCGATTAATTAATATGTGTCATCTATTTATTTTGGGATTTCGGCGGGGGACATCAGCCTCACTGTTGGCTTGTTTTTTTAACCATCCAAACAGCCAGACAGTTGTCCTTATCAGGTCCTCCATCCTGCACTGCTGACAAGGGGAAACTACGATGAACTTTCTCGGCGAACACCAGGATCGAATCTGCAACATCCAGGTGTGTATATTGGGTGTCTTGCCCCGCCGATTTGTCTTGTAGGTTTTGTTTGTATGTGGTGCGGTCCCCCTGCACTTACTATTAAAGCCTGTTATTTGAAAATCTTGGTGCAGTTTCTTAATTAAAGAGGGTTTAATATTAGCGAATAATGGCAAGACAAAGTTCAATATGAACAAATTAGAACATCTCGAATATTATGTTAATAATGATTTATTTCCATTAGAAAAGATCACCACCAGACAATATAGCCACTCATCCCTGGTGAAGCAAACAATCACTACATTCATAGTCCAAGCTTTTCAAATTATAAATGTCAAAAACATATCAAAATTTTGGCACAAAAAAGCTTATACCATCGATAATAATAATAAACAAATTATGAATATAATAATAAACTGTTATGTACAAATCTAACCCAAATATACAGAAAAGCCCTCAAACCGCATCATTTATTATCATACTACATAATACCAGCTGTATTATACTAACTTATATAAAATATACAAGTACATGTATACAAAATACATTATATCTCCTCTATACATTCTTATAAACTGACTAACAATCATGGCTTACTATTACATAACATTGCTACACAATATTTAGCTTCACAAATACAATGAATTAAGAAGAAAATAACCTTTTATTTCATTAAATGCTGATATGTTTTCTTTTGTTGGCTGTTTTTGTACGAAAAATGATATAAATGTTTCAAGGTAATTTGTATTTGGTTTCATCTTTTCTTCCTCCAAAAAATATTCATTATTTTTTTTCATCATTTTTTCTATTTTTTTTTCAAAACAAAACAATTTAAACTTATAATTCAGTTTAATGAATTCACTATCCACAAATTTCTGTTAATTTAAATGTCTTTGACACCAATAATTTATATACAAAAACTAAACAAAAACAAAATTCAAACAAAGAAAACATTAAAAACTCAAAATGGAAACAAATAATTCATATATATATAATTGATAACTATGTTGTATTTACAAAATATTGAGAATAATTAACAAAAATGCTTATGACCCATCAAAGTAATATGTGACAGAGCATGAGGACATGTCTTAGAATTAGCCTGGTCAAATTTTTGAATATTTGCTGTACACAGATAAACAATTTACTTGAAGTTGTTACTCTTGTCACAAATTGTGTACTGATAATTTATTAAATTATTTTACAATTTTTTTCTTAATTAAATTATGAGATTAGTAAAATTTCTTGAAGTTACTGAATAAACATTTCTTGAACTTGTTAAAGATAAGACAGGTCATATAATAAGATTCTAAAGACATACATACATATGTAAAGCACCCTGTTACAACATCAATTTATACAAATTGTCACTTGATATATCAAACTTTGCATTGTTCAGTGAGTTTTAATACAGATAGTTATTATATTATGGTTACTACACTGTTAATATCAAAATCTGGTCAAATCAGAATTTATTATTATTCTTTTTTAAGCTTATATTAGTTATCATGAGATCTTTGTTTTGGCACAATATATGAAATGTACAGAGAAGATAGTTTTATGCTTTCTAACAAATACCTTGTTGAGTTATTAAAAAAAAAAGAAGAGTTGTTTTAATTCTTTTTGTCAATAAAAAAAAAAATATTATGTACTAACTAAATGGTTAACCCGTAGTTTAAAATCAGTGAGGATTGCACCTGGTTGTAAAAATTAAGAGGTAAAAAGGAATTAATATATATTTTTTCTAGTCTTACATTAGGTTTTCATAATAATTATCTGGTCTATGCTTGTTAAAACTAAAATGAAAGATCAATTACATGTATATATCAAAACCTTCAATGAGGTAATTCCTTCATTGTGAAAGAATGTAAAAGTTCCCAATTGTATATTTACAATCTCAGAACTTCCAATCATGAAAATTTTGTAATGTGTGTGGTCAAATGTAGTGTTTGAGTAAATAGTTATGACATAATGTAACTTTTGACCTCAAATAAAGTGTTATGTCAAAAAGGGTGAAAATACAGCTTTATTTTCATTCAATGGTAGATAAAATTACATGGTCAATAGTGTTATCCAAAATAAATTCAAACATGGCTTCTGCTTATCCTGCTTCAATAATGTCTTGGCTTATTTCTAAAGAATTGACCCCAACAAATATCAGATTTTGTGTTTGGTATAAAAATATTGAATAATTACTTTCTAACAGACACAAACTATACCACTAACTTTATTGACCCCACGCAATATATGAAAAAACAATTAAACTATTATACATGTAGTTTAAATATACACTGCTGCTCTTTACAACAAGTCTTTTTTCTTACCGAATATATCAACACAAGTCAATAAGATAAAAACAATTGAGAATTTTTACTTGATCTAAGTGTTGATATATTTGATATACCTAAAAGATATGTATGAGATTTTAGTATCATTTTTAAAAGAATAGAAACAGAAATAAAAAGACTTGTAAAATTCAAAATAAGATGAAGTCTAGGAGATAATGGTTGTATTAAATGCTAAACAGTCAATATTATTATTGGGAGATACGTAATATGATTAATAATAAATTTTACTGATAGCTACACATACAAACGCTAAACAAATAACTATTACTCAATTCTAAACAACTTCTAGCATGACTAATGGCAAGTGTTGATAAAAATATTTTTAGGTGGAAGAAACAATCTAGTGTGTGTATAGTGTCTTTAGACAGAAATTTATTTCTATCTTTCTGAGTAGATTAACTCTATATCAGCTGCCTTTTGCTTATAATGAACCAATTTTGAATCATTTCACAATAAAATAGTTTCATCAAAAACGGGAATTACACAGGCCAATTATAGAAATTTTTTCTTTTATTTCTAACAGATAAAGATTAAAAAGATTATGCATCTCAGTAAAAATTTTGAAATTTATTTTAACTTCATTTTGCAAAGTTCTATTATAATTATTATATGCTATTATCATTAAATCTCTTCTACATTATAATCTAATATATTAATCTATTCTAATTCCATTCCTATTGTATTCTATTAATAAATAATATCATCTTTACTATATAATATATGTTCTTAAATATAACAATAAGTAAAATATCAAAATAGGTAACAAAATGCTGATAAGTAGGATAGGTACTTGTACTATGTATGTATAATATGGCATAATTACAGTAATGCACCTTCTCTACAAGTCAAATATTATATATTTATAAATATTTCAAGCCACTGACAGCCATTTGAGAGTTTTGAATACCTGGCAAACTCCAATATTCTGGAAATATCAGTCCAAAAAATGTTTTAATTCCATGTTTACACCACTTTGATGAATATCAAAATTTGTAACATTCAACATTCTCTGCAGACGCAATAAGCAAGCCAGCATCAATAATTAAGTGTTGTGTAAAATCCTTTGATGGGCCTCTTTTTTTTATCTGATTGAATGCAGGCAGTAAGATTATCTACCAATTATATTTAGATTTAGGTTTCTTAATTAATATGGGTATATTTTAGCATGGATTAATCTATAAAAATTATATATTTTACAAATGATGATCATCAGCTTTAATGGTATCAATATGTTAGAAACTTGTGGAAATCATGATCTTTCGATGTCTTAGTAGTCATGTTGATGATACATGGTTCGTCTTATAAATGCAATGTAAATATACAAATAATGCCCTATTTTTTATTTTAGAACAATGAGGTTGAAATGGTGATGTGCCTTATAACTTATTTTGCGAGAAAATTGGGCATTTAGAAAGATAAGATATTTAACAATGTTACATGTACATACCAGTCAACACAAGTACACAATGTAGATGTCACAAATTTCACCTTTTTTTTTTTCAGAGGAATATTTTTATAATAACAATAAATGTTAATTCGGTTAAATATTTACAAAATAAATTAAAATAAATCAAATTGTAATAAAGTTGATGTTAATAAATTATCTTACACTTTATTTAAATACATTAATCACTTTATAGTTCTCTTACTACCATTAGTAATAATCTCTTTAATATTTTACTACAGGTATTTTTATGTAACCATCAACTGAGCTTTATATGCACATACTACTAGTTTGGCCTGAAATACAAAATTACATATTTATAGTTTGGATTGTCACACAATGAAACATAATACATGTATGTCCAGAGCAACTAAGATATCCAGTTATACACAAATTTGACCGCATTGTAAATTTTTAGACAAACAACAAGCTTTTTATACTGTATAATAATATCATTGCCATGGCATTGTCAAGATTCTCTGACATAATCCGGGACAATAATGTTGATCACGATTCTATGACATAATCAAGGGCAATATCTATTACCGGTATCAGAAATACGAAAGGATAGGCTTCTACATCTCACTAATCTAAATAATGTTTGCAAATTTTAATCAGACTGAATCACAATTTTCGTTGTTACATCAATCACTATGTTCTTAAAGGGCAATAACTCTGAAACTGACATTGCATAATTATACCCGAGAAATAGAAGCAGTTTGTTTTAATAAATCAACTTTTAATGTAAGGAATAATTTAATATTCACTTTTAAACATTCAATAACTGTATAATGTAATATCTACCTTAGATGCCGGTGCCGATTCTGTATGAATACACAATTCATTCTTTCCTGGTAATAATGGATGACAGGACAAGACAAAGTTGGAATTCTAAAAAATTAATATCAACAAAATAAGTCTAAAAACAATATCAATGTATTCTTCTCATTAAACAATTATGATAATGCTGTAAAAGATATTTAAGTTGAGGAGTCAAGAGAGTGATTAAATAAGATATTATTATTTACCTCTGTTAAAGTTGGTTGACGAACTCCGTTTAATACAACACCGGTTACAGCACATGGTCCATATAATCGACAGCGTATATCATTATGTTTAATTCTTGCATGTGATATAAACAATAGAAATCCAACACCTACAAATTAAACAATATCATTATATAATTATGATTTTTAACCCATCACAGAACTTATGATATACCGTTAAAATTAAAGTTTCAGGTTTATGTCTGTATACATGTCGAGCAGATTGTCAGGAATGCTTCTAACTCCATAGTTACCGCACCCGGAGATGTATTCAGCAGACATATGGGTCATTCAATGTTTCATCAATCAATGGGATAAACCACATCCCTTTTCATTTTTCTGAAATTTGTTTAATGTGCTTATATATAAGCTGTAAATCTGATAATCCATTAATGGACCAAAAATCTCTTGATTTCCATTTGACTGAGTTTGTGTATTAAATGCATTATCAGTGGTAATGTAAATATAAATATTTATGCTAAAAACAAAACCGGTTTGAAACCACCATGTTCGAACCTTTCAACACAATAAGTCTTCAGTTCTTCATGAGTTCAGTTGGCCTCCAGTATTAGAATCTCTACTCTCAACTAAAGATTGGGTTTAGAAAATTTAAACGATGAAAGAAACTAACCTGGATGTAATGGTTCCATAACGTGTTTAAAATCTATAACAAACTTGTTTCCTTCATTAAGAGGAAAACATTGCAATGGAAATAGAGCCGTTATAATTCTGGCTGTATTATTTAATGTCAGGGCTACTTGTCTATCAAACTCAGTAGTTAACCTTGAAGAAAAAAATAGAATAGATTAAAAAAAAAAAGAATAAGCAGAGACCGATTAGACAAGTAATAAAATGTCTGCCTACAGCAGTTAAGACGTCTATTGCATATTTATTATTAAGGTAATAAGTCTATTTAAAAAACACTAAAAACTAAACAAGAGTAACAATTCATCACATAAAAATTACAAATAGTTAAAATGTGATTGGCTTCTAATTCTTCCTAATGCTAATACAGAACCTGTACTAGTATTGGAATCAATCAGACTTTGTTTATATACTAATATTCATATATATTATATATTTACCTTGATATATGATCTATCATAATATCTTCAACATCAAAATGTCTCATTGTTTTAGCATAGGTTAAAGCACTATAACCATTATTAGTTGTTAGAGCAAAGTTAGCTCCATTCTCTAATAAACATTGACAAATCTGCTTGTGGCCACGTTTAACAGCCTGAAATAGAAGTGATCAGAGGAAAATTTATTACTTAACCGTTTTCTTTTCTTTTGAGAATAAGATTTTAGGCGAGAACCTTTTACATATAGAAATCAGAACCTTAGAGAAAGCTGGCTTTCACCTTGGCTGTTTTACAGAGTGGGGACTCTGCCACACTACAGCCACTCTACGATTTTTCAGAAGTAACATTTCAGACCATTGCTAACAGATGAACCACCAGTTCAGATTTAGAATCCTATTGAATTGTCATTGGATTAATCATTAAAACTGTTATATTAGAGTTCAGCTTTTATCTTGATTTACTAGACAATTGTTTTGGAAGAAGTGTTAAGCGTGCAGTCAATGGCATCGTTTGCATCATGTGACCTGTTCATGATGACATGTGAGACCTTCTCCAATGGTATTGTCATCACAAACAAAATGGTGGTCAGAGAAATCTAACCAATGTCTGGTTTTTGTCCTTCATCAATGTACAGAGGGGAGAAAAAGGTAGTACTTTATGGCAAATTTCAAAAAATTAGAAATTCTTATTCTATCTTGATCTTTTAATTAATATTAAATCATATAATCATAGGAACAAGAGGAATAACTTACCTTAATTAAACCAGTTTCTCCAGTAGGTTGTTGTATATTCATGTTTGCACCAATTTCTATCAATAATGCCAACGTACAAATATCACACTACAAAATATATCAATATAATATTACAGTCACATCAATTTAAAACCAAATGAAATGAAAAGAGCAAGATTTAACATTTCTTTAAACTTAATATCTTGGTCATGTCGATTTTAACACCAGTGAAATTAATCTCCAATACATTATGTGTATATAAAATACAGCAATAAATTTTAAATTCCAACAAAACATCTTTTACATGTATTTTAGAAAGAACACCACAAACTGCATTAGCCACTAAAATAATTATTACAAACAACAGTTCAACCATTGTTTATTAGTATTTCTCACAAACAAAAACTTACTTTTTCACAGGCTAACATCAAAGCAGTACATCCACTTTTATTTTGAGCATTTAGTTTAGCTCCATGGTAGACTAATAATTCACAAATATCATCATATGCTGTGAAAAAAAATAAATCACAAAAAATTAAACACATCAACCTTTTTTTCTCAATGGGGAGCCATTGACTAAGTCCCAGGAGGCTCCATCCTAGTGACTTGACAAGGTCCCAGGCTCCATTCTTGTGTTGACCCCCAAAAATTACTCTGGACTTTACAGGTTTAGCCCCCCCCCCCCCTCCCGGAAAAGTCTGATTACTATGTTTCCAATAATTCAATCCCCTGGCATTCTTTTTTTTTAGAAACTATTCATAGCACTGAGTGTGCAATAAAATAATAGATATAAATAAGTTTATATGTCAACTTACAGTTAAGTACAGCCTGCATGAGCAAGGTGTTACCAGATTCATCGGGTTGTTCCAAATCATAACTTGTCATGGAAGAAAATGCTCTTTTTACTAAATCATAATCACCATCTAACACAGCCTGTTTTAGTTCATCTAAAATCAAATTAATTTTATTACTTTATGCTATAAATTCTTCAAATGACATTTTGCTGACACAATAACAAAAGGCAAATCTGTAAAGGTAACACCAAATCTTAGGCAGCAAGAATCAAAATAGGCTTCTTCACCTTACTAATGTAAACAACATATAAATTTCGAAATGATCAGATAATAAATGTAGCCTGTAGAGTGTTCACAAGAAATTGTAAACCCCAGATGGAGGCAACGGCAATAACCCACCACATTTCCATGTCAACACATAAAAATTTGATCTTTTCAAATGATACTTTATTGAATATTGTCTTATTACTACTATTACTAGGTTTAAACGTTTAATGTTAGATCAGAGACAGAGAGAGAGAGAAATGGGGTTTAACGTCCACTCAACACAAACTAGGTCATTTTGGGACTAACATATGGTTTAATTTTATTTCAATGATTCGCTTGCGCGTAGGGGTCTTTAGCAGTGGGAGGAAACCGGAGTGCCAGGAGAAAACCCACGAGGTTGAGAAGGCGCCCATATCTCCATGCCACATACGCTCACACCAGGGCTCGCAACCACAGCCGTAAGCCAGAGGTAACCGACCAGCTAGTCGTCGAAAGCGCGGCACTCTAGACCACTAGGCCATCCCAACCCCCATTAATGTTAGATCAGAACATATACACATACCATCAGTTAATTCAGCGGGATTAGAGCTGGGTGAAAAAGACATCTAAAAAAAAAAATATATATCACATTACATAAACTCATATCTTGTTAACAACTTATATTTATCAACCAGGGGCTGCCAGGCAGGATACGCCCACATTTTCGAGAGATGAATAGATAACAAGCTAAAAGGGATTTTTCCTACAATCAAGGGCCATAATTCATGAAGTTACAATTTGATATGCGCAAGTATCGAAAGGAACCAAGATCTTTGGGTGTATTCCAAGTTTCATTAAAATCAGATTAAAATTGAGACCTCTACAGGGTCCACTACCTTGACATACATTGTATAAACATGTATTTCAAGTTTCATCAAATTAGGATTAAAATTGAGACCTCTACAGGGTCCACTACCACATTCATACACTATTCGCGTACAAGCGGCACCATTTTGTCAGGCAGTTTTGGTCCAATTTCACAAAATTTGATCTCAACCTTCATTACGGTGTAACGGTGATATAATAAAATGTTTTTTTGAATCGGATAATAGTTGTGACCTTTGAAGAGACCATAAGCTAAAAACGTGATTTTTCATGCAATCAGGGGCCATAATTCAGTAAGTTGCAAACTGATATGCTCGAATATCGAAAGGAACCAAGATCTTTGGGTTATAAACATGCGTTTCAAGTTTCATCAAAATCGGATCAAAATTGTGACCTCTAGAGTGTCCACAAGCTAAAACGCGATTTTACGTACAATCTGGGGCCATAATCCATGAAGTTACGTTCCGATACATGCTCATATTGAAAGGAACCAAGATCTTGGGGAGATAAACCTATATTTCAAGTTTTGTCGAAATCGGATAAAAATTGTGAACTGTAGAGCGTCCACAACTAACTTGTGGACGGATGGACAAACATGGGCGACGACAATATACGTCCACATGAAAATGTGGGCGTAGGAAAATTATCTACACATGATACATGTATATATATTTTGATGGATCATGTAATTTGTGAAAATACAAACCAAAAGAATGAAAGCAAAAGGGAGATGACTCTTCTGCTTTAACATTAAAGTCATATTACCTCCCCTTAGACCACATGGTGGTTTATGCACTAAGATTATTATAAACTAAATTTTTACCTGTCTATCCATATCATCGAGATCAACTTCATCTAAATCTATTTCAAATCCAATATCACAGCCTGTACGGAAAACAATATGAATACATGAAGGTTATGTTGAACTAACCAGTTTAAAATCTAACGAGAAATGTATTATAGTGTGTCATTCTCAACAAGTTCACTATTCAGCATTTAATTTCTTTAGTTTAAAATGGTCCATAGCATACATGTACTCTTTACAAATTTAAATTCAAACTTACCCTCATCTTGACCTTTGGTATCTGGCAATAAATTCAACAACGAACCACTTAAAAGTTTTTCCAATGGCTGTGTAAACTCATTTTTCAATCGAATATTACTAAAATGTGCATTTTTATCTAAAGTTTGTGAGCTATCTACTTTGTGGACTTTCGATCTGGAACTATTAAAGTCTGATAAATGCGATACAATATTTTGTCGTGTTTCAGCTAAATTTTCTTTTCCACTATTAAAATTAGTAACCACATTACAACTCTGTTCTAATGGTGATGATTGTTTAGTAAGTTTCAGAGAGTCTAATTTCGTTCTCTTATGAGCCACTTGATCCTCCTCACAATCCCTTCGTTGTCGAGTAGCACTTTTAGTAGAAATAATTTCTGTATACGAGCGTGGAGAGCTTCTTTGAGGTGTACGTCTCTTACTCCTCTCACTAGAATCAGGTGAGAGACTAAACTGAAATTATAATTAGAAATAACGGTCATTTCAAAAAAAATCCCAGCTTCAACACATTATCTGTACATGGTGTAAAATTGGCTTGGCAATATGAATATTCCAGAATGAAATGACTGAAATTATTGGTCACTTGTTTTCAGACACAAGGTTTGGCAAATTAATGATAGAAGATACAAATGAAGATCACCCTGTAAAACCTTGGTGAATCTACATGTATGTCAAAATGCTTCTTTCTTAATACATTTACACGTACATGAATATGGTATTTCATATCTACATGTACAGTGTAAATTATTATAAAATATGACGAATACCTCTACTATATTATTATCCATTGTTCGAAAGTGCAATAAAAATTTAACTGACTGCAGCATGTTAATGATATACATGTACATGTATGATGACCAAGAAAACAACCAATCACAGCTTTATATGCAAACTAAATACATCCAGAGCTATTATTGATCCAAATACTATATATATATATATCTGATGACCTCTATCAAAATCTTAAAAAATATTTTTCATCTCATTTTTCATCAACAATGCCTTCTAATGTAGTCCAATTTTACATAAATTGTTCGGTCAAGATCTAACTAAAAACAATAATGTAGGATCATTAGTATAGATATTTAGACTACAGTGTATATACACATACATGTACCATGTCTACACGTTTGTGACATCTTTATTTCATATCCTAAGTACAATTCATGCCACATATGCAGACAATGTTAACAAGAATCGATGAAAAATCAATATTAACATACATGTATACCGTGTACTACTATTACTTCTACTATATGTGCTACATTCATATTCATATTGAATTCTATGAAATAATCAATATTGTGAATAGACCTATTTATTATTATACATTAACCTTTTTACCAATACTTGATAATATAATTAAAATTATTGAATAGTGAATAAATTATGGAATAGTGATTTTTTAGTGAATAAATTAATCATTTAATTCATATATCTTGACTGTGTATCTTTCAAATATTATTACATGTTAGATTTACTTCTTCACATCTCAATGTCAAGCAAAACAATATGGCAGTCTTGTAACTTTCTTTAGGGTCAACATCTACATGTAAATATACATGTTTACATGATCATGTGGAAAAAAAACCCTATACATGTATAACCTTTCATGATAATAAACATATTTCTTCTTTTTCAGATACATGTATAGGAAATACAATCAACAATAACTGTACATTTATCCTCAAATAGCCAATTGATTCAAAATGTAAACTTTTTCACGGTGCTGGACTTTAGTTTTACGATTATTTGTCAATTGTCAACTTTCTCATAAATACGCTGCTGCGACAAATGTTTGAAAGTTTGTCTTTTAATCCTAAAGTTTACAGATAATTAGTATGTATTGATGATTACTTACTTTGTTTTCTGAAATGGTCTGTTTCCGATCTTCAGGCGAGTCACACGTTTTATTGAGAGAAGAGTCAAATACACCAGAGTCAAATTCACTACTTGGGTTCTCACTACTAACACTTTGAGGTGTTGCTACTGAAATATCACTACTCATAGAACTTCTAGTGATTGCACTATCATTACTGTCATTACTAATATGATCACTTTCAGCTACTTCTTTATACGAGAGAGATTTCACAGCCTTACGTGTCTTTCTACCACTTACTGTCTTTGGACTGACTTTTTTAGACAAAGGACTTTTCTTGCCCTTACTTCTCTTTTTACTAGCACTACTGTCACTCTTTCTTCTCCCAGATGATGAACTCTGTGTCTCGGGTGTGGGAGAAGTAGATTTGGAGTTGTTAAATATCTGTTTAAAAGATGTAGGTCTGGAGGCTCGCCCTTGACCTTTTACTTTACTGTACATGTCCGTAGCAAACAAATTTACCTTTCCTTCTTCTAAATCTTTCCAAAAGGTGTCTTTAAGTGTCGTTTCTGGATTTTCATCAATCATAAATGGAGAACTGCTTTCAGGAGTGGTTTGACTAGAGATTGGTGAGTAACTGGCATCTTCTTGCAATCTGCCTTCCATAATTGCCTGAATAACAAAAAGTAGTTCAAGTATTTTTGCATTTAACCTAATTAATTCATGATACTAGTCAAGTATATGTTGCTCTCAAGCTTGAGGTCAACAACCCTTACTAAATGCAAATACATGTGTGTGACATCACAGGCATTAATATCTAAAACTTGTCTTCAATTAATGGAAAAATTTAATGAGATTTCTTACTTGAAAATCCGCACCAGTATTATTTCTGGTTAAACCTCTTCAGGTTAATATCAGTGTATTAGTAAGTAATTAAAAATGTTCCAAGATTCATATAATTTTCTACTTCACTAATTCGATAGCATCTCTACTTGAGATATGTATGAATGTTACAGAACTATGATATAATAAGTGGTCATCTATATGGGGTCCCTGTGGTGTTACCATGACGATCTTAAATATGGTGTATATATAGTAACTAGGTACCTAATAAGGATAAAGATAGTTGACTAGCAGATGTTTACTATTTAACAGTAATTTGTTGATATGTGTTAATTTTAAGTAGGCAGGTTTAACTATTGTTTCTTCTATTGTTAATTAATCTGTGCACCAACTGTCAGTCTACTACTTAACATTTCATTTATTATTTCTGTAAACAATATGTTTACAATAGGGAATAAAATTTAAAATATTATGTACACTTTACCATATCTTATATGAAAAATATTTGGATTAGAAAATTGTATATTTACAGCAGCAGAGATTAAAATATATTATGTAAACTTTACCATATCTGACTGATAGGAAAAAAATATTTGGAATTAGGAAACTGTAGGTTTACAGCATTAGGTAATAAAATATAATACTAATAGAAAATGTAAACTTTACAATATCTTTTATTCTGATAGGAAACATATTTGGAATTAGGATATTGTTGTATGAGCATGTACATGTAATATGCTTGCATAATCTCAACAATAACAAGACAGGAAAATTATATAAGTTAATGATTAATAGATAAAGAACAATAATATAATGATCAACACAAGCATGAGGTGCACGTAATACAGATTTTATAACAGTCTTATATACATGTACATCAGGGAATATTTTAACCGGGTTCGTATCGCAATTTGCGACTCAAACGTCCGATTTTGCGAATCAAATTCATATTTGATTAGCATTATTAGCATAAAACCCTGCTTCAGCGCGAATCAAAGTTTTGAAAATTAATTTTAACTTTGAAACCATTCAGTATCGTAAAACACATCAAAAATAAAATCTCAAATCTTGCAATTTTATTGTCTATATCATCAAGACTCTTTACGTGCCTCTGCAACGGTCCAGTGGAACGAGAGCAGTACATGTTGTCGTCTGCTATTTATAAACGTAAAAGGTTTTGATGATAGAGATTACAAATTACTTGCTACGCAACACTACATACTTTCTATATCTGTGGTAGTCACAGTCGTGAAGACAGACATTCAAAACACTACAAGATAAAATTACCGGGTGATCGAGGGTACGTCGCGAAATTCAAGATGGCAAGTCAAACACATGATAATGTTCTGTCTTCAAATTCGGCATTAAAATTAGCAACAGTTCAAGATTGGGTGAGGAAATATGACCCAGAAAAGATCTGGCTAGAGTATGAAGTAAATAAAGAATGTCCAAGTTTTCGTACGAAGAATAACATGTGGTCACATACTTTTTATTTTTATTTTATATATAAATATAAACAACAGTAATACAAATAATATGGGTATTCTATTACATACTAAAAACTGCTAATCAACTGGTAAATTTTGCTACTCAATTATACAATTGATTAGCATTCTTACACAATTTTTTTGGAAACTGCTAATCAAATGTAAAAAAGTAAAATATTCCCTGATGTACATTAAGTCACATTGATGATAGCAATTGTTATTAGAAAATTTTCATTCAAAACGTTGGGCTTTATTATTTATTACTAAATTTAGATTGACCTTACTGGGGTCGTAGTGTAAAATAATGATCAATTATTAACAATATAAGTCCACATTTTGCAAGAAATGGAATGAGAATGGGCTAAAAAAAAAAGTGATTTTTTTGTAAAATTGGGGGCCATAATCCTGGAGGTTATGCCATGATATGCATAAATAGCGAAATGAACCAAGTTTTTTAAGATTTAAACATATATTTTAGTTTGATCAAAATCTGATAAAAATTGTGACTTACAAAATGTGTCTACAACCTTAGTATTACATACTTTTACTGTATTTGTGTACAAGGAGCAGCTATTTTGTTGGGCTGTTTCGGTCTGATACATGATTTGTTTGTACCATCAGGAGCCATAATCCAGGAAGTTACTGTCCAATATGAACGAATTTCAAAAGAATCGGAGATCTCTGGTATGATAATGTGGACGTATAAAAATATTATTGTATATAAACTGACATTGAGCCCAAGAACACCAAAGATCCAAAAATCAAGTAATGTTTGTGATCAAGTTCTTGAATTTTCCGAAAATGCTCTATTTTATTTGATAGTTCAAATTTCCTTTTATATTCGTGTAACTTCTGTAAAAAGTCAAGCAGTTGAACATTAAAAAAAACCTCTAGTCACATATTTTGACCCGAGTGTTACTCCTTTATACCTGTTTTTTCTTTCTTTCTTCTGCTCGTTTTCGTCTGGATTCTTCTCTCATAGCATCAAAATCTTCTATCATATCTAAACAACTAGCCAGATTTTCTACTGGTTCCCATGTATCGTGTGATGGTGGATACCCTCGCCATCTTACTTTATACAGTGATTTACCCTGAAGAAAAATAAGTTATCTCTAAATAATCACTGTTCATATTATTAATGTCATATCACAACCAACACAAAAAATATAAGATGAATAAAATTGATAATGTTTCAGAATCAACTAATCAAGTGAAAAAAAAAAGGATTGTGCTGTATAATTGTATCCATTCACACTAAAGTTGTATCCACAATAAAGTTACTGCTTTTTGATTTAAGGATCAGTATTTCAAGGGTTTTTTTTTTCATTTATCTATTTCTCTAGAATGGGAAAAGAAATTTTAGCATGTCAGGTTGAAAGTATGTATAGGCCTATATGTAACTGCTACACTTAGTACATAAAGGTGTCTGGAGTTGTGTGCAGAGCAAACTATTTATTGCTGGGTATTTATTCATTAGGCAACGAATTTAATACCCATTAACCTCTACAAATTTCATTCATTCAAAAAAATAAAATATTACTTCGAATACATTAAATGTAGGCTAATGTGCAAATACTTGTGACAAATGGCAGACTGCATTATTTTTACTTGACCTGGTTTACATCATCAAACTAGACTTTTCATCATATATGCTACTGCTACATGTATTATGACCTGGGGGTATTTTCAGTTAAATGCATTCTTTTTAAGGATGGTCAATAAACTTGATGAGGTCACTGAGTTTACTTTAAGTGTTATACGAGTATAGTAGGTTAGCAACTTTCTTAAATTCTACCTCCATCTAGTAGTAAAAGTATTATTACTCTACCAGCCGACAGAAATAAACCAAGCATCGGCCATTTATTATTGCGAATCAAAAACTGGGTTAAGGAGCATATTTTTATATACTATATCTATTCCAACAATCATTTGCTGCATATTTATACTCTATTTGGTTGGCTACATATCTAGGTTGAAAATAATGATGTAATTGTAAACTTAGAAGCCTTCTCTATGGTTGTATCCGCCGGTCATTATTCGATAACTCTCCCAACAAACCCGTGTGATCGTCTTCCATTCTCAATCCACTCACTCTCGTCTCGACATAAAAATGAGGTTTATTTGGCTTCGCATGTAGTATTTTACTTGCTAGTACATCGTAAAGTAGTGAAAAAAATCAACAATGACACATTTTACGATATTTTTTCACACAAGGGGTAATAGTTTGGAGACAGGTTTTAACAAAAGAATTCCAATACTTCATGTCAACATTGCATACATGCCAAAAAGCTCGTGTCGAAGCGAATGGCACGAGCCGAAATAAAACACGCCCCCTTTTCACTTACCCCATTTTTACTCATTCCAACTATTTTTTCTACATCAAAAAGCTCTTCCTCTACTTCTTCGTCTTCATTTTTACTTTCAAACGAAGATATTGAGCCCTCTTCGTCCATTATTTTCCCGTCAGCGGGCACTCCTTCCACGTCCTCCGCCATCTTGGCTGTATCAAATTGTGCCACGGATTGTGAATGGTCCATTATAAATTAGGGGTTACAGGTTGTGACAATAAATTAATATTGTTACAGATTGGGGCAGGCTTCTTTATCATTCTTTGTGGAATTGGTGGCAGGATGAATCAACGCATTTTAATTAAATTACTTATTTTAATCCAATTAGCTAGCTTAATTACAGTGGGACGAATCGAAATGGGTCATTATGTGACCAACAAACCGTTGCCCCCTTTTTAACAATGCTGTCGTTCAAACACACTTCATTTACATATGAATAGCATTGAGCGCATGTCAAGTATATTTATAGATACCCACATGTGTATTATGTGTTGATATTATAAGAAGATCCATTGGTCAAAATTCGACCGTAGATTGATCCATTTCTTATCCAGAATTGGCTGCACAGATTAAGGTCAAATCGGTTATAATCAAAGCACTGTTGACCCAGTTCCATTCCTTTGACCCACTTCCGTATTATTGTTGATGATGACCTTGTTCCAGAAACCGTAATATTATTGGTAGGCTTATCGACTAGCATAAGCAACGGACTTATCATAAACTAGAGGTTTTATATACTTTAGCCTAACTTCTGTCTGCACCGAATTTCAATGGACCAGTCTGTTAAAAATAAAATATCATTATTATTTTTGTTGTGAAATTTCAGTCTATGCCACGGTTTTAATGAACTTCGCCCCTGGCTACCAATATAAATTGCATAATAATATATAATATATCGCAGAGATGAAGACTTCTAATAGCAAATGGCTTAGCCAAATCCAAGTTATACTGGAGGAAACAGGAATGGGTGAAATATTTACTGCCGCAAAAAATGAAAATTTTAATACAGAATTCTTTTTACACTTATTTAAAACCCGATTACAACATGATATATATATCCAGTCCTGGAAACACAACCCGAGTAAGATTATCCAGCATTTAAATGGACATATGAAAACAAATTCAAAACATGATTTTCATTTAATATTAAGAATTCATATAACATGGAAAAATATTTATGTACATTGAAAAAAGATGAAAGGGGTGCACTCAGTAAATTTAGACTTATTAGTGCACATAAACTGGAAATTGAAAAGGGACGATACAGTAAACCCTTTATTCCACGTAATGAAAGATTATGTAAAAACTGCAACCTCCAATTAGTAGAAGATGAAAAACATTTCTTATTGTATTGTCCATTTCATGATAATTTGAGACAACAATATCTCTCACCATTCATCAAACCTCATTATAACTGATTCAATTCAACTTAATATATTAATGAATAATGTAGAATGTATAGAAAATGTGGGAAATTTTGTATTACACGCTTTTAAGAAAAGATGAAAATAAATATAGCCTTGTCCATTGATGTGTAACATTAAATATTGACGATTAGATTAATATGTACCACTCGTCTTGACTGTTATTATTATTATATGTTTGTAAACATAAGGGAGTCAAACTGCCTAGTTTTAAACTATTGGCTAAATCAGTAGGCCTAGGCCTAAACTATTCCTGGCTAAGCCTGTCTGTATATACAGGGATTGGTTAAACAATTCCATTGACTAGACAGTGGGCTAATAAAATTTAAGGGTTAGCCTAGGTTTAGACTTTCAAGACATTTATACCAACCAATTACCAGACAGGTTAACCAAAATGAAGGGCACCATATATTCTTTTCTTTGTATATTGTGTGTTGGGGGGGGGGGGATATCATGTTTTTATTTTCACGACGCTCAATAAATAATATAAGAGGGATTTTGTCGTACGTAGGCCTACATACATGCATTGACAGTATATTCTTAACTTCCGTTATAGCACACTATATTATGGCGTATGCCTGTCTTCATTAACCCAATCAAAGGAGAACAGTCGGACATTAAACATTTCTAATTCAAATGCCTGTAACTTTTAACCTTTTTATATACACATTACGTCTATCAGATTTATACAAACTACAATAATATACATGCATACAGAAATAGATTACTTGACATGGAATAATACATTGAGGTCATATGAATACAACGTGTAAAACGTGAGATGGTAAAAATGAAAATATAATGAGATTGTATAACAATGTAGATGTACACGATGGCAAATGTTACACTCTAAATGATCGGATATGGCCTAGTAACATGTTAAAATAAACTAGGTGCAGGGTCACGATACCATGCATGACCTCATAAATACGTCTCAAAAGCCGATCGTTAAGATGTACTATTGTTTTACGTAAATAATTGTTTCGCATCGCTATATCCGCCTACTGGTTACTTATCTAAGAATTATGCATATAAAGGTCCAAAGAGTGTGTGAAATGGCTTTATTTAACGTCCGCTTCCACCAAGGTGATATCGCAGACAAGGGTCCAAAGAAATTTCATTGTGCTTTTATACAAGAATTCTATTTCATAAAATCGTTTGCGCGTGCGCGCTGTATCATAAAGTATGTTATTATTGAGTTAAATGGCGTGGTTTCGATTCCACGATTGTACGTGACAAGTAGTAAGGTCGCCTATCAAACCTCGTGGGTTTTCTCCGGGTCCTCCAGTTTTCTCCCACTGCTGAAGACCCCTACACGCAAGAGAATTATTAAAATTAATTTGTTTGGATATTATGATATCTATTACATTTTTAACTTTTTTTCAATTATTAGACCTATTGTTAGGTCTATTGAACATTGTCTTGAAAAAAATATAGAAATGAAATGAAATGAGTTTCAATGCAGGAAGTGGTGTCGATGGTCCAATGGTCCAATGATAATTAAAGCGTTAGCTTTAGAAGAAGAAGAAAAAGAAGGAGAAGAAGAAGAAGATTGGGTGTTTATTAAACTGTCACACGATGTACATTAACATATCATAATTCAGCTAAAAACTTAATTAAAAAGAGAGAGAGAGAGAAATGGGGTTTAACGTCCACTCAACACAAACTAGGTCATTTCGGGACTAACATATGGTTTAATTTTATTTCAATAATTCGCTTGCGCGTAGGGGTCTTTAGCAGTGGGAGGAAACCGGAGTGCCCGGAGGAAACCCACGAGGTTGAGAAGGTGCCCCTATCTCCATGCCACATACGCTCACACCAGGGCTCGAAACCACAGCCGCAAGCCAGAGGTGACCGGCCAGCTTGAGGTCGAAGCGCGGCACTCTAGACCACTAGTCCATCCCAACCCCCCCTAATTAAAAAGAACACCGCCCAACCATAATGTAGCACGGGACACTGGGTATTTCGAAATTACAGATTAATATTAGATAAAATATCATATAAAATAAAATAATATCATATATTATATATTATTATTAGATCTCTCCTTTGAAACATGTCAAAAAATTGCATATCATACTGGAGTTGATATCACTAAAAAATACAAATAGATTTCTCCTATAGACATATTATATGCAATTTACATCTGTCTTATGCATTTGTCTAAAACGTCTATAACGGAGGACGGAATAAATTTTGCATTCTAAAAAATGAGATTATGTCTCAATTTCTGAGCAGAAAGGACAAAACCGACGAATAAGTGGGGTGGGGTGGGGTAGGGTATGTGATTGAGAACCGTGCCGTGACGAGGAATAGGGTCTCCTGTACCCTGTACCCCCAAACTGAAATAAAATTGAACCGTATTTTAGTTCCGAAATGACATGTACTTGGTGTCAATATTAGACCACCAACAACGATGAACCACGGTTAACTTTCTCGCCTTTTACACTGGGTTCGAACACAAGACTCTGGGTTCGCGAAATATATAGTTGGCGATGAAACAGTATCAAATATGCCATATGTATAGCATGTTACCGTAGCAATCGTAAAGTGCATCACAAACTCGGTAGCATTTTATTGAATAATAGTGGATACATATGGCGGTATATGAGATTCAAAATTACAAATTTGTTAATGTTTGCTATTGTCTAATTTCTAACTTTTATATTCGTGTAATTTCTAAATTAAATGAGCTGTAAATCTATATTCGTTGGCGCCAAGAAATGGTCACAAATGAATTGTAATACATAATATTGTAATAATGTATATAAACTGATTTACATTCAATCGTTTTTATACGCCCACGTTTTCATGTTTATAACCCAAAGACCTTGATTCCTGTGCTGTATATATTTCACTCCTTGTATATATTTCACGTGTTTTTAGCTTGTGGCCCCTATATGCAGGTCACAATTATTATCTGATTTACAAAAACATTCAAATACATTACCGTTACACCATAATGATGGTTGAGTTTTAAATTCGTGAAAATCGGACCAAAACAGCCGGACAGAATGGTCACCCCTCGTACGCAAATAGTGTAAATGTATGGTATATCAAGTTTGTGGACCCCCTAGAAGTTACATTTTTGATCCGATTTTTTTATGAAACCTGAAATAACTAAAAGATCTTGGTTCTTGTCGACAATCACGCATGTGTTATCGTAACTTCCTGAATCATGACCCTTATTTGTTCGAAAAATCACCTTTTATTTAGCTTCTCTCTATCCTGCCTGGCAGCCGCTGGTTTTAGATTTAAAAAGGTGGTGGGTTGGGGGGGGGGGGGAGATCAGATGGAAGCCGAATCCACATGTTTAAAAAATATATTTTGTTTATCAACTTTTGTCGCAGAAAATATCTGTGTCAATTTAATTGACTGTCTAGTCGTTTGGATGTGACGAAATCCAAAGGTCCCGTGTATACATTGGCATGTACGTAAAGATCGCTTGACAGTTGGAATTCGATATAAGAGTAGGTCATAGTGCCGCTGCCCGGTCAAAATTTCCCTAATAGAAAACTGTATGCCCGTCTTCATTAGCCCAGTCAATCTGAAAATATGCATTGGTTAACGCACCCTCACTACTTAACTGTTCTTGTCCATTATTGTTTTACAGCGAACTACACTAAAACAATATAGGCCTACACATAAAGTCGATACAGATTTACAAAAAAGTCATTGTCTTTCACCGCAAGGGGGTTATTAGCAATGTCGATTACTTACATTATGTTCATGTTAACAGTTCTTGGTATGCCAAGTGGTTGTCTTTACATTAAAACAATAGGCTAGGCTTAGGCTTTGTTCACATGACTGGATGTTCGATCATACAGAAGTATTGGACAAAATAAAAACACTATTACCTTTAGAGATGTTTACAGTCTAGACTGTTTTGCCGGGGGAAACATTTTATCATATAATCATATCTCATATAGACAAGGTTTTATAAAAATTGAAATCACGTGAGTGATTTATTATATAGGGCCTATAGGTAAATTCAAATTAAACAATAATGTATTTTTAAAAGAAGTGAGTTAAAAACTTCAATTCCATTTTGTAGATCATCTATTTGTAAAACAATCGAATAAATAATGCAAAATATTTTGAGTAATTTCTTTACTGATGATTATGATGGTTAGACTTTACGGCGTTATAATATCGCTCGATCTATGACGTCACAATTGAACTTTCTCATTATGAAGTTACCTAGGTGAAAGAAAGAAGGTTATTGACATTCTAGATTAAAAAGCTTAATCGCTGTCACTAAATGGATGATGCCACTTTTGATTTTTATGAAGATGCCACAGTTAAAAGAAAAGAATATGACACCATTTCTACCTTAAGCACCGACAGAGCCAATTCTGGTTGTGATTATGGTTTTGATTATGAAAGTGTTGTGGCCGATTCAACTCGATCTAATTCGATGTTTTCAAACCAAGAATCTGTTCTATCGCTGCTATGTGATCAAAGTCAAAGTGTAAACCCACAAAAAAATAAGCGTAAACCAAGAAAAGACACGCCACAAATTGGAATGAATTATCAAAACGTACCGATATCTAACATCCCAGAGGACGAGGTCGTGTATTTTGATTATGAAATTGAAAGTGAGAGTGCAGAAGAGGCGTCAAGCGAAAGGTTAACACCATTTCCAGCTGGTTTGACTGAGGCTGACATTTTAAGTTCAAGCGATCGTGAAATCTTAAAAGAAGCGGATGCCATACTAAGAAACGTAAAGACGAATTTAAATATCCGTTTTCAAGATCTAAGCTCTCGCTTATCAGATTACAACCAAGCTTGCCAACAGAACAGTGGGCGGACACTAACAAAAAATAGCCACCACACGGACGATGTGGATAATATGCAAAATATTACTTCCTCTTCTTCAACTGGCGATCCACAAGATACGGTGAAAAATGAATACCTAACCGAATCTACAAATAGGTCAGGTGTAGTTAAATACGAAAGGCTTTCAGAATGTGGTCGGCAGCCAATCGATAAATGGTTGGCTGACAGTAAAATAGGAGAAAATAGTGAGCCCCAAAACGTTCAAACAAACACCAGACCCATCACCACAAATAAAAAACCCAATGCTCAACAAACTGGAGAACCCCAAAACGGTAAAAACCGAAGAAATAGAACTTCAGTGCCGGTTCAAGTGAAATCTCAGGCTTATTATCAGAATGGCGAATTAGCGGTCACCGTGACCTCAAGTGATAGGAGAAATCCAATTGGTGAAAACGTCGATGTGAAAATTACTGTTATTCACAAGTACAGCACAAATCCTAGTGAGAGAAAAAGAACCGTCTGCAACAAGAAGAAGGGCAACAAATCTCTCAAACCACCTGCCGATAGAAATGTTGTCGAGAATCGCGCAAATTGGCCTGAATTCAACACAACCATTAACGAAGAGGCACATAAAAGATATTTAAGTCGTTACGGAATTTAATATGAAGAAATTAAAGCAGATAGATGTGGATCGTCAGTATGATTTAAATAGCGATTTGATTAATATAATTAATTTGATGTTAATATATAATAATTTTGATTTTAATTTGATTAAAAATAATTCAAAGTAATCGATACATTGTAAATATATAAATAATGTGATAGATATACAAAGAAGTAATTGATTTCGTCCTTCATGTAAAAATTTAATAAATTATGAAACATTACAATGATTTCTTGTATATATTCTTCTGCGTGGGATATATGAAAATAAAAATTGACGAAGCTATCATGTTTCTTCGGGAAAAATCAGGAAAACTATTGACAGATCAGAGGCGTTCTAGTCTGTAATCTTAATGGATTCTATCTTTATCAATGAAAATAATATATTACATTGAATATATGACGGTACTTAATCAAGACGGCATACGTCATGCAGCGTGCTATATTATGAGGGACATTTTGCCCAGAAAGCGGCGCTACGGGGTACCCTTATTTCGAATTCCAAATTGATAATTTTTTTATGTTCACTGCTAGACAACCTCTTCAGCACGTCTGATAAGGGGAAGCCACACCGGAAAATTTGGAGGAAATTTCTCGGCCAAATATTCCGAGACCTACAGCGAGCCAGTGGCTTAACCATTGAGTCAATTATTCATTTTTATATAATTATTTTACATTTTCAAAACAGTGAATCATTTGTATCATAAAAATTCCAATTAAAACTAACTATAAAGATTAAATGTATGTAAATCATTATAAGAAACACTAGCAGGGGCGTACATAACGATTTCGTTTGGGGGGGGGGGTAGCCAAAATGTGACCGACTGATGCACATACCCCCCACGCCCGCCCTACCTCCCAGTGCGAGTGACGCAATCCGGAGCCGAGCACCACGTGTCAGTTTTCTAGAGTTGACATAACATCTGTACAATCACACGCCCCACACACCAGTGGTACTACAAACTGGGCAGTTCACTATAATCGTGAATATGATAGTGCTGAGACAGTATAAGACAATATTGAGGAGTAGAGGAATGATTTTAAAATGGAATCGCGCGCCGCAGACGCGAAAAAATTTCAGATATGTAAGCGAGTTATAGAAGAATGATGTTATAATGGAATCGCGCCGCAGGCGCGAAAAAAATTCAGATATGTAACAGAGCTTTTAGATTTTTGGGACTGGGCTTGAAACTTTGAATCAATGTCATGGCAAATGGAACCAAATTCTCGTTAACGAGAGGATAAGAATTTCGCCTATTTTGTGATTGGTTGGTTATCTCATTAATTCATTTAGTCGGAGACCGACTGCGATGAGTACTTTTTTTGAGACCGACTATTTTTTGCCATGGTAGAAAACATTTCATAGAAGAACAACATACTCACAACAGAATAAGAGTGACAAGCAGACGTGGTTATTGTATACTATAGTTTTGTGTGACGTATGCAATTTAGGTACACGGATTCACGCAATTACTTTATAGTATTTGGGATCTATTCTGGCATTGTTTTTGAGACCGACTGCAGTGATTTTGAGACCGACTATTTTTCTCCTTGGGTGAAATTTTGTTGTTAGACCAACATACTCACAACAGAATGAGAGCGAAACACAACATCTTTTCAAACATGATAAGTTGACAAGATTATTTTATACTAAAGTCATGTGTGAGTAGCGTGACGTATACAGTGAGCACTTATTTTGATACCGACTGCTCCTATTTTGTGACCGACTGCACTGATTTTGCAACCCACTATTTTATAGTAAAGTTTTGCGTGATCAGCGTGAAGTATACAGTGAGTACGTATTTCGATAATGACTACTCTATTTTGCGACCGACTGCACTGGTTTTGCGACCGACTATTTTTTCTGCTGGTGGGGGGTACACCCCCACATTTACGCCCCTGAACACTAGTAATATATAAAACAATTTAAATGGTTTACAGTTATTCATTATTTTTTTTTTCTAAAGCTAGAGTAATTAAAATCTATATGAAAGAAACGTCCAATTTGAATAATTTTGCAATTTAAATTGTGGGGTTTATTATAATTGGTTGTGACTGACAAATATTCCATGGAGATCTCTAGGAAGCCATACCGGAAATGCCACTCTACAGATTTCTGTCATGGTTTTGGCGTTAAGAAAAATCAAACAGCACTGTTTGTCGTCAGAAGTGGTATTGACGGAAGCTATGAGAACGCCATCGTCTTCTGATTCGGCGTTAGGTGATGGTAGAAAACATGGTTGCGATGGAAAACAATGATCTTCCTTCCAATGGACACACGCTTTTGTTTGAATATCCAATTTCACCAACGAACTGGAGAATTTGGGAGTAGATTCATACGTTACGCCGTAAACATATTGATATGGTTTACCTCTATAATTTTCATTAACGAGAGGTAATTCAAACGGCACATATGACAATACTTCCGACGTTAGCGAAATTTTCGTATTTGATGCTCGAACAGCCAGTGATTTGGAAAAAGGCGCAGATAGTAAATTCGTTCCTAAGGGTGTCGTTTTATTAAGGTTTAGGGGTAAAACAAATCGCTGGTAGGAAGATGGCGGGAAATTGCCTTCTGGTGACCCATCTGGTACCTCGAAAGCTAAATTACACATAAAATAGCTTTTTAGAACTTCACCATCTTTAAAGATACAAAGATCCAAAATGATGTTACCATCGTCTTCGAACGCGTTTCCTTGGTTGATCATCATAAATGGTACACCTTCATACACGTAGTTTGGATTTAGTTCGATCCCAGTTTTTCGGTCTACAATATGAAACCTAGTCTTTAAATCCTTCCGCCATTCTAGACAATCAGACATGGGAAGCTGTCTAATTTCTGCTGATGCAACTTTCAAGGCATTTATCACTAATGGCTGTTCTATATAAATATAAAAATTTTCAGTCATAAAAAAACTGTGAATATAAGATGGCTTCAGTTTATTCTCAATTCCAAGAGCTGCTATAAGTTTACCGCGATATTTACTGGTGCCGGAAGTGGTCGGTGTTATTGTGTATAGACAATATTTGGGGGGTTTAACACCGTACGAGTAACCTATGTTATGAATCGCCCCAGTTTGATCATAATGCACATGTGCCGAAGCTTGGTTCACATCAACAATGTCGCTTAAATCCAAACGTTCAAGGGTTTCCAAAGTGATAGGATCAAATCGATGTAGGTAATTAGTCTCCGAAACGGCAAATAGTTCTTTTCCTATTCGGATTATATTTACTGGACAGTTATCCGTTCTCTTCGCGATAAACTTAGACAGGAGGTTGACTATGGTGTTTTTATTTGGATCTGGATAAGCCCTCGTTCCAAATTCGGCAAAAACAATCCGATTAGCCGCTATATTAGCTGTATAGGCCTCACTCCTTAAGAACTTCCTCTGGTAATTAACTTTTCCGTTTTTGATATCAAATCGTTGGATGATCGCCATGCCATCAAACCAGTGGAAAAACTTTGTGTCCCCGACTTCAAACAGACCAGGTCCATTTCTATACACACTACCAATAATCCATTCTGGTAGATCGCCCATCACCTCACCTTCTATAGGCGTCGTTATCTCTTCTTTCACAGAACGAAATAGTTGAAACATGTTTTTATTTACCGTGTCCTGATGTCGAACTGAAGTGCTTCAAATGTGATTAGTAAGCGATCAAAGGGGCACATATAAGTGTTTATAGAGGGCAAGTTCAGTGGGGTTGCATAACAACTGATATCTCATCATGAGTAGTAGATAGGCTACCGTTCAAAGGACGAGCATTGACTAAGATAATTAATGATATCTCTGACAACTGATTAAACGGTAGTTATTTTCATAACGGTTTAATCAGAGCGCTACCCGCTCTACACCAGCGGGTAGCGCTCTGATTAAAGCGTTATGAAAATAACTAATTAAACGACAGCAGGGTCGTGTGTGGGGGTGCACCAGAGTGGTGGGGCGCCAATATAATGCCCAATTCACTGAGCACATGTGGTGGCGCAGACGCGGGCCCAAAAAGGATACCCTCAGACAATTTTGAATACTAACGCTGCTGGAAACACGTTTTTCGGCCACTCTGGTGATATCAAATAGCACCCCTGCTAGCTACGGCCCTGGGCCCTGTTTCATGAAATTTTAACTTAAGATAAAATCCAATTTTAGTAGATACTTCAATTTTGATTGGCTAAGCACTAAAATCAATCTAATATTATCCAATCAAATTACTAAAATTGGGATCTTATCTTCGTGAAATAGGCCCCTGGACGGCAGCGATTGCTCAGAACTGAAGACGGGCATACGCCATGCTAGTTCAGCTCTGGATGTAAGTCTCAGATAAGCCAGGGAGAAAAAAATTGAAATCTTTGAAAAGACTAAGGCTTCAGTCATTTATTGCCTTGCCGGGCCCAATTACAATAATTTACAATCAAATTTTTTTTTAAAAATCCCATTTTTTTTCTCAAAAACTGAATATAAATCACTTTACATATACTCATATTACATTAATTGCTTTTAGAAGAAAAGATCCATCCTCCCTTTAACTGTGTAGTATGAACTTTCTAAATAAATCACTATCTCAATCGCAACATTGAGATACCAAAAAGCGCCATGAATTGTCCTGCTCCGATTGGGCTATATAAAGAAGACAGGCATACGCCGTATCGTGTGCTATGGGTGAAGTTCTGCCCTGACAGCAGTGCTACTACAAATGGCCCCACTACTGATGTCTCTCGTCTTACTCCAGCCACGGTACGGTGTTGTGTACCAATGGTAAAAAACATTGGATATCAGAAGCTCACCTTTTCCTGGTAAGACACACCATCAATGTTGATTTAAATTGACAACGTCGAAGACTTTGGATGATATTGAGTTACAGACTTAGCTACTTTAATTTAGGCTTCAAATAATATTAAATTATTAATTAGACAAGATCAAAATCAGCTCTGTACATCCTCGGATGGTTTGGATACAGGTTGGATTTAAACGGTCGTCCATTTAAAATTAAATCAATAAATGGCGGACCAAGCAAACGTTTATCGTTAGTCACTGACGTCACAAGCCTATCGGAGACTGGTGATGAAATGCCTACCAAGCGAGGAATGTTACTTAATGATCGAGAATATGTGAGTGAAGTTATCAATCGGCAATGTGCCTATTTCTAGTCGAAACTTGTAACACTGACAACTCTGTTCAGATTTTTCTATTTTTGTCCCCCGCCTTTCGAAGAAAGTTGGGGGACTATTAAAATGGGTTCGTCCGTCTGTCTGTCTGTCCGTCTGTCCGTCTGTCTGTCCGTCTGTCTGTCCGTCACACTTTTTGGGACACAATAACTCTCTTCCTAATTGAGCTAGAATGTTCAAACTTGGTGTATGTGTTTATTAGGTCAATGCCTTGATGGAGTTCGAAGATGAGCATTTTCCGCTAAGGGTAAGCAGAGATAAGCAATTTGATTGGTTGATGCTTTGGGACACGATAACTTTAGTTCTAATTAAGTGAGAGTGATGAAACTTGGTGTATAGTTTCATTATAGTAATACCTTGACTAAGTTCGATAATGAGTATTTTCTGCTCAGGGTAAGCAGAGCTATACGCAATTTGATTGGTCGAGAATTTGGAACACAATAACTCTCCTTCTAATTGAGTTAAAATGTTCAAACTTGGTGTATATGCTTATTAGGTCAATGCCTTGATGGAGTTCGAAGATGAGCATTTTCCGCTTAGGGTAAGCAGAGATAAGCAATTTGATTGGTTGATGCTTTGGGACACAATAACTTTAGTTCTAATTAAGTGAAAGTGATGAAACTTGGTGTATAGTTTCATTATAGTAATACCTTGACTAAGTTCGATAATGAGCATTTTCTGCTCAGGGTAAGCATAGCGATACGCAATTTGATTGGTCGAGACTTTGGAACACAATAAATCTCTCTTCTAATTGAGTTAAAATGTTCAAACTTGGTGTATATGCTTATTAGGTCAATGCCTTGATGTAGTTCGAAGATGAGCATTTTCCGCTTGGGGTAAGCAGAGATAAGCAATTTGATTGGTTGATGCTTTGGGACACGATAACTTTAGTTCTAATTAAGTGAGAGTGATGAAACTTGGTGTATAGTTTCATTACAGTAATACCTTGACTAAGTTCGATAATGAGCATTTTCTGCTCAGGGTAAGCAGAGCGATACGCAATTTGATTGGTCGAGACTTTGGAACACAATAACTCTCCTTTTAATTGAGTTAAAATGTTCAAACTTGGTGTATATGCTTATTAGGTCAATGCCTTGATGGATTTCGAAGATGAGCATTTTCCGCTTAGGGTAGGCAGAGATAAGCAATTTGATTGGTTGATGCTTTGAGAAACAATAACTTTAGTTCTAATTAAGTGAGAGTGATGAAACTTGGTGTATAGTTTCATTACAGTAATACCTTGACTAAGATCGATAAAGAGCATTTTCTGCTCAGGGTAAGCAGAGCGATAAGCAATTTGATTTGCCGAGACTTTGAAACACAATAACTCTCCTTCGAATTGAGTTAAAATGTTCAAAATTGGTGTGTATGCTTATTAGGTCAATGCCTTGATGGAGTTCGAAGATGAGCATTTTCTTCTTACGGTAGGCAGAGAAAAGCAATTTTTGGACGACACTTCGTGTTCAGTTTGATTGGGCGATACGTTTGAAAAAAATAAATGTGCGATTAATTAATATGTGTCATCTATTTATTTTGGGATTTCGGCGGGGGACATCAGCCTCACTGTTGGCTTGTTGAATTAACTATTTCTTAAACTCTTAACAAATGTATCTTTAAACCCAACCGATATGCGAAATTTCAGTTCATTTCAAAATGGCCGCCGTATCAGAATCACGTGATTTCGCGTCACTTGAAAATACAGAAAAACTGTTCGATAAGATAAGATTAAGATTTAAGTGTTCCACACTTCACTATTTGTAACATTTGTTATTCACCAAACAAACTGTGATATCTGTTGAAAATTTGCAACTGAACCTAATTTTACTTGCGCAAAGCCTTGAATATTGTATCAGTTGTAGCTGCGGACAAAGCAGAACGCGGGTACAATATTGTATCAAATTTCAATTACAAAGGGATATTTTACGTTCACGCCAATGTATGCACTGTACTATGCGATGTCCCCTGTCATGTCCTCTTTTCTGCATCGCTGACAGCAGAGAACCAAGATGGAAAATACCGATGAAATTTCTCGGTCAACACCCGGATCTAACATGTGACCATCTTGGCTCCCAACATTAGGATGCATTTTCTCGCAAGATGAATGAGAATAATATTTCCGGAATATTACATCTCGTCAACATAATATTGAGACTGATAGTCTTTGTCTATGGATTCTAGCATATGGACGTTCCATTTTCCTGCTATTAGTAACAGATTTATGTACATGTAAAACTGCAAAGTAAAAATAATATATTTCCAAGATTTTACTTTCAATATGTCTGTTCTAAAAACACATGGATTCACAATAATGTCACAAGTAAAAACATCTAATATACTGTAGTAAAATTCCCACATTGTTTCGAAATTTTAATTATTTATTTTCTCACAAGTAATCATTTTTGGCACATAATGCACACCATACAAAATCGACAGCAGAGGCACACCTAAGTTTCGACAGTGCCCTTTTTTACTGATGAAAGTGCCTCTTCTCAGACCCATATATGTACGCTCCGAACGTTTACTTAGAGAAAATATTAGCCAAATAGCTCATGGAATGGCTACAGATACAAGGAAATGAAGAATAATTTTCTTGGGGGCGTGCCCCGTCTCCGCGGTCAGTGCCCTCATGTTGCTCATCCCCCCTTTTCAAAATTCCTAGATCTAGATTTGATGAAACATTATTTATCTATACAGTTCTTCCAAGTCCTTAATATTTAAGCATATTGTCTATGTAGAAAATATAAAACCAGTATACCAAAATGGAGCCATGAAATATTAGTTCCAAAGCTTGCAAATTGGTACTCCGATTCAAAAGGCCACATCTCTATCAATATTAATGCATTTTATTCATAACATTGGGTGTCGTCACTCGAAAACTTTCTTAGAATTTGGTCCACTTAACTGATATCAAATTCAATATGTCTTTTTGAGTGTATATTCAATTTTCTACAAATATAAATCGTTCAAATTCATATATTTTCATTTATCATTTTACACGCCCACATTTCAGCATTTAACCCGAAAAATTTCCATCTTTTTGACTTTTAATTTAATATCTCTCTCACTTTTGGTTTTCTACTTTGTACCGATATTCCTCCATGTAGATGGCCTATGGCGTGTATATAAAATATTAACATCGTATTGAAAACACTGTTTTTTACAAGTTATCTATGATAGACCTATGCCTCGTGAGGGTAACGTCCCACTTTTACGTAAATTAATACAAATATTACCAAGATTAAAAGTGCAGTCTGATTGATATAAACAAAATGGAATTTAAAGAAAAAAATGAAACGTTTCATTTACAATTATGGAAGATCGTTTACATATCTATTTACCACCGAGACATGTCGGACTTATAATATTACCCCGATCAATTGGCTAACAATGCGCTGTGCTCAAATTGATGCTAAATTAACGGTTTCGTTTGTTTCCGTGTTTAGCTCCCGCTGCCCCCACTATTTATGTAATATTGAGAAAGTTGCAACATAGCAATTAACATCAAACCCCTAGGGTCAATCTACCAATAACTATGGTGTTAACGGTCATTAGACCCTGGCGCACTATCACCCAATTTGTCACGAGCGGCGCGTGCCCGTTCACTTTTGGCAGACGGTAATTTTCTGGAGAGTGAAAGATCAGAATGGCACAGCAGGTTTTAACTGTTGTAAATAAAAATAACGTATATTAACAAATTAACTACGTATTATTTCCACCACGTCATGACACAATAATGACCCCTAGAATATACTATATAAGTCATTTCTCTAAGCTGACCATCATAATACAAGAATTGTGTACAAGTTTACATCAATGCCGTCCTATTCCGTCATGGTTACCAGCAAAACCAGAAGGCAGTCAGGAAAAGTGAAGAAGCAGAGACAACATATTCCACACAAAGACAGAACACCAGAATACGTTATAAAGAGGAACAAGAGAGAAAGAGATCGCGTAGATCATGTTAACCAGGCATTTATAAAACTCCGAGATCACATTCCTGACGTAAAAGACGACAGCCGAATGTCAAAAATAGGAATTTTAAGGTCGGCTAGTGAATATATTAAGAGCTTAACCAGTTTATTGAACATGAATGAATTATGTACACCGATACAAAATGAACACCATGGAAATCTTTCCACCGAGAAGAAATCTCCATGCCAAACTTCACAGACGTCCAACAGCGATATCCAGTCTTTGTGCATTGAAGTGAGTAAACGGAAATGTTATCGTATTCATCAATTTCATAGAGAAACTCGACAATTCCCTGTACCGAATAATTCCGTTTTCTGACTGGGCAACCCAGAATAGCCGAGGATATAATATTTAAATATGATACTTTAAAAGCATTTTTTAGTTCATTATCTCTGTTTCCTATCCGATGTATTTATCGAAAATATTTTCTTTTTCTTCAGAATTCAAGTTGCATGTATAGTAAAAGTATTCAAGATGTGCCACCAAGTGTGCCAAACGATGAAGTTTTAATTCTTATGTGGCTTCAACGACAATCCGAACAATTTAGTTCCAATAGTGGCAATTGTTTTCGTAGAAGACAAGCGAGCTGACGACACCAACCGATATGTAAACGATATTTTCTCAAACCATTCAACAATTTTCATTGAGACCCTGAAATATAAGAATAGGCGAAAGAATGCATAACTGTTACCGCATTAGATTTTAAGCGGCAGAAACTATAAAATGTGAACAACGCAGTAGGGTTTACAACTGACTGTTGGAATTATGCCGGCAAAATTCTGATATTGATCAAAAAAGCGACCATGATTCCGCATCTGAATCAAACCCAAAGCTTGTCCGTTTAGTTAAAAAAATCAAACAGAAAAAGCAACACATGTACCGCATAATATTGATCGTATATATGGAATTGTTTTTTATTCGACAACCTGTGTTTTGATTTACTTTTGTTTTTTTTTCTATAGTGCTCATAATTAATGAATATACTGATAATGCATGTACATAATATTAATAAATTCTTCATTTTATATTGAAATCCATGAGTGGATAAATGATATGGGATATAACGTCTTCTTTTTCTGCAAAAGCTGGATTAACGGTTGTGATCATACGCCATAAAGTGTGCTATGGGGGAAATTTTGTCCAGACAGCAATAGTCTTCTAGTCAATGGTTCTTTTACGTGTGCGCCAACATGTAGACGGGACCTCTAATTTCTGTCCCATGACCCCCTGTCCTAAATCACAGACAAGTGGAAACAAAGCTTGAAAATACCGTGGAAATTTCAAGAAGCTCCTGGTTAGTTAGCCAACGCCCCACTCATCGTAGATCCATAATCCATGTGTACTTTTTCACTCTTGTTCTTCGTTAGAGCTATACGCCCGCTTCCACCTATGTAGGGTGATATCGCAGACACATGGGTGGGAGACGTGGGATCGATTAGTATTTAGTAGTCTTATTCGATTTCGTTTCTTAAAAAAGGACACACTGCCCTTTGGATGGTAGCGTCCAAGGTAAATTTTATCTCAAGGAATTGCTACGGGTACTAGGGTTTGTATGGAAAACGGTATGATGCGAGCGTGCGTTGTCATCCAGACTATGATCTTGCCGAGTTGGTAAATCTGACTGGCAGCTGGACTCGTGCTTATGCCAGGGTATGTTGATTGAGTAATTCTTGTCAAGATTCTATAAATAATGTTACTTGGTCCCAACGGGCGGGAGAAATTCGACGGGGGAGGGAAAGTGAGAGGAGGGACACATAGATGTTTTACTGACTGGATTGCAACCAAAAATGATATAGTTGACTGGGTGGACCTTAATCTGATGGGGATCACCCTGGCTAAGTGGGTAAGACGCTTGCTCGTTAACCTGGAGGTCGGGTGTTCGAGCCCTACTTTGACCGAGAAAGTTCATAAAGATTTTCCGGCGTGGTTTCCCCTTGCCAGTGATGCAGGACGGAGGGCCTGACAAGGACAGCTGTCTTGTCGTTCGAATGGGACGAAAACCCGTGGTCCCTCTGGAGGTCAAAATGATTATCCGATTTAAAAAACCGTTTGATTATATCACCGTTACATGGTAATGAAGGTTGAGTTCAAATTTCGTGAAAATCGGACCAAAATTGACAAACAAAATGGCCGCCATTTGTACGCGAATAGTGTGAAAATATGTTATATCAAGGTTGTGGACCCTATCGAGGTCACAATTTTGAACCGATTTTGATGAAACTTGACATGTATGTTTATAACCCAAAGATCTTGGTTCCTTTCGATATTTGCACCCATCGGATCGTAAATTCCTGAATTATGGCCCCTGATTGTCCGAAAAATTGCCCTTTTTAGCTTGTGGTCCCTCTGGAGGTCAAAATTATTATCCGATTTAAAAAAACGGTTTGATTATATCACCGTTACATGGTAATGAAGGCTGAGTTCGAATTTCGTGAAAATCGAACCAAAAGTGACGGGCAAAATGGCCGCCGTTTGTACGTGAATAGTGTGAAAATATGTTATATCAAGGTTGTGGACCCTGTAGAGGTCACAATCTTCATTCAATTTTGATGAAACTTGAAACACATGTTTACAACTTAACAATCTTAGTTCCTTTCGATATTTGTGCATATCGGATTGTAACTTCCTGAATTATGGCCCCTGATTGTACGAAAAATGACCTTTTTTTTAGCTTGTGGTCCCTCTGGGGTCAGAATTATTACCCCATTTAAAAAACCGTTTGATTATATCACCGTTACATCGTAATGAAGGTTGAGGTCGAATTTCGTGAAAATCGGACCAAAATTGACAGCTGTTCTTGTCAAGCCATCCATCCTTCATCACGAACAAGGGGAAACCACGCTTGAAAATCTAGATGAACTTTGTCACCCAATGCAGGGATCAAACACCCAACCTCAAGGCTACCGAGCCAGCATCTTACCCACTTAGCAACATGATCCCCATTCGAATTTGAAGCCTACTGAAATGAACCTTTATAACCCAAAGATCTTAATTCATTTCGATATTTGCACATATCAAATTCTAACTTAATGATGTAGGAAAAATCACTTTCGGTATTGCTTGTTCTCTATCCATCTCTCGAAAATGTGGGCGTATCCTGCCTGGCAGTGCCAGCCTATCTTTTTTGTTTTCGTTTAAACACCCCTGGTATTAAAAGGGGCAATCAAATTAAAATAAAGATCTATATTTCGTTTCCTTTTTATACGCCCACATTGAAATGTGGTCGTACATTGTCGTCACCCCCGTCCGTCCGAGGCTAAAGTTAATATCCGATTGACTTTAAATTTATAGACAGTGTTTAAGGTCATGAGACGAAGAAGCCTATTGTTTTTCAGTGATTTCCGATAATTAGTGCCAGAGTTATGGCCCTTGATCACTTCAAAAAAAATCTTGTGGACGCTCTAGATGCTAAAGTTAATATCCGATTGTCTTTAAATTTATACACAGTGTTTAAGGTCATGAGACGAAGAAGCCTATTGATTTTCAGCGATTTCTGATAATTAGTGCTAGAGTGGTGGCCCTTGATTACTTCAAAAAATCTTGTGGATGCTCTAGAGGCCAAAGTTAATATCCGAATGACTTCAAATTTATACACATTGTTTAAGGTCATGAGACGAAAAAGCCTATTGATTTTCAGCGATTTCTGATAATTACTGCCAGAGTTATGGCCCTTGTTCACATCAAAAAAGCCTGTGGACGCTCTAGAGGCCAAAGTTAATACCCGATTGACTTTAAATACACACACACTGTTTAAGGTCATGAGCCGAAGAATCCTATTGATTTTGAGCGATTTCAAATAATTACTTCCAGAGTTGTCTCCCTTGATCACTTCAAAAAACCTTGTGACGCTATAGAGGCCAAACTTATTATCCGATTGACTTCAGATTGATACACAGAGTTTAAGGTGTTGAAACGAACAAGTAGTTTGATTTTCAGTGAATTTTGATAACTGAACAGCTAAATCCATGATATTAAATGTTTCCTATACTAATTGTTAGCGTGGGGCAAAACTTTTATAAAAAGCAAACAAATTTTAATGATTTTCAGATAATTACATAATGAGTTGTTACTCTTTATCAGATTTTAGTGTATTACAAATGTTTCATTACTAAAAAGAGTAAAAATATGCGACAACCCTTGTTGACTGCCCGGACGATTTAGCTGCTGTGGGCGTATGTTTCGTTGCCTGGCAACCTATCTTTTATACTTTCGATGGCCTTCACTACATGTAGTAAAGACAAGTAAAACGAAATTTTGAACTATAAAAACGAAACGAAATGGGATCTGTGGTTTAATCAGATTGTAAGAGGGGGTAAATATAGAGATTTTCTGAATTCTCTTAGGACACCTGGCTAGAAATCATTGGGTTCTATAGATGTTTAAAAGTATAATCATAATAATATATTGTATAAAATTTAATTTACAAATACAAACTCTCAATTTTGCAAGTTATCTCGATTATACTGTAATTTGTATAAATGCAAATCAATTAATATGGAAGTTACGGTCTTCATTTGTTCGTTTTCGTGTTCTTTATGTCAGTGTAGTCAGAATGAGGTAACTTATTGTCTGGCTTGATGTTTGAACCTATGCGAAGGGCTGTTATTATGAGGTTTGGTCAATATCACTCAACTTTAAGTAGTTGGTGCGTTTAAAACGACGAATGTGCACATCTATATTTCCTACGATTTGGACACCGGCACACCTTTAGTAGGTTGGCATTGCTGTCGTTTCGTTTATTATCACTGATTATATTATATAATCACTGATTATATATTGGTCGACATATTTCGTGTTTAACAGTACATGTTATCAGTAATATGTTAACCTCGATGAAATGAAATTTAATGGGGTTTAACGCCCCACTTTTCTGCACCGAGGTTAACGCCCTACTTTTCTGCACCGATTGGCCTAATGAAGACTGGCATACGCCATGCAGTGTGAAATAAAATATTATAATACATGTATTACAATCTGTTCAGGTGGGGGGGTGTCACGTGGCTAAATGGGTAAGACGCTGTTTCACTATCCTGGAGGTCGGGTGTTTGATCTCTGTATTGGCCGACAAAGTTCATCCAGATTTTCCGGCGTGGTTTCCCCTTTGTCAGTGGTGTGGCCTGAAAACGACAGTTGTTTAGTCGTTCGGATGGAACGAAAAACCGAGTTCCCGTGTACACATTGGCGTGGATGTAAAAGATCCCTTGGCAGATGGAATTCGATATAAAATTATACCATAGTGCCGCTGTCCGGGCAAAATTTCCCTCGTAGTACACTGTATGACGTATGCCGTCTTCATTAGCCCGGTTTATATTAGGAGCAAAACAGCAGGACGTTAAATCCCATTCCATTTTTTTACAGTCTGTTCATTCCAAATATGATTCTTTACATGAACTAACAGGGTTTACACAGAACTGTAAATAATACTATTTATTCTGAGGGAGAATGTCAGTGATTATTTTGAACATTGGTACATCTACTACATTACAACAAATGTTTCATAAGAATTTTTTTCTAAAATAATACGAACATATTTCATGTTAAAAATTATATATTTCAATAGAAAGTGTCACATTGATATTAAACAACTAACATGACAACAGCTCGGGTCAGTTTAATCTGTCTTCTGTTGTTGTTTTCTATCAAAATTTTATCGGTCTCGTGTCTAAGCCAGATATTTATTTTACACGCATATGGGAAGGTACAACATCTCTGCAAAACATTACGTGGAAAATAGAAAGTTTAACCCTGCAAGATGTCCTTGAGCGACCACTATGCCGGGCTCAGCAAATTGATTTGCACAAATCTGAAGAAGAACCAACTGAGCAAGACACGTGGCATGATGTTTTAAAAAAGCTCATCAAGCCGTCTAAAAGAATAAGAATATGTTTAAAATGTCAATATTTGCCCTTTAATGGTGCGACCATCGAAGCAGGGTTAAGTATTTATGTGAACAAACGTGAATAACCACTATATAAGCAACATTTTTGCCAACTTGCCTCAAACCTATAGTTTGTGTAGAGTGGACGTTAAACCCCATTGGCCATTTCTCTCTCTCCCCCTTAAACCTATCAAGTGGAATGATTCAGGAGATTAATCCCTCGTCAAGTTGCTTGTCCCAGGGCCCATGGGCCGTGCGCCAGTCACATGATCGTTTTTTCTTCAGATAATTCTGTATATACGACAGAAGGGGCTGTAATAAATATTCCTTGGGACAGCTGCTTTAAACATGCATTATGTAAGAGCTAATTCTGCCTATTGCAGGTCCTTTTCTGACCTTAAATGTTATATAAACTCAGGGGCGGATCCAGGAATTTTTGCAGGAGGGGGTTTGCCAGGTTTCTGTTACGCAAATCTGCCATCATCGTCTCTAAATTACATAGGCATGCATACAAATTGAGCTTTTTAAACAGAGAAATCATTTTTATACTGATGTAGGATCACTTTGTGATGTAATTTCATTGATGCAAGGCATTATTTTTTTCATGTAGCTGAAACTATTAATAATACATTTATTAACATAGCCTATTATCAAATCTCGGTGGCATCGGATTTAATCGATACTAGATTAGAACGGTTAACCGTTCAAATATTGAATTTAAAAATGAGAAAGCGAGTCAAAATCTTGAATATAAAAGTGCCCTGGTTAGCACTATGCATACATCTTGTCAAAACTACAAATAGCGATAACTTGGTTCCCAATGATCTAATTGGAATGAAAGTTTCAATATTTTCATTTTACATTCTCTATTTTTGAGATATTATAATAAGAATGGTCAGCTCTTTATCTAAATCTTACATAATGTAGCTTAAAAGGACTGGTTTTCTGGTTCCGCCCTAACACCCAGGGTATCCTTTCCACCGTAGAAGACAAAAAAACACCCGAGGGTTGTGCGTGGTAAGTACAGGATGCGAGATCTGCAGTGTTTTGCAATTAAGTATTTTATCTTAGAAGGCTCTGCACGTAAACATTACTCAAATTTATAAACGGACAGAACCTCTTTTAGGACGTTATTTTAAATCTGTTACATCATATTGAATTTACGAGGGAGGTTTCTACTTTTCTTTTAAAATGTTTTTTTTTTTAAAAAATAAGAATGATTTTCGTCTATGAAAAAATAATGATAATTCTTTGAGTTTTCATTTAAAAAACCAATCTCACTTGAACTATTATTTCAATTAAAGAAAACCCTACTTATCAATTAATTTTTAATTAATGAGTTAATTACCAGTGAATTTATCCCGTAGCGACGCGATATTAATGACTTAATCAACGTTAATCCAGTCTAATGATCAATTAGTGAAGGACTGTTGATCCAACTGAGAATTAACGCTTTAATCCATTACAATCCAGATGTAACTATCGAAACCTTCACACAAAACATGGAGAATTACAAAGCCTTCGGTATATCTAAAAAGAACTGTCCCTTCCGTTGCCGAAGGGTACGTCCCAACCGCATGCTTAAGGCCAGAACATGTGCCCGACCAAACGGTTTTGGTCTGTCCACTCTAGACATAACTGTTATGTCTAAAACTGAAATATTAATTTGTTAATATATCAAATATTACTTGTGTCGACATGCTAAAAACAATAAGCTAGATGACTATTATACGTTATCGGTCAGGCAGAACACGGGGTTTTATGAGAGAGTTATATCATAATCTATGGCCAGTCAAAGTTGATTTCTAAGGAGTATACATGTACAATATCTATATGTAGACAAAATGGCGTTTCTCTGTCCCAGCAGATCGGGGAAAAATAAAGAAAAGAAACAAAAAGGTAAGAAAATGTTTTACGAAATACAGATAGGCTAATCCAACTCAACTATCCAGTTATTTTAATTGTCATTATCTGTTTTCGACGTTCAATATTGGGCTTTGATTTGATTTTTATACATGTACTTAATTATATCGGTCATCAGCATTGCAAGACTTCCATTTCTGTCCGAGGAACCTCCTCTAAGTTGCGGATTTAGATAGGGCGTATGCACTACTATTTTGGTTTTCCAAAAATAAGGTTGTTCTTTGAGGATTCAATCTCTTTCATAGAATAATTCAGAATGTACAATGACTACTAGTAGTAATAATAACACCCAATAGTGATGGTGGCCCCAACCCCAATCCAGTGCTTTCTAAGGCCCACTTACACCCCCTCTCCTCACCTCAACCACCCACCCACCCACAATTGGTCCTTGATGTCTACTACAGAAATGTATTCGGTGATAGCAAGTCTTCATTGATTAACGCCTTTATATATATTTCAGTTCCGTTTCTAGGACGTATAACAGGCAGTGCTAGTATTGATACTTTGGTTAGAGTAGGATTGGAGAAACAACATGGTCTGAAACCAGATTCTAGAATGGTGGCTCAACATGATTTCTTACCTTGTGGACAAAACGAACTGGAGATATGTAAAGGACAAGACGCCTATGTTTTATACAGAGAAAACGAATGGGCTTACGTTATAACCGAGGAAGGGAAAGAAGGGTTCGTTCCAAATTCTTTCCTCATACCTTACAAGACTTACAAAAGACGTTCGGTGTTATCTAATCATGAGAATGATTTTACTATGTGGGAGATTGAAGAGGAGAGTGAACCTGAAGATGATGATAATGATGATGATGATGATGAAGAGAATAACAATAATGATATAGATTTTGCAACTGGTGGTACTAATGGTATTAACGAATTTACCACTGGGGATGTAAGGAGAAAGAGTACGGGTATATTAAGTGGAGAAACTGAATACATTAAAATGAAATCTATTGGCCTTAAAGATAGTTCTAAAGTCAATACTGTTAGTTTTAAAGACCCGAGTGCAGATTTTAATACTGGAAATAATGCTGATTTTAATAGGTCGGATTCTAGTAAATATGTGGTATTATTTGATTTATGTGGTATAAAAGACAGTGATATTAGTGTTGAACAAGGAGAAGTTGTTCAAGTGTTAAATAAAGAAGACAAAGGAAGGATGTGGATAAGGAAATCGAATAATAAAGAAGGATTTATACCAAGTTCATTTTGCTGTTTATTAAAACAAGATCCAAATCTTAAAAGTAAAGGTAAGATAGACCTTTAATATCAGATCAGCGATAAAAAAAATCGGGGACTGCTAACTTTATAGTCAAAGTATTGAATAAATTTAATGTGGAATATTTACAGATCAATAATCTATCTTTAATGTAACATAGTGAATCTTCAAACTGAAAAACATTTGTAATAACATGAATCTGTCCAAATAGAAATTTTGAAGAGACCCTAAACTCTTGGGAGTCCTGTGCAGCTGCACTTGGGTAACACAGGGAAGGTTATCTTTAAATGTAAAAAAAAATATGTTTCAGACGAAGATAAGCAGTGAAAATTGATGCATCTCACGTGAAGTTAATTTATATTTAATGAACAATTGAAAACAATGTAATATTTCTGCTATTGTTAAATTATCACGGTCTATACTATAGATGGAACTTTAGGTTTTGTTTTGTGAAAGATTTACAAAGATTTCTAATTTGCACAATTTGTCACTGACAGCGACATAACTGACATTATCGATTCCAAAACAGATGAAATAAATACAATCTGATCAAAATACAGATCTACATTTCGTTTCGTTTATTTTATACTTTCGATGGCCTACACCACATGAAGATCTGGCCAGTTGTAGTGGGAGTTCATGTCAGGGGTCAAAGGAGGGGCTTTTTACCCGAGGACGACATTGATTCATCAAATAGCGTTGACATTTCTAGTGGATTACCCACAGTTCCGTGCATGGCACGCAAAGAACTCGCCGTAAAAGATTGTTTTATAGGCAAATCCTTCACTTCAACGAAAACGCCGGTAATATAACAACTCTTCCATGCACTAGTGTATTAAAGACATAGAGCTATATATAACTCTATGAGTTAAGACAAGTAAAACGAAATTTTAATTATAAAAAAAAAGAAACAAAATAGGATCTGTGTTTTAATCAGCTTGAGATAAATAAATTAAATTGGACAGTTTGTACAACAAAAGTTAACAACAATAATTTCAAAAATATTATTCTAATTTTCCACTTGATTGGATGTCCACCTCTCTTGTGTGTATTTCAATGCATAAGATATTTAAATAAAACTTGTCTTATTTGTTTTAGAAGAAGACATTGCATCAAATTCAGATGTTCCACCACCATTACCACCAAGAGATTATGAACCGTTGAAGAGAAGTAAGAGTTCTGATACTGATATTAATCTAAATATTGATGAAACTGTTACCAGCAGGCGAAGAAGTAGTGATAGTGGATACACAGAAGGAGTTATAAAACCTAAACCAGTTTATCAGAACAATGGTTTACCTCGTCCACCACCTTACAGACCAAAACCTGTCATAACGAACTCTCTACGAGACCACTTCATTTCTGGTCCTGAACACACCAATAGATCTGTCAAATGTCTCCAAGAAAGTGAGATTCCAGAGAATTTAACCAGGTCTTTGACAAATCTACAACGCAATGCAGTTATCAGAATAAAAGACAATTCAAAGAAATCAATACATGACAGTGTAATTCCAGGAATGAATGACAGTTTACTAGTAACCAAGTCTTTGCTAAATCTTCACAACAATCTAGTTCCTGAAGTAAAAGACAATTCAAAGAGGACTGTGTTTAATCTCCAGGACAGTGTTGTTCCAGGTATCAAGGATTGTATGAATAGATCTGTGCATAAAATTCAAAGTCTGTTAGTTCCAGGAATAAGAGATAATGTGAATAGACCTGTACAAAAGATGAAAGATTCTAGTCAGGTTATGCCAGGAATAAAAGACAATTTAAAAGGATCTGTACCTAATGTTCATGATATACCAGTTCCAGCAAAAAAAGGCAGTTATTTAGGATCTACACCAAATATCCATATTCCAGGAATAAAAGCCAATTTAAAAGGATCTGTACCCAATATTGATGACATTTCAAGTCTATCGATAAAAGACAATTTAAAAACTGAAACTATAAGTAAACCATTTAATAAACCTCGATCTCCGGATTTTGTTAAGATGATTGTTATATGTGATTATAGAAGTTTGACAGAACCTGGGTTAAATGTTAAACAAGGTGAAATAGTATTTATAGACTATAATAATCAACATTCTGTAGGTAAACTATGGGTATATTCACCAACAGCTAATATGTATGGTAATATACCAGCTACTATATTAAAACAACCACATCAATTAGATGAACAATTTACTAAAATAGCCTTAGTGTAAAACATCTATTGAAGTCTATCTGTATCATTTGCATTGTTCGGAATAAATCAAGTGACTCTGGATATTAACCACATCATGTTATGTGGACTGGTAATCATTTTAGAGATTCAACGTCTACAATATTGTTGGGGGGGGGGGGAATGTTTAGCACACTGTATCATGAGGTCTGTCATTGAGTCAACCCGCATGATTTCAATTCCGGTTGTATCTAACAAAGAGTAGGGGTCACCTATCCAATCTTGTGGGTTTTCTCTGGTTTCTTCCAACTGCTAAGACCCCCCCCCCCTCATGCGCAAACAAATTATTGAAATAAAATTGAACCATGTGTTAGTCCAGAAATGACATAGTTGTTTGTGTTGAGTGGATGATAAACCCTCTCTCTGTCTCTCACTCTCAATATTGTAGTTTGCAATATAATGTTCAGAGTCTTTAAACTATGATTTTTTAATATTCATTGATTTGATTAAATCAATAGATCTTTCTGTTTAAAAACATCATAAAACACATATTATTATTGTCATAAGATTTAACTAACAATTTACACAGAAATACCGGTATTCAGCTAAGTAAAATTTGATTAAGTTCTAAGGTTATGAATTATAACCATTCATTGAAAATATCAGACTTTATATCAGAATGAAGGACATGAATTATGATATTTGTCTCAATCTTAAAGTGCTATGAAAAAGGACCAGTAACGCTGGCAAACCACATGAAAATACAAGAGATCCGTCTCTCTGGATTTCAGGAACAGTTTTAAAGACACTAAACCTCTTTCATTTAAGTGAAGGATTAAGTACGAGACTGAGGTTATGCTGGGGTAAACAAAACTGAAGAAAAAAACCTGGGAAAAAGGAAAACCGAGGCTGACTTTCTTCCCCAGCATAACCAAAGTCAAGGAATATATCTTGCTTATAAACCATCTATGTTTACATGTACGTAAAATAAGAATATCCCAAGGTTCCAGTAAGAAAAAATGGGGTATAAAGTCCTACTTTTCTGCTCCAAACTGGGCTAATGAAAACATGAATACACCATACAGTGTGCTATTAGGGAAATTTTACCCTGACAGTGGCACTATGGACTACTCTTATATCGAATTCCAACTGTCAATGGATCTTTTACGTGCATGCCAATGTGTACACAGAACCTCAGTTTTCCGTCCATCCAAATGACTAAACAGCTTTTCTTGTCAGGTCCTCCGTCCTGCATCACTGACGAGGGGAAACCACACCGGAAAATCTGGATGGACTTTCTCGGCCAATACAAGGATCGAACACCGACCTCCAGGCTAGCGAGCCAGCGCCTTAGCCACCATGACCCCCCAGTAAGAAAAACCTTATGTTTCTCATGAAAAAAAATCTACTATGGGAAGAATAACCTGTTAATATTAAGAGGAAATCATTTCTTGCTTAAACCGTTGACTACTGAACACAATATCAGCACAACAGAGTTCAAAAATTTTAAATGTAGAAAGACTAATCATGTATCAAATTTACTGAAATTGATACTTTATTTTTTCCCTCATAATTTTAAAGAAGTTATCAGTATTTAACTAATTAAACAGAACAACCATTATTGTATTAATCACTATATTTTTCTGATTACACGATTTTTATTTACATTATGTAAAACGACTGTAAAATAATGATGTGGTTATAAATTACAGAAGTCCTTGGCGCTTTAAATCTTCAAATGTTTTCTTTGTAACAACATTTCCTTGAGAATCTTCATATTCTTCCTGTAAATATATATTTTATTCAATTTAATGTTGACTTAAAAGGATAAATCACATGTACAGTGGCATTGTCTGACTACTCTTCTTTGAATTTAAAATCCCACAGGATCTTTGATTTGATTATAAATGCTTCATTGCATCTGACATGCTCTATATTCCCGGTCTGAGAACTGGGCTTGTAAAATCTTAAGCACCATGACCCCAAACAATTGTGTGTGAAAACCTCTGCAATTTTGAAGTGTTGGAAATATGAAGAGAGATACTAATATAACATTGTCTGATGTAACTTGTTTCTTTTAGGATTTTACTGTACCTTTGTAATAAAGAAAACCTTTTAAAATTTTACTAGAGATTTGTAATAATGAAAACCTTTCATTGTAAAATTCTTATTTTATTAAATATATTTATAAACACATGAGGAATAATTTTATGTATTGTTAATTTATGAAATAAATGATTATTAAACCTACCTCTTGGTCAGGCTTCCATCTTCCTTGTTCTTTACCAGACTTTATTTTCTGCCATACTGTAATTTACACAAGAATAACACATAAAATTTAAAGGGACAATAACACTCTTGCTGGCTTGGCAGCTCTAGAAAAATAAATAATAGTCTTATTCTAAGTACCAGATGTTTATGTGTCCTACCTGTTGTGTAAATTATCCATTACGTCATATTTTAGTGTTTTACTTGTCCAGAGGGTTCGAAAATATTTTAAAATCCAAGTCACATTTGAAAAGGTTTACGTTAACCTTTTCAAATCATGTAGTTGAATTTTTCCAATTTTTTAAATTAGGTGTGTTACGATGAAATTTGTATCATCAATTTATTTGAATATTGTAAAATAATACAATTTGTTGACCAGAATAAAGATTGGGACATATTATTCAATTACAACAATAGTGTTATTAGGGCTCTAAAGGCACAGATGCTATGATACAAACACACCATGCTCTGTTTAATTAAAACTACCCTGGACAAAAATACACAGACCAGCTTTGTATACCTGACAAGAAAATGCAATTAGTGCAAAAAATTTATGGATATTGTCCTTAGCACCTATCAATATTAAACGATATTAAAATTTAGTAGTTTTTGATGAATCCATGGAAATAAGCTAACGAACATTTTACCAGTGGGTGATCACATATTTTTCTCAAATTTCTGACCAAAATAGACACCAACATTAGATTTATATGATTAAATAAAGAATACTTACATGCTAGAGCATCTTCTATAGATGTTACATTAGCAAAATGTGCTGTGTTAGGTATTCCTAAACATCTCATACCATGAGCATGGCGCCATTCCTGTAGAAAATATATAGCATTCATTTAATTATAACTGCTTTAAGCAAAAAGTGATTTTTTGCTACCTCCCTTCTTAGAACAAAGTGCCTAGACTACTATTAATTAAACGACATCAATCCACTTTCTACACCCAAAACTTAAATACATTAAGATTATTATATTCTAATTGACAATATCACATATTGTAACTCTTTGCATTTCATACATCTTATACTTTACCATTTTCATTACACAATATAATTTGAATTCTTTTAGTATTTGAAACAAGCATTTTTATCAACTTACTGCAAAATGTCTCTGAAAAGCTTTTGGTCCTCTGTATGTAAAATTACCACAGATTTCACAGCTATAGGAGAGATTTAATCCATGAAGTTTGTATAACCAATAAGGTATAGGCTGTAAAACAATATATTCAATATATATTAACACCACATCCTAAATACCACAACTATATTATAACAGGAATCGTAGTTTAAAAGCTGTTAATGAAAGCTGCGTAATTGTAACTTAGACTAGCACTCCTATCTTATTGGTGTTCATATTCTATACTGAAAGCTTTTAATTGTATCATCAATGGAGCACTAGGTCTAGTCCATTTTCAAATAATTTATAACATTTTTTTATGTCTATTTATGAAAAAGTGAAGAGGATAATTTTGGATTCTTCTCTACTAATGCCATTTTAAATACATCAATAAAATTTCATGCAATTTTTCATAATCTAACCTTTCCATCCCAACCTAATGGTAAATTTTTGGGGTTATATGGAATATCATTTTCATCATCTGATTCATTGTCTGACATATTTTCATCATCCGAATCTTCTCGTTCAGCATCTGTACGTGCTTGTTTACGTTGTACGTTATCTCTTGTAGATGCTCGTTGTTCACCTAATAGTTCTGTCATACGGTAAGCCTGGGCCTCTAATGCAGCTAAATCTCTTTGTTTTTCTGCATCTCTATAAAACATTTTGACAAATGAACTGATATTTGGATACACAAAGATATTATTAATAAATTATTCATTCCCGAAAACAGATGTATGTAAGTCTCTTGTCTTTTTAGGGTATTCTAAAATCGAAATTTTGCATTTCCATAAAGACCATTTAATTAAGCCAAATTTTTCATTACTTTTAAGTGACAGTCAATTGCATTTAATAAATCCAGACTCAGAAAAAACATTAGTTATCGGAACAACAATAGAATTCTTACAATAAAGAAACTGAGAAATTGGCCAACAAAAATCTGTTTTTGACAGAAACTTACTTAGATTTATTAGTAGTTTTTCCTGGTTTCGATTTGGCAAATAAATTAGGATCTAAGTCTTCCATACTTTTACCCTTTGTAGAGAATAATCTTTGTGCCCTTTCTTCTAATGTTCTGAATTGAAGATACAAGTATTAATTACTACACATTGTATATATAAAATATCATATGAAAAACTCTATAATTCTCAACAGTTCTTATGACATGATCACGAAAACATACAATATACATAAGAGTGAAATGGGGTTCTGAATTTACCACTATCAGTTCTCATTGTATAAATATAGCTTCTACGTTGGCATTGAAAGAAATTCTGTTATATTTTCAAATAATTATAAAAATTTCGAACCAAATCTAGCATATATGATATATTATTTCTCCTAGAAGGTCGGTGAATATTCAATCTCATTTAGGTAAGACTAGTGTAATCAGAAACTATTTTGTGACTAGCTTAACCAGACATTATTATGTGTATATAGTAGACTTAGAAACCAAAAGGTGTGGTACTTACCCTCCACATTTAACACCTAAAGCCATTAAAGCTGACTTTAATCTATCTAATCCAAGAGATGCCAATTCCTGTAGACAACACAAAATAATATTCATGTAATTATAACATATCAAACATAAGATATAATCATCATTTGTGAGTGTGTACTAAATATATAGGTAATAATTAAAATAAATAATCAATAAATTGTGGATGATAGATAACAATATACGACCACATCACTGCCAATCATAATGGTCAAAATTTAGTCAAGAAATTTAAGTACATGTAAGTAAAATGTGGAGTAACACTGTCTATTGAAAAATTTACAAAACCAGATGATACATGGAATAATTTCATGCTTATCAACAGATTCTACTAATATCTATTACTGCATAATAATGTAACTGAGGAAAAGATAATAACAGTTAAGTCTGATGAAATGAAATAAACTGACTTACCTCCCATGATGAGAAAGCAGAGAGATCTAAATGAGCACCTGTATGTGTTAAAGCACCACTAGCCTCTTTCTATAAACAAAATTAACATAATAAATGTTAACATACGGTAAATACAGTATGTCCACACCTAGTCTTATTCAAATATTCACAGGACAAAAATATAAGTGTGTTACTAATTAGTATCTATATACTATATATCTTTCATCTTGGTTAATTAAGTTGTTATTGTTTTATCTGCTAAATGGCTTCCAAAAATGTCCATCTATATATTGCACCACATTTTTGTTAACTAATCATTATTTGCTTGATAACGATACCTGTATGTGTATTGAAACGTAGCATGTCAATAAAAATCAGAAGTAGTATATCCATATAAGTGTGTTTATTTTTAGTGAGATCTATTTCTATATGTCTTATAAGGATGATGTAAGGAGTGTTTTTATGTTTTGATCTAATGATAATCCAGTGAAAGATGAAGAGAGTCTCATGAAATACAAACTTGTTCTGTAACTGTACTATATACAGTAACCTTCATTCAAATACCGAAAAGAGTGAAAACCTATTACAGAGCACTGCATGATCGGTAGTGCATTTATGATTGCGCAATCATGATAACATTATTCTCTCATTCAGAATTGCTAAAATAATATGTATCTCTCAAATGAGATTTACAATCATCAGTTTATAAATGGTGCACTTTCATTGCATCTCGGTATTTACTAAAGAAGTTTATGTTGTATATTAGAAAACTTACAGGCCAACCAGGAAATACACCATCTGCCCATTGATTTTCAAAATCTTTACTAACTGCCTCCATTTCCTAAATAAATATATAACAGTTACAAAAGATAGGCTGGCACTGCCAGGCAGGATACGCCCACATTTTCGAGAGATGGACAGAGAACAAGCAATACCGAAAGTGATTTTTCCTACATCTTTAAGTCCTGTATTTCATACTGTATTCGGAGCAGCCATTTAGTTGGTCAGTTCCAGTCTGATATTAATGAAATTCGAAACCGACAATGATTATGGTGTGACGGTACACAACCTAGAAATGTGACTTTTCATCAAAATCGGATAAGAATTGTGACCTGTAGAGAGTCCACAACCATGATATACCATATTTTTACACTATTAGCGTACCAACGGCGACCATTTCGTCCGGCAATTTTGGTACGATTTTCACGAAATTAGAACTCAACCTTCCTCATCAAAATCGAATTAAAATTGTGACCTATACAGGGTCCACAACCATGATATATCATTTTTTTAACAGTATTCGCGTACAAACGGCGGCCATTTTGTCTGTCAATTTTGGTCCGATTTTCCCGAAATTCAAACTCAACCTTCCTTACAGTGTAACGGTGATATAATCAAACGTTTTCTTAAATTGGATAATAATTGTGACCTCCAGAGGGACCACAAGCTAAAGAAGGGGGGATTTTGCGTATAACCAGGGGCCATAATTCAGGAAGTTACGATCCGATATGCGCAAATATCGAAAAGAACCAAGATCTTTAGGTTATAACCATGAATTTCAAGTTTCATCAAAATCAAATTAAAATTGTGACCTTTACAGGGTCCACAACCTTGATATACCATTTTTTAACAGTATTCGCGTACAAACGGCGGCCATTTTGTATGGCAATTTTGGTCTGATTTTCCCGAAATTCGAACTCAACCTTCCTTACGGTGTAACGGTAATATAATCATACGTTTTTTAAATCAGATAATAATTGTGACCTCCAAGCTAAAAAAAAGGCGATTTTGCGTATAATCAGGGGCCATAATTCAGGAAGTTACGATCCGATATGCGCAAATATCGAAAGGAAGCAAGATCTTTGGGTTATAACCATGAATTTAAAGTTTCATCAAAATCGAATCAAAATTGTGACCTCCACAGGGTCCACAACCTTGATATACCATTTTTTAACAGCATTCGCGTACAAACGGCGGCCATTTTGTATGGCAATTTTCGTCCGATTTTCCCGAAATTCGAACCCAGCCTTCCTTAGGGTGTAACGGTGATATAATCAAACGGTTTTTTAAATCGAATAATAATTGTGACCTCCAGAGGGACCACAAGCTAAAAAGGGTGATTTTTCGGACAATCAGGGGCCATAATTCAGGAAATTACATTCCGATAGCCGCAAATATCGAAAGGAACCAAGATCTTTGGGTTTCAAACATTCATGTCAAGTTTCATCAAAATCGGTTCAAAATTGTGACCTCTATAGGGTCCACAAGCTAAAAACGTGATTTTTCAGACAATCAGGGGCCATAATCCATGAAGTTTTGATCCGATACATGCCAATATCGAAAGCAGCCGAGATCTTTTGGGGATAAACCTATATTTCAAGTTTCGTCAAAATCGGATAAGAATTGTGACCTGTAGAGAGTCCACAAACAAATTGTGGACGGACGGACGTCCGGACGGACGGACGGACGGACGTCCGGACGGACAGGGGCGACGACATAATACGTCCACATGAAAATGTGGGCGTATAAAAAGAAAGGAACATTGAACAATCAGTTGCCATGCAAGATACACCCACATTTTGCAAGAAATGAAAAGGGAACTGGGAAAATCAATAGGGAACATCCTCTCATTGCTTCCCATTAAATTTGAAAATTAATCTGCTAAAAACTTTGGCTATGGGAAAAAAAACTCCTGGAATGAAAGTTTGATATGAAAAAATCTTTTAAAAACTGCAGCATGTTCACAAGGTTTTCAGAAAGATAGGCTGGCACTGCCAGGCAGGATACGCCCACATTTTCGAGAGATGGATAGTGAACAAGCAATACCGAAAGTGATTTGTCCTACATCATTAAGTCCTGTATTTCATACTGTATTGGGAGCAGCCATTTAGTTGGTAGTTCCAGTCTGATATTCATGAAATTCGAAGCCGACAATGATTATGGTGTGACAGTACACAACCTAGAAATGTGACTTTTCATCAAAATCGGATAAGAATTGTGACCTGTAGAGAGTCCACAACCATGATATACCATATTTTTACACTATTCGCGTTCAAAATTGTGACCTCTATAGGGTCCACAAGCTAAAAACGTGATTTTTCGTACAATCAGGGGCCATAATCCATGAAGTTTTAATCCGATACATGCCAATATCGAAAGCAGCCGAGATCTTTTGGGGATAAACCTATATTTCAAGTTTCGTCAAAATCGGATAAGAATTGTGACCTGTAGAGAGTCCACAAACAAATTGTGGACGGACGGACGTCCGGACGGACAGGGGCGACGACATAATACGTCCACATGAAAATGTGGGCGTATAAAAAGGGTATTAACTCCAGAACGCAAGACCAAGATCTTCTTATCCTTAACATATTGATAGTATGTTTCTTCTAAATTGGACAAAAATTGTGAGCTCAAGTGGGTCCACAAACTTTGAACATTTTTCCCATTTTGCCTAGAAGACAGGAGCCATAACTCTAGAACTGAAGGTTGAGAACCTTTTAACCTTTGCACAAATTTGTAAGTTTCATCTCAATCAGACAAAAATTGTTGCCTCTAAAGGTTCCACAACTTTGGTACAGGGATTACATCAGTAAATGCCTTCCATTATCCGTTTAATGTTAATTAATGAACATGTATTTGAAACGTATTTAAAAGTCACAGCTTAAATTTTATTTACATATTCAAAACAAGGTTACTTATTAACAAAGGTGGGAACAAGTCACAAATAATCATCAAATGAATCCGCAATTCAGTTTTTCCAGAGTGGTTAACTCGAAACCTATAAAACACCAGACAGTTAAGTAATAAAATAAGCAGATATTGAATTGATCAGGAAGGAATGTATGATGCGAACAAACTATTCTCTTGCCCGCAAAACAAATTTACCTCCAACACCATCAAAATATAATGCATCACAGTTTGGATGATAGAGTCCTCAACTCCTTCAAGTCGCAAGTTGTCATGACTACTGAATTCGAGTCGAGTGAAGTCGAGTCGCAATAGATATTTCAAGTCTTGTCACAAGTCACCAGTTTCAGATAATCTAATATTGAAATTGTGTGAACTACATTTAAACTTGGACTTACATCATTCAAATCTAGTAATGGTTTAACTCTACTGAGATAATCTGCTAGATAATCCAGTAAAAATCCTAAATATCTGTAAATAAAAAATAAAATATTAGAATTTACGTCAAAACAAAATCTAGGAGAGAGGGAGGGAATGGAACAACAGTTTATCATTCTAATCAATAATGAAGATGGTAATGGAAATATACAAATTAAATTTAGTATATTATAATATACATCAAAAACAGCTTAGTTTAAATTCAGTATACATACTCTCTGTAAGCACTGTTTTTCTTGTCTTTAGGTATATCAAATAGTCTATCAAATACAGTTAAATACATGACATAATCAATCTTCTCTACAGCCTTTAAATTCAGATATTTCTCATAACATTGATGTAGATCTAAATATCTACCATAACCTTCTTCATCTGTGAAATCCACTAAATCTAGTTACAGAAAAGTCAAATCAAGCCATAAGTTATATCTATATCAAATAAAAAACAAAATTTCAGTTTTTCTTTTCCTCTGGCATTGTATTTGTTGATGTATACTATGAGTGCTGGTTTATTTCTCTGGCTAAGGGATAAACTGGATAAAGCCATTTGGGTTCTGTAAATGCATTATTATATTACAGTGTGGTATATAAGGACATGAGACATCATTTACTGAGTAAACTTCTCAAATAAGAAAGAATATAGAGACTAGACTACCCCCACTATGTACATGTAGCTAATTGGGGCTTTGGTTTCGATCGAATTATAAATCTGAAAATAGTTTGTGGAGGGTAACAAAAATATACTCAATTCTATGGTAAAAATTATCTGTTTATAAATGAGCAACATTTGCTTGTCAGAGAAAGTATCCTAGTCAAAACGTTACTCAATAATTAACAATTTTATTCCATAGATTGGGACTGTATATTTAAATGTCATCGAGACAAATTAAGGGAGGGAATTTCTAAAGTAAACATTAATCGTATATTATCTTGATTTAAAAACATACTTTGTGTTTCATCAGCGCCTGCCTCTCGCTGTTTAGTTAATTCTTCAAATTCAACAGACATAGGTATACTGATCTATAATAAATAATAATTTTTTTGGTTTGTAAAATCAAAAATCTGTAAAATAAAATATAAACGGACACTGGTTTGCATGTCAATCTTCTTTATGTTTGTACATTTAAACTATTAGCCCTAAATGGCTTCTTTCTATTTCAAACCAGGTAACTTTATGCAAAAATGTCATTTTTAACTTCAAATTCAAACGTTTAAAGTAAAGCTAATGCATTGGGGGGGGGGGGGATAGAAAAACAAGAGAGGTAATTGTGTTATTATTTACGGTGTTAGTGATTTAAATAGTGGGAAATAATGCCTATGATCATATAATAGTGAGTTGACAACCTATTGAGCAAAAGACAAAGAAATACTTATGTTTTGACTTTCATAGGAAATATGAAATTATCACTTTAAGATATTGCTCACCTCATTTGGATGCAGATTGTGAAATTTTTCAATGGCTACAAGTCTGGATCTGAATTCAGAATATTCATTAGGACCAGCTAAAGCTTGAATTTCCTCCTTTCTAAGTCTATAATATAAATAAATAAGTTTCTACATAACTTGATCATTGTAAAAACCCAAGGCAACAAAACTTCAATTATATTATAAGTTGAAGTACATGTATCTTAATTATTTACTTAGTTGACTGGTGCTTACAAAACTTTAATATAAGACTGACAGTCTGTTTGTGAATTTGAGGTATAAACAACTCAAAACAATTAGGCCTGCAGCCAAAATTTCTAGCTAGCTTAGAAACACAATTCCGCTACACGGTCTTCCCTGAAAGAAAAACTATACATTTTTGGAAAGCTTATGACACCAGGAACACAAAATCCGGGAGTTCCAAGCAAAATGTTTGCAATTTATTGATTTAGGGCCAGATGAAATTCGTCAAAATTGTCAAATAAATGCTATTTTTGTACTAACAATTCTGAAGTTGACATAAAATTAAATAGTTGCTAAAGCACCTCATGCCTTCATCCTTGGAAATGAACAGTTTATTGGATAGATTTTGGTGTAAATAAGAATTCTCAAAACACAAATGTAATGGGTGAATAAAGAATTCTGGAAATCCATTAATGGTAAAAAAAAGAGTTATCTCCCTTTCTGTCAAATGTCTGGAATTGATAGACTATCAGGTATATGGTGACTTCTAGTTTTGTATGACGCACAAGACCAGGTGTGGGCACACAAGCCTATTAATTATTTTGTTTCTTGGATCTCAGGGGCCTTTGAGGGTTGATTGTTGGATGTTTGCTCAAAATTTATCGCTTGTATGGAACATGCTAGAGTCGATTTGTAGCATATTCTAGCCAGGGGATATGTTTGACAGTAGTTGAGGGATATGCTTTTGAAATAATGGAGATCAGTACCACTTCATAACACATTGAACCACATGATTTTTTTCCACTAAGATAAACATTCTAAACCCACATACATGTTCCCTTTCAATTAGCCACTACAGTATTTTTACAACTGTACATGTACATGTAGCTGTGAACTACTGTTTCGGATATCATTAATGGTCAAATTACAAACATACATGTAGATATAAGTTAAAAAATATAATTCTGTATCTGGGCTGGTATGAAGGGAAAGGTTTTAAACAGGATGAACAGTTTCGAAATTATTTATTACAGTGAAACAATCATTGAAAATCAAAATTAAACAGTTACTCTGCACATCAAATGTCATCAAAGTTAATCTTAATCATCACTGTCACTAAATGTATTAACATCAAATTCGGTCATTTCAGGACTAACATATGGTTTAATTTTATTTCAATAATTCACTTGGACAGGCAACCGGGGTTTCGAAACCACGCCAGTTGACTCAATGGCTGGCGGTAGGCCTTATGATTTTACATTTTGAGCTAAATTGAAAACAATACATGTAATTTAATGTAAGGCTCAGTTTAATTCATTGCAAATTGGTCCCTGAACATTGCATTGAGAAAATAGGCCCTGACGAGCCATATGCAAATTGCCCCGGGGACATTATCAAAGTACACAAATTTGTAGGGTAAATTAGGTAAACATGTCAAAATTGTTGCTGGAAAAATATCTTAGGTGATGTAGTGACTGGACTAGTCCTAGTAAAAGCATTCGGCAGCTGACACACATTTGGGTGTACCAAGAAGCATAAATGAGACAAAACTAAAATGAATAATACATGTACATGTAACTATAGCTGGAAGCATCAACATTTACATGTTGACGAGCAAGGCGAACAAATATATCATAAAGCTTGACCGTTCGAATGATTTCCTGGCCATTTCTGGTTCTTTCTCTTATGACATCTTCACAGAATATATTGTATGTGGTTAAATATTTGACGGAGGGCTTGTCACCTTTGCTGAAAAATATAAATAACCATATACATGTACACAATTAAAACAAAATTCTGGAGCTTGGTTTACTCTCATTAATTTCGTAGAACAGAGGAATAAGACACTTACACAGGGGTTAACATCTTATTTTCATGCAGAAACCAGCTAATGAAGACAGCAAGGCATTAGCCGTTCAAGGAGAGATAGAGAGGAGAATGGTGGTTTAACGTCAACTGGACAAAAACATATAGTAATTTCAGGACTGACCCATGGTTCAGTTTTATTTGAATAATTAATACCAGTGGCAAGAAGGATGAGAATACAAATAAAACAAAAACATCACAAATATTTACCTTTCTGATAACCGTCTAAGAAATTCAGTATATTGCTTATAACATTTTTGGTGATATCTGACCTCAATGGTCACACAATCTTGCCCTTAATCCTCTTTCAATTCAGCAGCTTTCAACGGTTTGCCTACAAACAAATTTGCAAGAAATTATACACCATATATAGCGTTGAATGTTGAGTGTGGGGTAGGGAATGTCACTTTGAGGCCTACATGTACTTGGTTCGTCAACTCTGGCATGCGGTTGTGGTACAGATCCTTTGTGTGAGCGGAAACCGTCTAGAGACAGATCGTCTTAGCAGGGAACCTGCAAGTGGGCCAAGAAAATAAAAAACAAGTTAACTTCTCTGTGTTTCATCCCTTGTCAGCTTGTGGAAGCGAATGTGCAACACTTTAACCAATGACTGTGCCAAATCAACAAATGAGGTAAAGGGCTTTACTGGCTAGCTTCATAACAATTTTACAGTGATCGCAGTAGCACTTTTGATTCCATTTACAACAAAAACAACAACAGAATAATTAAAAACTGTAGGACAGTGTATGATGAATATAATTAATATTTATTAGTAATAATTATACATTTGATTTAGTAGTAAGTAACATTAGGATTAGGCCTACCTGCTGTTTGGGTCTGAGTCTGGGTTAATAAATCCCTCTTCCTATTTTCTCCATCAGTGACAAATCTGTCATATAATACACACAACAGGCAGCACCGATTTACTCTTTGTTTTTTTGCTTCTGGAGCGGCTGAAGTGACGGTACGATCGTAATTTCTTTGGAGAGCTGGGTCACAGATCGTCTACACTCGCGCTACTCGAAGCTATCCATTTCCCTCGCCCATCAAGTTTTAGCCATTCATGGGCACATTCACGGAATTTATCCCAGCGAGATTTTGTAAATAATTGTTCTCGTTCCTTGCTTAATCCTTCGTAATGAACAATACAGCGTAAATTTGATGAAATATCAGTCGATTCACGTTCTTTCATGGGCGCAGCCATTACATGTGTGTTGTTGTTTACAACTTTCAAGGTCGGGTCAGCTGTTCACAATACGAGCTCCTGATTGGCCCATGGTGACCAATCACCAGTTATTTCCCTACGCCTTATAACAGCGCGAGTCAAATAAATCCCGAACGAATAAATTTTTATCACCCTTAAATTGCGCTGCCGAAGCTTGGAACACCAGTAAATTTTCTTTAAAACTTGACCAACTACTTTATAATAGTCGCAGATTATTTTATGGTGGACTGTGTAGCGGAGTTGCACGCTAGAAATTTTGGCTGCCGGCCTAAATGTGCTTTTGAACATTGGACAATATGTGCAAGTGGTAAATATATCCATTGAAGCACACCACATATTTAAACAGAACAATTCTTTTTTGGCCTGAGCCATTAATGATAACCAAGTAAAGAGAAAATGCAGTTTAGCTACCCCCCCCCCCCCCCTTTCCATATACATGTAGAAGATATACCAACCCATCATTATCATCATACAAATCCTTTAATTCTACTGTACATTCAACATATCTCTGAAATATAAATAATCAACCTATATAATATTGGTATTAACACATTATAATAGTAATGAACCATTAATTATTATACCTTAACATAACATGATATTGATGAGTGAATGAATATCAAACTGTGATGGAATGGTTTCAGACAAAATTTCAAAGATACATGTATTTAGATAAAGATTAAATTTAATAAATTATAAACAACATGTCGTTAAAACAAAACAGAGCTATCTATAATCTTTGCAAAAATCTAACCCGTGAGATTATTGGTATCTAATGTTGACATTTTGATTTTGTTTCTAACTAACACATTAAATACATAAAATCAATTAGAGATACATTTTAGTGTGGCTAAGCTAGGAAAATTATATTTTGTATAAAAAAATGAAAATACAAATGACTACCAGTGACTTTTAACTTCATAAAAGAAGTAGGATATTTTCTCTCACAACAAGACAAGTATAATACTATCGATATTATGTTCTTAAAGAAAGATACATTGTGTAAGATTTAGATATAATAGTTTGAAAGTAAATAATGTAAAATGATTAATATTAGCAGTTGAAGCTTTGACAGATGTGTGCAATAATTTCCACCACCGTACCGGTTGATCAAAGCTAAGTCTTGTTCCTGCATATTTGATTAAATCAAAGTATCGCTGAATCGTTTCAATTTACTTAAAGTGCCAATCCCGATAACTTTTTGGGGAATAAAACTGCTTAATTTTGTGTTAAAATCCTTTAAAATCCATAACCTAAGGCCCACCTACTAACCCGATATTTGTGATACGCTTGTAAATAACTTAAACCTGACAGTCTTCATCTGGAAATGGAGAACGTTTTATTATACAGTATCTGGATAAAACCAGGATTTTTTCTATAAAAATAATATGTAGGTGAAATTTACCTTTTGTTATCAAGTACAGGGCATGGGTCATTCACTGTATAGACCTCTCAAGAAACATTAATCGATTATCAGGTCACCCAATGAAAAAATTGACCCGAAATCTTAAAAGGGTTACGTGTTCGGATAAGCAGTGTTGACGTTCATGTCCAAACGACTCAATATTTTGAGCTGAAATTTTGAGACAAGGTAAATACACCATACCGCTATATTTTGGTCCATACATTTCATAAATACTCGGACTTTAATTTTTGAGACTCTGTTCTTATCGGGATTGCCCCTTTAATATCAGAGAAATCTGATGCCATCGAGAGTTGATTAAGGCCTGGATCATTTAATTAATGTCTAATTAATACTTTAGAAAACATTTCAGGCCGAAAGAAAGACCTGCAATAGGCAGATTAGCTCTTGCATAATGCATGTTTAACCTTATCAAATGTTTTGCAATAAATAAACAAGAACTTATCCATATCAAATGTATCTTGTATTGTTTTGTTTCAGAGACTACAAAACTAATACACTTATTCCAATTAATATGAATAACTAGCCATGACTAGGTACCTAATACTACCCATTAAATGGTAATGGGTGTTATTAGTTAAACTGTTTTACCAACATTAACTTACATCCAACAACTGCTTCAATCTGTGATCTGAATTAATTTGTTCTCTCAACTGAAAAACAATAAGAAGACACAGATTAATAGAAAAATGACTTTTCATTTTCCCTCTGTTCCAAGACAAACAGAAAGTTACCATAAAACGAAATTATTTAACCTTATATATCACTTGGAAGGTTTTTAATCTTAACAACGGTCACATCAGCTTGCTCTACTCAGGCAGGCAATGCCTGTTGTTACTAGTGTTACAACAAACATTATTCCAATCCATGTATTACTATTATTGTATTCGTTACGACCCATTTTAGTCAATATCTAGGTCCCAAATATTCTTTTCTTGGGGAAGGGTTAACTTGCATTCAGTGTAATAAACATTTTTAATCATATTGTCATTGTGTGTGCTGTTGTACTAGTAGTAGACATGTAAAACAGTAAACAGTTAATTCTGACTTTTCTAAAATTTAAGTAGGTAGCCTGAGACTTATTAAAGGGACCCTCCCGATAAGAACAGAGTCTCAAAAATTAAAGTCCGAGTATTTATGAAATTTATGGACCAAAATATAGAGGCCCGGTGTATTTACCTTGTCGCAAAATTTCAGCTCAAAATATTGAGTCGTTTGGACGTGAACGTCGACACTGCTTATCCGGACACGTAACCCTTTTAAGATTTCGGGTCAATTTTTTCATTGGGTGACCTGATAATCGATTCCCGTTTCTTGATAGGTCTATACAGTGAATGACCCATGTACTGTACTTGATAACAGAGGGTAAATTCCACCTACATATTATTTTTATAGAGAAAAAGTCTGGTTTTATCCAGATAGTGTATAATACAACGGTCTCCATTTCCAGATGAAGACTGTCAGGTTTAAGTTATTTACAAGCGTATCACAGATATCATGTTAGTTGGTCGGCCTTAGGTAATGGGTTTTAAGGGATTTTAACACAAAATTAAGCAGTTTTTTTCCCCAAAAAATTATCGGGATTGGCCCTTTAAGCAATTTCAATTATTTTCTTACGGATCTTTTCGGATGAAGCATTTCTTTGGTCATTCCATCCATGGTTCTTTCTCTGTCTTCATGGTAGCGTCGTTGTTGTTCCAACAGCGACTCCATTGTTTAGAATTTATTTTGGGAAAACAAAATATTTGGCTGTTTTAACAGCAAAAAACAACGCGAAACGTTTTCCACCAGTGGCCAAAGTTTATGGAATTAGAGAAATATAACGAAACGAAATTTAAATTTAAAAAAAAAAACAGAACATTTTCGCATATTCGTGGTTTTTCACATCTTAATGACCTGTTTCTATATTAAAACTAAAGTAAGCCAATTGATGATTTATTTCAAAATCGTATCAATTAGCTTTACGATATAGATTTAAAAACATTCGTTTTTCAGTTAAACAAACCTTTTTTTTATATAATTGTCCAAAATGTGGATTGGCATATTTCTTTATGTTTCAAAATATAAGAATCAGCCATATTTATAGTCTCCTCGACATTTTTTAATTATATAAACGTGCTAATTTGTTAAATCATTAATTAATAAATTAATTTGTTTCTTAATTTGATTAACATTAGAGTGAATCTTGGAACATAGTTTGATGAATCCGAGGACAAACTACAGTCAGAACCAACCCAAGTTGATTTGGCAAAGTGTGTGATGCAGCCCATCATGTTTCATAGCATTGACGACATTGCATTATAATAATATAATCTCTCAGTGGGTAATAATAACCAAATCTATATGTAAAATCATTGTTAAGATATGTGCTATTTATAAAATCTAAGACTGTAACGAATTAACTCCTTACTGAAAGTACTACTACAATATGGTAATTTACCTAGGTTTCCATAAATGGAGTGCCGATATGAAACCGTGTCGTAAATCAACCACGATCACTGAACCCAGCATGCTGCAAGGTAAAACAGAAATCGGGCAATAACCAATACGTTATCAATTAATTGATACACAATATAGATAAATATAACAACAAATAATAATTCAATTTCGAAATAATATGGGTAGATCCTCTAAAGATAAGAGAGATGTGTATTATAGACTTGCCAAGGAAGAAGGCTGGAGAGCAAGAAGTGCTTTCAAGTTATTGCAAATAAACAATGATTTTGATATCTTCAAAGGTGTTAAACGTGTGGTAGATTTATGTGCGGCGCCTGGAAGTTGGAGTCAAGTTTTATCCAGAAAATTACGGGGCAGCGATGGTGACAAATCAGATGCTAAAATAGTTGCAGTAGATCTCCAAGCAATGGCCCCAATTCCTGGAGTTATTCAAATTCAAGGTGACATCACCAAGAAGTCAACTGCTGAAGAAATAGTTGGTCATTTCGAAGGAGAATCTGCGGATTTGGTTGTTTGTGATGGGGCACCTGATGTCACTGGTCTTCATGATATTGACGAATACATTCAAGCTCAGTTGCTGTTAGCGGCACTAAATATCACAACACATATTCTTAAGTCAGGTGGAACATTTGTTGCCAAGATATTTCGTGGAAAAGATGTCACACTTTTGTACTCCCAGCTGAAACTATTTTTTCCCTTGGTGACTATTTTCAAGCCTAGAAGCAGTAGGAATTCCAGTATAGAAGCATTTGTTGTATGTGAAAATTATTCTCCACCCAAGGGGTACTCACCAAACATGTCAAATCCTTTATTGGATCATCATTATGATGTGGACTTTAATAGTCTGGAAGGACCTAACCGCATCATTGTACCTTTCTTAGCTTGTGGTGATTTAAGTGGCTTTGATTCAGACAAAACATACCCACTAGAACTTGAACCAGGAAAAGAATACACATATCATCCCCCAACCCAATCACCCATCAATCCTCCTTACAAAGATGCATGCTATCTTCGAAAAAATGACTTATTAACCAAGCCAAGTTTGATAGCAAAAGGTGATCAGATATGTCAGAGTGGTTCTGAAACAGAGTTAGAAGGTGCAACTTGTGAAATTAACAAGCTAAATATCAAATCTTGATACTAATGTACAAGTGTACGGAGGTGGTTTTAAAACTGAACTATTTAGAAAATATAATTTGCCATTGTACAGCACTGGACTGAAGCTAATAACTAATAATATGAATTTTAATATATAATGTTTTATTCTTTTTTCATCACATTCTACGGTTATTAATCGAATAAATATATAACATATATGATAATCCAAAATGTACATTGTACCTGCAAAAATCATTAAACAAATGGTTTGGCAGTAGGCCCTACATGTACTTTATAAATTAGTACTCCTGTACATACAGGTATGTTTTATGTATTGTTTAATGGTTGAGAGCGAGACATTAAGTAATATATTGTAACAACATGAGGGCCGTACGGCCAAAATGTTTTTACAATACATTACTCAATGCCGTAAGCTCGAGACTATTAAACATCTTAAAATACTGACAGTCCGCACAAGCTTTTCCAGTGAAATACGTCACACTAGTCCAATATTTCACAGGTATGAATAAAGTGCGATTGGCAAGTTGCCTGTACGATTATTTGAAATAATGGTACACCAACATCAAAGGGTGACGTCACATCTGTATTTTAATACAGTATATGAAATGAGTTGAACGTTCTTCCTTTCTGAACCAACACGTTTAATTGTGTGTGTATATTATTAATGGTAATGGTTTAAGTACATGGTCATGTTTGTTTGTTTTTTATTTCCAATTACAACTGCTAGTTCTGAATCTACCAGCGATATCTTAAGTGCAAAGCTGCTTAGTATGGCATTGGAACAGATGCATCTTGAAATTTTTAAAAATTTTGTTACTAGCTTTCCTAGCCATGTACAATAACGAAATAGGTGGACCATCTTCTTAAATGATTTCTACTTCTCCACTTAAACATCTAACCAAATTCTACTTTTATTAAAGTTGAACTGATTCACTGATAATTAACATCCCATAAAGTTAAATTCAGTTGAACTGTTCAATATGATTGAAAAATAGTGACCAAGTTAATCCATCAAAGCTGATCAAATCAATATTTTTCTTTCTTAAAGTGATAATTTCATATTTTCAAAGAAAGTCAAAACATAATTATTTCTATGTCTTTTGCTCACTAGGTTGTCAACTCATTATTATACGATCACGGGCATCATTTCCCACTCTTATAAATCACTAACTCCGAAAATAATAACACAATTGCCTCCCTTGTTTTTCCATTGCCCCCATTTGAAGTTGAAAATGATATATTTGCCAATTTCTCAACTTGCAATAGTGAATTATTGGATTATAGGATTTTTCTTTAACAAGGTAGGACTGTTTATAGATACCATCTATTTTAAGGCTTTATCTTAATACATTTTAAAAATATAACTTAAAAATATGAAATTGAAGCTTTAAATATATGAAAGCTAAGACTTGCAGGGAAATAATGACCTGTCTCCATTAGCCAGGTTGGTGCAGAAAGGAAGATGTTAAACTCTAATCACATGAAAGTATAATTGTTCAGAAAGATGAAGGACATGTGTATTACATGTACATCAGTTTATCATTAACACCACATTTATGTATTAATATCACATATTGCAGCTGATGGAAAGGGTAGGTCTGCAATACTTTCATCATGGACCTCCATGCTTTCACATGACTCTACTATGATGATATTTCCAAGTCTGATCAACAATGCTCATGATTAAAATCAAACATCCATTCAATTTAAATAGAACACATGAATCTATTGATTAATAAGTGTGGACAATAGTACATGTACATCTTCCTTTCGTAAATACCAATTTAACACTATTGAAAAAGTCATTATTTGTAAAATGTGGAATTCCTACTAGTGTTATTGTCAAAGGTGTATGTACAATTAATTACATGTAAAAATAAGGAGAAAGAATACTCAAAACTTCAAACTGTTATAAATGTGGTGGGTCCTCAGATGGACTAATACGAGCAGAGCAGAAACTTAAATGTCTTTTCACTGAACTATTTATCAGCTTGTCTTGAGCAACTTTATTACAGCCATTCATTCATATTAATTAATCTACATAAGTAAATGAGCATAAGAACAATGAAGGTAATTCAATCTTTTTTTAAAAATATATTTTGCAAACAAATGTTAATATAAAGACAGGGATATGAATTAGTAAATATACTAAATCTAAACATGGAGATAAACAAATATCTCTCATCTTTTTATCACATAAATACAATTACATATTTTTTTTAAATTAGAATAGAGCATGGAATTCTTTGTATTGTGTTGCAAGAGAACATTTTATCATAGTTACTACAGGAGCCAAAACTTTTTCACTATTTTCAGTTATATCAAAATAAAATGTTGAATTGCTTTGAGAGGAAGAGAGAGAGGTAGAGAGAGATGGGGTTAACCTCCACTTACACAAACTAGGTCATTTCGGGACTGACACATGGTTCAATTTTTTTCAATAATTCGCTTGCCTGATGGTTTTTTTTAGCAGAGGGTAAAACTATAGACCTTGGAGAAAACCATGTGGTTGGACAGGCGACCTTACTCCTTGTTACGTACAACAGGGAATCGAAACCATGTCAGTTAGCACATGCTAACCATTTGGTCATCCCCCACCCCACCCCGCATAGCTTTGATCTAATGAAACAAAATTTATACAATATCAAGTGAGTTTGACTATTGGGGGGGGGGGGTAATAAACTGTGGAAAACAGTAGCAATTATATTTGAATATCTGTGGATCTAAATTGTAATATTATTTCAAATGTAAACAGACCCAAACCAAAAAACTCCAAACATAATTGAATCAACATTTTGTATTTTTTAGCCAAATATAAGAGATCTATTCATTTTAAAATATGATTTAATAATTTTACTCAATTAGAAATAATGGTTCTCAATTAAAAATTTTCTAAATACATATATAAATGTGTATAAATGTCTATAAATGAAGTATAGTTAAGACGGTCCCCTGGCATCAGATACCCCAGCTGGAACAGATACTTGTAATCCCTCCATATCTTTTGTAACTATAACTTGACAACCTAATCTAGATCTGAAACAAAAAGACAACACATAAGTAGACAATTCATGTGAACCATTTTTTTATCACTCATACTCAACATATTACAAGTTTTGTTCTTGGTGTTGCTTGAGAAAATTCCTATGGATTTTTGGGCAAGACTAGTATGGAACGGGAAACCTGAGGTCTTGTGTAAACATTGACATGCCTGTAAGCCTGTAATTCATTGTACCAATTAACATTCTTTAAACATAACGCTAACGCTACAATATACGTCCACATTCCTGCTTTGATTGATATGGTACTTTGTCAAGAAGGCTAGGCGTTGAGGGTCGTACACCAACATCAATAGTTGCTGTCCTTAGAGTATAAGGAATAAGTATACCAAGATAATCCATACAGAATTGTGCCTTCATAACGCTAAAGGCAAAAAGTGGGCGTGGCTCTGCCCCTGGGGGTCGGGACATTCATCAAAATCAATAGTGGACGCCCTCAGGCTATAAGGAATACATAAGCCAAGTATCAAGCTGATTCATTCAGAATTGCGGCCTGTAAACGACAAACACAAAAATTGGGCGTGTCTTGCCTGTGTGAGTCGGGATATACAGTTGATGTCCTTAGGCTATGTGGAATACATATCCCAAGTTTAAAGACGATCAATTAAGAATCGTGGCCTGTAGACAACACACACACAGACACGAAGTAAAAATGGGCATGGCTCTGCCCCTGGGGGGGTAGGAAATCACCAAAAACAATAGGGGTCATCTTTAGGGTATAAGGAATAGGTTTGTAAAGTTTTAAAAGGATCTGTTAAGAATTGCATCCTGTAGGCGAACACAAGACACAAAAGCATTGGGCCTGGCTCTGTCCCAGGAGGTCCGGCATGCACCAAAAATAATAGTGGTCAGCCTTAGGGTATAAGGAATAAGTATAAAAAAAAGTTTTCAAGACGATCGATTAAGAATAATAATTGTGGCCTGTAGGTGACACACAGACAAAAAAAAAAAAATGGGCGTGGCTCTGCCCCTGGGGGTCGGGCATGCACCAAAAACAATAGAGATCTTCCTTAGGGTATAAGGAATACGTATACAAAGTTTGAAGAAAATCCAGTAAGAATTGCGCCCTGTAGGCGACACAAAGACACACGAAAAGAAAATGGGCGTGGCTCTGCCCCTGGGAGTTGGGCATGCACCCCCAAATGATAGGGTTGTTCCTTAAGGTACAAAGAATATGTATGCAAAGTTTCGAGATTATAAGTTAAGAAATGTGGCCTGTAGACGACAAACAAACAAATACTAAAAATGGGCGTGGCTCTGCCCCTGGGGGTCGGGCATGCACCAAAAACAATAGGGATCTTCCTTGGAGTATAAGGAATAAGTATACCAAGTTTGAAGAAAATCCATTAAGAATTGCGCCCTGTAGGCGAACCACAGACACACACACACACACACACACACACCCACACACACACACACACACACACACACACACACAGGGGCGACGGCATAATACGTTCACATTATGAATGTGGACGTATAAAAATTATCGATTCTCATCAAATTTGTGTAAATGAAACCCTGCAGCAACTACCATAGACACAGCTTCACATCAAAACAAATTATGGTTCTGCAGTAACCACCAATTAACATCCCTGGTGAATATGAATATAGAAACCTCTTCTCTAGATTCCTACTTTTCACATAAGACAAAAACCTCTTTTAAATCATGACATCAGTTATAATTAGAAAGCTGAATTTTAAGATTTTTCTGAAAACGGACCATACTGGTATTTAAAATACAAGTGACTTTGCACTGTCAACTATTTACATATGGATAATCTGCAATGCCACTAACAGCAAATGAAAATCACCAGTAAATACTTTCCATGTAATACTACACATGTGTACCATTAATTAATGATGTAATTCTAATTGCTGTAATTATTTTTGTTGGATGTAAAATAATACAAATTGACTTACGTATCTGTCAATCCATATGCTAGATCTAACATGTCCAATTCTTCATCAGTGGGTGTTTCAGGTAGTTTGTCATAATCTGCTTGTTTGAAGATTAGATGGCAGGTGGAGCAAGCCAGGGTGCCTTCACACGCACCTGCAACATAATAACAACAACTACACACTACGATGTGAGATTAAGCTTACTTGCGAGAAAAACAGTAGGATTCTAGTTGACACTTCTTAATCAATACAGAAACAACACTCAATTATATATTTATGTAGGATGTCAGTCTTACATAAAAATATTTTACTTGATAACAATTACATTTATATGTAGGTTCATGTGACCTTTCTATAATGAATTAAACCTATACTGATCTGTAGTTAGATTTAAAGAATGCATCCATGTTAAATTCAAAGTTATTAAATAGAATTGCCAAATCTATAATGTCAATGTAAAGCCTATTGGCTGGGTAGTGATAAGAGTATTCCTACTACGAATAAAGAAATACATATCTGGCCATCTCCTGGAAGTGGCCGAACCAAAAAACTGAACTGCTATTTGCAATAGAATTTTAATAAATTGGGATATCTTTAGTAATAAAAACAGACTTTACCTTCAGTCAAATTAACACATATATTAAAAACTTTAGATAGAAAAAATTAAGCATCTAGATCTTTACAGAATTTATGAAGACCAATAGAAAGAAAGCAAAATCAAAAAATAATGATAATTTTACTAACCAAACCCATCGATCTCAATATCATTTTCAATAATCACATCCAATAAATTGTCTCCTACTTTGGCATTAGCAGAATATTGGTTACCCTCACTATCTGTGAAATGAACTGACACACTGGAAAAAAAGTTTTAAAATATACCTCTGTCTTATTAATCATAGAAAATTCAAATATAATTGATAATAATTGGGAATACCTTTTTCCTTATTGACTGAAAGTAATGTCTTGTTTTTGTTTTTTTTTGCAGTGGAACTCTACATAATATGTACCTTCCAATTCAACATCATTGTTTATAGCAAGATTGAGAAAATTGTTGCCTACATCGCCTTTAGCTTCAATACAATCACCATCACGATCAACAAAATAAATAGTTACTCTGAAACAAATTACATTAAATACATGTATCATGAAACAGTGATTAGTCAAAGTTTTTTCAAGCGTACTGTTCCATGAAGCTAACTAATGCAACAAGTATGAAATTTATATCCTAACCAAATACATTGATGTTGTCATATTGAAGAAGAAAATCGGGAAAAAAGAGAAAAAGTTTGATAAGACTTCTCTTGAACAACCTGTCTGTGCATAAATAATTAATATTCTTTGCTGCAGGCTCTGATGTCGCATACTATTTTATGAACCTATTTACACAAAATAGGATTTTTTTTTATCCAGATAGACCCTATACTTCAAAATCAAACACCTTTATTTTCTTCTTCTAATACTTTTAGAATTTCATTAGTAGAAGGGAAAAAAAAGTTGATATTGAGAGCTAGCTAACTCGCACCGATGTCATCCCACCTTTTTTAGTGACTGTATAATATTCACTCTATTCAGTACTGATCAGACAGTATACAGTATGGGTTAGGGCCTAGTCCGTTGTAAACATCTTTGACATGTTACATGAATTGAGTCGTTATTAATATTATGTAGGTCTAGATCGCATACTGTGTGGCCTAGAAACTTCAAAACTATTGTATTTCTTTCTCAGTTACCCTTAAACTTAAAGTTCCAATAGCATTTTTTTAAGTTATATTTTTAAAATTTATTAAAATAAAGCCCCAAAATAGATTGAACCTATATATAAACAGTCCTACCTTGTTAAAGAATAATCCTATAATTCACTATTGCCAGTTGAGAAATTGGCAAAAATATCATTTTCAACTTCAAATTCAAACGTTTGAAGATTGCCGTCCACGGAGAAGAATGGGAAAACAAGGGAGGTAATTGAGTAACTATTTCCTCAATCAACCAAGTGTCACCCTTTCTACCCCCCCAAAAATTTTGTCCATGATCGTATAATAGTGAGTTGACAACCTTTTGAGCAAAAAACATAGAAATAATTATATTTTGACTTTCTTAGAAAAAGTGAAATTGGAACTTTAAATTAGGCCTAAACATCGTTTATGTGTAGGGGGCCTTAGCCTAGTTCTAGTAGTAGTTGTCAAAATATGTAAAAAAAAAGAATATATTATACACACGTTTCTTTCTTCTGCTTTGGTATTGACGATGAAAATCTTTTGTAAGTTTCCGTCCATGACTTATTGAAATACCTGTTACAGGAATTTGGAAGAGCGAGTGCTGTCAAAACTGGTGAACTTGAAGGAAAGGCAAATTTGGGTACTACACAGCGAAACACACGACCAACAAGCGCCATTGCTTCTACTTCAGTAGTCGTGTTTAACAGTCCCTCTTTATATTGTCGCACTATTCACAGTTTACGCGAATGCTCTTTAACAACACTGTGAAATGACCTTGAGGTCATGTCTAGTAAAATATCGTCACTATTTAGTCTTACTTTTATTTGTTTAAATTCCCCAATAAAATTATAAAATACAATTATAAATTTCCGGTTTTATTATAAAATTTCGAAAATAAATTTAAAATTCTATTGATGTCTCATTGACGTATCCTAATCATTATCAGTAATAGTAGTGGTATGGCCTTGACAATTCTTTGATTACGATTAACCAGACTGAAAATAACACAGTAAAATGCATATTTTGGATTGCACACGACAAATAAATAAAACGAAACGAAAATATTACACATACCATTCATAATATATAGCCTTTAAAGGGACAATAACATTCTTGCTGGCTTGGTAGCTCCAGAAAATAAATAATACCCTTATTCTAAGTACTAGATGTTTAAGTGTCCTACCTGTTGTGTAAATCATCCATTACAACCTATTTTACTTGTCCAGAGGGTTCGAAAATATTTTAAAATCCAAGTCACATTTGAAAAGGTTTACGTTAGACTTTTCAAATCAATTGGTTGAATTTTTCCAACTTTTCAAAATAGGTGTGTTAAGATGAAATTTATATCACCATTTAATTGGAATATTCTAAAATAATACGATTTGTTGACCAGAATGAAGATTGGGACATATTTTTCAGTTACAACAAGAGTGTTATTGGGGCTTTAAATGAATATTGGCTCAATGAACACAAGCTAAAGAGGCGATTTATCGTATAACAAGGGTTAATAATTCAAGAAGTTCCAAGAGACGGGCTCACTTGTCCGCCGCCATAAGAAACTAACCCTAAACCACCCTCAACCCTAATAATAGAGAGAGAGAGAGAAATGGGGTTTAACGTCCACTCAACACAAACTACATGTAGGTCATTTCGGGACTAACATATGGTTTAATTTCATTTCAATAATTCGTTTGCGCTTAGGGGTCTTCAGAAGTGGGAGGAAACCGGAGTGCCCGGGGGGAAACCCACGAGGTTGAGAAGGCGCCCCTATCTCCATGCCACATACGCTCACACCAGGGCTCGAAACCACAGCCGCAAGCCAGAGGTGGAAAGCTTATAACACCAGGAACACAAATCCAGTGAGTTCCAAGCAGAAAGTGTGCAATTAATCGATTTAGGGCCAGATGAAAATTGTGATAATTGTCAAGTAAATGCTATATTTATACTAATAATTATGACATTGACATAAAACTAAATGTTGGCGAAAACACCCATTTTTTCATCCTCTGCGAAGAATATGGCATTGGTTAGATTTTGATTTAAACCAAAATACAGAAAACATAATGCACAAGGGTACATAGATAATTTTGGAAAGCCATTAACGGTTATAGTGAGTTATCTCCATTTCTGTCAACTATCTGCAATTGATAACAGTATTTCAGGTGTTTACTGTTGATGTTGCATGACGCACAAGACCATGTATAAGCACACAAATCCAACATTTATATCGTTAATGGGGTGTTTACCCAGAAATTATGGATGTAGCGACTAGTCTGATGAGCAAGGAGATATGTTTGACATTGGTTGAGCAATATGTCTATGAAGGGAGACCAGACTATGTCCATAGTTTTGTAAATCACAATTAAAACCACGTGATTTTTCCCACTAAATCGTAAACCCAGCCTTTCAATTAGACCCTGCATTAATTTTACTACAGGCAGGGGCGTAGCCGTGAAATATATATTGGGGGGGGGGGGGGGGGGGTCCGCAACTTCGGCGCGGGGGGGGGGGGGTACCCATAAGTCTCAGTCTTCTGTAAACATTGTTTGGCATAATTTACGGGGTTAAACTAAAATATCACACCAATACAACGTTTATCATGTTTACAGACAGCGGCACCGGTCTTCCCCGAGAGGCGAAGAAGCTGGCTTACCCCCACCTAAGAAAATTTTGGAATATTGAACGGCTGCAAACAATTTTTCCTGCTATTTTGGCCCATGAACAAAGCAATTTCAAAGTTGTCTAATATAGCCTAATTAAGGTGGCTTGCTGACTCGAATTCCAATCAATCGTTTACGCCCACAGCAACTTCAATTTGGTCCAATGTAGCCTACCTGGCTGCCCAGAATTCCAAACAACCAATCAAGCGGAGCCTCACCCTCCCGGAGAAAATTTTGAAAATTTAACCACCGCAAATGCGTTTTCTGCTATTCTAGCCTGTGTGAGCAAGTCCAAAAGTATCCAATGGTTCTGTTACCGAAATCCCACTCTGAATTCCATCCAATCTCACTGTTGCAGTTGCATTCACAAAGTAGAGTGGCCCCAGACAAAATGTTTTAATCGATAGTCAACTCAGTACAAATTCGTGTTATTCAGTTAAAAGAAAAGTGAAGGGAAGCAAAACTAGAAATTATGGACCCCCAAGAACATTTTGGAATATTTGATGGCCGCAAACGCGTTTTACTGCTATTCCAGTCCTAAAATTAGTGTTTTATGAGATTTCGTGCACTTTACTTTGCCAATTTTTTTTTTTTGGGGGGGGGGGGGGTCCAAGTATATTCAGACCCCCCCCCCCCCCAGTAAAACAATTGCGGGGGGTCCGCCCCCCCCAGACCCCCCCCCCCCCCCCCATGTGTGACGCCAATGACTACAGGTAAACTTCTAGTTAAGATATTTAGGCCGAATTACAAACATTTAAACTGACACCGTGTATATAATTGTGTAATTTGCTAACAAATATAAATTCAAGACAAAATTTATTTCTTGAAGTACATGTAAATCAATTATTGAAAATAAAAAAATACGCAGTTACCCTTCACTTTAAATGTCACCAAAGTAAGTCGTTATCATAACCGTCACTGCATGTATGTACATGTATAACCATCAAATTCTGTTTATTTAACAGGGTTTTTTTTGTTCCATTTTCACATTTACACAGATTAGATATGTATATGTACTGGTCTCGTACAGTAGAATCCGTATGAGCAGCCACTCCTATTCAGCGACATCTCCTTGTAAGCGGTCACAATAAATTCACCCCGTAAAAATTCTATTGTTTCATCTCTTTATTCAACGGCCACTCATCTAACGCGGCCAGCGGTCACTATTTTGCTAATAAATTTAAGACAACCTCGGTACGGTTTCACCCAAATTTTCTGAATGAATCAATCATTAACTATAATGAATTTTCCACAAAGCCGTGAAGGTTGTTTGTTTTGAATTAATTACACAAATATACATTTATATTTCCATGAGATATGGTCGCGTTCTCCATTTGCTGAAGATTGTGCCCGAAAAACTGAAATACATTGCCCGAAAAATGGACGGTTCAACGAATCTGGAAGGGCATACAGGCTCTCTCAAAACAGTATTTCTACTAATATGTAAGCTTTTAATTCCGATTAGATTTGGAGCTTTTAAGCAATTCCTAACAAATATTTGAATTGAAACAAAGCAACTATATGTAATTTTCTCACTGAAATAGATATATATATATATATATATATGGCAAAAACACAAATAAATACTGTTAGGGAGTGGCAATTGTAATGAAGAGAAAAAAAAATCAACGGCATAATGAAGATTTACATACGCTCGCCATACATTATGCGATATGGAGGACTCGGTCCAAACAGCAAAGTTACGGTCTACTATTTTTTTTCGAATTTAGTGCACGTCAACGTGTGCACCGGACCTCAGTTTTATATTCCATCCGAATAACTAAGCGCTGTCCATCACAGCCCCCCCCCCCCACTTCTTGCACCACTGACAAGAGGAAACACATGGATCAAACCAAGGACCCCCTGATTAGTGAGCCACGGACTAGGGGAAACTACGCCAGATTAGGATGAACACTTACACCTGAGCGCCCCCACCCCCGTACTGACTCACCGCTGCCCATCTTCATTACACGGGTTGGTACAGAACAGTAAGACATTAAACTCCATTTGATATATATTTTCTCTTTATTGCAATATTGTCACTCCCATTACAGTATTATTGAGTTGCAGCTATATATATTTTAGTGAGAAAACTAAATATCTGTAGATGCTATGTTTCAGGTTATTTAAAAATATTTGTTAGACCCTTAACCTCTAATCCTATTTGAAAATAAGGCCCTTGTCTGTAGTTATACCTGTAACTTTTATCAATAATTATTGATATTTTCCATAAAGGGAGATAACTCCTTTTAGAATAAATGGATTTCCGAAATTATGTTTCCCTGTGCATTATGTTTTCTGCATTTTACTTTAAATCAAAATTTAACCAACAACATATTCTTTGCATAGGATGAAGACATCGGATGTCTTCGCCAATATTTAGTTTTATGTCAACTTCACAATTATCAATAGAAATATAGCATTTACTTTACAATTTTTATAATTTTCATCTCGCCCTAAATCGATTAATTGCAGACATTTTGCTTGGAATTCTCCGGATTGGTATTCAATGTGTTAAAATCTTTCCATAAATGTATAGTTTGTGTTTTTGGGCATACCATGTAGCGGAACTTCACGCTATACATTTTGGCTACAGGCCTAATCCTAGTGCCGAATTTTCATGCGAAAAAAATCTGCGCATAGCCAATAAAATTGTAAACTGCGCCATAATAGTCTACAGATGATGGCGTTTTTCAGCTCTAAATGTTCAACATCCGTGCCACGAGAATTTAATCTTATTTAGGCCTTGTTCCTGAAAGCAAGACCACTGAATTATCTGATACAAAGCTGATGACCATGTGGGATCTTCGACGTGCACATATTTTGTTTTTTGCTTTCAATTGACGATTTGACAAGATACACCCGTATACTCGGAGGTTTATCTATGATGCTTGTTTCTATTAATTTATAATACCATCTAAAATATATAAATCATATTTCAAAGTATAAAACATATACACCACATTTCAAAATATCTATAAATTCTAGTACCTGCAACTGTTATTAATACTTTAATAATTATTGAGTATATATTTAAAATATATAAATCACATCTCAAAATATCTATAAATTCTAGTAAATGCTACTGTTATTGACAGGTTAATAATTATTTAGTATTTGAATAAATCAGCTTGATTAATCGTCAAAAAAGGAGGCCCACCAGTAATATGGATTGAAGGTGTTGTCTGAAATAAGAAATAAAGTTTCAAAGTCAAATTGAATTAAAACAGACTATCTAACGAGTACAGTGTACTTCATAAATCTCTCTCTCCCTCGTCGTGCGCGAAATTAATGTCATGCTTTTGACTTATAAATTCTTCGGTATAAAAAGATCGTTGACAATATAATGCAAAAATAACTTCCACCAGACACAAGCTATAGCACGTGTCGTGTGTGTAAAATTGCTTTATTTAACACACGCTTCCCCGAGGTAGGAGCGCATTTCGGGACAAAATAGAACAGTTGACAATATATATTATATTTCATCACCCATCACCCCAGAATACTTACAATTACAATAGTAGCTACCAATAGTATTAACGCATGGTACATTGAATCCACATTGGTATCTCAGACATTCATTAATATCTAAAATTAAAAATAGAAATGAATATTAGGAAGCAGCACGTAGCAGATCGCGGACTCAATAGGAACAATAATAAAAACAAGATGGAGTATAACGTCTTACTACTTTGCCACTGGGATAATGCAGACGGGCATATGCCATTCGGTGTGCTATGAGAGAAATACTCTTATATCGAAATCCAATCTTTTTCGAGCAGCCCATACGGCGTTGGCCCGTGTTCAATGCCTGCTTTCTCGGTAAAAGCAGGCACTGGCGGGCCAACGTCTGACAAACTTAGTCTACCGTGGCCCCCACATTTGTTCGAATGGGGAATGTTAGTCCCAAAATGGTACGTGTAATGGCTCGACGAACAACAAGATTATCAAAGATAATTTGAATTTTTTGAATTACCTGAACACGTAGTTGGAGCAAGTTGGCTGATAGCGAAACCGTTAGGACAAATACATGTACCTAACCTTTGGGGATCTGGTTGCAAACAATAACCTCCAACACACCCTGTTATAGAAGTACATCCTGTAAAATAATAACAAATAAACAACAAAAGGTAACAGTAAAAAGTATCGAAAACTGCAGATTAGTTGCAGGGTTTAAAATGGTTACGTATCCCTGAAGAAAATGACGGTAGCTGACACGTCAATCAGATGATCCGTGGTTGGCCCACGCCGTTGGACGAGAAAATTCATCGCGGATTTCCGTTTTCCACTATCAGTGGTGCTGGACACAGGGCATGGTCAGGAACGGCGTCTTAGAATCGGATAGGACGAAAAGTCTAGTTCTCCTATATATACACATAATACCCTATAGAACATTAAATGATGTATGCCAGTCTTCATTATCCCGTGCAGAAAGTAAGACATTACACCCCATTACATTTCACTTTGTATTCATACAGGTTTCTGCCTTTTGTTTCCCTTTTGATTTTCCCGCATGTGGTCACGCAAACCATTGAAGTAAACCTACGTGTATACAATAAAGTAAATCAAGCGTTGTTTTTATGTGTTAACGACTTTTAATTTAAAAAGCAATCTACTATCGCTTTAATTTAACTAGAAGGTATTTGTACTCGTGTCTGGTAGGATTATCTGCTTAATTGTAGTTGTGTGTGGCAGAAATGTTATAAATACTAATAATCAAATAGGACCAGGTTTGAGGTTTGGTATCTACTCGGCTACACGTTAAGCGACAACCAAGGAAATACATTCACCCAGGAACGGATCCGTAACCGAAACCTGGCAAACCCCCTCCTGCAAAACTTCCTGGATCCGTTCCCGTCACCATTAATCCCAGGGGCGTACATAATGATTTCGTTTGGGGGGGGGGGGGGGTAGCCAAAATGCGACCGACTGATGCACATACCCCCCCCCCCCCCAGTGCGAGTCACGCAATCAGGAGACGAGGGGCGGTGGGGTAGGGGCGGTTTCAAATCTAGGGCGCCATCCACAATCCCACCCCACAATGAAAGTAAACAAAATACTGGCTATAACATTAAGCGTCCCGGTAGTACATATATAGTATTGTAGAACTATAATACATAGTTGTTTGCCGATCGTTGTCTCGTCTGTAAGCAGTTTTATTTAAGTTCACATATAGTTTATATGTCTTATTAATGATTTTGCCTATAACACAGTGATTTCACCCATGACGCCCATGACTACAGGTAAACTTCTAGTTAAGATATTTAGGCCGAATTACAAACATTTAAACTGACACCGTGTATATAATTGTGTAATTTGCTAACAAATATAAATTCAAGACAAAATTTATTTATTGAAGTACATGTAAATCAATTATTGAAAATAAAAAAATACGCAGTTACCCTTCACTTTAAATGTCACCAAAGTAAGTCGTTATCATCATAACCGTCACTGCATGTATGTACATGTATAACCATCAAATTCTGTTTATTTAACAGGGTTTTTTTTGTTCCATTTTCACATTTACACAGATTAGATATGTATATGTACTGGTCTCGTACAGTAGAATCCGTATGAGCAGCCACTCCTATTCAGCGACATCTCCTTGTAAGCGGTCACAATAAATTCACCCCGTAAAAATTCTATTGTTTCATCTCTTTATTCAACGGCCACTCATCTAACGCGGCCAGCGGTCACTATTTTGCTAATAAATTTAAGACAACCTCGGTACGGTTTCACCCAAATTTTCTGAATGAATCAATCATTAACTATAATGAATTTTCCACAAAGCCGTGAAGGTTGTTTGTTTTGAATTAATTACACAAATATACATTTATATTTCCATGAGATATGGTCGCGTTCTCCATTTGCTGAAGATTGTGCCCGAAAAACTGAAATACATTGCCCGAAAAATGGACGGTTCAACGAATCTGGAAGGGCATACAGGCTCTCTCAAAACAGTATTTCTACTAATATGTAAGCTTTTAATTCAGATTAGATTTGGAGCTTTTAAGCAATTCCTAACAAATATTTGAATTGAAACAAAGCAACTGTATGTAATTTTCTCACTGAAATAGATATATATATATATATGGCAAAAACACAAATAAATACTGTTAGGGAGTGGCAATTGTAATGAAGAGAAAAAAAAATCAACGGCATAATGAAGATTTACATACGCTCGCCATACATTATGCGATAGGGAGGACTCGGTCCAAACAGCAAAGTTACGGACTACTCTTTTTTTCGAATTTAGTGCACGTCAACGTGTGCACCGGACCTCAGTTTTATATTCCATCCGAATAACTAAGCGCTGTCCATCACAGCCCCCCCCCCCCCCACTTCTTGCACCACTGACAAGAGGAAACACATGGATCAAACCAAGGACCCCCTGATTAGTGAGCCACGGACTAGGGGAAACTACGCCAGATTAGGATGAACACTTACACCTGAGCGCCCCAACCCCGTACTGACTCACCGCTGCCCATCTTCATTACACGGGTTGGTACAGAACAGTAAGACATTAAACTCCATTTGATATATATTTTCTCTTTATTGCAATATTGTCACTCCCATTACAGTATTATTGAGTTGCAGCTATATATATTTTAGTGAGAAAACTAAATATCTGTAGATGCTATGTTTCAGGTTATTTAAAAATATTTGTTAGACCCTTAACCTCTAATCCTATTTGAAAATAAGGCCCTTGTCTGTAGTTATACCTGTAACTTTTATCAATAATTATTGATATTTTCCATAAAGGGAGATAACTCCTTTTAGAATAAATGGATTTCCGAAATTGTGTTTCCCTGTGCATTATGTTTTCTGCATTTTACTTTAAATCAAAATTTAACCAACAACATATTCTTTGCATAGGATGAAGACATCGGATGTCTTCGCCAATATTTAGTTTTATGTCAACTTCACAATTATCAATAGAAATATAGCATTTACTTTACAATTTTTATAATTTTTATCTCGCCCTAAATCGATTAATTGCAGACATTTTGCTTGGAATTCTCCGGATTGGTATTCCTGGTGTTAAAATCTTTCCATAATTATATAGTTTGTGTTTTTGGGCATACCATGTAGCGGAACTTCACGCTAGACATTTTGGCTGCAGGCCTAATCCTAGTGCCGAATTTTCATGCGAAAAAAATCTGCGCATAGCCAATAAAATTGTAAACTGCGCCAGAATAATCTACAGATGATGGCGTTTTTCAGCTCTAAATGTTCAAAATCCGTGCCACGAGAATTTAATCTTATTTAGACCTTGTTCCTGAAAGCAAGACCACTGAATTATCTAATACAAAGCTGATGACCATGTGGGATCTTCGACGTGCACATATTTTGTTTTTTGCTTTCAATTGACGATCTGACAAGATACACCCGTATACTCGGAGGTTTTTCTATGATGCTTGTTTTTATTAATTTTTAATATTATCTAAAATATATAAATCATATTTCAAAGTATAAAACATATACACCACATTTCAAAATATCTATAAATTCTAGTACCTGCAACTGTTATTAATACTTTAATAATTATTGAGTATATATTTAAAATATATAAATCACATCTCAAAATATTTATAAATTCTAGTAAATGCTACTGTTATTGACAGGTTAATAATTATTTAGTATTTGAATAAATCAGCTTGATTAATCGTCAAAAAAGGAGGCCCACCAGTAATATGGATTGAAGGTGTTGTCTGAAATAAGAAATAAAGTTTCAAAGTCAAATTGAATTAAAACAGACTATCTAACGAGTACAGTGTACTTCATAAATCTCTCTCTCCCTCGTCGTGCGCGAAATTAATGTCATGCTTTTGAGTCTTGACTCATAAATTCTTCGGTATAAAAGATCGTTGACAATATAATGCCAAAATAACTTCCACCAGACACGAGCTATAGCACGTGTCGTGTGTGTAAAATTGCTCTATTTAACACACGCTTCCCCGAGGTAGGAGCGCATTTCGGGACAAAATAGAACAGTTGACAATATATATTATATTTCATCACCCATCACCCCAGAATACTTACAATTACAATAGTAGCTACCAATAGTATTAACGCATGGTACATTGAATCCACATTGGTATCTCAGACATTCATTAATATCTAAAATTAAAAATAGAAATGAATATTAGGAAGCAGCACGTAGCAGATCGCGGACTCAATAGGAACAATAATAAAAACAAGATGGAGTATAACGTCTTACTACTTTGCTCCTACTGGGATAATGCAGACGGGCATATGCCATTCGGTGTGCTATGAGAGAAATACTCTTATATCGAAATCCAATCTTTTTCGAGCAGCCCATACGGCGCTGGCCCGTGTTCAATGCCTGCTTTCTCGGTAAAAGCAGGCATTGGCGGGCCAACGTCTGACAAACTTAGTCTACCGTGGCCCCCACATTTGTTCGAATGGGGAATGTTAGTCCCAAAATGGTACGTGTAATGGCTCGACGAACAACAAGATTATCTAAGATAATTTGAATTTTTTGAATTACCTGAACACGTAGTTGGAGCAAGTTGGCTGATAGCGAAACCGTTAGGACAAATACATGTACCTAACCTTTGGGGATCTGGTTGCAAACAATAACCTCCAACACACCCTGTTATAGAAGTACATCCTGTGAAATAATAAAAAATAAACAACAAAAGGTAACAGTAAAAAGTATCGAAAACTGCAGATTACTTGCAGGGTTTAAAATGGTTACGTATCCCTGAAGAAAATGACGGTATAGCTGACACGTCAATCAGATGATCCGTGGTTGGCCCACGCCGTTGGACGAGAAAATTCATCGCGGATTTCCGTTTTCCACTATCAGTGGTGCTGGACACAGGGCATGGTCAGGAACGGCGTCTTAGAATCGGATAGGACGAAAAGTCTAGTTCTCCTATATATACACATAATACCCTATAGAACATTAAATGATGTATGCCAGTCTTCATTATCCCGTGCAGAAAGTAAGACATTACACCCCATTACATTTCACTTTGTATTCATACAGGTTTCTGCCTTTTGTTTCCCTTTTGATTTTCCCGCATGTGGTCACCCAAACCATTGAAGTAAACCTACGTGTATACATCATTTTGGTCCAGATGCTCAATATCTTGCATCCAATGAAAACTCTCCACTGATTATGGATGGACGGGCTGTAAGGGCTACCCCCCCACCCGCCCAAGGGCTACCCCCCCACCCGCCCACCACACTCAAAGATGTTGGAAAAAAGCTGACTGTAAATGCTATGCCGATGTCTCTGTAACTTGTTACTTGTGCAAAATTTAGCCTGTGGCAATCTTATAATTCTTACCACGACTAACAAATACCGCAAAACTATGTGAGACCATATATGGGAACACCTTAAAGTTCCAATTTCACATTTTCTAAGAAAGTCAAAACATAATTATTTCTATGTCTTTTGCTCAAAAGGTTGTCAACTCACTATTATACGGTCCTGGGCAAAATTTTTTGGGCATTATAAAGGGTGACACAGGGTGATTGAGGAAATAGTTACTCAATTACCTCCCTTGTTTTCCCATTCCTCTCCATGGACGGCCATCTTCAAACGTTTGAATTTGAAGTTGAAAATGATATTTTTGCCAATTTCTCAACTGGCAGTACTGAATTATAGGATTAATAGGATTATTCTTTAACAAGGTAGGACTGTTTATAGGTTCAATCTATTTTTGGGCTTTATTTTAATACATTTTAAAAATATAACTTAAAAAAATGCTATTGGAGCTTTAAACCTTGCGCACACTTCGCGACGATTTCACTCGCCGGCGATGAAAAATCAAAAACTCGTCTAGTATGCGCACTCAGTCGCAGGCGACCATCAGACTTGTTTGATATGATCGCCCAAGTCACCGCTTCATCTTCAACAAAAACGTTGAGATATACCGATGTGCTTGTTTTAGCTACGCTTCGATGCCTTTAGTTCAAAGTGGCAAACTCAATTTCTTTATTAATGCATGTACCATCTTTAAAATAAGTTAATTTTGTACTATTTGTACTTATTTCACATACGTAGCCTAGTCTACTGAAACAACAATCATTTATCAGCAAATATTGACAATAAAGTAAATCAAGCGTTGTTTTTATGTGTTAACGACTTTTAATTTAAAAAGCAATCTACTATCGCTTTAATTTAACAAGAAGGTATTTGTACTCGTGTCTGGTGGGATTATCTGCTTAATTGTAGTTGTGTGTGGCAGAAATGTTATAAATAACAATAATCAATAGTTGTTTTGATGAAAAATATGGTCGATTTTGCTTACTTTTTGCGAGTGTGATTCGCGTTCGGCTTTTGTACTTGGAACTAAATAGGACCAGGTTTGAGGTTTGTTATCTACTCGGTGACACGTTAAGCGACAACCAAGGAAATACATTCACCCAGGGACGGATCCAGAGGGGGGGGGGGGTCCTCCCTGCTCAGCTATATAGAAAAAAAAAATGCCTTGCATCAATGAAATTACATCACAAAGTGATCCTACGTCAGTATAAAAACGATTTCTCTGTTTAAAAAGCCCAATTTGTATGTATGCCTATGTAATTTAGGGACGATGATGGCAGATTTTCGTAACCGAAACCTGGCAAACCACACGGGCCGGGTTTTTTTTCAGTTGCAAGTATAAGTGGTCAAGTGGACTGTTCCGTTTATATAGCAATATACTCAATAAGGATATACATGTAGTCCTAGGATTCATAGATGGTAATCAAAAAAAAATATATACTCTGGAATATTTCTGGACTCACGCTGCACTGCACTCGACCGACGTTGTATACAACGCGGTGGCGACTAAAATGCACTTAGTGGCGTCACAATGTGACGAACCACATGATACGGGTTTTATTCGTGATCGCCAAAGTCGTCGTGTAGTGGGGCGATATTTTACTCGACAAACCAGTCTTATTCCAAGCCCTACCCTTTACAAATTTCAAAGCAAATTGAAGCTTTGACTGACGAAGATGGAGATAAAATACGTGCTGTTTCAAAGAAAAGAACAGTATATGCCTATGATTCTATGATTCTTACCTTGGATTTGTGCGGAAGACATGGCTAACGTGGCCATCAAAACGAGAACAGCTAACTTGAACATCTTCAGAATACAGATTCTCTTAACGCCAGGAAAAAAAATGTCCTCCTAAGGTCCAAAATGATTTGATAGGTTTTGATTGTACATGGTATTTATACCCATATCCCAACCTTGAAATATTTGTTTATTTAAAAACAAAATGGAAATAAATAATAATAAGCAATTGGGTTTAATGTGATATTATTCTTAAAAACATTCCTGTAATAGAAATAACAATTTGGCAGTTGTGAACTAGAGTTGACATCAAAAATATCTATAAAAGATCTTAAATACTGTCATTATATCAATATATATTGTATATGGGATTAATATGTTATTTATTTACATTATATGTTTTAAACAAACAAACATGGATTACAATATGCCTTGAGGCCTACGGTACAATTCTTTCCGAATATAGAAAATTCTATTAATCTCAATGCAACAACATAAAAAGTTACAAAGTTCACGTTAAGGAAAGATAAATAAAAGAAGGGGGGCACTGGTAACCAGACAATTCGGGGAAAGACCAACCCAAAGACCGGCCAGATCAATTAATTGACAGACCCCTCCACCCAATTGGCAGAAGACACCCGCACCAATATTTTGCTTTACTAATTCGCTTCATAATTAAAATAAAAGACAACTCAATGCATTGTTATTTATATTTATATATCACATATCGCAAACTTATAAGACTCGTGGATATTTTGGTTAACAATTATTAGTCTGGAGAGTCCCTTGTACTCTTGTACACCACAAAGTCAAATCTCTAAAAGGGGTATCAGTCCAAAAATGGCACAATTCCGTTCAAGATTTACAAAAATATATTATGAATTGAAAGTTTGTAAACATTTTGCATTCATTGCAGAATAGGGTGCGGCCAAAAATCAACGCAACCATTATCTTTAAAGAAAGAGAGAAAATTAATGCTGTTTAACGTCCACTCGACACAAGCTTGGGCATTTCGGAACTGACTAACACGGTTCAATTTTATTTCAATAATTTGTACGTAGGGGTCCTTAGCGGAGTAAGAGGATGGGGGTTGGAGAACCCGGTGAAACCCCACGCACGTGGTTGGTCAGGCGACCTTACCCCTTGTCAGATTTCGCTGTGAATCGAAACCATGCCACTTGACTCAACAAAAGCGGACGAGTTAGACCGTTCGGTCGCCAGACGGTCTCACCGTTCGTTTAAAGCCTTTGTAGGCTTAAGGCCAATACATACGTGAATATGAAGCTTTTACTCCCATTTTTAAGTCGTATTTCTGACCTGAAGATAATTTCTTTTTGTGACAAATAACCTCGATCATGTGCTATGTCTTGCGGATTTATTTAAAGTGTTCAAACAATTCTGCTTGCACAACCTCAAGGTTCTTAAATTAAAGCAAATGCCTTCTGTTCAAACATGGACTTTATAATACATAATAAGGTCCATGGTTCAAAAGACCCATCCAATCCTACTCTACATTTATCCAAAAGTAATATCTCATTTGCACCGTCCTGCATGATAATAATTTTAAAAAATCTATATAATTTATATATGTATACATAAAACCATAAAATTCTTAATAATTTCAATATTAATTTGCCAGCGTAATATAGTTTATTCTCAGTTATTGCTACTGAAATGTGTATTACTATTTTTATTAGTCACAATTGAAATTTCGTTTCGCTAAAACGACAATCCATTATGCTCTCTAAATTGAACGCAACCGCTAGTCATCGGCATAAAATCGATATAGTCAAGAGAGAAATTAAATCGCATTTGAATATGAAAATTCTTAGGAACATTTTAATGTAAATAAGTAATTGATTAATGATTGTTATTTTCTTGGTAATCTATTTTTGAAAGTTAATCCATAACCAGATTTTGACTGCGGTATACCTGTTGCTAGGTAACTGTGATGTCAATATTATTTTGTCTCCATGAAAGTCGCTGGGAAATTGGGTTTAAATCAAGGGAAATAGTGACCACTCTGGAATATCACTGCTCAGGAAAGTTGTCTTTCATTTAATACCTAAAACAAAGAATATGGCAGCCGTTCTTCCACCCAAAGGTGACGGAGGAACGTACACATTTACTAGCCAGCCCCGAGCCGTCCAAGAAAGAAAAAAATACAGAGAACCCGTTATTCAACAGTAAGTGAAAGAAAAATCAGTTGAAAATTGACATAACATTTGATAGATAAATGTAGCAAGTTGTTTAGAAGTGGATTAATGACATTTATAAAGAATTCTCTATTTTTTTTTTTTACATACTTTAACGATGATACCGGTGGCGGTATTGATTTTTGGCTTGAAACTGAAAGTTTTTGAGATAAAATTATAAAATTGATTTTCAAATTGCAATTAATTGTACAGACAGAGGTCGCAGTCATGCAAAGTCTGAGTATTTCACACATTTTTTTTCAAAATAAATGCAAATATTGATGGACGCTGCATAATTTACATGCAGAATATTTCCCGACGTGAGAATAATTAGATTATTCTACGTTGTGCTTTCTACAATTTACGTGCTGCACGCCTCATTTACACACCTCTTCTGAAGTTCTGCACATAGTCTCCGTCGATTTTTATATTTTCTATTATTTCATTCATAAGTTCATGGCACTAATGGCAGTAGGCTAAGCCTTCTATACCGTACGTACCGTAGCTTTCCTGGTACACCACAATTTTGCGGCATTGGAAGCAATAAAGCGCATTTCATACAAGACTTTGGATTTGCTAGAACTAGTAGAACACGATATAGTGTTTACATTCAGCCAATCAAATGTTGGCTTTCATAGCGATAGTCTTCTCTTTACTTCTGTCGAAGTGAAAGATTGAAATGACTGTGTCGTCAACCATAGATGTAAGATATGCTGTTAACCTCCGATCGTCATTAGACTAAATACAGTAAGCATATCAATGAAATAAGGACGCTTAAAATAGGGTTGTTCATTCACAAAACGACTTGACTTGCTTCTATTTTGAGAGGCTTTAAAGTCACGTAGATGTAGATGGCAAAAATGCGAAATTTTGGAATGTCTGTATATTTTTACGCAACTCGAAATGGATCCACTGCGACCTCTGAGTACACATGCATATTGTATCACAAAAACATTCTAATTCTAGTTAAATTATTAATTAGGACATAGGTACTATAGTAATTAGGAAGCAATGTTCATGATCATATTTTTACTTGCAGTGAGTAGAGCATATTACTTTAAGATGTGGTTGTGTGAAAGAGGCATAAATAAATAGTAGAACATAGTTATGTTAGTATATTAAAATTGAAGAGTTCAAAATATAATTACATCTACTGACTTTATACATATTTTTTTAAAGAGATGAAGTACCCCCACAGTATGGCAATATTATGTATGATAGACGTATTGTTAGAGGTAATACATATGCTCAACACACACTTCCAGCGGTAAGTTATTAACACAAATTTCATGGTTGGGTGGCCGAATGATAGGCAAGGAGTAGGGTCACCTGTCCGACTTGAAGGGTTTTCTATGGGTCCTTTGATTCCTCCCACTGCTAAAAGACCCCTACGCACAAGCAAATTATTGAAATGAAATTGAAATGTGTTAGTCGGTCCCGAAATGGCCTAGTTTGTGTTTAGTAGACGTCAAACCCCATTTCTCTCTTTCTTAAAACAGATTTAAATGTAAACTTATGGAGCCAGTAAGCAAGCCCATTAAGTAGCATAATATAAGGGTTTAAAATGTAAATGACAGCATTGTGAAAATAAATAATACAAGAAATGGTTTCAATTAAGACAGCATGGAATCTTATTGCTGCTGCCTAATGATTTTAACTTTTTTGATAAAAAAAATTTCAGACAGCACAACCTGATCCAATTGAGATTCAAAGACAACAGGAAAACAGAAGGCGTGCCATTGCCAGAAAAAGAGCCAAAGATCAACTTCGACCTCGATCACCAGAAGCAGTGGAAGGTAGAAAGCATATTGATGTTCAAACAGAATTATATCTAGAAGAACTAAGTGATAGAGTAGAAGAAGCTGATGTCGATTGTCAAACTGATGCCTTCCTTGATAGACCTCCTTCACCACTCTTTATCCCTGCTAAAACTGGTATTGATGTCACTACACAAATCTTAGAGGGAGAAGTAAGTTTTTATATTTCTCATGTACTGTATTTAAATATACTGTGATTTACATCATGATTACTAATGAGAGAAGGAGGGTATACTAACCATGATATATTACTTATTGCACAGTTGTGGGTGGAGGATGTTCCCATGGTATATTCAATAATTTATAGTAGCACATATGACCGTGGCATATTGACCAAAGTTGTATTATATATTTCATAGTTGAGGAAGATTATATCTCTTGCACATCGAGGGAGGGGACTAAAATGAGACAAATAAAAGTTTGGCACAAAGTCATATAGTTTAATGATTGAATCCTGTCATTGCATGAAATTGAATGTGTCCTCGAGTAGATTTCTGAAGACAAATTTTTCAGTTCAAGTATTCATTTCATGCTTTATTTGATATCTGATCTATAATTAAAACATTTTCATATTCTTTCAGTTGTTTGATTTTAATATTGAAGTAAAACCCATCTTAGAAGTATTAATAGGTAAAACAGTAGAACAAAGTTTATTAGAAGTCATGGAAGAAGAGGAATTAGCTAACTTGAGATCACAACAGAGAGCATTTGAAGAATTGAGGAATGCAGAATTAGTTGAACAACAGAGGCTTGAAGAACAAGAAAGACGACACAGAGAAGAAAAGGTGGATATTTATTTTTCTTTTAGCTCTTTTAGTTAACATTTAGCTTTCTAATTTTTTTTCTAAAAATTAGATTGTCAAAGAATGATTAATATCAAAACCTAGTAAAATTTCAAAACAAAGTTATAAAAAAGATTTAATGCCTGGTCAGTGGTCATCATTTGTGGGATTTTGAATCCTTTACAAACTACAATATTGGGAAATTTGAATCTCTAAGTCAAAATGGTTCATGTTCAGTATTTACTAAGATTTGATGAGTTCAAAATTTGTCAACATTCATGATAAAAATGGGAATGGTCAGATCAAGTCAGCTTTATTTTATTAAAATAAAAAATTTAATGTGCAATAATTTTAATGCAACATCTCTGAAAATTGTGTTTTAGGAAAGAAGAATGAAACAACAACGAGAAGTTTTAAAGAAAGAAAAAGAAACGGCAGAAAAAATTGCTGCTAGAGCTTTTGCTCAAAGTTACTTAGCTGATCTTGTACCCTCTGTATTCGGTACCTTAGCAGATAATGGATATTTCTATGATCCAGTTGAGAGAGGTATGCATAAGTTTATTATATATGTTAAAAATTAAATTTACTTTTTGTTTATAACTGAACATAAGAATAAAAAAAATAGTTACAAGATAAGTAACCCAACTGGGTAGAGTTTCATTACAACAGAAGAATAAATTAACATTAAGGGGATATAACTCATGAGAGACTACATTTTTGTAACCCTTGTCTCACAGAGAAAATTGTTATTAATGAAAGGTTTTCTCAACTTTTTGTTTTCAAAAAAAAGAAATGTATTTACTTTATTTGTGTTAAAATAATATGCAATTTAATTTTAAGTCTAATAATAAATTCTGTATTTGTATCTTCAGATGTTGAACAAGGATTTATGCCATGGTTAATGGAACAAGTTGAAATACAATTAGAAAAATCACAACTTGGCCGACTTGTGTTGGATGGTCTGATCCGGGAAGTTAGCTCCAGTCGTTTTGAACTTTACAATAATTTAGATACCAAATTAGTGGACCCAAAAGTAGCATCTTCCACAGTGGATTCACAGAAAGTTAAAATAGAAGCTGAACCCTCTCCAGCCACTACTACAGTATGATATTATTAAATATTATTTAAAAAAAATTATATTATTTTTTATTCATATGTTCTTATCTTACTAAAACCATAAGAACAACACTAGACTATAAAGTTTTTAACTAGAAATACAATAGGTTTTTTTTTTTTTATCCTATTTGGTGATCAACAACATTCAAGTCAGTGTATGGAAGGCACTGCTTTTTTCTCTTATCATATTATAATAAATCTATAGAGTAATCCTTTATTTAAGTCCTAAAGAATAAGCTTATTGAATTCTCATGAAAATCTGTGGTTGGCTGATATTTCTGCTTAGTTAATTCTAATTTTCTGCTGTGTGACCAAGCTTGCCCTGACGTTAGTAAATCGAAATGTATCTTTTGCAAAATACTTTTCAAAAATACGCATATAATTATTAAAAGAGTTAGATAAGGAATCTAATTAATTGCTGTTGAATACCCTGGATACATTACAAATAATTTATACAGCAGAATTACACCTAACTTGGATTTTAATAATACCAATTAAAATATTTCATAATGAAACATAGTCACATGTTGCACAAACATTTTAATATTTTAATGATTTTCACTGGAAAGATACAAAATGAGCTTTTTGGTTGAAAGATTTTGTCGATAACAGATAATACCCCTTTTTTTTAAATTTATTTATTTTTAATTTTTTAACTCTTCTGTCGTATTTTGTTGTCTATTAATAAAATTATTCAATCATCCAATCACATAGAAGATAGTTTTTGAAACAGGATGGAATATTTTTTTCATGGTTATTTAATTAAAGAGCATCTGTTATTTTTGATCAGATAAATGAATTGTGTAGATTTGAAAGTTTGACAAGAGAAAAAATGATAGTGATTTACATTAAGAAACTTTCTTTGTTGTGATGAGAACAGGAACTTCTGGCATGTTCCTTATGTCATCTATTAGCCATTAAGTTGATGTATCAACATACAGCATTAGGTGGAAGAAATTATTCTCACTAAATTATACAGTGAACCAGGCACTCTTAGTCTTTCACCTTGTATTTTAACATAATATAATGGTTCGTCTTGTTGGTGTCGAGCTTTATAAAGAGTCCAGTAAGCTGAGATTTACAACTAGTAAAGAGAGTTACTAGTTTTGATGGACACCTGTTTCTCCAACAAGCCTTCTACTTAATCCCCTTTTCTTTTAACGGAGTGTGCCTTATGGACACGAAATTGACGTCTTGGAGAGATTGGTGGGAATTCCTCATCTGGCAGAGCGAGGAATCCTCACGCATATTCACTCACTGTTGACTGCCTTGAGCTGACTATGTTAATAGATTGAGAGGAAAGTGTTAGCGACCTGATGCCTAACTCATTCAGATACGACTCAGCTGGTTAGCTCCCATTGTCTGACATAAAAATGGAGTTCCGCATCATTGACTTAGTAGAAGAGGAGCTCGTGTGATTTAAATTGCACAATTTTCTGTGGCTCTTGCCACCCTTATATTTACTCGCCGATCTTTCATTCAACCTGATGTTTGTGATAATGTAATCATTTGATGTAGGCTTTGACAAATGATTGCCTTACTGCCATTACATTTTTCTTGTGTTGTTGGTGGGAACAAAGAGATTCGACAAATAATTTTCATTGAGTTGTTCAAATTAAACAAACAGTTTGATGAAAGAATGAAAGGAAGAATGTGCTAACTATTTACAAGGCTGTAATAATTCCATGATTTTAAAGTGTCAATTGATTCAATTGATAAATATTGATGATGATTAATGAATATAAATGAAAGGTGATGAATATTAAGATAATTGTATTAAATATAAAGATATTATAAGAGTCACCTGTAGGACTCTAACTTGTAGGATTGTTGTTTTTTTTATTAATTCATCCATTCAATTTAAAATAGTTTTTTTATGTTTCATTTGTATTTTTCTCTCTTTTTCTTTCTGTTGCTTTCAAAAAACATTTTATTGTGTTTGGGATTTGTAATATTTTTTTCTTATTGACAATTTTGTTATATAGTCTTGTTATTCAATGGGTGTTATTTTTTTTTTTTTTTTTAAGTAATGAATTTAGCCAAGTTAGTAAGCTTTTGATAGTAAATGCTTTAAATATTGGATTTTTTTGATTTCTGAATATTTATTTTTCTAATAAATTTTTTTTAAAAGGACACAATCCATTTGATTAGATGAGAATAGAAAATGTTAAATTGATTAATTTTGATGTGTTGATCTGTTTGAGAGTTTAATTAAAATAATGATGAAACTTAAAATATATGTTTATATCCCAAAGAACTGTTCCTTTCGATATTCGCTTATATCCCAACAAATGGCTGCTCATCGTACTCAAATAGTGTAAAAGTATGTAATACCAAGGTTGTGAACCCTCTAGAGGTCACGATTTTCATCCAATTTTGACGAAACTTGAATGGATGATTATATCCCAAAAGTCTTGGTTCCCATCAATATTGGCTTGTATTGGACCATAACTTCCTGGATTATAACCCCTTGTGGATACCATAGAGGTCACACTTTTTATTCGATTTTCATGCAACTTAAAATTAATGTTTATCACCCAAAGACTTTGCTTCCTTTCGAGATTGCCGCATATTGGACTATAGCTTACAAAATTATGCCCTTGATTGTTTGAAAAATCACATTTTTTAGCTTGTTCTGTTGTGCATATATATTGCCTGGCAACCATTTGTTTATTCTACTGTCCACACAGTAAACCAACAATTAAACTAATGCAAGTAGTAAGCCAGCGAAATTCTACTCTGACTTTTAAAATGAAACTTCAATGAGCTTGACCCATGACCATTAGTTATCAGTTATCACACATCAGTTAATCCAATTCAGCATTAAAATGGTTTAACTCCTCAGAAATAGATATTTTTCATACATGTTTACTTATGTATTGTAGGGAGAAGCAGAAAAACCAGTTGAAGAGGTGCCAAAACCTGAGGAACCAGTAGAATCTGCAGAACCAGAAACAGAACAAACACAAGAGGATGAGGGAGGAGAGGATTAGGATCATCCCAAAATTTTATCCCTTTATAAACTTTTTTTTGTCATCCGCAGCAATCAAGTTGCACAATTTTTTTTCAAGCATTTTCATCTTTAAGTGTCTTATGTGAAACTAGTGATTTGTGAAGTATTCACTGTACTGTAAATTAATCAAAGTTCTGCCATTATCTTATCAATACAGCATTCTGATATCAAAAGGTTTTTTATTCCTCTTGATACTCCAATAATATTTGAATATAAAAATGTCTTTTTAAGTTTAAACAAGCATATTGTACATACATTAGACTGAAAATGGATTATTTATAAATGGGATACATTTAGCTTTTTTCAGTGTCAGCATCAGGATTTTTCAATAAGTCAGAAGCTGAGGGATTTTCCATAGCATATTATCAAAAATTCCTTGTGAAATACAGTATGCAATTTTAAGGGTGTCCTGTATAGGGATTCAACAGATCAGAACCGCTGAAAACTGGGTTATGGATCTTGCATATGGCTAGTTTTGAATGTAAAGTGGCACCACCACTGAATTCATGGAGGGGTGGGGCGACTATCTGTGATAAGATATGTACTGATTATCTCAAACAATGACATTGGTTTCAAATGTTTAATATTAGTTAAAATGTCTGTGGTATTTTTAGTGAGAAGAAATCCAATGGATTTCTTAATAACTATAGTTATTGTGAAGGAGAATATCTATTGTAACTTATTATTATATTGTAAAGATTTCAAACAAAATTAAATTATTTATATTGACATTAAAAAATATTATCACATTATCTAGTATGACTTATACAGTATTGAGAGAACAGTCCATATTAATATTATTTGGTTGTCCTTGGGGCAACATTCAAAGTAATATGGAGAGGTGGTCTAGAGGTTTTTGCTTGCTCTCCAATCCAGTTAATGTGAATAAATATTGTTTTAAAAAATGTAATTTGCAGATCTGAAAGTAGTTTTATCCATTACTTCATGGGTCCATAATAACCTGACCCCCATTCGTGTTCGCCATGATATTCAACACTTTATTTTGACCAACATCAAAGAGATAATTACTACTTTCGGTTTGGAAGTGAACAAAAGTATACTTGAATTTATGAACACAGTTCATATGGCTAGATATATCCATATTGAGTTCCTTTCCTCCGGAATATTGAATGATACCCTGTGGTCTTTATAAAGATTAGAATAGATAAAGATGCAGAGAAATTAATCATCTATTGTTGGAAGTATGAATGAACTGCTTTCGGGTACTTCATATTCAGTTAATAATGTTCTACCCCTTAAAGTCAGTCCATTCACTAGATATAATATAGAGATGATATCGGTAACGGAAAGAGAAACTTAATAAAACATGCTAAATTGACTCGAACAATATGATTTTGTTGCCTGTTGATTTTATAAAGTTGATTAGACACCTGTCCCATAGTATGATGTCCGAACAGCCACGTGCCCCACTGGACACGCCTTTTGTAGTGGACACTACTTTGTTTTTCTTTACGCGGACCAGGGGCGTACCTAATCATGTGTACAAATTTGTTGGTTCTCGTCAAGTAATTCGCTATATTATATTCACGTGTCGGCTTTATAAAGCCTTTCTGTAGAATTTGTGAATGGCTCAAATAATTGTTTTATGTTGACGCTGTATTATTATAAATTCTGTTTAGGTCAACTTGAATCTAGACACGGTTTCTAAAAATAATACAAAAAACTTATACGTTCATACAAATAATACCTTTGTGTACGGAACTCGGCTAATTAATATGTAACTAGATTGCCTTATCTGTATTCCAGTTTCTGACAAATGATGTATCAGTTTGCTTTTACTTTTTTCATTGTCCTATATATCAACACGTCAGGGACTGTAATTAATTATAATGTTCATCATGGGATCATGATCACCGAAGGTTAATTACCGTAATCTCATCGTATTAGAATGCAAGGAAAAAAATTAAACGTACATGTATCTTTTTGTCTTATATTATGAGGATACACTTTAAAGATTACTGATGATGATATTTAGGTAAATATATAGAGTAATATAATTATATTTACATTAAAATTATGATTTTTGAATAATATTCACCTGAGATAAAACATTAGCAAACCAAAAAACAAAACACAAGGTTGTATAAGGTAAAACAGAATGAAACCATGGGGACACCGAGGATGCGTTGCAGTATATTAAGCAGAAGATAACAATAATATAATGCACTTTTACATATACATTGCTACTTCCAATTTAAAGGTCAACTGGTGTGATTTCAAATCCCCGGCTGTACGTGGCAAGGAGTAGGGTCGCCTGTCCAATCTCGTGGGGTTACTCCGGTTACCTCCCACTGCTAAAGACCCATACCAACAAGCATATTGTTGAAATAAAATTAAACCATATGTTAGTCCCGAAATGACCTAGTTTGTGTCGAGTCGACGTTAAATCCCATCTCTCTCTCTCTCTCTCCTCAAATTTAAAGAAGTCGTTAGAAAAAAAATGAAATTTATGTATTAGTGGGTAACAAAGCAAGTTAATTCCACCCATCCTAGTTCAAACGACTGATTCATTTCATATAATGACGGCGCTTCAAACATGTTATTTTTTCGATGCACAACATACGCTGGCCTACCGACTTCAGGGTACCACAATATATTGCGTCAACCCTTGAAGCGTGAGGAACCGTTAATATCAGTTCCCGTCAAGCGTACGTATCTGTTGGATGGGGTTAAATAATAATCTATGTAAATCAGTTAATTCTTATCAAGCTGTGTCCCCTATTTTATGATGCCTAAATTATGCTCAATTTTGTCGCAGATGAAAAGAGAATAAATTATCAAATTGGGCGATTTTGTAAAAATATGAGTACACGTTGTGTACCCATTGCCGTTTCTCTTCTCCTTCAACTTGTCTTATATTCATCCAATTTGCTAAGTGTATTCAACTGCTCATATTGGGACATTCGTTACTACCAGATGTATTGCTTAACTAGAAATGTTGCTCCTGTCCCCAAATATTATTGTCTGATGTCAGTCATGAACTTTCGCAGAACATTCATTGCTTGTGGTTAAAATACAGATGTGACGTCATCCATTGATTTTTGGAGTACCATTATTTCATTATGTTCATATAGCGACGTATTTATATAATATACTTATCTTTTAATTTTTCGGGAAGCGTTTCCCCTTGTGTACACAAACTCCAGTAGTATAAAAAGCCAACCACTCGCCAAATTCGATCATATGATAAGGTTTTCAGACACTGACCTAGAAATGACAAAATAGGATTTCGTGTCGAGTTTCACCTCGCCGCGAGACAGAATTTCAATAAACTTTTAATTGTTGATTTAAAAAATATCGATAAGGAAACCTTCGGGATCGAAATCAATTCTAATTATCATTTTCGCTGATATTATGTATATACACCAACACAGGCATCAAAAGAGTTTTGGACTGACTCTTTGGTTAAGGAGGGTTGGATGGCCGAATGGTTAGCGTGCGCGCGCTGTATCATACGGCCTGTCATTGATTCAACTGGCGTGGTTTCGAATCCCCGGTTGTACGTGGCAAGGAGTAGGGTCGCCTTTCCAAACTCGTGGGTTTTTCTTCGGGTACTCCGGTTTCCTCCCACGGGCAATTGAAATATTGAAATAAAATTTAACCATGTGTTTAAGTCGAGTGGACGTTAAACCCCATTTCTTTCTCGACTGATCGAGTAAATTAGCCAGACGATACAAACTAGTACACGAAGCGCTTCTAACCAACGCTCTTATAGTAATGTAATTTACACCATCGTCGTCAACGCCCGCCTTCGTAACACCGGTTGGCGCAGAAATGTAGGAAGTTAAACGCCATATGATTTTATTTCAACCCCCATTATTATGTTATTTTATAATATTATAAGAAGAGATTCAAATCTGTTTGTGTGAAACAATATCTCAGACCACAAAGCTGTAAACTGTGAAACTGATGTTTTGTGCAATCTGCCATATGTTACACAAGAGAAGTATGGTACTACATAAGGCAACTACCACAATTTAAATTCACCCATTTTAAAGTTGACCAATTTTCATTGTCTGGAGATAAACCAAGCATGTGAGCGGTTTTACAGAAGATTTAACTCGTTCAACAAAATGGGTGTGTTCGAAAAACAGCAAGTTTTAAATTCTGAAATATGTACATAAAATTATTAGAATACCAGAGACAGGATATAAGCCGAGCGATCTCATGTGTTACAAACACCAAGGCAGCTTAAACTTAAAAATCCCTTAAATCTCAAGACGGCGAAGACATCAAATCAAATCTTATAAGTAGCTATTTTTGAAAACCTGTCTTCCTTTGATAAGTATAATGGCATACCATCCTTAATATCCAATGAAAGGGATAAAAACGCATATTTTAATTAAGAAACGACCGAAATATTGAAGTACTTCTTTGGAAGCGGTTTGGATAATGCAGATTTCAACCTCGTCCCTTTGATTTGCAAAAAGAACAAATTCAATATTGGAAATACCTGAAATATTATTAGAAACTGAAGTTAATTTTAAACATAAAAAGGGCCAATGGACTGGACCATATTAGTAGACAGTTATTTTAACATATTTCTAAAGCTATCTATAACATACCCCTTAAATAATTATTTGACAATCTGTATAGTTCAAAATTTACAACACGAGGATCCGAAAGAGTATCACAGGCGTTCTGGATGGCGTAGGCCTAAGGGATTAGCCAATTAAACCATCTCGGCGTGTCTGACGTCATAGAGTCAAATGCCGGTTGTACGACACCTGACGCGACTTTCCAGTACAAGTGGTCAGATCTTCGTGTAGTGTAGGCCATCGAAAGTATAAATAATACGTCCACATGAAAATGTGGGCGTATAAAAAGCGAAACGAAATATAGGTCGATCTGAATTTTTGATCACTATAACCCCCATGTTTTAACGCTACCAGTTTTAATTAGGAATCTGGACTGTCGATGAGGTATTCTTGGGAAATTAATATTTAAATTTCGTACATCTCCACTTGGTTCGATTTCACCACACGCAGGATATGAATGTCTTAACATATAAGATTTATATGAGCTATACCTGATTGTACATTAACTGCTAATAAAAGTGCTGGGAAGTTTCCATTCAAAAATTTGAACCATTCGGAGACTCTCCGCCAACATAAAATTAGAATCTGAAAATTTTTATTTTTTCGAAAATGTGTCAGAGCTATACACAGATTGTTGAGCTGTATGAGAATCCTCCGCGCAGAATTAACCAATTTTATTCACTAAGATTTATCTGAGATTTTCCTTTTTAAGATTTAATTGTATACACCATGCCCTGTGGTGTAGTTACAACACACTTATTATAAAACCGCCTAAAACGATGTAGTTTATGTTTTAAATGAAGACAAAACAATGCAAAAATAAGGCCACGGTTCGTAGATTGACACGCTGCCAAATATTAACATGTGGTATATATGACGTTTTATTCTCACGTCTTGTCCGTTCAATCTGATTAAGAACAATTATTAATAAACAATACCAAACCGTAACAATCCGTGATTTTAAATCGCGATTCTACATTGGATTTAAAACTTGAAATATTTAGACATAGGGGTATGACGTTTCATGGCTTCGCGGTTCAGTAAACAGTCAGTTTTATTTTGTTGAGATTTGACTATGTTCAAATTAAAATTGTATGCAAAATATATGCATTATGACTTGCCTTTTACGATGTCTCCATGAATTAAATGAAATGAAACTTAACGTCTATACTAGTCTACACGAATCGTGCTAATGATGAGGGGCAGACGCCATGACGTATACGTGTCCTCTTACTCTTTATGATTAATTTCTTATTTTACGCAAAAAAGTTCAAAGAAGCCCTTTCCTTGCCTGACCCTTCGCCTTGCACACCATTGACAAGATGAAATAAAGCTGAAAAACCAAAACAACTGTCTCGAACCTGGAACCTCTTTGATTAAAGATGCATAGTATTGTGTGTGAACTAATTAAATCTGCCCATTACAGGTCTTTCTTGTGGCTTAAAGTGTTATAAAAATCATTATTTAGACACTAATCCACTTGCCAGGTCTATAATCAACTCTCTAAACATCAGCCAGTCGATATATAAATATATTGAACGTACGCAAGAATTGAAAATTTAACAATCGAGGCTCAGTCTCGGTTGTCAAGTACTGTTGCAACGAAGATAACAACCTACGCTACATCTTCAAATAGTTATAACATAATCGCCTATTAAAGTACGTAATTTGATACTATTGACAATACAACTATTTACTTATGAGAGTGATACTGTCTCTTTAATTTATTGATTCTGGCTTGTCCTCCTGGGGCAAAAGAGTTTTTCTCTAAAAAACCGGACAGGATTTATATTTATGAAACGTAACTTTAAACGGTGAACGAACTAATAATATAATCTACTTATTACAGTACTTTAGTAGTTTATTTTTTTTTCTGTTGATTACATTGTTTGTTCTATTTTCTTTCTCTGCGGAGTGTACATTTATATAATTATTTATACATTTACCTATTTATACTTGCCCCGTATACTTCTATCCCATAGGATTTTTACCAATCTGTTTGACAGGGAATTACTTACGAATTATCTCTGTAACACATGACTGTCCAGAACACGTGCGTTGACTGCACGCGCCGTAGTCATTGGCTCAACGGCTCGTGCAATGTTTACTTAACACCTAACTGCTTCGGGCAAAATGATGCATTTTACTCATTTTAATACCCATTTACACTAAATAGGAACTATTTTTTAACTACAAATACTTCAAACGTCTTTATTTATTTTTCTCTTACCTCAAAAAAATGTTTGAGAATTTAATTTGTCGGAGTAAAAAAGTTAATATGCCGTACTCATTAAGCCTCGTCGATGTCATGCTTATCAGTGATTGTAGCGGCCAAGCGAATATTCACTGCGGGATCAGTTTGGATTTTTACCAGTAAGAAAGCAGTCCTGTCTGAAATAAAAACAAGTGGTTGCCATAACAAGGTATGCCCACATTTTGCAAGAGATGTATAGAGAACAAGTTTTTAAAAATTTGAATTTTCGTATAATAAGGGGCCATAATCCAGTTAAGTTTCGTCAAAATTGGAAAATGTGATCTTGGTATTACATATTTTATAATATTTGCGTACAAGAAGCGGTCATATCGTAGGGCGCAATTTGTTATACATGTCCGCAAATTCGAACATAACCTTCATTACGGTGCAGCGGTGATATATTTAAACGTTTTAAAAATAAGTTAAAAATTGTGACCTCTATAGGGTCCACAAGCTAAAAATGATTTTTGGTACAATCATAGGATAATCCCCGAAGTTAATGTCTGGTGTATGCGAATATAGATATGAACCGGGATCTTGTAAAAATATATTTTAAGTTTTATCGCGAATATTGAGGGGAATTGAGATCTTTAGGTTATAAACATACATTTCAAGTTTCATCTGGGATCCTAATCCATGAAGTTACATGTTAATATCTACAAGAACCGAGATCTTTAGAAGATAAACCTATATTTCAAGCTTCGTCAAAATATAAATATTGAGACCAAGAGGCGGATTACCCTATTGGCAGCGTAGGCAGCTGCCTAGGGCCCAAGAAAAAAATGGGACCGTAAGACTTTGGACGACCTTTCTAAATTTGACGTGTTACATTTTAAGTGAATTCGGATGGTGGAAGTGAATTACAGAATATACTTGTCTTCTTTTAAGCAATAATAAATTAAGTTTGTTTTTAATTTTATCAAACAATTGGCTGTTGCTGTGCTCCTCTGAGTATCAAAAGATTGTCACTGGCCGAATAACAGGATAATGTTTGACTAAGTTGTAGTGCTTGACATTATTTCATTAGTATATCCTTGTTTCTCTTACAGTGGTTTTTGCTTTACTACGGCAAACCTGTTCCGCGAAAGGCCCCCGGTCGAGCTGTCTCAGGCCCATCCTAACCCATCTTCAATAGAATGCATGATTTCGCCTTAACTACATACATTTTATCTATCAAGCCCTTCACGTAATACCCTGCACATTTTGCCACTAAGTTCGATTGGGTAACAAGCCCAGTTTGGGAGCCTATCAGATTCATCGGTCGTCGTGAATACCAAGTCTCGCACTTCTGGCTAAAATGTTTATATTTGCGTCAATCGAGTTGCAACGGTCAAAGATTGATCAATTTCAAGGTTGTTGGTTTTCCGTTAGTTTCTCGATTAAAAAAACAAACTTTCAACGGCTGTAAACTTGTTTGTTTACAGTGTGTTATGTGCCACGACCTCTGATTGAACAATGCTAATTAGTCACGTGTAAACACAACGGACGCCAGAGGTCGGGAATTGCTGAGTATTGAAGCAACGGTTAGATGCTGTAAAACTCGCGGACGTGGCTTAAGGAACACGACCAGAACTTTGGTCCGCCTCTTTTGTGACCTGTAGACTTTCCACAAACAAATTGTAGACGGGCGCCTGAACGAATAGGGGCGACAACAATACACGTCCACATAAAAATGTGGGTGTATAAAAATAGTTGAAAACGCACAAAGATGAAAAAATGAAATAAATATAGTCGTATAACCATTGTGTAAAACACACGAGATCGTCAGATATAATTATATCGAATCTGTGATTTTTTTTTTTATTTAAATAAAAGAGTTCTTATCAGTTAAAAACATCTGAAATGTGAACAATATAATATGTACATATTATATGTAGCCTTAGCTTGTGGCGCTGTTTGATTATATTGTGTTATAATTTGTTAAGCAAATCTGAAATGGGAGGTCCTCAAGAAGACCGTTTAAGTGTCTGTATTTTTGTTTATAACTTTAATGTGCTTGGAATGATATTAAAGCAAAACAAATATACCATTGATAGAACTGCGTATTAAATTTAGAAACAAAAGTTTCGGCGAACATTTGCAAATGCTTGACGGTACAACGGTTGCCATGATGGCTTAGCTTTTGTCAGTTTTGTTTTCATCAATTTTAGAATGCTCAATTATTATGAATAATGTTAAATAACAGACAAGAGTTATATGTATATCATTCACCACATTTATTAACTGCAATGTTAATATTAAAAGAAGTGACAGTTCTTTCAAATAAAGGCCAATGATCTATAATATTAAGATATACCACCGGATTTATCGATAATTCTATTGTGATAGAATAAGTCAACCAGCAGTTGCCCTGGAAAGATACACCCACATTTTGCTAGAGATGGGTAGAGAACATGCTAAAGACAAAAGCGATGTTTCGTACAATCAGGGGCCATAATCCAGAAATTTATTGTCTGACATGTTAAAATAGCATTATGCAAGAGCAAAATCTGCTTATTACGGGTCTTTCTTTAGGCCTGAGATGTTATCTAAATAATCAATTAGACATTAATTAACATATCCAGACCATAATAAACTCTTTATGTCAAGGCTAGCCTTCGATGTTGGCAGATTAGATTCTTATATGCCGCTTAATGGCCGTTGATAATTAAATCAATCAAGTGGATAATCGAGACTATGCTATTTATATTAATGATTTGAGTAATGATGACCGAGGCTATGTGAATATTTCAAACGCTTTCTTCTCGGCTAATATTGGATCAAGTTGACTGAAATTTTCAGCAAATTATCTTTACACTATCTAGTTTTTAACTATTATAGTGAGAACTGCCATCTCTTTATCTTATCTCCCATAATGTAACTTTAATTAATGTCTAATTGATTATTTAAATAACATCTCAGGCTTAAAGCCCCAATAACACTCTTGTTGTAACTGAAAAATATGTCTCAATCTTCATTCTGGTCAACAAATCGTATTATTTTAGAATATTCCAATTAAATGATGATATAAATTTCATCTTAACACACCTAATTTACAAAATTGGAAAAATTCAACCAATTGATTTGAAAAGTCTAACGTAAACCTTTTCAAATGTGACTTGGATTTTAAAATATTTTCGAACCCTCTGGACAAATAAAATAGGTTGTAATGGATAATTTACACAACAGGTAGGACATTTAAACATCTAGTACTTAGAATAAGGGTATTTTTTTTCTGGAGCTACCAAGCCAGCAAGAATGTTATTGTCCCTTTAAAGAAAGACCTGTAATAAGCAGATTTTGCTCTTGCATAATGCTATTTTAATTTTATTCCGTAGTTGTTCAAATTTAATACTTAACAATCGGATGGAATGCCAAATGCGCCCACATTTTGCAAGAGGTGGACAGGGAATATGCTAAAAGGGCGATTTTCCGTGCAATCGGGGACCACATTTGAGGTTTTTACGGTCCGAAATGCGACAACACCAAAAGGAATCATGATCTTTGGTATAAAAACATTATTATTTACACATAAACTGCCCCTAAACTGTACTGCACATAGCTTAAACATGCATTATGCAAGAGCAAAAACTGCCTATTACAAGTCTTTCTTTAGGCCTGAAATGTTATCTAAATTATCAATAAGACATTAATCAAAATAGCATTATGCAAGAGCAAAATCTGCTTATTACAGGTCTTTCTTTAGGCTTGAAATGTTATCTAAATAATCAATTAGACATTAATTAACATATCCAGGCCATAATAAACTCTTGATGGCAAGGCTAGCCTTCGATGTTGGCGGATTAAATTCATATATGCCGCTTAATGGCCGTTGATAATTAAATCAATCAAGTGGATAATCGAGACTATGCTGTTTATATTAATGATTCGAGTAATGATGACCGAGGCTATGTGAATATTTCAAACGCTTTTTTCTCGGCTAATATTGGATCAATTTGACTGAAATTTTCAGCAAATTACCTTTACAATATCTTGTTTTTAACTATTAAAGTGAGAACTGCCAACTCTTTATCTTATCTCCCATAATGTATCTTTAACAATAATAAACCAATGTTCATTGAAATAAAGTGAAACCTTACCGTGTATGATTTGATGAAACCCAACTGCTATGCAAAATAGGATGCGTATTCATGTGATCTTACGTCACTATCCATTTATTCTCCCGTAGTAATCTAGCGTAGAAACACTTCCTTATAAGGGAAGCGATTGATTGGATTAACGCGACGCGATATTTGGCGAGATTTTACCTGGGTGATGTCATGGCGATTTGTGCCGTTATAGAAATATCGCTTCGAAAATGTAGAACGCATTACCAACAGAAAACTGTTCGCTAGTTTAGTAGTCCACAGGGGCGGATCTAGGAATTTTGAAAAGAGGGGGGGGGGTGAAAAATGAGGGCACTGACCGCGGAGGCGGGGAACGCCGCTGAGAGGGGGGGGGGATCCCCCAAGAAAATTATCCGTCATTTCTTGCATCTGTAGCCATTCCAAGAGCTATTTGGCTGATATTTTCGTCTAAGTAAACGTTCGGTACGCACATATTATTTGGGTCTGAGAAAAGGCACTTTCAGCAATAAAAAAGGGCACTGTCCAAAAATTGAATACGCCTCTGGTCCAGTCTTATTTCAATACAAACTGTAATGATATGTGTTAACAATTGTGCGTTTGAAACTATTTGTACTTGCGCAAGGCCTCTTATGTCTTAGACTGTACAAATTGTAGCGCTAAACACCGATCTGATTAAAACATAGATCCTATTTCGTTTCGTTTTTGAAGTTCAAAATTTCGTTTTACTTGTCTTTACAACACTAGGACATGGAAGAGTTGTTATCCACTAGTAACCTCAATGTTGATTGGTTAATCAAATGTCTGACGTCATAGGGTTAAAGACCGCTAATATGACCTCTGACATGACCTATCACAACAACCGGTCAAACCCTAACCCCTAACCCTAACCCCTAACCCTAACCCCTAACCCTAACCCAACCCTAACCCAACCCTTCAGGTAGTGTCGGTCATAGAGAGTATATAAAAAAAACAACCCAAAAACCCCAAAACCAAAAAAAAAAAAACCGATAGATAGATCTGCATTTGAATCAGATTGGGTAAACACAGTATTACCGCGACAATATTGTAGCTACGCTCGAATATGAGTAGAATTTTCAAGCTTGAACATCTTACACAACATGAAAATAGCAAGACAAATCAAAATCTAATGCAACTGTACTACATAGATCAGGGTAGTCTATCAATTGAGAGATAATAGCTCTGATGAAAGTGATGAAGTTTACGTGATAACAGCGGGTGTACGATTAAAAGGGTGTTGATGATGAAGAAGTGTATTGTGATTAACATATTTTTATATTGGATTTTTGAATCCAAAGCTTACTATTCTGTGTTGGGAGATGATATGTTCAGCCTTGTTGGTTTGTAACAAGGTGGTGTCACTTTATCTTGGCCATAATTATTTACCAGCCGTCACCTTTGAGACCTCAATGCGCTCAGATATTATCAGCTCATTTACTTGTTTTATTTAAAAAAAAACAACATTATGGATGGCCGCATCGTATTATTATGTACTGCATTATACCCATTGTGTAATAACAACAAAACAAGTACAATTTAAAGCAACATCAAATATCTATCACCAAATCATTATTCCGATATTCAAGGGAGATAACTCGGATTCTGGGGCTGCATTTTCCCTCGGCTTGACTGCGGTGAATATCACAGTAATAATACTTAAAGAATATAAGTTAAATTACTATAAATTTACTTTATGTGACAAAAATACCTTTCTGGGGGAATACAATTACATTTATTTGTTTATAAGTAAAAACAATAGTCTAATTGCCTTTTTTTTGCGTTTTTTTAAAGCGAAGTATATAAATGTTCATGTATGGGAATAACCTCGTATATACGAGAATAACCTCGTATGCATGTATGAGAATAACCTCATATACTTGTATGAGAATAACCTAGTATACATGTTTGAATATAACCCTGTATACATGTATGAGATTAATCTCGTATATTGTATGAGAATAACCTCCTATACTTGTATTAGAATAACTTCGTATACGTGTATGAAAATACATGTAAACTCGTATATCTGTATTAGAATAACTTCGTATATTTGTGTAAGAATAACCTCATAGGAAAATAACCTTCGGTATTTCCCGGTTGATATCGTTAGTCCCCATAACAGAGCCTTATCGAAAGAATAGGAAACAACCACTACACAGGTAAAATGTACATTTCTTGGATACATGTATGAAAATAAACTCTTATACCTGTATGAGAATAATCTCGTATATTTGTTATACAAGAATAACCTCTTAAATTTGTATATAAGAATAACCTTGTATATTTGTATATAAGAATAACCTCGTATGAAAATAACCTTCGAAATTTTTCTGGTTGATATCGTTAGTCCCCATAACAGAGACCTGGTTTAAAAACAGGAAACAACCACTGCACAGGCGTTACCATTATGAAAGGCATGTGTCAAAATCACGGAACTATCGCTTTTAACACTCGTGTTAATGTGATCGTATATTTCCATATAAATGATGTCCCGTTTCGAATGAGTTTTATTTTAGAAAAGGTAAGCATACTCTTGAACATCCGTCACTACCTATAGTAAACGTGGACAATCGTTTGTAGTTATTTGTACCTTATTTCAAAGCTGGAAAAGCCATTAGGCATAAAATAACACCAGAGCGACCACAAGCATTCACCAGTACTGCAGCTTCGAATTTCCGTTCGGTTGAATGATTTCCTAAAACAGACACTGAGACTATATATGACTGGATATTTTTCACAATACTATTTAAATAAAGGCTGTATTACAACAAATCTGAAGCGTTAAGTTAAATTACTAGTTATTTTCGTATTGGGCAGAGATTTAAAAAATATATAGACATCTTTTTGCTTGGATACAGTGAGCTATTATACGACGGGGTTAGTTTTTGCCAAAGTTTATAATAATTTAAATTATTGCAGATTGTACACTGGCGTCTCCTGCTTGGTTCTAAATTTACAGATTTAAATTTCCCATTTGTTGCAATAAGTAAATTGTACTTTGCACCATTATTATTTATGTGGACTTTCATTCGTCTTATTGTTTGAAAATACAGCAATGACCCTCATGCACGATTATTTATTATAATAAATAACGACTTTGTTGACAGAAAGATGAGAAATGGAATATTTACTTTTTAATCAAATTGTCAAAACTGCACTCGTAGAAAAACACACACGAAATAATACTATCATCCCCATCCAGTTCATTTCAACAATTATGGAAACGACACAAAAATTACACTTTCTGTTTTTATGAATGAACCAAGTTTCTACCTGCCCGTACATTATTAAGACTAATTTACTATACTAATTATGTTATTCAATCATTTTAACACATTTTACTTCAAAACAAATCAAAAATGAATATCTCATTATACGACTTCGTTATAAATATTGAATAAAGAGGGTAATTTATACTTTGTACGAGTTCATTATTTACTGTTCCTGAATTGTATCTTTTTTCCTTGATGTAAACGGGCCCTTTTCTGTTTATTTAAATTTGTATTTTTCATAAAAAAGACAGTGATAAGGGACGGGTAATTTCACTTAATACAAATAAGCCCCCGGATATTTTATTGCAAATTGGCGTGCGACATTTAACTGAGTACTGAACTAATTCATTTATTGTTCAACTTCAACAAACATCAATGATATACTTGTCCCGTTATACCCACCCACACGCATGCGCCAACGCGTGCAGGGAGTCGGAGTGATGGGCTTGTAGAAAATGAATTGTTTTCGTGTAATCATGTGGTGGCCCACAGATGTTTAATATAAGAAAAATTCACATGTATGTTTATGATATGAAAGTTAATTACTTTAAAAAGCCCAAAGTCCCGTAAAATTTCTCATTACGATTTGTAAGCCGAAGAAAACGGATCGGTTCGAAGCGCGCCTTATTATGAACACTGACTCTGAGCATAGTGGTTCGCCAATGTCCCCTACCCCACCGGCACATGTGGGCGTGGTAGCGTTAACAGATATCCCCACCCAGGCAATAGTAGGACCGTATCCACGTACTATACCTATAGGTTTAAATACCTGTGATAAACCATCAATTTCATGTGTTTTAGAGGTAAGTTTAATATAAGTATTTAATTATTTTTTTTTTTAAAAAAAAGACTTACCCATTTTCTGACGAACATTATATTGAAATAAATATTTAAGTTGTAATTATTCAAACTAAAACTTAATTATTTGATTTCATTTAAATCTGATTAATATAATATTATTCAAACTTTAACTTAATTATTCCATTTCATTTAAATTTAATTAAACCTACATTATGCATGAGCTAAAGCGGTCTAATTCAAGGGCTTTCTTTAAAATGTTATCTAGATTACTAATTAGACATTAATTAACTTATCCAGGCTGTGATATTTACTGGAATAGAATCCGCCCGATCTGCTGCTCAACGATCATTGGTGATTTCATTATTTCTCGTACCGACTTTAGTAATAATGATCGAGACTAGGCCTAAAATTCAATAGCCAAATGCTCGGTTCAGAGTTGGTCAATTTGAAATTTTCAGCAAATTCCCTTTACATTATCTAGTTTTTAACTTATAGAGTGAACTGTCAGCTCTTTATCTAATCTCCCATAATGTATCTTTAATGTAATATAATTCAACCTAAAACTTTTAAAATTGTTTAATTTCATTTAATTTAAATTTGATTAATATAATATAATTCTAACTAAAACTTAACTAGTGGATTTCATTCAAATTCAATTAGTATGATGTTTTTTTGCTTCGTTTAGAAAAAAAATACACCCAGTACGCCTACTCAAAATATTAATGTAACAGCACACATTTGAAAACTTTTGATATAACGAACGTCAATTAAATTGATTTTTTTTATTGATTTGATTGAACATGTCACCCGTTTTTTTTTTTACATTGGTGTGGAATTTTCTTTTTGTTTGGTATTAGTAATTTAACAACTTTAAAAAACTTTTTGAATCTCGAAAGATTGGATTGGTTAGCCTAGAGGTAAATACATGTACCACAATCACAATAAAACGTTTGTTTTGTTTTTTTTTGTTCGAGTGGGGTGGGGGTCGAACGGTAAGGCAATGGACTCTTATTAGTTATTAGATTATTCGCGGCGTGAGCTGAGCAGAATATAGGGATTTTTAAATATGATAAACTCTATGGTGTACTTGATGTGCACATGAAAGAATCCTTCTAGTTTGAATTAGATGAAGACTGGGCGGAAACATTGCTGTCCGACATAAGTAAAAATGTTCCTCAATATCATTGTATCGGTTGCTACAGAATAAAACTAGCGCTAGTCTCAAAACTTTTGTGTTGATATGACTTTAAACTTTATTCGTTTATTCGTTAATTCTTATTTTAGACCTGCCTTATGAATTCTGTCCTCTTTGTATAGTTTGAAAAGCACTATAACAAAATTCCGATTTGTATGCCACCTGGAAGAGACAGTAATATTCTCATCTGACTTCAAGTTAATAAACCAATTTGTTCAAAAATAATAGATTGACTACACAATCAAAATAATATTAGATATTCATACTGCAAAATAAAAACCTTAACGATTGAATAAATTATTTTTGACGACGTAAAAGCTTCCATTGTGAAAAAGGTTTTATCGTCTTTTTTTTAAAAAAAGATTTCGACAGAATATAATTGAATTGAAATTTAACTGTTTCACCTTTGCCTTTTCAACAAAGTTGCATGCAAGGTGCAGAAGTTCTATTCGATTTTATTGTATGAATAATGGAAACAGTCTCAATAATAATGTGCTTACAAATTCATTTATAAACTGAAAGTTTTTCCATCCTTTCGGCAACATTCACAATAAAGTAGTGATTAAGAGAAATTTATTTATTTATTATTCAGTTATTTATTTATTTATACAATTGTATTTAATTTTGTATTGAATTCCATTTCTAGAGGCATGAAAAATAGAAACAAACTTAAAAAGCTATCATGCTCAAACAGATCGAATAATTCAATATCATATATAAGAATAATTTATATCTTTAAGACGTTCTCAATATAATATAAGCGAAGAAAGGGGCGGTGTGGGAGAGCAAAATTCTCCTTTTTTTTATAAATAATATCCTTTCTGTAGAAGGGAGAAATAATAATAATACCATCAGTGAATTGGACAATCAATCACTGGTTTTAATTTGTAGATAGGGAGTTGAATAAAGACTTTTACTATGAATAATTAATGAGCTTATAATTCTCAGTTGACAAGTCATTTTATAGGTAATTTATATCTTGGAACAAATGTAATAAATGTGAAAAGATTAAGAAAAGAAGCACATTGCATTCTTGCCGTGGAAATTTGGCAAGTGTTTCGCTCTCTCTATTATAATTACAATGTCGACCTTTAAAATATAATTCAAGTGAATTGTGTATTTTGAAAGGAGTCGCGTGTCTTAAGACTTCATGAATATTAAGTATCTTCTCACAACGCCGTTCAGTTTACTCCTTGAAGATCTGAAGCATATTTAGAAAGCCCGCCATGGTATTTTTTTGACATTACTCGCATGATGAAATTGGTCATTGTTATTATATATTGTTATTTTCATGCCATTAATTTATTCTCCTCTGGGCATTTTGTGAGACAATAACTTTATCAGTTCGAGGGCGGAGGTGCGGGGGGGGGGCAAAAAGGGGAATCTTGAATTGATAAGACGGAGAACTAAATTGAACCATCAATTAATTAATGTCTTCTGGAGTGTCATATCTTTTAAAATTTATATCAGGAATATTTATCGATGGGACTCCATTACTCAATTTCATTTTACGATTTATCTTTTAAGAATTCATAAACGTAGTTTAAAATTTGTCCTAATTCGTAGGAGCTCATCGAATGTTTGATGTTTTGAAATTGCAGACATTTCAAATGTCAAATACCATATCACATGAACTAAGAAATGGCCAATGTTATACGATGATCTGTATGTTTTCCAAGAACTAACATTAAAAACTCAAAAGGAACTTGTTGAGTCGCCTTTTCAATATACTTGCCATTATACCATCTGTTTAAAATCTATCGGTAATGGTCAATCCTCGTTCCTATTGTTTGATAAGGTAGTTCACGGTTTTTGATTACAGAACTTACCGCTACTTGATTCGACTTATTTCTACTTGAAACCCTTAATAAGACGTCGGATTGAGTTGGTTACCCGAGTGACGAAGACAGCCGATTGACATGGAGCGCGTGGCCAGATAAATGTGTAAATACTTATGAATGGAAAACTATAAGTCATTAGTTTCAACAAGTTGGAACATTAAAAACTTAAAGGGTCTACCGCGTGAATCTTTAGTTAGTGTATCTTTTCAGCGGTTAACGTTTGATCTTATAAATTAATGTTTTGTTCTACCGTTCTTGTCTTTTAGTCGTTTTAACATGACGCATATTTACCAAAAAAACATTACTTACATAAAACAGACAAATATAGCCCTTTATTTTCTAATTTAAACACAAAGCTTTGTTTTCTGGTTCTACGAAGCGATGGAACGGTTTATATGTCGGTACTCTTTGATTTTGGTATTCTATATCAAAATGAGTTACATTTTACAACAAGAACCAACCACGGAATTTACAAAATAATACATGTAAGGTCAACTTTAATATAATAAATGATTTAATCATGTTATATTTATGGTCTGAAATAATTAATTTGTCTCATTTTCTTCCTAAAACTCAGGACTATAGTCTATAATATAGAAGCCCATTTTAATCCCTACTTCCATAATTAGTCTCCATTCCGACCACGAGTTTAATTACAATATGCACGACACAGAATTGCTGTGTGTTCGACCCCAAACGACCCACACCCTATGCCTCAGTTCATATTCAATCTAAAACAATAATGCCGGTTACATTTCAATTCACAAATTCGTTATGAAATAGCCATTCTAATTATTTACCTCAATCGTCGAGTATTTTGGCGGGAAACTTTGGACTATTTTACTCTTTGATTGTACTTGAACACTTTCACGTACAGCATAAGTCAAAGAACAAGCAAGATAACACAGTGACCAATGGCTGTCTAAACGGCCGTCATTGTAATTCTAAAGTATCAATTGAAAGATTGTTTATTTACTCACTCTTCTATTATTGTAGATTAAATGGAAAGATGGCCGAGTAATGATGGACGGCGATCCAACTAACCAATGGATGGTCTACATACAACCGGCACGTGACCGACACGAACAAAATGTGGAGGCATATATGGATGAAAAACATGAATTATGTCTTCGATTTATCCGATCTGTGAAGACGTCCGAACAACTTCTCGTGTGGTATAATGATGAATTAGCCAGATATAAGGGTATACCCATACTGAAACCACAGAACATTAGAGGTAACCAAATATATTTTTTATATACATTTCTAAAGTTACAATATATGTTTATATTTGAATATGCACTGCATGATACTATTTTAACTTAAGAGTATTTTTTCATATTGGAGAATGTATTGTGTGATTTTATGTCATTCTGATGCACAAGATAAAGTGCAATATGAACTAATAGTAATTAAACTTCAAACTGATATAGTTTAAACATTAATGCGGGGGATCGTCAGTTAATTTTGTATGTTCTCCTGATAAAGCCCACGCACTATTACACTAATTTATTATTATGTTTTGTCTATTTCAATGTTACTGAGGTATTGATAAGTTAAGAATAAAGTTTAAAGTCTTATCAGCAGAACAATTCAGTCATGTTGAGACTAACGTACGGTTACATGTAGGAATGAGAATTTTGGCGTTCTCGCCTACTCTTTACGCAATTCTATCTGTCAAATATTCTTTTACGTACAATATAGGCCTAATATCTACATAGGTAAACATAGGATTTTCGTTCAACCTGAACGACTTGGCAACAAGTGATAATAGTACTTCAAAAATTCCGAGGTTTTTGTACATCATCTGAAACTAACATTTGAAATCCATTTTCGTCTATCAATTGATTTTTATGTTATCAAAGTTAACGTGGAACTGATAATTACACCAAAAGAAACTCTCGTAGTTGCCAAGAAATCTGTTTATGAACTACCCAGAAAGCAGACGAAAACGAATTAGAAGTTATGTCTCCCTTACTTGTGATTTTGTCATAAACCTCTATTAAAGAAGACAATTCTTTATATTTACAGGAAATCAAGAATACACGTGTACAGCTTGTGAAAAGACTTTCCAATTTCCAAATTCGCTAAAGGCACACATCCGGTTCCGGTGCCTAAAAAGCCGAGAAGATCAGCAAGAGAAGCTAATAACGTCATCGGCGTTTGATAAAAAACGAAATATGTGGGGGAGAAGTGGACTAAATGACATTCATCCTTATTCTGCCTTTAGTCAGTTGTCATCAGTGAGACCAGACGTATCTTCGTATAAACCTACTACCTTCATAAATAAACTAGATAAGGTAGAGAGAATATCTCGTCTGCCTCACATGACGCATACGACGTCAGACCAAGCAATCAATTTATCAAAGAGAGACGTTGTGTTCAGCACAGCCTCACCCATTAATCCGGCGTCCACAGTATCACAACCTATTCAAATTTTCAATCATATTCATACGCCAGCTTTTCCCATTGCCATGGACAACACGGCTCTCCGATTGTATCACCCCTTCCTCTCGCCTTATAATGCACCCACCAGAATGTGTTGCAATCAGATACAATCGGTACATCACGTCATCGACAACAGAGATCATTGCATATCATCATACGAAAGAAGCTTTACTTCATCATCTCCTGGTGTAAATAGACACTCACCTCCCCATATGCCTTGTAACTTCCCTTTACCATCAGACAAGCAGGGAGAACCCCTGGACTTACTCCCCAAATCACTTTATACTAGCAAATCACGACGTGGCCACCTGTGTATTTATTGTGGTAAACTTTATTCCAGAAAATATGGACTCAAAATCCATTTAAGAACTCACACCGGCTACAAACCGTTAAAATGTAAAGTCTGTTTACGACCATTTGGCGACCCTAGCAACCTGAACAAGCACGTCAGACTCCACGCGGAAGGAGACACACCTTATAAATGTCAGTTCTGTGGCAAGGTTCTAGTTCGTCGGCGCGATCTTGAAAGACACATTAAATCTCGACATCCTGACCAAACTGTTGTTAAAAGTGAAATAGAGGCGGACAGTTCAACCGTAGACTCGAGTTTAGAAGAAGCTGATTCTGATTCAGCAGAAACAGATAACGAACTTATTGTGGCCTAAAGAAGATACTACACAAGAGCTGAACAGTTTTTACCCCGAAATAAATGTATTGTTATGTTTGAACCCCAAAGTTTTCTTATTTCATTAGTACCAGAACCGTTGCCCATTGCTTTGTTTATAACGATTCATCTTGGCAGTTTTATTACATAATATATTTCTTTAATGGGCAAAAAAATCGAAATTAGCAATATAGCAGCCGTAAATGGCATAGTAATTATGTCCCCTGGTTTATATCGTATATTTATAGCAATTCTCTTTTCTTCTCTTAAGTACAACACTTTTGGTTGACTTTTTGGTGATGGCTCTCTAAAAAGGAGGTCGGGGTGCGATCGCAAGTGAATGTCGATAAAATTCGACGGTTTCCTCTTGTCATTGGTGCAGGGCTGAGTGCCTTAAGGTCCTCTATCCCATCAAAATACCCCACTTAGCGCAGGCCATTCCAGGGTGCTACACTGTTCGATCCCTGGGTTTTTCGAGAAATTTCCTCGGGATTTTCCGATATGCCCCTCCCCCGTTATCTGTGGTGTAGGCCCTAGGGCCTTTCATGGGACAACGTAAAGTCGTCCGGGTGTGAGAAAAAAAGAGGTCCCGTGTACATATTTGCGTGCATGTAAAAGAACCCTTGACAGGTGGAATTCGAAATAAGTGTGGGCTGCAGGACGTTAAACCCAATTCATTTCATTTTAGAGGCCAGTTATCGCCTTTTGTAATTTGATTTTCATTAATTTCAATTGGTACAAATTCAGAGGGTAGCTTAGTGGTAATTTGTTTAACGTAAGTCGCCAAATGACCAACAAATAGCCCGACTGTTTAATTATTTTATTACATAAAACCATAATAAAGGAATATCTCTATCGTACAAATGACAAAAACAATGTCTTAAAGGAAATGTGAATATACACGATAAAGACACATAAACAAAACAAGGTTGCTAAAAGTAAAACGATAGCCTCATCGTTTCCTTACCAGTCAAATTGGGTAAGGATTACTGGTAGATAATGGGGTGGCAAATTAATCTTCTTGAAGATTTATAGCCCATTGCACCACAATCTCATCGTAGTTCGGTGATTTTGGTAGATTTTCTTCCTATGCTATCCGTGTGGAATTTCTCGAGTTTCGAGAAATACGGGAAATACCTATGATTGTGCCGATCGCAATCATTCAATAGACGCCAGTCAGTATAATTTGTTTCATTTATTTTTTCTCCTTTTTTTAAACTCCCAGTGCATTTGGGTTAGGTTATTTTGCATAGATGGAAAATGACATCTGCTAGAATTTTATTTAATTGCCTGGTTATTTAGTCGCTGTTATTTCATATTTTCACCGTTTTCTGTTGGACAAAAAGACCCACTCTTACAAGTTTATTACACGCAGACTCCGCTTACAGGAAATAAAAAAATAGGTTGCCAGGCAACGAAACATACGCCCACACAGCAGCCAAATCGTCCGGGCAGTCAACAAGAGTTGTCGCATATTAAGGAATTATCAGAAAATCATTAGAATTTATTTGGTTTTTATAATCAAACGTTTTTTTTTAAACCACAAGCTAAAAAGGGTGATTTTTCGTACAATCAGGGGACATAATTCAGGAAGTAATGACCCGATGGGCGCAAATATCGAAAGGAACCAAGATCTTTGGGTTATAAACATACCTGTCAAGTTTCATCAAAATCGATTCAAAATTGTGACCTCTATAGGGTCCACAACCTTGATATAACATATTTTCACACTATTCGTGTACAAACGGCGGCCATTTTGTCCGTCAATTCTAGTCCGGTTTTCACGTAATTCTAACTCTCTCTTCATTACCATGTAACGGTGATATAGTCAAACGTTTTTTTAAATCGGATAATAATTTTGACCTCCAGAGGGACCAAAAGCGAACAAAAGCGATTTTTCGGACAATCCGGGGACATAATTCAGGAAGTTATGATCCAATGGGCGCAAATATCGAAAGGGACCAAGATCTTTGGGTTATAAACATACATGTCAAGTTTCATCAAAATCGGTTCAAAATTGTGACCTCTATAAGGTCCACAACCATTTTATATAACATATTTTCACACTATTCGCGTACAAACGGCGGCCATTTTGTCCGTCAATTTTGGTCCGATTTTCACAAAATTCATACTCAACCTTCATAACCATGGAACGGTGATATAATCAAACGGTTTTTTAAATCGGATAACAATTTTGACCTCCAGAGGTACCACAAGCTAAAAAGGGCAATTTTTCGGACAATCAGGGGCCATAATTCAGGAAGTTAAGATCCTATTGGCGCAAATATCGAAAGGAACCAAGATCTTTGGGTTATAAACATGCATTTCAAGTTTCATCCAAATCGGTTCAAAATTGTGTCCTCTACACTGTTCACAACCTTGATATAACATATTTTCACACTATTCGCGTACAAATGGCGGCCATTTTGTCCGTCAATTTTGGTCCGATTTTCACGAAATTTGAACTCGACCTTCATAACCATGGAACGGTGATATAATCAAACGTTTTTTTAAATCGGATAACAATTTTGACCTCCAGAGGAACCACAAGCTAAAAAGGGCGATTTTTCGGACAATCAGGGGCCATAATTCAGGAAGTTACGATCCGATTGGCGCAAATATCGAAAGGAACCAAGATCTTTGGGTTATAAACATGCATTTCAAGTTTCATCCAAATCGGTTCAAAATTGTGACCTCTACACTGTTCACAAGCTAAAAAGCGCGATTTTTCGTACAATCAGGGGCCATAACCCATGAAGTTACAGTCCGATACATGCCAATATCGAAAGGAACCGAGATCTTAGGGTGATAAACCTATGTTTTAAGTTTCATTGAAATCGGATAAAAATTGTGACCTGTAGACTGTTCACAAACAATTGTGGACGGACGGACGGACGAACAGGGGCGACGACAATATACGTCCACATGAAAATGTGGGCGTATAAAAAATCAATTAAAAGCAGTCAAAATGGATACCAGAGATAATAAATACTAGTGAATAGCTCTACTATTTTCGTATGCCGTTCATAGTTGACACCATGATTTGATCAAATATTTACGAATCTAAATACCCACAAATATAAACGTTCAGTTAATATATAATATATAAAACTACAAACATTTAAGACATGAAGGGTATAATTATGTCCTCTATATTTTGGTGACAAGTAGGACATTTCAATTTAGTATTCTTATAATGTTGGCCACATGGCCGACATGTTACAAGATGGCCACATGGAATAAATACAACATTACGTAAAGTTGTTTTACAAACACAACACACCCTTTCTCTCTTTAAACTCTCATTTTCTTCTTTAAGTAACGCTAGATCTTTCTGATTACCTGTAAGATAACATTATTTAGATATGTGAGAGGAACCAGTGAGTCGCGTCACCTGATATTATTTTTTACTATTGGGAATTATTATTTTGACAATTTCCCATTTAAAACAATCTGATTGAAACACAGATCATATTTCGTTTCGTTTTTTTTTATAGTTCAAAATTTTGTTTTACATGTCTTTACTACACCAGGATCCAGAAGGGTAAGCATTTTTTACCGTCCACCGGAGCCTGGTCTTATGACGTCATATGTGGATTGTGGGTTAGGATAAGGGTTAGGATAAGGGCTGTGGCCTGCAGATTTCGTCACAGTCTCGAGATGTAGACAGGGCTAGCCCTAACCCTGGGCCAAGCCTAACCCTTATCCTAACCCACAATCCACATATGACGTCATAAGACCAGGCTCCGGTGGACGGAAAAAACGTTTACCATCTGGAAGTGTTGTTATATAACCCGCGTTTGGATGATGTGGGGATTTAGCCGATGGAACGGTATGTTACATCAACGCTGGTTGGTTAATCAAATGGCTGACGTCATAAGGCAAAAAGCCGTTTGTATGAGCTCTGACACAACCCCCCACTACAACTGGTCAGATTGCCATGCTGTAATGGCTATCAGAAGTATAAAACGAAATATAGATCTGTATTTTAATCAGATTGCATTTAAAAAGGCTGTTGTTGGTGCATGGTACCAGAATATTTGGAATTTTTCCGGCTTGGCCTTCAGTTGTCAGGGGGTGGAAGAGTTGCTGTCTCCAACGTCATACTGCAATAACAACCTTATTAGTCTCAAAATAACCAACATTTTCTGTTGACGAGACAATAACGGCATTTAATTTAATTTTCGTTGTATTGACTTTTCATTCTGGATTTATTCCAGACATTATATTTGTTGTGAAATATTGTGTTTCCACTCTACTGATATTCTTAATATATTTGATGAGATAACAAATGTCCTATGTTTATAATGGTCGAGCAGTAAGAACGATCAATAAACAGTCTACGTTTCAATTTAAAACAAGTTAAAAACCGGAATATGGGAGAGTATGTAGGGGGTGGCTATTGGACCGGCCATGGAGCGATGATGATCATGTTGTATGTATGGCCGGTGGCTATAACGATCCGCCACACCATCACTGGAGTCTGGAATGGGCTGGTATAATAGACTTTCTGGGTGTGCTGGGTGTGGGCCGGAATCCTGCAATCAATTTATGAGATATATTTGACAGAGATTGTAATCAGATATGCCACCAAATCGCATATTTGGGGTTCATTTTTCCGCGGTCAGTAAAAGGGACCGCTCCGACACGGGAGTCCGGGCCGGTTCCCGGACCCAATCCGTCCCTGCGCCCACCGGCCCGTCCCACTCTGAAATGAATGCTCGGGACAGCCCACCCTGTGTCATCCTCTTTGCATAGCGCTGTTAGGTCAGGTTCGGTCAAATAACAAAAAGTAAGTCTGTCCAACAAAAAATTATTTGGACTTTTAGCATTTAAGCCACAAATCTGTAAACAAAATGTAGAAAATACGGTCAGTGGACCAATATTTACCTTGGTGTTCGTGTAATTCATGTTGAATTTTTTCTTGATGGTGTTCCTGCATAACTTCTACAATTAAACAAATGTTGTTAAAAGTTTTCAATTCACTGACACCAAATTATAAGAGTTATTTCCCCTTATGTATTGCGACGATAAACCCTTGGGAGGTACAGGAATTAGTTCAAAATTTCCAGTCATTCAACATAAAGTTGATGTTAAACAGAATTAAGAAGTGCTTTAGTTCAGTATAACAAAATATTCGGGTTATTCTGACAACCCAAAAACAAATCAAACTGGAGATGAACGAACAGGCGATCTGCGGACGAGTATAATAGTGTGGTGATGCCCTTTTACCTTCAGAAAAGGTTGTGGGTGTGGGAAGAAAACCATAAAATGATTTGTTTGAACGAAGATAATTGAGCCAAAATTAGAAAGCGGTTATATAGAGATAACAAGCCACGGTAAATCTCATTATTTTCAATAAAAAATCAATGATTACTATGGATTTATTTTTCTGTTAAATGGTGAAAATCAACGGCACCAATCTGATACATCATTTAATCTGTTATTATGTTAAAAGATCAAACAAAATACAGTTATTGTAATAATATCGCATGTTCTGTTAATGAAAAGTGAAAGTCGTGGCTACCCAGCATTGTCAATGTATAGCATTGAAACTTACTGAAAATAATACTAGCCATCGATGACGTAGGATCTTTAAGTCTCATGACTTCTATCTTTCTGATTTCTTCAATGGTTAGCTAGAAATACAGATCACACAATTACTTAATGACGATATCTTTCTTTCTTAAAGAAAACAAATCTCTTGATTTAGGTAAACATAATTTGTGGGATGGAGCTTATCTAATGTGTTATTTTGATTAAAAAAATAGGTTTGTTTCGGAAGATTAAGAGGCGATCGGCTTCTTTACCAATTTCAATTTGATATTTGGATTACTGCAGTGTCAACACAATCGGCTATATATTACAGATGGCGTTGTCAACAGACGTAAAATGGGAGGCAGATTATCATCCCACAAAACAAATCAAGATATAAAATATAATGTTATAAGTACTTTTATTTTAACCCAATTCATAGAGGTCATTAACATGTAGCCAAAATGATCAAAATACAGGTCTACAATTCGTTTCATTTTATTTTATAATTTTGATGGTCTCCACTACATGCATATCTGACAAATGGTAGTTTCATATCGCGTCAGGGGTCAAGACGCCATACATTTGATTAACGTATCAGCGTTAATATTTCAAGAGGGTATTTCGAAATACAACTTTTGCTTTGTCTTCGCTGCGAACGTCTACCCACAGTTCCGTGCACCGCATGCCAAGAACTTCCACAACAGATAATAACGTCATTGGCTTACCTCTCACATCAACCAGAACGCGGATATATATTATAATAACTCTTCCAGATGCGAGTGCAGTGAAGGCAAGTAAATGAAATTCTGAACTATATAAAACGAAACGAAATAGGATCTGTGTTTTATTCTGATTGGATATGACTTTTGTTATCAAATTTTATTGCATGTGTTAAGACACTATAGTACAGACTGTCACGTGTCTTAATTTATATAAAACAATTTTCATTTCCAGTGATATATTAGATGTTATGGAAGGCAAAAATATTCACCTCTAGTTTGTCATTATAGGTAAAGATGGCTTTAACTGTTTCAACAAGATTTCTACCATATCTATATAAGACATAAGCACAGGAAGGAAACCATCGAATATGTTCTATAATGGGATCATCATATGTATTCCATTGCTTTAAACCACCACCACATTGAAAACATCTACAACAATCAGCTAGACCTAAAAAATATATTGTAAAGAATGCATAAAAAACAATGGTTATTTCACTTATGAGTCCACAGAATATGATATAAACAAGTCAACAGTGAGGCTGATATCTCCCCCCCCCCCCAATCCCAATATAAATAGATGATGACACATATTAGTTAATCGTACAATAAGTTTTTTCAAAAGTATCAAACAATCAAACTATACTGTAAGCTTCACCACTCAGATAGAATCAAGGTTATCTTGTCCCAAAGTATCGACCAATGAAATTGCGTAGCTTTAGCACGAAGTGTTAATAATAGACTGATGAATATCTACATCAAGGGTTGTTATGTTCCAAAATGTTCAGTCAAATTGCTTATCCCCCCTAAGCCCACGCAGAAAATTCTCACCATCGAACTTCGTCAAGGTAATGGTGAATGAATCTATATTTGGAGTTTCGTCGCTCTCGCTTTATTATAACCAAAGTTATCGTGCCCCAAAGCATCAACCAATCATTTTGCTCATCTTTGCTTACCCTAAGCAGACAATGCTCACCTTCGCACTCCATCAAGGTATTGACCTAATGAACCAAACTGACCCCGCAGTGAATATTCACTTGGCCGCTACAATCACTGATAAGCATGACATCGACGAGGCTTAATGAGTACGGCATATTAACTTTTTTACTCCGACAAATTAAATTCTCAAACATTTTTTGAGGTAAAAGAAAAATAAATAAAGACGTTTGAAGTATTTGTAGTTAAAAAATATTTCCTATTTAGTGTAAATGGGTATTAAAATGAGTAAAATGCATCATTTTGCCCGAAGCAGTTAGGTGTTAAGTACACATTGCACGAGCCGTTGAGCCAATGACTAACGCCGCGTGCAGTCAACGCACATGTTGTGGACAGTCATCTGTTACAGAGATAATGTGGACACTGATGGGCACGACAAAATCGTGACCAAAAGTCGTGCAAGTGTCAGCCTGGCTTTAGACTCCAAACTGGTCTTTAGTGCCGAACAAACCACTCGTGCTAAATTTTTGACAGGATGGAATTTGCAATACCCGCCCAGAACTCTTTCCGAACCTCGTCTCCAATCTTCTAATCCAATACTTTCTGTATTTTAGATTGTTTCTGATTTATTACTTGTACATAATATCCTGGTGTGCCTCAATGCATACATCGTATGGATAATTTATTACAAAAGAAAAGAGTCACATGCCGTTTTTGTTACACGTAAACAAGAATAAAAGATTATGAATTTTGTAACGACACAGAAAGTCAAGTCACATGTATTTAAACACCTGTTTCTTTTGTGCAATTTAAGATTTCTTACCAAATATTACTTAAAGTTAATCCTAAGCTTTTATATATGTTCCATATATTCTACTGAAACTTTAGTCTAGTGATCGGCTCTCCCTAACGATACCTATCTCATTATTGTGACCGTTAGCCCCTTTTGGACACTTGTTTATTAAAAGTACAATTTTAATTGTTGGAATTAGCCACATCCCCTATAAAACAGCATTTAGACATACTGAAAGCCCGAATATAGACAGTGTGAATAGACACTTAAAAAGTTCTACCAAGGGTCAGCCAATTAAAGTACGATCGGTATGAAATGTGACCTGCCTGTTCTTTGGACAATTGCGCATCGTCTTTCCAGGTCCAATCAGTATTATCGTATTTGATTTGCCTCTAATATATCTAAGTGTATGTTTAATATCGAAAAAACTTTATGAGACGATAGCATACCTGACTATGAGGCACGATTTCTACTTAGATGATTAAGTCGGCGTGTTTTATGGATGTTGCTGGCGTATCACTAATACATAGTTATTTACAATTGTCCGATTCTTTTCAAATCAGTATAACAGTATTTAATCCGAAACAGAATCTATAATCTTTAATATTATTTGAACAGATTGTAAAAAAAAAAATCCCAGACGAGATCTTTATGAATAAATTTCAAATAGCGTAGATTTGTTGCGTGGGTGGTGATTATTCAATACTGGCGTGATTCACAATATGAACTTTTATGATAATGCAAATATTCTTAAAATAAAGAGACAAAATATTGATATATTAACATGGTAACCCAAACCAACCGTGGGTGACTAATCCCGCATGGGCTCGTGGATTAATTAAACTGCACACAGAGCGTTTATGGGAGTGAAGTAAACTGGAGAACCCGGCCAGACAAATCATCTCAACGCTTTGTCAAAAACAATTTAATAGACGCATAGATGGCAACACAGTTCCCACATTATTTGTTTTTTCATAGTTACTCGCTTGCCGCGTTTCTTTTACAAGAGGTCACGAAAATGGCATTCTCCGTATATAGACAGCATGTTTATTTCCTTTCTTTTTATTGCTTTGTAAACTGCCCAATATCAGTAACATCTAGTATTTTTGCTTCCTCAAGGGTGCAGAATCAGGGGGAAAGATAATAAAATAGTTCTCATCCGCTTACTCGGGTGAATGGGGATACGACTCAACCAGTAGATTAATACATAATAACCATGTGAGGCATATACAAAAACATTATTCTGAGAGATATCTCGGGATGTTCCGTCTTACCAGATCCGATAGCTTTTACTTGTGTCTTCGTGGATCAAAGGCCTCTAAATCTCTAACAGTATAGTCCGTATGTCATTTACGCCATCTTTATATTGCTCAATTTACTCTGATTTTATTGGGGCACATAGCATTCACCATAACATTATATCTTTCCTATTAACCAAAGTATGACCCACTTGTCTCGATACAAGACCCATTTAATACAGAAGTGATTAACTTGATAGTTAAAGGAATGTCTGAAGGGATGAAATTTTAAAAGTGCAATGTTTCGAGCGTAATCCCTTCTTTTCAAAACTCAAACAAACTGATACTGGTAATTTGGTAGGGAGGGGCGGCGGTGATATATATCCATCAGACATCATGGTGTCATTTAGTACAATCTGAATATGTTTGATACTTAATTGGGATGCAAAAGACAGATAAAAGACATTATTGAAACCAAATCGATTGTCTTAAATAAAACTAATTTGGTTACCATGAAACCAATTTGCCTTATTTAGAGTAATCCTACAGATTTTATCTATAAACTTTTCAAACAAGGCATATTGTCACCCCACAAAAAAAAATCAACGAGCAAAAACCAATTAATTCGATTTTTGACCTAAATAAAAGATGTCTAGTAATTTTGATCGTTAAAAAAAGATCATGACCCCAACTTGTATTTCATTAGAAAAACGTATGATAATCGTAGAGTTCTGAATTTATTTTTACTGAACATCCGGAAAATACAACGCACGACTTCAAAATGGACGATAATAATGCAAATATTGTTATTGGCTTTAAATTAAAACATGTTACGCGGTGTCAATCAACTAATATTGACGAAATTAGAACGGTAAAATTTATTTTAATGTTTAAATGTGCATGCGTGCAACCATGATTTCAATATAAATTATATTTTCTACTGAATCACTGTCAAATGTCTTAATATGTTTATAACAACAGCTGGATACAACTTACTGAATTGTCAAAAGATATGAAAGAACACCATGTTTATTATGAAAAACAGCAATCTACCGTATTATTATTATCATTACGAAAAGCGCCTATCCATGGATGCCCCTCCCCCCTGCCTACGCAGCATCCTGCCCCTGATAACAAGTATCCATTTCTATCCACCGATGTTTAAAACATTAATATCTAAATAAAAATATTCACTAAAGAACTGTATGTTTGTCAATAGAAATACAGCAAGACGCCCATTATATCTGCCTATTTTGAATACCCCCGCCCCCTCGGCAAAACCCAATCAGTGAACAAATCCGGGATCCGCCTAATTACACCGCTTTTATTAGGACCACTTTAAAGCCAAACTGTGACATATGTTTTCAAAATGAAATAATTCTAGTTTTCACAAGAAGTCGAATATAATCAGAGGTGAATCCCCTACACAAGGGAATACATTAAGGATATATCTGTGGACAAAACATATAATATGGCATGTTGAAAAGATTTAAATATTTCAACAGTTTATTATCATACGATATTGACAGGTGACAACGGCAGCTTTAGTCTTAGATTCAATATTGTACAAACACTAGGGTGTTCGATTGCTGGATTGGTCGAGAAAGTTTATCAAGATTTTCCGACGTAATTCCCCCTTGTCAGTGATGCAGGACAGATGACCTGGCAAGTACAGCTGTCTAGTCGTTCGGATGGGACGAAAACCCGAGGTCCCGCGAAGGCCGTAGTGCCAATGTGAGGGAAATTTCCCCCACAGCGCACTGTATGGCGTTTGCCCGCCTTCATTAGCCCAGTTTGGAGCAGAACAGTAGGACGTTACACCCTATTTTATTTCGTACACCATCCACAGATAAACTACTATAACCATGTGGAAGACAAATATAAACGTTTACCTGTATAGTATAAACCAGCGTCCACCATAGCATTAATAGATTGTTTCCCACTTCCATCCCACTTCAATCTTACAAACAGATTTCTTCTAGCTTCAGCAGATTTTAGATCTGGACGAACTGGTTTTTCTTCATAATCTGTAATCTGATGGTCATCGTTGATAGTTGGGAAAGTTGATCCTTTTGCTTTCTGAAGACTCTCCAGACCCGAACGAACTGGTGTCTCCACTAAAGCTTTCACCGTAGTCCCATTATTGTTAGATGTACCTGTAGCTGCAAATGTGGACTCTCTCACCCTTTGCAGACCTTCCAGACCTTTTGTAGTTACAGTTATTGGGATGTTCCCACAGTCATGGCGATTCAAGAAGGGACAACCGGGGAACAAATTGCGGTGTAAAATATCAGGGTTTTCTTTTATTTCGTCAAGTACTAGCCCACAAAAATAACATTTTACAGAATAATTTTGACCCAGCGAGTAAAAACCTGCTCTTGCTAGTTCAAAGGGTGATCTTCCATCTGTAGGGTAATTCTCAAAAGAACCAAATCGATATAATTCCTTACTATAATCTATATTGGTTTGCTGCATGTCACTTGTTACTTAGGTGTGTAAGAACAACATTAATTATTCTTCTTCTGCTTCCATCTTCCTCTGAAAAATACAATTAGAAAACCATATCATTACCTAAGTCGGGAAGTTTGGTGGTGTCAAGTGCCAAGTGTTGTGGTTTCGACACCAGGGCAGTATGTGAAAAGGCGTATGATCACCTGCTTAACCTAGTGGGTTCTCTTCTGATTCCCCGGCTTACCTCTACTGCTAAAGCCATAATTTGCCTTTTTATGTGCACTGTAATTTTTTGACTTCAGAGTATCGGCTACGGATGTTGTAAACTGTAACTTTCAACTCATTCGTGTACTGGCAGATGACACTTGATCATCACAAACCGAATCTGGAAATGTCATAGCTCTATAGCATTTTAATCATTATAATCATGTCTATTTTGGTCAAAGGGGTGTTGGGGAACAGTGTGTATTTGTCACCGTAAACAACCAGCGGTCGCCATGCAAGATACGCCCACATTTGTAAGAGATGGATAACAAGAAAAATCAACCGCTGCCAGGAGGCAGGATACGCCCACATTTTCGAGAGATTGATAGAGAACAAGCAAAAATGGAAAGTGATTTTTCGTACAATCAAGGGCCATAATAGTTCAAATATCGAAAGGAACCAAGATCTTTGGGTTATACACATGCATGTCAAGTTTCATCAAAATCAGATAAAAATTGTAACGTCTACAGGGTTCACAACCTTGATATATCCCCCATTTTTTTTTTTTTTTTTTACAGTATTCGTGGTGTAACGATGATATAATCAAACGTTTTTGTTTTGTTTTTTAAATCGGATAATAATTGTGATCCCCAAAGGGACCACAAGCTAAATAAGGCGATTTTCAGACAATCAGGGGCCATAAGCTAAAGGGTCCATAATCTCACAACCAGGGGCTATAATCCATGAAGTTTCGGTCCGAAGCAGCCGAAATCTTATGGGGATAAAGCTATATTTCAAGTTTCGTCAAACTCGGATAAGAATTGTCACCTGTAGAGAGTCAACAAACAAATTGTGGGCGGACAATGGGCGTATAATAACGTGATGTTTCAGGGACTATAATCCAGACCTGAAATGCGCCAATATTGAAAGGAACCGAGATCGTTGGGGTATCAACATATACTTTAGGTTTCATCAAAATCTACAGCCTTCGTATTACATATGTGTCACTTTGTCGGGCAATTTCGTCTCGATTTTCCCGTTTCGGGGATATGTTTAAACCATTTTGTGATACATGTTTTAAGTTTCAAAATCGGATCAATATTGTGACCTCTAGAGGGTCTACAACCTTAATAATAATACTTAAACACTATAATTTGCGTACAAAGAGCAGCCATTTTGTTCGGCAGCTTCAGTCCGATTATCACGAAATTCCAACATAACCATTATTATGGCGTAACGGTGATATATTCGAACAGTTTTTTGTTTTAAAACGGCAATTTCATATTTTTTAGTTATATTTTTAAAATATATTAAAATAAAACCCTAAAATAGATTGTATCTACAGACAGTCCTACCTTGTTAAAGAATAATCCTATTAATCCTTTAGTTCACTATTGCCAGTTGAGAAATTGGCAAAAATATCATTTTCAAATTCAAATTCAAACGTTTGAAGATCGCCATTGCATGGAGGGGAATCGGAAAACAAGGGAGGTAATTCAAGTAATTGTGTTATTATTTTCTGTGTTAGGGATTTCTATGCCTGTGAAATATTGCCCATGATCGTATAATAGTGAGTTGTCAACCTTTTGAGCAAAAGACATAGAAATAATTATGTTTCGACTTTCTTAGAAAATATGAAATTTCCACTTTAAATCGAATAAAAATTGTGGTTAAATTAGGGGCTATAATCCAGAAAGTTACGGCCAGAAATGCTCGAATATCGAAATGAACCAAGATCTTTATAACTTTTCAAGGTTCATCAAAATAGGATACCCCTACTGTGTCCAAACGCTATAAACGTGATTGTCCGTCCAATCAGGGGTCATAATCCGTGAATTTAAGGTCCGATTTCCAAAGAAACTGAGATATTTCGTCAAACCAGATAAAAATTGTGACCTGTTTAGAGTCCAGAAACAAATTGTGGACGGACGGACACTGGTGATGGAAACATACGCCCACATGAAAATCTGGGAGAATAAAAACTGTCAGATTACTGGGCTTGAGATCAGTGACACCAAACTGGCCAGTTTTTATTGAAAAACACAATTTAGAATGAAACTTAAAATACATGGTAACATAAGTATATTAAAGGATACCAGGGTGTATAAAAATAGATGAAACATATCATCTTTATCTGGAGTTAGTTGTCAAACATGGAAAATATCCTAATACTAAGATCCGAATCTAATAAGGATGGTAAGTGTGGTTTGAAATCCGGTGCTCAAATTTGGTTTGTATCTGTGGAACAAACATTTACCAGTTTTTGTGGAGGCAAAGTACCAGCGTGGGAAATGATTGTGAAGTGTACCAAACCCTAGATTAAAACATCCTCTACAACTATTAGTGAGGTCAACAAAAACACCAAGCAGACTATAGTGGAGGAGTCCACAAAAACAACAATTATTGTCCGAAGGTATCTAAATAAATGCAATCGTGTTTGTGCGACTAGGATAGATATTAGTTGATAGCTACACCTTATACACCTTGTACTTACTTTCCTTTGTATGAAGATCAAGTCTATTACACTGACACTTTATAACTCGATTACAAGTAGCAAGTAGGTCTAGGGGTAACAGTAGTATCCCAAAGGTGCACCTTGACGAAGCTCGTATCTGAAAGCGAAAGTAGTTACTGGAAATCCCCTGCTTTATAAATACTAGTGGCCACAGACAGATCTCTAACATTTTCCGATTAACTTTATTATTAAGTCTCGTCCCATTGCCCGGTTATAACATTTCCCCAAATGGTCATATGGTTAAATGGTTAAACGTTTTCTATCGTAGACAGAGTAATGTGTGGCAATGCTTTACTCGGAAGTGTTTATAATATTGATCTTGGAAGTCTTGAGAAATACAAACTGGAAGTAGCATCCTAGTAAACATGTAACTTATCCACTGTTCATTATGACATATACCAACCTTCCCCGGAACTGTTTTACCCCTTTGTCCTTCCAACCGAACATATTCACTAAAATCTGACAAAAATGTAAATTCAAGCCTTTCCTTTTTTTATTTCTACGCTATAAAGGTGGTGGATGAGAGGCAGAAGGACTTAAATGTTAATTATGCAGGTTTCGTTTTACGGCTCCAATCTTTCCCCAAATTTTCATTGGGCTGGACAGTTTTCACTACAGAGCAACAACTGATAATGTCTTTGCTTCAAGTTACTATAGGTTAAGGTCCGAAATTTTGAGATACATACATTAACATGACGTAGTATACTAAGTACCCGCCATGCATATCACTGTAATACACAACTCAACTTGAATATTTACCAAAACCCGACAAATATCAATAAAAAGCCCTTTTCTTTCGAACGGAACTCCATTCGGGCACCAACATGCTGGCATTTAATGGTGGTCTGTCCACCTATGGTTTTCTATTTCGGACATGTCGTGTATTGCCATTGATCTTTAAAGAAGGTCGTCTTTTCTTAACACATCGTCGCCCTTTGCATCATCTATTATAAATTAAACTTTATTTCTAGATTGAATTCTATAAAGACACGTCATCATTTTATCTCTTCTGGTTTAATGAACAAATTTACAGTATATAGATTCTAATCAATAATCGGAAGTATCAAAACTTCTTGGTAACTTGTGGCTCTAAATTATAATTAAAGGACAACTTTGGTGTCAGTCATTATCACATATATGATTTTTTCTATTTTTCTCGGTTTTTTCTTATCTTCTTCCAGTTAATTATTTTTTGAATAGTCAGACAACCTATCACAGTCTCATATAACATCTTTTGGTCTTCGAAGGAATTATTAGTGAACAGAAATTCGCCCATATATCTGTTATCACTCGTCGCTTCGGTTAGTTACGTAGAAGGATAACTGGTGTTTTCCTCTTGCGTTCGTCACTTTTCTTTCTTGAAGCTGCTTAACGCATCTGCAGCAATGATTTATGTGTTAAAATTATATTTGGAATGTGTTTAACCAGTATTATCACATACATAATATGTGATCATGACTGACACCAATATTGTCCTTTATGTGTAAATGGCAGGTCAAATGATCTCAATAATGTTTCCCTTTCAAGCGTAATAAATTTGCAGATGTTAACTTATCGGCTAGTCATGTAGCCGATTGTTCTGACGCCTGCATGACATTAATCCAGCTCACACGTAGAGATTTTTTTAGGCTGTGTTGTTATGTTGGTTTGACGTTTCAGTCTACCACAGTATTGTGTTAAAAGTTTATTTACAGAAAGTTTATAACGTTAAGCTGTTATTTACAACCCAATGAGTAGAATTTATGTCGATTTTGTCTGAAACATTCACCTATTGCTGTAACTATGTATATAGTAGATATGCTCAACCGATAGAAGTTCAAGAAATGAGAAAAGAATTTCGGTTAAAAGATACCGAAATGCTCTAAAGAACAAACGACAATTAAGACTGGGGATAGTATCAACATTACAAGTGTTTTGCCGTCTAAAAATTACGGAACGGAATGAAGCGGGATTAAACGTCGTACATTCCTGTGCCAATTGGGCTTATGTCTTTTCGTCTGCTAATCGATGACTAAGGGTTCTCTTACTGGCACGCCAATGTGTACACGGGATAAAAATAAACACAAAAGTTATATGGATAACAATTACTATATTTCTATTAAAGCTACGTTTCAACAATGATTCTCTTGTCGTTATCAAGCACAATACTGATACAGATAGAAGGAATGAGATATATATACTATGTAGGTCCTACAATATGTACAAAACAGTATATCAAACAGTGTACACGGGATCCTGGACTTTCGTCCTATCCGAACTACCATAAGCTGTCCCCGGACGTTCCCGAGAAACTTTCTCGGCCAACACCGGGATACCAAGGGACCTCCCGGTTAGTGAGCAAATCCCTTCTCCATTGAGCGATCGTGGCTCTCTTGAAGAGTTATGAATACCGGCATGAAAGGGGATATTAAGGATTAACTACGGGTGCGTGTAACGACATTGTAACGACAGCCTGATTAAAGTCGGATGTCTATTCCGTTTTATAATTAACTAAATCCACTTCTAAATAAATTGTTCGCCATTTTAACCAAGTTAAATTTTCGACTAAAAAGATTGTCTATAATCGTATACAGGACTATACGTAGTACGTATATGGGACTTACAACAACTCGGAATCCAATTATCTGATTTAAGTGTTTGTGGACAGGGGGACTGGGTGGGGGGAGAGGGAAGACGTGCCTCTTCCCACAGAAACTGCCCTGGAGTCTAAAGTATCCAATTATCCAAGCGAATTACTTTGCCATAATAAAGTGGTGGGGTCTCAAAAAACTATGGGTCAAATGGCACAATTTACACCGGGGGTGGGGTAAGTAGTTTCACCATATTGGGTCTTTATAAGACATTAAGGAATAGATTTCATAAAATACAAACATTTATAAGGATATACTATACCTCTAAAGTACATGCTACGGTTCGATACACATACATGTATCGCAATCCAGTAAATAATGATATTTTACAAAAATGTGGTGCCTATATATATATATAACAATTAGATATCATTTAGCAGAGAAAACAATAACTACAGGATATTAACATGAGAGATGCAATATATAGATAATCATTACAAACCATTAGCAGAAACAATAACAACAGGGTATTAATAAGAGGAGGTTAACAACACAATAGCAAGAAATCGAATGGAATTAAAAATCCACCATGCACTAGTTAGGTTTTGGTAAATCCAACCAAAGAATTGGGAGAAACTGTCTCGAGTCTGCTTAAATTTGGCTTTTGTTTTTGAATTTTTAGGACTTAATCAGTGTAGTTTTAACACTGAACAAAACATTTGCGCCGATTTGTTCTTTTAAAATTCTTTTAATTTTGTGGTTGACTAGTGCTATAAATAAATTTCGGATTGCAATGAAAAATATACAGAGTTGATACATGATCTATTAGTTGAATGATGCTGAACGTCGATTTGTAACACTACAGGGGTATTTTAGTTAGAAGAGAGGTGTTCTGTTTAATATAGAAATTCTTTACCTACATGATGTATGACGAAGACTAGGGTAATGAAGTAGCTTGCATAATTCTACTACTATCTTAGACTAACTCACAGACAGTTATGTCAGTATCCATTTCTGTAAAGTAGGGTACTATCGTCCAGTCCTCACGTGCACAGATTAGTAAAATTAACTAAAATAGTGTTGACGTAAAACGGTGCCTTTACGAAACACTTACCCAAAAATGGTAATTGACCCGCCCTTATAGCTGGGGCATTATTCTTCCATATAGGAGAGAGCGGGTTTGATTTACCTCAGACATCATTCGAGAGATCCAAGGGGAAGACCATACAGTGAGCTGCCCCGGCTTACATGCCGGACGCAGATGTCTTAAGGAAGACCATAGAGAAGACATCACAGAGGTTCCGAGAGAGGAAGATCATAGCGTCCTGGGCGTAGAGCCTAGGATGAAGGCATTATCCTAGCGCGAACGTTATTATTCTTTATTTATGTTGCTGTTTCAATTGCTCGACTACTTAACAAACGCATGTTATTCGGGGTCGCAGACAACTGCCCATATATACACTGTTTATTAATTAATTTGTCTCTACCTGTTCCTTACCAGGTTCTCTGTGTTGCACCACCGACCAAGGGAAATCACACCAGAATAAATCCCAACAAACATCGGAATAGATATCCAGGGACCTCAGACTGGGAGCCCAGGGGGTCAGTCTAGCTGAAAAGTGAACCAATTTTCTTCTATATGTTATCGATGCATGTATGACTGGTATCATCAAAATGTAGGTCTGCTGGGTTTCTGACGGCGGGTGTGGTATTCCACGCCCAAAATGATATCCTCACCCCCCAACTAATCTAGATTTGCTCAAAATGTACTACATGAAATTCGAACAGCAGGGTACCGTACATCTTCAGGTATCACAAAAACACTCTGACAGACATTTCTAGTGGTGGGGTACCCCTGACAGAGCTATGTAATTACCAGCCATTTGTAGTATTAGAGTATCCCTGACGAGAGTTATCTAATTTCCAGTCAACAGCTAGGCTGGATTAGTTGAAATCCGTACCACCTAAAACAGCTTTGGAGCTGTTCAGTGCCACCATAGGAGTCCTGAATGACCACTGCCAGATAGTTTGTGCGGTGGGTTACCCCTAACAGACACGCCTAAAATGCCACGGACCCCAACTAGAATAGAGTAACCAAAGGAAAAAATTGGTACACTTTTCAGCTAGGTGTTGAACCCTTGGGCTCCTGCTCTATACCGTCAGCTTGTTGTGTGTTGTGATGCATGTCAAAAGAGGAATGACAGATTATTAGGGTTTATAAATTACAATGCTATCTTATTTCCAACAAAACAAATCCTGGAAATTACACATGGCGGCTCCCTCTCTTCACCATATGTTGCGTCGATTATCAAATAGAGATCCATATGACTTTATAGTTCATCCAGCCCTACTCTAACTTAGTTCATTCTCACATGATATAATCTATAATAAGGTCCATAGTTCTCATCTAATGTTTGACGTCCCTCTTTGTCTATATGTGGTGTCGTTCTCCTGCGCTTAGTCAATGATGCTTGACTTCACTGATTTTATTGATATAGTTCCGGCTTATGACCAGCTGAAAGTCCCCGGAAGTCCATAACATTATACGATGGACGATACCGAATTTTCTTCATGGTTCCCCCCCGCTCGACTTGCCGAATGCTTTGGATTTTTTTTACAAGAATTGTGAAAGGTTGGAGCAACTTATGGATAAAATTGACCATAGAGATAGAGAAATGGAGGGCGCACCCTATATAGGAATGGAGTCTCATGTCATCGACACAATACCATACAGTTTTCTTTATAGAATGTATTTCTATGACGACGTGTGCAATTATGAATTTCGAAAATTTCAACTACCAGAGGCCATTCACACACACCGGCATCTTTGTTTTCTGTCCAATCGGAACGAATAGACATACGTTCCTTGTTAACCTCACCCATGTCAACACAAGTCTGGAAAATTGCCGAAGGTTCGTCTCATTTCATCTTCGAACCTTTGGCATTTTGGATGCGAAACCAAGCATACAGTTTTAGAACCTAAACGCGTAGGTCACTGCGACAAAGTAAATACACCGTCAAACGTATACCATTTTATCTGGTGTAATGTAAAATTGTGAATTTTGAGCTTGAAGTAAAGCCTTGTCTATATGTCGTTAAATACCGATTATTTGTCCATCAACATGCAGAGTTTCTACAATAGGATTGCTAAAAGTAGTATTACTACCATTGTCTACAACCTAGACCCACGTATTGACATTAGTAATGTATTCGATTATATTAGTTTATCAGTTAATTAACAGACGAAACACGTTAATGTATCCGTCACTCGCCTTAACAATTACAAGGCTAATTAATGATTAATATTTATTGGGATGATCTGTTCACCCTGAGCAAATATACTACATTTTATCTTAATTTAACCCTATAGATGGAAATGGGGTTTAACGCCTACTGTACTGTTTCAAACTGGGTTAATGAAGACAGACACACGCCATACAATGTGCTATGACTCCTGAGGGAAATTTTGCCCGGATAGTGGCACTACACGGACTACTCTTATATCGAATTCCAACTGTCAAGGGATCTTTTACGTGCACGCTGATGTGTACACGGGACCTCGGGGTTTTTTTTGGCGCTACCCAAACGACTAGACAATTGGGTTTTTTTTTATTCAGGCCCTACGTCCTGCATCACTGACAAAGAGCCCTATAAATGACCATTGTATAAATTTTCAAGATACACCAATATAAGCTATACTGGATTTGTGTAGGCTGTATTTGGACTTTTATTCGAGCACTTTTCGAGTTGTTTTTAAGCTGCCAATTGAACAATGGGGGGACTTTTACAATAACCTTAAAGGAGGTACTAGATGTGATATTTCGCTTGCAGGATTTCGGTCGAAACATTAGGTATGATTAAAGTTGTGTTTTTCGTAATAAATATTATCTGTTAAAATGGTATTTTATTGAGTATTTTTAAAATCATTTATAAATGATTTAGTGTCAGTGATTTAAATAATTATAATATAATTATATGCAGTAGAATAACACGAAAAGATGTGAGCACACGAAAAACTTACTTACGGGAAATTTACAAACCTCTAATATCAGAATTTGGTATAAACGGATAAGCCTGTTACAAAGCTAAAAGGTTCCGACAACATCTTTACACTGACAATTTTCACTACATAAACGGTTTCTTCATTTACAGAAGGGGGTTGGATGACCGAATAGTTAGCACGTATTATAAAGTCTTTCGTTGGGTGAACTGGCGTAGTCATCCGGTTTCCTTCTACCGCTAAAGACCCCTACGCGCAAGCGAATCATTAAAATAAAATTAAACCACGTGTACGCCCCGAAAGTTTATATCCAGTGGACGTTAAACCCCATTTCTCTCTCTCTCTCATTTGCAGAAATACGGTGATAAAACACTGAAAAACTTCCCATGAAAAATCAGATGTTGGTTTATGGGAATCGTTTGTCGGAACTTTTTGGACGTTTTATCACAAGAGTTCTGTAATTGAACAAACGATTTATATATGAATTTATTTCTTTACAAATTATGCAAATTAGTGTATTTGGCTTCTAAAGCAGTATGCTTGGAAGTCTGTCCGCTCTAGACAGTTTTAATCAAAAGGTCCATTCCTCGGAAGATGATAATCTTTTCGTGCTAAATGTAAAAATTTAATATTCGCCTTCGATTGGACGGGGGTTGCAGTACCATTTGTTATATGGGCAATTTCTAGTAAACAAAAATCCAATCGTAATAAGGTCGTGATAATGATTTTTAAAATCATTTCAAATTGTTGTGTATATCTCAAGAAGGCGCAGTTTCACGCTTTAATTAATAACACAATGATTGTGTTGTACACAATGGCTGTTAATTAGATGTGTAATATTTTAGTAAATATATAATTATTATCCATTACTGATTGGACTCAGGTAGAAATCACGAAGAGATATAATATATATATATATATACAACCATTATTACATATTATTATATATACCCACGTGTTTTATTCAACACCCAGATTAGTCGTTAAATCTGACTTTAACGGCTACTAAATCCCTTTCTCCCTGGTGGATTACCATTCATTACTGGATTAAAGGGGATTAAATGACTGTCTAAGATGTTAATGTTGCTGAAATAATCCCAGTTGTTTATTAGGGGTTGCTATGGGACGAATTTAGATTTGAAACATGTTTAACCTTCAAGTCATTTCATAAGTGGAACATATCCATAGGACGACCGGTGATCTATCAAACCTTGAACTTATATATCGACTAAACGGTAAGTAATTACTTATACAGCACTTGCTTACATATCAGCAGTCGGTCATTGCTGATTTATATATATATACCAAAAAGTACCAAGATTTGGATGGAAAAATCAATTATATTTACACACTTGCCAAGATTTAATAACGCCTGATAATCCCCGCAGTGGGTGAAAGCGCCGCTATAGCTATTTTTCTTAAAAAATCATATTTGTATGTAATGTTTGGGGTGTGTTTGGGTCTAGAGGGATAATATTTTCAAATTCTGAGATCTCATTCCGAACTATCATCTCATTTAGTGGCGAATGTTGTGAGAGCAATTCAGCTGTATTGCGCGACGAATCACCTAATGTTTTATGGAGAAGAATATTTATTACAGAACAAGGCCCAAATTGACATAAATCACGTATTCTCTCCCAATAAAACACATAAGAACAAGAATAAGAACATAGTAGCATTGTTTAAAATGGTTAAATCGGCAATATTTTGGATCTAGAAATTGACACAAATGGGTCGCAACCTATATAATAATGTAATATGAATGTGGATTAACTGATTTACATTCAATCGTTTCTGCTTTTACTTTAATTTCTAATCAGTTAAGTTCGGCGAAATATGCCATAAGGCTCAATCGAATGGCAATCTCTAGCGTCTGGTTATTCCAGTCTACATCGATAGAATATGGGTCACTTGTGAAATATGTCTTGCCCCATTCTTCTAGTCCCATGTTACAAATGGCGCTGGTAAAATGTTTATTTTGTCTAAAATATTAGATATAAGAAGCCCATCTTTTCCCGGTAAGATCATAACATCAACCTTGATTTAAATTAACAAATAATTCGTGTTTTCAATGTCAAAGACTTTGGATGATATTAAGTTAGAGACTTTGCTACTTTAAAAGTAATATCCATATTGAAGAGAATGGCAACACGATTCTTTCTGAAAGTCCTTTTTCAAAACCCGTGTGTTTTGTTTGTGTAAATGTAAATAAGATTTATATGTCTGAGCAACATCTATTTGAGTGTGGTAACAATAAGACCATTATGGACAACTGTTAAAGACAGACGCTATACTCTGATTTATCTTAAACAACGTCACGATTGATTTCGACAAATCGGACAAATTATTTCGACTATAGATGTCATCCTCATCCTTAAATAAAAAGCACGTAAATGCGGGGATTCTCTTTCATAATTTACAAGAACTAAACTCCTTGTAGTAAATTTGATTTGCTGGCGTGTTTCTTCAATTGGCTGCCGGTCTGCACTTTTTAGTTAAGGTAAAGGCATAACTGTTCAATCGTCGACATTTTATATAGAAAAACCCCACAGGGTTAGATATAGGCGTCTCCACTCATATGCCACGTAAAGGGCCTTTATGGGAGATTAGATATAGAGTTGACAGTTTTCGCCAAAATAGATAACGTAAATAGAATATATTGAAAATTTCAGTCAAGTTGCTCCACTCTGGCTCGAACTATTAGCTTTTGAATGTTAGGCTAGTGTCGATCATGATTACTGAATTTGATACGATTAAAAAAAAAGTATCGGTTATCCAGTATTATCCGTAAAAAAATGTATTTGAATCCGCTAAATATCGCAGGCTACATCGAGAGTTGATTATGGTCTGGATAAATTAATTAATGTCTAATCAATAATTTATAAAAAAAACAACATTTCATCCCTTAACAAAGACCTGCAAAAGATATATTTAGCGCATAATGTTTGTTTCATTTAAACATATATTATGTGGGAGCTAAATTAACATACATTATGCAAGAGCTAAATCTAACTGTTGCAGGTTTTTTCGTTAGGCCTTAAATGTTATATAAACTATATATTAATTTTTACAAGACCATAATCAACTCTCTACCCATCTGATTTGATTTGAATGCGATCTGCGATTCAACGCATGTCCATGATTAACCGTACAAATGGATAATCGTGACTTTGTTTATGAAAGCGAGAACTTTCAGGTTTTCATTTATTCTTTAATTTTTTTATTTTATTTTAGTCAAAGATGACGAATGGTAATGAAGAAGACACGGTGGCCAGTCTTCCAACCCCAACAGAATCTTTAGTTCCTCCAAAATCCCCACGAAAAGTTTCTATCGCATCTAATGTATTTGCCAGGAGAATATCTAACCAGCCACCAGAAGATGGGGCAGCAAGTTCATCTGGGAAAATGGATCTAAGCGCTTTGATGAGAAGACGATCGACATTCAAAGGTCTCGCACAAAGCATCACTAACGCAATCGCAATTCGGAGATTAACGAAAGCTTCCGTGGATTTACCACAGAAACCTAAACAAAAATTGGAGAATACATACAAAATGAATCCGGACGAAGGTAAAGGGTTTTATCCTGACCGAATGCGTAAAGCCATTACTGAAGTATTAGAAACCAGCTTAGATGATGTGACGTACAGCGCCAAAAATGCCGGAATATTGGCAGAAAACCTCACGGAAATGATAAAAAGCCGCATAAAACTGTTAAAACTCGATCGTTATAAGATTGTTTGTAACGTTATATTGGGTCAATGTTTAGAGCAAGGGCTGGAATCAGCTAGTCGATGTGTTTGGGATCAGAAAGTTGACAATTATGCCTGTGTCACTTATAAAAACAAAACCCTTTTTGTTGTGGCTACGGTATATGGGATATACTTTGAATAGATGTTACACGGATTGGGTCATTAAAAATACGTAACGAATTTCCTCTATTATTCCATCAATAACTTATTATTGTTAACGCGTAATGAACAAATATTGATGTTTTTCATGGATATAATAGCATAACAAATTTAAAAGATAAATAATGTATCTGAGGGAAGTGACTTAATAGATTCTAATCTAATCTTCTTGTAAACATTGTTTTGTGAATGATCGAAATAAAAACTAAAAATATCAACCTCACTATCTGTCTGAGAGAGAGAGAGAGAGAGAGAGAGAGAGTTCTCTAGGGGTCTTGAGAACTGGAAGAAAACCTATGCGGTTGATAGACGACCCCACTCCTTGTACAGAATCATTTTGGGGACTGTTTTCAGCGTATGATTATTTTCAAAGGCCTGGCTGTCTTTAAGAAAATGCATATACCCTCAGACAATAGATGGATAGGGCGACTTGACGCTATTCATATAGATCTGAAAGTGTTGGAAGACTAATGCAAATAAACAAGCAAACCCACGCTGACTTAAAGTTTTCAAGTCATCACGCGATGAACAGTTTACATACAGCTGTTGAATTTATGCAGAATAAATTGGATTTGGTGTTATTTTATCAATTTCTCTATGAAAACTCTACAATGGTGACATTCCACTTAATGTATTAAGACATTTTCTATCTTTCTGGCTTAATTTATTCTATTATCCTGCTATTGGCATGTATTGTCTTTTACAGTTTACTGTTCAACAGTCATTTTTACTGATGTATTTATACAATAAACCATAATTCATTGGGATTTTTCCATTAGTCTAAAAAAGAATCTCGGATCAAATGAAAGAAGAACCTTTTAGCATTCATCTAATGGCCAAACCCTAATCAATAGTATCTCTTGCTTTAAAATCCTAACCTTGATCCTTTATCAACTTTAATAGATATCTTTCGCTTGTTTCATTTTTCTACAGATAAGGTCACCATTTCATTACATGTATTAACATAGTATGAACAATACAGTCGCTAATCCCCATTCCCATACGTGGATGTTTAATATTTAGTACGGTATAATTAGGTTCAATGGGAATTCTGGATAAGAGAAGTATTAACATCATCAGTAACGTAGAGCAGCCGGTCAACTAAATAGTTAATCAGAAAAACATTGACGTCAATCCTTATCACATAATTATATTCAAAACACCGTCTGTCGTTTTTTTTGGGTTAAATAATAGTTCGTTTCGCTTTAATTTATCACTTCGTTTCGGTTAAACTTCTTACTTTAAAAATGTTAATAACCAGACAATTATTATATGACGATGCCATAGCAGAATCCCTTCGCCACTGACAGTCTCCACATCTATTTGTAATGTACTTGTAGATAACAGAGCTGATGGTATTAGTGGACTGACCCCCTCTCTCGCTTCACTGAGTGGTTATGGTCCGCTTCCACTAATGTTGATATCGCAGACAAATGACTGATTCCAAAATCCCCAGCTATTGTTGACGCACTTGATATGATTACCACTTTAAAGGTTATCTCCTTTTCATGGCTTTCCAAATTCTGGTTTAATTACGTTAATTTGGCTATTTCCTGTTTTGAACATCTTCCCGACAAAAGCGGTCCAATTTGTAATTGATAACTCTGATAATAATCGGCCGTTTTGTATGACATAATTTTCAGATGATTATCTCACATTGTTTGATTAGCGTGTGTTTAAAGGAACTGTCCTGGGATATTTTAGTGAATCAAACGATTGAGACCCTTTTTATTCTGTAAAACTATCTGAATCCGTGTAAATATTTTTCGAAAAAATACAAATATCCAGTTTCCATGTTGTTGGTGACGTCTACATAATTGCGAGATTACTGTCCGTCAAGTGCACCCCTTTTTTTTATTGTGTGTATGTTTGTGAGGAAGGGGTGGGGGACACATTTGTGTATAATAACAAACGCCGCCTGACACAATTTTTTGTCCACGAAAACACTACTCCGTCCAGTGAATCGAGCACTTTTTAAGTAACAAATTTGAAAGAGTGCTTGGATATTGTTTTAATGAGCATTAACGAATATTATGGAATTTATATAGCATTGTCTGAAAAAAAATAAAGGATTGCTGGACCCTTCCCAACCGCCAACTATTCTACGGAATGAGTTTGAACCAATTGTTCAGTACGAAGATTGATTTTGATATATCATCCTGTGTATATACGTGGGATGACACGAAATATTCTTATAAAATGGTCTTATGTTAATTATATCGAAATTTACTTTTTTAAAAATTGGTTAACGTATGCGCGCTGCAACACAAAGTCTGTCATTAAGTTGACTGGGGCATGGTTTCGATTCCCCTGTAGAGTCGCCTGTCTAACATCGTGATTTTCTCCGTGTCCTCCGGTTTCCTCCCATTTCTAAACAATCCTACAATTCAAAAAAAGGGACCATGTGTGAGTCCTGAAATGACCTATATAGTATGTGTCCAGTGATCGATAAACCCCATGCATCTCTCTCTCTGCCCCTCTCTCTCTCTTTCTCGGTCTCTCTCTCCCCTCTCAGTGAATTTTGGTTGGTCGCTCAGTAATACATTGTAATTATAATCTATAGAACTGTGTATAAGACTAAAATAGGAAATAATTATATGATTGGTAGGATAGTCGCCTTTCTATTGGCTGTATTTTTCTGGTAATCATAAAACACATACAATGCATTATACTCGTATTGTCGACGTCGTCTCAATGGACATAATACTACACCGTGACTTTGTATTGAACACAATCTAAGCGTAGGTTGAATTTCAACTATTTAAATACTTATTCCTCTAGCAGGATTCTGTTGCATTATTTATTCACATTTACAATAAAACCAGATACACACATGAATGTGTTTTAACGGACTACCAGAAAAAACGTAAGTAAATAATTTTATTTACAGATATGTACGGTATTAAACCTTGAACGATGGTACAGTTCTAACTGATCAGTAACCAAAACCAATCTCAGAACAAATAACATGTGATGGGACACTGATCTATTTGATATAATTGGTGTTTAAAGAAAATTCAAGTTTTCAATTGAAAGCATTATGTCAAATATACCGGTGTGTATTATTCTCAATAAAAACCGAAACCTATAACAGCAGAATTTTTCAGTTCTGTGTTTCAATAAGATTTGGGGTGGGGGGACAAAATATTGGAAGCATGCAGTTCTAAATGGTAAAAAGCCTGGAAATTAAGACGTTTATTGTGTTCTTGGAAGATAACTTCTCTTTCTCTTTTGTTGTGATATGATCATTGAACTGTTTGTCGGCCTTGTTTTATTAACATTCTATTTTATTCTATTTTCACCGTAATTCTTCTTTGATCGCCAAAAGTAATCATTTCTTGCCACATCCGAAACCAATTTATACTCAAGCCGATATGAGAGATACTAGGACTACCTATCGCCTGTAGGAAGTATTATTTGAGCAGGATTCCAGGGCATCTTAAATCGTTCGAAATGTATTAGCATGCCATTATACAGTGCATTAGCAATAATCCCTTGATTGTTGAGATTTAACGAATGGATGACTAAAAATCAAATATACAGGGCAAATTACTTTCTCAAAGATTCTTTTACGGAGAATAAACCAGTTTTACTTGTCACGAAAAAATGACCTAAATAAAGTATTACGCGGTTAACTTCCAAAGATCAAAATCGACCATTATATTACATAGTTGTGACCTGAATGTCACAATAGCCGAAATATTGTACAGTGGGTGTGGTCGCAGCTACCGCTGTACATGTATATTCACTGGTACCTTGCATAAGTAAAAATGGCCTAAACCGACTAATTTTTAACTTCAACACATATCGTCATAAAAAAGTAGAAGCTATTAAAATAGTCATCGAATTGGCCATTATAGTTTCGAAGCGGCCATGACGTTACCCAGATAAAATCTTGTTAAATTTTTCAAAATCATAGAATTATGGTGAAAGGTTTCGTTAATTGTATGTTAAACTATGTGTTATACCTGTTGGGACCAGATTAATTGGAAAACGTGTTTAAAGAATTTCCGTCGTCGTGCAACCAACGACTGTTGTGGCTGGAGTCATATACGTGAGTTACCAGTGTAGTAGAAACATTTCTATAATTACATGTGTGAGGAGGCCAGACAAAAAACAGACGTCCCCAAAAAATCAGATAAACAGAATAAAGATTTTTCATCGTTCATCAATAACTTTTATTCTTGTCAAGATGTCAGGGTAAAAAAATCTTTCTTCAGGGGATACTTAATATATTCTACTTGTATTATAAATATCATGTCAGTGGCTTAATCTAATTATAGGACTTATGATGGATTGTCTATCGTATAAGATTATAGAAAATAATCTGGTTAAACGAGGCGGGTCGGCTAATTTTATATACATTCATTTCGTAGAGTGCGCTGATCGTGGAAGAAACGCCCATCTGCATTAAAAAAAGAACTGTTGTCTGAAGAAACGCACGAAAGATAAGTGGGCGTTTAAATTTTTACCAAGTTTAGGAAAAATATATAGAACAAATTTTTAATATTTGATGGCACTTTAAAGATCGGTGTCGAAATTCGAATGTTTCGATTGTAAAGCGATCAATATCTTTGTGGTTAAAGTTAAATACGTGTTGATCCTTAAAACGCGAAGGTTAAAGACACAGTGCTCATAATGGAATTTGAAAAAGATTTAAAGATTTGCTTAGCGGAATCTGTTGAAATATCCGTAATGCATCTAAAAACAACACGACTTTTTATAGTATAAATCAAATTTAGCCTTTTAAGTGTTAAGATTTCTTTTAAATCCGCTCTTTAGAAAAGCTCAACTATTTCGCGGAAAAAAAGTTAAGCCAAATTAGAATTGACGTTTTTCCCACGTAATATTTGTTTCAAATACAACATTCGAAAAGCTTTAAAGTTTTATATCTAATAGTACGCGGGCAAACGTATCATATTTTCACAAAAAGTCGATTTTTTTTACGTAATAATAACTTTCTACCCATTTGACGCTAAGATATGTCTCTTAAAAATAACTATTTCTATTAGATCATCTATACAATATATATAAGATAGACTAGAATAGCATAATATACCCCGAGCAGTTCCATTCATAATAAAATATGAAGATATATTTAGAGATATAAGAGCTTATTTAAACTGACATATTCAGATAATCCATTTATCCACAGTTCCAGTTGGTCATGAACATTAGACTGGGTTAATGTTCTTGAAATTCGGGATTTAAGTCATCGTCAAATTACCTAAAACAAAACAGTAACTCCCAGTAAAGAATAATATATAACCGCGTGGTTTGTCAGGCAAGTCGGTGGAGTATCCTTTAAAAACAATCGGTATTTATTGTGTTTTTCAACAGAATTCCATTGATTAGTACCCGATGTTCTTCCTAAGCTCATTGGAATTGGTATTAATGCCTAAATAGATTTCAGATTTAACTGCATTCGGAACAAAAGCAAGATTTGGGTCTTAAAGGGCAGACTTGCTTCGAAATAAAAAGGGAATTATCACTTAAACAATTAAACCTGATCTTCTTCTACAATTAACACTAGCCAGCAATATACAGAATATATACACGCTTTACAATAATCCATTTAAAGCCATAATTGCGTATTTTCGAAGAACGCCAAAACCTGCTTATTTCTATACCTAATGTACAACAGGTTGGCACTTTATTATTTTACAAACATAAGAATCATTCTAGCACATGAAATATGTTTTACTCGCCCACTATCTCCAATAATGGTGGCAGTGGTGGTGAAACAGATGAGGATAATGAAAATGATGTCTGGTTGACCAAAACAACCTGCCCACGTCATATAGTTCTGAAAATTATATATTTGTCAATTTTTTAACTAACAGTACTGAATTGTATGATTAATAGGATTATTGTTTAACAGGGTACGACTGTGTATGGATTCAATATGTTTTAAGGCTTTATTTTAACATGCTATAATCGCATGTCTTGTTTTATAAAAGTAAAACACATTGCAACTATCGCCTCCTTCCCATGGCCGTGAACGCGTCATGCGTTGTATATTGTAACCCTATTTGAGAATCTTAAAAACAATATGTAAACTTAAATTTACTATAACTATAGTATGTACAGATATAACGAAACAAACTTTGCATACACATAAAAAATGGCCACGAATTATCTCTCAGATTATACCCAGATTGTTAGGTATGGCGATCAATAAAAAAAAGTTGGCACAGTGTTGATTGTTTGATTGGTTGGTTGTCCATCCATAATTATGTGTCTAAGTATCACTTAATGGAGCTAAACCTCTTCGATTTATATCAAAATAAAAAGAAGTATTGAATTGAGATGATCTACTGTGCTGTGTTTATTACAGTGATGGAGGAAACTTTATAGGTTAAATTCTCTTGTTTAGAAAAATTGAGTGGGAGTCGATAAACTGATTTCATTTCATTTTCTACATGCAATTTCAACATCCAGTACGTCAACGGACCTCCACACAGTTTTTGACAGTATTCACAAAGATTGGTTATTCAGTTATAAGGAAAACTCCGAATTGATCAATTAAAGTCCCCGGTTGTCTTTTTGTGGAACCCTTGGCAGATTAAAATAATATGAAGTTGATTTCCTGTAAAGAATGTCACTCAATAAAGTGGGTGGATATTTGTAAAGATATGATGAATACAAAATTTCGCAAAATTCGCCATCCTCTGTAGAACATATGCACGGGATATGTTCAAAACAGATGTAAACTTTCGTAAATCAAAATACATGTAGTCAAATACCAAATATCTAATTGGTCGTTTTGATTATATTATGACTGCCATGATTAAATCCATGTCGGGAGATTATATATCGTTCATATGACTTTGTTTTCTTTAATAAATTATGAGCATGGGTACATAATCATTAGCCTGAACTAAGTTCCGACGTGCGTGTTCTGGAAATGATAAATATAGCGTTCCATTCACGACACTTACTATAAAGTAGCTAATGTGATAGTTTAGAATCAAGAAAATGGGAATGCCGTTTTGGTATAAAAACAAAACCATAGCATCCTTAGTTTACTGTATTTGTCTGCGATATCACCGTCAATGGAAGTGGAAATTAACTCTCGTTTATAGTCGTGGTTTGAACGACATTAAATTCGATAAAGTAGATTCCAGATTATATATTGGAATGGTTCCATTATTTTCTTATAAGCTTAGGATAGTATATTTTCTTACAAGAAAAGAATGTCACATGAGAACACGATTATCTTGATTTGAAAACAAGTAAAGGTTGACTTCGCTAAAAACAAAATAGAAGGCGTTTTACACACATTAGTGTAACATTATTATAACATTTTTTTGTCTCCAATCTTAGAATTAAATTATAGATTTTATCTTTCTTAGATTTATCATTAAGACAATAACATACGATAAAGAAACCTGAAATGAAAAACAAGACCAAAACAAAATGCAATTGTGATAGGTAATTATTTGATTAAAATTAGATTCCTATTTCGTTTTGTTTTCCTAGCTATTAATTTTTACATTATCTTGTCACTGTACAACATAAAACGTAATTCATCTATATTGAATATAAAAAACAGCTAGTAATTATATATTAAATCAATTCACAAAGGAAAATGATTATTTTACTTAGATGTAATAAAGACATAAAGTTTTCATAATGTCTAGAATCCAAGCCACTTTTACTTGGGGATTGATTGCAAGTGCGTTTGATATTTCTGCTTCTGATTATGTTGTTATCTTTAATGTGTAGCGACTCTGTATATCGAGTGGCCACGAAGATTTTAAAGTGGATTAATTTAAAGCGTATTATGCTAATACCATCAACCTTTCACATTATTTACAATATGGATGTTTGATAAATTTACAAATCAAATTGTAGGTCCATCGCTTAATAGTGTTAACATTGTACGAATTGTATAAAAGAATGTCAAATAATGTGCTTGACCGAGATTTCTGAGTGGAAAAGGTACTAACATCTATGAACAAAACATGGGCGTGTGTGTGTGTGTGTGTGTGGAGGGGGGGGGCTAGTATTGAGATAATTGTGATATTGTGAGAGTAACTCATCAATGGGGGCGATTGATCGACAGGTCAACTGATTGAATCCATCGAAAACACTAGAATCTGAAAACCTTAGCTTATACAGGTTCAAATACCATACACATTTTCGTACCAGTACCCAAGCTACGTGCAGGGTGCCTTGGAAAAGCATGGACGAATAATAGTTTTTCAATACTAAATGAAATAGTAACGGTTTCATAAAAGCTTCATTTTCAGTAGCTAACGATTTCGGATTCAGTCTAAATATTATGCAGTTGGAATCTATGATACCAGATCGATAAGCGGGTCAGTTGGGGCGTTTCAAACCTAACCTTTCTGGTCACCTACACGAAGTATTCCCAAGATACTATTTGAAGAACAGAATAAAGCGCCGCTGTGGAGGCAGAATTCTCCCATTTATAACATTTTTATTTGTTATTTTGTATTGATTTTCAGAAACCTTAACGAACATCGGCAACCCTTCTAGAAGAGGCAAATGATATCAGTTTAATCAATGACATAATTTTTCTTGGTGAGAGTGCTAACGTCCTTAAAGTCCCTGATGTGAGTTTGTTTATAAGTTGAAAACATGCTACCCTGGTAATTTAGTTGATAAAATTATGTCAGGAGTTTTTAGACGATCAGGTGCACTGTGTGATGTTATCTCGCCCTTCTTGAATTGCCAAGGCAAAGATCTATACTTTCATCTACACTCTAAACCCGCGGACGCCTTCGGACGCCTTTACAGAACGCTAAAAATGAAACAGATTTTGAACGCGTCCAACAGGATGAATATTCAACTTTATACGTCTGACATTCAGCAGCGAACACATAATGTTCTTAACAAAGTAATACTAAATGTTCAAGTCCGAACAGATTTATACGTCTGCCGTTCAGCACAGAACACATACTGTGTTTAACAAAGTAATACTAAGCGTTCAGATCCGAACACATAATGTTCTAAAAGCAAGTAATTGCGTGTTCAAATCCGAACACATTAATACGCCTGCCGCTCAGCAGAGAACACATAATGTTCTGAAATCAAGTAATTGAGTGTTCAAATCCGAACACTGGACGCGTTCCGTAATGAACACAAAAAATGAAACAGATTTTGAACACCTGAACGCGTCCATTTCCGGTTTACTGACACTAAGCGTTCAGTTTCGTTGTACTGAATCAACTGATATAAAACCACAATGAACACAAGAAAAATAGTCGACTTCCATACCTTACAAAATATTATCTGAGCAAAAAGAGACAAATAAACGTATGAATTTAAAGCTTTATTATTTAACAATATCCCTTCCCTCCAATAGTTCCAAGACAGTTTATTTTATATGTCATAATCCCACTGAAGGCATTTTCCTTTCTTGGTAGGCCTACTTGTAAATGTAGCTGTTCCCCGTTTAATGGATGACCTCTCAATTTCTGAACTATCATATTCCTGAAATTGGGAAAAAGGAAAGTCTTAATAAAACAAATCCATACATCAGCAGCATACATCAGTAGAGTGCCCAGCTCCGTGTGGTTGTCGCATACAGTGAACACTGGCCATTGGTGATATTTTGTGTGGGGTACATTGCAGCAATGATTTAGATCAAATTAGTTATCGACGAAACGCAACTTAGATGAAAATCAATGTGATTCCGATAACACTTCTGTTTAGAGTGGTTGTGGGCAAAGGAAGCCATTGACCACGATCCTCATCCGCGCTGCCAAAAATAAAATAAATACTTTAACTTCAGATCTAAAGTATTAATACTGCCGAGACTGGTAACAAAATTAATTTGCACGTTTCAGTATGTCAGTCATGTCAGAGACGTCTGCAGCTGTAAACGAAATTTTATGCAGGCATAGAAAAAAGATGTACAGAAATACTTTACCTGATTATTTAGTTGAAGTGCACCGTATTCAGAAATTGTGTTGTTTCTCTCAACTACTCATCACAAAATTCTTCAATGTTAAGCTTCGTCATGGGCGGTGATGGAACAGGCTAGATCTAATACTTTTACGCCCCTGCCACTAAAAATGACCAAATGGAACAATACTAAAGACTCATTACTGACATTAGTGATAACTGTAAACAACGTGTGTTTGTTGAGGGGGGGGGGGAAATATAAAGTTTGTGTTCTTCTTCTGAACACGAGGTGTTATTCTTCTGAACGCGTGGTGTTCTTCTTCTAAACACGTGATGTTCGAAAAAGAACTAGCGTGGCATAGGCCTGTAACGAGAAGGGAGCTAATCGCCATCATTATAAGTTATAGCCTACAGCCTTCCCGTTTCTTTAAGGATGTTTTGAAATTGAGCCTCCATCTTCTAACACATGCACACATGTCCATTTTCCTGTATTCATAACAATAAAATACATAACTAAAGAAAAATTGCCTTCAGGACTGAGTTACAGAGGCTCTACTCAGTTTGTGAGACGCACAGGGATAAGAATCAGTAAGAAGACTGAAGGAGAGAGGTAACGGTTGAAATGGTTCACTGTAGATTGAAATACTAACGGAAGAGAATAAACTAAATTTTCTATTGCAAAACTTACCGTTAACCAAGTGTCTATGCTGAAATTCCCCAATGCACACTGAGTAGCGATTCGGAGATGTATTTAATTTCTTACATCAAAATATGTACAATGGCGTCCTAGGTCGTCTTTTAAAGTGGACACGTGACTCTTAACGCATGCTCATAAGGACATGCTTGTGTGAACGGTGTGACTGTATGCCTGAACGCCAGACGTTGGGGCAAGCAAACGCAACTTTCACACAAACATACCTTTTAACACTGTGTTCCCAAGGCACATTCAAAAGGATCTAATGGTATTGTTTGGCGTATAGCTACCTTAATGACGTATATTAGCGTCATTGGGTTACCATTTGTAAAATAAGAAAAAAAAATAATCCTTTATTTTTTAATTTTTTTTTTAAAATCAAATAAAACTATATCTGTGTTTCTTTATCAAATATTAATACTGCCTACTAGCACTTTTACGTGCAAGTTAACAGTTTTAATAATTTTCTATGAATAGCTTGTTCAAAGAAAATTTGACAGTGAATGGGTGACGGTAGGTGTTCATAAATATACCATCTTAAAAACATCTCAAACGACGTTATGTGTTCTGTTATTAATGTTTAAACCTAAATGTGTTCACAATCGAACAGTCTGTGTTTACTCATTCACACTGGACACTCGCCGTCATAATTCCATGTCATATAAGGAACGTTTCGTGTTCCCTTTTTAATGGCTGTGTTAAATAATAAACATTATATGGGCGGATTAAAACTTCGTGTGTTTACAATTTAACGCGCTCGGACGCGTCTGGCGTCCACTGGATTTAGAGTGTATTGAGCAATAATTTGTATTAAAAAATGTTATTATCTGTCATAAATATTTCACTAATCATAAATCATGTTATTCCCACTCTATATTTCTATAAAACACAACGAAATTTCGTATTTTATTGTATATTTAGTTTGTTTTTAGAAAATATTTTGAAATATTAAATAGCTTATATTTGTAAATACAAAAATCATAAACGTACCACACTTGATATAGAAAAAAACGCAACCTGTTACGAAAATAAATGATGTTACATTCTATTTAAAAACAGTTTTCTATAAATGGAAAGAAAAGTCGAGAATCGCCGTGTTCGCTGCATCCTTTGACAGCTGGAATTCAACGAACCATCCATACTCCTCAAAGGCTATCAAAACGGATATAATGTAAACAATACTGTATGTAGCCGAACAATACTTTCGCCGTTTAATACCTTAAATCACTGTCCAAAGTTTTACAGAAGGTCCAGATTAAACGAATGGCTGTCATGTTCATGCACTTGGGATAGATCTGATTGAACGGGACGAACAGACACACTCCCCAAAAGGACAATTATCAGAAGCCAATCCAGCGAAATAATGGGGGGGAGGGGCTTATTCGATTTTGGGGGGGGGGGGCTAAGCCTCTCCATAGCCCCCTCCCCTCTCCCCGCGTGGCTACGGACCCGAACGGGGCTAATTGCAGACAGACAGCGTAAATATCACCTAATCATTCACTTTGTACGTCCGAATCACACTCAAACATTCAGACCACAGAAGGCATTGAAAGGCATTCACACGAAATGTGTTTCTGGATGAAACATACTTTTTACAAACAGTGATATGAAAGTTGAGTAAATTCTTAACATAAGTCCGAGAATGCTTTGTGAAACAGGGGCCTGGTGAGAGAATCAGTGCTTTGTGAAACAGGGGCCTGGTGAGAGTCCGTGCTTTATTCACTGATCCAAGGTGGCCCACGTGGGATTTGATTTTTAAAAAAAAAACCTGCAAAGTCTCATTTTCTTTTAATTATATTCCGTGTGTTACATTTTACCAGACACAATTTTACATCTGACAAGTTCTATCCCTTTTGATTAAAATCAGAAGCTTTCTATTCCTTTCTTTTTCAAAAAAAAAATCTGTCCTTTTAAATTTTAGATTTTACCGGACATGCCTTCTGACGTTTTATTATTACGTTGTTTTCTTACTTGTGTACTGTAAACAGTCAATGACATTCTCAAATCATCTATTTATTACCTTTTTGACAATGCCTTCTGAATATGTCTTTTAGTGTGAAATCTTAAATAACAAGCTACCTGAACTGCAGCCGTTCTGAATATATTTTACCATCTGAACTGCAGCCGTTCTTATGCAGTGACTCTTTAACATATGCTGTTGATTAAAACAAGAATATAATTGTAATTCTTAAAAAATTAAGGCGAATGCAGGGGGTGTTATCAGTATCGTCTTGTAGCGTGATCGTCGTTGCAGTAAATATATTATGAATTTGCTGGATACTTTGTCATACATGTCACTCATATAATAACAAATATATTGGTTATTATGTACATAAAATAGCAGCTGGTTAGTTCACGTCTAATAAAGATTTATAATACAATAACTGATGACGTAATAAAGGAATTGATGGTTATTTTATTATTATGTCTGTGTGTTAAGTGTATGTGTTCTGTTTGTGAGAGTGTCTTCTGGTTTCTGATAGGCACTCTGTGTGTTGTTCCCCATTCTACGGTGGCTGATTGTCATCATGTCGTCATGTCGTTATGTCGTGGTTTCGCCCTTCATAACCCGACAGCACGACATTTTAACCCGACGCTGCGACAACCCAACATCACGACATTTTAACCCGACAATACGACATTTTCACCCTTTATGATGGGTGAAGAAAAAGGAAGTACCGAGTTGGAAGATAGACTGGTAACTGAAAAGCGGCGCCTGCATGAATGGGATTACACCGTCATCCAGTACGAGGATGCTGTCTTCCATTTTACAATTATTGAAAATGTATATTTTGTTGGAAAATGTTTGTAAGTGAATGAAAAATGATTATAGGAAATGTTTATATGATAACTTGTACATTCTATGCTAAAATGATAAAAATGTATAATATTGTGCAAAAAAAGTGTATGTTTTAATCCTCAGGTAGACCCTTAATTAATCCCAACTGATCCCCTTTGTTGCATCGTTAATTGATTATTAATCCCTTAACAAAGGAACTGGCATAGCGGGGGTAAATCGGGCGACAACACGACATTATGACATGATACCAATCAGCCACCATACCATCCACTTCTACCAAAGATTTATTGAACAATATTTGATGACGTATAATAAAAGAATTTGTTGTACTTTTATGGCACTTTATACTAACTCAGTAGTTTTGATTAGTACTCCACTCCAGATTGTCGCTGATACTACTTGGAAAAAAATCGTAAATATATTTATCCGAAAATATTAGCACAACCGTAAAGCTGCACTACTTTGTTTCACAGAAAACGACGAACATGTGAAAGATATACAGACAGAAACTGATTTCAACTGATTTCAACACAATTTTTATAACATTTTACCTCATATATCTACGCCGGAATTTGAATGCCAAACCTTGATTTATACGTTTTTCTTGAGAAATCGCAGTAAAAACTACGATAAATCAAAAAAATATGAAAAACCTTTTCTCCGCAGAAAAGGTTTCCACAGCATATATTTTGTAGAAAAATTATTGGGCCGCAACAAACCAACCCTGCTTGCATATCAAGGGCAATTAAGCAGATATTCGTCCTTGTCGAGTCACAAGAGACACGTTTAAAATTTGGAGGAGTAGGCTAATACAGATATTGCTACAATATGGTATCTATCTTGTGCAATTCTAGCCCCCATTAGGTAGGGGGTTGGAAAATAAATATTTCCCAGAAGAGTAAACTAGGTCAAAGGATGCTGCAGTCCTGTCACCTGAATCACGATCTACAGAGTATTGAAAGAGAATTTAATTCTGATACCATGGAACCAGAAAAGTTAATCGTAGGATTGCCTATAAACAGAAAAGGGGCGATATATTTCAATACAAGAAAATCTAAGCTATTGTAAATATTGTATAATAGTCAGAAGAGAGCATGTTCTATTGTACTAACCATGTTCTAACATCAGCATTTAGTTCAGTTGTGTCTACATTTATATCTATTCAATGATGAAACAAAAGTGTGATGAGGATGGGGGTGGGGGATAGACATAAATAGACACAACCATGATTTGTCTTGGCTAAACTAAGGTTTTAAACAAATAAGCACGTGTTTAGACAAACGTGAATCATAAACAAACATATGGTGAACTAATTAAATGAGATATTTTGGGGTTAAAAATATGTCAGTTTAATACAGCTTTTGTTTCTGTGTGTGATTATTATTTCTAATATTGATTCTAAAAGTTTTGACGCATTAAGTACACATTTTATATTGTTGATCAGTATCACTATAACCGGTATACACTTGCCACCCGATGAGCACTGTTCAGACACGTGTACGACCTGAATGTCTACCAATGTCGACCCCATTTCCAGTTCTAAAAGGGTTCTGTTCATAATTGAAAATGAAATGGGGTTTAACGTCCGACTTTTCTGCTCCGACAGGGTTAATGAAGACGGTCTATTCATGAAATGAAATGATGACCATTCTGCACCCAAATACTTCTAAAATAGTGTTTGTGAAAATCAATTCACACTATGAAGTAAGCTCTAAGATACAATAATTCATGATATCGTCGCTGTGACTGCAAACACCTTTATTATCAGGGCGTAAAAAAATAAAAACTTATTAGCCATGTCTGTGTTGAGAGAGCGGAGATAGAAATTGAAAAATGCTTAAGAAAACAAACCCCATACTTGAAAACCTTACTATATTATTTGTAGTGGAAAATGTAAGTAAGGTTTTTCTCAGCAGTCTGACACACTTGCATACGAGTTTTTGCATCCCGCATTATTGCAGCCAACAATTCTTGGACTGCAAAATCTCTTACACTCCAAGAATGTGCCACTTTGGATAAGGATGTGTCACAGACAGCTTATTGTAAATCTGACCATGACCGTCTAAACAATCACTTATCACGAGATTCTACCATAGTCTGCATCATTGGTATAGATTGTTTCTAGAGATAAAACTAGAATCTTGTACAATAACATCTACTAGGCCCCTAGTATAACTCTTCGGGAAATTTCACACGTAACCTGTATGAACGAACCAGAGGTCGATTATCCTACAGACAGTATAGTGCCTATGGTCAAAGCAAACAATCGGTCCAAAAACGATTTGACGACATTTTGAAAGTTAACCGGCTAATGTATTTACTTCACCGTGGCATGCTTTACGTACCTGTGGTGCAGGACACTTGCTATCGCGCTCCAGATATACTTTACGAACCTGTGGTGCAGGAGACTTACTATCGCGCCCAGATGACCTATAGAGTAGTCTGTCAACTCGAGGACGGGCAACTGGTCACTGACTTATATTCGGTCAGGCGACTTCGCTTTCATTATCAAAATGTTTTTTGGCGATATTCTCTCCGGGAGAGATCTTGTTTCCTAACGTAAAGGCCTGATGTTGTGTTTGTACAAGTGTCACAGAATGCTCATACTGTTTCACAAAAGTGAGTCGAAGAACTTCTTACGGCTGATAATCCCAAGCAATTTGTCCACGGTTCTGATGAACTGTCCAATTCTACACAAATTTGTAAAGCTAATAATATTATTAGTCAACAGGCTGCGGTTACATAGTATTTAATGTTTCCCGGACCTGGCATATATGGTAATCAGGGATTCGACATTTTGAGCAATCGTGGCATCGTCATTTTGAACGAACAAGGGTCATTTGAACAATAATTGTTTAATACCATTGTCATCAGATCTATTGTTTCTGGCAAAAATAAGAACCAAAGTAATGTATATTTGCTTTAATGTTAGATGAAATCTAGATGATATTTAATTGAGAATATCAAATGGCGAAAATTAATACATATTAATTGTCCAAACAACCAGTAGATAAATATAAGATATCAGTAGCTAATTGGAATATTGATATCTCGTTATTCTAATTGGGTGATTGGGCGTAGACAGTCGTGTAGTTACATGGATACATATGCGGGGTATTAAGAAACAGGTATTCTAGATAGGTATCAAGAAACGTGTTTCTAGAACGGTATCGAAACTCCGGTGTTTTAGAAACGAACCATTTCCAACACCATTTAATTCATGCTTAATTTTTGTTGTGACCCTCATGACTGTTGGGACTATTTATAAGGGTGAACGCTATGAAAAAGTAGCAGTCGTCGATCCATTGATTGTTGTAGGCTATAATCACTAAAACGTTGTCATTCAAATCAGTGTTTTTGAATTTATTCTGAAAAATTTTGTGACATACCTTTATACAGCTGTTGGTGTGCGTAAAGTAAGACGTTTACGCACACTTCATTTGATTTCGCTGGTGTGCTAGTGTGTAATTACCTGGCCATCTTTCCTTTAGTAAGTTTTTAATTACACAGCAGATATTACAAAAGGAATACAATCATGTATATTGAAAATTTCTTTCGAATTGCTATATTCTGAGCTATGTTACCACTGTTTGTAGTTTTGTGTTAATTGATTGTTTATTATCGTAACCACGGTAATGGTATATTCGAGTCTTAGCCTCACTTCTCTATTTTATAATCAAACCGCATTAAATGACTGGAATGTTCTAATCAACATAGAATCGGAGCCATCCTACGGCTTAGCCCTACAGAGTTGATTATGATCTTGCCATGTTAATAAATGTCTAATTAAAAATTTATGTAAGTTTAAAGGACTAAAGAAAGGCCACCTATAGGCAACTTTAGCTCTTGAAAAATGTATCTTTAAGTGAAACGCCTATCTGCACTGTCAATTTTTGTGGCTTTATATGGAACAAAAAATGTTGGTTGTTTCATGAGTAACATTAAAACGTTGATACGCTACTGTGCCAGCCTTTGTATGTGGTCGTGCGTGTGTGTATATAGGAAATTAAAATTATTTGGATTTCATGTCGGCATAGACATCTAAACAATATGTGCCTAATTTATCTTTTCGTTTCATAGTGAAATATAAACTTTATATATTGGTATAATTGTCTCAGCGTGGGAGTATCAGTAACAACAGCCTGGCAATACAGATCTAATTGGCATAAGATGGTCTTGTTATCTGATAAATCTATAACAGGACTATTAAAACTTGTAATCCCACATAAACGGTAATAGATACTAAATTGCAACATGATGACATTGTTAGAATATAGAAAGGATTTTTTTTCTTATCAATAAATGTACAAAGAGAAACGATAAAGTTTTGACAACAATTAATAGGGAAACATAGATAGGAAAATCAAATTTCAGTCTGTCAAGCAGAATAATATTATATTGTCTTGAGTGCCATTATTAAATTATAAGACATTTTATCTCCATTATTATCAACTAGTGTCACTTCTGGAACGTGTAAAATGAAAATGAAACGATGGTATGGTTGTTATTTTGAGCTCCTAATGCGAATAAATATAATGTGAGTGAAAGGTTTGCCGATTTTTTAACGTTAACGTATTAACGTTTGTCATTTGTCAACTTATACTTGAAAATTCCGTCCTCTCGATTTCATTTATCATGACTTTGTCTAGTTAAATATAACGATTGGTATCGATAAGTAGATCTATGTAGGTAGGCGATGATTGAATTATATTATTCATATACCTAACATTATTAATACTACGTTCCGATTTATTTCGTTTCATTATATAGTATAAAATACAAATTTTGTCATGCTCTAACAGACAAATCCACGAAAGACAACACCCGCAGAGAAAGTAAAATTATCGATAGGGAAGGGTAATCTAGGCTATGATTTATTAATAACAAGCTAATTCTCTATGAATGTACACGGATATACTAATCATACACGACAATAGTTGCTATTGCTCTTCATACATTTAACGTGACTCATAATAGGAAGACAGGCTGGTATAGGTTTATTGCAAAATACGAATCCGGTTTTACTACAATGCTATCGAATAATGGAATTGTGTTTTTATATTAAATCCCTTATGGTGCATGGATTTATCTACATGTGCGCCATGCAAAATTCGATAATTGAATGATCTATATTTCATGACACAGGTGATTGAAAGTAAGAAAAAATAAATATTCATAATGGGAAATTTATTTTATAAATTTTTATTGGTTCAATGGTTCTTTAAAAAAAAAACCCACACATTAACAATTTACGTATGGTCAGGTTATCATGGATATAAATTATTATAAAATATATAATTAAATGATAATAGATATACACCTATTATAAACATCATTTACATCGAATAAAGCGTTATTTCTTGACGTCATCACAGAGGGGCATAATAGATAATAAGTCATACATGTTTATATATCAGACTTTATTGAACACATTTTATTCATTTCAGCTTTCTTGTGACACATGTTAGGAGAATCGAGCGATCCCCTTGCTCCTCAAGCTGTTGAAAATATCTACAATAAGTGAATTTAAAAAAAACAAACAACCGTTTTCCAAGCAGAAGGATTATATTAGAGTTCTTTTAAAGACACAATGAAATTATTATTAGTGATACTGCTTACATCTATAACAACTGCATGTAAGTATTCATTATTTAGATTATAATGTAAAGAAATATTAACCGCGCAACTTTAATAATAGTGGTCGTAAGATTCAGGATGAAATTGTGTATTTTTTTTGATATTATTTAAATTCACATCTTAAAGAAACAATATGGTAGTTGACACAATAACAGTTAAAAACAAGATAATGTAAAGGGGATTTTCTGATAATTTCAGTCGAATTGATCCACTCTGAACCGAGAATTTAGCGATTGAATTTTCGGCCTGGCATCATGCATAGTTACTACTAAAGTCCGTACGATAGAAAAAAATAGTCTTGATTATCCATTTCGTGATAAAATCATGAATGAAAGTTGAGCAGCGCATTGGATCCTAATTCCTAATCCAATAAATATCCCAGGCTTGAAATACCATCGAGATTTAACTATGGCTTGGATTAGCTCTTGCTTAATGTATGTTAAATGTATTGTTATTAATATGGAATTATCTAAGATTTAGATAAAGAGCTGGAAAGGGGCTATTTTGACAATTTCAGTCACGTTACTTCACCCTGAGCCGATTTGTCGCCGTTACATGAACAATGCAGCCGCGATTGTCATTGCTACCGAAGTTACGATAATAATCAAACTCTTGATTATGCATTTTAACGAGATATTAATCGGGAGAGTTGGTTGCGTGTAATACGGGGCAAATTATTAAAAATTATTTTCGAAAAAATATGTTTAATCTAAACTAATTATATAGCACACCAGCAGCATATTGGTTCAAATCTAACAAAACTATTTTACAGGCTCAAATTCTACTTAAAATGCGTACTCTGCGTTTATATGACTTTCAAATATTTGTTGGTCACTTCTGTGTGTTTTGATGAGAACTACAACCAAACAAAGACGTAATCTTTTTATTTGGGTTAAAAATATAATTGTCAATTTAATGTTAATAGTTTGGTATTTGGGATGACAACCTGTCTTTAATGAAAATATTATGTCTACAGATATAGCCATTGTTAGTATATAATCGATTTGATATTTCCAGTGGCAACGCAGTAACCGTAAATTGAAACTAAAATTCGTAAACAAGTCGAATCTGCGTAATCTTTAAAAAACAAAATACCTAAATCACACAAACTTATATAGCTCCTTAAAATATCATAGGTTTCAACTCCGCTTGCTCTTAAATGAATGTACTTTGTTTTTAATAAGACATATACTCTTTTCTCGGATATGCACGTAAGACCAGTTTCCTAAAGGGCGAAGGATTACGTATTTCCTGAATTTTGGAGCTGTATATACCCTAAGGTAGCACTGTTTTCATTGATTAAGTTTATTATTTGGGAGCCGACCCCTCCGTAGGAAGGTAGTGGGGACGCTCAGTCAAAGATTAAGAACAGATAATCAGATTTAGACAATGTTTATCACAATTTATGATCAGACAAGTTATAGCTAAAAAGTCCCAAATTATACCGTGTTAACAAAGTTATCTTATGGTGGTCTTACCATATACCGAAGTCTCAGATCTGTTTAATGGGTGTGACTCGGGATCTCCTTAAATTTATCCGACAGTTATGATGAAAAACAGGGCATCTCGTCTGATCGTGTTAGGCTCACAGTGTGTCCACCAATTAACTTTGGATATGGAGGATATTGGTGGCAAGGTCAAAACAGACTGAAAAGCATTTTTTTGAATAAGAAAATAATGTAATTTTGATAATTTGTATTTTGTTTTCTTTTAAATTTTTAAATTTATCAGAAACAGGCCATCATATTTATATAGGGTGCAATCTGATTAAAACACAGAAAATTCCGTTTTACTTGGATTTGGAAGAGTTGTTATATAATAGGCTTACTGATCTAGTTGCCCTTCTCGGTGATGTAGAAGGAGGGCTTGACAAGGACAGCTGTCTAGTCGTTCGGATCATACGAAAAACCGAGCCCCGTTTACACATTGGCGTGCACGTAAAAGATCCCTGGACAGCTGGAATTCATTATAAGAGTAGGCCGTAGCGGAATTAGTTAATGGAATGGTCTCTTACGGCGAGTTCTTGGTGTGCACTGCACAGAATTGTGGGTAAACACCTAGAAACGTCAACGCTGATGAATTAATCAATGTCTTAAAGGGTTTAAAATCTCTCGTGTGATCCCTGACGCGACTTCCCGCTACAACTGGCCAGATCTTCATGTAGTGTAGACCATCGAAAGTATAAAAAACGAAACGACATGTAGATCTGTATTTTAATCAGATTGTCGATGGTGAGACCAGCCTAAGAAACCTTTGTATCGAAGCACGCTTCCGGGTTGTTCTATAGCAGAGTTAACATATCTGCAAAGAGATACGGTCTTAACACTGACCATTAAAAGTTGTTCGACACGCCATTTTATCGATGAGGGTATTCTTATGTAAGCGGAAATATGTAAATTTCGTCAGCGATAGCACTTCGACGGAAACCGACGTTAAATAAAGCTATTTCGCACACGCATTTAAAGTCAATGGTTAATTCAATGAAATTTTTATCATTTTCGAGTCCAGGTAACAAAAATTAGCAGGATTTATTTTTCTGTATTTAAAAATGGAATTTATGTTAATTGAGGGAATTTATGTAAATTACAAGAAAAACAAATCCGGATAAAATTTTCCTGGTAATTTTTGTTTCCGGAATTTTTTCCGTTTTTTCACGGATATTTTTGTTACAGTGTATATAGACACTCTTTCAGGATTGTCTTAAAACCAATACAGTCATCAGAGCATCTCCGTAATAACACAACTGTGAAATTCAGACTCCGTTATCTAATACAATAGTCTTTAGATATCTCAGAAGTTCATTAATAGAGCCACTAGACAACAACGTACTTTATTTAGAGTGATATTTTTTTTTGAAACTATGCTGAATAATACCCCCTGGCAATATTAAACGAAAAACAATAAAATTATTAATGGTCGTAGGGTTGTACCAGGAAATAGAGGAAGTGATCGCTCGACAATTTTATATAATATCGCATTCATTATATTTCTAGCCTCACCCAATTTATCAATATTTTAAGAAATCCGTTACACTAATTAAATAGGGAGAATGGGATTTAACGTCCACTCGACAGAAACTACGTCAATTCGGGACTATAGCATAATGGTTTAATTTTATTTCATTTATTCGCTTGCTCGTAGAGGTCTTTAGCAGTGGGAGTAAACCGGAGGACCCAAAGAAAACCCACAAGGTAGTAAAGGCGACCACAGTCCTTGCCATGTACAAGCTGAGAATCAGAGCCACGCACCCTACGACATGAAGCGCACGCGTTAAACCACCGAACTCTCTTTGCGGCTTAATGACACTAACAAATTTATATTTTTTAATAAACAAGCTTCTAATAAAACCCGATATATGGTGATTAGTGAGTGTATCGGGTTGGTTTACTCACAGATTCAATGGAAAGAGAGCGTCGGGATATCCCAGGACAGAGAGCGTGAAAAGGAACAACGTCTTGTTGTTCGGATAGGGCGATTAAACGAAGTCCTATGCCACGTGCTCGTAACAATCATTCACCTAATGCTACAAATATAGACCTGCCCTAAAATACAACTTTGTCAATTATTGGAAATACACTGAATTTTCCCTATACGAAACTTGCCCTGTATGTCTACAAAAATTAGCTCCAACTGAGAAAAATATGGATAATTTCCCCATAATTAGTGACGTCAGAGTGACTAAATGTTAATTTGGTTAGGACAAAAAGGTAAGGTCCATTGCTGATTTCGTCATAGGTCACAAGGTGTAAATATGGCTTAACCCACGAAATCTGTAATTGGCCTTGACTTTTAGCTTTTATCGTTTATTAGGAGTGTGAGTTCCATTGTAACTATATGATCATGAATTTCCATCACATAAACTAACCGGCGCGGATGTGTACTCGTTATTGCCCAACCAACTGATTTATTAATCCCACTAATAACCAAGACAGTGGTTGCGAACATATTCGAGTACGCAGGACATTTCTATTTAAAAAAAAAGGATGGACATTGAATTATTATCGACGCGGCTATTACGAACGGAAGTCACTATAAATTATACCAACAGACTACAAAAAGATAAAAAATGCCTATCATTATTACGCAAACGCAGCAATATATAAGAAAAAACGAATCCATTTAAAAAGCTGGAACAGACCATTTGTTCAAAAAATAAAAAGTAAATGATGATTTGACTTATCTCAACCATCTTTATTGTACTTGTGTGATTAAAGATGGAGTCTAGATAAGTATAGGTGTATGTATATGTTTACAGTAAAATGGTCGATGTAATTAATACTATCAACATGACTAGTAAAAACAGGATCTTAAACATTATTATTTCCTTTTTGATCCCTTTACTTTAAACATAATATAATTACTATGTTAATACAGGTCCTTCTTATTTGTTTCTATAGTGAAATATGGACGTTCGCGTGTGCCAATTTTTTTTTTAAAACACCTATTGTTGTTTGATCTACAAGGAAAACACGAGTTATCCCTCTATATAACTGATTGGAGTGCCGAGTGATAACAGGTACATGGACGAATTTCTGCACACTTATAATTCCTTAGAAGACCAAAAGTTGTTATGTGGTGAGACTGACAGGATATCTGACAATTCGTAAAAAGAATTGACTTGCCACTAGATAAGAGAATTCGAAAGTAACAACAGAAAAGTCCGTGCATTACCATGTTTTATAAGGTAGGGGAGACCGGGACACACTGAACATGTGGGTACATTGAATCATGGACATATCCTATACTAGACAACCCAAAACTACACAGAAGTGAGATAACTTCTTAGACTCATTTCTTCGTCAATAAGCAGTAGCCATACGCTGTCAATTATTTTTTTAGTCAATGTTTTTTCAAAAGAGCGCTTAAAAGTGAAAATGCACTACTTCCACTTATTATTTTCCATACATGTTAACTGCTTAGCCTACGAAATTATTGTACTTAAAATCAGTTCATATATGTCTAATCTACAATCAAGATAAACGTTGACATGGTCCATATAAGAGGGCATATTGAATTTTTTTTTTAAATTTTGATCATGAAACTGTAATGGGGCAGATTGAACCACTGTCCATGGGGTTCAATGTGACCCAGTGCATTACAGACTATATATCATTGTTTAGCCGAGGAAATTCGTGTATGTCTAATCTACAATCCAGATAAACGAGGGCTTGATCAATTTCGATTTTTAAAAATATCTTTGGAAATAAAAACAAATGATTTAGAATGTCAGTTGATCCAACTCTGTAGGTCTATCGTATAAAAGGAAGTAAAACTTCACGGGAGCAGTGTTCGAAACTGAATATTGGACAAATTTTTGTTTGATTCACTACAAAAGTTGAATTTGATCCCACCAAACTGCCAACTTATGTGCATTTTACGGCGATTTGTAGGAGCCTAGGGAATCCAAACTCCTGCTTGTTTCGATTGTTGCACGGATGTCAAATCTGTGGATGTTCTTAACTAAACACTGATTGTTTGCAGATTCATTAGATAACTACGAAACAAGTGACTAGGTTTGAGATCTAAATCCAGACCTATGTTAACATGGAATTTTTACCACTGTTCATTGTGTGGTTCAACCTTCCCCGACTACTTTATATATAACAACTTTTGGTCTTCGAAGGAATAATTCGGCCGTATATCTATTTATCACTCGTCACTTCAGTCAGTTGAATAGAGGGATAACTCGTATTTGATAGAGATAATATAATTACAACGATATATGGTATCAATGGACCCTGCCATGGTTTCAAATGATTTTGATAGTAGATAATAACAACGATTACATATGTAATCAATAGGCCCTCCAAAAGAATATCAAATAATTTTAATAGTAGACAACGATTACATATAGTTAATAAACCCCAACAGGGCATCTAAGTATTTTTATATTAGATAATAACAATAGGCCCTATCATAGTATAAAGTATTTTTTAATGTAACTGCAACGATTACATATGTAATCAATAGACTCTACCATAGTATCAACGAATCCCAATAATAAATGATAACAACGATTACATATTATGTAATCAATAGACCATTCTATGGTATCAAATAATTTTAATACGATTATATATGCAATGAATAAGCCCTACCATTTAATGTCGATTACATATGTATTCAATGGGCCATCCATGAAGATTAAAAATAGATAATAGCAACGATAACAAAGAATTACAAAAAATAATACGCAAACAACCGCGAGTGATAAATAAATGAAATACGCCTGATAATTATTTTTGTTTATATATATATATATATATAGAAAGCCAATGTAATGTTTAGACAACAGACAAATTATATAGTTATAACGTTTAGCATCGATTTTTGAAAAGCCAATATTATTTGTTCAATACAGCGACAAACAAGATTACGTGTTAACTGACACTTTATCTGAAATTGAAAAAACAGAATAAATATGTGTAGGTTAGATTGGCTAAAAATGTAATTTGTTCATATATATTTGTTTACTATATACATACAATAATAGTTCTATAATAGTTAGATACAGGCGAGTAGTTTGCGAAGACATGATGACACAAAGAATTGAGACAGAATCCAATCGACTACCCACATTACTGCATTTTAATTTCAACTAAATATTGATCAGCTAGTATGAATATGTTTGGTATTATTATAACAGGGGCGGATCCAGGGGGGTAACTAGGGCGACTAGTCACCCCCCTCCCCACCGGTGTTTGGGAATCCCGGGTCCTACATGCTTCCACCGGGACATGCACGCATGGTCGTATATATTATATATAAAATAAAACCAAGCACGAACAATCCTAACCATTAGACAGAATTCGAAGTCCTAAAAACGTTATTAGGCAAAATAGTGTAATCAGCAAATGGACTGCTCCCCGTGTACGCATCTTATCAGACACACAATCAGCATCTATGTTACTAGCGGCAGAAATTAGCTCCGTAAACCGCGGTCGGTGAGACAAAACATGGGACTTGTCACCCCCCTCAAAAAAATCCTGGATCCGCCACTGTATAAGTATATTTGTCTGGTATTAATCAGGACCCGTGAGGGATGGGTGGGATGGGGCAGATGGGACACTTGTGCAGGGGCCCGGTGCCTAGAGGGGCCCGGAGGCATACGTGCTGATTATTGTTTTAAAAACAGAGAGAGAGAAATGGGGTTTATTAACGTCAACTCCGGAACCACGCCGGAAAATCCCGATGAATTTTCTCGGTCAACATATGGATCTAACACAAGGTCTCGAGGTTAACAAGCCAACATCTTACTCACCGAGTCACCGTGGCTCTCCCATTCCAGATGCACCAAAATGTGGTACATATTCGAATCGGTTCATCATAGCTTCTTCAAATTATTTATTAAATTTTACTTACATTTCATTTTTATATATTAAATTTTATTTACATTTTATTTTTTGCAGATTCAATACCAAATCTTACAAATAATCGTGATAGAGAACTTAAAGATGTGAAAGATCGTAAAGTGGATATAATTGAACGATTAATACGATCTTTATTAATCCCGAAAAAAGATATAAATAGAGTTGAGGAGCTGGATGAAGAGGCTTCATTTCGTGAAAAAAGATGGAATCGACAAATGTTCGGATGCCAGTGTTCAGGGTTCCGTGTTGGATGTAGAACCACCAAATTTTGCAAATATAAACATGGCGAGGATTTTTACTGTATTAAGGACTGCTGTGGCCTACAATGTACCCAAAAATACTAAAATAATGTTATAATAAATTCTGCTTGTTTGTTATGACACGATAAAGATCGGGGGCTTTATTATGATTTCATTGTGGACATTCCAAACATAATCCGTGATATAATCCAGGGATAAGGATTAACTGTATATACGCCCTATAGATTTTTACTAACCGTGAATTATTTATTAGTAATGTTTCCACTAGAGAGTTCTATTCATCAAACAAATTCATATCTCAATTTTAACGGGAAATGTATTTTTTAATAAGCTAAGCGTTGTAGGCCATACATAAACTTTCAGGGATATTTACATGGGGAAAAACACTCACAACATGGATAACATAAGTGGGGTATTTATTTGACTTTTGAGAACCACCATGGCCCAGTGAGTATGTCCCTGGCTCACTAACTGCTTTCCCCTTTTCAGCGGTGCATCGCGGAGAGCCTGACGAGGAACGGTGACTAATCGTACTGATGGAAAGAAAAACAAAGGTGCGCATACGTGACGGCCAAAATTTGTTGAGAAATAAAGGCAAATCACACATAGCACATTGCAAGGCGCATGCCCACAATTTCAAAAGATTCCACTTTTGGGATATTATCTGCTTCTACGCCTAGAGATTATATCAAGTCAGATCAGCTTTGATCTTGGAGATTAGGTTAAATGTGATGCCTGTTTTCAATAGCTAAAAAACGAGATCAAAACTGAAAGTCCGTTTGCTGTTTGACAATGTTTATGTAGTTTGTCTGTCTTGTCCACAGGTTTGTCGTATAGGTTTTGTTTTGCGTATAGTGCGGTTATCCTGCACTTACTTCTACTATATATAACACGACATAAAAATAAAATTAGCCCTTTTTTGAATCTAAATCAAAACTGTTCTGCACCTATAAGTGTTATTGTAGTAAGGAGTGTCACATTCTAAAAAAGGAAAAATAAATCTATTTATTATTTATATTATTACCTGTATGTGTCGAATATTTTTTTCTATGTTCCATTGTTTAACTGAAGGAACTGCAGTACAACCACACCAAATTAAACTTTTGTACTTCCTATTTTTTGACAAAAATTGGTACTCGCGTGCATTATCTTCTCAATAGCTTGTATTTCCTAATTTTTAAGAAAATTTCGTTCACGGGACAGACAGGGATATCTGTCTATCTTAAGAATCGGAAGTACAAAAATCAGTTTGGTTTGACCTTTACACAGACGCCATTTAGCGCTTTAGATCAAAAGGTCTCTAACTTAATCAAATGATGTGTTTTCGAGGATCGCTTGCCTAACTTCGTGGGTTTTCTGCAGGTTCTCGAGATAGCAAAGTATTGAAATAAGGATGAAACTCTCGCACATCTCGTAATGTTTCAGTACACGGACCTTATCATGGTATAATTATTATTGAGAGTTTCCTCGGGAGCCACGCGTGGCCATTACGAATAGAGATACAGACAAGGTGAACATTTTTGATTCCCGTTCAGTAAGGTATGGTGTCCTATCGGCCTAAAATCACTGTAGTCTGTATATGATAATCGAAACAACAGTTAGTAGGCCCAGACCAGCCCTTGTTCGTAATATGGAGAGTGTTAGATTTTAGTGATCGGCCATACGTCTGGAAATATTATACTTATAGTTATATTACACTAAGGGTGTGAATTTTTAACAGGATCAGAGAGTAAAAACTAAAGCATTTTATTAAATCGACACAATTTTCTCTTTCACGTTATATGTAATTGACATGACATGCCTTTCTAATTACTGGGGAATAAGAAACCAAAACATTAAGGGAATCAGAGAGTAAAAACTAAAGCATTTTATTAAATCGACACAATTTTCTCTTTCGCGTTATATAATTGACATGACATGCCTTTCTAATTACTGGGGAATAAGAAACCAGAACATTTGGGGAATCGCGTGATGTTTGTTAATAAACAGACAATATAAAAATGAACTGTAATTTTACACACCTCCTGAGACTATTTTATACAACACTAATCATGGTCACAATACACGTAACAAAAAACTTCTAATATTAGACACAATATAATATTGAAATTGCATATTCTTGCTATTACGCTATGTTCACGGTCACAGAAAATCACCACAAACATGTTGTATTTTATTTGTTATCAATATAGACAAATTTGTCTTTTGATACTTAGCAAATTTAAGTGAATGGGCTTTATGTTTCCACGGTGACTCAGAGAGTAAGACGTTGGTTGGCTAACCTGGGGATCCCCTTTTCAATCCCGTTGTTGGTCGACAAAGTTCATTTGGATTCTCCTGCTTGCCCCCCCCCCTTTCCTTGTCGTTAGTGTAGGACGTAGGGCCTGGCAAGGTACGCCGTATATATAGTCCGTCAGATGGTACAAAAACCCGGGGTCCTGTGTACACATTGACGTGTACGTAAAAAAAAACTTGATAGTGTTGGAATTCCGTATAATTCCGTCTTCATGTTAATCCCCATTGCATTTCAGTGTGTGGATGGGCTTTATAGGAATCTTTTATTGAGATGAAAACACATTTAGATTTTACTTTTAACCGTTAAAATATAGATAATGTTATAGAGACGGCGGTAACCTTGCTACAAAGTTTTCCTGATCACGCGATGTCTGTTTCTGCTTAAATTTCCATACGTAACCTTTATTCAAAATTTAGGGCGTATTTTTATGTAGACAGGGGAATCTGTAATATTCAGGTTCAAAATAGTGGCAAAAACAGAAGTGCGATTGGCAAAGACAACCTGGATTTGAATCTGCAGAAGTATTGCTGTACGAATATTAACTATTTAATTTTGTCCTTTGATACTGGCAACAAAGCCTAGACCGGCACGAAATCAGCAACATGTCACAAGTCTTATGTTTCCGGTAAACCGGTAAACATAAACGCCTTATAGAACCGTGTTGAAATGTTATGGGGTTTAACGACCAACTGTTCTGCTCCGACTGGGCTAATGAAGACGGGTATGTGATAATATTGTTTTTGTTCTGAATCAGAGTAACACAAAAATATATGATATATGGATGCTTTAGATGGTTTGAACGTGGATTTCATAAGTCCGTACGTTAAAGGAAGACCGATGTTCAAAATCTACGTTATGACGGAATCATGTCAAATGGTTTAATGATGAATGTACATTAATTCTATAAAGACAGGAGAGTTAACTAAGGTCACGTTATGCATGAAATAAGACACCTAATTCTCTCCCCATTGACTTCAATGCTTTATCAATGACAATTCTTGGTTTATAAAATTTTTATCAACCGATGAGAATATAGAAGGGCGTTGACTATTTAGATTTTCCTTTTCTACGCATGATCAAGGGAGTGGTACTGACGTCATTTTTAGTTGTCTGTGCTTCCACAATACATTTTCAATTCCAGACCAAAAAAAATCAACATAAATTGCCATGGTTGGGAAATGAAAAAGAATTGTTTTGATAATGTAGGAACAGCATTTAACAGTCTATCTCGAAATCTGGTGAATAATTACTAATCGTAATACCAATAAAAAGCTACAATTTCTAGGTCCACCCTTTCAAAGTACATTGTCTAATAATCAAATGATAGAACATTTTTTGAATAAATTATGTCGCTTCACCTTTATGACGTGTAGATTCACTAACTCCCCGTACTAACAGAGTATACACATCACACACCGACATATACATTGAATAACTTTTGTAATTTTAATTTTTTAGACTAAATTGATGCTTGAGAAGCTTCCAATAACCAAGTGGCCATTGCAAAGGTAATAATATCTGGCTTTCAATTTCACGCCATTTTTCTACAGCGACTTGATTAAGTAAGTTATTTTTTAAAACAATAAATTTCTGAAAACCCTATTTCACAATAACCTGATATTATATAAATTGATATTTTGACGATTAGTTTACAAAATGGGAAGTGGTGAGTAATTCAGATTGAACACTTTATAGCTGTCTAGTCGTTCGGGTAGTACGAAAAACCAAGGTCCGTGTACACATTGGCGTGCACGTAAAAGATCCTTTGACAGTTGGAATTCGATATAAGATTAGGTCGTGCTACCGCTGTCCGGCAAAAATTCCCTTCATAACATACTGAATGGCGTATGTCCGTCTCCATTAGCCCACTTCATTTCGGTAGCCTTAGTCCACCTATAGAGATCGCGGAATAGATCGCGAATAGTCTTCTGGCGATAGAACTTGGTAATGTAACGATGAATGAAGCTTTCTTGCTTCTCAGATGAGTAGTGGGCGCAGGAAACTAGGACATTAAATTCCATTTCATTTCATTCCATTTTAATACTTCTCACATCTTTGGCGATGACTTGCGAATATATAATATTACAATGATATATCATTGATAGATTTTGGTGGGAGTATTCTTATACACAACTGGCTCACTGTCAAGTTGAATTTTGAGAAACCAGATGTTAAAATGTTAAATAACATGCCTCCAGAGAATGACTACATTTAAAATAATACATCTTATAATGATAGACAAGTATATTACTAGTCATATCAAACACAAATCTGTTTTATTATGTGACAGTCACATAACTTCACAATAATACATCTTACTAGGAGACTGTGATAATATTACTGGAATTGAATGAGTTTTACACAGACAAAAATACGACATTTATTTGGCGCAGTTGTATGTAGGGAGACGATCTATGAGGGCAACGGTCCTGGGTTTCAATTTAGGGAAATTGAAGGAGTGAATGTGGAACCGTATTTTAAAGAGAGAGCAAGAGAGGCCACAGTAGAGAACCTGTTACATGTAAATACTGAACATTACTGTGCTAATTTACATTTGATTCGAATAAAAAGTTTGTTTCATCTGTTTTTACATACATGTATTATTTAAAATATCCATTATCACAAACTGGACCCTAAACTTGGATCTTGGGGAACACGGTCAAACAGTTGGACTAGGGCATTAATAAATTATTGTCTATCAAATTGTTTTTCTCTGTTTAGCCTTCGTTGTTGAAATCAGTCCGAAAATCTACACCAATTAAATAGCTTATCTCTACAAGTCCTAAGCAGTAAATGCCCATTACTGGAGTTAGCCAAAGTACTGATGTTGTAATGAAACTATATATCAAATCGCATCACACTCATCAAATTAGAATCAAAGTTATCGTGTTTCAAAATCTCCCTTTATAAAGTAGTAAACATTAAAATTTCTGAAAATCTCTAACTTTTTGTTCCTGCTTTGATGACCACTAAATTGGATTACTATAACGCTGTGTTGTATGGACTTCCCTGATGGGAATTTAACGTCTGCAATATGTTCAGAATTCGGCTGCTCGTCTACTTACTGGAACTCGGAAAATGGCTCACATCACCAACATACTGAAACCCTCCATTGGCTTCCTGTACATCAAATAATACTATTAACTACTCTGCTCCATCCTACATCTCATCTCCACATACATTCCAGCAAAATGTCTACGATCTTCTTCAATAGTACCATTGACGAGCTTAGAAATGACCAAACGTTCTTTCTTCAGAACATTCGTGGAATTCACTACCCCTTCATATAAAAGAATCAAAGCCCGTCTGCATTTTCAAAACATGACTGAAAACTCATCTGTTCAAACAATACTTTATAACTTTGCAAGCGCATTTGGAACTCCTAATACGAATATTTATTGCGCTATACAAATTTGGATGTTATGTTATAAATGGGTATAATACACCACGCGAACAATAAGTTATATTGTCTGTGTTTTCAATACCAAGTGCTAGATTTAAGAAAACAAATTTACATGAAAAAACTATCAGACAAGGGGCTTTTTGTTCTATGTACACAAAGATTAAAGCGAATTTCTGTTCAAGTCATTTTACCACACTGGTGTAAAACAGATAGCTTAAAGATCCATTTACCCACAAATGGCCAAAACACTATAGTCAAAGAAATGTTGATCCAAAGTCTATGGAATTTATATGGAATTTACATGGATATTGAGACTGAATATGACCAAATAGATCAACTTTCTATGGAATATAACACAAGGAGACAGGAGACATTTAAAACAAAGATCTCAGTTTAAAGTACACCTCAATTTTAAAGGATATTCTCAATCTAATTGTTCACATGTATTATGCACGAGACTTTCGCAAGTGTATAAATAGATTACCCGCGAATGGACGATGGAACAGCGACGTTTTCATTGGCCGTTTACAGTTCACAACTTAGTACACGACACAGTACCGTTGAACAAAAGTACATGAACCCGTGTAAGGCACAGTATTAGAACAATTCTGTGATAATCGCTTTATAAATTTACCCATAAATATCTGTGGCTGTATTGCAGGAGTCCCATAGCGTGGGATAATCTATTATACAAATATAACTCATAGATTGTTATATTAGTGTACTAAATATAGCAAAGACATTTTACTTCACACTGCACAACAATTTATAATATTAATCATTTAAAAACGTGGGATTCAACATGTTAACAGAGACGGGTGTCTTGGTGAGAAAGATGTTATCAGTGATACAGAATCGAGGGTTCGGCAAAGGACAACATATGATCGTACGTATGGGATGAAAAATAAAGGTTCCACGTGGGCCTACACATTGGCATGCACAACAATTTATAATATATTTAAAAGCGTTGGGTTCGACACGTAAACGGATACGTGGTGTCTCGGTGGGTACGACGTTGGCTCACGATTTCCGGCGCGGTTCCCGCCTTGTCAGCGATACAGAATTGAGGGTTCGCCAAAGGACAACATATAATCTTACGGATGGGATGAAAAATAAAGGTCCCATGTACATATATGCCTACACAAAACCTTAGCAGTTGGAATTTGATAAGAGCAACCCGTAGCAAAATTTCCCTCACAGCTCACTGTATTCGCGTATGCCAGTCTTCATTAGTCCAGTCGGAACATAACAGTACAGGTGAACGTTAAACACCATCTCATTTCTAAAATAACGCATCATTTGTTTAGACGAGTGCACTTTGCACCCCGCATGTATGACGGTAGTTTGATTGGTAATTCGTGCATCATAAACTACGTAATTCTTAAAATTCAATTGTTAACAACTTCTTAACTGTACACGACTGCTTTCTAAAAATGAAACAAAATTCTTTGTTTATATGCAATGCTGATTCGTATGCAGCTTATTTGTGAGGCGAGGTTTTGAGTCCTAGACGCCTATACCAATTTTTTCCACTGTGATAAGAAATCCAAGATTTATTTCAGTGAATAAAAGCTCTCTCCGTTGAAAAATCCATCTCACGAAAGTAATTATAAGATACTTATTTCCAATAAAGGTTTAGTAAATTTGGCAGTTATCGCATAACTATATATATCCAATCTTATTTGAAGAATATTACCCCGTGAAGACATGTCGGATTGCGGTGCAAAAGTTAGCAGAGGATATTTTAAGAATTTATATAGGCTTCGATATTTAAGGTAAATGGACAGCGAGAATCGTCAACAAATACAAGCTCAATACCCCCCCCCCCCATATGTATAATTTGCTATTATTATACAATTTAATAGCGTCGTTGAATAGCATACTAGAATTTATGATTACTTTTCTAAAAAAATTTTAAATGTATCATATCAAATTTTGTACAAAGAGAGTCAATCAAAATTTTAATGGTGTTTAACGTCCTACCCTTTTGCATACACTTATTCATCGAATTCAAACTGCGAAAGGATCTTTTCTGTGCACGTAATATATTTTATCATAATATGTTGGTTTATAATCCGCTGTAAACTGCAGAAAGTTGAATCTCTGAAATATATCAGTATAAAAAATGGCTCAATTCCCTTCAACATATCTTGCACTAAGAATTTGTTAACATTTGACATTCTCTGCAGAAGATGTAAATAGATGTGGATCTCTTAATTTTATTCATTTCACCCAACTGTTTGCAAATCTAATGAATTAATGTCTACGAAATGTTTACTTGCTGATTGAGCTGTGTCTTTCGTTAATGAATTTGTCTAAATGTATTGTCTTATCATGCCATTGTTTATAAGCTAACAGTCTATGGCTTATAGCTATAGAAACAAATGCTTGAAAACACAAACCTTTTTTGGCCCAAACTGTAGAGTTTATAAACTGCTGGTTCCTGACAGTTAGATGTATTAGAAATGTATGGACAGCTAATTCATGTACCCGGCTATGACATATAAAAGGTAAAAACGAACTGATGCTTTGTTATTCCTGGTAAGGCAAATGTCTTGACTAATTGAGGTAGATAAGACGAAGTAAATACACAACGTGAAGAGGAAGAAAGGCAACCAAAGGAAAATAGACGATCACAATGGAGGGGAAAAGATCACATTAAAATGATCAAAAATGATGTTGGCCTTTTATGTCAAAAGTGGACGCCGAAACCTCCAAATGACCGCAAGTTCATAACTATTGACTCAAATTGGATGATGAAGTTTTAGGGGACAAGGAACATATTTGTCTTAAAAGACAACTCTAGATATCACTGAGCTGTTGAATAATTATGAAATTAAATTTATGACCTTCAGCTGTAAACTTTCATAGAATACGTTTCAGAGTGTTCAGTTTTGAGTGTCGCCCCCCCCCCTCTTCAGTATCGGCTTTTTCAGTGTCGATCTGAAACTTATTCTATGGACAGGAGTTTTTGTGCATTCGGCCACAGTGGACAGCTGGAGGTCATGAATTCAATTTCGTTATAATTGAACAGCTAAGTAACATCCAAAATTGTCTTAATTTGTTCCTAGCCCTCAAAATCCTTGGAATAGACACCTAGACCATCAAATTTGAGTCAATAGTTTTTAATGAACTTAATGTGTCCTTTTCTTCCTAAAATCTAGGAATAGGCCCCAAGATCATAAAATTTGCGTTGATAATTACATAGTTATGATCATTAAGACGTTTCGTTGGCCATCTTTGACTCCATCTTGAAATTTTTTTTCGGGTGTCCTACTTTGGTAAACCTTTAGTATGTTATAATAAAGTATACTAAACCCTACCAGAATCAGTTGAGAAACCTTTTGTAGCAATTTCTTTTCTTTTTTCTTTTTTTTTTTTGGTGTGGGCGTTTGTATTTTGAACTGCGCGTGTAAGATCTGCCAACGGGCATTGGAAGTGTGTCTAGCCGTTCGGATGGGATGAAGGATCACTTGTGTGAAATGATCCTCCCTTGGATTTCACACGTAACCATAGTACATAAAGATAATTGTGTGTTAGTCTCATAATCGACTGGTTAAAGTGACAAAGTGATATTAAAAACGTAAACCCCATTTCACGTATAACAATACGCGTTATTTTTTAAGACATGCATTGACTTTAAGTAAAGATGATGGCAAATCCTAAATGGGTTTTTTTTTATATATTTTGTGTCCGAGTTCTTGATATAACAGTCTGTATAGTACCAATCTATAGGTCAGACTGTTACCTTCGGAGTTACTCTGCTGTACAGTTACTAGGGTTTAACAAAACCAGTTCTCATTCTCCAGGTTACATTATCCACAACATTCAGAATTGGATCGCCAGATTTTTGACAATGTTGATCTTGTAGATTTTTGATGTGTTTTACCTTTCCTTTCTTTTATACCCTATTCCTTAGACACACCCAAGCTGTGTCTCTAGTTTACCTCAAGGAATGGTAATTGTAGGCCCCTTGATTCAACATATCATGCTTCTTTACGAAGATTTCACCAGTGTACAGATATCACATTTTAGTTGTATTAACTTGAAAGAGAAGATATAAGACTCCATTTCTCTAATACATTTATATACCTGCAACCGATATCCCTGGTCTATCTGTAGCTGTAGATTTGAACATCAACATTTGTCCTAAACAAGACGGGATGTATAACAGTAAACACAAGGATTGTAATATTGTTATTGTTTGTTGGATTGATATTTTGTTTACTTTTTAGATATAGCCACGTGTATGGCATACCTTTCTTTTCTGTTCCTAAGTTGGTTCCTCTGGTATGTTAAGTACTATCCTCATTCATTCTGTTTCAGCATCTGGCCAGGTTCTATTTTATTACGACTGATAGTTGGCAGATCATGGATGAACAACAGCCATTTACTATTACTGAAATTTTTTTTAGGTTGTGGTCGTGTTCTTATATTATTACCATTTGTCCTAACTTCACAGGGTGAATGGTTAGCACGTGCGCGCTGTATCATAAGGTCTGACAAGGGATAGGGTTGCTTGTCCCAACTTCATGGGTTTTCTGTGGGTCCTCCGGTTTTCTGTCACTGCTAAAGACCCCTACGCGCAAGCGAATTATTGAAATAAAATTAAACCATGTGTTAGTCCCGAAATGACCTAGTTTGTGTCGAGTGGATGTTAAACCCCATATCCCCCCCCCCCCCCCGACATTACAAGATAACCAGTCACTCATTTACAAAAAAAATGTAGAAATAGCAAATATGACAAATGTGTTGTCATGACGAATCGTGATTTCAGCGAATGGCTTTTTCTGGATGAAAATTTAGTGCAAGAAAGAAGACTGTCAACCAGGGATGATGGGAACAGCCAATTGGAGCGATGACTCAATTATTCTTTATTAACTTGTAGAATTAGAATTGTGGGGACTTTCATCTGGAAAGTTGATTAACATGGAGACATCTTCTTTATCTAGTAGTCTTATACAAAATATAAACAATTTTTAAAAAAATTATTCATGTATAAATCTTTACTTAAAGTTAATATATAGCTTACTCAAATCACACTTGCTGTTATTAAATGTAAGTGGAATGTGTTTTAACGTTTCTTCCATTAGGCTGTTTAATCAACAATATTTGGCCTTTATTCTGACATGATAAGGCTTTGACTGACAGTGTAGTATAACATTGCTTCAGATTCTCCATCGTTACTGGCTGTTTGTGGTGTTCAATAACTTGCTATTGAAATATCATACAGATAACACACGTAACTATAATACAGAAAGTAAACAAAAAATAAAATAAATATATAAGCAAGTATAATTCTGAATAAAGAGGGTTAGCGTGTGAATTAATATTTATCTATCACTTAGATATAATCTTTGATAAAGATTGTTATGTTTGTATTTTACCTATCTCAGCTAATAAACCTCATATATCATTACTTATATTAGATAATACACTTAGTTAGTGTCTATAATATATATATATCTGTATACTAACTAGTATACTTAAGACAATAGAGGTACATTGAATTGACCTTTATTTCAATTAGTTTTGTTAAGCGACCAAACGATACACCTCATACAGAAATAAGGCTGTTTTACAGAGAACAAAGGAACATTGATTAAGGTAAGTTTGCGGGAAAAAGACGATGTTAATATCCTTTTTATTCTTTGGACATTTTCAATTTTTATTCTGGTGGTGAAATATTACATACATGTACGAAAAATGGAAATGGTGATCAGCAGCTTTAAAGGATACTGAGATTTTTGTAATCATGTTTGAAATCATCATTGCACTTTGTACAAAGGGTGCATACGAGCAAGACACCTTACTGTGCAGGCAGTATGAAGAAAGCCCACCACCAAGTTATGAGGTGTTTACGAGAAAAATTGACTTTGTTGTGAACACACGTACAATATACATTACATGTCTATACACCCCAACAGTTTTTAATAAAGGACATTTGTTTTACAAAAGTGGAGCAATTTGATAAATCAGTTCATGGCTGTTGTAAAATAAGTTACATATGAAAACAAGGTCCAAAATAGACATGTAACAAAAGAAGATCGCTTGTAAGACATACACAAGGAATCAAGCCAAACCTGGTACCGAACACAATCGCTATATAGCCTCCAGTAAATCCATGGTTCCTGTTTTTACAGTATTTTCTGCTTGGTTGTGTTTTGATAGAACACTATATGAATATCATATATCCCTTAGCCCCAAGATGACAAATACCAACCGGAAATATAAGGAGGCCTATCAACAACCTAACAAATACGCACGGAAAACAGCTATAGTAGATTGTTGATACAAACCACAATTCAGAGAAAGGCAGCCGAGGATCTTGAATGTTTGGACGATTTTAATAGAGCACATATTCTCCTGACCTTTGCGTAAAAGCCGCTTGTTTATTATTAGTATATATCTTATCTATTAAGATTTTTATTGTTGAAATTGTTATTATCAGGTCTGTTCAGTATACTGTAAGCCGTTTTTTCTACCTGAACTGCAGGACGATGTGTCGTGTAAAGTAAAAGAACACTTGACAGTTATACAATTCGGCAAATTCTATCTCTTGACGTATATAACATAATGACATATGTCATAGAGGCGTCCTGCCATATTAAAATACGTGTTAGTGATTGTAACATAAACCTGTCGCTATCAATACCCGGCTGGAGATCTTGGTAGTATTCCTTATGTCATTGCGTAACTATAATTTGTTGTTGGCATGTCTTATCTAGCTTTCTTTATCTGATAAACTATATTGAATGTTAAACCTTCATATGATGCTTGATACATTAGACAGATGTCTAATGAGCTCCTTTGTCTGGAATACGTTTATAAACTCAGAACAGAAACGAATCTTTAGTCAGGTCCAGGAGGCCATGCTAGGCGGGCCATGGGTGCCTTGGCCATGGGTGCCTTGGCACGAGACGAGATGAGACGAGACGAGACGAGAGCTTCTGGAGTTAGCACACTCGTGCTAAGCCAAGCTAATTAAGTCATGACTCCTTCCATATAGTTAGTTCTACGGTCGTTTACATCACGATGTTTGTACCTATTGTAAGAAGCAGAATAAAAATATTATATTTGAAGTCACACCAGTGTTGTCATCAAGAACCTGATTAAAGAACTAATGTAATACTGTCACATATTAATTGATGCCGTAGACCAGAGAAACGATTGAAGTCCTAACCACTAGAAGTTCACAGGTCACCAACAGGGTAAGTCTTTTCTAATCCTACCATGGCGAGGGTGGTAAAATGACATTAGTGCTATGTATTATAATTTAACTGGAAATCTGCAGTTTATCATCACGCGTCATTAAATATAATGGTGTAGTTACTAAATTTAATATTAGCAAGTAGTGGAACAGGAAAATGACGAAAACAAAATTGTATATATATTATTTGTTTTAAAATGCGTCATGTTGTTTTTAAAAGATTATGAATTATAATTGTTTGTTTTTGAACACATATTCTTGGCATTTAAAATTAGTATTAACAGGTTTATATTGCGCAGTAAAATGTTTTGTGATTGTTTAACTAGAATTGAGTTAACAATATCGTAATTAGGAATTTTACATTCACAAAGTATTAACGGGTTTATCTCTAAGTTTTTTTCGTTTATTTTGTCTATACGTGTATATTATCCAAATAGTTAATGGCAAAGGCCCCGTTATTTACGGTAGAGAGTTTTATTTGTAATACCCCAAAGTTTTAATGGGAAATGCCCCGATATGTAACGGGAGAAGTTTATGTTAAGTGGTTTAACCCCAGGAGGGTTGTGCTCGGATTTAGAGCGAACGTATTGTCTTGTTTTGTGTTTTGTTTAAAAATTATAGAGATAAACCGTTAGTTCTTTCAAAAATATCTTATTTAAGATTGGTTAAATGTGTTCGGATCATTCATTATTCTTGAGATAAAACAATATGACTCCCTAATTTCAATTGTAAATATCGTTAGATCGTTATCTAAAGTCAAGTCTGTTCCACGTGCTAATTTGATTAACTATTAATTAAGTTCACTCCATGATATGATACGCAGATGATCAAACTTCGGCACGGGGAGCAGTTATAATACTTTTCATAGCACGTCATAACACGCCGTTTTGCCAGACGGTATGGAAAATGAAAAGACTACCGGTCAACAACAATAGTTGAACTAAACGGAGCAGGGAAAATTCTGACCCCTCAACATTACTGGAACGAGGAAGGGCATCATATGTACCCCACCCCTACAGTTGGCTACGACAGTGCAGTAGCGGTCTCAGAAGATAATTAAAGTAGTTTGTGTTCGTGATTCCAGGATCTCGTTTGTTTTTATTATTGACTCGCGTGTGTGACCGATTGTGTGTATATAACTTTTAAGTTCGTGTGTTTTTCATTGACCTTTTCATTTTGTTTAAAGACATTTTTGGATATTATGACATTTTACAAGTATATATAACTTTTAAATTCGTGTGTGTTTCATTTACCTTTTCTTTTTGTTTATAGACATTTTTGTATACGACATTTTACAAGTGTTGTTTGTATTTATATGTCTTTTCATTCTTATTGTTGTTTTTATCTTTTAAGATTAGGGTAGATATTATCGATCCCAGTTATATTCAAATTTGTAAAGGCTTTAAAAAAACATTTCATATTTTTTTCTAAAAAGAGGGATAGGTATATAACATAATGACATATGTCATAGAGGCGTCCTGCCATATTAAAATACGTGTTAGTGATTGTAACATAAACCTGTCGCTATCAATACCCGGCTGGAGATCTTGGTAGTATTCCTTATGTCATTGCGTAACTATAATTTGTTGTTGGCATGTCTTATCTAGCTTTCTTTATCTGATAAACTATATTGAATGTTAAACCTTCATATGATGCTTGATACATTAGACAGATGTCTAATGAGCTCCTTTGTCTGGAATACGTTTATAAACTCAGAACAGAAACGAATCTTTAGTCAGGTCCAGGAGGCCATGCTAGGCGGGCCATGGGTGCCTTGGCCATGGGTGCCTTGGCACGAGACGAGATGAGACGAGACGAGACGAGAGCTTCTGGAGTTAGCACACTCGTGCTAAGCCAAGCTAATTAAGTCATGACTCCTTCCATATAGTTAGTTCTACGGTCGTTTACATCACGATGTTTGTACCTATTGTAAGAAGCAGAATAAAAGTATTATTAGAAGTATGTATATACCAGTGTTGTCATCCAAAGATACTGATTAAAGAACGAAATACTGTCACACGTATTAAACCGGTTGATTCTAAAAAGTAGGATGCAAAAAAGTAGGATCAAATTACCATTTGAAACCGCGGCACCAGAAACACGACAGCAGTGTTCAGTAGCATGGGATGGGGTGAGCATTTAAAGCGTGAGATAATGAAATAGACATATCTGATACCACGATTAGTGCTTTGCATCGATGAAATTGAACCTCAATGTGATCCTATTAATTCGGTATAAAGATTGACATCAAACGGAGCGTTTCATTTTCTCTCTAAAAAGCGTAATGTGTATGCCTTAGTAATTTAGAGACAATGATGGCATCATATATAGTCCTTAAATCCAGAAATTTCAATTTATTGCCATAAGTACCCATGAGATAGACTTTATTGCACTTTACAGACGTTTTATATAATAAACATAAATGCTATATGAACTTTCTTTGATGATCAGAAATGAACCTAATTAAATTAGCTACATTGTCTTACATGTATAGATCGCTATATAATAATGTCTATGATAGCATATACCTGCATTGTATTCCTTCTCGGAGATAAAAAAAACGGCCCAGAGACAGATATGGAATAAATAGAATGATAAACGAGATGTCTTTATTAGCAATACCGGGCATGATCTAGAGATGTTTTTTTTTGTGTCTGTAGAGACAATGACACCTTCTGAAAACGATAGATGCTCATGTTTCAATTTAGTCATTTATTTGCATTGTCGTACGTAATTGTCTAGTCTGAATGTGTTATAGAAATATTATGAATGCATTTTTCAAGCGATCCACCTACATAGATATATATATATATATCGAGAGAATAAAAGATGTGTATTGATGGCATTGTGTTACATGTTAACAGACAATGAACCTCACTATCAACAGGGTTTTGTTAGCAAAGACAATAAAAATAAATCTTGTATCAATGTGGTTCGCACAAATTGATTTTATAATAAATAGTGGGAGAAATGGGTTTAACGTCAACTCGACACAAACTAGGCCTTTTCAGGAATAACATGGTTTAATTTATGTCAATAATTCGCTTGCGCGTAAGGGTCTTTCGCAGTGGGAGGAAACCGGAGGACCCGGAGAAAACCCACGAGGTTGGGGAGCCGACCCTACCCCTTGTCACGCACAACCGAGGATTAGAAACCACGCCAGTTGACTCAATGACGGGCTTTACGATACAGTGTGCACGTGCTAACCTTTACCCCCCCCCCCCCCCGATGTTTGAACTTAATTGGGGAAACACCAGCAGTTACTCCATTCCAGCCCATGGAACTTGTTTATATGATTTGAATGTGAAGAAAGTATGGGACTGTTAAAAATGTGTCTCTCTGTCACGCTTTTTGGGACACGATATAATGATGTAGTATAATTAAACTATACACCAAGTTTCGCCACTCTAATTTAATTAGAACCAAAGTTATCGTGTCCCAAAGCATCATCCAATCGAATTGCGTATAATCGAACATTGTCAACGCATTCACCTAATGAACATTAAACCACAATTAGAAGGAGATTATTATGTTCCAAAGTCTCGATTATTCCCATTGCTTATCGCTATGCTTATCCCGAGCAAAAATAATCATCATCGTACATAGTCAGGGTATTGATATAATTAATAGCCGAGTTTCATTACACTCGCCAAATTGGAACCAAAGTTATTATGATCCGAAGTCTCAAACGACTCGCTTAGCCTTAGTATTCATCCAATAAACACTCACGTCACGTTTGGACATCGTAGCTCAAGGGGAGTTATTGTGTCCCAAAAAGTGTGATAGATAGGCAGATAGACGGGCAGTCAGGCAGGCTGGCAGACAGGCAAATGGGTGGACGACGCCGGACCGATAGACAGACGACAGACCCATTTTGGCTTCTGATATCTAATATTTTAGACAAAATAAACATTTTACCATTGGTACACGGATCGTGAACCATAATGCGTAGAAAGGGACTAGGCGTATTCAACAAGTCATGTGCAGTAAATACTATCCATGTAGACTAGAATAACCAGGCACTAGAGATAACCATTCTATTGAGACTTCTTGCGTATCTCGCCGAACATAACTGATTAGAAATTACAGTAAAACAGAAACGATTGAATGTCAATGAGTTTATATTACTTACATCATTTTAATCATTGTGTTAATTTCAAGGTCCCAAATATTAGCGATTTAGCTGCTTTAATGTTCATCGTTAATATGTTAGGTGTGTTAAGATATCAATGCGATATTTTAGTCAACTTTGTTCTCAAAGAGTGAGTGATTGTAATAATTGGGAATTGATGCCATATTGAATTATGATGTTGTATGGATATGATAATAATCTGACCTAATTGTTATGGGTTGCCCCCCGAAAACATATCGACCTTTATTTCTCATTAGATTTGGTCAACGCAATCATCCGATCGTATAAATCAATCTTAAAAATTCAAACTTTTTACCAATTTCCAGAAGCAGTCGTGACATTATATCATGCAATATGTTTTATGTTGTAAATCCCAGAACGAAATTGATAGTGGTGTTGCTTCATAATACGTATATTCGATTTCATGAAGCATCATTGTTGCTTGTTAATCAACTTCCTTAAATTTTCGGTATCCTGCTGTTCATTTTAATATGTTATAAACAGGCGCATACATGTATCTATGACCATCACAATTCTACGATGAACTTTGGTTTAAACTGTAATCAAATATATCTTATGTTATATAGTTTTAATAAGCCTTTATAGAAGTAGACCTATTATTTTTGCTACGTATAAGTTTATCTATTGTTTGCTTACATTACGAACTAGAAGTTTCTCGAGATTTTTCAATCTTTTTTCTCCTTTTCTGAGGTGGGGGACTGAAGGCATAACAAGCAAAAACCGACATACTCATTGGTGTGCATATAAAAGAACTCATGGCACATTATTTACGTGATGTCACACAACATGACATATATCCCTTTTTAGTAACTTAGTTTGAACAGAACAGCAAGACGTTAAGGTCCATTCCATTTCTGTTCATGTAGCTTCATAGAATTCTATACATAATTATATTTCTATATTTTCAGACAAAATGAGCGACAAAAATAGACGTCGAATCAAACATGGAAAACTGATCAAACAAAATGTATCATTGCCTGTAGAAATAACCAGTAATCCAGATAGCAATCAGATTATTAATTCGATAATAGAATATGAAAATACATATCAACTTACACCACCGGATACTAAACGTTTCAACCCTAGCATTATTCAAAAAATCATGGATGATTTATTGACAGAAAACCTTGTCGATCAGACGTATAATTCAATGGAATGCGGCGCCAAAGCAATAGAGTTAGCTGGATTAATCAAATCCCGAGTTCGGCAAATGGACTGGAACCGATACCGAATAGTTGTTCAGGTTACCATTGGTCAACATAGTGACCAGGGTATGGCCGTGGCTAGTCGATGTGTTTGGGATGAAAAGTTAGATAATTATGCCTGTGTAAATTACCAAAACAAATCTATTTTTGCCATTGCTGTATGCTTTGGGTTATATTTAGACTGAAAATTTAATAAACGGGAAGAGACAAATATGCAGTCTTCTTTATAACACAATCTGAACAGACAAACTCTACCTAGTTACGTACGCTTCAGTACAATACAGTTATCTTGTTTGCAGACAAACTCTACCTAGTTACGTACGCTTCAGTACAATACAGTTCTTGTTTGATTACGGGGACTTGTCACTTAAAGAAAAAAAAAGCTCCGGCTCTTTGAGACAGCAGCATAACTTTCAACAAGAAAAAGAAAGTAACATTTAAAATTTGTTACATCTCGATATGTCCATCCGCCCACAATACTCTTGTGAATGCTGTGCGTCTGGGTTATTGAGATTTATTTTAACAGGTTTGACTCTTAGATCGGTTACAAGGTTTGGGCGAAGGGGGTAAAATCTCGATAAGAATTCGATGGATGTTTATAAATTTCGATAGAGATTCCTCTTTATGACCGACTGAGGCACCCAAGTAAGCGCTCACACTTGGTGTAATTGTTTTGACACTTCGAAACATCTCACAAAAACCTTGTAAACCCTCTAGATGTCGATTTTTTGATATCTTAAGATCAATATTTACAGTGCGTGTGACATAGAAAATATACAATTCGGTTTAAAATGCTCTGTAAATAATATTCCCAATTTTTTTGTCAAGATTACTTTAAGTTGGGTCATTTAATATACGTTGTGAGAATCTTGCACCTGGCACATTTTTAAAATTCATGACCAACGTCTGGGTACTTGAACAATTAAGTACATGAACATTACTTTAGTACAATTTTTAGAATATTATTTATTATTAATAACTAAAAATATTTAATAGGATATCTGTAACATAAGAATTATGGTATGTATGTAGACAATTTAGTATGTATATAATAGGTATATTTTATAGTAGATGATAATTTAACCGTCTACATATTTTGTTGTGTTGTCATATCTGTGTGTAATTGACAGTACTATATATAATATGATACTATTATTAAAGATGCATTATGTAAGATTTAAATGGGGAAAATGAAATTTTATTAAAGGTGCATATTTTATACCGAGTTGGTCGTTCTTTCTGTAACAGTTTATTGTTCAAAAATAGATAGTGAATAATAAATGTCAGTCAAATTACTTCATTCTGGGCCAAGTTATGATTGGCAGGATAGTTTAGATTGTCAAGTACCATGATAAAAAGTCTCGATTATCCATTTTAAAGTTCCAATTTCACTTTTTCTAAGAAAGTCAAAATATAATTATTTCTATGTTTTTTGTTCAAAAGGTTGTCAACTCACTATTATACGATCATGGACAAAATTTTGGGGGGGTTAGAAGGGTGACACTGGTTGATTGAGGAAATAGTTACTCAATTACCTCCCTTGTTTTCCCATTCCTCTCCATGGACGGCCATCTTCAAACGTTTGAATTTGAAGTTGAAAATGATATTTTTGCCAATTTCTCAACTGGCAATTGTGAATTATAGGATTAATAGGATTATTCTTTAACAAGGTAGGACTGTTTATAGGTTCAATCTATTTTGGGGCTTTATTTTAATAAATTTTAAAAATATAACTTAAAAAAATGCTATTGGAACTTTAACATCAAATGATTATTAAGTGGCGCAACAAAATAAAAGACAAAAGATAATAATTATAAAGACGGGCAATATGCAGATTTAGTCCGTTGTTAATGTATGTTTAATCTGAGTACTCTTTGATCCGTCTAAAGGTAAAACGATTTCATAAATTTTATGTAATAGGCCCTATTTTGATTTTCCCGGTGGATATATTGACTTTTAAAATATGACGTAGATAAGCCAAATCTGAACTATAGGTAACTGACGTTGCTTTCGCCAGTGCAGACAGTTCAGACCCAAATACATTAACTGGTAATTCAAAAGTTATACAAGAAACGTCAATGAATCAATATTGTTAATAACTCCCCGACATAAAATCATTTTACATTGTGTATCAATTATAGCTTACTCCGTATGGTGTTTCGTTTTAAAAATCTACAGTGGTGCATATCAAAGGAACAAGAAATAAGAAAGACGATACAATTACTTTTTTCCTTATTACCAACAGAACAAAAAAATATATTTTCCGCAAGTGGCTATATACAAAAACTTAATATCAGTTTCTGGATAACCGCAAAAACTCGGCGAAAAATATTTTTCCGTTCCTCCATATTAGTGGTTCACAATCAGTGTGCCGCTACACACATGTGTGCCGCAAAATCTTCTTAAGTGTGCCGTAAAAACTCTTTCTCAGAAAATGTGAAAAACCATATGATCCTAATTGAGTATTCACTGTTTTCTACTGGTAAGTTCACAAACTGATCCCGCAGTGAATATTCGCTTGGCCGCTACAATTCGTAAGTGATTCTCTGTGAAACAGATTGGTAAGTTCAGTGCTGTGTTTTTAGTTTGCGACATTCGATATGTCTGCGAATAGTCTGTGTCTATGGTTGTATGCCTTCTATGCTTTGCCATGTTTTTATTTTTCAAAATTCCAATATTTTTCCTATATATCAAGCCAGGTGTGCCCCTATTTTTTCATGTGTTCAAAGATGTGCCGTTGGCAAAACAAAAAAAAAGGTTGAGAACCACTGATATATACCTACGAAACCTATCCCAGCAAGCTTAAAACGCATTAACGTCACACTAGATCAGTTCAATTAAATGTTTTACTTTGACCCAAGTCCGGTCGATAAATGTATGTTAATGAAACATTATCTCAAAACGATATTAATGTCATTATCTTTTAATGACAAATTCTTCAGAGATATGAAAAAGGTCAAATAAATCTATAGCGTTTAATTAGAATAACAATATTATGTAAGTCATAGAAATAATGAGAAAGGTACAGAGAAAGTTGGTCGAAAATATTATGACATTGACATTTTTCATCATTAGATTAAGACCCCAAGGGTTATGTCCGAGACAAAATATATTATGACTATTGATCAAGCGATTTGACACTAATTCAAGGTGGGAGTATAAAAATGACAACATTATCTGTGAACCAACGGTTGCCAGACAAAATACGCCCACTTTTTCTAAAGATAGATAGAGAACAAGAGAAAATAAAATACGATTTTTTGTACAATCAAGGGGGCATAATCTTGGAAGTCTTTCTATCCCAAAGATCTCAGTCCCTTTTGATATTTGTGCATTTCAGACAACAACTTTCTAGGTTGTTGCCCCTGATGTACAAAAGAAATCCCGTTTGTTTTTAGCTTGTTCTCAAATCATCTCTTGCAAAATGTAGGTGTATCCTGTCTGACAGCCAGTGGTGTTCAAATTTTAACATTCAGTTTCTAACGTTAATCAGTGTTCAATGCAACGGGAAGTTACTTCTGTATTTTATGTTTCCACACCTTTTACTTCTTTATATTCTATATCTACATCTTTTTCTTTTTTATATTCTGTTTCTTCGTATTTTACGTCTGTATTTTCTGTGTCTATATATTTCACTTCAGTATTTTCTGTGTCTATATATTTTTCTCCTTTATACCCTGGTGCAGGTACATTCTTCATTTTCGGATGCGGTCCAAACATTATTTGTATGAACTGTGTCAGGGTGTATCTCAATTTTGACCTCTGGTCTTACCAACAAATAGGGTTTGATACTCTCTGGTGGCGAAGTGCTGTTTCTATACAGGTCCATCAGAGCATATGGGTTGACTGAATAAAGATATGTAGATCAAACAAGGTGGTCAAAAATTAAATTCTGTTCTATCATATATTTTATATTTTAACATGGAATTCAAACTGCCATGAGATCTTTTACGTGCACTCCAATGTGTACAAGGGAAGGCCGCATGTCGGCTCCCTTCCCATCCGAACGGCTCTACAGTTGTCCCTTACCAGGTTCTCGTATTTCCCCATCACTATCATCTTTTAACAGACCGTTGGAATACAGCCCCGTGTCCCTGTTCAGTGTGGACTGAGTCGTCTATAATGAGGAAAGCTGCTATAGGGTTGGGAATATAATAAGCATACCCGCTCTGCCTCGCACATGATACCCATACTACTGATGATTACTTAACTTTCTTTTGATTTTTTGTTGATTTGCAGCCGCCAGGAATGACACCTAATAATACAATTTTTTGTTTGTCTGATATTTTGCACATTTCTTGTGTATTTCAAATATCTTACCACGTTTCAGACAAAATGCCCTCACATCTTTTTTGAAGTATCCTGGCTCCAACCCATTCTCGAAGTCTTCGGAACATGTTGCTATTTCAACGTCTGAAAAAATAATATAACCATGAAAAGTAATTATTTTAAATAAAAAATAACAGCAGCATGTCAGTCTCCATATGATCGAAATAATGTGTCGATGAGACGTGAAACTCGATTTCATTTATTTAGACATGAAAGTGTGTTTTAATCTATTTATTATATACGTCTGACGGTTTCAAGGTAAAGTTAAAATTTGTGTGAAACTAATATAGATAGCTTATTATAGCCGTCTGGTTTTTTCAGTTATCACATTGGTATCAAGTCAATAGCTTCTCATTCAAAAACATTGAACATACAGTTCAGATGAGAAGAAATATATTTTTTTCTTACCTTCTTTATCTTCTGTTTTTCTATCTTCAGTTTCTGTTTTATCATCTGTTTGTATTTTTAAATTTTCAGTTTTTATATCTTCTACAGTTTTTATATCTTCTTCGTTTATATCTTCTGTTTCCAGTTTTATATCTTCTGTTTTCGTTTTCATATTTTCACTTTTCATATCTTCAATTTTAATATTTTCGATATCTGAGTTTATATCATTAGTTTTTATATCTTCGGTTTTATACCTTTGTTCTCTGTATTTATGTCTTCTATTTTTTATATCTTCTTCCATGGTTATATCTTCTGTTTCTGTTTTTATATCTTCTGCAGTTTCTATGTCTTCTGCAGCTTTTATATACTCTGTTTCTGCCTATAAATCTTCCGTTTTCATATCTTCGGTTTTTATATCTTCTGTAGTTTTTATAACTTATGCAGTTCTTATATATTCTATCTTCTGCAGTTTTCATATCTACTGCTTTTTTGTCTTCAATTTTTGTATCTTCGGTTGTTACATGTATATCTTTGGTTTTTCATATCTTCTGCAGTTTTCATATCACCATCTCTGTCTCTAAATCTTCATTTTCCAAGTCTTCAGTTTTTATATCTTCTGCTTCTTTGGTTTTTATGTCTTCGGTTTTTATATCTTCTGTTGTTTTTATATCTTGAGCAGATTCTATATTTTCATACCTTCAGTTTTTATATCTTTTGTAGTTTTTACATCATCCGTTTCTGTTTTTATATCTTTGGTTTCTGTTTTTATATCTTTAGATTTTATATTTCGGTTTCTGTTTTTATATCACCGGTATGTTCCCCGTTTCTCTTTCTAGATCTCCAGTTTTGATATCTTCGGTTTTGATGTCTTCTTTTTCTGTTTTTATACCTTCAGATGTTTTATCTTCGGTTTTAATATCTTCTGCAGTTTTTATATCTTCTGCTTTTATATCTTCTTCAGTTGTTGCATCGTATGTTTTTATATCTTCTTCGGTTGTTTTATCTTCGGTTTCATTTTTTACATCTTTGTTTTCATAATCATATCTTCCGTTTCTGTTTTTATTCCTTCTGCAGTTTTCATATCTTCTGTTTCTTCATCTTTTGATTCAACATCTGCTGTGTTTATAACTTCTATTTCTGTATCTTCTCTATCTCGACCATCTATTTCTCTGTCTTCTCTTTCTTTATTTTCTGTTGGTGAATTCCCGAAGGTCAAAGGCGTTACCCCGAAAATCATTATAACTGCAAACGAAAACCAATTTTACATAAAAAATATCAACGATAGATAATCTCCCGGCATGGATTCACTCTGATTTAAAAGGGGCTCATCAAAGGATTCTTACTGGATTATTTATATTAGATATGTGTAGATTCCGAATCCGGATGATGCCATTCTGGCACCCTTGAGGAAATTTAAATATTTAAGATGGCCGCCATGAGGTATTTTCTGGTTATTTAGTGAGGTAAAATTTGTGACAGATTCCCTCGGACCTCGCCTTGAAGTTGGTTTCGAGAAGAATTCTAAACGCTGAATCCAATGAGCTTGGTTATTCCCCCTAAAAGTGACGGCTAATTCGTTTTGACGGGAACTAATAACGTTCTCTAAAAAGGTGTGTAATATATTATAAAAAAGATTCTAGCTGGATTATATATATTAGATATGTGTAGATTCTGAATCCGGATGATGACACCCTGACACCCTTGGGGAAATTTAAATATTCAGTATGGCCGACATGAGGTATTTTTTGGTTATTTATTGGGATAAACTTTGTGACAGATTCTCGCGGACCCTGGTTTGAAGGTGGGATCTATAAGAATGTGACGCTCATTTAGGGATCTCCTAAAGTTCCTAAAAAGGTGTGTAATATATTGAAATATAGGTTTCAGATGGATTATATCCTCGATATGTGTAGATTCAGAATCCGGATGATGCTACCCTGGCACCCTTGGGGAAATTAAATCATTCAGGATGGCCCTCGTAGGGCATTTTCTGGTTATTTATTGGTTAAAATTGGTGACAGATTCTTTCGGACATAGGTTTGAAGGTGGTTTCTACACGAATTTGACTCGCTGAATCCAACGAGCTTGGGTATTCCTTCTACAAGTGACAACTAATTCCACAAGGATGTCAAAATCAAAATGGGGCTCAGTTTGGCGGAAAACTAACAAAGTTTCCTAAACAGGTGTGTAATTAATATATTGAAATATAGGTGTCAATTACTTCCGATATAAACATAAAAATATGTTCCGACCAAAAGATATTCCAGGTTGTGCTCAATATTTGGCGAAACATAACAATATTAGTAATGTGATAATGTAATACCTCAAATTATAGGTTTTCGTGTTCGCCAAGTTTATTTCTGACTGCCGCAATGTGCCATGGCCGAACGAAACGCCAATATGGTGCCCAAATTCGACGAAATGGCTAAGTTTAGGAAACCACGGAAGAAAATAGTAAGAGTACTGCAGAATGAGCGTTAAACTACATCGAAGACATTCTACTCCTTGTATTCTTATAAGAACACAAAAGCTTCACAGCCAAACACAATCCACCGTTGGACCATAGTCGAAAGCAAATGTTGCTAAAAGTTAACTGGTGCTTACTTCTGATATAATAGCGCAGCTGCACGTTCATTCTGGACCAGGCGAGTGTTTCTTTCTGGTTATATTGGTTATCATTTAAGACTTAACAGTGAAGTCAAAATGTATGAATAGTACCATTTGACCACGAACATGGGAATAAAGTGATGCAATATATATATATATATGTACAATGACCACGAAGAGCGACTTGTCAAGCATACATTATGATCCACTATGACACCCATCATAGGACATTCAGCTGTTCAGATATGAATTCAATGATCCCGAAAACCTATAGTTTGACGTATGACACTATCACATTACTAAAATCGAAATGTCCCACCAAATATGGTTCCCATTTTGAAAATGAACTCGGTCTCGAATAACTTAGGTCGGAACGTGTTTTTATATTTAAATCTGAAATACTCGACATCGAAAACCTATATTTCAATATATTGCGCACTTTTTAGAGATAAGCCTCCATTTTTAATTTGGACCCCTAGCGGAATTAACCGTCACCTTTGGAGGAATACCCAAGCTCATTGGATTCATCGGGTCGAGTGCTTATAGAAATCACCTTCAAACCGAGGTCTGAGAGAATCTGTCACATATTTTACGCCACTGATTAAACAGAAAATGCCTCATGGCGGCCATCTTGTATATTTGAATTTCCTCAAGGGTGTCATTTAGACTGTGAATCTACTCATTGGGGATACATAATCCACCAAAAACCTATATTTTAATATATTACAACCTTTATTTAGGGAACTCCTGGAATTTTGTGAGTTTCCCGCCAAAATGAGCTTCCATTTTGAATTTTACCCTCTAGCGGCCACGTTTCTGAACCTTTTCTCACCGTTCACCCTAAATGAATTCTCAGCCAACCCATTTACCACCAGAGGTTTGAGGAGGTTACTGATCGCGAAGCCGTGGCCGGCGAAGCTGGTCACCGCGAGCGCCGTGGGCGCGAAGCCCGTCGAGGAGGGTCAAGGGGCTCCCCCCTAGGAAATTTTTAAGAAATTGGAGCCCTGAAATGTGATTTCCAGCCATTTCAGGCACTCTTCAGGCGTTTCATAGGAACTTGAAAATGCCCCTTTTCTATAGAAGCCATCCAACATGAACCGCGGATCCTTGCACGGGCCTGCACCCCATGACCACATAGACATTGAATATGGAATGAATACGGATCGAAGGTGAGATTCAATAATCACCAAATTTATATTTTTAATGAAAATACGTTGTTTTCAGTTCAGTGCGAAATTTAAAAATGATCATTTTTGTAGTTACTGGTAGTGTGGTCATTCACCCCCTGGACACGAGCCATTCCCCCCTTTGGGGTGAATTCACCCCAGGTTGAGAAACGCGGCTCTAGCGGCATTAGAGGTCACTTTTTGGAGTAATACCCAAACTCATTGCATTCAGCGGGTCGAATTCTTACAGAAACCACCTTCAAACCTTGGTCCCAGAGAATCTTACCCAATTGAATAACCAGAAAATGCGTTATGGCGGCCATCTTGAATATTTGAATTTCCCCAAGGGTGCCTGGTTGGCATCATCCGGATTCTGAATCTACACATATTGAAGATATAATATAATCCATCAAAAAACATTAGGTGGACTATATTTCAATGTTAAGCCTTAAAATGGGGTTTGACTGCCGGACTATCATAATTATCCCCAGTGTCGGTTGTTTAAGTCTACAGTGCGTGTAAGAAAGGCTACAAATGCCCCCATGTGGCGAGGACCCAATGTTTTCAGCCTGCCAAGCCTGTAAATTTGGCACTGATTGACCACTCTTTCTGTATAGAAACGTGAGGTTTAACGTCCATTCCACACAATGTCACGTTGAGACTAACGTATGTTTCATTTTTATTTAAATAATTTGCTTGAACGTGGTATTTAGCAATCAGGGGAAACAAGAGGCCCTGGAGATATGGCGGCAGACCACCATTAATTTCCCCATTGACTTCAATGTTAATTCTGGACTCTTTGCCCACCTCCAACTTTTCCCCAAATTTTCGTTGGGCAAATTGCTTTTCACTACAGACAGCGGAACACATGGCCATGTCTTTGCACTAAAATTTTTATGAGGTTGACCACCAAAATTTTGAGATACACGAACTTGAAGAAGCATACTCAAAACATGTATCTACTTGCCGTACATATCACCGTAGCCAACCTCATAACGCCGTTATCCTTCCGCCTCAAAATCATGAATATTTACCAAAACCTGGCAGAAAATATTAAGTCAAACCCTCTTAGGCCATTCTAGGCCAAAAAATCAACAAAAATGGGCATGCAAAAGGGGAGAAAAGAGACAGAGAGAGAACTGCTATAAATAGACGAACTACAATTATGGTGAAATTTAATGGTGGTCTGCCTCCATATCCGGCGAGATCGGACGGGTGATCCTACTCACTGGCAAACCTTATGGTTTCACGCCAACGCGTTAAACCACTGGCTGGCTCACCCCCACCTTTTGTATAGACCTACTGCTTAATTTGGTAAATCCAGTGGCAAAATGTGATATGAAAGTGTAATGTTATTTCATTCATATTTCCTTAGATTATGTGTTTCGTTTTGGTTTTTTTTTTTAATGCTATATTTTCGCGTTTGATATGAAAACACAAATAAAATAGGTAGAAAAGAAAGCGCGATAATCCCCACATTCTACACTGAAAGAAATGTCGTATTGTTGCTTTTGAAAAGTTAAAAGAAATTAATCTTTGGTCAATAAATAATTAGCGCCCATGACAACGATCGGCATTCATTTTCTTTGCATTATTAACTTTCTTTTACTGTGAATAAAAAGAGTTAGATTTATAGAAATATTAAAAATAGTTTTCGATGATTTTTTCCGGTAAAATAAACTTCAAAAAGTGATTATAATATAGTAAATATAGATTAATATTATGCTTGCGCCATATTTGAGGAAAGTATCAGTTGTGACATCATATTAATTTATATAGCTCCTTTAAAAGTTGCAATTTCATATTTTTAAAGTTACATTATGGGAGATAAGATAAAGAGATGGCAGTTCTCACTATAATAGTTAAGAATGTGTCCGCGAGAAAACCATGCAGAAGGTGCTAGGGCTTCAATCACAGGGCTTCTTCGTCTCATGACCGTAAACACTGTGTGTCAATTTAAAGTCAATCGGACATTAACTTTGATCTCTAGAGCGTCCACAAGATTTTTTAAAGCGATCAAGAGTCATAACTCTGGTTGTGAGATTCGAACCACCAACCGCATGACTTCCCGCAACCGACCCCATCACCGAAATGCTTGTCCCAGGACCCCTAGGTCCATGTCGCGGGGCCTGTTCAGGGAGATTGCCTATGGCCTCTCTTATTCTAAATCCGACCCTGTAGGTGTAACTGACAGCGCTCGACAGACGTAGCTACCATACTACACTGTTCAGCCTGTTTAAGCTTCCACATTTCTGCATTGTAGAAATCAGTGGATGTGTCCCAAAATGAATACTGGAAACAAGCTCTTAAATTTGTAGCCATTTTCGGTAACCTGTTGGAAAATGAAACCTTAAAGAGACAATACAACAAATATGTTAAAGGGACAATACGACAATACCAAATATACCATAAATACAAATACACACTTATATGTACCACATGGTACAAATGATGGCTATGGATATGATGAAAACGTATAAAAGCCAAGCATTTTATTTCTCTAATCAAATTTGCTAAAAAAAAATGTATCACAAAAGCTTATTTTTAGCACTTTTCAATAAGCTGTATATTTAAAATATGTTGCATTCCGGTCATTTTTTTTACACATATTGATACTATGTCCTTAGCACTTCAAAACCATCCATGAAAGAAAAAGTTACAGAGTATCTCTTTGTGTACTATTGGGACAATGTGAATATGGTACCCTAAATCAAGTCCACAAAAAATTAGTATGGACTTTTTTATTGCACCATAGAATGCAGTCTGTGCTTAAAAAAAGTGATAAATACAGATGTGAAAACCAAAATTTTACCCATAAAATGAGTATTTCCAGTACAGTCCTTTATAACGACATTAGGTTGAAACCACTTCAGCATGTCACTTCTTGCCCCTAGGGGGTGCCAAACCATAAGTTTGATCAAAAACTTCCGACCCCCCATCTTAGCACTTTTTGCGATTTTTGCATGGTCTTCTCGCGGATACACTCTTAAAAACTAGATAGTGTAAAGGTAATTTGTTGAAAATTTCAGTCAAATTGGTCCACTATTAGCCGAGTAAAAAGCGTTTAAAATATTCACATAGCCTCGATCATCATTACTCAAAACATTAATATAAACAGCATTGTCTCGATTATCCACTTGATTGATTTAATTATCAACGGCCATTAAGCGGCATATAGGAATTCAATCCGCCAACATCGAAGGCTAGCCTTGACTTTAAGAGTTTATTATGGTCTGGATATGTTAATTAATGTCTAATTGATTATTTAGATAATATCTCAAGCCTAAAGAAAGACCTGTAATAAGCAGATTTTGCTCTTGCATAATGCTATTTTGAGTTATATCTTTAAAATTTATTAAAATAAAGCCTTTTAGTTTAACTTATTATTATTGGTGCTTGATAACGATAAGAGAATACTTTACTTGTCGAAACGTCATGCTTTGCCTATAAACCACAGTGATTGCATTGCATTTCCATATAAACTGTGTTGTGTTTTTTAAACTAAAGCCCTAAAATCGTCTGTATCTGTAAACAGTCCTATTTTGTTAAAGAATAATCCTATTAATCCTATAATTCACTATTGCCAGTTGACAAATTGGCAAAAATATCATTTTCAACTTCAAATTCAAACGATTGAAGATAGCCGTTCTATGGGGTGAAAGGGAAAACAAGGGAGGTAATTGTGTTATTTCCTGTGTCACTGATTTTAATGCCTGGGAAATAATGCCCATGATCGTATAATAGTGAGTTGACAACCTTTTGAGCAAAAGACAGAAATAATTATGTTTTGACTTTCTTGGAAAATATGAAATTCCCGCTAAAATACCATCTTGCATTTGTCAGCAAAAGACGACATCAAGCAATGGGTGATGATAAATCGACGGATGTTTGGTGGTTCACGAGTTCTGTCCTGTCGATCGGTGGGGTCAATCGCGTCGAAGGGCGGAATTAGGAAATGTCACCCTAGTGGGGGCAGTTTATATCTCGGGGTGGGGAGGGGGTGAAAACAAGCGTAGGTTACAATTAATTCAATGGGGGTTCAGAGCGCTGTAAGTAAGAAGATTCAATATACGACTAGTAACATTCTAGGCCCTTCTGGCTTATATGATCATGCCGGGGGTTGGGGCCTCAAAATCGAATTAGTCCCCCCCACAGACACACACCCCTAATATTTCGCCAACAATAATAATTTCTTAGGAGTGTTCTTAACCGGGCACATCCTTAGTCCCTCCAAAAAATTCCGTAGCCCCCCCCCCCCCCCCACCAATCTTGCGCCTTAGTAAATGCATTACTGTGCTTAGCTTTATTTTATGTCTCAAAAATGATCACATGTGTTATCTTACAGGACGTCTGCGATCGCCTTAAATAAAAAGTGGTGTCTTGCATTCTATGAAAAGTAAGAATAAGCCCCTATTGCACGAAACCATTTACTACTTATTGCGATTATTCGGGCATAATTTAAAGATAAGGCCTCTTTTTACGAGGCAAACTATTGGCAATAGTCGCAAGTAATAAGAGGTAAGGGAAACAACTCCTTTTTATACATTGCTGAAGGTACACGTATATTCTTATCAGATTTAGTCACAATGCTACGATCTGTCCTTGGTATCCCCCGTGGTATCATTCTGTAATTTCTGTTCTACTCCACTAACCCTGGGGGTATTCATGAATTTAAATTATCTACTCTTGATGATTACAGTTAACACTAAAGTCTTGGTGTCATGTTTTGCATTCTCCAAAATACAGCAGCTTGTATGCTAAATTATCATAGAAAGTTTGCAGGAAATTTAATATTAAAGTGACATGCACACAAAACCATGTCCTAAAATATTTTGACAAAGGTGCTAAAAGTTAATTGCCCTTTTTAAGCAGGATTGACTGCAGAATGATGAATATTTGCCTCCTTAGAGAATAAACATCATCCACTCACAGTAGTCACTAGAAGGTAATGACTATCAAGTTAATCCAGGTAATATTATTTGCATTCATAGTGCATGTGTTATCCCACTCAGCCATCAAAATCCTTATATCTTATATTAAAAGAACACATCTTTGAAACTTCACAAAGTATGTATTTATTCATTATCTTGATATTTTTTAATATGAAATTTTCTAAATTTAATGCGTAATTATTTACAAACAAAACTTGATGACAATGAATGGTATTGCAGTGTTTACATATACCAGTATTTATAATATATTCATTATTAATACATACTCGTAATCAGCACAATACTGTGGACCCACTGGCCTATTATTAGATAAATAAAAATAGCATCTAATAACCTTAAATTTCTCTTTTTATTCTTAATCTTAAATTGATTCGGCTATCATTTTTGATTTTTGAGCTAATTGCCACAGAGTCTGGATGAGGAAGGTCTAATAGAAGAGTGTGAATGGATATATATATACAAATTAGATGGATTAGTAGAATTGCTTGGCATTCCTAATCCGGAAGGAACAGAACTTTACTATCAATCTGTATCTCAAACAGAACTGACTGACAATTATATGTATTGAAGAGCCAAATATAGTTGTGTGACAACTAACCTATACTAGCAATCAATGGCACGTTAAAAATTAGAATCAAGTTGAACATATAGAAGATAGTGCCCATGATTGAATATTTTCTTTCCAAAGTTACATATTCCAACACTAGTTACATGCCAGATTTTCTGTTTCTACATCTGTTACATTTGTACAAAAAGATTTGAATTTTATTTAACTGTAATGTGAGTAACTTGTACTAAAATATATCGTATACAGAAAAAAAAAAATTTACAACCAACTATGTTTTTAACTAGAAAAATTTAAAGTTTAAGTACATAATTAGAAAATGCACCGACTGGGCTAATGTAGACGTGCATATACCATGCAGTGTTCTATAACGGAAATATTCTTGAGACAGTGGCGCTACATGGCTCTGTTAAACTGAATTCCATTTGTCAAGGGTTCTTTAACATGCCAACCAATTATATAATTCGAAACAAAAATCTCGGTCCCCAACCAAACAGAAATCTTCTTCAAAATATTAAAGATAAACAGTCATCCATTTTTTGGATTATCACATCAATTTAAATTCATACAAAGTCAAATATCTCCAAAAACTTAGCTGCATTTCCAAAACAGAATTTTAAACATAGAAAACTGTGATAGTACAGTGGTAACATTATCTCTTGATAACAAAAAGGCTTTTTTAATACATCATGTTGCCATTCAACACTTTCAAAATTCACTTCAGAAATGAGATTCTGTAAAAATCCATCCATTTTTGTGGATTGCTGTAATCGATTGGTGCAACTCAAGGAGTTTAATCTAGACACCAGCTAGATATTTTAAAAATAGAAACACAAAAACAATAAGGTTGTGGTTGTCTTACATGTCTTATACTTGAATTAAAGCACATTTATACATCAACAAACGGTTAAAGAACACATTGTAACCTAATATTCATACTATCAACATACTTCATACTTTCCCTTCTGTTTTGACACTAGGAGACTTTAAGGCATTACTATATGATTGTTTATTACTTTCTATTAAGTCTTGTTTATCGTGATGAATGTCCCCGTTAACTTCCATGACGTTCTCTGTTTTATTTTGTTTATTTTCTCGCACATCACTTATAGAATGTTTATAGACAGTTGAATCCCAGCCACATGTAACAATAGATTCACTACCATACCAACTTAATCCATGAACAAAATCTGAATGTTTCATTTCTTTATACCTACAAAAAAAACAAACGTCCAAATTAATAGACTTTTAATTGAATATGGATGTGTAAAGTATTACACACAACCCAGGTTTGGGTAAAAATCCAGTAAGATAAAAGCTATCTACTGTGAATATTTAACATTTATCAGTCATTAATAATTACTGGAAGCAAAATAAAAGAAAAGAAATGGGGTTTAACATCCTACTGTTCTGCTTCAATGGGGCTAACGAAGATGGGCATACATCATATCAGCAGCACTACAGCCCACTCTCATATCAAATTCCAACAACTGGGTTTCTTTTATGCACATGCCAATGTGTACACAAGACCTACACTTATTAACCCATCCGAAAGGCTAAATTACTGGGAGAAATCATTTATCTGATGTTTGAAACAATTTGGTGAATTAAAAGTATTCAGTCTTATCAAAGAAAGTCTGATATTTATAATGGTCTATAACTATGCACATTGACAGCATTCTGATTACGCTGATGATGTAGAGATCTTTCTGAAACCCATTTAACGTGCACACCCACGTAAACTTTCAGGGTTGTGGGAACGGCTGAGGGCAAAAGGGACAAAACGGGATTGAAATGAATTATCTCCCTTGACACAGCAAGCACTACAATAGTTTAATTTTACAGGAGAATGGCTAATAACTTACAGTTGGGTTATTTCATCTTGATCTATCGAGGCTATAACAGTTCTACAATCATCTCCTATTGATGCTAGTAAACTTGGTCTATAATGATAATAATATTAAAGTTAAATAGTCTACAAGAATATAGATATCTTATGGTGACATAATTCAACAATACACAAATGTTTTTGCCTTGCCTTGTTTTTTGACAGAGAGAAATGTTCCGCTATAGCACATATGGGTCTAATGTGTGCACTTTAGATCATAAGATCTGTCATTGAGTTAAATGGCTTGGTTTTCAATTCTAAGCTTGCATGTGACAAGAGGAATGGTTGTCTGTGCACCCTCACATGTTTCTCTGGGTACTCTGTCTCCTCCCACTGCTAATGACCCCTAAGTGCAAACTGATTATTGAAGAAGAATTAAACAATATATTCAAGATACGAGAATAAGTGTAAACCAGATACTTACTTTTGTCTATTAAATTCTATTCTATAAACTAGTCTAGTATGAGGTAGTATAGTCTTATAATTTTCTGTTGGCATTCGTATATCTTTAACGATTATCTGACCTAATTCATCACCAATAGCTGCCATATTGTGAGTATTTGGTTGCCAGGCTACACACGTAGGTAAGCTCTTTAATGGATTTTTACCTTAAATATTTAAAACAACAAATGACTGGATAGAAATCACTGAATTTAGATCATTCAATATCAAAAAAAAGTTTGTAAAAAATAATATAGCTAATCATGGTTGAATATCAATTATCTCCCCTTCCACATAAACATACAATTCAGAAAAATTGTTTATAATTGTACGGGCCATATTGAAATGATGTAAATTTAAAAATTAAGACATGTGTTATAAAAAATTCTGTTTGAAAAACTAGCAATGGTATTAAGTCATAAGCTACTATGGAATGAATTTTGGCAAGGTGATGATGAAAATAGACAGAAATCTGATTTGTTCCAACAGTCACTTGATCGATAACCTTACCTACAACTTTAGCTGGCCTTGCTTTTCTGGTATCCCATAACAATAAGCGCCCATCCTAGAAAAATAACACAATTTAAATTTACAAATTACTTATCCTAAAGTAATACATATATTCAAAGATTTTGAGAAACAAGCAAAATATGACCAAGTATAATATTAGAAAACAACCAGGGCCGATTTACCTCTAAGAGTAATATTTATAAAATAAGAGCTAAATTATGTCAATGAAATAATTTAAATAGTGATGTATCTCACATTGTACTGAATGCAATATTTACAGATAAATTCCATTATAATATTATACATCAGGAAGTACTTACTACGGGTATATAAAAAATAACATTTACATTAACTATATCAAATCAAAACTATACTGCATTGTCATAGTCAGTATATATGGTCATTGACGGTGTATTAAGATTTACTGTGTAACTAGTATAATAATTGCAGAATAAAATGTTTTTTAAAAATTGACTCAAAAACAGGTGTAATTTACTTACCAGGGAGGATGTGAGGAAGAGCTCATTTTCTGAGGGATGATATTCTATACTGGTTATTGCATCACTGTGACCTAGAAAGATAGAACATATCTACATGACAGGTCATCAATATTCCATACAACAGATTTACACAATAATTATACCACACATCTTCCTTTATATCTTCTATATCCCAAGTAAATCAGAACTTGGCTTAGCAAAGATAATCCATGGTTTATCAGCTGTTTATTTTATCAGGGAGATGCTTAGTCTTTCTTAATGGCAGTGATGTAAAAGTGAGAATAAGCTTTCTGAACACATGATAACACTTCTCATATATTGGGAAGTTTATAATGAACTTTTGTATGTTAATAACTTTGTTGATTATTTCTGGTAACAACATCAACATCTCAAGCCTTAAGTTCAAACTATCATTACAAAATAGTAGTGATAGGTATCATGTATAAGGCAGGGTATGTAACTACAAGTTTATATATATCGAAGATAAAAATTTCTCTACAAACTTTTACATCTCTGAACAAAATGAACAGCATTTTACGACAAGAAGAAGAAGATCTACGAATTTACATATAGTACATGTAATAAAATATATAACAACTTGCCCGAAGGCAACCATACTGTACAATGACAGTTTGTATTTAACTTAGTGACCTACATAAATCAGTTTACAGCCCTACTAGAAAATGGGTCTATTGTGAAACGTCTTGTCCTGCTGATTTTTTTTATTTCCAATCAAACTACAGATTAATAAAAGATTGTTTGAGACACTTGTAATAATAGAAAAAAAAACATACCTTTGTAACAATGTGTAGAAGCAAAGTTTTCTAAATCCCATGTTTTGATCCTGCAAAAAAAAAAACACCAACAAATCAAGTTGTTGTGTAAATTACATTGACTAATATATCATATGATAATTTGATATTATTACTAGTAAATATTATTAATTAGAGAATAAATAGGAAGTAAAGCTGATATGTCATGGATGTGACAGGATTTCATGGATCATTGTGATGTGAAAGATATATGATATCTTGGTCTCTAGACTTTTTTAAATCGTATAACATCAAAGTGATAAATATTTGTACTAATCATAAAGAAATATATCACACAAATAGAATCTAATTTTCAGTAATTTTAAACATATCTGATTCATGAACAACACGGTAACAAATATGGTTACAGATTGACTAATCATAAATATCTCTCATATATACAATTCGATTTCAAGTCAGTTTAAAGTTCCCCAAGCAAAAAGGTACATATTCGTCTCCACAGCTTGAATTTCACCGTTCAATCAAACTGCTGTGTTAAAATATGAAGAAGCTGTATCATGTTTTAGGTGAGAGAGAGAGAAATGGAGTTTAACGTCCACGAGATACAAACTAGGTCATTTTGGGACTTACATATAGTTTAATTTTATTTCAATAATTCAATTGCACGTAGGGATCTTTAGCAGTGGGAGGAAACCGGAAGACCCTGAGAAAACCCACGAGGTTAGACAGGCACCCCTACTCCTTGTCACGTACAACCGGGGATTCGAAACAGTGCCAGCTGACTCAATGACAGGCTTTATGATACAGCACGCACATGCTAACCATTCGGCCATCCAACCCCCCATGTTTTAGATAATAATAATTAAGAAGGTAGAGATTGCAGACTATCTTTCATTTGTTTATATCCAGAAAGCTGGTCACCGCGAGCACCGTGGGCGCAAAGCCAATCGAGGAGGGTCAAGGGGCTCCCCCCTAGGAAATTTTTAAGAAATTGGAGCCCGGAAATGTGATTTCCAGCCATTTCAGGCACTCTTCAGGCGTTTCATAGGAACTTGAAAATGGCCTTTTTCTATAGAAGCCATCCAACATGAACCGCGGATCCTTGCACGGGCCTGCACCCCATGACCACATTGACATTGAATATGGAATGAATACGGATAGAAGGTGAGATTCAATTATCACCAAATTTATATTTTAAATGAAAATACGTTATTTCCAGTTCAGTGCGAAATTATATATATGATCATTTTTGTAGTTACCGGTAGTGTGGTCATTCACCCCCTGGACGGGAGCCATTCCCCCCTTTGGGGTGAATTCACCCTAGGTTGAGAAACGCGAGCTTATCAGATGATGATATCTTGACAATAATTAATTTAACCATCTCAAATTTTCACAGATTACAATTTGGAAGGCATAAGTTGAACTGAATCAAACAGAATGCAATCAAATGGAATTGACCTTTTTATATCACCTCATGTTCCTTTAATACAAACTATTTAATGACTCATAATACATGATTACATACAGGGCTTAACAATTCCATTTCTTCTTATTCTTATCCTGTTTGGTTCAACATTTCAAGTAGATATTACTAGCTAGATATAAACTAAGATTTAAACCATTTCAAATGTCATGTAGACTGTTGTATCCTATTGTTTTATATCTTTCACATGCTAAAATGAATCATATGACATCCTTAATAATGTGTTTGCCATATACTTACATTATGCACTAATTAGAAAATATTTTTCTCAAAGGGTGGGAAAACAACCAGGAAGTGAGTGATTAAGTTAAGGTCTAAAAGACCTCTTCCTTACACAATGTCATAACTTCAGATCTTAAATACGATTTGAATACACTTTGTAAATTTAGAGAGAATATTGTTCATGTGTTTTAGTTATAGTATGTGAAATGGTTGTTTGAGTATGTTTGACAGGGTGGACTAACCATGTAGTATATTTACTCTTTATAGTTTTATTTGAATTCAATCAGTGTCACATAAAACATTTAAACTACTTTGATTTAGGTTTTCATATATCATTGAATTAAGGATGTGAGAGAGGGAGAGAGAGAAATGGGGTTCAGCATCCACTCGACATAAACTAGGTCATTTCATGACAAAAATATGGTTCAATTCTGTTTCAATAAATCGCTTGCGCATAGAGATCATTAGCAGTGGGAGGAAACAGGAGGACTCAGAGAAAACCCATGAAGATGGAAAGGCGACCCTTTTCCTTGTCACATGCAAGCAGAGAATCAAAACGTGCCACTTGAATCAATGACAGACCTTCTGATCTGACATGTATACATTAACTATTCAGGACCCCCCCACCCCCTAAATTACTACAGGAAAGTAATAAAATTGTATCAGTAAAAAATAAGTTCACAGTTGAACTTAAGGTCATCAATTGATAATCACCTTATATACTTTGAATGTGATATGTGTTAATTAAAGTAATTAACCTGTAGTGTTTTGATATATTCCAGACAGTAATTAATATTAGTCAATGTGGTCTGGTCTATATTAGCTGAAATTATCATTAAATGTTCACAGAAGCCACTACAATAATAAATTTTCTTTATTAATGACACAGCTTTCAACAAATGTTTGCGAAAATATATTTATCTTACAATCATCTACATAAAAGTTTTGAAGTGTCAATTTACCAGTATACATGTACATTTCTTTATTAAATGCCAGATTCTACCTATTTATATACAAGAGTTTTGGAAACTTATATTTGATTTATTTAAAGTGTTTATTTATTGAGGTTCGTTCTTATACATTTCACACCTGTATTATATTATCAAATAATGTGCGTTTCAAAATTCCATAAAAAAAAAGAAGAAAATTTTAAACAATTGGTATTTTTTGCATCTTAATTTTGAATTTTTCAATGCTTACTTCATATCATAATATACTCAAATGGATTATTTAACATTTACATGTAATAAACAAAACAAAAAATCAACTCAGATTAAATTGTTTTAAAAAGAGGAACATCAACAGATTTTAACTTTGTCGTTTTATCACCATGTCCTGTTTATATTTTTGTCTGCAGAATTTTGATTAATTTTCAAATCACCATATCTTTGTAAATACTGAATAGATTTGAACAGTTTTGGACTGATATTCCGTTTTGAGATTCACCATTTATAATATAGCAGGTTGTAACTGATCAGAATTCCCTCGAATGACTTAACTGGCACATGGCTGGCAATTTTTCAAAGATTAATCCAGCTGGTCAAATTTTGTATGTAAAATAAATTTTGCATATGTTTTTACGTTTGTATATTTTTTTTAGTTAGGGATACAGAATAGTCCACCACCAACAAATCATACATCCTAAATATCAATTCATTGTCAATAATCCCACATAGCCAGTTTTAAAGAAGTTCCATGATACACTGACATCATTATCACTGATATCTTGAAATTGGGATGAGTTGTGCGTGGGAACCAGTTCCTGTCCCAATATACATTTTGACCTATGTCATATTTCGCCTTCAAAAGAGTTTTTTAAATTTGGACATCAATTAGCGATTTGCAAAATAACCAAAGTTTCGGGAAGGTTTCTTTAACCATTAATCTTTACATCACTTTCTAATATCTTATCTATGTTAAACTACTGTTGAAATTAATTATCTTTGACACAGAATGTATATTTATCAGTTTCTTACATTTTATATCTACGTAATCTTATAACAATATTTACCTGCAATCATTGCTACATGAAATAGCTTTCTTTTTATCTTGTGAGACACTAACACGATTAACTATATCATCATGTTCTATAGCTGAATGTGATAAAACAAATGTACGAAAATCATCCACTAACTCCCATACAGCTACACCACCTGTAAAACATCCAAACTTAAATATATATACATTCTATAATTAAATTAAAACACATGATGATGTACTGGTACAGATCATTTCCATAAGGCACATCTTGACATTCATTAAACTACCCTTACTTATATCGATGTTAATGTTACAACTCTTAAGCAAAATTCACAGCAATTAGCAATTAGTCATTTCAACTCATATTTTACCACTAGTGCGTGTATTATGTAGAATTTTGCTACAACTCCATTATTGCTTTTAGTGAACCGTCCAAATTTTATTGAGGGACGTTTATGGTATAAATAAAATCATTTTCATGCTGCAGTCATAATAAGGCGGAGGTGTTTGTGGGGAAAATGACAATCCATGAAATAATCAATTTAACGAACACTCTAGCCTCTAAAGCATCCTCCATATTTCTTTTATATAAATTGTGGATGATGGAGAGACACGACACATGTGATGACAATATACAACTACTTTAATGTTCTTGTTGTATAAAATTGTCTAAATGGTTCTTACTTTAATGAATTAAGATTATAAGAAAATAAGCAATATGTAGTTTAAATGATGTTGTTAAACTAGAGAAGAACTTGTCAACATGATTAAGTCAATGACATGTACTACAACTAATAAAGTCAGGTAATTAATATGTTAAATAAGTTAGATGACATATTTACATGTACCATAATAACATGTGATAAATAAACAAGTTTAACAACTTTAAGTTTCATCTTCCACTTTTTCTTTCCATAAATTAAATTAAACCTTGACTCTTCACCATAGATTTGATTTGTTTTGAATGTTTTAACATTCTTTAATATACATAATTTCCTTAGGATTCTACAATTCAACAGGGCATAATAATAGCATTTACACACACTGGCTAGTTTTAAGCTCCAGCTAAAATATGTGATGGATGTCAGATGCTGGAACACTATGTACCACTTGCCTTGAGGCTATTCTGAGGGAATCCTTGGATAATGTGGCCATGGGTCTGTTTCATGAACCACTTAATTAATTTCCATAAAGTTACATAGAAACAAGTTCGTTTGATTGACATGTACAGAAGTCGTAACTCGTGCTTTGTAATGAAATGACTTATTTTTGGATTTAGCCTTGGTACTTCGGGCATGTTTATCTTGATTCTATCGCTCAGTTTTCCAAAACATAATCAAACAATATCTTAATCTGTGCCAAAATGTACTTGTAATTCAATCAGATTAAAATGAGGCCCATCAAAAGATTTTCCCCAATATTTTTTATTTGGTGTTAATTTGTTTATACATGTATCAGAATATCATGTCATCCTCTGGATCTCAATATAAAAAAACAAAAATAGATTTCAAAATGGGGGAAAGTACTACTTTCAAGCAAGATAGTAGACTATTGTTATTGACAGATTCTGACATAAAAAACCAAGTAATAGGAGAGAGATATAGAACTAGTGTACTGTATATAACTAGTGTACTGTATATCTCTCTCAGTTTGTTGGCTTTTTCCTTAAAAAAATTGTCTACAGAGGATGCCAAATGGGGCCAAATGTTCAATTCATCATATCCTTGTATATACTGAATGGAATTGGACCATTTTTGGACTCACATTCCTTTCAAAACACTGTTGTTTGCAAGGGATTATTTAAATGACAATCAGTAACTTTAACATATATCTGCGCAACTTTGGTCAAATTTCGGTTACTTTGACTTGTTGCTTTATCTTTACCGCATATTCTGGTAAATACTTTGGCAGCTTAGTTCAAACAAAATAACCAGCTAATGGTACTAGTACTTTCTACATACATGTTGCCAAAAAACATGTTATTATAAATGACAGATTAAACAGTCTACACCTATATTTATGTTATTCTTTCATCCCTGTTTACCAAAATATAGCCAAATTTCTCCAACCAAATGCATGATGTAGTTTACTTTCTTTAGCTGAATGATATCATCTATAGAAAAATGTTCGTACTCCTACTGTTCTTCAAGTATAATCAACATATTGTGTAGATGGGAGAAATATGTGCAGACGGTCAGGATGTCATATTACATTGTAAACAAAATAATACCATACTTGAAAATGCCAAATATTCCAACATTACACATTCATACATGTATCAGAACAAACAAGTTTAACCTTTAAATATTTCTTTTTTTTTTATTCTTTTTTTTAATCAAAATTTATGTCACAGTAAATCTATATTAAAGAATCCAAGTGATTATCAAAGTCTGTGACCGTCATTTGAAGGAATTTAATTTCCTTACAAACTGAAATGATTGAAAATTGAATTTTTAAAGGGATATCAGTCCTATAATGATTTAATTCTGTTCATTATCATAATCTGATTTTTTTTTTAACAGAGTAGAGCAGTCAGACTGACAATGTTTAGCGCTGTAAAACACAATTATCAATTAATATTCAGCTTCAATTACAAATGAATACATGTAATATGAATAAGCCTTTTTTATATTTTGGTTTAATCTAGGCTGGGAGATAATCTACCTTGATATTTTGAATTTGTTTTCTTAAATAATTGTTAAATACCGTAATCAATGAGTATACTATAGTGTCGATTAACCTGTGAAAAGTTCAAATTACAAACTACAAGCCATTTCATTTGTATTTCACTTGATTTAGTCGAGCTAGGTCCGTTTATAAATATTAGGTCTGTTTTTTTCTCTTTAAATTTAACAGTTAAAACACAAAATCAATCATATCACAACATTAACGTTTTATACATTTCTAAAACTTTAAACCAAAAAATAAATTAAAAAATCAAATCAGAACTGTTATTTTTAAACCCACTGAAAATGGTACATTTAATTAGAAACTAGTGTAAGATGTTAACCCAAGCTGTTTTTCCTATAATTATTTGATGATGTTTTGTATTATCTTAGCACAAGCTTTTTTTTTTCTCTCTAATTTCTTATCTTTTGCTGTTTTTTTATCACATATGATTTTGGTTTCCTAAAAACTAAAACAAGAATTAAATATAAATATTATCAGGATTTGGTTACCATTTCCCAGCATACCAATCTGTATTAGCTTATGTTATACCCTAATGTTAATCTATAACGCTATAGGGGGTCTGTGGTAATAAGCTATATACAATGTCTGCTCATAGTTCAATAAGTTATCTGGGTACTATTACTAATCGTAGCAAATCTTTCCTTCATTTGACAGCTCTATCGGTAAAAAAAGTACATATACGATCATTCCATTGTTTATCTAAACATGACAATTCCGTCTAGATCTGATAAATAAAACATACAAACAAAACATTTGTGTAAGACACAATAGATTAACTTGTACATAGATAAATACCTGTATCTAAGGCAACTATAACTTTAGTTGCGTCAATCCATCTGGCATCACTAAGTCCAGCTTCTAATTGTACACCAGCTGTACACTTCTCAACATCAGGTACAGAATCTAATTTATCATAATACCATAAAGATCCAAACCAATATCGACCTGTTAGACTGGAAGCACCTAATAAAATTCCATTATTATCTGAAAATATACAACACAATCAATTAATACAAGACAATCTGTACCATCACTTGATACAACTATAAGACAATCTGTACAATCAATTGATATAAGACAATCTGTACAATCAACTGATATAAGACAGTAAATTTATTATTTAATTAAGAAAACAGAAGCTAAATAATCAACAGTAAATAATCCCCAGGCTTGGATGCAATCAGTTTAAAAAAAGAGAGAGAGAAATGGGGTTTAATGCCCACTCGACACAAACTAGGCCATTTCAGGACTGACATATGGTTTAATTCTATTTCAATAATTCGCTTGCACGTAGGTGTCTTTAGCAGTGGGACGAAACCAGAGGTCAAATCAAAAGTTTATACCCAATCTTATATATTATCTGTATCAGTTTTCAATTCATCCTTTGAATTAAAAAAAGGAATTGAACATTTTATGGACTGTCATAATATTGTAGTTTGCAAATGATTCAAATTTCCTCAAATGACAATCAGTGGCTTTAATTTATTCAATGTGAGCAAAAATTTGCATATCAAAACAATTTAGGAGATTTCTCAAATGGAACAGGATATTAGAGTACAAATAAAAAGATCTCTATTACAAAATCTTCCTCCTGAGAATGGGTACATTAGTGGAGTTCATATATAAACAAAGGTCTAGTCTATGCAAAGGACAGACAAAAAAAAATGAGCATAAATAACCTGATATTCAAAAGTAAACATTTTGTAATCCACAGACTGGGGTAAAATAAATATCTTAACAGAAGTGTTTAAAATATATACAAGTAATAAGCTTATAGGTTACTCATAAATAGACATATATTTCAAGTAAATAAATAAACTATTCTTAAAATATGCGATCAAAACTGACCACATGTGTTCAAACGGTTAAACATACATTATGCACGAGCAAAATCTGCCTATTGTAGGTCTTTCTTTAGACCTGAAATGTTATAAATGCTATTAATTAGACATTAACTAACTTATCCAGACTTACAATGTCAAGGCTAGCCTGCGATATTTGTTGGATTGTGGTCCGATATGCTGAAAAACTTTCCTTCGTGATTAACGATTAAATGGATAATCAAGACTATTAGTTTCGTCTTACGGGCTACAGTAATGATGATCGAGGCTAAGCGGAACTTTCATCCGCTTAGTTCTCAATTCATAGTGGATCAATTTGACTGAAATTTTCAGTAAATTGCCTTTACATTATGTAGTTTTTAACTATTATAGTGAGAACTGCCAACTCGTTATCTAATCTACCATAATGTATCTCAAATAAATTTTTCTCTAGTTTAGAAAGCAGATACAGTATGGTGTCATTTGAAATGGAGAAAACAGCCCACTTTGTTATAAAATGTATTTTATTTTTCTAGATTTCTAACATCACATGTACATGTAATGACAGATTCTGCTACCAACTATATACATGTAACTGTATCCAAGGTCACGCCAAATGTTCTGATTAATTGCGTTAAATCTGCATTGTAAATGAAGTTTAGGTAAATTATGATTGCCCATTGTCTGGCTTGCTGTTAGGCCTATCTATACATCATGTAAATACCATTATATATAATATAGGAACAACAGAATTCTAAATACCAAACAAACATTCTTTCTAAATGACTCTTGAATGAGAGATTATAACTCTAGATTGTATATGAAAAACCATTTATCTTACATGCTTTATTTACAACAGTTTACACCATTGAACCCCTACAGCTAAAGTAATTGAGAAAAATGAATATATTTGACAGTTTTAGCTTGGAGGATGAATAAAACAAGAGATAATTGAGTGACCACACCCTATCTGTTATACAGTATGACCATCTGTGATATACAATACATCCAGGATATTATCAACATAACACAACTATCCCTATCTAAAGTTGAAGGCATGCACACACATAGTATAACTTAATACCATTTATCTTTTAAAGGTGTAAAATTAAGTATGCTTTATTCATTTACTACTAGCTATTAGAGAGTTGATGTCATGCATGTCACAGGATATGCTTATTATTTCTATAACATCTAATACCATTTCCTTTTCATTTGGGAATTTTATACTGGTACATATATGTACATGTACATAGCTAACAATTTCTGCAGTACTTTAATGTAACCTGTAACTATATCATGTATTTATGTGATTCTTTTAATTTAAATTTTTGATCTTATTATAAAAGATATAAACATTCTCTATATGCCACGAAACATGATGTAAAAGGAAAAGTGTTAAGGTCAACTATGGTTAAGATTATAACACCTTTAACTATAATCATCTTGTAGTAGCTAGACTAACAAAATACCATAAATAAATGATTAACACTTACATTAGATAAATGTCAAATAAAATGACCGCAACCTCCATTATACTCATTAAACTGTCCTTACTGTTTATAATTCAGTGTATTTGTTACAGTAGGTTTAGTTTCCCTATAGACTATAGTGCCTAGTTAATTTCTATACCAGGACAGCCTTTCTAGTTTTTATTTTATTACTCATCTATTTACGGCCTATTATGGCACCCAGCCTGTGTAGCGCCGTGAGCATGCATACTAGCATGAAACATTCAACTGTGCGCGGAATAAATGAACATATTATTAATGATTATAGTCTTCATGTTTATACAACGGTAATAGAATTTCTTTGTTTTAAAATATCTGTCATTTTTATTATCGAAAGATCATTGTGCAAGTAACTGGCGGTGGTCACAGTTCATAAGAAAGTTCCCCTGGTCCACAGACTTCATTTTTTGTTTATAACCTAGCAATCTATACAAGGTCTAATCACCACTACATGATAATTTAATGATTCATGGTCAATCAGAAGCAGATTCCTGGTGGAAGCGGTACTGGTAGTGTAATTTCTAAGCTGTGAGCGTCTCCTGTTAGCAAGCGAGGGAATATACAATTGTTTTTTATATAAAACATAATGATGGTATTAATCATTATTTTCATGTACATATTGAGTATCAATCTGATTAAAACACAGATCATATTTTGTTTTGTTTTTTTTTAGTTCAAAATTTGTTTTACTTGTCATTACTACACTAGGATCTGGAAGAGTTGTTATATAAGAGGCTTTCTGATTAATGTCAGGAATTAGCCAATGAAACAGTCTGTTAATGAGAGATCTTGGTGTGTTGTGCATTGAACTGTGGGTAATCCACTATAAACGTCAATACTGATTGATTGATTAATGTCTGACATCATAGGATCAAAAGCTGCTCGAAAGTATACAAACAACCAAACAAAATATAGATCTGTATGTGTATTAAGTCAATCATGTTCCAGTGTATATAGGAGCAAATTGGTCAAATTTGTGTCAAACTTTTACCTTTGTCAAATGTCAATTTCAGATCAGTCCAATAACCAGACGAACACAATCTTCAATTTGCACAAAGGTGACTAAAAAGTTATTAAGATTGACTATCTAATTATTGTTACATACAGAAATAGGTGGACCATCAACAAGATAAGCAACTCACACTCCCATCATATGGATCTCTATCCTTTTTTGTGTACTTAAAGAAAGGCATTCACCCGAAACATATCATATTTCATTCTTCACAACATTAATATATATTTTACATTTATTTTTTATAAGTGTTTTATGCAAGTTGTTGCATTTTTATTACTAATAGTGGCAGTAGAAAAGTGCTATTGATAAACTTGTTGCTTTTGAAAGATAACTCTTACATATCAAAAACACTTGTAAAACATTTTAAAGCAATCTCGACCATTAGTACCAATATTATTTGAAGGCTATATTTTAAACATTTGTATTTATCTGTTGCTGGTTTATCTCTAGGTGTCAGTTGAAATTTTGTAAGATAAAACTGAAAGTGTGAATGAATCCTGATCAGCAGCTGGCAAGGAAATCTGAATCTGACAGATTTTAATATATGGTATTAATGAACCCTCTCAAAACACAACCAATTAAACCGAAATGGAAAGAAACCAAATGGTTTTCAATGGCTAGTTGACATGTTTTAGACTACTATAGAGTCTTTTCATAACAAAAGTTATTTTACATGCATGCCAATGTGTACATGTTACATGTACATCTGGAATTCATTAAATCAAAAAATTATCTGGTTTGCTTTCACCATTATTTCCACAAGAATTAGTTTTTTATATTTTAAGCAATGTGCAGTAGAATTTGGAGTCAGTTTCATTCGAAATTAAGGTTGTTAGATGTAGTGACTTTAGATGACATTAACTTTTTTGTTGTCAAATGATTCCAAAACGTGCTTAAACCACATCCAATTGAACTATTGGTAGCTTGAACAAAGCAATACTGTGACTGGAGGCAATACGGATGACATCAGTAGTGGATCTGCCTCCACCAACCTGCCTTCAAGTTTATAAATAAATGGAAAGAAATGGTGTTTAACGTCCTACTGTCCTGCTAGGAACTGGGCTAATGAAAACGGGCATACACCATACAGTGTGATATGAGGGAATTTTTACCCGAACAGCAGCACTATAGCCTACTCTTGTATTGAATTACAACTGTCGAAAGGGATCTTTTACGTGCATGCCAATGTGTTCATGGGACCTCATTTTTCTGTCCCATCCAAATGACTAAACAGCTGTCCATGTCAGGCCCTCCATCCTGCATCACTAGTAAATAAATCAGTAAATCTTGTAGTGTGATATATTACTATAGGTAATAACACTATAATGAGTAGAGTGTTAAAGAAATATTTTTTCTCTGTAGGTATTATTTAGAGATGAATTAACACCATAGTGAAAATAAACAGAATATCAAACAAATACTTATACTTTATAATAGAGAAAATCTATACATACAGCTATTAATGACACAGATCTAAGAGACCTAAAATATATTACTAAAATCTCACCAACTTAACGTGAAAAACACATTTATTTTTCTTAACACACTCATACAATGTGACAAGACAAGGATAACATCTTTTCATAGAAAAATGTCAAATACTTAAAATATTTGACACCATTATAAATCTTCTCTGAACATCTTTGTCAAATAAGCACACAACTCAAGTATGCTCAACCTAGAATTTATTAATGCAAATTATTTGAATTTTAATAAATCAACCCAGGTGCAGTGTAAGATTGAAAGTGATAACTTTTGAGGCAAATCAAATTTAGCTTTGATAACATTTTCTCGAATGATGTGTCTTGATAGTATTTAATGGAATTCAATGGAAACTTTGAAACGTGAATAATGCTAAAATGTTCACATTGCAATACATTTATAATTACCAATAGCTAAAACTTGAGACAAAACTTTTCAGATAAAAATATATGCAATTGGACCGTTGGACGAATAAACACAACCATGTCATTTTGGGACTAACATTAATAATCTTTGACATAATGTATCTGATTGCTCGAAAAGCTTTGTCTGCAGTATATCCAAAAAAAACAGAAAAAATCAGACCCTACTTCTAGTCACATGAATGATATATTGGTAATTGGTGAAACATTCAACCATGAGGATGCCAGTGTCTCTTGATAATCTAACAAATTGTTATAAATTACTGACAAAATAAATGATGTTTACACCTATGTAACATGTTTTATCACTTACACTACCTTTATTTGACTTTTAAATTGTTTAAGCAGTAATAATTTACTTCATGCATCATTTAGTTTTTCATTCATTTTTAATGGTCGAAGTATAATTGTAAGAGATTGAAAAATTATGTTCATCAAAAGAAAATGTTAAACATGGTTAATTAAACTAAGTAAAATATCAAATCTGTTTTCATATGTATTTTAAGTACATGTAGATGAACTTTTTCATCAGTACCGGACATAATAATTAGTCATTAAATAATATACTCTTGTAAATAGTCCTCATTATCTACAAATTTTCCAATCATAAACACTCTGTAATTCTTTTTCACAAGAAAAAAAAATAGATATGAAGGTTTGTGGGTCATTGTACAGAGTTAAAGACTTCTATTTTTACATTATGTGCATTTGTATAAGGGTACATATTACTTGGGCAGGCCTAAATATTCAACCAAGCACATCAAACAAGGTCTGATGTTTAAGTTAGAGAACTTGTTTTGGGACATCAAGTTGTTATTTTACATAAAAGCATAGTGAAGATGTTTAGTATGTATAACATCTGGCAATTACTTAAGTCATTTGTTTAGTTAATAGAGAGAGAGAGAGAGAGAGAGAGAGAGAGAGAGAAATAAATGGGGTTTAACTCCACTCAACGTAAACTAGGTCATTTCGGGACTAACACATGGTTTAATTTTATTTCAATAATTCGCTTGCGTGTAGGGGTCTTTAGCAGTGGGAGGAAACTGGAGCACCAAGAGAAAACCGACGCGGTTGGACAGGCGTCCCTACTCTTGCCACGTACAACCGGGGGATTCGAAACCATGCCAGTTGACTGAATAGCAGGCCGTATGATAAAGCGCACTCACGCTAACCATTCGACCATCCACCCTCCTTGTTTAGTTAATAACTATAGGTAAAACACTAAATTAAATAATATGGTATAATATACCTTTAAGTGAATTCACCTGTTTACCATATGTTGGAATAGGGAAAAAAAGATGTTCTGGATTCTAATCCTCGATAAACAGATATTATGCAATGATTGTCTATAAATTCAGTTCATGTATTCATTGATTATTTATCTTTTTTCTAAAAATTTATCAACATAATAATAACAAATTTCACCCCAAATCAACCCAGTAGCCTTTAGCATTTTATTGGTCTTGTAAACTTGACTTTCAATGACCTTTACTCTCTAGACATAGGTGGAGTTTTTTTTATCTCTTAAACATTATATCAGTAGACAGAATTCTTCTTTTAAAAATAGAAACAGTTGTTCAGGTACGAATTCTCATAAATCGTTTGTCGCAAATAATTGCAATGTTAAGTCCAGTGCCAATACCAAGTATCAATGAGTAGGGTATACATCGTATTTACAACTATTTCCAAGGATTAAGGAATGCATCGTGATTATATCTAAGTAAAGAAATCGTGTGTTACAGATTATGTGCAGCACTAGCATGTGACAGAATGACTCATGAAACATGTTCGGCTTAGACATACAGTATATTACTCTTTTATCTAAATTAAATGAGCTGAAGTGGCTTGGTGCAGCAGTCGAATGTGATTTATAGACATTACAATCTGCAAGTTAGTTTGATGTTGACGTACAGTTAATTCAAAAATATTTATTGAAATTGAGTGAAGATTTCACTGAGAACCGATAAACCTCGCTAACTATATCTATACTGCTATAACATCAAAGTAACCGGTAAATCACAAAATATAACCAAATAACATAAATCATTGATTCATTGATTCTTGATTAAATACACACATCTCATCAATTACAAACAACAATTCCAACGCTTCATTAAACACCAAAATATTATCAAGCTTTTACAAAAACTAATAAGAATACTGACAAATATACCAGTATGTTTTTATTTTATATTAAAACTATTAAAGGACAATTAAGGTGAGGTTGAAGGAGATGATTTCTAGCTGAGTAGTTTTCCCATAAGACTTCCAACAAGTCTTGTGTAGCATGACGATTGATGAGGTACAAGTGTGACTGGTGATGAGAACATTTATCTGGTCAAACACCAAATATATTTGAACTCTAAATCACTGACAAAATCAAACATGTATTTACATCATTATATATTATCAAGGTGCTCTGACACATGTCCAACATCTTGACAGCAATAGCGTATTGTATAATGAATGACCATAGATCACTAGTCACATTGCTGGGTAAAAATCTGTATATTACAGCAACTACAGTTTGGTAACATTCTAAATACAGGTACCCAATATTCTGAATCTCTGGAGAAGATAGAATCCAAACCAAATTTGTACATGCATTAAGAACAAAGAATCATAACCATGTAATTCATTTCAAAAAGTTTTGCCACCATGTTATTTTTTCTTTTTAAATTACTGGTACATCAATTTTACCAATTCACAAAGAATGAAAGTTAATTATTGAAATTTCAATTTCAACCATAACATTGCCAGGAAACAAATATATGAAGGACAGTTTTCAAGGTCAGGGGCACTAACAAGACATAAACAATCCCAACATGTTCGAATAGTATTTTTCTCAAAATTGTTCATCTATAGAGCCTTTACTCTGTGAGCATCCATCAACCATCCATATATGTATGTGGATTTCAGGAAATGATATGGGGGTTTAACGTCCTACTATTTCTGCTCCAACTGGACTAATGAATACAGGCATATGCCATACAGGTGTGGTATGAGGGAAATTTTCCCCAGACAGCAGCACTACGGCCTACTCTTATATCAAGATCCAACAAGCAAAGGCTTTTACAGGGGACCTTAGTTTTTAGTCCCATCCAAACAACTAAGAATTTTAGGAAACTACTAAGCTATAACTCTAGAAGTAATTAACAGAAATTCAATAGGTTTCTTTGTCTCACTCAAGTAACCAATATTTCCATGTAATCATATAAAAAGCTAAAAAAAGAAACTTGGAAGAACATCATAATACATTGACACTGACTTTACTATAACATATTATAATATTGAGGTTTAGAGTGACTTATTAATGTCATACTATGATTTATATCTATAGTTAAGTCAGTATTTACTATTATTAGTTAAACTTACAAAAGAACAGTTGATTGACTGTACATGTATAATAACTGACATTTACAGGTATACATTACATACATCAATAATTTAAACTAAATCTTCCTTAACAATAAAACATTGAATAGAAGAATGGAAACTCTAGCTCAACACTTTAAACATAAAAATTCAAAAGTTTATAATACTTAAAGAATAGTACTCCAGTACAACTGTCAACCAGTAGTGTCAATACCCCTTTGTAAAAAATAATTTACTGGCAACACCGCAACCAAAATTTCCATGCTTGGAAGTTAATTAACGACATTATGCAAGAGCTAAATCTGCCTACATGTATTACACATGTATCTTTAGGCCTGAAATGTTACATGTACATGTATCTAAATTATCAAAAAGACATTAATTAACTTATCCAGACCATAATCAACTCTCGATGTCAATGCTAGCATTTGATATTTACTGGATTAGGATACGATTTGCTGCTCAACTTTCATTCATGATTTATTTTAATCATGAAATGGATAATTGAGACTATGTTTTTGATCATACAGACTTTAGTAATGATGATCGAGGCTGGGCAAAAATTCAATCGCTAAAATCTCAGGTTAGAGTGGATTAATTTGACTGAAAGTTTCAGCAAATTCCCTTTACATTATCTAGCTATTAACTATAATAGTGAGAACTGCCAGCTCTTTATCTAATCTCCCATAATGTATCTTTAAAGGCACCAACTCAGACTGACCTTCATGAGACTTCATTCCTAGGAACATGTACTCTTTATATTCTGTGTTTACAGTCATAATAATTATGCATGTTGGGTACAAATTTGAAAATATAAGATTAAACAATAATTTTGTTCCACATTTTGCTATACACCTGATTTCCGTCTGGAAATGACATGAGCAATTTAACTCTATTTAAAGGTTCTAAAGCTTGTTTGTCTTGATGATCTAATTCTGTTGATTCATATCAAATGAAGAATCAGTTGATGAATTTTCATCAGAGAATTTTGTTTTGAAATGATAATGAAAATAAAAGATTTATGAAACATAGCTTATCTCTCTTTATATCTAGTCAGTAAACATTTTGTAAAAATGTTATTAAGTATTGAACGAAGGTGTTTGTGATTGGGCTACTTTATCAATTACATAATGTCAAGAAAAACTTGATACACCACATAAAAGATATTTCCTTTTTAGTCATGATTCTAAATAAATAACTACTCATCAGTCAAAATAATGTTTACAATTAACAAATTTGTGGTATTCACCATTATGTAATACACTTGTGAGAAGATGAAAAGATGAGCACGTCAATTTTCAGACAACATATTTAATTATTTAATTTATTGTTGACTTATATTATTGCAACATTTGAAATGAAATGAAATGAAATGAAATGAAATGGGGTTTAACGTCCTACTCTTTTGCACCTAACCTGGGCTAATGGAAGACGGGTATACGCCACACAGTGTGCTATGAGGGAAATTTTGCCGGGCAGCAGCGCTACGGCCTACTCTTATATCGAATTCCAACTGCCAAGGGATCTTTTACGTGCACTCCAATGTGTACACGGGACCTCAGTTTTTCATCCGATCCGAATGACTAGGCAGCTGATCTTGTCAGGCCCTCCTTCTGCATCAAGGGGAAATCACGCCGGAAAATCGAGATGAACTTTCTCGGCTAATGCAGGGATCGAACATGCAACATTTGAACATGCCAACACAGGTTTACAATTTCAATATTTTATAAATTCATTAAAAATTTATTCTCACAATATTTTCAGATGAAATTAAATTTGGAGTTCAACAAATGACTTAAGGAGGCAAACTGATCAGCAGTAGATATATTCGATTGGCAGCCAATATCAACTTCACCAAGTTCAATTCTAAAACAAATTTTTAAATTAAAAAGAAAAAAATTTTAAAGTTTTTAGAACTACATCTGGATAAAAAAGTAATTCCTATTTAGTGTGAATGCGTACATAAAATAGTAAATGGTGGTGTAAAATCAGAAAAAGGTGCCAATTAATTGTCTGATGTAACCAACGCATCTGTTATCGAAGCCATCTGATTCAAACTTCACTCTCATACATCGCTCTTTATTTGGCGAGACCATGTCAGTCATCTTGTACAATGACAGTGGTTAAAGAAGGCTTTCGCACTACTGCTGTTAAACAGTTTTGTAATGTATGATTGTTCAATAATACAAAGAGATATTAAAAATTCCTCATATCTTATCTTATGATTGATGATAAAGTTCATGATAGTGTTATTGGCATTGTTGGAAAGATACTGTAATTGATATTATATGGAAGATAAATTTCTAAAGCATACTAGCAGTTAATGCTCGCAGAATTTTATGCCCTTCACACAACCCAGGATTTGGCAAAATCCAGTAAGATAAGGCCAATCTAGGTTAATTGTTACCTATCATCATGCTGTCATCAATAATTACTGGAAGTCAACATATAACTATGATATCTCATACCATTTTCCGAACTTTTATTTCACAAAAGTGGCCTTATCAAAGAAATTTTGAATTTGTTAATTGTCTGTGGTCATTTATTCTTTATCTAATAATGGGTACAGAACTACAGTCGCAAACTTGATTTGACACAATTTGATGATGTTGAAAGCTCAGAGTTCTTTCTGAAATGGGGTTTGACACATCCTACTTTTCCACATTAACCATAAGGTGTGCTGTGAAGGAAATTTTACCCACACAGCTGCATTCCTACCTACACTTCATCAATTTTTAATTCCACATGGACCATCATCTACACAGGGCCTTGTTGTTTAGTCCCATCTAAATGACTAGGCTCTGTTCCTTGACCGACTCACCATTGACAAAAGGAAAACACACTTCAACATCCCAAGGAATTTTCCCAAATAACACTGGGATCAAAACCAGGACACCATTGTTATGTAATCTCCGAGGAACTATGGCCCGAGTAGGAGTGAGGTGAAAAGCTTGGGTTTTTTTAATGTACAAAACAAAGAATTTGTTTTATGAAGGGAATTCACTGCTATTGACAGACAAAATACAAATCAAATGTATCAATATATCTACATGTACACCTACAAATCTGGATTTCTAAGTTTTATTTCTATAAATAAATACATGTTGTTATTTAATTGATACAATTAAAAGTTCTCTAATGATAAGAAACTCTTATAGAATTATAAAGAAGCTTCACCATTCTTTTGTGTTACAAGTCCAGACACACATAACATTAGAAACTGTAGAGATACTAGTATTATTTGTTTGCCCTTTTGACATCCCTCATGATTTCTAACCACAGTAATCAACACAGGCAACCAGTTAGGTCAATCTGGATAATTGACTTGTCATTGTACATTCCTTTATTTACTGGCACATATATACAAATATCACAATCTCCTCTTACTGACCTCTATTACTAAATATCATTACCGGTATCTATTATTTGCTAGTCTACTTCAACACAAAATCATGAATGGATATTTTCTCAAAATAACATTACCCTACGTGTATGTCTCCCCAAAAGCTATTTGTTTTATGTCAATTATTCAAATGACTTGAAGCGCTGTTTTTCTATTAAATTATATAAAACTAGTGGAATTATTGTCAGAATTGAGAACACTAATGAGATCAAACGCAGATCAGAACTTCTTTAAGAAATATTTAGCCCGAAGTGAAAGTATGTTTGACTATGCATGTATAGCTTGCCTAATTAAATACACATTTTGACATAAATTTTTCAAACTGATCCATGAAAATTTTCATGCGTATCAGAAACCCTGTTCAGACACCAGTCATAATAGTGATCCCCAACACCATCTATCTCCCTAAGGTGAAATATTTCTAGTATATCATTCAGGAACTTGGTACTGCCAGTATATTATCATGATAAATAATTTCAGTGAAACCTGATATACAATGATGAAGATCAACAGTTTATGGTTAATGTTTTGTGGTACCTTATTATCCTGTCAGTCTGTCAACAAAATATATAATGTTTCTAACCCATTATGGCATTATTCCAGGTACATTAGTTTGTTTTAACCATTAACATCTTGAATAGTCCATACAAACAAGGTATTATTAACAATGTAGAATACCGGAGTACCTGGAGAAAACCCATTTGGTTGGGCAGGCGACCCTACTCCTTGTCAAGTACAACCGAGGATTCGAAACCATGCCAGTTGACTCAATGACAGGCTTTATGATACAGTGCGCACTTGCTAACCATTCAGCCAAAAACAGAATATATTCTGCACAATGTTCAATGAAATTATGGCCAACTTATTTCTGATATCAATTTAGCCATGTTGTATTAAATTTCTAACCAATGTTTCAATTTAATTGAGTGAAATCATAATTATTGCCATGAAAGATGCAACTTTATACAAAATAGCCCCACCACCATCCTGTATTATTAGAAATTGTTTTGTGTCAGATCTTGCTACAGAAAAACTTCCCATACAAATTTTACACCATAGCTTTTAAAGTTACAAAGGTAGTTAAAAAAAAAACTGTGAAGCTTTTCATGGCTCCCCTCTTCAATGGTATACTCCATTTTAATTGGCTTTGGTATTTTCCCTGTTAAACTACATTCAGAACTCAATATTTGACAGAACAACAGATCCCACCCCCCTCTCTATCACTTCATTTCCTTAAAACTGCTGAGGGGTCATTTGCACAAAAATTGTAAGAGTACATTCCATATGAACAACTACATAAAATCCCTTATTGGCTCTAACTTAGTAACTAAGCTGTTGTTATATTCATGACAAGTGAGAACCGGAGATTGAATACATTCAACCATCTCTTCCATCCAAAACTTTACCTAAGCCCTTACTCCTAACATCTGTGCAGTGAGAAAGAGCATTTGACTGAAACATACCAATGCATTATATCCCATTGATCAGAAGCTTTTAACCAGAAAAATATTATTTATGTACACCATACAGTGTGCTATGATGAGAGGAATTCTGCCTGTGCAGCAGCACTTTGGCCTACTCTAATATAGAATTTTAACTGCCAAGGGATCTTTAACATGCAGACCAATGCATATAAGGGACCTTGCTTTTCCGTCACATCCATATATGACTAAACAGCTTTCCTTGTCTGGCCCTCCGTCCTGCACCACTGACAAGAGGAAACCACAACGGACAATCCTGATGAACTTTCTGTGCTTATGCTAGCGAGCCAACATTTTACCATTTTAGCCACTTTGGCTCTGTTACCCAATATGAACAATTACAATTTATTGTTTGGGGTTCACTTAATTCTGTTCAGTGATAGTATGAATACTCAACTACCTGACAAAGTTTACTAAAAATACAATATAAAGATGAGAGAAACAGGTAGGGTTTGAACAAAACAAGTTTTTTGTCCACTAAGTCAATATAAACCCCTTGCCTGACCACAACACAATAACAGGTAACACTATTCATCCTACATCTATCTACAAGGTAGAATATCAATGATCTGTGTAACATAGTTAGCCATTAGTCACTCCTAAGTACAAAAGCTACTTGGATATTGCCCTTGGCCTCATCATTAACTCTAAAATCAAGTCAACAAAAAAAACAGTTCGCAAAATTTTATTCAAACATAGTTACTACACATCAGATCTTCTCTATATTTCAAATGTCCACTGTGGTATGAACATGCCAATACCATAACACCTAAGATCCATTGAACCCTATAACCATAATGTGTTCATACTATCATACCGAGGCCCCAATGCAGAACCGAACCATATTATACAATATTGCTGTCAGACAAGGGAGTTAAAGAGATGCATGAACTGTGCAAAGAAACATCTGAAAATTAAAAGCTTTTGCCTACAGATACTATGGTTTTTTGGGGGGTTTATTTCATTCAAATATAGGGTTAGGGTTATATATAATTAATGAAGTTCCTGATTCGGATACTCTAATTTCTCAGTTTCTTTTACTAAAGAAATAAGCACTTAAATTCCACTACCGCACCACCTAAATAACATATTAAAAACAAGTAGGGTACCGGTACCGTACTTACATATTATATATATAATAAATAATATCATGTAGCTTTCTTTAATTATTTAAATAGTTCTATAATATCTATGGCAATGTCACATTCCTTTTTCATATTTTTTAATGGGCAATTGTCAATACTTACATATTTGACATTTTTTATCACATCTGCACAATAAATCTCATCAACCAGATTAGATCAAACCAAATATAAAAACATTAAGACAGCAATTACAAGCAACTTAATAATATATTATTATATATACATGTATATCAAAATGCAACAGTTATACCTCTATACCACGAGTTATTAACATACATAGCAGACACATGCCATGGGCTTACATTTACAATTTGCCTTCTGAATCTAAAATCTATTTTATCATTAATTCAAAGGTATCGATATTTTCGCCAATGTCAGTTTCTTTTCAGTGAATGAAAACCCTAAAATGTCACATATTTTTGCTTTCCAGTCATGTTTGAATTGAATGTAATACTAATAACGTACCTGCGTGACATTGAATAACGTCCAAATGCCTATCCATGGCGGCTGGTATTTGATCCATAGTTGTTGAAGCGAGACGTTGTATCGTGAAACAGAAAATTTGGGTCGTCTACACAATTCACCAATGCCGGAAACGCGCGGTAAATCTTGAAATGTACAAAATATAACAGATATATCTATTAAATATGAAGTTTATTACATACAATTAGAGGTTGTTTGCAACATGTAAGGAGTAGAACATGATAATTATTGTTAATTTACCTTTTATCGTGACTTTTAATTTCACAACCCACGTGTGTAATCAAAAATTGATGGATGCTGAAGTTATCTCCCTTTAGCCTGTGAAAACGGCTAACGCAACTCTGCGAAATTAGTACTGGCGGAGTTATCACCCGTAATTACTCGGTAATTATTTAGACACATTTTATCCCACACAAAATCGTCTGATTTCGCCAAGTTCAACTTATCAGAAAATAAATTTAGATGTTTGAATCAACCAAAATTAATTAGTACACAGCATAACAATGGAGCATACAATGTAATATCTATCAATGAATGGGTGACCTATACCTATAACATGTAGCGAAAGTCGAAAGAGTTTTTAACCTCGTTCTTTGCTTCATCAACCGGGATGGCAGCGCGCATACGCCATAGCCTACTTGTGACTTGTGCTAACTTAAGATCGAAAATTTTTAAGACAGCGACTTTAATGAATCCCAACTGCCAATGCGTAGGCTACACAGAACCATGATTTTTCGTGCCATTGGAAAAACTAGACTCTGCCAGACCTCGTTATTTCATATTTTAATGGAATGGAATATTTTCACAAACTTTCTCGGACAGGGATAGAAGCGGGGACCTAGGAGTAGGAGTCAGGTGCATGGTGTAGCGTATGTAACTAACGTACGAAAATTAAATGGTAGCCTACCTATAAGCTGGCTTTTTTTTTTCTCTGCAGGTCGTTCAGATTGATGGTGCAGGTCGGAGAATTTTTGTTTTTTGGCTTTAGGAAACCAAACGTTTTAAACTTGTATATTTAAAGAAAAAAAAAACCGTTCAAATATTTTAAAATCCAAATCACATTTGAAAAGGTTTACGTAGCCTAAAGCTTTTCAAATTAGGTGTGTTAAGATGAAATTTGTAGGCTATCATCAATTAATTCGAATATTATAAAATAATATAATTTGTTGACCAAAATAAAGATTGGGACACATTATTCAGGTACAACAAGAGTGGTATTGAGCCTTTAAAAAACTATGTGAAATTAATGCTTATGGTTTCACGTAGTTTTTGTGCTCTTTTTTAGTTGGGAGAGGTTGGGGGTATAGTCTCGAATTTGCGTTGTTTTCGACCAGCAAGATTGCCACATCTAAAATGCGAAAGTACCAATTATGGTCAGTTTTATAAAAACAATCATCAAGCCTATTTTTTTCTGTTGCAAGTAATGGAAACATTTACAAGACACAAACAACGGATTACAACTCATTATTTGTAAATATCAGAAATCATTAGAATTTGTTTGACTTCAACAATCCGATATTAACTTTACCCTTTATATAAGAGAGTATAGGAAATCGTTGAAAAGAGAGAGATAGAGAGAGAGAGATATGGTTTAACGTCCACTCGACACAGGCTAGGTCATTTCGGGACTAACATATTTTATTTCAATAATTCGCTTGTGCGCATAAGTCTTTAGCAATGGCAGGAAACCGGCGGACCCGGAGACAACCCACGAGGTTGGATAGGCGACCGTACTCCTTGTCACGTAAAAAGCAATATGATTCTTCGTCTCATGGCCGCATACACTGTATAAATTTGAAGTCAATCGGGTATTCATTGCACTTCAGCCTTTAGAGCATCCACAATAGTTTTCAAAGTGATCAAGGGCCATAACTCTGTCAATTATCGGAAATCGTTGAAAAACAATAGGTCATGACCTTTATTTATGTGTATGAATTTAAAGTCACATGGATGTTAACTTTAGTCTCTAGAGCGTCCACGAGATTTTTTGAAAAGATCAATGGCTATAATAACTCTGGCAGTAATTATCAGAAATCGTGGGAAATCGAGAGAATTTTTCGTCTTATGGCCGTTGACATCGGATATGCAGGCGCGGATCCAGAGGGGGGGTGGGGGGTCCAGCTACATAAAAAAAAATAATGCCTTGCATCAATGAAATTACATCACAAAGTGATCCTACATCAGTATAAAAATGATTTCTCTGTTTAAAAAGCTCAATTTGTATGTAAGCCTATGTAATTTAGTGACGATGATGGCAGATTTCCGCAACAGAAACCTGGCAAACCCCCTCCTGCAAAAATTCCTGGATCCGCCCCTGATATTAACTTGAGCTTTCATTTGTCTATATATAAAGTAATAAAACAACACGTTAGTGTGTAACAGCTTATAAATGGCATGGGATTAAATAACTAAAATATTTTACACTTAGATTAATAATGTCAAAATAATGTCAAATTATATAATTAACGCAATATTTTTATCCATTAGTGAAAACCATTGTATGGACTTGGGACCGTAAACGGACATTACTCGCAGCATGACGAATTCCGTTATTTAGAAACGACGCATGTTATTACATTTCTAGCATTTATGAACGATAGAAATGTTTAATATACATTTCATGATTGAAAACGTTCGTTCAACCAGAAACTGTCTAAATAGTAAATTATAATATGCAAGATTTACACGGCACCTTAGCATTTAGACTTGTTTTAACTTCAGTCGTTGTTAAAAGGAAATAATAGTTTTATTGTTATTCAACGAAAACCAACAGTAGCGAATGAAAATATATAGCCACAATTACCGCAATTAGACGGATTTTGAGCAAAAGACTTTGGTTCGTTGGGCTTTTAGACTTTTCTCATTTCAATATTTCGCCATTGGCCCCTTTCCATGCGAAATACAACTGAAATAAAAATAGTTTTGACAATTTTTACGGCCACATTTTGCAAGATATTGACCGAGAACAAGCGAAATGCGTCCATATCAAAAGCAACCGAGATCTTTTGGATACTGTAAAAAAATTATATACAAAGCAGCAAAATAAACGTCAGGGTGGTATGTTACTCTGAACAGATATTCTGGTGGCTGAAGGGGGCGGGGAATCACCAGCCGAGCTGTGAATTTATGGGAACTAGTTTTTCTAGACCAATTTTTTTGGTGAAAATTCCGAATCTGGATGGTTATCAGGCGTTTGAGGTGGCGTTTTCGAGATATACAAATGTCTACAATGGGAGTGAGTGTGGCGGGGGTGGGGGAATGTAATGTTGACATAATATAATAATAAAACATAAATTTCTCGGGCTGCCCATCTTTAAATATAGGTGTTTGTGATACCCTGGACAAAACAATTGTCCAGGGCAAACAGGCGCTGCGCTGCTGTTAGTTTTATCAACAATATGATAAAAATTCTGACCTATGGTGCACAATCTAACAACACGATTTATCATACGATCAGGGGCCATAATCCAGGAGATACGGTACGATGTGTGTCAATAGAGACTTTTGGCAAGCGTAAATACCTAGTTTGTATCGCGTATCCGTCTGGATTTTGTGTGTGACGTCATCAATGTGTGTGTATTTCAAATACGTGATAAGACACACGTATACGGCAGTCCGTATTGAACAGCTTTTATACGGAGGAGGTCCGTATAACATTGTCGTAATAAGACGCTATGCATGAAATGTTGTATCATAGCGTTTTTTTATGAATCTACATAAGTAATACTGGTTGGTCTATGACGTCATGATCGTGCTGTGACGTCATCAACTGCGACGTCGTATGAAACGTCAACGTCTGGTGACGCCGAATATATTCTAGATCGCATATATACAAAGTTTCATTCCACTGGGACAAACAAGCTCTTAGAATTCTTCGATCGAATCAAATCAAATTTAGGCAATTTCACAAGGTGTCCCTAAACTTTTGTTATGTTATAGACTGTAGAACACGGAGGTGTATATTTGATGTGCATTTTATCATAATAAAGACGGGAATTAAATCATTATTTGGATGGGTTTTCTCGGAATTTTCAAATTGTCTGAACGCTAGTTGACCTACGCGCTAGATTTAGGTAGATATGTGACCTTGCAAATCTGTAAATGATGTGATTCTATGGTAAAGGGGTGTAAGTGAAACCAAAAATTGCTGTCGAGTCAAAGTCAGAGATTTTTTTTCAATAAGATGCGACATTATTTTCTTTAATAGCTCAGCGACTGTCGAGTGACTTCACGCACTCTGAGAAATTGTAGGCAGGGCACTTGACTAGTACTGATGGTGATCTTGGTCGATAACTGTCACCATGCTGTACAGAACTAAGCTCAGCTCAGTGACGCATACGTAGGCCCTACGCGACGCAAGAATCTGCCAAAACTTCTCTGACGTAACGTGTCACGTATAATAAGATACGGATACGTGATACGGATAGGGAAAATGACACTTGCCAAAAGTCTCTAATATCGAAAGCAACTCGGGTAAAAATAGTGACTTCTAGATCGAGTATCCACAAGCTAAAGTCACAATATAATAAATAATATACGTCTAAGAAAATGTTAATTGCATGAATTTTTGAGAAGCTGACCGTGCGTTTACTCCCCTGTCGTGACTATCGGCACTGACAGCGCACCTCCAAAAATCATCGGATTTCAACAAAGCTTCCTCTGGTGATTATGCGATGCATACGATATGGGACCAATTACCGTCGCCGTGTGATATGACGTCACATGTAGAAGGCATTTTAACTTATGAAGGAGTTACGCCTCCTGGGAACATGAACGTGTATACATTGATTGTCAATTAGCCTATGTATATACACCTCTGCTTGAGACCGAGGCGAGAGTTTTCCGGCGTGATTCCCCCCTTGTCCATGATGCAGGATGGAGGGCCTCACGTGGGACACAAAGCCGAGGTCCCGCGCACACACTGGCGTGCGACAGTGGGCTCAAACTGATCCCGCAGTGAATATTCGCTTGGCCGCTACAGTACAATCACTGATAGTGATAATAAGCATGACATCGACGAGGCTTAAAGTTACATTATGGGAGATAAGATAAAGAGATGGCAGTTCTCGCTACAATAGTTAAAAACTAGATAGTGTAAAGATAATTTGCTGAAAATTTCAGTCAAATTGATTCACTATTAGCCGAGAAAAAAGCTTTTGAAATATTCATAGCCTCAGTCATCATTACTCAAATCATTAATATAAACAGTATAGTCTCGATTATCCACTTGATTGATTTAATTATCAACCGCCATTAAGCGGCATATACGATTTTAATCTGCCAACATCGAAGGCTAGTCTTGACATAAAGAGTTTATTATGGTCTGAATATGTTAATTAATGTCTAATTGATTATTTAGATAACATCTCAGGCTTAAAGAAAGACCTGTAAAAATCAGATTTTGCTCTTGCATAATGCTATTTTAATGAGTACGGAATTTTAACTTTTTTACTCCGACAAATTAAATTCTCAAACATATTTTTGAGGTAAAAGAATATAAATAAAGACGTTTGAAGTATTTGTAGTTAAAAAATATTTCCTATGTAGTGTAAATGGGTAGGCCTATAAAAATGAGTAAAATGCATCATTTTGCCCGAAGCAGTTGTTAATAAGTAAACATTGCACGAGCCGTTGAGCCAATGACTACGAGGCGTGCAGTCAACGCACGTGTTTTGGACAGGCATCCGTTAGTGTTACAGAGATAATTCGTAGGTAATTCTCTGTGAAACAGATTGCACTCTGCAGTAGACTGCGTAGTGCCGCTGTCTGGGGAAAATAATTATCCTCATAGCACTGAGCACACTGATGGCGTATTCCCGTCTTCATTGACCCAGTTCGGAGCAGAACAGTGTCAGTTAGACCATAGATCGAAACCCATTATACACCTCTATGGTTAAACCCCATTTCATTTCATTTATTCATTTCCGAGGCGAGAGACGTGGTCGTCAGTTTTTGGTCAGGCGTTCACCACAGGGACTAACAGTAACACGCGACCGTTTGGCAGTAAAAATAAAAAGTTTAGAATTTAGAATGTTTCTAATTTAAATACGATTAATAAGTTGTTTATTGCGTATTTTACATCCAATAGGCCCTATATATGAATGATTTGCCCAGGCAGAAATTAATGTCATATTTTATAATCTTAAATACATGTAGTCTTATATTTCTATGTTTCAACCATTAAATGAGTAAGGCGTGAAAGGCGATGCTCTGACGCATTGTCACGTGAAAATAACTGCCAATTTCAACCAATAAAACGCCACCAAACTATTTAACCCGTAGAAGTATGATATAAACAAAACTCGTGACAGGAAGATTAGTAAAACAATATTCTCTGTTCATTTACTTGTCTAGATTTGGTAAGACTTGAGACAGATTCCGGGTTTCATCATGAAACAATTAATTTTGTTAGCGGTGTTAGGCGTTGGTAAGTGTTCAATTTTACAGTGAAAGTTGCATTTTAACATAATAGTGGTTTGTAAAGTGGAGGCCTATTTCAGTTTCACTCTACGCTAGTTTCTATACTTTTATGTCCTTGGACACTTTGTGACAATTATTCACCAGGACTCACTCGCGTCATTTGTCATTTGGGACAAAAAAAAAAATATGACACAATAATCCCCCATCACTTATAAATAAAAGACTACTACTACTAATAATAATTTTATCATTTCTTTATTATCATCAATAATCTGTCTTTGGCCATCATCTAAAACTTAAAACGGAAAACGATATGTTAATGTTATTACAATTTCTTCATAAATAAATTCTTATGATGAGTCCCAAATGTATCGTTTGTATTGAGTCCTAAATGTCGTTTATGTTGAGTCCAAAATGGCGGGATACCAATACATGATGAGTCTTAGTGTAGTAAATAATAGGGTCCGTAATAAATTTAACCAAAAAGACCCTCAACAACCTTGTATTTTGAATAGAACAACACTACTTTTTTAACGGTTTGAAATAAAAGTGGAAATAAAGGGAAGATCAAAGCAAGAATAAGACAACTGTTATTGTGGATTCATTTATTTCAGTTTTCTTTTCAGAACTAAAAAAAGAGTTAAATTTAGGAAATATTAATCACCTGACCTATTTAGATATGCAGAGAGAAAACATCAATACATATTTAGTGTTAACAAGTTTATTTAACAATATGTAAATACAACTCAACACTTACTCTTCTGTTAACAAGAGCTGTCTTTCTTGCTTCGATCACAGGAATCAATCTGACCCTCTATCCATATATATATGCTTGATTGCTTACACCTTACTGAACTAAACAATATAAATAAAAAAAGGACAGAAATGCAATGCCTGTTGAAGCTTCTATTTTACCTGCTCTGGCTTCGACTCTGGGTTTTTTTTTCAACAATTCATAATGTCAAGCAATTTATACCCTCTGCGAAATTCACTCATATGTTTTTTCTTCAATGTAGCCATTTTGATTTGCATAAATACTCCCCACAAATTGATATCATAGCCACTTGTTTCCAATATTTACATTATTTTCTTTCAATAACGTTTGTCGTCGACTCCATGGGCGGACGCTGACATCACACAAAATCGATCCGCATAGACCATTGAAACAAGGGCCAAAGATAATTTTAATTTTTCACCCCCTTTCCATTTTCCCCCATTTGCATGGCGATTTTTGTTGACTTTTGGGTGTAGAATCAAAGGTTTGAGTATGAATTATGATCATGAAACAGAAGGCTACATTAAAGACTTCATAGGTTTTTGTTGTATCTATATGAGCTTCAACTGTTAGGCTTAGTATGTAGATGACTTTGTTTTGTGATGATTTTTTTAAATTGTATTTTATGACATGAATATGAATATTATCAATTATTACCAGTAAAACATAGTCCGTTGGATTACTTCTGCTTTGAATAATGATCAACGAACAAGGTGATTTGTAAGATGAAAATAACCCTATAAAGTCTACTTCCCTGATTAAACTCCATTGTCCATATCATGTAGAACATCAGTTTTAAAAAAAAACATAAGCACACACACTTGTCATTGGATTTTAAGTGCTCTTATTTAATGACTTGCACAATGTTGCTACTAATGTATGATAATGGATACTAATTTTAGAAATGACATGATGTGAATGTGATACATATTAACACATGAAGGGCAGGGTCCCACTTGTAAGTGTAAAGGCCCTAAGTTTAAGGACGGGTTAAAGAATTAGACTTGGTAATGAATCTCCAGTAGATGGAACACAATGTGGTATTCACAAATATCTTTTATAAATTTTAAATGAAATTGGAATGTATTACTAAACGGTTAAGCCTAAACATGTGTCATAGCGTTATTAAAGGCAATTTTAGATAAGGCCTAGGTCACCATGTTTTCGATTCTCCGGTTGTACGTGACAAAGAGTAGGGGTGCTTGTCCAATCTCAAGGGTTTTCTCTGGGTCCTCCGGTTTGCTCCCACTGCTAAAGACCCCTACGCACAAGCAAATATATTTCAGTCCGGAAATGACCTAGTTTGTGTTGAGTGGACGTCAAATCCCATTTCTCCTTCTCTCTAGGTCACCATATATATACAGCAAATTTCAGTATGAAAGACAATATTGGTGTCAGTCATTATCACTCAGTATAAAAGACAATATTGGTGTCAGTCATTATCGCATATTATTATGTGATAGAACTGGTTTAACACATTCAAGATATAAATTTAACACAGACATCATTGTTATGATAGATGCATAATGAAGGTTTCTACTAAAGGAAGTGACAAACACAAAAGGAAAACACAAGTTATCCTTCTGTACAACTGACGAGTGATAACGTATATCTGGTCATTCATGATTCTTTCGAAGACCAAAAATTGTTATGATACTGCAAGACTATTCAAAACAGAAATTGAATGTCATTAGAAAAGAGACAACGATAAAATATAGAAAAATTTTGTGCATTAGTGACTGTGCGGACTATTTCTATTTTTCTTGTGTTCTCTTATCTAGTGATATCAGATATCCTCTCACAGTCTCGCATAACATCTTTAAGTCTTTGAAGAAAATGTTAGTGAGCAGAAAGGGTGCTGGTGTATCTGTTATCACTTGTCACTTCAGTTAGTTGTATAGAAGGATAACTTGTGTTTTCCTTTTGCGTTTGTCGCTTCCTGTTGTAGAAACCTTCATAACACATCTATGGTAGTAATGATCTCTGTGTTAAAATTATATTTGGAATGTGATAGTGACTGACAACAATATTATCATTAAACACCTGTAGTTGGGCCTATTGTCTACGAATCCTGAAGCTCTTCTTTAGTAGATTTTATACGCCCACATTTTCATGTGGACGTATTATGTCGTCGCCCCTGTCCGTCCGGACGTCCGTCCGTCCACAATTTGTTTGTGGACTCTATAGAGGTCACAATTTTGAACCGATTTTGATGAAACTTGACATGCATGTTTGTAACCCAAAGATCTTGGTTCCTTTCGATATTTGCGGCTATCGGAATGTAATTTCCTGAATTATGGCCCCTGATTGTCCGAAAAATCACCCTTTTTAGCTTGTGGTCCCTCTGGAGGTCACAATTATTATTCGATTTAAAAAACCGTTTGATTATATCACCGTTACACCCTAAGGAAGGTTGAGTTCGAATTTCGGGAAAATCGGACGAAAATTGCCATACAAAATGGCCGCCGTTTGTACGCGAATACTGTTAAAAAATGGTATATCAAGATTGTGGACCCTGTGGAGGTCACAATTTTGATTCGATTTTGATGAAACTTCAAATTCATGGTTATAACCCAAAGATCTTGCTTCCTTTCGATATTTGCGCATATCGGATCGTAACTTCCTGAATTATGGCCCCTGATTATACGCAAAATCGCCTTTTTTTTAGCTTGGAGGTCACAATTATTATTCGATTTAAAAAACCGTTTGATTATATCACCGTTACACCCTAAGGAAGGTTGAGTTCGAATTTTGGGAAAATCGGACGAAAATTGCCATACAAAATGGCCGCCGTTTGTACGCGAATACTGTTAAAAAATGGTATATCAAGGTTGTGGACCCTGTGGAGGTCACAATTTTGATTCGATTTTGATAAAACTTGAAATTCATGGTTATAACCCAAAGATCTTGATTCCTTTTGATATTTGCGCATATCGGATCGTAACTTCCTGAATTATGGCCCCTGATTATACGCAAAATTGTCTTTTTTTTAGCTTGGAGTTCACAATTATTATCCGATTTAAAAAAACGTTTGATTATATTACTGTTACACCGTAAGGAAGGTTGAGTTCGAATTTCGGGAAAATCAGACCAAAATTGCCACACAAAATGGCCGCCGTTTGTACGCGAATACTGTTAAAAAATGGTATATCAAGGTTGTGGACGCTGTAAAGGTCACAATTTTAATTCGATTTTGATGAAACTTGAAATTCATGGTTATAACCCAAAGATCTTGGTTCTTTTCGATATTTGCGCATATCGGATCGTAACTTCCTGAATTATGGCCCCTGGTTATACGCAAAATCCCCCTTTCTTTAGCTTGTGGTCCCTCTGGAGGTCACAATTATTATCCAATTTAAAAAAACGTTTGATTATATCACCTTTGCACTGTAAGGAAGGTTGAGTTTGAATTTCGGGAAAATCGGACCAAAATTGACAGACAAAATGGCCGCCGTTTGTACGCGAATACTGTTAAAAAAATGATATATCATGATTGTGGAGCCTGTAGGTCACAATTTTAATTCGATTTTGATGAGGATGGTTGAGTTCTAATTTCGTGAAAATCGTACCAAAATTGCCGGACGAAATGGTCGCCGTTTGTATGCGAATAGTGTAAAAATATGGTATATCATGGTTGTGGACTCTCTACAGGTCACAATTTTTATCCGATTTTTATCATGGTTGTGGACTCTCTACAGGTCACAATTCTTATCCGATTTTGATGAAAAGTCACATTTCTAGGTTGTGTACCGTCACACCATAATCATTGTCGGTTTCGAATTTCATTAATATCAGACTGGAACTGACCAACTAAATGGCTGCTCCCAATACAGTATGAAATACAGGACTTAAAGATGTAGGAAAAATCACTTTCGGTATTGCTTGTTCTCTGTCCATCTTTCGAAAATGTGGGCGTATTCTGCCTGGCAGTGCCAGCCTATCTTTAATTTCTTTATACATATATTTTTCTTGCTCAGCGCCGTCATTACAGTTCAACGTCCGATGAAGTTCTATGTAAGTGTTTATAACAATTACAAATGTTCTTTATTTCTAGTTTCCAGTGAATACCTTGACGATAGTCACTGTGAGAAAGGACCTACCCTTTGGTGTAGCAATCTCTATTATGCCAAGAAATGTGGAGCGATACAACATTGTATTGATACTGTTTGGACTAAACAAATAGTTGAAGGAACCCAAGGGGTAAGATTTTTCATTTTTATGTATAATTTATTAAGTAAAAATCGATGTAATTTTCCTAGTTATTCATCTTGGAGAACCGTATTACAGAATTCGGAAAATATGAATCATTTATACGTCAAATAGTGAATTTAGCATTTGTGTTCAATTATGGTGGATTTATGTTAAAGTATTATTTTTAGGATGCTTCATGTACCGTATGTCAATTGATGGTCACCAATGCTCGACAACTTATAACCAGTAAAGCCACTGCGGTAGGTTTTTGATTTTAGACAAAATATTTATTATTACATTTTACAACTCAAATTTGTATAAACCATATTTGAACCAACCTTCTTTTGAAATGATTTGTAGCCTACAGTTTACTTTTTGAAATTATGCTGGCTTTCATTTCCTTTACATGTATTTTTAAATGTTCAAAAGATAACTGCATTCTATATTGTACATGTTTCCCTCCTCTGATTTTGGTTATTTGTTTTTATTGTGTATAGGTAGAGGTTAGCAGTCTATTAGAGAAGGCCTGTATTGTTATGCCATCATCTCTGATCAGTGGAGAGGTAAAGCTTTTTCTTATACACTCACATTGTAATGTGGTAGTATATTGTCGGCCGTCAAGGCTTCTGTCCGGCGCTCACAATCGCTTGTGCACGCTCTAAGGACTAAAGTAATTATACAATTCACTTGAAATTTATACACAATGTCTGTGGTCATGAAATTAATTTTCAGAGACCTCTGCTAATAAATTTTAGATTATCTATTTTCAAACTGTTGTTATATGGCTGGCTCTTTATCTAAATGGGACAAAATGTATCTTTAATGTACATGTATCTTTGAGGCAACAATTTTAAAGGCATTTCATGATGATTATAATTTCAATGTATTTGAGTATGACAACTCAATATCACACGTTCTTATCTTTCTATCATTTCAGTGTAAAGATGCAGTAAAGAACTTTTTACCTGAAATTTTGGCACTTTTTAAGAGTGAAGTAGTAAGTCATCTTGTTGAACAAAATGATCTGATTGTATAGATTATGTTAATAGATCTGGAAATCATGATTTTAGTTGTACCATACCAAATTATCTTAGATTGTATACAGAGGTCGCAGTGGATCAAATACGCATTGTTTAAAAATACGCAGAAGACATTCCAAAATTTCTCATTTTTGCTGCCTACGTCTACATAATAAATGCCTCTCAAAATACTCAATAGAAGCAAGTCAAGTCGTGAACAACCTTATTTTATGCGACCATATTTCATTGATAGGCTTACTATATTTAGTCTAATGACGACTGGAAGTTAACAGCATATCTTAGATCTATGGTTGACATCACAGTCATTTCAATCTTTCACTTCGACAGAAGTAAAGAGAAGACTATCGCTATGAAAGCCAACATTTGATTGGCTGAATTGAATCAGTATATCATGTTCTAGCCAATCCAAAGTCTTGTATGCTTTCAATGCCGCAAAATAGGGGTGTCCGGAGAAAGCTTATGAATGAAATAAGAGGAAATATAAAAATCTATGGAGACTGCGTGCAATAGAGGTGTGTAAATGAGGCTTGTAGGACATAAATTGTACAAGCTACGACGTAGAATAATCTATTCTCACGTTGGGGGAATTTTCTGCATGTAAATTACACAGCATCCTTCAATACTTGCGTTTATTTTTTAAAAAATGTGTGAAATACAGATTTTTGTGTGACTGCGACCTCTTATTGCATACATTATGTAAATTAAGTGTTATTGTTGCTAATGTATCCACATAAATTTATTACGGTACAAGGAAATCTGACATTTGTTGCTGATTTGAAGAAAATTAATGAAAAAATTTGTTATATTTTTGTACACAGAATGCCAAAATGATCTGTTCTTTAATTGGAATTTGTCATGGTAGTGAAGATAATGCCATCAGAAAAAACGTGTTTGTTCCTGCCATTCCTGTAAGTTAGATTACTTATTCCCTGTCTTTTAGATGATAACAACTAAAAATTAAAATGGGTTCATCTGTGTGTCCGTCTAATTGATGTAGAATATATTCAATCATTATTTATGTTCAGTAAGTGAATTTCTATATCCAAGATTGATGATGACCATTATCTTCTCATAGGATTTTGATTTTCCTAGGAGTGAATCATACCTTTTGCTTAAAACATGTCATGTTGTCAAACTACTTCATTTCCGAATTATAAATATTTATTTTACATCCAGGAGGATAAACCAGCTGTACATAAACCAACCCCTGTGAAAGCTACAAACGATTATTGTACTGATTGTAAGAATTTCTTTGGAGATGTTAAAGCTATGATCACTGCTAATGGTACTGAAGTATGTATATACATTTTATCTTTTATGATATTGCTGGGAAAGACGTGTTTATATATCATCTGGCATCCCATCAAAATTACCAACCATTGTACCATTCATTAAAAATTACTTCCCAGCTTTGTCCTGTAACCAATACCTAATTATCTCTGAGGAGAGATTGTTTAATGCAACATCCAGTTTTATTAGCAGAGTAGGATAGAAAATACTGATATTTTAATATTTTGGTCCCACCCTATCTTTGTGCAGGTAATATAAGTAAACTTATCTCTTATAGGAAGAATTCAAAGAAATGTTGGAAAACTTAGTATGTACTCCTATGGGTGGATTTGCAGGAATAGTAAGTATAATAAATCTCCAGACAAAAAAGAAATATTTAGCAAAAGCACAAAAATATTTGTCCAATGTGTGTACATTTATTGATCAAACGTGTGGTACATTCTAGGGCTGGCAATCAATCCTGTTTCATGTATCGATTATCGTCGACCATCCGTCGATCAATAATCAATAATATCGGAAAATTATTTTGCCTTAGAATTGGTTTGAAAACAATCATAATTTGTACACGAATAACAAATTATATGCAAGTTTATGTTGTGATATCATTCTGCATGCCGTACATGTAGAATTTTCTTCATTTATTTTTACTTTTGACAATAAAATAATAGCATTCCATAGCAAAGCCAAGGTGTAGAAAGAAACTCAATCAACTTTGTTGGGAAGACAGAACCACCATATCTTTGTCGCTTATGACCTGAATAATAACGAGTAAAATGTAGTCATTTCCAGTCATTTCCGTTTGATCACATCAAACAAATTCTTCATCCAGTTCGCTGTAACAGTTTATATATTGCAGAGATTTCTTATGCACACAGAACTCTCCTGGTCACTGTGAGATCCCTATAATTGCAATATTCCAGAAATGAATAGTGTGAAACCACTGGCTCTCATCATGACATAAGCGGCCAACATTTCTCACCGTTGGCATCTCGCGTGGTGTACTAGAACAAAAAGTGTGTGTTTTATTATGACTATTCTGTTTTATTACAGTTCTAGTCCCAAGCACGCATTGCAAAGAATACCACGATAAGGATTATTTTTTGGGCCTCTTCTTACCAGTGAGATACCTATATTTGCGCAAACGGATAATCGATATTTTAAAACTATCGATAATCCATTTTCAAACTGCTTTCCAACGATTCTCTACAATATCTATTTTTTTCTATCGGCCCTAGCACATTCATGAGAATGTAGTGTAAATCTTGTGACTTCAAAAGCTTAAATCTAAAGCTTGATAAGACTTTCTTTTTTAGTCCAATCTAACTTATGACTCAAAGGGCTGATGTCATCACATCACAATGGCTTGTAGGCAAATGATTGCCTGCCTGTAGCACTTATGTAACCTGGTAAATCAGGGACACTCTATTAGGCTGTGTAATTAAGCGTAGACTGATGATAAAATAAATTTTTATTGTGCACAGGCATGTAATCTGATAATTTTTTATGACAGTTTGAAACAAGCTGACAAAAGGGACACATATCAGATGATAGGATATATTATATGTAAATGTGTCGAAAGGCAATATATCAAGTTGAAAAATAATTTCTACAATATGATTAAAAAAACCAAACTGAGTTATTGACAGGGTTTATTAAGATGTACAAATATGGTACACTACGTCTGACCTAAACCTTTTGTAGGTAATGTAACTAATATAACAGATACTGGTTTGTAACCTACAATCAGCTGTAGACTTTTATAACGTCATACCATTATCTACTGCCAGGAGCAGGGAACTGTTTTTTTTAATTATAAAGATGCAAGCATGTACTATCCCACAATCTTTATATGAATGTGAAGTGAATGTTTTGAATATTGTAAATAAAATGTATTTGTTATAGATTATCTCATTTTGTTTCAGTGTAAAGAACTGGTTGAACAGTTTTCTCCAATGCTCTTCCAATATCTGTCTCAAGAGTTGGTACGTATCATCTATGCTCTAACTTATACCATTCGAACTTTTCTATATATTTTTCAATATTTTATAAATCTTGTAGAGATCTTTATCCACCAATCTGTAAATTTCACAAATATGTTCTTCAAAAGATCTACAGAGGCACTGTAAATGAAATGAAATGGGGTTTAACGTATTAATGTTCTGCTCCTGGCTAGGCTATTGGAGACAGACCTACACCATGCAGTTTGCTATGAGGAAAATTTAGCCCGGGCAGCACTAAGGCCTATTCTTATATCGAATTCCAACTACCAAGGGGTCTTTTACGTGCACACCAATGTGTACACAGGATCTCAGTTTTTGGCCCCATCTAAACGACTGTACATCTGGCACCACTGACAAAGGAAACATCAGAAACTCTGATGAACTTTCTCTGCCAATGCAGACTAGTGAGCTAGCGTCTTACCCACTTAGCTACTATGGCTTCCACATGTTAAATGAGTTGATAATATGTATTTTTTTTATAGGATGTTAATGAGATCTGTGAAACCATTATGTTCTGTAATGCTACACAAAGACATGTTCAAATGATGAATTTTGTTGACTTTGTTAAATCTGTAAGTATATTGTTTTCACCTACATGTAGCTATAAAGGGTAACAATGTGATGATGTAACTTCAGTTGTGGTGCTTTCAATCGCTGATCCACAGGAATTTCCTGCCAGTCCAAGAAATAACCAGCTATCTATTATTATTATTATTCAGTGTTCAATTCTGGATTTGTAACATAGCTTAGATTTATTTTATAGCATTACGTTTAAATACTAATACATCAAATTAAGGATGTAAATGGTTACCATGGCAATAATTTGATTACTAATTGTGTTCTTGTTCGACAAATTTTAAACTGATATTCCTTTTTATACGCCCACATTGAAATGTGGTCGTAGATTGTCGTCGCCCCCGTCCGTCCGTCCGTCCGTCCGTCCGTCCGTCCGGCGTCCACAATTGCTTGTGGACGCTCTAGAGGCTAAAGTTAATATCCGATTGACTTTAAATTTATACACAGTGTTTAAGGTCATGAGACGAAGAAGCCTATTGTTTTTCAGCAATTTCCGATAATAACTACCAGAGTTATGGCCCTTGATCACTTCAAAAAATCTTGTGGACGCTCTAGAGGCCAAAGTTAATATCCGATTGGCTTTAAATTTATACACAGTGTTTAAGGTCATGAGACGAAGAAGCCTATTGATTTTCATCGATTTCCGATAATTAGTGCCAGAGTTATGGCCCTTGATCACTTCAAAAAATCTTGTGGACGCTATAGAGGCCAAAGTTAATATCCGGTTGGCTTTCAATTTATACACAGTGTTTAAGGTCATGAGACGAAGAAGCCTATTGATTTTCATCGATTTCCGATAATTAGTGCCAGAGTTATGGCCCTTGATCACTTCAAAAAAATCTTGTGGACGCTATAGAGGCCAAAGTTAATATCCGATTGGCTTTAAATTTATACACAGTGTTTAAGGTCATGAGACGAAGAAGCCTATTGATTTTCAGCAATTTCCGATAATTAGTGCCAGAGTTATGGCCCTTGATCACTTCAAAAAATTTTGTGGACGCTATAGAGGCCAAAGTTAATATCCGATTGGCTTTAAGTTTATACACAGTGTTTAAGGTCATGAGACGAAGAATCCTATTGATTTTCAGCAATTTCCGATAATTAGTGCCAGAGTTATGGCCCTTGATCACTTCAAAAAATCTTGTGGACGCTTTAAAGGCCAAACTTATCATCTGATTGACTTCAGATTGATACACAGAGTTTAAGGTGTTAAAACGAACAAGTATATTGATTTTCAATGAATTTTGATAACTGAACAGCTAAATCCGTGATTTTAAATGTTTCATGTATATATATTAATTCAATTGTTAGCGTGGGGTAAAACTTTATAAAAAGCAATCAAATTCTTATGATTTTCTGATAATTACATAATGAGTTGTTACTCTTAATCAGTTTTTAGAGTATTACAAATGTTTCATTACCGCAAAAAGTAAAAATATGTGAAAACTCTTGTTGACTGCCCGAACGATTTAGCTGCTGTGGGCGTATGTTTCGTTGCCTGGCAACCTATCTTCATATCATATGTCATTGCAACCAAGCATTGTTAACTACCACATTGGTTTTGTTCACTAAATAAATCATAGAAAGATAGTCTTTAAATTTCTGTTTAAAGTTCTGTTTGTTACTGGCACACGAATGACCAGCAGTCCCAAAACTTGCTGACAAGTATAAGATAGCTTCAATCATCAGATTCGGACTTATTAGTAATGGCTTTTGTTATTAAAAAAATCAGAGAACTAAAGATATTGATAGTTATGCATACTTGGACTTGCACCACAGAATTAAGTTTAAACTAAGAATGTGTTAGTGGCTTGGACTCGTAGTACTATGGCTGTTGGGCATACAAGATGGTAATCAATCGTAAAACATAACTGAACTATTGCAATATATGACAATACTGTATTTGCCTGCAATCCTCCATCCTTATTGTTAATTTTAGTATTATGTTAATCATTGATTCCACTGTTTTCGTTTGAATAGAAATCTAAAACTGGAGAAAATTGTAATATTTGTAAGGAAGCTGTTACTGAAGCAAGAAACTTGGTGAGAGATACCGCTATACAGGTATATGTTTTGGGATTTAGTTCTTGTATTCTTATATGTATTACAAAAGACAAAAAGGGTCTTTTACGTAAACATGTATCCAAACGAAAACATATATCCAAACGAAACGGGGGGGGGGGGGGGATGGCCAAGTGGTCTAGAGTGCCGCACTTCGACCTCTAGCTGGCCGGTCACCTCTGGCTTGTGGCTGTGGTTTCGAGCCCTGGTGTGAGCGTATGTGGCATGGAGATAGAGGCGCCTTCTCAACCTCGTGGGTTTCCTCCAGGCACTCTGGTTTCCTCCCACTGCTAAAGACCCCTGCTCGCAAGCGAATCATTGAAATAAAATTAAACCATATGTTAGTCCGGAAATGACCTAGTTTGTGTCGAGTAGACATTAAACCCCATTTCTCTCTCTCTCTCTCTCCAAACGAAACATTATGTTATTTATATAAATGCCTTCAAACATAAATTGCAATGTTAATCTTTGGACACTTGCCCCCTTTGACGGTATTCATCTTATTGAATATTGCAAAGTTTTTTGGGATACAAGAAAAGTTTATAATTTTAATTGAATGTTGCAGGACGATGTTAAAAACTTTGCTGAGGTTAGAATTTGTCCATTATTTGGAAGTTCACAGGATGTGGTAAGTTACTATTATGAATTTTTATATATTTTAATCTTAACGGTTATTTATAGCAACCAAATTAAAGAATGAAAATATGATTAACAAAGAGATTTTTGTCCAAGAGTTGAATTATATTTTTCAGTGTAAACAGTATGTTCAAGCTTATATTCCAGTTCTGTTTCAATTGTTAGCATCTGAAATGGTAAGGATTATTTAAATATACTAATAGCATCATTTGCAACAGTCAAGATATATAAACATACACATAATTTAAACTTAGATTAATGTGATGCAAGTTTATATACAAGAATTTATTGGCACTAGCCTGAAGTTTTGATTGTTCCAGTTCGTTAGGAATATTGATTCTTTCAGGTAGAAAATTAGAACATATATCTTTAATCTATAAATATAAAATTTGAAATGTTGTAGGATACCCAATTTGCTGACTGAATTAATCACAATAAAACTTAGTGTTTTTCAACTAAATAAAAGTTGTTTACTCACCCAATGTTGACAAATATTTTTTTTTTGTTATAAATAGGATCCTACAACTGTATGTGAAGAATTAGGATTGTGTACTGCCACTGCTGCTCCTAAACTACACCGTGTATCACTACATCGTATGTTAGCACCAGCTTTAGATGTTGTTATTAAAGCTAAAGCTGATCATTCTAAACCACCAGCAGGAAAAGTTGATGCCTCTGCGCAATGTGTTATCTGTGAATTTGTTTTAAAGGAAATTGATCAAATCCTGGGACAGAATAGATCTGAGGTAAATTATATGATGACTGAAAATCATTTAGAAAATATAACCTTGTTGTTTTGGGGTTACAAACGTACAACCACTGTCATTTTCCATAGAAGGCTTTATCTCGTTTCAATGCTCACATTACCTACAAATATGCCATATTTCAGTGGACCTGTAAGACTTAACTGCTGTTAATGTATGTTACATTGCCTGACATCCTATCTTTTTTCAAATGCACTAAATGGATTTCAATAAAATTTGGGTTTGTATTCTGATTGGTTCTAATGAAGTTCTTCAGCGCTATATGTGCAACAGGGTGGGAACTCTTTGCAAGGGAAAATTGAGTTCTTTTCACATATCTTCCAACTTCTACTAATCCATGTACTGATGTCAACCAAATTTGTGGATATTTTGCCTCGTTGCTGCTTATTCAGCTTGTCTCCAATGAAGTTGATAAGCCTCATAGAGATGAGTAGAGACCACTTTACCACTAGTGCAACATATTATTCATTAGAATACTTGCCTTTAGGTATCTATTCTGGTACGAATGTAAATATTTTCTTATTGTTGGAGAAATTATTATTAGCTTAAAAATACATTCTTAAACAGTATTTATCGGATGGTGATTTTCGAAGAAAAGTATGACAAATTTGGTATATACTAGAAAAATACTGGATTACATGAAGAACACCAATAGGGCAAGCAATCTTCAAAAATGTCAGGGTATAACTAACTGGCAACCTCATGACTTTTCTCCGCAATCTTGCCTAAATAATGTGCAGTTGTCATTTCTTGATCAAATGGTTAGGCGATTTCTGGAACATTGAGGGGTGAAATTAAACCTATGACAGACTCTGCAATTAGACGGAGGAAAAATAAGTTGACAGAAAATAGTTCAAGAATTTACTTAAGCCATAATATGTATGATAAATGAACAGTAAGTAAAGACAAGTACATTCTGACAAATTGGCCCTCCTGCAATCAAATTAGGTGACAACCATGGCTTCTAAAACTAGATATCATCAAATCGCGCAGTTTGTACACAGGAAGGTTTCTTTAACACAGACGGCACACTTTGATCATTTATTCTATTATTATTTAGGCACAGGTAACAAAAGCGTTGGATGACGTTTGTGACCTTCTACCAACCACCATCAGACAGGAATGTGTAGCTTTTGTCAATCAGTATGCTAAGGTTGTAATTGAATTGCTGGTACAGGAAGTTGATCCTAAAGTAATCTGTAGGACGATTGGTCTCTGTTCAGCTACGATGGATTTACCTAAACCAAAAGGTAAGCATTTCTTAGTACAGTAATCTAGTAAAACAGTTTTCAGCAATATTGAATGATAATTTTGGTGTAAGGACTGTAGACATTGCGAGGAGGGGATGAACCCTGTCGATTTTCAGTTTTCCAATGGATGATAGAGGCTACAGGTTTTAACCAGATTTTTTTCAAATTTGACGTGAAGCATTGTGGCCGTGAGAAGATCATAAGTATCTGGAAAAGCTTGTGAATATGAAGAAATTAGATTTTCTTAAGGTACCCTCGATCTTTATCAAATGTGGTCAAGATCCAAGTTTTCCTTTTGGAAAAGCGACTGTTGCGGATGTGTGGGTTTATTTCCAGGCTTTGCGTGGCTACTTTTTAAATGTTTATTAAGAATTTTCTATCTGGAGTCCTACTGTAAGATGTTTATATATTGAATGTTTTATGCCAACCCAGAAGAGTAGTCAGAGATGTTGCTCTTGTTAGTCTCAAAATGACCAAAGTATAATGTTAATGTGACATTAGACCCATTGCATTCCTTTTATTATACATGTAACTGTGATGTAAGTCAAAATAAGTCATGTGTTTTTACCCTTTGCTTTACCGGGTGGGGTTTTTTGGCGGTGTACATTATTTTGTTTTCCAAATTCAAAACGCCACTGTGTGCATGTTGATTATTGAAATAAAAACCAAACTAAAGTTCTTCCCCAAAAGAATGGTCAGTGTCTAATGGACATTATCTCCAGCTCCGTTTCAAATGTATTTAAAATGGAGGCCATTTTCGATTATGCAAATGGCATACAATTATTGAAATCTTCGAAGCGATATCTCCATTTAAGAGATATGAGTGATCTAAAAACACATGGATGTACATAACTACACTAATTAATAAGTTAATTTGTCAATAATTCCTGAGAGTTTTTCTACATGTTTCTGATGTTATTTCAGTACCATATATGACTGTTAACCGTGCTGGTGATTCCCCTGTGTGTGATGTCTGTGAAATGATTGTCAATTATTTGGATGAAGCATTGAAAAATAATGCTACTGCCCAAGATCTGGAGATGGCTTTAGAAAAAGTGTGCAGCATTCTTCCCCAAGCTTATAGAACTCAGGTATAATTTAATCTTATTTATAATTAAGAGACATGTTAAATAAATGCACTTAATTCTAATGGCAATTACTCAACCAAATGTTGAAAATCCAAACATCTTTCTCTTATTTCTTTCCACAAACATGCACAAAAAAACCCCAAACATATTCCAACTCAAATAAGGTATCTTCTTTTGCGATGTTTATTGCATAGATATCTGCTATCTTTATATTTTCAGTGTGATAGTTTAGTTGATACATATGGACCTTATATTCTACAACTTTTGTCTGAGGTCGCTAATCCACGTGAGGTTTGTGAGGTAAGGAATAAAATTTTGCGCATACTTTTTACCAAATAATTAAAGTTATCATGCATGTATAGACCAATCTATTTTAATTAATAATTAATATCATATGCTCCTCAGTGGTGAAATTGATTGATTTTTGGAAGGATTATTATTTCAGTTATTCAACTGTAGTGAGTGTTTAAAAGAATAATCTGTTAGCATTAAAATATGTGTGGGTCATCCCCTTTCAATCTCCATAAATAATCATCTATTTACTCATGTCAATGTATCGATGTTTAGAATAATATTTTTGACTTTATTTTAATTTTTTATACTTCAGAAACTGTCTCTCTGCCAAATGAAAGATAGCACTTTACGTTACAAATCCCATGAATTGTTGGGTAAAGAAAAGTGTAGTTACGGTCCATCCTTTTGGTGTGCTAATGCTGAAAATGCTAAACTATGTAAAGTAAGTAATCAAAAAAAAATAGGAATATTCCTTATAACTCTTGTTGATGTTTGGAACTCTTTATGAATAGCTGCACAAATTTTTAACTCATTAACTCCAAATATCTATCCATTACTTTAAAATCTGCAAACCAGATGTTGGCAATGTAAACATTATCAGTATCTAGATTCATGTGTGATGCCATGGGTTATTTTAAGCACACATCAACGTGTAATCCCTTGTTGAGGGGGGGGGGGGTGCGTCTCATCCATATACGACTGTATACTGTTCTTTGTCAGGCCCCCATAACACACTGGCACCGCCCAAAAGCCTGTGTTTTTTTATTGTACCAACTTAAGTAATGATGATCAAGACTAGGCTTAAAATTTAATTTATCTCAGTTCAGAGTGGTGCAACTTGACTGAAATTTTCATCATATTCTCTTTACGTTATCGATTTTTTTTAACTATTGTCGCAAGACTGTCAGCTCTTTATCTAATCTCCCATAATGCCCCTTTAAGTATTAAAGAAGTCTGTGATTATTATAAGGGACATCTCTGCATTGCTATCTTTTAAAGAATTTTTTAAAAAAGGTGTTTACTCCAATTTGAAAGTTGTACTAGTAGCAGTAACGCAAGATCAACATACAGACACATTGGTACATGTATCTTGTATCAGGTCACAAACATATGTACCTACAAATATTACAGTGCCCCTGATGGTAATCTAGTAGTAATACCATCTTAATGTTGTTATTACAGACTGTTGAACATTGTCAGAGACACGTATGGAATCAGTAAGATGATGTAGATGTCAAGTGCAAGAGATACCAGATAAAAGAATAATCAGGAAAACTATTTTTGAAATGAAAGTCAAAAACCAATATTTAAGAAACTGATGTATTATACTCAATAGAACATAGTTTTACATTTACATAAATTTGTATCTTCTAATTAACATTTTGGAATTTTTGTATCGTAAAAAAAAAGGACTGATATAAACACTTTACGTTGTGATATATATATAATATTTTGATAAATGTAAAACATTTGATTAGAAGTTGTAAATATTTTCTCATTCCTGTTCATTTAAATTTGAAATTCGACCAAATAAGCACCCTTCTTATCATGATTTCAAGTAAGAAATAGGATTCCGATAAATTGTCAGTGAAATTGCAGCATCCCATATTTTTTGTCTGAAATTTGGTTTTTGTAAGTAAGTAAATAACAAAAGCTGTCTTTCCAGTTTGGACTGAAGAGTGCTTATGTGGTCAAATATATTGTGTATTTTTTTTATAACCTAATGATAGATGTAACTAGAATTTTTTTTTTTTTTAATATACGAACAAACTTATCATCTAAAACATGAAGTGTTTGCAATGTCAAATTATTGTGTATTGGCTAACCTTCCACATTATTACACAATGTTCTCTTTTTATATATACTATAATGGCACAATATACTTCATGGTAGAAAAACTGTATTTGCCAAAACAGAAAATATATTTCCTGGAAATGACACAGATTTTGACAAGTTAATGAGTACACTGCATGTATCCAGACTTTGTATTTTATTTCTTATTTAAATTATTTTGCTCAGAGCATGTCTTTCATTAATCAAGCTGGTTGAATCATCTAATGCCTACTCTCTATAGACACTGTACTTTAAACTTTGAAAATAAACATTCCAGCTTGATCTCAACTTTTCATTTTTAAACCGAATTAATCAATGAAATGGGGTTTAACTAGGCCCATGAAAATGGGCATAACCATATGATAAAAATTTTGTCTGAACAGCAATTAAACAATTAAATTTCAAATGACAAGAATTCTTTTATATGCATGCCATTTAGACGACCAGACGCTGCTCCTTGTCGGGCCGCCTGTCCGGCACCACTGACAAGAAAGAAACCATGCCTGAAAATAACGAAATAACTGCATTACTCAATGGGTCACCACAGTTTAATGGTAACATTGGTTAATGGGAACTCTGGAGCAATCCGTGATTTGCTCGAATATGTACATAGATAAAAACGGAAACATCATTTTCTAATAAAGTGTTTATAAAATAGTGGGTTTGGGCCAATGTGTTTCACAGAGAAGAACTACGAATTATCTGTGTCACAGATGACTCTTCAACACGTCCAATGACATCATGCAGCGTCAATCATTTGCTCAATGGCGCGTGCATTGTTTCCATAAGACCTAACTACTTAGGGCAAAATGATGCCTTTTACTCACTTTAATACCCATTTACACTAAAAAGGAAAAACTTTTTAACTACAAATACTTCAAACATCTTTATTTATTTTTCTAATAAATACAAAAAATGTTTTAGAATTTAATTTGTCGGAAGAAAAAAGTTTATATGGTGGACTCCGCATCGATGTCATCCTTACCAGTGACTGTAGCGGCCTAGCGAATATTCACTGCTGATCAGTGTGGGTTTTTGCTTACTATCCCAGGATGTCTTGAAAATGTAGTTGCATCAAAGATTAAATATAGAATGATTTAAAAGTTTGGAGGTGGAGGTTGTCTTTGAAAATGAGACTAGTTGCGTGAGACTATCAATTTTCCTGGTAAGTTACCCAGTCATATCCAATTGATTTAGCAAAATATTTTTTCAGACACTCCCATTTTATGAATGGTAGTGGGGTTTTTGGGGTCTCATTACTCATGATTAAGTCACGGTTGAAGGAAATAATTCAAACTATACATAATGATTACAGGAAATGAAAAGTACAAGCTGTTGAGTCCTTCTTATCTTTCTAAATATTTTGGAATGGTAGTATAGAACTCTTAGGTTTATAAAAAAAAAAGAGCAAACTATTAAGTCTAGATAAAGATTCATATGGTTTGAAACATTTATGAGTTCTCTGTACATAGATATTTACGGAAAAATCAGTCAGAATGTATTCTGAGTAAAGACTAGTGCGAAAGGTTATGTTTGGTAACTATCAAGGCTGGTTTATACACAGGCGCCTGTAACGTGGATAATTTTGATGTGTTTATTTTCTTTCCAATTTTACATCAATTATTTTTTACTAATTACTAAAAATCTTGATAAAATGCAGGTAGATATTTCATTCGTGGACATGTTTTTTCTAAAACATAATTATAAGACCTTGCATCTTGTCTCACTACAAACCTTTTTCATGCAAAATATTATTTGTACTGTCACCATTTCGTTTTAGCATCAACCATACATTTTTTGAAAATAACAATTATAATATGACATGTACTTTATGTCCACTTGATAAAACTGTTTTTCGGTGATATATATAACAATCGGCGAACAATGATACAGGTAATACGATCTATGTTCTAATGGCCCTCCACCCCACCCCTCCTATGTTGACATTCAATGCGGGTATGGTTGTGGATGGCGCCCTATATTTGGACACCCTCCCCATCATTCACAGCTTCTAGATCCGCTACTGCGTTTTAGATAGACGCATGCCAAACGTTACTATTCATATTTAAAGAATAAATTCCCATTTATATTAGAGGGGGGGGGGTGGCCTAGTGGATTAGAGTGCCGCGCTTCGACCTCTAGCTGGCCGGTCACCTCTGGCTTGCGGCTGTGGTTTCGAGCCCTGGTGTGAGCGTATGTGGCATGGAGATAGGGGCGCCTTCTCAACCTCGTGGGTTTCCTCCGGGCACTCCGGTTTCCTCCCACTGCTAAAGACCCCTACGCGCAAGCGAATTATTGAAATAAAATTAAACCATAATATGTTAGTCCCGAAATGACCTAGTTTGTGTTAAACAACCTTTTTTCTCTCTCTCTCTCTCTCCATTTATATTATTACAGAATTCTTTCCTACAAAAAATTACCAATATGATTTTAATCGTTTTTCACCGTTTTTTAGGACTTCGAATTTTGACTAATGGTTTGGATAGTTCATACTTGGTTTTATTTTATTCTGACCCGTTGTTAACTTTTGAATACGAAGTGAGTGCAAGCAATGATTCATCGCATTTTTTTCTTCGTCTCTTTATTGAATCGCTGTTGGGGAAATATTGAAATGACAACAGGAAATGTGAGGGTATTGATACTACTACTACTACAAAAAAAACCCCAATAAAATTAGCTGGCGCGATGTTAAAGGTATAATAACCCAGGCAACCGTCCCTAAACGTATATCGTCGTTGCCCCTGTCCGTCCGTTTGTGGCGCTCCATAGCAATCTCGTTCCAAGAGGCAGCCGCGGAGCCGAAGGCCTCTGGCACATTAGACCGTCCATTTTTTCCAATTTTTTTCAAACCTAAGCCCCGCCCATTCTGACCTCTGATTGGTCAATCTTTTTTGGTCGATTTCTCGATCGAAAACTAGAGGTCGGATCGTCGTTTCGTTTGTTGTAAAATGATCCTTGAGTCAAAGTCAACTCGCTGACATAAAAAATTGGATCCTAAACGAACAAATTCAAGTTTTTGTAAAGATCTATTTTTCTACGCGTGGGTATATTTTTAAGTGATTCGGTCATCCAGGCACGTAAAATCAGGGGCGTACGACGCAAATAAACGAGAAATTTCGCGCGTAGGAATTACATGTCACCTTCCGGGAAAATGGCTACCGGCCAGAACAGACAGAAATGGGGTTTAACGTCCACTCAACACAAACTAGGTCATTTCGGGACTAAGAAAATGGCTACGCCGATTCACCAGAGAAATTTCTTCAAAAATTTTTCTGGTTTCGAGATTGGCTCCATAGGTCTCAATTCAATTTTTTTTTTATCCCATTTCGACGAAACTTGAAATAAAGGTTTACCTCCAAAAGATCTCGGTTCCTTTCGAGAATGTTCTGTAATCGAGGATGATGACCCCTGGGTGTACGAAAAATCACGTTTATAGCTTGAGGACAATCTAAGACGTCACTGTTTTTATTCAAGTTTGATGAAACTTTAAATATATGTTTATTACCCAAAGATCTCGACCCAAGTGTATATTCGGGTATATCGGATCGTAACTTCACGGAGTATCGCACCTGATTGTACGATAAATCGTGTTTTTAGCTTGTGGTCCTTCTGGAGGTTACAATTTTTATCCGATTTCAAAATATTTTCGAATATATTACCGTTATATAGGTTCGAATTTGGTGAAAATGTAATGAATTTATTACACCAAAGAGCTGGGTTCCTTTTGATACTTAAGCGTATCGTATCGTTTAAATGAGACGAAAACATTAAGATCATTTAAACCAGTTGACTACATGTTAGTTATCCTCTGCCAATTTGAAATGGGAATAAACGAGCAAAGTTTCAATCATGACATTGAAAATGTCCGTCATCATTAGCCTGATTAGTGAAGCAAAGTAGGACGGTAAACCCTATTTTATTTTCCTTGTGAATTTATCAAGGAAAATGAAGGAATGAGTCATCCTGGTTTTATTTGCGTCACATGATTATAGAGTCACGATTGAAGGAAATATTTAACCACATAACACATAGTAATTCAGGAAATGAAATGCAAAATCTGTTAAATCTTTCTTATCTTTCTATAACTGTTTGGGCATGGGAGTATAGAACGGGATAACTTGCTGGGGCCTATTTCACGAAATTTTAACTAAGATAAGGTCCCAATTTTAGTAATTTGATTGGATAATATTAGATTGATTTTAGTGCTTAGCCAATCAAAATTGAAGTATCTACTAAATTGGATTTTATCTTAAGTTAAAATTTCGTGAAACAGGGCCCTGGTTTATAAGAAAAAATAACTATTAAATAATAAATTATGATTCGAAACATTTATGTGTCCTCCTTTACAAAATGACTGCTTCTTGTATGTAAATAGTGTAAAAGTATGTGATACCAATGTTGTTGAGTCATCTAGAGACCACATGATTAATTCTATTTCGATGAATCTTTATTAAACAATATATATGCGTTATATCCCCAAAGATACTTGCGTGTATCGGATCCTAACTTCCTGGATTATTGGTATGGCCCTGATTGTACGTGGAATCACTTTTTAGCATGTTCTCAGTCCATCTCTTGCAAGCTGTATGGGTATTTTGCATGGCAACAGGTTTGTATCTGGGGACCAGCGTAATCCAATTGCCTGACAAGTCCACCATAAATCTGTTCTTTATGGAGCATCAGCCTTAGACTATACATATTATACACTCTTAGTTTTCGATTTGCTAAAACATCCCGGAGGCATCCTGAAAGCTGAAATGAAATGGGATTTAACGATTACTTTCAACTGCATGATTATTGCTGACATTGTCTTCAAAAAATCAAATATTATTAATTTTAATAGAAGATGGTTTCTGGGTCGTAATAGAAAACTTAATGTTGTTCAAAAAAACCTTCAGAAAAGGGTATCTACTGAGAATTCCTTAATTTAGAAATTTAAATATGATGCAACAGAACAAATTGTTTGAATTCCTAATTATTTTCATTTCACCGAAGCCTGTGATGGGGTATAGTATGGTAAATTGTTCAGAGAGTATTTTATTCTATATTAAATATCCATTGCCAGTAAGTGGACATGTTTAGTAAATAAATGTTATAATAGTTCGTACCAAAATATTACTATTCAAAAAAAGTAGGGGGTATTTGATTTGGGGGGCATTATACTAAAATATGCAAATGACTGCGAAAAAAGTCACTATAGAACCTAACAGAAGAAACATTTTCAGTTACATGTGACGCCCAAACGCACCAATAGCTACCGCATGGAATGCAGGTGATGCTTGGGATCATCATGGGGGTCCAACCCAAGATTTTCACGACTCTGACTTTGAATGTTACAGTCATTGTGGCATTGAATTCCAGGGTGGAAACATCAGTTTAATTGTTTTAGTGACCAGAAAACAAATTTTGATATGCGTCGGCTTACCCAAAATGAAAGGTTACGTGCCCTTGGCATGCTACAGATCGGCACAACACAGGCGGTTGTGGCACGGACGATGAATGTTTCTCAGTCTGTCATAAGCAGGCTATGGTCCAGATACCGTGATACACAATCTGTACAGGACAGACCACGCTCAGGTCGACCAAGGGCGACAACTCAAGCCCGGGATCGATTTATCCGTACCTTGGCCTTGAGAAATCGTGTCATCACAGCAAATCAGATCAGCGCTCGTCTTTAAACAGACACTGGTGTGAGAGTAAGTGGCCAGACGATTCGGAATCGACTGCATAGGGGTCACCTTCGCGCCCGACGTCCTCGCGTGATCCCTTGTTTGAGAGATCATCACATTCAGGCAAGACGTCGTTGGTGTAGGGATCGTCAACACTGGGATAATCGACGCTGGAGCAATGTGATGTTTTCAGATGAGTCAAGGTTCACTGTTGATTTTTTGAACAGACGTAGGAAGGTGTGGCGTCGTCGAAACGAGCGCTTCCAAGAACTTAACGTCATCAGACATGATCGATTTGGGGGTGGTTCTGTTATGGTGTGGGGAGGCATCACTGTTGCTGGAAGAACGGCTTTACATGTTGTTGCAGGGCGTGTTACAGGCCAGTACTACCGGGACAACATCTTGGCAGTCCATGTTGTGCCGTTCGCACGACGTCATGGCCGCCGTTTCATCTTCCAGGATGACAACGCAAGATGGCATAGGGCCAGGATCGTTACAGGTTACCTCCAACAACAGAACGTCACCACATTACCTTGGCCAGCACTGAGTCCCGACCTCGCCCCCATCGAGCATGTCTGGGACATGCTTGGACAGAGGTTACGTCAACGTCAACAACGTCCTGCCAATGTCCAAGAACTTGCTGCTGCGTTGCAACAGGAATGGGACAATCTGGACCAAAATGACCATAGACGTCGCATTAGGAGTATGCCACGTCGGATCAATGCTTGTTTGGCTAACAGAGGAGGATTTACCCGTTACTGACTTTGTTGTGATGCTGTGGTAACTTTGCTGTTTGACCCCGGGTATCATTTTACCCTTATAATGGTCAGTCTGTGCCTTACTTAGTCTAACGATCATTTGGAATAAATCGATGAATGTGAACGTCATTTTATTTTGTCATTTGTTTCTTCGTCAGTTTCATTAGGTGACTTTAATAACACTTAAAAATCAAATATCCCCTACCTTTTTTTAATAGTATATATATATATATTAAAGAGAAATTATTCAAGAGCTAAATCTGCATATTTTTGCAGGTCTTTCTTAGACATTTATTAACATGATATGACAAGACACTCCATGATTGGCCATGATTTAATTTAAAAATGGAGAAGCTGTGACACTACGGGTAGGATAATGTCGTGACTATCCTGATCACGGACTATAAATATATAGCAGCCTGGTGTCACAGATGGGACAATGACGTCGAGGGCTTTTCTTCGGACTTCACGTTGTGGCACTGTGACACTCTGAAGGACACGTAGGGCCTACTCTGTGTCCGCACGGCCAAATCTTCTGTGTCACACTGTCGTTTGTCTAGGTAGGACTTGACGTTGTGATCAACTCTTGAGATATTCTTTATAAGTGTTTCGTATAGGCATCGTTTTACGTCAACACTATTCTAGTTAATTGTACTAATCTGTGCACGTGAGGACTGGACGATAGTACCGTATACCCAATAGAAGAGGAGATCATCTGTCCTCTGATATATGTATGCCCTCTCTTAGTATTATTTACAATATGGATAACGTGTTATTTATAATTAACATTTCATATAATGTCACCACGTCCTTAATTCATATCGCATTTTTATACTTGGGTCTAAATTGAAATAAAAGTTTAAAGCCCTTCTTTTCTGCACTAACGCTGGCTAGTGTGAAAATGGGATTAAGCCATGCAGTGTGGTATGAAGGACAGTTTTCCGAGACATTGGCATTTGCGCCTTCTTTTCCTACTGCCAAGGATTATTGTACGTACACGTCAACGTGTACTCGGGTCATCTATTTTTTTCCGTCCCACCCGAATACGACTAGAGGCTGTTCCTTGTCGGCAGACCCTCATACGCCACTAAACGAACCTGAAAAACCCTGAGATATTTTGTTTTTTGGGGAGACAGATTTGATGCTAGAGATGCTTAGTTGGATGCATTATATGCGTGATTGGCAGAGTTGCCGTTGTGATAATGTTTTGCGCCCTTTGGTTTTAGAACGTATTTTGGCGACCCGACGAGACAGGCGACTTCCCCCTATTCATGACAACCCCTCAAGCAATCTGAACATCTGAGACACGCTACAAAAAAAGCCAGCTACGTCATAAATTTCGTCACGTGAGTTACGTTTGCCCCTCAAGTTTACTGGGTCTCTTTAAACTAAAAACTGTGAATGGAATTTTGTCTGCAAGAGGTTTTGTCTGTTTGGGTGTAGTGCGTTTCCTTTTCACTTACTAATAGCAGTGCACCCTAATATGATTTTGAACACGTCAATTATGACATGGGGGAGGGGGCGAATGGTTACCGCGTACGCGCTGTATCATAAGGTCTGTCATTGATTAAAATGGCATGGTCCGATTCCCCGGTTGGTTGTACGTGACACGATGAGGTAGTGTCGCCTGTCCATCTTCGGGAGTTTTCTTCGGGTCTTCCCACTGCAAAAGACCCCTACGCGCAAGCAATTCAACCATGCGTTAGTCCCGGAATGACCTAGTTTGTGCCCATCTCTCTCGCCCCCACCCCCCTCCCCCCCCCCTCTCTCTCTCCCTCTCTCTCTCTTAAGCACATAGAAAATCCACTAGTTTATTTTTATCACACAGAAGATGGGCAAGGAGTGTCAGAAAGTCACGTGACTATATTGGCCAATGAAAAGATCGCCTATCACGACTAGTCTTCCGTACGGGGAAATAGATAAAGTATAAAATCAATTTGCAAGCGAAGAAAATTATTATACGCGCACGCTTGACTTTGGATATTTTCGGTTCCCGTCTGTAGTTATCAATTATGAAGCTTCTTGTTCTTATAGCTGTTTTAGGTAAGTGGCATGTCAATCAAATCGAGTTTACCGACGATCCTTATGTTTATATTTTTTTAATTCACCGTTATAATTTTTAAAAAACGACTAGCTTAGCGATTCAAAGATGTACATTACAACTTTTACTCGTTGTTTATATAAATGTGCAAGAATCTAAATAACGACAAACAATAGCTTCCGCATATCGGAAGTCAAGAAGGCTATATTTAATCGTTAATAACAAGAGTAGGCCTAGATGGGGTGCAGGAATTTGGGGTGGGTGGGGTGGGATGGAGTGGGCAGGAGTTAGCATATATATGTAACAGATAAGAGTGTAGTACTTCCGTTTAGTAGGTACTTTACTGCGGGCCGTAGCCACGGGGGTGTGGGGGCATTGTTCGGTGTTCGGTGTTCGGAGGGGGGGGGGGCTAAACCCCCTCAAAAATCGAATTAGCCCCCCAAATATTTCGCCAAAAATAATGATTTCTTAGGAGTGTTCTTAGTCGGCCACATCCTCAGCTCCTCCAAAAATTATGTAGCCCCCCCCCCACCCCAATATATATGTGCGGGCTATGGGCCCGCTTTACTGTTTTCTTATATTAAGTAGACCTATTAATATTCAATGGTGGATTATCAAGTTTAATTCAATAGCAAATATCATCGCTAGTTATTATTAAATTTCCAGAAAACACTGGGTTGATATTACTTCCTCTTTATGAGATCTAATATAATTTAATTGTATGACATATTATATGGCCTATATCAAATCAATAGTAATATAGGCCATATAAGATTATTAAACATAGAATACAAGTTTCATGTTACACATTTATTTCTCTTGCGCATACAACTTTCATATTTAGACGGTAATTGCTCGTTACAGTAAATGAAATGAAATGAGGTTTAACATCTTACTGTTCTGCTCCTAACCTGGGCTAATGAAGATGGGCAATGGCGCTACAGCCTACTCTTATATCAAATTCCAACTGCCATGGATCTTTTATGTGCACGCCTATGTATACATGGCACCTCAGTTTTTCATTCCATCCGAACAACTAGACAGCTGTCCTTGTCAGGCCTTCCGTCCTGCATCACTGATAAGGGGAAACCAAGGCAAAAAATCTGGATGAACTTTCTCGGCCAATGCAGGGATCAAACACCCGACCTCCACTTGATCCCCCCAGTTACAGTAAGTAACTAAGGTTATGACATAAGTGGAAATATAGGAATATTATGTATGTTAGCCTCGGGCCGGTATCTACGAGGGGGGGGGGGGGGCATGCGTGAAATGCTCCCCCCCCCCCCCCGCTCAGAAATTGCTAACAATCATTAAAGTATCCATGCTCGCCCCCCCGCTCAGAAATTGCTAACAATCATTAAAGTATCCACAGTTCCTTATATTAACCTAAAAAAGCTAATTATTTTGTTTGAATATTAATTTTAAAATGCTTATTAGACGCCTAGGTAACTACATAGCATGATGATTACAACAGTCTGTTAGAATGACCTTTCCGAAAATTTCCTCAAAATGTTCGCCCCCCCTACCGAAAGGTAATGCCCCCCCGCTTAATGGTGTCTAGATACGGGCCTGGTTAGCCTACCTTGAAATTGTTTGTATGTGGGTTCAATGTGTCATTTTTTAAAAAATGTATAGACCTAGAGTCTAGAGCCATTACTACTACTGTATTATTTTAAAAGATTTATATATATTTAATCAGTTCACAGTAATTATGGTTTGTCAGAACAGACAGTTATAAGAACAGCACAGTTGGTAAGTTAAATACAGGCTAATTTTATTGAAGTTCCTGTAGAACAATTTTATCCTATAGTCATATCATGTGTACAAAGTGTTCATGCAGATCAAAATGATTGTCTACACTTCAAATGCTAGACATGACTGTCAATATACATAATATGCCAATAAACGAAAAATCATCACAAGAAATGATGTCATCAATGATTCTAAATTGAATATAACGATGTCGCCCTAATTATTCTTAGAATGCAATGGCACATATTGTATGTATTTTGTTGTCCGTTGAAAGTTAATAACAATTTTTATTCTTTGTAGAAATCTGGTAATGACACATGTCAACTATGTGAGAAACTTGTATCCGATATAAAAACTCTCACAAAAGATGCAAGTATACAGGTAAATGTAAATATTAGTTCCAAGATTTTTGTGAAATGTGTGCAAGTTCAACAGGTTTTGATCGAGTAGAATCTCTTTCAGAGCCCCATTGCATCATTTTAGGGCAATAGAAATCATTTGCAATCCACAATATTGTGACATGTGAATCTTTAGTAGGAATATCGATCGAAATAGGGTATTTTCAAGGATATGTTGAATTGAAATTTCATCGATCTATAAGCTTCCGCGAATTTAAATGATGGGCCTGTTTTAAATCCGATTCAATCCATTCTGGGAGATTGTCTAGATATTTGAATTTTCTTTTCTTAATTAGATGTTAAATAATCCATCTGGGAGCCTACTAGCGTGAATTAAGTTATGGGAAATTTGATATTTTAATGAAAAGTGCAAATGAAACAGTGGAACAACATATATTCATCATCAGTGTTTGGTTCCAGCATTGGCTGAGAAAGTACATAAGGATTTTCCAGTGCGGTTCCCCCTTGTCAGTGGTGTAAGACAGAGGGCCTGACAAGAACAGCTTTCTAGTCGTCCAGATGCGATGAAAAAACGAGGACCCTTGTATACATTAGTTTGCACATAAAAGAATCCTTGGCAATTGGAATTTGATATTAGAGTAGGCCATAGTGCTGCTGCCAGGTCAAAATTTCCCACATAGCACACTGTATAATGTATGCCCTTATCAGGTTTTTGCTTTCTATAAAGTCCAAGCCTCTCATTATTTTTGTTAATTTCATGTAGCATCCCTGAATAATCAATAAAAGTAGCAGTTACAAGGCCCAAACCCACAGCAGAAGGGCCAGGATGGCCTCCCTCAGCAGACTCGTAAATGTGGGGGATGGAGGAAAGAAAAATAGTCGGTCTCTGTAAAACTGCAGTCACTGCAGTCGGTCTCATGATATAACTGACCATCAGAATTCTGAAAAATCTTTCTCTAAATTCTCCGGATGAACATGCCTCAAGAAACCCTTAGAAAGCTGACAATTGCGGTGCTCGGCTTGTGGCTGGCTCTCTCGTATTAGGGGCATGTGCATTAGCCAGTCTCAATTTTTCAATCATCCCGCTCCAAAAAAATTGATCTGATATGCACACCCCGGAGAATTTGAAAAAATGGAATGCTGTAGATGCCATTTCCAAGGTCCCCACCCCATTTTTTTTAGTCAGACCCAAATAAGAATTATATCAATGAAATATTCATGCAATTATAACATTTAGTTTAAATATATCATTGCTTTTTCTAGAAAGATTTTGTCAACTTCATTGTAACCAATATTTGTCCTTTGATTGGAAATTTTCAAGATGCGGTAAGTTATTGCTACTCTATAGATTAATTTAAATTGACCAGATGGAGGAGGGGGGTGTAGATCATAGTTCTTCTATTGTTCATGTATGGTTTACAGGCCCGGATCCAGGATTTTGTCGAAGGGGGGGGGGGGGGCACACATTGGAGCAAAGGGTAATATGTTGGAACCTTGGATTGTTTGGGCAGAGACGATGCGTAAATCATGTTTATATGATCTATTAAAGAGCAGATATGTGGATCCGCGTCTGGTTTAAAGAGACAAGATAATGATATGTTTGAATTATCCAACTAGCGTAAGGTAGAGGAAAAGAGGACAATAAGTGGATTATTTTTTTTTTTGAAGTTTTTATATGATTTACTATCTCCTAGTTTGACATCAGCAGAGCATTTAGTGCACAAATATCTTCGTCCAAAAGAAAAAGGCCTCCCGCCCAAAGCGCAGCCTGGAAAAAAAAACCTTTAAGTATTCTACAACAGTCTTGTCAATGTGTTGCCAGGGGATTTTATTTTGGGATTATTTTACAAGGATTGCTTCCTTTTCGCCCCTATGGTATCACTGAGATCCAAGCTGACTAGCACTGTTCTACCCACTACTACTACTTTAGTAAGACGTTTATTCGTTACAATCTCGGAATTAAAATACCTTTTCTCATGGCCCCTCTCATGTTCAGTGGCGGTTAGATATTTGGGACTGATTTGAAATGGATATTTTGCTATTTTTCAGTGTAAACACTATGTTGAATCATATGCACCTCTTGTGTTTAATTTTCTGGTGTCTGAGTTGGTGAGTATGTAGCTCTTTTCATGTGCAAATCAATTCTATCTTTTGGGGGGTGTGGGCAGATGTTTAACATGCCCCTAGCATGAGAGACATAGCCAAAAGTGGAGCACTGCAGGTGTGAACTTTCTAGGGGAGACTGGAGGCATGCTCACCTGGGGGCAAATAGTGTTTGATCACAAGGCGTGGTTTGGTATTCATTCTCTACTCGTATGTGACAAGCAGTAGAATGGCATGTCCAACCTCATGGGTTTTCTCCAGGTACTCCGGTTTACTTCCTCTGCTAAAAACCTCTACGCGGTAGCAAATTATTGAAATAAAATGGTACCATATGTTAGTCCCAAAATGACCTAGTTTGTGTCAATTGGACTTTAAACCACATTGTTGTTTGGGCTACACAAATTTGATTCACATGAATCTTGGTAAACCTGTGAGCATATTTCTGAGAAGATAGGATTTCAAATTATTATACAAATTTAAAAGGAGATAGTTAAAACGTCAATTTCTCAAAATTTAGAGTGGAGTTTTAAAAAATGTCTTTCCTTATTGAGTGTTAAATCATACACAATTCTGTGCAATACAATTTCTGTTTATTACTCAATATTTCACTTAGGCATCTCATCAGTATAGAAGAACAGTGTATTTACCATATCTTAAAATTTCAGCTCAAAATATTTAGTTGTTTGGAGTTAAAAGGGTATTAATTTTTTTTTTCTAAATTTATTGATTGTCTACCCCAATTGCACACATATACAGTACTAGGGGGATGTAAAATTTCCACTTTAGACCATCTCTTACAATAGTGTAAAAATTTAAACATTGTGTTTAGTTTTATTAAAGTTTTAAGGGTTTTGTAGTAAAAATGGAAACTTATTGACAGGATCCAACCATGATGTGTAAAGACTTTGGACTCTGCTCTGCCAAAAATGAAATAGTTGAGTCCAGACTTCACCAAATATTTCTGTCTGGTTTACTTAAAGCTGCTCATTCTAAACAAGCTACTGGTGATAGCAGTAACTCGAGACAATGTGTTGTCTGTGAACTCGTTATGAAATCCGTTTATCATATCCTGGGACAGAGAAGATCTACGGTAATTGAAGATTTCAAATATTGCTATATCAGACCCGTTTGATAAAATTATACATTTGAATCCCCATGCATTTCCTGAGTTAAAAACCAACAAATCAAATATTACAAGCACGTGAAGGACACACCCAAATATTATTAAGACATCTCTGCAAATTAGATTATTGCTAATGTTGATTAGATATTGGTTTTGCCCACCGTTATTTATATGTATGTCAAGATTAATTTGTTGTGTGATAAATGACTAGCCATCTTGTCAGTCTATAGTGGACACTGCTGCAGTTTGAATACATACAGTACAGGGTTTGGAACTCCGAAACATGGTACAATTGACATCACTCCCATCAGACTTTCTATACTAAGCTTAAAGTTCCAATTTCACATTTTCTAAGAAAGTCAAAACATAATTATTTCTATGTCTTTTGCTCAAAAGGTTGTCAACTCACTATTATACGGTCCTGGGCAAATTTTTTTGGGCATTATAAAGGGTGACACAGGGTGATTGAGGAAATAGTTACTCAATTACCTCCCTTGTTTTCCCATTCCTCTCCATGGACGGCCATCTTCAAACGTTTGAATTTGAAGTTGAAAATGATATTTTTGCCAATTTCTCAACTGGCAGTACTGAATTATAGGATTAATAGGATTATTCTTTAACAAGGTAGGACTGTTTATAGGTTCAATCTATTTTTGGGCTTTATTTCAATACATTTTAAAAATATAACTTAAAAAAATGGTATTGGAGCTTTAAGCCAGACATTGGGCTATTAGTCCTTTCTGAAGCTTGTTTACATATTTTTGTTAAAAATAATTTACTAGAATGTTTTTTTATAGGAGGCTATAAAGGAAGCATTAGATGAAGTTTGTAAATACATTTATTTGCCACCAATGTTACAAAGTGAATGTGAAGATATTGTTAGACAGTATACTGACCAGATAGTTAAACTATTGATACAGGGTCTTGATCCTAAACAAATCTGTACGGAAATTGGTCTTTGTACATCTTCTATAAATACAGTACTTAAGGAAAGAAAAGGTAAAATACTCGGTCATTTCGGGTCAGTTTTATTTATCCAGGTTTGGTGGGTTGGATTGCCAAATAGTTAGCATGTGCATGCTGTATCGTAAGATCTACCATTGAATCAACTGGTGTGGTTTCAATTCCGTGGAGTAGGGTCGACTGTCCGAATTCGTGGGTTTTCTCCGGACCCTCTGGTTTCCTCCTGGTAAAGACCCTACGTGGCAGCTGCCTAGTTGTTCGGATGGGACGAGAAACTGAGTTCCTGTGTACACATTGGAGTGCACATAAAAGATCCCTTGGCAGTTTGAATTTGATATAAGAGTAGGCCATAGCGCCGCTGCCCGGGCAAAATTTCCCTCATAGCACACTGTATGGCATATGCCCGTCTTCGATTAGCCCAGGTTAGGTGCATAAGAGTAGGATGTTAAACCCCATTTCATTTCATTTGCAAGTGAATTGTTGAAATGACCTAGTTTGTGTCTAGTGGACGTTAAACCCCATTTCTCTTTCTCTCTCTCTGTTGCGGTTTGTGCCAATACAGAATGGGTTTCCAGGGCTAACAGTAACTAGATGTAATAAACCGTGACTAGATTTAAGGGACTATCCCGATTTGAACAGATTCTCAAAAATAAAAGTCTGAGTATGTATGAAATTTAAGCGCCAAATTATAGAGGTATGGAGTATTTACCTTGTCTCAAAATTTCAGCGCAAAATATTGAGTCCTTGGACTTGAACGTCAATACTGTTTATCTGGACGCGTAACCTTTTTAAGATTTCCTGTCATTTTTTTCATACATTGGGTGACCTGATAATCAATTCCTGTTCCTTTAGAGGTCTACACAATGAATGACCCATGTGCCGTAATTGATAACGAAAGTTAAATTTCACAAGCACATTATTTTTATAATATAAAAGTTTGGTTTTATCCAGACACCATATAATACAGCTTGGGACACTGTTAACCATTTCCAGATGAAGACTTGCGGTTTAAGTTGTTTGAAAACAAATCACATATGTTAAGTTAGTTGCTTGGTCCTTACATAGAGAATTTTATCACAAAATCAAGCAGTTTTATTCTCCAAAATATTATTGGGATTGAAATATAGGAGGATAGCCCAAAGATCTTGGTTCCTTTCGATATTGGCATGTATTAGGCAATTACTTCATGAATTATGTCCCCTAATTGTTCAAAAAACCACATTTTTAGCATATGGTCAATCTGGATGTCACAATTTTTATCTGATTTTATAAAACGTTCGAATATATCACTTTAATGATAGTTGAGTTCAAATTTCGTTACAATCAAGCCGAAACTGCTGATAAAATGGCCACTCCTCGTACACAAATAATGTAAAAGATGTAATAACAAGGCTGTTGACACAGTTAAAGATCACAATTTTTATGCAAATAGTGTAAAAGTATTCAATACCAAGGTTGTGGACCCCTCTAGAGGTCACAATTTTTCTCTGATGTTGATAAAACTTATAAATCGATATTCGCACATACATTGTATTTGACCATACCTCCTGGATTATTGCATCGGATTGTACGCAAAATCATGTTTAGCTTGTGGACCCTCTAGAGGTTACAATATTTTGTTCCAATTTTGACAAAACTTAAAATAAAAGGTTATATCCCAAGATATTGGTCCATGCCGATACTTGTGGGTATCGGATTGTAACTTTCTGGATTGTTTGAAAACTGGTTGTTTTATAGTGTTTTCTCTTCCATCTCTTGCAAAATGTGGGTGTACTTTGCATTGACAACCACTTATTAAACTATAACACACACACTCATGGAAAAACAGCTACTTATCTATTTAGGAATAAGTATGTGTTATAGTCTATTGTGCTATCCAGTTACTAAATATCTCTAAACGATTATTCTAATTTTTAGTTTGCCATTGTTTTTTGTCCCCCCGCCTTTCAAAGAAAGTTGGGGGACTATTAAAATGGGTTCGTCCGTCTGTCTGTCTGTCTGTCTGTCCGTCACACTTTTTGGGACACAATAACTCTCTTCCTAATTGAGCTAGAATGATCAAACTTGGTGTATGTGTTTATTAGGTCAATGCCTTGATGGAGTTCGAAGATGAGCATTTTCCGCTTAGGGTAAGCAGAGATAAGCAATTTGATTGGTTGATGCTTTGGGACACGATAACTTTAGTTCTAATTAAGTGAGAGTGATGAAACTTGATATATAGTTTCATTACAATAATACCTTGACTAAGTTCGATAATGAGCATTTTCTGCTCAGGGTAAGCAGAGCAATTTGATTGGTCGAGACTTTGGAACACAATAACTCTCCTTCTAATTGAGTTAAAATGTTCAAACTTGGTGTGTATGCTTATTAGGTCAATGCCTTGATGGAGTTCGAAGATGAGCATTTTCCGCTTAGGGTAAGCAGAGATAAGCAATTTGATTGTTTGATGCTTTGGGACACGATAGCTTTAGTTCTAATTAAGCGAGAGTGATGAAACTTGGTGTATAGTTTCATTACAGTAATACCTTGACTAAGTTTGATAATGAGCATTTTCTGCTCAGGGTAAGCAGATCGATACGCAATTTGATTGGTCAAGACTTTGGAACACAATAACTCTCCTTCTAATTGAGCTTAAATGGTCAAACTTGGTGTATATGCTTATTAGGTCAATGCCTTGATGGAGTTCAAAGATGAGCATTTTCCGCTTAGGGTAAGCAGAGATAAGCAATTTGATTGTTTGATGCTTTGGGACACGATAACTTTAGTTCTAATTAAGTGAGAGTGATGAAACTTGGTGTATAGTTTCATTACAGTAATACCTTGACTAAGTTCGATAATGAGCATTTTCTGCTCAGGGTAAGCAGAGCGATACGCAATTTGATTGGTCGAGAGTAGTCGAGACTTTGGAACACAATAACTCTCCTTCTAATTGAGTTAAAATGTTCAAACTTGGTGTATATGCTTATTAGGTCAATGCCTTGATGGAGTTCGAAGATGAGCATTTTCCGCTTAGGGTAAGCAGAGATAAGCAATTTGATTGTTTGATACTTTGGGACAAGATAACTTAGGTTCATCTTGATTGATGATTTTTATGCCAATACAATGACTGCATTCTCATTTAGTAATGGATTTGACTGTAAAAGTGTATAGAAACGATTGACTTGGACACAAGGGCCCTTTCCCTTGGCCAGAGGGGCCCTTTTGTCTGCCTTTAGGGTCCCCCTAACTAGGGTACATTTTCATTTTTCTCGTCGGTTTTAGCATTTTTCTTTATAAAACACTTTTGGATGACACTTCGTGTACAGTTTGATTGCTCGATACATTGAAAAAAATAAATGTGCGATTAATTAATATGTGTCTTCTATTTATTTTGGGATTTCGGCGGGGGATATCAGCCTCACTGTTGGCTTGTTTTCAATTGTTTTTATTACTTCTTTAAGGTTTTGAAGGTAAAATAGAAAAGGGTGGTAACTCTATACAATGTAGTGTTTGTGAAGCTGTTATGAAACAACTTGATGATTTACTTGGACAGAACAGATCTGAGGTATTTATAATGTCAAGTTCCGATGCATCCAGATGATAAATATGAATACATCTTTGAGTAAACTCTGTAAAACAAGGTGATAATGTTGTCTAAAACTAGAACTCTGATGTTTATATATATATATTTAATATTATAGGAAGCTATAAAAAAAGCATTAGATGAAGTTTGTGGATTATTGCCATCATGGTTACAAAGTGAATGTGAAGATATTGTTAGACAGTATACTGACCAGATAGTTAAACTATTGATACAGGGTCTTGATCCTAAACAAATCTGTACGGAAATTGGCCTTTGTACAAGTACAGGACTTGAAAGAAAAGGTATAAATACTAATTAATTAATGGTCAATTGCTTTTAACTCCACTGTCTGCTACTGATTGTAGTAAATATGAACATATTGTTAGAGATGCATCTGAATATTGACCCTTTAATAAAATTTCATAGATAATTTTGTTGCTGTTTCCAAAGGCTGGGGATTTAGAAATCATTTTTTGAAAAATAGCAACTCTTGTTTTGAGTTGTTTGTGTAGAATCATAATTATAACTAGATCTGCTACTGTCCCATGCAGATATGAAAGCTTTCATATTCATCGTCACGTGTCATTGATTGTATCAAGTATCCTAAATAAAAGGATAAGAAGAAAAAATTATTAAAATTGGTCAAAAACTCGCGAAGTTACAAGTCTAAATATAGTATGAAACATTGCACCCAGGCATAACAATAATCTGAAAACTAAAGGGAAATAACTGAAACTTGTATTACTGTAATGAGACGGATGAGAAAATGAAATGAAAATGGCGGGAAAAAAAAAATAAAAATGGCAGGTTGGACAGGCGACCTTCCTCCTTGTCACGTACAACCGGGCATTCGAAAACACGCTAGTTAACTCAATGACAGGCGCGCGTGCTAACCATTCAGCCACCCAACCCCCCTTTGAAATCAGACACGTGCAATATGTCATATAGGAAGAATAAGAAGTCGCTCACAACAAAATGGTAAATTAATGAGTTTAGGTCAAAAGGTTGAGCTACTGTTTTAGAGTACTTAATAGTTTTAAAGAGACACGTTAAGGGTTGTTCATAGTTAAATGAAAGTTTAATTTTAAATAAGACCAATAAAATTAGGATTTAATAATGCCAGACTAATATTTCCAATATGTTTGGTTATAAGTAGGAAATCGTGACGACTTCTTAAGCATGTTTTAAACAAAGGATCATGTTTGTTTAAACAAGAATGGCACTCTGCAATAAAAAAACTGGCCAAAGCAAGATTTCTATGCAGAAATTAAATAATTGCTAGAACCAGAAAAATATTTATCCACTATAATAAATAAGCAACATAGAGAAAATGAAATGAAATTGAATGGGGTTTAACGTCCGACTGTTCTGCTCCTAAAATGGGCTAATGAAGACGGGCATATGCCATAAAGTGTGCAATGAGGGAAATTCTACCCGGGCAGCGGCGGTTACGGCCTACGAGGTTGGACAGGCGACCATACTCCTTGTCACGTACAGCCAAGAAATCGAAACAACGCCAGTTGACTCAATGACAGACGTTATGATACAGAGCGCACGTGCTAACCATTCAGCCACGCAACCTCCCTAAAATCGGCAAATTGCTGACCTACAGCGAGAAACATTTCAACCGGGCCAAATTTTCTATTGTAACAGTTTAATTTACACGGTACCTTTAGTTATCAACCGAATATTACAAAACTTTTAAAAATAAGCTCCCCCTGACCAGCTTAAGCGTTCGCAATAAACGTTTGCCCCTTAAAATCGGCAAATTGCTGACTTTAAAGTGAGAAACATTACAACCGGGCCAAATTTTCTGTTTTATCACTTTTACAGTACCTTTGATTACCAACCGATTGTTACAAAACTTTAAAAATAAAAGAGAAAGAGAGAAATGCGGCATAATGTCCATTCGACACAAACTAGGTCATTTCGGGACTAACATGTTTTTTAATTTTATTTAAAAACTCCCCTTGCGCTTACAGGTCTTTAGCCGTTGGGAGGAAACCGAAGGACACGGAGAAAACCCACGAGGTTGGACATCATACTTCATGTCACGTGCAACCTGGAGATCGAAACGACGCCCGTTGACTCAATGACAGACGTTACGATACAGTGCGCACATGCTAACCATTCAGCCATTCAGCCTCCCTGAATTCAGAAAATTGCTGACTTAAAGCAAGAAACATTTCAACCGGGCGAAATTTTCTGTTTTAACAGTTTAATGTGCACGGTACTTTAATTACCAACCGATTATTACAAAACTTTTGAAAATAAGCTCCAACTGACCAGCTTAATCGTATACAATAAACGTTTTCGCCTGAATTGAAAGTTCTGCACGGAGAAAGTTCATCTCGATTTCCCGGCGTGGTTCCCCTTGTCAGTGAGGCAGAACGGAGGGCCTGACAAGCACAGCTGTCTAGTCATTCGGATGGGACGAAAAACCAAGGTCCCGTGTACACATTGGAGTGCACGTAAAATATCCCTAAGCAGTTGGAATTCGATACTGTTGAATAAGCTCTATACGATGACTAAATGTGTAGATTGTAGTCACCCACACTGCATGTTTCGCTTAACAATGAAAGGGTGCCGTTTTCAATGTTCGATCCTTTTGTTCTTCTACTCCCGATATGTTGGACTGTTGATCGATGGTTTCATATAAAAGACTACCAATAAGACTCTTTGTAGAAGAAGTTCCCAAAAAATATTATGTTGACTTTACGAGAAAGACCTCTAAACATGCTCCAAATTGTAAAAATACGACTTTTTGGATTTTCAATCTCTTTTTTTCGGCTATCCCTGATATTTAGAAAAAATAATACAATGATTTCACACAACAGGCTAGCTATTAGACTCTCTATTGACAAAAGTTTCACCGCCCTCCCTTCATTATAACCGAAGTTATCGTACCCTAAAGAATCAACAAATTAGCATGCTTATCTCTGCTTACCCTAAGCAGAAAATGCTCATCTTTAAACTCAATCATAACATTGACCTAGTGAAAGTCTACACCAAGTTTGAACATTCTAGCTTAATTAGAAGGAGAGTAATTGTGTTCCAAAGTCCCGACCCTTCAAATTGCTTCTATTTTTCATTTTCAATTCAAAATGGTGACCATCACGTGACCGAAATCAAAATTCTATTCGCGACATTTTTTAGGCCTTCCTACAAGGATTCAGAAAATATAACTCCCGAGTCTGTAAGTAAAATAGCAAAAAAGCCTTATTGATTTTTCACTTTTAAATATGGCGGCACTTCCGGTTCGATCGACAAACTCCATATTTTGTGTACAAATCAGTAATTACTTATCTAGTATCCAAAAAAAAAAATCAGATCATTCTGACCTATATTTCGATGATTTTTTTGAAAATTTTGATCCTTAATTTCGTCAAGGGGAGATAATTTAGAAAATTTCTAATTATATTTTTGAAGTCACGTCGGTAAGATCTACTTAGATACTAAATTTCATGAAAATCGTACAACTATTAAAGAAGTTGTCAAATTGGTCTAAACTTCCGGTTCGAAATCACAGCGACGAATTTTCGAAATTCGAAAATGTGAAACTGCAGATGAAAATGATTTTTTTAAAGGTATTCAAAGAAAAAAGAATTAGTAAAATCGGTCAAAAAATAACAAAGTTACGACTATGCATTGTCATTTTTTTCGTTCGTAAAATTCGGTGATTTCGGATTCGTAAAACGTTTCGAAAATATATTTAATCAAGGTTCGCACCCCATTTTTTGGGGGGTAGGTCAAAATTTCAGAAAGATCCTATGGATAGATTCTGAGAAATCCGATTTGCAGAAAACACACAAAAAAAAAAAATAATAATAATAACTTTAACAGAAACAATAAGCTTTCATATGTAATATGAAAGCTTAATAATATTTGAAGGTAAACTCAATTCCACAGTAGGCCTATTATAAAATATATGGAGGTAACAAAACATGTGTGGGTAGATAGAGAAAAGTTTGTTAAGTTATTTAATTAGTTCGTCATAGACACTCCTGATTTTGTTGATGTGTATAGTCCAGATAGGTTTGCAAGTTTTTTATACAGGGAGGTTTTATAAGACTTTTATACAATTTAATTCTGTATCCTAGATTGGATTGAAGGTGTTGAATTATGGCCGCGTTGGTAGTAGGGGACATGGATTTATGCTGACAGATTATCTTATCTATAGGCCGCATTCTCGGGTCGACAAACCTGTCACCTTCGCTCCCGTTAAACGGGTCTAGAAATCGGACTATTAATAAATCGTACAATCAACATGTCAACAAAGTTCTCCAATATATTTTGTTAATTTAATAGTTTAAGCTCAAAATTGGCCAGAAATCTATGACCTATTTCTTTATAGTGCGGAGCCATATTTGCGTATATGTGAGTTGGATGATGCGCAGGTATTTCAAATTTGACCAATCACAGGTCGCTCGAGGGGTCGCGGTCAAAAGTTATGGGGTCATGTGGCAGGTCATAGCATTTGTAAACAAAGCCATGTGCACGATTTACATTGCAAATTGCTCGCGGTCGGTCCTAACAGAGATCCAGTGAACCAAATAAAAGTCCCATCCGTGTAGGGAAGTGGTGTAAGAGAGCCATGGAAATATATTTTGAATCAACATGGATTAATTCGATTCATCAAAATGATTAATTCGCTTAAACGAATAATTAATTCGTTAAAACAAAATGATTAATTCGTTTAAACGAAATAATTAATTCGTTTAAACAAAATAATTGATTCGTTTAGACAAAATATTAATTCGTTTAGACGAAATATTAATTCGTTATAACGAAATATTAAAATGTTATAACGAATTAATAATATTTCGTTATAACGAAATATTAAAATGTTATAACGAATTAATAATATTTCGTTATAACGAAATATTAAAATGTTATAACGAATTAATAATATTTCGTTATAACGAATTAATAATATTTCGTTATAACGAATTAATAATATATTGTTATAATATTTCGTTATAACGAATTAATAACATTTCCGTATAACGCATTAATAATATTTCGTTATAACGAATAAATATTATTTCGTTATAACGAATTAATAACATTTCCTTATAACGAATTAATAATTTTTCGTTATAATATTTCGTTATAACGAATAAATAATATTTCGTTATAACGAATAAATAATATTTCGTTATAACGAATAAATAACATTCCCTTATAACGAATTAATAATTTTTCGTTATAGTATTTCGTTATAACGAATAAATAATATTTCGTTATAACGAATTAGTAATATTTTGTTATAACGAATTAATAATATTTCGTTATAACGGATCAATAATATTTCGTTATAACGAATTAATAATATTTCATTATAACGAATTAATAAAATTTCGTTATAACGAATTAATAATATTTCGTTATAACGAATCAATAATATTTCGTTATAACGAATTAATATTTCGTTTAAATGAATAAGTTATTTCGTTTAAACGAATAAGTTATTTCGTTTAAACGAATAAGTTATTTCGTTATAAAAAGTGGAATCGTGGACGAAATATTATATAAGAATGGAATCGTGAACTTAAGGGGCTCTGTAGATTACAGAAATTATCAAAGAGCACTTTTAAAGATGATTAGTTGAAACCGCGTTTAATCGTACATGTTGTTAATGGTTGATATACTAATAGTCAGTTGTTATTTTTATCAAAGGTAAATCATGTTTGGTACATTATTATGACTACATCCCAGTAGTACAATGCAGTGGCAGTTGCTGAATTGTAAATTTAGTTGGACTGGATGTAGATGTTGCCTTCTCACTCTCTAGTTTGGGTTTCTTTCTCGCATCGTTTAACTGATTTTGAGGGGCTGATTTTATCCATAAAACATCTATAACACGTTATGTGAAATCAAACACCACTGTCGACTTTATCTTCAATATAAATAATATAATATCCTTCGTTATCAATCCATTTGTATCGACAAATAGACTGGCCATTTCCAGCCAGTTGAAACCAGTCTACCAGACACTTGTCCCATTTTGTCTTTGTAAAGTATATTTGGCCTTTGTCACCATTTCGTGTAGATTCTACAACTGGAATGTGCTCCTCGTTGAGCACGCTATTTTGTGTTTACCAACAACACACGCGAATGTAGGCAATAACGTGATTGGTCGATTGTGGGAAAAGCGATCACGTGACGCGGCGAATAACTTTGAATCTTGTCCAGTGACCCAGCGCACAATGAAATTTACTATCAATAAATAATCCAGATTTCAAAGACGAATATCATCGAAGAACTATTAAATATTTTGTGGAACATTTCAGCAAACGCTTATTACTATATTAACTATTCACCGATAAAATTTTTCCTAGACCCAATTTGAAGGAACGAAAATATTTTTCTAGCGAGAATTTGTGTCCATAGAATGCGGCCTACATGTCAAAATTCAAAAATGCCGACCACATTGAAAAAATAACTTTTAGCTTTTTTAAAGGTAAATCTAGCTGTTAATACAAAATAGTGTCTAAATATGCATTCTCAGTAATTCTGAGGAGTTTTTACCAATAACAAAATATTTCAGAGAGCAATTTTTTAATCGAAATAAACATTCAATAAAGTGTTTAATATATTTAAAACTAAAGAACAGTACACTTATATCCACTCTGCCCGTTTCTTTTCCCTTTGTCTTCTTTCTGGACGGCCCATGACAGGTTTTAAAAAATGTCTTTTCCAATAAATTACCTAAATTTCTAAACCATCTTCAAAACAGCCAAAAAATTTCACTTACTGTACTCCAAAAAATAGAGGAGTCAAGTCTTAAATTTTCGATTTAATTGCACATATTCCACAGAGAGAGATAGAAAACAGTCTTTGAAAATACGTTTATTTAGTATGGCAGCAAATCTAGCAATGACGGTTCCCCTGATATACAAACTAAACAAAATCTCAGTTATTCCGCAGAGTATCAGATATGCACACCTACATGATATACATATTATTATAATCCCTATTGAATATTTTAATTATTTACTGTTATAATATGAATTATCACTTATTCCCTGTTAAATAAAAATCGGTCACTGGGTGCAGCTGTACAACTTCAAGGACCCTGGCCTCAAGTGCCTGGGACCAACTCTACACTTTCTGAAATGTCAATAAAAGCTCTGGAATGATTTCAATTAAAAAAAATAAACAGTAAGCAAATCATCGGAAATAAGTGGTGGGGACACAGTATATCATGTCCCCACCACTAACAATATTGGTGGGAACGCGTCCCAGTGTTTCCACTGGGATCTGCGCCCATGGCTCTGAGGGAATGTTTGTCACAGTGGCTATAGAAGGCTTCTTTACACTTTAGACTAAAAATTGATAAACTGATCGGTGTGTGGGGGCTTTCTACAAACACTTGTATTTTCTGCAGATCTCTTTACTAGGATGACCAGGAATGGAATGCATTGGTTCTGTTCTTTTTCTATTGTGAATTTGATTCTGTTGTTTTGGTTGTAAGATGGTTGAGAAGGACGTTTGGATCTTAAGTGATAGGTAACATGAAATGCTAAGCGAGTGCCAGTGGTAGTAACCACAACGTGTTCTTAGGCCATGATGGTGATTGGAACATTTGTAGGCAGGGACAAGAAGCATCTAGCAAATAAAAAATGATCATTGGTCATTAAAGCTTTGGGTTCAATTAAATATCATGGTGAAACAGTTTAGATAGACTTGGGTCAGACACTACATATAGGTAAAATTAGTTCATGTTATTCTTTAGGTCAATATTTTATTTTAAAACAAAAATAAAAATGGTTGGAGTGCCCAAGTTTAGATTTGTCGTTGATTCCATAAAGTATTGTGTAATTCAACATGGCGCCTGATGGGGTTTGAAAGTATATAGGTACCAAATGGTTTATTTATATGAGAGTCAATGTTTGGACTATGCCTTGGGAATCAGAAGTAGGGGGTGACTAGTACATGTCTCTTTTTTTTGTGAGATTTTCTGTTATATTAACTGGACAGGTAGGCCTGTTCACCTTCAGTTATGTATCAAAGTTGAATGAATGGCTTCTTATCATCCAGATCAGCTTTGGACCGTTTTGATTCTATGTATCTCTCGTAGCTGAGAGAATAAAGACTTTTTAGCCAAGAGAATATCTTCTGTCAAAGTAGTGATTGATTCTGAGACAATAAGGGGAATTACGACCGACCGATTTGATCAACAAAATTAGCCATAACAAGATGAGATCGTAAGCAGAAAGTGAGATAATAGAAGAAATAAAAGTGGCCTTGAAGACCTAGTTATCCTGGGTGTTAGGGATAACTAGGTCTTCAAATCCACTTTTATCTCAATATTTTATTTGTCTGAACTTTATGGGTAAAGTGAGAATGTCTGTTAGTGCTGTCAGACATCAAGTATGAGAAACTTACATATTTTGTCAAGTTTTTACAGACTGTTGTCTCATTATTGTCTTGCAGCATCAACAAACCCAGGACTTGATATACACTTGATTTTCATTTGATAATTTTAATTTAATACTTCAATATAATGTCTACTGACAGAATATTGTGACCGATGTCATCCATAAGCAAATTATTCAATAACCTCCTTATAATTTATTTTCAATTTCAGATTACCATTCAAAAAATGTTCAGCCTAACTTTATACAGTGTACTCTCTGTGAAGATATCTTAGAAAAACTTCTAAGTATCCTTGTAGGCAAACGAACCAAGGTAAGAAATTATCCTAATTAGATTACCAGACAAGTGAATTAATTTTTATTTCAAACAATTTATTAGCTGATTTTTTACGTGTTTGCTAGAAAGTTTTTAGCCTATATGGATGAAAATAACTGTTTTAAACTCTTTATCATCAGGGGCGCAACACGGGGAGGATTTTTGTATACTAGTATGTGAGCTTAGTCCTGATAGGCAAATGGGCTGATTTTTTTTTTTGCTGTGTTGGCCTACTGATCAATATTCAAATGAGTCATTTAAAAATTACATAATGTTGTACTTATTACTTGGGGTAATAATTGATGATTGTCTAATGCTGAATCGGCTGTTTTTTGGAGGCACATTCCCCCTGTGAAAATATGTTTGTGCACCCCTGTTGATCATTTTTTTTAAAATTCAGCAGCCTACATATTGCATTCATGTCTATTTCCAGGCAGATATAGAGAAAGCCTTAGATGAAGTGTGTGATCTTCTTCCAACTGACATAAGAACAGAGTGTACCATTTTTATCAATCAATATACAGATGATATAATAAAATATTTGATAAAGGGGGAAAGCCCAAGGATAATTTGTACTTTGATTGGTTTGTGTACACTGTCAGTGGAGGATAAAGTACCCAAAGAAAACGATTCTGGTAGGAAGCATGTTATTTGCCAGCTATTAACAAAATATATACTGAGCACCATAGAAAACGCATCACTTAGTTTTTCGTATGACAAAATGATCCTGTAAACATATCTTATTTATTTTTCTTCTTATTGTGAACAATATTCAAATGTACAAATGTGTTGTTATTGATGTGTTCCCATTTGAATATTGCTCAAAATAAGAAGCAAAATAAATAAGATATGTTTACAGGATCACTTTGTTATACGAAAAACTAAGTGATGGGTTTTCTATGGCGCTCAGTCTATTAAGTAACGTAGAAATGGGGTTGAGAAACATGGTTTAACATCCACTGTCAGTTTGGGGCTCCGGCTAACTCATTTCAATTTTAATTGAGTAATAGGCTTGCACACTGTGGTCTAGTAGAAGTAGTAAACTGGAGCACCTGAAGAAAACCCACAGGGATGGAATTATACAGGTGACCCCATGATTTGTCACTTACAAGTGGAAAATCAAAACCATGTGATTTGACTCAATGACAGACCTTCTGATTTAAAGCAAACGTGTTGGACCATTTAGAGAGCATTGGTGATGCACGCAAATAACCAACATAACTCATTCTGAAAGTTTTATGTTAATGTATCATATTGTGGAAAGGGTAAGATTGAAGACTTGCAGCAAATAAGTTATTATAAAAAAGATTTTTTCCAATTTTTTGATTTAGTGTTATCCATGACTATAACTGGTGGTGCTGATTCAGAAACGTGTTCTATATGTAAAGAAATTGTCAACCTTTTGGACGAATGGATGAAGAAACAATCTACAGCCCAGGATCTACAGACAGGTTTAAAGAAACTCTGTGGTTTCCTTCCTCAGGCCTATGCAAAAAAGGTATAGTAGAGTTTATTAACTTTTATTAGACTACAATTAGTATAATTTAATACAGTAGATTATAAGTAAATAAGGTTAATTCTATATTTCAGTGTGATTCTCTGGTCGATAGGTATGGACCAGTTTTTCTACAATTTCTGTCTCAGATAGCTAATCCCAGAACAGTATGTGAGGTAAGATATATAGCAGTCATTTCTGTTAAATGCTGGTATTTTGCAGGTTATTATTTTTCTCTCCATATCTGAGACTTTTTCTAGTGAGGGACTTATTTTTCAGTTACAACAATTTTGGATGGTGACCTACACACTTTTGAATTTAAGGGAGGTTTTGGAGCCCTCTATATTTTCTCCCATCATAAAAACTTGTAATAGATTTTGAGATTCAAACTGGAATAGTTAGATTAGTAATAAGGATGAACTGTGGGAATCTGACACTCTAATATCCATTATTTATAGGGGCATAGGTTCAACCTGCCCAAATAATTTAGTTTCTGGTTGACATATGTTACTATGCCTTAACAAACTATGTTTTAAATTTTTAGTATATGACACTTTGCCAAAATGAAAACAAAGCCCTGAAATACAGACCCCTACCACTACTGGGTAAAGAAAAGTGCAGTTATGGTCCAGCCTATTGGTGTGCTAATCTTGAAAATGCCAAACGGTGTCAAGTAAGTGTTTTTTTGAAGTCTTAATCAACCCCACCCCACCACATCCCACTTGATATTAAATCTGAAATTTCTATGTATGTCCAAGTGGCATATTTTCTGTAGAATTGGTTTTGGTCAAACTTTCCCTGGACAGATTTTTACTACCTACATGGAAATATGTGACCATATTAAACATGTAAAAGTAGCCTACCATTGGAGTAGCCTACCATAGCTTACATTTTTGTCTTTCAATATGTGTTTACATTGCTACATATAATAATATGGAAATAGAACTGTAGCATGCATACCCTATCTTGTGCACAACACACCTCACTATTTATAGTTTTGTTAAATCTAGTCATTTGAGTATTATATGGAAACCTGCAGAGAAATAATTGTTTCCAATCTGAATAATATGATGCATGCGATGTTTCACCATCATTCACCCACCCAATGACAGTTCTATAATACAGATTATTCTTATTATTAATAATTCTTAAATATATTTTTACAGAGTGTAAAACATTGCCAGAAATATGTATGGATCCAGTAAGATATTTATGTAAATGCTGCTGATTTTGTCTTACTGACTGCTATTAAAAAGCTTGTTTACATGAAGTGCCATTAACCCTTTCTTTTAACAATACTGGTAACAACCTACACTGCCAACCATAACAGAAATACATTCCTTATTCATTGCTGTATTAAATAAACTGTTTCAATGGCATTTAGTGATTGAACTAGAGTATACAGGTCACAATTCTATGGAATACAATTACTGCTTATTACTGAGCGACGTTTCGACAAGGCTTCTCTAGTCGTTATCAAGGCAATGAGAAAATCTATTGGCTTGTCTTATTTTTAGATTTTAACATTGCTTGATAACGACTAGAGAAGCCTATCGAAACGTCGCTCAGTAATAAGCAGTAATTATATTCCATAGAACTGTGACCTGTATACTGTATTAAATAAGTCTTAAGTAAATCACGTTGAATCTGTTGATTTCAATTCTTCTTAGACATGCTATACAGTCTCTGATTCTTCTTAAACATGCTATACAGTCTCTGATTCTTAACTAAATGCATTTAACCTCTAAGGCTGAACTCCTAATGTTGAAAATACCCAAGATCCCAGAAAACAAATTCTTCATTGTAAATTATGGAATTCTGATTCAAATACTGATAAATACAGATGGTGGGGAAACAAAATTATAAGAAGACTGTATTCCCTACATTATATTCTCATAAAACTTATTATTTTTCAAATATGCTGTAAAAAAAAATGGTTATTTTTTATGAAAAATATTTACATTGTAATATTTGTAATTTTATCAAAATAAATCTCCACTGATTGTTCTTGTTATATTTCTTTCCTCATAGGTAGTGATAACCAGATTTTGATCGAGCATGCTAATCAGTATTCACAATTCCCATTATCACTTTAGTAATTAACACAGCACCCTTTTTTCAACCCTAAATTGTCACATGGTTGCAAGTTGTCAAGTGTATGAAATATGTATTTAGAGAGAAACAGGGTTTAACCCTAAATTGTCACATGGTTGCAAGTTGTCAAGTGTATGAAATATGTATTTAGAGAGAAACAGGGTTTAACATCCACTGAACACAAACTATGTTATTATGAAACTAACAAATGGTACAATTTTGATTTTGAAATTCACTTGCGAGCAGGGGTCTTTAGCTGTGGGAGACTTGATTCAATGACAAACCTTATGATCTAAAGCGCACCCAAAAGACAATCCAACCCCCCTTTATCAAACATTCTTCAACAATCAGAAAATTAGACATCAACTAAATTTGTCATGATTATAACTGCACAAGAAATCATGAATCTGCATAACTCACTTCAACAACTATTTGATTCTTTTAAACCAGTTTGCATATATATTGATAGAACTACAGCAAGGGATATGTCCACCGTCATGTTCAATGGTCAATGTTTTCTTGTTCAGAAATCTAGCATTGAATATCAAGTTGTAGCAGAAATCATTTACCATTATAGAAGTTCATAGGATAATGAATGCTGTGTTAGTATATCCTATCCAAACTATCTGGCATTTGATAATCTGGGACTGAATGGCTGTTGGGTATGGGAAACTATGATAGCACTATAATTCAATTATACATAAATTAACCTTATGCTGTACTTATTATTTTGGGACCTAACTTGGGGTAATAATTGATGATTTTCTAATGCTGAGTGGGCTGTTTTTTGGTGACACATTCCCCCTGTGAAAATATGTTTGTGCACCCCTGTTTATCAAATCATCGAGGAACGATAAAGATGCATAGCACCCATTTCAAGGTTAATTTTGCCCACATAAATCAGACGAAATTGTTCTAGACATACATAATGATTTCCAAACCACGTCCTTACTAGCGAATGGACATAATTGTCACCCGCTTTGCCTCAACCTCCCCAAAAGAAATAAGAAGACAATTATCTCTTAGTATAAATTTTAATCATAAATGATATTCTACAGGGAAAATAAGTTTTTAATGGTTGCTTTAAGGGCTATTAGGAAGTCTTGTACATCTTTATTCTAATTGCGTAATCATTGGTGAATGAGCCAGTGATGGGGGGGGGGGAAGCAGCAATCTGACCAAATTCAGACAGGTAAAGTGAAAAAATAATTATTATTTCATCTCATAAAAGACTAATTTTACCTTTCTTTTAATTGAATACCACAAATTTGTACTGAATTGACTATGGATTAAAACATTTTGTGCATCTTTTTTCGGGCATCAATTAATATTTGTGAATGCAGCTTAAACAGTCTGATTGGATGGTTGGGATTTAAGTTACAAAACCATTGGATAACTTAACTCAGGGCAGTTAAATTTTTAAAATTTTCTCTAGCCTCTGTACCCTGCGACGATTGACTGGCTGGAATAGTAGGAAAACGTGTTTGCAGAAGTTAAATTTTCGAAACGATCTCCAAACGATCACATCACCATGGACTGTAAACAATTGATTGGTTGACTGGAATTCCAGTCAGCCACCTAAATTACCCTATATTAGACCACTTCGAAGTAGCTGTATTCATCAACTGGAATAGCAGGAAACTTTTCGGTAATGCCCCCCTAACAGTCATTGAGCCTGTAAGCCAATGTACGTAATTAAAACATTTTTTAAAACACATTCCAGGGTTGGTATATATTTTTTTTTTTACATTATTCGAATAACAACAAAGAACATACAGTCTTTACACTACACTGACATTCCACATGCCTGTAACATGATACCACTAGTAAAATAACTATCCCACAAGGAAATACCATAACATTAGTTCCAGCATACTTTTATGAATTCTTGGTTCTGAAGTTTTCCAACTGCTGTTGTCCAGATTCCATTATTTTTGTTAATTTTTGAAACCGCGGTAACACATGAACTCCTAACCATTCATCAACAGTATTTGGATAAAATATTTCCGTCAAAGCTTGGTTTAGATTTATTTTCACTTGTTGTATATGTCCTAGCAATCTAAAATTTGAAATATATGTAATTCAATATATCATATAAGTTACAATATATAGACCAGTATAAACAATAAAGACAAATATATCACTTGAAAGAATAAAGTTTTGTGGCAAATAAAATACAATAATGACCATATTTGTGACCCGGCGCAGCTAAATGAGTCGGAAGTCGCAAAGCTAGATTCCGCGATTAGAGTGCAATGATGGTTCAGTAGGTCAAAATTTTCAAAATTCAAATTTTCTCATTAAAAGCCTCAAAAGTACCTCTTTCGTCAATTAAAAGTTTAATTTTCATGAAAAGAACATCTATTAATGTTCAAAAATTGCATTTTGTAAAAGGCAGTCAGCAAAGAAGTCATTAATTATCTTGGAATAAAGCAAAACAATCGTTCATTTACTTGCCGTTTTCATAAAATGTCCAAGCAACCCGAGAACACCATATTCGGCACTATACAAGCCGTATCCTATATGTTTCCCAGAATAATGGAAAATCGTGCCATTTTGGATTTCCGCCATCTTGGATTTTTTATATTATATTTTATATTATACATGTATTTAAATTTGGCGTCCCAAAAATCTCATGTTACAAAGCATGAAACCTATGTACACCATGATCCGGACATAATATAGAGGAAGTTTCATATTTTTTCCGTCAATTTTGGCTACCATCTTGAATTTCCGCCATTTTGGATTTTGGAAATTGATTTTCAGTCCTATATTTGATTACAGCGACCCCAAGAACCCAATATTTGGCACAACACAGGCATATCCTATCTTTGCTTCCCAAAATAATAGAAAATCGTGACATTTTGGTCGCCATCAATTTTGGTCGCCATCTTGGATTTCTGCCATCTTGGATTTTGGTCGCCATCTTGGATTTCCGCCATCTTGGAATTAAATTATTTTCTGTGCCCATATTTGATTTCTGCGACCCAACCATCCATGAAAGCTATGTATACCGCGATCCAGACATAGTACAGAGGAATTTTCATTTTTTTCATCAATTTTGGTCGCCATCTTGGATTTCTGCCATCTTGGATTTTTGATATTTTATTTTGTGCCAATATTTGAATTCGGCATCCCCAAAAATCTCATGTTACACACCATGAAAGCTATGTATACCCTGATGCAGACATAATACATGTACAGAGGAATTTTCATTTTTCTGTCAATTTTGGTTGCCATCTTGGATTTCCGCCATCTTGGAATTTGATTTCTGCGACTCTCAACGTTCCATGTTAGACACCATGAGAGCTATGTATACCGTGATTCAGGCATGATATATAGAAATTTTCATTTTTTCTTCCTTTTTGGGCACCATTTTAAAAAATGGCGCTACACCATCATAAAAATTATTATTTTTCTAAATATTCTTCTTTATTCGTTTTTTGTAGCCCATTTATAGTGGTATTACAGTACGTTTAGGAGAGGAAGACAATGCATCAAAAATAGGTTGCCAGGCAACAAAACATACGCCCACACAGCAGCCAAATCGTCCGGGCAGTCAACAAGAGTTGTTGCATTTAAAGTAATCATCAGAAAATCATAATTCAAACTCATCCATAACTACGGTGTAACTGTGATATAATCAAACGTTTTTTTAAATCAGATAATAATTGTGACCTCCAGAGGGACCACAAGCTAAAAAGGGTGATTTTTCGTACAATCAGGGGACATAATTCAGGAAGTAATGATCTGATAGGCGCAAATATCGAAAGGAACCAAGATCTTTGGGTTATAAACATACATTTCAAGTTTCATCAAAATCGATTCAAAATTGTGACCTCTATAGGGTCCACAACCTTGATATAACATATTTTCACACTATTCGCGTACAAACGGCGGCCATTTTGTCCGACAATTTTGGTCCGATTTTCACGAAATTCGAACTCACCCTTCATAACCATAGAATGGTGATATAATCAAACGTTTTTTTAAATCGGATAACAATTTTGACCTCCAGAGGGACCACAAGCTAAAAAGGGCGATTTTTTGGACAATCAGGTGCCATAATTCAAGAAGTTACGATCCGATGGGCGCAAATATCGAAAGGAACCAAGATCTTTGGGTTATAAACAAACATGTCAAGTTTCATCAAAATCGGTTCAAAATTGTGACCTCTATAAGGTCCACAACCTTGATATAACATATTTTCCCACTATTCGCGTACAAACGGCAGCCATTTTGTCCATCAATTTTGGTCCGATTTTCACGAAATTCGAACTCAACCTTCATAACCATGGAACGGTGATATAATTAAATGTTTTTTTAAATCGGATAACAATTTTGACCTCCAGAGGGACCACAAGCTAAAAAGGGCGATTTTTGTGACAATCAGGGGCCATAATTCAGGAAGTTACGATCCGATGGGCGCAAATATCGAAAGGAACCAAGATCTTTGGGTTATAAACAAACATGTCAAGTTTCATCAAAATTGTGACTTCTATAAGGTCCACAACCTTGATATAACATATTTTCACATTATTCGCGTACGAAATTTGAACTCAACCTTCATAACCATGGAACGGTGATATAATCAAACGTTTTTTTTAAATCGAATAACAATTTTGACCTCCAGAGGGACCTCAAGCTAAAAAGGGCGATTTTTTGGACAATCAGGGGCCATAATTCAGGAAGTTACGATCCGATTGGCGCAAATATCGAAAGGAACCAAGATCTTTGGGTTATAAACATGCATTTCAAGTTTCATCCAAATCGGTTCAAAATTGTGACCTCTACACTGTTCACAAGCTAAAAAACGTGATTTTTCGTACAATCAGGGGTCATAACCCATGAAGTTACAGTCCGATACATGCCAATATCGAAAGGAACCGAGATCCTATGGTGATAAACCTATATTTTAAGTTTCATTGAAATCAGAAAAAAATTGTGACCTGTAGACTGTTCACAAACAATTGTGGACGGACGGACGTCCGGACGAACGAACAGGGGCGACGACAATATACGTCCACATGAAAATGTGGGCGTATAAAAATGAAAGAGAGAGAGATGTGGTTTAAGGTGTAATCAACAGACACTAGGTCATTTTGGGACTAACATGATTCAATTTTATTTCAATAATTCGACTGTGTTTAGGGGTGTTTAGCAGTGGGAGGAAACATGTGGGGAATCAATATTACGCCACTTGACTCAATGACCGACCTTTCGATCCAACACACATATATTTTGTTACATTATTACATTTCCCTTATTCTTATAAAACATTCTTATGTTTTCTTCATCATCCTTGTGTTGCACAAATCTTATATGCTGTTTTTTCTAAAGTGTAATAGTGAAAGGATATAAATCTATCTTTTCACTGTTACAAAATAAAAATAGATGTTATAATATTACATATGCACATCCTAAATTTCCTTCCTTTAGTGGTTTCCAATGTGTCTGATATTCATACCATACATTTATATGTAAGCAAGTTAGTGCTTGGATTGACAATAATTAAGTCTTGGCTGATTTTGAATATGATAATATATATATATTATACATAAAATTACTTATTATACTTATTGTCTTGTAAAAAATGATAATGTTTTTTCAATAACAGTCAGATTTACCATAGACAGCTTCATCTGAAAAAAGTATAATTTAAACACTGGTACTAATTACCTGATTGCCTCATTAACCATAGGTTGCAAGTGATTTGGATTTGTAAAGTTTTTCTCAATACAATAATCATTCATCCATGTAAACACTCTGAAAAATATTGGTAGATATTTACTATATAATATATCATGTCAATAATCCATCTGATGGATTGTAAAATATAAATAAATATATTTGGTTATAATATACTGACTTGAGTTTTTACATTTTATATCATTATTTTAGATATTGTTAATCTTCAAATAGGATATGCACACAATCATGCTGTAACAAATTCTGAGTATTGTAATCTTGGTCAACTGACAACTTTTCAAGACCAATAATCCCCCATATTCCTGAAGCAATGGCCCGAGAAATCCCTCTCTGGCCATTGCTGGAATAACCTCTGTTTCTTGAACTTATGCGGGAGTGTGTCTATTTTTTCCGTTCAATGAAAGCTATCACTTAAGTACAACAACATGACAGTCCTTCGTTTAATCTGGGTCTTCCCTAAAACTTTGGACAGTGATTTAAGGTATTCAAAATGGTGAAAGTATGTTCGTTTCCAAACAGTATTGTTTACATTTCATTCGATTTGATAGCCTCGTTTGTCAAGCAATTAGTTTTACTGCAGTATTCTGCTATGCACGGATTAATTAGGCATAATAAAATCGTGAGCCATGACGTAACGTTCGTTATGTAAACATATTTGGTCCAATATTGGCACTCGTTTTAAACAGTGATTGGTTGGTAGATGGACTACTGACCAATCAAAATTTAACACAACAATATCCACTCATAATAGCAGTGTGTAGTTGGATTACCTCTAATCAAACGCAACACTGCACGGAGTATGATAATCCCCGACCACATATTTTTACTATATTTGGAAATGAACTTAAATCTGTCATGGATGGGATCCCCTTGTCACATTTATTATCCATAACAAGAGCGACAAACTAGGACATTTCAGGGCTAACACTTTCCCTTCAATCATTTGCTTGCATGTACAGGTCTTTAGCAGTGGGAGGAAACTACTCGCTTGGAATAGAAACCATGCCACTTGACTCAGTGATAGACCTTATTTCCCTCCCCAGCCTGCAACAACTCTTCAAATACAATCAGATAAATATATTACCCTGTACTATTTAACAGGGCATCTGCTTCAGCTGATAGACGAACTAACTTAACTGATCCAATATATACATCGCTACCTGGAAACTCACAGCTAATTTCTTCTGTTCTAAATAAATAAGAAATGATAATTATACATTACTTATGTTAGACCAAGTCATTTGTTTTTAAGACCATGACATGCATAAAAGTTTTTAGGGTAATTATAATGATGTGAGATATATTATTAGAAACTTACATGTTATAAGGCACCAATGGTAAGAGTGATGTAAATTTTAATTGGTTTGATATTTCACTGTGAATATCTTTAGTAAAACTACCTGTAATTATAAAGAATAGTATTGTTATTATAAAGAATAGTCCTAGTATTGTTTTATAAAGAACAGTATTGTTGCTATAAAGAATAGTATTGTTACTATAAAGAATAGTACTGCTATTATAAAGAATAGTACTGTTATTAGTACTGTTATTATAAAGTTGATTATGGCTTGTATTAGTTAATAAATGTTTAATTAATAACTTAGATAACATTTCAGGCCTAAAGAAAGACCTACAATAGGCAAATTTAGCTCTTGCATAACGTATGTTTAATTAAATAACTTAGAGATTATATGAAAAATATAGGGAAAACTATGTTGCTGAAAATAACACAGGTGATGAATGGGAAATCCTATTCAAATTAAAATCTAAATACATGTATATACAGCCATTATTAGTACAACTGTAACTTGTAATAAGGCAAAGTGTGTGTGCAGTACCTCTGTGAGAATATATATTTATAGTTTAAAATCTGACCAAAAGTAAAGTCATAAAACAGTTACCTTTTTTAATAATTTGTAAACATATAGCTAAACTTGGTAGTGAGTGAGGTAATAGTTCACATAAGATTGCATAATGGTCATACCTGTAACAAAACAACAACAATAGATGATGTCAATATTCATAAAACTATAATAATATTTATATATAAAAATGAATATTCTATCATTAATAATCAATTTTTCCCAAGTTATTTTCAAATTTTTCCCGAACAGTTAGACGTTTAGTAATTGTGTTAGTGATAATCATCTATACATATAAACTAATCTAATTTCTGTAGAATTTCAAGATGCATTATGTAAGATTTAGAAAAGAGTTGGTTGTTTTTGTTATAATAGTTAAATAATAAATCATGTAAAATGAATATATTTATAGAAAATTTCATTCCAATTACTATACTCTGAGCAAAGATATGAGGCTCTCAAGGTTTGACTATATAGTTTTGATTGTCAAGTACCAAGGCATTGATAATAAAGACTTGATTACCTATTTTTAAATTAAATTATTACATGGGGATTGTGTTTTAATCCATTAGTGATCACGGACATCCGATGCTCTAGAGAGTTGATTATGGGGCTTGTCATGTGAATTTGTAACTAATAATTTATATAATATTTGAAGTCAAAAGAAAGACCTGCCATAGCTAAATTTAGCTCTGACATAATGCATCTTGAAACACTACACTCTAATAAGTGTAAAATAAACAATAAACATATCAATAATTATTCTCACCTCTGCCAACCAGTAACTGCTATACCTCTTATATTTTTAAATTTGGGTTTTTCACATTCCACTGCTTTTAACCATGCTAAGTGGTTATCAATATGATATATAATGTTAGTTACAGTCATAGAAGATCCAGTCGCTCCCTTGAATGCACTAGCTACCCACATGTTTGGAAAAACCTTTGATAATCTGTCAAATAAACCTAAAAAAGAAAGATAGATTGACAGATATCAAACCATAAATTCACAGTAAATGTTCTGCGTAGTCCATAAAGTTTGGTGAAATGTGAATTTTTAAGTCAATAAAAAGCAAAATATTTATACTGGATTATATCATTGGTGCATTAGTTTGACACTATGACCTAATGAAGAGGAATAACTCTGATTATTAAAAATTTTGTAATTCATCACAATAATTCAAAACAAAGTATATGAATTTAATATAGATGATGACTTTTGCTGTTAAAGAATTCACAAAATTCTACATAGTACCATCTATATAATCCCTTGCAAACAATAGAGAGCCGCAGAGTTTCAATGAGTAAGACACTGGCTCGCTAACTTGGAGGTCCTGCGTTTGATCCTTGCGTTGGCAGTGAAAGTCTATCCAGATTTTCCAGCATAGTTCCCCCATGTAAGTCATACAAGACAGAGGGACTGGCAAGGGCCAATGTAAAGTCTCTCGGATGGGATGAAAAAGTAAGAGCCTGTGTAAACATTGGGTGTACACATAAAAGAATCTTGGAAGTTGGAATTGGATATAAGGGTATACTGTTGCGCACAAGAAAAATACAAATCCTGCATCATTAATTTATGTACTGATAGGAAATTGTTTCACTAATTTGAACAATGCATAAAACAGTTGGATTTTAAAATTAAATCAAAATGTTTCACAAAATACATATCTTACCTGGTGGTAACATAAAATCAGTCAAATAATGCCACACCATCGGTTCAACCAATTCTCCTAAACCAGATTCTATCTTAAACAATTTAAATAATACCTTCATTAATTCATTTCAACAGCAAAATAATACATTTCATTCCATATTGATATACTTTATGTATTGTTGTCGCTATTAATCGTCAAAGAGATTTTGATTTCTAAATGCCAATATCACAGGGTTGTTTGATATCATGTGATATCATACAAATACAATATACAAATATGTTCAACTTTTTGATTCACGCTTGGCTATTTTTAGAAACTTGGCTCAACCAAATAAAATATTATCACAGGAATTCAAAATTTAGAATTATTCTAAATCAATAATAAATTCTTTGATTATTTTCGACGATAAATTTGGCAAATGAAGGAAGACCCCATACTGACTATATTAAAATTTATCAACCATTATATTGTGTTCCTTCCACATACAAATACTACAGGAAATCTAATGCAGGTAGCTTGTAGATATTTGTGATGGCTGGACAGACAGAATATAAAATCACATTGAAGATCATTTCTTCTGGAAAATTTCAGAAACTGGTTTTATGACAAATTTTAAAGGTAAATTCTTAGGTAATTCTCTCTATGATGATTGACTTGTTGCAGTATTTGATTTTGTTTAAGTAAAAATACAACTTGGTGAACTTTGACATTATATTTTCGATTGTTGGAGATTTCGAGAAAGTTCAAAAAAATACTTTGAAACTTTATAAATGAAAGATATTGTAACAAATGTTACCTTTTAATAAGGGTAGTTCAGATAATCTCAGCATATCATCCCATATAATAGGTGTTATACCTGGGTACTTTTGTCGTACATAAGATGCTACACTGTTAACATGAGAGAAGAAAATCTGTTCGACAACTAACTTTTCATCTGCCATAATACGTTTACAATCTTCACATAATCCCATGTGATAAACCTACAATATTCAGTCCTAGAAAGCTATCAAATGTATTCATAATTAAAACTTTAACAGTTTACAGAGTATAATCAGTCTGAAGAATTCAAATAAGATCAAAACTACTTACAGTAAATAGGGATAACAGGTTGTAAATTAAAGGCAGATTCTGTAAGCCCCTAAAGGTGGAACTCGTATTTGCAATGTCTGATGACTAGCCATGAAACTGAATACCTACTCAGTATCAGGGGAATTGTTTTGGTCATTATACCAAAATAGGTTAACTATAAAACTGAATAATATAATTATGGCACCATAATATAATTACAATTAATAAATTTTCCAGTTAAAATAAATTCTGTTTCATAGTAAAATAGAATAATCGTCAGTATGTAATTTACTCCATTGAATATTTAAAACAAACAAACCTCATCACATCCAATGTGAAGCCACTTAGCATCTGGATGGGCAGCCATAACTTGATCTATCATAGTCTGAACAACAATCAGAGAATCTATTTATAAGAAAGAAATAAAAACGGGACATTGTGTATTTATGAATAACAATCATTGACAGCAAAAAAACAAAAGTGACCTTGCTGTCTCTAAAAGTTACTTACTCCAACAGAGACTGTGTAGAAGACAATGTCAAAATAGGCTCTTGCTTCAGTGCATCTATTTTAACCACTAAACTAATCACATTTGGGAACAGTTTTGCAAGACAATTTAATAAATAGATTTCATGAAATGCAATATTAAAGGAAATAATTTTCTCATACAAACCATATTTTGAAGGACACAATGACATTGGATAATCCAGTATTTCTCTCAATCCTGCAAATTCTCTGTGCTTCAGAACAAACTACAATATATTCAAAATAAAATTAAAATTCATAACCATATCTATTAATCAACTATATTTCACTCAATTGTGTCAAATATATTAATTTTGATATTGGTGTCCTAGAATATTTAAACTAAACACAGCAAAACATACCTCTAAATGACCAAATGTCTGTATTAAGGGAATAACAAATAGGTTATTTTGTTTTGCTAGCTGTAGGATTTCTTTTATTTCACCAGGGCTAAAATATGTCAAAAACATAAAACAGTTAAACAGCAATAGGAAATCAAGTAACATTCACCATGCTAAAGCAAATCAAAAGTATGAATTCAATAATTAGGCAGGATAATTGCTGCCAAGGACAACATACAAGATCGATTAAAAGTCATTTAGAGGGGAAACAACGAACATATTTCAGTATATATGACATGTTATGTGGAAGGCACCTAGGACTCTTCTTTATAGTCCCAAGAAATCGCCTGAAACTCTGTCATAAGGGTGGGTTTTTTTTTTTAAAAAAAAGGAATATCAAACTCCAGGTGCCAGATGGAGAGAGAGAGAGAGAGAGAGAGAGAGAGAAATGGGGTTTAACGTCCACTCGACACAAACTAGGTCATTTCGGGACTAACATATGGTTTCATTTTATTTCAATAATTCGCTTGCGCGTAGGGGTCTTTAGCAGTGGGAGGAAACCAGAGTGCCTGGAGGAAACCCACGAGGTTGAGAAGGCGCCCCTATCTCACACTAGGGCTCGAAACCACAGCCGCAAGCCAGAGGTGACCGGCCAGCTAGAGGTCGAAGCGCGGCACTCTAGACCACTAGGCCATCCCAACCCCCCCACCAGATGGAGAGAGAGATGGGATGTATCATCCACTCAACATAAACTAGGTCATTTTGGGACTAACATATACTTCAATTTTATTTCAATAATTTACTTGCACGCAAGGATCTTTTACAAATTCACCTGTAAGCTGTCGTGGATGCAAGAACACCAAGTTTACCATGATAAGGAAACATATCTTCATATTCTATAAGTAAACCAGTAGCTCCCCATGCCTTAAACAATGGAAATATCTGAAATAGAAAAGTTCTATCGTATTTAATTTCTATGTTTTGTAAGTTAATATTGGCACTACAAACAAATGGCTCTTGGGGAATAAGCTTCGATAAAAATCAGGTTGAAAGACCTAAAAATACCCTAACAGCTAATAATGCAAGCGTTTTCCAAAAGGAAAAAATGTTTTGTTAAATATCAGCTTACACCATAAACCTCAGAATGCCTAGGCATTCTGAGGTTTATAGTGTTAATTAAAGAGTTTTAAGTTTTATTAATTGTTCATTTTTTCAAAAAGTAATTGTGCATTTACTACAATTTTAAGGCTGTACCTTTTGCATGTAACTTATTTTTGGTGGAGCTCCTTTTAAGTCCAAATGCACCAATCTTAAAAAGAAAAGAAAATTTGATCAATTGTTCACATACTAGAGTATTTGAGTGACAACTGACAATGTTCCTATTCATAAACAAAAGGTTCATTTCATGATATATTCCATAACTTTATTTCTCTTATATAAAGACATATTGCATTACCCTGCAAGTTACAAACCATAAAAGAGGTCGGCAGGATTCTTACTCACCAAGCACTTATAAGACTTATGTACATGCAAATCTAACATTTCAATATATGATATAAGTACTTTCTTGTTGGGAGTGTTGTTGCCTTGCATTATAAAGGTTAATTGCCTGAAAATGTTGGATTACTGTCACAAAATTTGTTACGGGTATTTTTGCCGAAAAATGACTCAGTTGCCTGAGAAAATCATATCTTAGGGGATGGAAAAGACCCCACCTGATAACCGACTATAATATGCCTTCTCAACTTATGTACAGAATTTACATATACACTTCCTCATGCAGGCCTCTGTGGAATGAAATATATCCAAGATACATAATTATTTTTGTTCAAAACTATTAGTACATTCCTACCTGTGACTAGATTCATCCATGCTATTGTTTCCAGATGTAGTCTTTATAGTAGAACTATTCTTTTACAGGTATATACCGGTATCTATGATCTATAATAACATATATTTTTAACATTCTGAAATTCATTTTTTTGAATTAAAATATTTTAGCATCTGCTGTGATAACAAATGAAATGAATATCTAATGTTTTAACTTTAACCATTCACTCAACACGAATTAAAGTTACTTTGGAATAAAATAGGGTATATCTTTTTCTTCTATATTTCATTTGCATGCAGGAGGTTTTAGCAGTGGAATGACAGCTGAGGAGCCATCTAATATCCACAAGATCAGGTAGTATTGTCACGACATGTACATGTACCCTGGTTGTAAACTTATACATTTTACAAAACGGCAGACCTTATAATCTAAAGGCACATATTCGCCAAATCTTTCAGCTTAAATTCTAGACAAAACTACTAGGTCCTTTTAAAAAAGGGGATTAATGTGTGAGTTTAATCTATTACATTATTATAGGGTCCATGTAAACAGCAAATATTTCATAATGCTGCTTATCTTCATATACCATATTAGGGTATATACCATTTTTTTCGTAGTCCTTAAAGTTTTTCTTGTGTCTGGCTCTTCCCAGATAAAAGTTACCTGAAATGAAATAAATATGGCCAAATTTATTGGAGATCTTTGATATGACATGGTACAACTAATTTTATTACAAAGTATTAATTAATATAAAATATGTTGGTTTGTTATTCATATGCAATAATAGTAAGCCCTATATTACACGCCGATATTTCATAAGAAAAATATTCTCCAGAGGTTATGAGGAAAAGACGTGCAATACAAGATTTAATATCACATATTTACATCCATCAATATATTACTAACAGCAGTCAGGTAGGAGTTTTTATTATCATCAAATATGCAACCATGTCTGGGAGTTTCTGGTATTCAGACATATAAATATTTGTATTGTCCAACGTTCAAAAAGGGGTAATGTGCATCTAGTATTTATAATGGATGGTACATAAACCTGTTATTGGCCTTGGAATATTACACCCGATTGACACCCAAAATTCGTTTATTGAAAGCAGGAAATATTCCTTTCAAATTGAATCTTTCTGTTTACAATTCGGTCAATATATGCAAAATATTAATCTGACTTATCGCCACAATCCAATCAAAGCCTACATCCGGTGACTGAATTTATTTTCAGTGTTCTAGAGAGTCAATGTTTATAAATAGTGTAGTTGGATGACAGATGATAAACAAAATAAACACAACTTTCGCGCAATTCTGAAACGCAAATATTAACAGTAAGTATATCACTGATAATCTAACTTCATTCAGAATTTGTTCTTTACCACTTCTGATTACAAATATCAATAGAACTAGGCTCAATATATGATATACTGGTAAAATTAAAGTGTGCCTCAGAATTCAAAAATAAGTGAAGTGAGATTATTTTTTCTTCTTCTTTTGTTCTAAGTTTGTACTGTGTAACCTATATATATGTGTATATGAAGCCATATAATGATATAAACGTTCAATTACATGAACAATCTGTCATTATTATGAGGTGCTTGATCATAAAATATATTTATCTATTATTAATATTCTTTATAAAGGTGGTACAATGAATGTGACAAAACTTTACTTTGTTTTGTTCCATATTTTTTACAGGTAAATAAACAAATATTCTGCCAAGCTGTTGCAAATGTCACATGGTATATAAGTCACATGTATAGCTAATCTACTTTTACTTATAATGATGTGTATTTACAATATTTACTGGTTAGCACGAGGGGGAGTTTTGACATTAAAAACTTATGATTTTAAATTGAAAGGGGCAATTTAGTAACAGTATTTTATCAAATACAGATGTAAATCATTATTACATGATTTGAAACAATGGTGGATTTAGGTAAATCATGCTACTGATATTTACCACAGATATGAGGAACAATTTTCATCATTGCAAGTGATTGATCGACCTGTCATAGATTCACATACATGCTCTTGCTAATAAAAATGTTAATTAGTCAATTCAATAATTAATAAATTGCAATATGGATCACACTTTGCCAGTATATAGATTTATGCTATGTACTTTATCCACCTCTTCAGAATTTTCTAAAGTAATTTGCAAATTTATCTTCATAATTTTGTGCTTGTGCTACCCCCCCCCCCCCCACACACACACACATAACAAAATCTTCAAGGATGACCAGCTGAATGTGAGTCTGATGGTCATGGTTTCTGCTTTCCAGATGTAGAAATAATACATAGAATCAAATATATTTCAGGAAAATGGTTTATGTAACTATAAAGGAATCATCGAAAGATAAATTTGTTATTGTTCGAGAACCAGGCATTGTTGCATGGAGTTTACTTATAGGTAATTAATTAGAATTTATGAAAATTGAACTTCTTGTTGTACCATGGGCATATGTAAAACAAAATGATTTAGATATTATTTGTTGGTTTCTCAATCTCTAGTGAACACTTATAAAGATTGAACCAATTTGAAATTAAGGCTGAAATAGTAGAAATGACATGAACAAAGAATAAATGAATTGAGTTGTCATTTTGAAAGGCTTCAACAGCAAAGGGAAACTTATATCTTAATTTTGTAAAGTTTTGTTATAATCATTGGTTTATTTTTTCAGTTTTTATTTAATGTGATATTTGTGTACATTTATCAATTTTAAGGAGCTGTGACATGTGGCCTAGGAGCAGCGTATTATGGCTCAGGTACATGTATATAAAATATTATTTAAATTATGAAATTTGAGATTGTTGTATTTTGTTTCTAAAGAACTCATGCAAGATGATTATAAAATAATTATGGATAGTGAATCCAACGCCGGATTAACCATGGGGCACAGGCCCCAGGGCCCACCACATTAGGGGGCCCCCCACAAAAATCTCAGTCGCGCTTCGGGCATGGTCGGACCGAGGACTCCAACGGCCGGTGACCTGGTGACGGGGCCCCACCGATGCTTCGACGGCCCTCCATCGGAAGTCCCTGGGGCACCCTCAATCCATGGTGTGTTGCGATCGACATCCGAGAATTCGGTGTAATCCGGTGGTGGTTTTTTTTTATTGTCGTGAGATCTTCTATCGGACCGACCATCCTCTAACTCGAATTATCGTATAACTCGAACAAATTACACGTCCCCATCATTTCGAGTAGAGCGAATTTTGCCTCAATTTGACGTACGATTGTATATAAGCTGTAGTTGTTGTTGTTGTTGATATTTGTTGTGGGTATAAGCTGAATTTGATGAGATGCACACCATGATCACACGAAATATTCATATTTCTTGATTAAATCTCGTATTACCATTTTGTTAGTCAAACATCGAGTCTGGCTTGGTCGTAACGTTACGGCCTCCATTCATCAAATCATCGTGGGGGTATAATACGATTCTGAATCAAGTAACCCCGTTATTTATCACTGCCATGAGTGACTTCAAAATTAGCTTTGATGTCGCTCTGCCCACAGTCCCCTCCTCTAGAAATGTCATCATTTCATAGCACTCACATGGATTGGTCCACTGAAATAATGCCAGAATGCGCTAATTTGGTGGCAGAATTTTATTTTTTTCTGGGGGAAGTACTTCTAAATGGCTCGAACATAAGTGCCTGAAATGCCAGGAAATCACGTTTCTGGCCCGGGCCCGTATCCCCCCCCCCCCCCCCCCCCCCCCCCGCGTGAAATGCTCGACCCCCGCTCAGAAATTGCTAACAATCATTAAAGTATACACAGTACCTTATATTAACCTAAAAAAGCTATTTTTTTTTTTGTTTGAATACTTATTTTAAAATGCTTATTAGACGCCTAGGTAACTACATAGCATGATGATTACAACAGTCTGTTAGAATGACCTTTCCGAAAATTTCCTCAGTGATCAGGGGCCCCCACATGTTCCAGGCCCCAGGGCTCCCACCATGGTTAATCCGGCGTTGAGTGAATCTTACTTTGTTTTTGCTCTAATAGATTGTGTGGAGCTTAACTGGGCAATAACTAGATAATTTCAGCGTTATTGCACACTTTTGCTAGTTTATGCCAGTTTTAGTAGAAATCATTATAGAATTGGGGTAGGTTTTCTGTGCAACGAGGATGATCAGTATTATATCACCACATCACCGGAAAACTATGCACATACATTGATCCGATTCGATTAGTTCACGAAACACATGTCACTTACTCTGTTCTCCTTATTGACATTAATTTGTCAGTGTTACCAGTCATTTATAGCATGCTTCGTTCGTTAACAGGTTACCAGTCATTTATAGGCTTCGTTAACAGGTTTAACACCATGGCCTTAACTTACGAAAAACATGCTATATATATAACATATCCTAGCTTTTGTACATTAATTTTTTAAATACACTTATAAATTGATAATTATTTCTCAGCTGACTCATCATTCTAAATGATGTGTTACAGTATTTTAATTACTTTTCTTCTTTCAGATTATATGATATGGAAAATAATGTATGTAGGTGGAGCTGTTTATATAGGAATAGCATGTTTGGGAGACTGGGAGGTATATAATAATTTGACTTCAAACACAATTCAAAAGTTGTCATGATATAAAACAAAGATGATGTTCTTTGAAACATTATAAAGTTTTTGGTAGTTACACAAGACTAGAATAAACATTCCATAGTCTTTCATGCAAAATTACCTGTTTAATTCATGATAACATTTCTACAAAAAGCCAATTACATTGATCGAAAGAGCTTTAGTTTTGTCAGCTGAACTACAGGGTCGTCTGTAAAATCCTGTGGGTTTTCTCCGGGTTGTCTGGTTTCCTCCCACTGCTAAAGACCCCTACAGGTAAGCGAATTATTGAAATGAAATTAAACCATATGTTAGTCCCAAAATGACATAGTTTATGTCTAGTGAACGTTAAACCCCATTTCTCTCTCTCTCTCTCAACTGAATTACTTCAGGCCAGTAGAATCAACTTTGATATATGTTGATAATTACTTTCTGAATACTGAGTGGGAGTAGTTTGAGTATGCACTACATTGAATGGATTTATATATACAGACATAATACATACATTTATTGTAATATGAAAGGGATTTTCCATGTTAAAGGTGCCTATGGGTTTTATTCTCTAAATTTAAGTTAAAAATTCCATTTACACTCATAAACATTTAGACTTGATTTCATTGATGGTTTTAATTTATTGCTTTTTTATAGGCCATTGTTTAAAACAGGATTCATCCTGTTCGAGAAAATTGTTAGCAAAAATTTAATTGCAGGTGTGTGAAATGAATAAGGATTCAGGAGATATTAAACTAAAAAGGAGCAGCATTTTACAAAAAACTTTACCAAAATATTTTCAACAGCATACAGGTAAGCAGAACTCTTTGTTAGGAGGTTAAATGTGTGCACTTTAGATCATATTGTCTGTCATTGAACCAAGTGACAATCCCAACCTGGGTAGTTTATTCTGGCTCTTCCAATTTCCTCCCACTAAAGACCCTTGTATGCAAGGGAATTAATGAAAAATTGAATCATATGTTAGTCCTAAAATGACCTAGTTTGTGTCAAGTGGATTTTAAATCTCTTTGCTAGAATTTTCTTATTAAAAATAGAGCACTTATTGACTGTATAACATGAAAGTATGTTTGAAATTGGTGCGAATAAAAAGAAGTAGTGTTTAGCGCAAACCTTCTGAATGTCTGGCTTTGACATTTTGTACAATAGTCCAACATTAATTTTTAGTTGATTACTAATCAATAATTGTGACATGTATGGTTTGTGTCAATGGTTTATCTTTCTTGTTTATTGTTCTAGTTGTCAGTAATTTAAACGAGGTTATAGGAGTGAGAGTTGAAGAACAAGAGGTTAAATATTTTGGAAAAAGCCATCAAGTTGTTTTATTGTTCTCTACTGGTATATGTTTAGGTGTTACTGATTCTTTTACTTATGGTTCCAGCAGGTAAGTTACAGATTACTTTACAGATACATTTATGCAAGAAGTTATTGAGCTAGAACCATGAATATAATTTGTTTTGACCTAATTCAAATGTAATTAGTTTCATAACAATAATATAAAGTTCATAGCTCATTAAGGCTCATCATTGATAATCTAGTGACTGCCGAACACTCAATCATATCTAAAACAGATAATATAGAGTTACTGAGAAAAGTGGGCTTATAATTTCATAATATATTACTATTCAATGAGAATGTACGGTACATTGTTGTATTACCTTGCTTCAGTATCACCATAGTCAATGGCATCATTCTCCATCAGTTACACTATTGTTTCAGCATCAGAAGGGTATCAGTTATTGTTGGAAATCTTTTTTCTGGTTTCTTTTGTCTTCTAAATCACACATCAATTAGTCCAATTACCGTAAGTCAATGAGGTTGGGAATTGCTACTGGTTGTTATAGGAAATTCCAATATTCTGTTCAGGTTATTTCAGGGTGTGACAAAAGAATATTTTCACATTCATGTAAAAATATTTCTTATTTAATGCTATATGTTTGTCATCTTTGTTTTTATACGCCCACATTGAAATGTGGTCGTATATTGCCGCCACATATACTTTAAATTTATACACAATGTTTAAGGTCATGAGACGAAGATGCCTGTTGATATTGAACAATTTATGTATATCAATCCGGCATCCACAATTATACTTATTGTTTATGGACACTCAACAGGCTAAAGTTGATACATGATTGACATTAAATTTACACACAGTGTTTAAGGTCATGAGACAAAGAAACCTATTGATTTATGATAATAAATGCCAGAGTTATGGCCCTTGATTACTTGAGAAGTCTTGTGGACACGCTAGAGGCTAAAGTTAATATAAATTGTACACAGTGTTTAAGGTCATGAGACATATAAACTAAACAAATTCTAATGATATCTGATAATTACTTAAGTTGTTACTCATTCTGACAACCCTTGTTGAATGCTTTTGCGACTTAGCTGCCACAGGCATAATTATGTTTTGTTGCCTGGCAATCTATCATTTTAATAGTTGTAGTTTGCCAATGACTGTGTGACATAATTATGATTTTTATTTCAGTGACCATTACCTTATTGCCGATAAAATCAGGAAGTTTTTAGATCTGGAAAACAAGGCTGCATTTGCTACCACAGTAAACGATATTATTGATAATGAAGACACATCATCTGAAGACAGTTTTGAACAGATTGATCCATCAGAAGTTACAAGTGAAGAAGAAGTTGTAGATGATTCCATAACCACCGGTGTAAATAACTAATTTGTGTTCTACTTTTTAGGTGTTTGGTCTTTTTTGGTTAAATAATTAATAATGTGATAGATGATTATATTTCATTCTATGGTAAAGTGATAGTTACAACATTCATAATTTTAATCTTTGTGGTGTGGATTGCTTTTGTAAGACATTTTGTATGGTTTATACATTTTATCACAGGATACGTACATTCAGGTGTTCATCAATATTTATATGTTTACATATCATGTGGGAATATATTGTTGTCACCCTTGACTGTCCATCCATCTAAAATTCTTGTCAACAATCTTCAGGTGAGAGTCATGCAACAATTTTTGGCAGAGTTACTGCCCACAACAGAATCTTTATAAACAGTTTCGATACATCAAAGCTTAGGAGATTTGATAAAAAACATGCCCGGATTCATTCGGAGATGTAAAATAAATTTTTACAGATTAACTGCCCATCAAGATGCATTGTTTTAGATGCTTTTGTTCAGATGTATTGAGATTGTTTTTCCATCGATTGTGTGCATAGTTATGATCTCTAACATTCAAAATGCTGGTGGTGCGCCATAAGTGAATCATAAAATAGGAAAAATTATGCTACAATGCTAATTATCCAAGGTTGCATTTATTTGATGTCACAACTCACTTTCACAGGTTGTATTCTGCAACTTACATAGTAACTGATATTAACAGTAGGAATATGATGGCAAAATGTTTGTAAATTATGTAGCTATGACGTGATTTTGTTTCATTTTGATTGAATAAAATTTTTAATAAATTTAAAAACAATACAACCGATCTTAAATTTTGCATTTTTTTTATATTTCATTTTTGTTGTTAGTCTTATTTTGTACTGTTTACATAAAGGTAAATATTTGTATTTATTTCTGGAATGTAAATTTTCACAACAAATATTCACTGTAGTTTTTATACGACACACTTTATGTTGGAGTATACTGATGTTACTCTCTGTCCATCCATCCACAATTTTACCCAAACATGCGGGGATGATTCAACAGTTGACTTTGAACAGGGTTCATTCTTAGGACCAGTTGAATTCCAGAGTCACATACTGATTTTTCACGGCTGTTGCTGACTAACCAAAGTATTGTAAATTCTCTGTAAGTCTGCATAGCAAATTTTCAGTCACTGCTCTTACCACCAAAAGTTTTATAAATGCTACACAGCTCAGAATTTTTGATAGATTTTTTTTTCAAACTACGTGGGACAGTTGAGCTTATTTGCTCCTTTCCTGTAAGCTGGTTGTGGGTGTCTATTTGTGGTCTGGCAATGCAATGTTTCAATTTAACATACATAGCCGAGGACTTAATCTTCTGATCTCATAATTATAAAGATTCATTTTAAAGAAGACATAATAAAATGTACCAGTATACATATAGAAATTAGTTGTTCCTAGGTATAATTTCAAGATCCTCACTAATCTGAATCTCTATTTGATCTCTTCGAGCCTTTAGTAAATAGCGGATATTGCATGATTTATTATTATTTACTTTAAAAGACATCTTTAAAAAGTAAAAATACTGCAATTTATTTACCTTTATATTTAAGTGTGGGAGAACCTGCAGACATTGGGACACATGAATTATATAGACATAGCAAACAATAAACATTATCAATTCAAGTGAATGGATCATGAGGCCAGTCTTAAAGCATACACTGTGCTGTACAGTCCAATGTAATCTTTTGTTCTAATATTAACAGAATAGCTAATAATCCAAAATTGCTAAAGGGTAAACCTAGATATATCTCAGTGAATTAAACTGAGTAATACGGTGTGGAAGGATCTTAGAATCCCAATAAATTTTCCAATGAACAGAACAATTTGCAGCTGTATTAATTATCTCTTGGTAAGATTACATACAGTATCGAATAGTAATGTTTATTCATATCACCTAAAATTGTAGGCGAGCTCTCTAATATAAACAGTTTTCGTTACCATTGGCAAATGAAGCTATAAAATGTAGGCTATTTCTTTAGTCTTGCCTTAATTTTTATACTTAAACTATTTTTGTTGAGGGAACCCTTTGAAACTGGAAATTCTCCTTTACCTGTAATTAATGTTTGTACAAATTCATAATAAACTATTTAAACTATTTGTATTTTGCTATGCTACATCATCCTACTGGTAATAATACAAATTGTTGTGATAAACAATATGCCATTTAATTCATGCCATGGTTGGGGAAAACAATAAACTGTTTATCTTAAAATCAAGTTATTTATTGTGTATACGGTATGTATATTTACATCTAAATGTGAATGAAAAATGAACTATAAAAATCCTGATGTGTTATGAGAAGGTGGTAGGAAAAAAAACTACCATTTATCATGATTTGGAGGCATGTTTTTAATTAATCCTTGGATTCGTCCTAAAATGATTTCATTAGAACTAAAACAGTCATCAGGATTGTAGGGTGGATGTATTGTTAATGCATCTGATATACTGAGTTCATCACCAGAAACCACAACAGGCAGTCGATTTTTTTCAAGCCATGACTTCAACAAAAGTTGCCTTTTTTTGATTTCTTCTGGGAACATTTTCAGTGCAGCTTCTGGCTTAAACAACATATCCAACTTTTCCCTGTGAACTTCGCTGTCATTGTTAATAACTGTTAATTTTGTAACTGCATGACCAAGTATAATTTCAAGATCTGCATTATCTTTTGAGAATTTGGCTAGGACATAAGATTGAGATACTGGATCTATAGTATATACCCAACCAGTGTGTTCTACTCCATCATCAGTTACAATACTGACTTGTTTATACAAAAGTTGAATCCATTCATCAGGGTCAGTCTTAAAAATAGGATGTTGGTTACGATCTTCCATCAAGGTTTTATGTAGGTTTTTCTTTTATAAATGCAGTTAAGTTTCCAAGTCAAAATTTGTTAAATTTCTGTATTTCTGTAAAAGTTCTTGTTTTGAAATTAATTGCTTGCGAAGAATATCTATGCGTTTTAACTGTTCCTCCTTACTGTATTGAACACCTGGTAATTTATCTACACACTCTCTGGCTTTTTGAAATTGACTCTTTAAATCAGTTAACTTTTGATTCATATCATGAGAATCCTTTTCAATACTGAAAATACATAAAAATGAAATATGTTAACATATATCAACTTAAAGGGACAATAACATTCTTGTTGGCTTGGTAGATCCAGAAAATAAATGATACTCTTATTTTCAGTACTAGATGTTCAAATGTCCTACCTGTTGTGTAAATTATCCATTACAACCTATTTTATTTGTCCAGAGGGTTCGAAAATATTTTAAAATCCAAGTCACATTTGAAAAGGTTTACGTTAGACTTTTCAAATCAATTGGTTGAATTTTTCCAATTTTTTAAATTAGGTGTGTTAAGATGAAATTTATATCATCATTTAATTGGAATATTCTAAAATAGTACGATTTGTTGACCAGAATGAAGATTGGGACATATTTTTCAGTTACAACAAGAGTGTTATTGGGGCTTTAAAAACAATATAAAAGTGGTACTTGATAATGAACTTTATTCGGCTAAAAAAATAATATCTGTATTTGCGGCAGCTTGGCCCAAATATAAGAGAGAGAGAGAAATGGGGTTTAACGTCCACTCGACACAAACTAGGTCATTTTGAGACTAACATATGGTTTCACTTTATTTCAATAATTCGCTTGCGCATAGGGGTCTTTAGCAGTGGGAGGAAACCAGAGTGCCCAGAGGAAACCCACGAGGTTGAGAAGGCGCCCCTATCTCCATGCCACATACGCTCATACCAGGGCTCAAAACCACAGCCACAAGCCAGAGGTGACCGGCCAGCGAGAGGTCGAAGTGCGGCACTCTAGACCACTAGGCCATCCCAACCCCCCTCCCAAATATAAGGTCAGTCAGAAAATCTTTTTATTTCTGTGCAGTTTCGTGAGTTAACATTGCTGAATTAATACATTAATATTTAAATAACATACATGGAAAGGGTAATGCACAGATTTACGAACTCGGCCATATAGAAGATGAAACGAAATTTAGGTATGTCTGGGGGAAATAATTGGGATTTTTGAAAAAAAGTGACTGTAAATTATTGTATTTGGGGGCTAGGCAAAGCAATAAATGACTAAAGATTATCAAATTTTCAAAGATTTCAATTTTTTTCTCCCAGACTTACCCTAAATTTTGTTTCATCTTATACATGTATGGCCGAGTTTGTAAATTTGAGCGTTGCCCATTGAATGAAGTTGGTTAGAAGACATGGACATATTTTTTAACAGCCTGTTGTGTCACTCATACTGGTTGTAGCGAGGTAAGCAAGGTCTTATTTTCCCACCAAGATGTTCAGTTACATTAGCAAGGCGTTCACAGGGACCGACACACAAATGTTTAGCAGTAAAATGTTGCCCAGTAAAATTGACTGGGATGCGATTTTACTTTTGACAAGGATTCAATAGGACAGTCCCAGAACGTACAGGGCGAGTGTAATGAGACCTACGTTCAGAGCTGAACTACTATTTCTACACAATCCTGTTTAAGGGTATAGCTTACAGAGTTTGTCGCTGGCATATTTTAAACGTTTCAAATACATCTACAATGAGTAAATGAATTGTGGCCCACAACACAGATGTATAGCATTAGCATGCAGTTTAAGTTTACTACAATGGTCAATCATTGATTGATTACCCTTACACTGCAAGACAATGAACAGAACAAGTTGACAGATATCTTAGTGTCTATGAAAGACTAGAAATATGTGAATGTCAGATCAACGACTGCCATTAATTTATGTGACGAAACAGAACCAGATCGTGAAAACAACCATAAGGCCCATAAGTAACTAAGTATATCAATTAAGCGATGAAACCATGCATATAATTTTGGGGCGAAGCGGATTTGGGATGAAAAGACATCAAGGAAATGCTCCCTTTCGCTTTTGTAGTTTGTAAAATCTGAAGATAAGTCATTTATAATTTATAATAAGGGACACTCACATTCACAACTGGAAACCTCTCTCCGAGTGTGATTAAACCATGTCTCTACTTATTTCCAAATATACATATTAAGATGACATATACATTAAATAAATACATAAAAATAAATAACCAAAAATTCTGCATTACTACCTTTTAATTCCTTCGTATATAGATGGAAGGAAATTTAATTCATTTTCTGCAACATTTGCGGCCATGTTGCCGGATTTGTATAAAATTATGAAATTCAGAATCGTAAAAGAAAAGAAATTTTCATTTTGAGCAAGGAATGTCAATAATATAACATTATTTTGATATATCTCTAGTATATTTGTATATCCTGCTTAATTGTTTTTACATGCATATATAAATGTGTAAGTATTTATGTAACTCAAAACTTTGTATTTCGTTTATTGAGGATTTTCACTTTTAACATCACGTGATTGGCAAAATGGCGACCTACGAATGGTAAATAAAACACAACCAACTGTTTTTATTTGATTAATTAAAACAACACAACAATATCATGACTCGTCGTCCCTAGCCGCTTTTTACTTTCACTGGTAAATCCCCTAAAAACTTCTCCAAACATGTAAAACTTTTAGTAAATATCATAAAGCCCAATGAATTAACAGTGGACTGAAGCCCCTCCTCCCATGCCATAATATAATGGTCACGGTGAACGCCCCGACGTGGTTGGTTTGTTACTGCCAAAGATCCAGATTTTGAATGTAAAATTTTCTAGATATACCACCCAGCATAGGACTGGACAAAAATTTCAATAAATCAATATATCGTTATACGTAAATTTGATTGCCAACATTTTTTTACCATTGAATTATACCACTACCAATAATCCAATTTTGCACGGGCTGCGGCACTACGCCCTACTCATATATTGAATTCCAACTACCAAGGGATCTTTTACGTGCATGCCAATGTGTACATGGGACCCCGGTTTTTCATCCCATCCAAATGACTAGACAGCTGTCCTTGTCAGGCCCTCCGTCCTGCATCACTGAGAAGGGTAATCACACTGGAAAATCTAGATGAACTTTCACAGCCAATGCAGAGATTGAACACCTGACCTGCAGGCTAGCGAGCCCGCGTCTTACCCACTTAGCCACATGATCCGCGAGAGCTGAATTAAGGCTAGTTATTGTTAAGACATAAGTTAACTAGAACTGGACAATCACTTTTGTAAATAATAATAATATTAACCACAGAACAAACCAAGTCAGACGGATTCCAGCGACTATATTCTGATGCTGCATAATAGCTTGGTTCATTTGGTTTGGAAGTTATGGTTTTCTAACCATCTTGCTTAGCACTCACTGCCAGTGGAGAATGATTCATTAAACTGGAAAAACTTTGTGTGAAAAAATTTGATTAACCACATCTCATTTGTTCTACCAGGTTTCAGAAACCAAGAGACTATGAAGCAGAGAAATCAAGAGAAATATTATCTGCAGAACCTGCCACTAATCACCCACTGAAATCGATATTAGTAAGTTAATTTTTCTACCGTCAAGTTATATGGTAATATTCAGTCGGACCTTTAAAAACTTGTTTATAAATACTACCACAAGGTTTTATGAATAATATGTGAAGCCGAAAAATGTACAGGTACATGTACACATATATGTTTGAAAATGGAATAAACCTTTAAATATTTCCTATTTCTCATTCAGTAATTATTAGACAAGAAAAAAATACTTGCTATTAAAAGATTACATGTAGCACTATAACTGCACATAGGCGCTCGGTAAATGGGTTCAAGCACATATTAGATTTTCATTGCCGTGCAAGATATTAGAACATTTGTCTGATGCATTGGCTCTCTCACTGGACTTTTCTGTAAATTGATAGAGTGAAACTTTGCAGAAAATACTTTGCCAATTATCATGCCATGTCGGAAAATGAAGAACTCTTTTAAGTATTGTACCAGGTTGTTCAGTCAGACCATTGGCCAAGGATTGGACATACATTGCAAGTACTTGTATGAAAGTACAATATATATAGACAGATAGTAATATACATAATGCTACATTAGGTGGTCATATTTATATCATATTGACAGTTACCATATTGAACATATGAGTAATTTATTCATAGATCAATGTAAGTACAGGTACTGTAGGTGGTCACCTTTTTTAAAGTACTAGTACTAGGTGTAATCATATTACTGTATTTAGATTAATTGCATAGTACAGGGATCAGACGAATGAATAAAATAATAGTATGAGATATGTTAGGTGAAGTGTATGTTTTCTTTTTAATAATTATCTTAGATCACAGAAGTGAAGAAGGTGAATGCTCCAGTAAAGAGTACTACCAAGTCAACTTCCAAAAATGAAATATCAGATCCTTTGGGATCTTTTGATCCATTAGGTGCAAGCGATCCTCTAAGTATGGCTTTTGAAGGTGTTGATCCATTATCAAAGTTTCAAGCTGAAGCTAATGTTGCAGCATCAAGACCAAAGTCAAGTAGTTTTGATAAGGTATTTATATTAATAAAGGAATTATCATGTTTTAAGCTGTTTTTGAAAAATATATTTTCTCTTTGAGTGCAAATCTTTTCTCTAAAACTAAAAACCCTATACCTAAGCACAGTACCAGTTTAGATTAAAATTAATTTCCATTATTTTCTATTTTAGGAGAAGAGAAGTTCCAGTCTAAATAATGAATTAGATGAATCGTTTGAGCCATGGGCCACTAAAAAAGCTAATATTTTAGCCAAATATACAACTTCAGAAAAGCTGTCCATTACCACCAGTTTTCTCTCTGCCTCAGACAAGGAAAAAGGTAGGTTGAACCACTATAATTGATACAATCCATATTTTATCCTGTGGTATTGCATTTAAAATTACTAGAGAGAGAGAGAGAGAAATGGGGTTTAACATCCACTGAACACAAACTAGGTAATTTTGAGACTAACATATGGTTCAAATTTAAGCCATGAGGTTGGATAGGTGACCCTTCTCATTCTGACATACATTTTGGGAATCAAAACCACTGCAGTTGACTCAATGGGAGACCTTACAATAATACCATTCACCCATCCAATCCACCATTAAATTTACTATTTAAATTGTTTATGTTTTTCTCAGTTGTTATTAAAACACAGACAACAACAGTTAGTGATAAAGTTAAAAACAGATTGGAACAGCTAGATGACTTTGAGGAAGTAAGTTTCCTTTCTTTTTATCTTGAACATAAAATAAACCCCACTGTTTTCTGCAGTGTCTTATGTAAAATTGATCAAGAAAATTTAACTATTTTAAGGGAAGTTACAATCTTTTTGCTGAATAATATTTAGATCAGTAACCTAATAACTGCCATATATTTTGAAAGACAGAAGTACGGTTGTACATTTGTCAAATGATATATTTATGATGATCATGTCAATTGATCAGATACATTGCTATCTTCATGTAAAAATGACTGTTTTGTGTTTCAGGTTTTTATTGTATTCTACATCTAGATATTTTTTTATAGAGTTATGTATGTTTTTATTTATAGGGTTCTGTACAACAGATGTTGAATTTAAGTCAACAAGATTATGTGAAAAGAATAGATGAACTTAATCAAGCTTTAATAAATGCATGGGAGAAAGATCACAGAGTGACAGCCTTAAAAATAGCTATACAGGTGACTATATATATCTGATTGTACATTTTCACCCTATTTATAATAATATATATTCTCTGATTCACAGTACATAATCCTTTGATTTAAGATTGTTTCTTTCATCTTCTAAGTTATTGTCTGAACATAGGAAAGATAAATAAATAAAACCAGTAGACATAAGAATCACTGCAGTACTATTTCCTTAATTGTTAAGTCATTTAGTTTTACATGTGTTAATAACTTGTGAGGATTTCATTTCAGTGTTCCAAGCTTTTATCTGATATATCAGTAATTCCATTCTATCCCAGTAAATTTGTTCTTATAACAGATATTTTAGATACATTTGGTAAGTTGATTAAGTATTAGTATATATGTTATATACACATTAAGTAACAATAACAGTTTCCATAAAATTTCTCTAATTGTAAGTAAACAGATTTCACTTTTATTCCTTCTAGCATACTACGTGTAGGAAATATTTTTGCTACCAACATTTATGTATAATTTTACATGTTGTTAACTACATGTTTATAAGTTAGTTTGTATATTACAGGTAGATTAGTATTTGATAGACTTAAAGAAAAAGCCCAATATATACCAGCAGGTAGTGGTGTACCTGTTAAATTACCAGGTAAATTACTGTCATTTCTTAATCATTCATTATACAAATAATTATACGACTGATCACGAAGGGGACACAATATTGTTATTTCTTTGTTGATTGTTGTAACATTAGGTTACACACCATTTGTAATGAATTTTAATATTTAAATGAAATAAATTGGTTCAGTTGTTGCTGAGAAATGGTATTTTTATACCAAGGTTAGCGATCATTACCTAATTTTAAGACCATATTATGGATTAAATGTGTTTTGGATGTTGTAATTTGTATGTCAGATATGATGCTTGTGAGACAATATGTCTTTCACACAAGAATTGTTTTAATCATGAAAGCTTCTTTAAAAATAATTTTTTTTTGCTTCTTTTTAAAAGACAAATTTACACCAGATCAAGTTCCAGAATCAGCAAAAGAGACTTGCAGGAATTGGTTTTTCAAGATAGCATCTATCAGAGAATTAATTCCCAGATTTTATGTTGAGGCAGCTATTATTAAAAGTTATAGCTTTCTCAGACCAAAGTAAGATTATGTTTGAATTTATGTAAATCTCAACGCATATATAACTTGATAACTAATGTCAGTCAGAGAATGTGTCCTTGTTTTTTATCAATGTGTCTTATTAGGGCTTTCAAACGTGGCTGTATAGCAGCTTACAAAAAATGATTATTCTTTTAATTCCTTTTAGTATAGGAGTTTGAAATTAAGAACATTGTTATTTTATACAAATATCATTGTTAATCAAATTGTTATAATTCTGATTTAAGTGATTATGCAGATGCTTTACATAGATTGGCATTAATGTGTCGTGGTATAGGTGATCCATTAGTAGCAGCTTATGCTAGATGTTATCTTGCTAGGGTAAGTACTTAGTTTCTCTCATATTATATGTATATTCCAGACAAGAAGAAACAAAAGCTCTACCTGTCTCATATTACAACACATATTATTTCTAGTAAATGTTAATAATTCCTAAATTAATTGTTTAATTGATAACTGATTAGTACTCTTTTTGTAGATTATATTCAGAAAAACAAATGAGCTATATGTAAGCCAGATTTATATTCTGGAAAAAAAATATGTAACTAATTGTTGCATCAAAGAGGGGTTATGGATGGCTGTGAGTCAATTGGCGTGGTTTTGATTCTCCGGTTGTATGTGACGAGGAGTACGGTCGCCTGTCCAACGCCATGGGTTTTCGCTAGGTCCTCCAGTTTCCTTCCACGTCTAAAGACCCCTTGAAATAAAATTGAACCATATGTTTGTCCTAAAATGACCTGGCCTGTGTCAAGTGGACATTAAACCCCATTTCTCTCCCTCTTTGTTGCATTACAATTTACTAAGAAAAAGCTTAAATGTAACAGAAATAATGCGACCAATCTTTGCAGTGGTCATCTCTTCAATGGCAATAGTCTGCCAGTCGATGTCACGTGTTTGAACGTCAAACAATTACAACAATAAGGGCGATAATCTGGATAGAATCTCGGAAAACGCTAAAATAATAAGTGTAGTGAGCAAACAGGAGCAAAACCCAACAACGAGAACATTCTGCAGTTCAAAGGGCAAAAACTTTACTCTAATAGTAAGTGCTGCAGGACGGCACTACACACAAAGCAAAAATCTACAAGATAAACCTGCGGACAAGACAGAAAATAGACATTACATAAAATAAACAAAGAGGTTAAATATTTCTTGATAGTTACAATAAATGATATTGTTTTTTAGGTAGGAATAATGGTAGCACCTAGTATAACTAATCATCTCATGCCATGTCTAGATGATTTCTTGAAAACATTTTCACAGGTACTGTTAATTTAACTTATCATCATTAGATTTAAAATTATAAAACATTATTAATAAGTTTATGTCATTATTTACCATACCTACTTGTTAGAAATGTGGTATGCTAAATTGTTAAAGATGTTTTTATTTGAATGTTACCAGTATAAATCTATCTAAATGTTAACTTTTAGTGGGATTTTTAACAAACTTTTCATGAGGATTATGTACCTTTAAAAAAAGAGATGAATTATTCTTGTAATTGCTTTATTGATATTTATGATCTATTGATTAGATGATTATTGAAATATTATAGATCCAAGGTGACAGTGTACAGAATATATTAGCCATGCAGAAACTGGAGATGCCAAGGTATTTAACCTTGTTTTCCCCAGCTGTTGATTGGTTGTTACAATGCTGTGCTCACCGTGCTTCCGATAAACTTCTTACACAAATATTAGAGAAATGTAAAGCTCAGTGCAATAGGTAAGTATTATGTTTTTCAATGTCATATTTTGTAAAACAAAATGTCCATCTATTTCAAAAACTTATCACAGAAAAACATAAGGTGGCTTAAAATTCATTTTATTCAAAAACAGCAAAACATAAAGTACAGGTAACATAAAAAAATCCATCTCATTCATATTCTTCTCACATCAAGACATCATCTAGCCTAAAATCCATCTAATTCATAAACATCACACATCAAGACATAAGCTAGCTAAAAATAGATTCCCAGCATTTTTATATAAGGGAAGTGTAGAGCTTTGGCTTTCATCATCAACGTTAAACAATATCAGCTTTGTCATTTGAATATCATAAATTTCAATATTTAGTTTCCAAAAATTTACCCATAAATAAATGATTAAGTGTTTTGTGGCATATTTTATGTTTATTTTTTCAGTGCCTTATTGGTTAATTCTATCATGGCAGCTTTCAATCCCCAGTTTATAGCAGCTAGATCATCTATGTTTTCTGAGATGATAAAAGACTGTGAAGATACTGGTTTACCTAAGGTAAAATAAAATATATTTGTTTACGTGACTATCTGTTGTAAAGTTGGGTTATTTAGATCAATTAATTGTCAAGATATTTCCCTACGAAATGTTGTTTGGAAATAAAGTGACCGGAGTAAAAGGTAAACAAATTTTCCATCATAGTTAAAGTAGTTTTCCATTGACTTTCTTGATATAACTAAATGAACATTAAATTGTTTAATACAGGGATAGCAGATGATAAACAAAATAAACATAATTGATTCCATGGTTATACGTGACAAGGGGCAGTGTTGCCTATCCAACCTGGTGGGTTTCCACTGCTAAAGACCCATATTTGCTACTGCAAGTGAATAATTGAAATGAAATTATTGAAATAAATTGAATCCTGTGTTAGTCCCGAAATGACCTAGTTTGTGCCGAGTGGATGTTAAACTCTATTTTTCTCACTCACCTAAAACAGGATGCAGCTTCTGAATATCTGAACCAAATGGTAGAAATGATTTTGTTCAATAATCTATGTTAATGTATTTATGGCCTTGAGGCGGCAGACACTATCTCCTTGTGATTCTTATAATAATAGATGGATGTCAGTTGAAGTTTCCTGGTTTATTCAATTGAGCAAATGGAATAGCACAAACTAGTTAGAAATATTAATTAACCCTTTGAAGGGGAAATCTGTATATAAAAGTAAGAGATTTGAAGTTTACTGTATGTACAGCTTTATCAACTTGATAGGGTCTTAAGAATTGGACACGATTTTATATGCCATGATTCAAGTACTTTCCTGACTAAAGTTACACTTTTATTGTATTTTCAGCACATGTTATATAGAACTCATGGCTTGTGTTTAGTTATGGCAGATCCCCCAGGTGAAGAGAAATTAACTGTATTAAATGATGTTTGGAAAGCAGTAACAAAACTTAAGAATCCAGCAGTATGTCTATAGTTTTCTGTTTTTCATATTATTCAAAGAATTGTAACAACCCTTATGTAGAATTCACATCTCTTAGCATAATCCATATGGTATGCAAGAAAACTTAAAAGGACTTTAAAAAAACCTTATCTCAATTCCCTTTTGTAGATACATCATTATTGCTACCATGATCATGTCTCCACACCATTTTATTACACCTGTACATGTTGAGGTTTGATTTTGATAGTGTTGATATTATCTGCAGGGTTGTTGTGCAGTTTGGGACACTTCATAATGCTCAATATAAGCAGAGTTTATGACTACAAACAGATATATTGAATGGAAATAAAATGCACTGTAAATATAAGGATGGAATATTGTATTTTAAAATGTACTGTGGCAAATTCAACTTACAACAATTTGTTTCCATCAACCTTAAACCAATTCAACATCCTAGTTTATATATCAGTTGATATATAAACATCAAGTGATATTGTTTTTATATCTGTTTATATTTTATAAACATGAAGTGATCTATTTATAATTATTATATAAACAGTGATATTTTGTTTATATTTTAGGATTATATTGGTTGTGCTGAAATCTGGATTGATTATGTTGTTAAACATTTTGGGGTAAATATGCCAATAAGATTTATAAAGAAACTTGAGTAATTGCAATTAATTAATTATCTTCAAGTTTTAAACATAAATATCCAATTGGCTACAATAGAAGAATATATAAATTATTTATCTGGTCCAATCATTGTAACAAAAGATCCGGTCGAGTATTTGAAGAATGAAGATAAAATAATATGTCATCATCAGTTGTTTTGCCACACAGCCAACTTGTGTGAAAGCTACGTTAAAATCGAATGCTATTTATCAATGTTTTCCAGAAGCGTGAAATAAACACCATTATAGCTGATATCATAAAACATATGACACCAGATAGAGCTTATGAAGATTTTTATCCACAATTACTATCAATAGTTTCTAAAATATTAGTACATCAACATGATTTCTCTCTTTTATTTGCTCTGGTAAGTAAAATATATACTGACATTTACAAAATAAGCTTAATGTATAATTTATTGAAGTTTTAAACTAAAAGGTAAATATAGATTTTCAAACCATACACTATAAAAAAAAAAAAGTTTTATCAAAGACCATATTGATTCAAAAAGTATTAAAATTGATCAACATAAACCCATATAATGTTCAGATTACAATTTATCAAGTGCATGATGCTCCCTCCTTTTGCCATTATACAACTGACCAGTTGACGACTGAAGGATAACTCATTTGTATCCACCCATCTTCAATAACCCAGTTGGTGCTGAGATGTTAATCTCCATTTAATATCATTTTTATTCATTATTCAAGAACAACGAGGAAATGATTGATGCTGGTCTATCAACCATAATTTTATTATTATTACAGGATAAATTCATGCCTCTTTTAGATATGTTTCAACGTGAATCAGTTAAAGTTGAGGCTTGTAGGACAGTGGCTGAATCTTTCTTTAAGTAAGTTAATGTTTGTACACGCTTGTGTCAGTTATTTTCAATATGCATTTTGTTACTGTTAATTTCCAAGGTGTATAGCTTCACAATATTCTACTTTTTATATTGCCACAGCCACAACCTTTCATCTATATTGTACCAACAATTCTCATTAACACTCCACAAGTTAAAACTATTTTCTGAGCTTCTTAAGGTCATTGCCAGGAGGAACCCCTGAGTCTCACATTTCTTTCTCATGTTACAAGTAACAGAGTGAATGACAGACACCCATAACCCCAACTATTCTTAATTAACTTACCTTTTGAATATTACAAGGAAATGATACTGTCGGTACTGGAGAAAAACAAAACGTTAAACCCCATTTCATTTCATTTCTTAAAAGTTATAGCTGCTGGAAATCGGCCTCTTTATGCATAAACTAGAACTTCATAGAGCTGAACAGAGAATAACTTTTCTTCCAAGTGTTTGTACATATGGCTACATGGAATTACTTATAGGGCCATACAAAAAAATAGAATTGAGAATTTATATGGTAGTGGTTTTATACATAATAGAATTGAGTATTTATATGATAGTGATTTTATATATAATAGAATTGAGTATTTGTATGATAGTGAATTTATATATAATAGAATTGAGTATTTATATGATAGTCTTTTTATATATTATAGATATCAAACAGAAACAACAAATGATCCTATAGTAATTAATGCTATGATGTTTATTTGTAAAACCTTACATGATTCTGTCAAGTAAGTACAATATTCTGAAACATTTGCAAAATTATTAACATTTTTTTCTGGTTATGTTTCTGCTACTTATCTACACCATGAAACACTAATATTTTGATATTATAATACCAGAAAAAACTTCTGAAGTAAATTGTTTTATTTATTTTTTTTTAGCGCTCTGACTCTAGAAGATGAGAAAAGGGTTATTTGCAATGCTATATGTGGTTTTATTCGATGTATATCATTTGGTAGAGATTTTGAACAACAGTTAAGTTTTTATGTGGAGGCTAGAGGTTACTTTAGTAACTTAGATACTGTTTTAATACAGTTAACACAGGTAGAAAAATTACAATTCTTTTATTGATTTTCAACTATCCCATTCCTTCATGTCAAACTTTACTAAATACTTAATAATCAGGTTTAGGAATAATGAGAATAATATTCTATTAAGCATTTATTTTAAGTTGTTTTAATTATAACTATCAAACAAAGGCAATTTTGTTTTTGAAAAATGTAGAAAAATCTTACTTGTAGACTTATATTTGTATATTTTATTTGTATTATCAAGAGTGTAAACAGGTTATCAATGGATACAAGACAAGTGGTAAAATGTAACCATTCCAGAAAAACAGCAGCTTTTGTTCGGGTAAATATTCCTGGTATCTTTTAAAAGTTTAATTTAAGTCTTACTTGATTTTCCTCTTAGATCACCTCTCCTTAGTTATTAAACGTTGACACCCAGTTTGACTTGGTACAAGAAAACCACCAAAACTCTTATAATTGCATAAATAGTCAAACTTATGTTATGATTGTATAATTGTAGGCATGTGCTGCATATTGTTTTATAACAATACCATCATTACAGTCAGTTTATTCACAATTACAACTTTATCTCCTGTCAGGACAAGTAGCTTTATTGAACCAGTGTTTTTCTCAAGGTAAGTCATCTAGTTTATTATATATGTACCTGGACTTAGTGTAGTACAACAGACATCAAAACTCACAACAAACTTCTGTTACATACAGTGTCTATACACTACTAATTCCCTTTTAACTGTTGTCTGAATTTGTTTGTTCCCTTTACTTACATAAATATAATGACTGTACTGGTATATTCTTCTGTATTTTGCCAAATAACTTTATTCCTATTTGTGAAAAAATACTTCTTTAGAGGGAATTTTGGATTAAAGACAATACTATTTGAGGGATTTGAAAGAAAATGTTAAAAATAGAAAATTTCTTTAAATAAACATTTACCTCCTTAGTCTTTTAAACCATAATTAGCAAATAAAATAAATATGTTTTGTTTATATAGGTGATGCATTCTTTAAAGCATCTATATCCTTGATACCAGATTTACCTAAACAGATGGAAATAGATGGTAAAACACGAGCTACAGAACCATTATTAATAGATTATATACTCAACTTTATATCAACTATTCTTATTATACCAGTAAGTTATTATATTACAAACCATTCTTATTATACAAATAAAATGGTACAATTATACTATGGACCAGGGACTGGCCATGTTGTTGATTAATGTTAATCAAGTTTGGTAGAATTTAAATATTTTAAGTGATTTGTATGAAATTGTAATCAATGTATTTATTTTTAGGATAATCCAGAGTCTGGAGTAATGTATATGTTACGAGGATTATTAAATGTTTTACAAGATTATACATGGGATCACACCAGTGATGCTAAAGCTATAGTATATATAAAAGTTTTGTCATTATTATCTGCTGCTAGTCAAGAGTCTTATATATATCATATAGATAAAGGTAGGTAGATATATTTTATTGTGGGGGGTTGGCCGGTCACCTCTGGCTTGCAGCTGTGGCTTTGATCCCTGGTGTGAGTGTATGTGGTGGCATGGAGATAGGGGCACCTTCTCAACCTGGTGGGTTTCCTCCAAGCACTCTGGTTTCCTCCCACTACTAAAGAACCCTATGTGCAAGCGAATTATTGAAATAAAATTAAACCATATGTTAGTCCCAAAATGACCTAGTTTGTGTCGAGTGGAAGTTAAACCCCATTTCTCTCTATATATTTATATATATATATATTTTATTGTAAGTAAAATCGATAAAGTGTATGTAAAACTGCTGGATTTTAAATAGCATTCGCAACTGGCTTACAAGGCAATATTATGAGGCAATTCATTGGAGCTCTTGCTACTAAATTTGTATAAATTGTATTCTATTTTAAAAGCACGGTAAGACATATCAATCACAAAAAATATGCACTATTTTAATGTCGACACTGTTATTGTTCTGTTATTAAGCACGTGAAAAAATAAAAAAAATCTTTATCATTTATGAAAAATGTCCTGGCTTGTAAGATTGCCATGTATTTTCAATAAAAATTAATGTAAATGACCATGGTAAGAACGGATTGATTTGAATAATTTTTGGACCAAAATGTTTTTTAAAATAAAAATATCTTTGATTATGTTTGATCTTAAATTCTCTATTTACCTTTTATTCTGGTATGTCAGGACCTTTATATTGTTATTTCATTTCAGTGGATTCTAATGATAAGATGTATGGTCATGATAAGAAATATTTAAATGAATTGAAAGGAATGGCAGATACCCTAGTAAATGAAATACTCAACCATTTAAAAACATTATCATCTCCAGAGGTATTTTGCTTTAATATACAACTCGTAAATTTCACATCAAATAACTATTATTTCAATACACCATGCTTTTATCACCAGTTTAAATGTAGTAACCATTTTGAATTTGATTTCAGACATCTAAAAGACAAAGTAGTATAGCGATAGATCTATTGAGTACTATTGTATCACATGGAGATATAAGTCAGAAGGGTTTATCCACTCTTTCGGTTAATTTATGGTCTTTAAGTCAGAAACATTCTGCCGCAGACAATAAACAAATGGTAAGTCAAATGAGATATTTTGTCCCTTCTCAGAGATCTATTCTTAAAGATCCATTGTCACGAAAGTATTTATCAGGTGGTTATTTCCAATAAAAGTATGGCAAATTTGGTATACACGGGAAGACTGCACGCCTTATCTTTCAGAAAAATACTGGATTAGCCCCAAAAAACTCATGGGGCAAGTACTGGACAAAAATGTCAGGGTATTACTAACAGGCATCAGCTTATTGCTAGCTTGACTGAGGGAGAGCTTGTTATTTCTTGATCGAATGGTTATGCAGTTTTGGGAACTTTGAGGGGTGTAAAAGTATAACAGACGGAATTAAACGGTGGAAAAAGAAGTTGACAGGAAATAATTTAAGAATTTATTTAGGCCTCAATATGTATGGTAAATGGACAGTTAGTAATGACAAATAAAACCTGACAATGACCTCAATCAAGTTGGGTGACAAACATCTATTTCAGGGAGCCATCCAATTAAAGCATGAAATTGAAATGATGGGTTTTTTTTATCTATTTTTATTTTCTTCGTTACTCACACCTATATTTGAGTTTTAGTTGGTTCTGAGCATCGTCAAACATCTGCACGCCACAGCAAGTAATTCAATACATGTACATTTAAAAGTATTAGAATATAAGAGCAGGAAGGTATTGTTTTTCTCAATAATTGTAAAGGAATATTATTGAGGTTCTAACCTAATTATTGTTTTATTTTATTTCAGATTCGATTATTGGATTATATTAAAAGAAAAGCAGAAACTGAAGATAATAAAATATATAAAGATTTAGCTAGTAAACTGAGACTTGAATCATGAGTTTAAATTAAATCAACGTGTATTATATATATATATAGCACAAGATAATTGCATGTTAAAATGTTATACTTTATTTATATACAAAAGAACAACAAAAATTTATGAACAATTTATTATATAACTAAATAATGACCAATGACGATTGAAAAGTTTTAAAGATACAAGTGGGCAAACAGTGATATCAAATCTGTCAATAATTATACTTTATTTTATCAAAAACTAAAAGAACCTTTTGATTAGTTTTTATTATATAATTATGAGATGGACCATAGTCTTGATTACTCCAACCATAATTTCATCACTTCAACTGCAAGTAATGTCAGTCTGGGCCAAAAATGTATGTTAAAGCACAGATTGGCATACTACCTCGATTGGGTTAGCTGAAATATAACCATCACCTTGAATTTGAAGCATGTAGAATACATACTAATATTTGTTGTATTTTTTTGTTATTATTGAAACTGGCTTGAAACATTGAAATATAAATGCTCATCTGGCTAAATGACAATCCCCCAGTTGTTGTCTGATTTTCTGTCTTGCAGTCAATTTTTTAAGTAAATGAATTGTGAATAGTGATATAATTTGATAGCTAAAATGAAATGGAATAAGTTTAATAGTTTTGTAGAGAAATTATGGAAATAACAGTGTCGTGTTATGAATTTGTTATGTCTTTATAAGATATTGTTTTGTTTTTGTATAAATATCTAATATATATGTGTATATATATATTAAATTTTATAATCAGTCATGTCACTGTGTAAATATACATGCAATTCCAGTCAACTGACTGAAGGTAAATAAATATCAAAATCCCCCTTTGAAAATTGATTTTGTTTATTTTGTTCACAGTATAACTTATTTATTATTTACAAAGGGATAATTCTGGATCTATATACCCAGTAAACATAATTGTATTTCCCAGATTAGCAGGGGAAAGATTTTTCCACAAATACTGCTACACTGGGATTTATTCTACTGGGGATTTGAGGGCCTTGGATAATGGTGTTTAGACTGTGATATCTATACAATGAATGGTGGAGATAGAGGCAATCTGCAGATATTCACACTTTATCAAGTAGCATAATAATTTGATATTGGTGTTTTTGTTCTTAAAAAAAGTTAAAGGGGGCTATTTTGTTTTTGGTTTATTACCAATCTGTCTAAAACACATAAGATTCCATTTCGTTTTTATAGTTCAAAATATCGTTTTACTTGACATCCATGTGGGGGCCATTGATGTGGGGGCCAGATCGTATCATTGCTGAATTATTAGGTATAACTGATCAATAGTGGCTGCCATGTTTAAGGATTAACTAGGTCATCAAGGTAACTGACTTCAACTTATACAATTATTTCTCCTTTATTACAGATATACATGTATGTTATATTCTGTCCTGAGAACACGACATATGTTTTATCACCAAGACTAATGTTAGTCTATCAATGAAATTAATGCAATAAAATATCAGGTTATTTCAATACTTGTAAGTTTGTCAGCACCTCTTCATCTTTAATAAAGATGCATGACGTTATGTAGATTAGTTATCATCTGCGTGATCCTACTCTGAATCATAGACAACAGATACATAAAAATAACATAATCAGACTGTGTTATCAGTAATAGTTGGACCTTGATTAAACTTGAAATAGATAAGTATATATAAGACAACGCCAGGTACATAGGTTCATTTAGAATATTTAACTTGCTGTCGATACATCATAGTCACAGTGAGATTAATTTGTGTAAAAGCCAGAAAAACAAAACCAACTTAAAACCAAATATCTAAAATTGAGCAGCAATATGGTAAGATTTTCCGGTTTTGTTTTGTTTAGTTTTCTACGTGTATTTTGGTGAAACGGGCATAATTTTATTTTATATTATGAATTTAATCGCTGGTATCATAAAGATGCCAAAGGATATGTGAATTGTTGTCCTCGACGAAGGTGACCTTTGCGTTTAATTTAAAACAAAACAATACAGATTTCTACCTATCTATACGTGGCCGCATTTATTTTTGTCCTATAATTCATCATAACAGTAAGAAAATTCCATTTTTTTTCAGAAAATTAAAAAGTTTCTATAATGAATGAATAGGATCACATTGTGATAACATACATGTCTATATCATTTTCGCGCGATTGAAATTCCTTTCACCATCTGGTGATAAAAGATAAAGCACACGACCGTTACACTTTTCTCATCAAATTTTGTATGCAGCTGAGCAGAGTGGGATTTGGACCCCCTTTCCCCCTGGATCAGTCCCTGATCATTCAAAATGTACATGTTTTATCTTTTAACAGCGTGAAGTTATAAGTGTTCATGTTGGTCAAGCGGGGGTTCAGATTGGTAACTCGTGCTGGGAACTATATTGTTTAGAACATGGTATTGAACCTAATGGAGAGGTGCCAACAGAACATGGGGCTGGGAAAATTAATGACGCTTTTAGCACATTCTTCAGTGATACAGGAAATGGCAGACATGTTCCTAGAGCTATCTTCGTCGACCTGGAACCAACGGTTATAGGTATGGAACAATATTCTACTTCACTATAATATTCGAAACGACAGTTATCTAGTTAACTGGGTGGTATTCTGGCTAATGAAGACGGGCATACGTCTTGCAGTGTACTATGGGGGGGGGGGGGTGCGGCACTATGGCCTACTGTTATATCGAATTCCAACTTCTAAGGGATATTTTACGTATACGACAATGTATACACGGGACCTCGGTTTTTCGACCCATCCGAACCACTAGACAGCTGTCCTTGTCAGGCCCCCGCCCTGCACCACTTGCAAAGGGAAACAGCTTTGTCTGCAAGTGCACACGACCTCCAGGCCTAAGCAAAAGTAAGGAAATCTTCAAGCCAAACAAAGTGAATGAACAGAGTCCCACCTAACACCACCCTCACTCAACCCTACCCAGTAATCAATCGTTATATCCAATACACATATCTTTATGCTCTTGACAATTTCTGAAATTGTTTTTTTCTTATCATTTTAGATGAAATACGAACTGGACCATATCGGCAGTTGTTTCATCCCGACCAAATGATCACTGGTAATGAAGATGCCGCCAATAATTACGCCCGTGGACATTACACTATAGGTAGAGAAATCATTGATGAAGTACTAGAAAGAATTAGGAAGTTATCTGATGGCTGTACTTGTCTTCAAGGCTTTCTCATATTCCATAGTTTTGGGGGAGGCACCGGTTCTGGATTCAGTTCCCTATTAATGGAGCGTCTATCCGTGGATTATGGAAAAAAATCAAAATTGGAATTTTCCATCTATCCAGCTCCAGATATTTGTACTTCGGTCGTTGAACCCTATAACGCAGTTCTTACAACACACACCACCCTTGAACATTCCGATTGTTCTTTCTTGGTAGACAACGAAGCCATCTACGATATTTGTCGTAAAAACCTTGACGTTGAGAGGCCATCATATTCAAACCTCAACCGTCTGATCAGTCAAATCGTCAGTTCTATCACAGCATCACTTCGTTTTGACGGTTGTCTTAATGTTGATTTAACTGAATTCCAGACCAATCTGGTACCTTACCCAAGAATACACTTCCCGGTGGCTACTTACGCACCGATTATTTCCGCTGAAAAGGCTTTCAAGGAACAATTATCGGTGTCGGAGATCAGTCATGCATGCTTTGATCCAGCTAACCAAATGGTAAAATGTGATCCCAGGTGCGGAAAGTATATGTCTTGTTGTATGTTGTTCAGAGGAGATGTTGTTCCCAAGGATGTTAGCAAAGCTATTGCTAGTATTAAAACAAAACGCACTATACAATTTGTTGATTGGTGTCCTACTGGATTTAAGGTGGGCATCAACTACCAACCACCTTCGGCCATTCCTGGTGGGGATTTAGCAAAAGTTCCACGAGCCGTCTGTATGTTGAGTAACACAACAGCTATATCTGAAGCCTGGAATCGATTAGATCATAAGTTTGATTTGATGTATGCTAAACGAGCCTTCGTCCACTGGTATGTAGGTGAAGGAATGGAAGAGGGAGAATTCGCTGAAGCCAGAGAAGATTTAGCAGCGTTAGAAAAAGATTATGACGAGGTGGCAGCGGATTCAATAGATTTTGATGAGGATGACATTGCGCAGTCCGAGTATTAAATGTATAACCATATTGTTGTAAAGCGATTGATAAATGTAGATATTTATGTTGTAAAAATAAAGGAAAACATAATTGATGGCATACTTTACATGAAGTTTTAAAGTTAAGGCTCGGTGTGATTATATTTCTGATTCAATTTCAACCGATCATCTATTAAAATTGCATCTCGCTATTCAAATGTAGATGGGAAAAATGCACGAAAATTGTTCAACTGTCATTGTAAAAAATTTAAAAACTAGGCAACTTGAAACATTTCCATTGAACAAATTCCCACGTTTCTTTATCGAGACGCAAACTTGACAAATATAGGAATGTAAAAATCTATTAGAGAAATGGTCAATAAAGTGGTCGGATCCAACCGTAAACGACCCGAGTCTTGTTAATTCCACTGCCCGTAGTAAATATTTCACCCTTAAAAGTTAGAGTAGGCGAGCAGCGACCGCTGTCCGGCAACATTACACACGTAAACATATGCATCTCAAAATGACAAGTATCCTGTTGATAAGACATTAATCCCCGTCAGGAGTTAAGTGAAGTGGACGCAAACGAAGAAAAAAATCACGCTGTTTCCATGCGATTTTGATGTTAGTTTAATTTCGACATTTATTTGCATATTACATCATTAAGAACACTATACAAAAAATACATATACATCAATATACATGCATACAAAAATATATTTTTGTATAGTTCTGGGACACTAAGCTATTGCGCTCATTTCTAATATATATACATCGTGGCTCAGCTATGCTACAAATTAACGCTAGGTTGTTTCACATTATAAAGGTTGTAAGTGTCTGCTTGGCGGGGGTGGGGGAGCATAGCATTGGGAAGGATGCAAAATCCCAATGCCATTCCAGTAATGCATATGAAGACTAGGTTGCGAAATTGATTATGTTACGACAAGCCCACGGCAGGCATCATTGATATACTAAAGTTGCAAAAGTACAAGAACCTCTATATTTACGGTCAGTGGCGGCGCCAAGGGGGGCATTTGCCCCCCAAAAAATCTTGCCTGCCCTCTGTTTGCCTCCCCCCCCCTCCCAATAATTTTCGGAAAAAAATGTCTGAAATGCTACCTGGCTGCATTCTATTTTACAAAATATAGTGGCGAAAATATTCATTCACTTTAATGAGTCACTCTTACTCCGTCCGCTCGACACTTTCTTCTGGCCGGATAAACTAGTGATTTGGCGACAGGCGGTATATCTTAAGCTCTATTTATCTCGACGATCAATGCCTGAAATACTGCCAGGCTGCATTTCGGGCCGTCTACTTTTCAAATTTTCGTTTAGGTTCGCAAGTCCGTTTATTTCACAAAATATAGTGGCGAAAATATCCATTCACTTTGAGTCACTCACTCCGCCCGTTTGTCACTTTCTTCTCTGGTCGGATAAACAAGTAATTTGGCGACAGGCGGTATCTTTATCTCGACGATCAATGCCTGAAATACGCCAGACTGCATTTCAGGCAGTCTACTTTTCAAATTATTGGGGACTTCATTGAGTTTCATGTGACACTTTCCTCTCTGGGGTCGGAAAGACTAGTGATCAGGCCACAGATGACATCCGATCAGCTCTATTTATCTCTACGATCGGTGCCTGAATACTGTCAGGCAGCATTTCCAACAGTCTATTTTTCAAAATTTTCTTGGGGAGGTCCCCAAAGCCCCCACAAGGACTCGCTACTTTAGCGCTCACAAAGGTACTTCGTTGAGGTTCGCAAGTCCGTTCGTTTGCCATTTTGGTCTCTGATCGTATAACTAGTGATCAGGCTACGGACAGTATGTGGTCAGATTTATTTATCTCGACGATCGGTGCCTGACTGAATACGCTGTCAGAGAGCATATCCGAGAGTCTATTTTTCAAATTTTTCTGGGGGAGGTCCCCCATACCCTCCATAAATACTACCGACATTGGCGCTCGAGAGTGGGATTCATGATTGTAGAATATTTTGACTAATTCGAACAGACGGTCTATAAATAGCCATACATTTCTACACTTCTAATTTGCCCCACCCCTCCCTCTATATGACGTGTATTGCAAGTAGTTTACTCTTGGTGTCAACGTGGCTAGAGTTCTTTGATTTGGGTTAATACAAAATTATCTATTCCATTGGATTGTATGGACTTAAAACAACATGTTGAGATACTTCATTCTGTTTTCCACTGTCGACACATATATAGACAATTTGTAAACAAAAGTTAGTAAACTAGTCGGCTTCTGCTTGATTCTTCGAAAATCAAAATTTAATCATAATATTTTAACTGATCTGGCCGGTAGCCAAGAGTTCTGACCAGGGGTATGGAGGGGCAACGCCATTTACAGAGCTAAGGACAGCGTAGTTCCATTCAATCAATGTCGAAAGAAAATTGGCGCCCCAGTCAATTTTACTGGGCAACTTTTCACTGCTAAACGATGGGGTGTCAATCCGTGTGGACGCATGTACAAAGTAAACCAACATCTAGTGAGAAAATAAGACCTTGCTTACTTCGCTAGAGTCAGTATAAGCGACACAACACGCTGTTCAAAATATACGTCCCCTCCTATCAAATTACAATTTCGCAGCCATGACACTTGTAGGTCAACGTCCACATTCAGGAATGTCGGTCATTATACAAGAAGAAACGAAATGTTCAGGCTTTACATTGTACAGGCTTTCACCCGAATTGACACCCCGTCGTTTAGCAGTGAAAAGTTGTCAAGTAAAATTGACTGTTCTCCAATTTTATTCGACATTGATTCAATGGGACAGTCCCTGGACAAGGACAGCGATGTCGACGTGGAGCATGAAAAAAGCACCGTGGAAAGGGTAGACGCCCAGCAGTGCTCCCCCTGAAAATTAGAATTTTCAAAAATGAGACAAGCGCAAATTCTATTTCCTGCACTTTAGGACAGCACTCATAATAGATAACACAAGCCAACAGTGAGGCTGATGTCCCCCGCCGAAATCCCAAAATAAATAGATGACACATATCAATTAATCGCACATTTATTTTTTTCAATGTATCGAGCAATCAAACTGTATACGAAGTGTCATCCAAAAGTGTTTTATAAAGAAAAATGCTAAAACCGACGAGAAAAATGAAAATGTACCCTAGTTAGGGGGACCCTAAAGACAGACAAAAGGGCCCCCACGCTTGACAAAAGGGCCCCTCTGGCCAAGGGAAAGGGCCCTCGTGTCCGAGTCAATCGTTTCTATACACTGTTACTGTCGAATCCATTACTGAATGAGAATGCAGTCATTGTATTGGCATAAAAATCATCAATCAAGATGAACCTAAGTTATCTTGTCCCAAAGTATCATCCAATCAAATTGCTTATCTCTGCCTACCCTAAGAAGAAAATGCTCATCTTCGAACTCCATCTAGGCATTGACCTAATAAGCACACACACCAATTTCGAACATTTTAACTCATTATCGAACTTAGTCAAGGTATTACTGTAATGTAACTATACACCTAGTTTCATCACTCTCACTTAATTAGAACTAAAGTTATCGTGTCCCAAAGCATCAACCAATCAAATTGCTTATCTCTGCTTACCCTAAGCGGAAAATGCTCATCTTCGAACTCCATCAAGGCATTGACCTAATAAGCATATACACCAAGTTTGAACATTTTAACTCAATTAGAAGGAGAGTTATTGTTTTCCAAATTCTCGACCAATCAAATTGCGTATAGTTCTGCTTACCCTGAGCAGAAAATGCTCATTATCGAACTTAGTCAAGGTATTACTATAATGAAACTATACACCAAGTTTCATCAATCTCACTTAATTAGAACTAAAGTTATCGTGTCCCAAAGCATCAACCAATCAAATTGCTTATCTCCGCTTACCCTAAGCGGAAAATGCTCATCTTCGAACTCCATCAAGGCATTGACCTAATAAACACATACACCAAGTTTGAACATTCTAGCTCAATTAGGAAGAGAGTTATTGTGTCCCAAAAAGTGTGACGGACAGACAGACGGACAGACAGAAGGACAGACAGACAGACAGACAGACAGACAGACGGACGAACCCATTTTAATAGTCCCCCAACTTTCTTCGAAAGGCGGGGGACAAAAATTCTTTCATAAACGCTGTCAATATACTATCTTTCGCCGTCAACATTCGGGCTTTAGTCCAAAGTTGATAGTAGAAATTCTGTTGATGAAACTAGAATTCTGGCGTTTAAAAGTTGATGTTTTTGCACATTAAATGCATATTGGTTTTCAGCATGAAAAGTGGTCTAGAGTGCCGCGCTTCGACCTCTAGCTGGCCGGTCACCTCAGAATTGCGGCTGTATGGTTTCGATCCCTGGTGCGAGCGTAAGTTGCATGGAGATAGGGGCGCCTTCTCAACCTCGTGGGTTTCCTCCGGGCATTATTGAAATAAAATTAAACCATTTAGTCCCTAAATGACCTAGTTTGTGTCGAGTTGACGTTGAACCCCATTTCTTTCTCTTTCTCCTCTCTCTCTCTCTCTCTCTCTCTCTCACACACATATTGGCGTGCATGTGGAGATCCCTTAATGACAGAGTTGGAATTCGATTTAATTACCACCAGTGTCCGGGCAAAAATTCCTCATAGCACACGTTATGGCGTATTCAATAGCCCAGTCGAAACAGAACAGTAGGACATTAAACCCATTTCATTTCCTGCAGTAAACGTATTAATATCAATAATCAGACTATAGAGTTACAAGCTGTCGCCATCACTGCATTAATTTTTCAAACATTCATTCTATGCATCTGGCAGCTTTAGTAAGTACATGTATTTCACTGAGGGTTTAAGCAACCTAATAACACACAAAAATGTAATAAATATTACAAGATTAGGCCTACGATACACACAACTGCTGTGAATGTAGTATAATAGTGTTTGAAATGGAATATAATAGTGATATGTTCAATTTTTAACTTTATGGTCTACACCCACAAAAAAAAAATGCAAAAAAATAGTTGTCTCCCATAGACCATGTTGTATTTGTAAGTCAATAATACAATACGCCAAAAAATGTTTGAAAAAGATGTGAGTATGATTATGTTTGTCTTATTTGTTATTATTTCTTTATCTTTAAAAAGAATTGTATGCATAATGTCACAGATTTGTTTTTCTGAATACGAAACTGCAGCTGAATAGCATGTGCTGAATCAAGATGGCAGCCTACACGAAGAGATTTTAAGTTTGTTGTCTAGAGTTTACGTAATCCGCTGTTTTGGTTGGCTTAACATTGGTAGTTTGCACTCAGAAGTAAACCAATGTGAAGTTGCGTGTGAAAGTGGTAAATTTATTTTAAAAATGATAGAATTAAAGGAGAGGTTGTCATGTTCCGCAAGTGGATATTGAAAGGAATTAAACAACACGTCCAAGCCAAGTGTCATGTCAATGACAAAAAGTAAACATTGATATAGCGCATGTCCTTAAATAAAACCTAATTTTCTTATTACTCGATAATGACTGAACAATTACATGATGGATTTCTAATATGTTTTGGGCTGTTTTCTAATTTCTTCTTTTTTAAAAAAAAAAATTTGAGTCTGCCATAGACATCACATAGATCAGCTCTGATGAACGTAGGTCTCATTACACTCGCCAGTAGCCTACTATGTTCAGGTCTCGCTCTATCCTTGCCTGGGGGAAAAAATTGGGATTTTTGAAAAAATTTGATTGTAAATTATTGTAATTGGAATAGAGAAAGCAATAAATGGTTGAAGGTTCTTGACTTTTCAAAGATTTCATTTTTTTCCCCAGGCCTACCTAAATTTCGTTTCACCTTATATAGCCGAGTTTGTCAATTTGTGCGTTACCCTATCAAAGGCATCGGCCAAGTCGTCTAGAAGACGCAGATGTGTTTTTTAACAGCGTATTGTGTCAGTCATACTGGTTCTAGTGAGGTAAGCAAGGTCTTATTTTCTCACTAAAATGTTCATTATTGTTTGGGCGTTCACTGGGACTGACATGCGACCGTTTAGCAGTAAAAAGTTGCCCAGAAAAATTGACTGGGGCAGATTCCAGTTGCGACAAGGATTCAATAGAGCGAGACCTGAACGTAGTACTGGCGAGTGTAATGAGACCTACGTTCAGAGCTGAACTACAATAGACATTGTCTAAAAATATATCTGACTTCATATTCAATCAGTTTTCTTGAGGAGATTCATAAAAGAATACCATAAATTCTAAGGAGAAATTAATCTTGTAAAATCCTGCAATGACAAAATTCATGTTGCTTGGTTTACGGTTGGATTGAGATCTTATTGTATATCAAATATGTAACCAAATAAAAATTTAAGTTTATTCCTCCCATAAAGAATAATCTGAGTTCCTGGCTATTTGATTAATGCGATATACTACCATGAGCAAGCCTGCAGTCCACTTGGAATCAGTCCAAAGATAAAATACCAGCTAAGTCTCTTAGCTCAGAACCATAACATCACTACAGATCTACAACCTATCAAAATTTCACTAAATGAGTAGTAGATAAATGTTGTCAAATTGATGAAGTGGATGATTTAGCTTATTTCAACAAAATTGTTTTTCAGGAATAACAATGTATCGAAGTTTAATGAAAGGAGTTGTGTTGTTAGCATCAACAGCAGTAGCAGTACCCTACACAGTAGCAGTTTTATGTAATTTACTTTATGGCTGGCCTCAGACCAAACACAAATACAAAAGAGCTCTCAGTCTGAAAAAAGTTTATAAACTGAATTATACAGTGTTTAGAAAAGTACTGCTCCTACGGTTTGCTCCACTGTATTTTCGTTGGAAACATTTCTACAGGAGGGCTAGTAGTTCTGAACTGATCAAGGTAAGATTCAATTATTGATGATGTTTGTTGGGGTTTTTTTTACATTGTTTAAAAAAATACTGCTCCAAGTCCAACGTTTTGCTCCACTGTGTTTCCGACTTCACAATCTCAAAATATGAGTACCACCAAAAAACATCTTTATTCCATAAAACATTGGATAAATAAAACATTAAGAAAATTAAATTGGATAATATCCTACATACTTTTACTTTTGCAGTTTGTCAATGAATGTGCTGATGACGTTAATTTATAATTATGAATTATGTAGATTTACCCTTTTTATACGCCCACATTGAAATGTGGTCGTATATTGTCGTCGCCCCCGTCCGTCCGTCCGTCCGTCGGTCCGTCGGTCCGTCCGTCCGTCCGTCCGTCCGTCGGTCCGGCGTCCACAATTGCTTGTGGACGCTCTACAGGCTAAAGTTAATATCCGATTGACTTTAAATTTATACACAGTGTTCAAGGTCATGAGACGAAGAAGCCTATTGTTTTTCAGCGATTTCCGATAATAACTACCAGAGTTATGGCCCTTGATCACTTCAAAAAATCTTGTGGACGCTCTAGAGGCCAAAATTAATATCCGATTGACTTTAAATTTATACACAGCGTTTAAGGTCATGAGACGAAGAAGCCTATTGTTTTTCAGCGATTTCCGATAATAACTACCGGAGTTATGGCCCTTGATCACTTCAAAAAATCTTGTGGACGCTCTAGAGGCCAAAGTTAATATCCGATTGACTTCAAATTTATACACAGTGTTTAAGGTCATAAGACAAAGACGCCTATTGATTTTCAGCGATTTCCGATAATTAGTGCCAGAGTTATGGCCCTTGATCACTTCAAAAAATCTTGTGGAGGCTCTAGAGGCCAAAGTTAATATCCGATTGACTTTAAATTTATACACAGTGTTTAAGTTCATAAGACGAAGATGCCTATTGATTTTCAGCGATTTCCGATAATTAGTGCCAGAGTTATGGCCCTTGATCACCTCAAAAAATCTTGTGGACGCTCTAGAGGCCAAAGTTAATATCCGATTGACTTTAGATTTATACACAGTGTTTAAGGTCATGAGACGAAGAAGCCTATTGATTTTCAGCAATTTCCGATAATTAGTGCCAGAGTTATGGCCCTTGATCTCTTTAAAAAATCATGTGGACGGTCTAAAGGTCAAAGTTAATATCCGATTGACTTTAAATTTATACACAGTGTTTAAGGTCATAAGACGAAGAATCCTATTGATTTTCAGTGATTTCCGATAATTAGTGCCAGAGTTATGGCCCTTGATCACTTCAAAAAATCTTGTGGAGGCTCTAGAGGCCAAAGTTAATATCCGATTGACTTTAAATTTATACACAGTGTTTAAGGTCATAAGACGAAGATGCCTATTGATTTTCAGCGATTTCCGATAATTAGTGCCAGAGTTATGGCCCTTGATCACCTCAAAAAATCTTGTGGACGCTCTAGAGACCAAAGTTAATATCCGATTGACTTTAGATTTATACATAGAGTTTAAGGTGTTGAAACGAACAAGTATTTTGATTTTCAATGAATTTAGATAACTGAACAGCTAAATCCATGATATTAAATGTTTCATGTATATACTAATTGTTAGCGTGGGGTAAAACTTTATAAAAAGCAATCAAATTCTAATGATTTTCTGATAATTACATAATGAGTTGTTACTCTTAATCAGTTCTTAGTGTATTACAAATGTTTCATTACCGAAAAAAGTAAAAATATGCGACAACCCTTGTTGACTGCCCGGACGACTTACCTGCTGTGGGCGTATGTTTCGTTGCCTGGCAACCTATCTTTAAAAAATGTATGTCTTATTATTTGGAGAAAATCATGGCATATAAATGATATTTAATCAAAATAGCCCCCTTCATTAGTAGTAGAATCATTACATTTTTTTTGCATATGATGTTTTGAATATTGGTCGTTCCATGTCAATTAGATAAAAAAAACAGAGATTCCACATTGTAGGATTCAGACCACTGACCCACATTTTGTTTGCTTACGACCTTACTGTTGTTTTTTTTGTTGTAATTTTTGATGTCTCAGGACTCTTATTTTTAACCTGAATGACTTATTTGAAACAAGAAGTGTTCAGATAAAGACATTGAATGAAATATCAATTGAGATGGAGGTTGTAACATTGAAGTATTTGGGTAAAACATGCTACCTGACTGTACTAATTTATTTATTTCAGAATCTGATATTTGGAAGAAATGACAACACAATGGACTTGCATCAACCCAAAGTAATAGTTAAAGATTCCGAACCTCGACCTGTTGTTATATTTGTTTATGGTGGTACCTGGGGATCTGGTGATAAAAATATGTATGGTTTAGTTTGTAATCAATTAGCCAATAAATTAGGAGCCATTGTTTGTTGTCCAAACTACTCTATTCATCCAAGAGTAAGTAATTATTCCTTTTCCTTTTTTGATAGTCGGTCCCTTAAATAGAACCTCTCATGATAGACTACACATAAATTATGATATTTAATCATTGTTCCGATGTCAATCATGGTGATGAAATATTGTATGACCATCATGATTAATGAAGCTTCTGCATTTTGTAGCTTATTAATAAATGGCTACCGAAACAATGCCATCAGTGACACAAATGATGAAAAATAATACATTAGTATTAATTACAATCAGAATCACAGACTAAGTACAAAATAGATGATAATCGATTGAGCAGTATGTGCGAATCCATGGGGTGTATAACTTATTTTGAAGAGTGATTACTGCTAATTTAGTAAGCGTTAACGAATACATGTAAGACAACTGTAATTGATGAACTACTATCACCGATATCGTAAACTGATATCGTTGAGTTATTAACCTGTGCCTTATAGTAATGAATTTTATTGTTATTAAATCATACAAGTGATCATTATTCTAAACTAGTGGTTAGTATGAATAGAAACTTGTAAGAAATATACAGTAGTCATTAAGTAGCAGGTGTGTAATAACATAACTGTGTAACTACCTGTAAAAGATGTCACTACTGGTGTAAAAGCGTGACAGTTTATAACACTCATCACTAATGAATACACAAACCTGGGCAGTAGTGTTGTGTATCATTCAGTACTCAGGGTTTTAACACTTTAATGACTTAACACCTACTTAATGACTACAGTCTGATTACTACCTCCTGATTTAGCTAACTAATATACATTATCTATATAAAATGAAGACTTTGATCTGTTATTGGCAAATATTATTATTTATTGGTGCTGCAATGTAAATCAGCGATATCAACTTTACGATGTATGTGGATGATGGCTGTAGAATACAACAAGCAAAACCAATTATGATCGAAAATGGTGGGCACTGCCTTGTACAGAGTAAATTGTGACTTAAAAATGGCCAGGGAGATTTTTATATGGTTGCCTATAGTAAGAAGTCACTTAATATGAGCGCCCTTTTGAGCAGGATTTCAAAATGGACCATGAGTAACCTATTTGATGATTATTAATATGTATTATATTTTCAGGGTTATGTAGATGATATGATACAAGATGTTGTGGACAGTATTAGTTGGGTATATGAAAATATTCATGATTATGGTGGTGACAAGGTTTGTAAAATTATATATACACAATCTATTGTGAGTTTTAAATTGTATTCTGTAATATTTTTAGTGTTGTGTAAAATTTCGACAAAATAAACACATCAGTTGTGATTGAATCATTTTCCTTTTCATATAGTGCATGTTCTGTCATTCGGTTTTCATGTTTTTACCGGATTGCAGTTGAGTTCAGAACATTTCAATTGTCACTGTTCATAGAATCATTTAACCCACTTAAACATGCATTATGCAAGAGCTAAATCAACTCATTGAAAGTCTTTATTTAGGCTTCAGATGTTATAGAAATGATTGATTAGACCTTTATTTACACATCAAGCACAATATCAACTCTGTAAATGGCGTGGATACAGCTCTGATTTAAACAGTCATCCTTCTCAAATTAAATCAGCAAATGGCTGACCGAGTTAACCTTTACTGTTAATCGATGACATCGCTACCGGAAACTGGTGATGAAAGGACTGTCGATCGAGAGTACTATTGCTATTGAGCATGTTACTGCATAATCAGGAATATGTGGGTGGGGTTATTGTCTGTCAATCAAACGATCGACAATTCTCGTACAAGGTGTAGACACAGTTTGTACCCATTTCTTGTCCGAACTTCCAACATTGATAACTCCATTTAGAATAAAATAATTTGACTGAAATTTTCACTTTTTTCTTTTTGTATCATCTGTTTTTGAATTATTATAGCAAGAATGGCCAACTCTTTATTAAACTCTTAACTAATGTATCTTTAATGCTTATAATATACAATATATCATTATTTCATTCCATAGTGTTAGTTTATTGTACATAAGATATAACAACTTCTTTATGATTACCAATTATTTCTTTTTGTTGTTATCTAATTTGAGCTGCTTTCATTGGTTAAACAGTTATATTTTAGTAAAGATATTTATTCATTGGCTAAATAAATGAGGGATCAAGTCTGGTCAGTCAAACATAGACATCTTAGAAATAACAATATTGTTACCAGTTTATAGAAACCAAACATGTTAATCTTTTCATAAAGCTAAAACACACTGTATTATGGTCAACTACAAACTTATTGAATCCTACAAAACTTCCACATATCTGAAAAATGAAATTCATAAATTGGTTGGCTACCAAAATAAGGTTGTTTACAAAGTGGCGTGATAGAGAGATACAGCATGAGCATTATTCAAGAAGATTGTTATTAGTACTAGAGCTTATATATGCAAATATTTGACAATGGATATGATTGAAAGTCAGTTAGAAAGATGTTGTTAGACCATAATATAGTATGAATAAAACAACAAGAAAGAAATGACTGACTGCATGGTTAATGTTTGATTTCAACAGATATATTATAATGTGAGATGTGTTTGTGATATATTTCAGGATAAGATATTACTAATTGGTCATTCAGCAGGAGCACATTTATGTGCCATGGCAATCTTAGAACTACTTCATGACGAAAGAGTTTCAGGATATCCTTATACAACTCAGCAGTCTATTAGGTTTGATGATACTCATTATAATGGTGAAGGAAATAATAATGATGGTAGCTCAGGTTCATCAGAATCATTTGCTGTAGTTAGTGAAAATGGCGATCAAGGTGCCGGTTTAGATAGTAGCATGGCATCTGGTGCTTTTGAACTTTTAAAGGCTCAACCTGAGGAAAGTCTAGAAACTTTATCCTCTTCTGATGAAAAAGAGAAAGAAACTGAAATGAGTTCAGAGGTTAAAGAATCTGAAAGTTCTGAAAGCCCATCAGAAGAAACTACAGCATTAGGTAGCTCTAGAAGTGAAAATGAAAGTGTGATAGAAATAGATGATGATGAAGAGGATGATAGTGGTGATAATGATTCTGTTGTAACTGTACGACCTAAAGATATAGAAAGACACCCTACTTTAATAGATTTATGTAAATCAATTAAAGGTTTTATAGGTATGTACTGCAATCAATACAATTAAAGGTTTAATAGGTATGTACTGGAATCAGCACAAAGGTTTTATAGGTACGTACTGAAATCAACACAAAGGTTTTATAGGTACATACTGAGATCAGCACAAAGGTTTTATGGGTACGTACTGAAATCAACACAAAGGTTTTATAGGTACGTACTGAAATCAACACAAAGGTTTTATAGGTACGTATTGAGATCAGCACAAAGGTTTTATGGGTACATACTGAAATCAACACAAAGGTTTTATAGGTACGTACTGAAATCAACACAAAGGTTTTATAGGTACGTACTGAAATCAACACATTTAAAGGTTTTATAGGTACGTACCGAGAAGAAAAAAGACAATACCAGTAGTTTATTTTCACTGGCTGTGATATGTTACACAATTACTAACGCACTGAATTATATGTGATTATATTGAATAGTTATATGTTATGTTATGTAGGTATTGCTGGTGTATATCATATAAGAGATCATTATTTACATGAAGCTACAAGAGGTGTAGAAGATATTTCTAGTATGGGACAAGCTATGTATGGTGAAGATCACTTTGATCGTTTCTCTCCTACCGTTATTGTTAAAAACCTTAAAAGTAGTATTAGGTAAGACAACTTGGATATAAATGTCTGTTGTATGGCATGGATTGGCTTAAACAGCGGTCTTTTTTGTCCATCCGTCCACAGTGGGTTTTGTGTGGCTGATTGGTTAAAGCATGCACCTTTCATTTTATAAGGTCTGTCATTAAGTCAGTAGCATGGTTTCAATTCCCAAAGTGGCTTTTGGTGGCCGAATGGTTAGTGTGCGCACTATGCCATTGAGACAACTGGCATGGTTTCAAATCCCCGGTTGTACATGGCAAGGCGGAGGGTCGCCTGTCCAACCTTGTGGGTTTTCTCCAGGTACTCCAGTTTCCCCCCACTGCTAAAGACCCCTACGCACAAGCTATTTATTGAAATAAAATGAAACCATGTGTTAGTCTCAAAATGACCTAGTTTGTGTTGAGTGGACGAGTGGACGTTAAACCCCATTTCTCTCTCTCTCTCGATTCCCCAGTTGTCTGTGACAAGGAGTAGGGTCGCCTGTCCATACTCATGAGTTTTATTGAAATAAAATTGAACCATATGTTCAATGTAATTACGAGTGGACATTAAACTTCATTTCTCTGTCCACAAAGTTAGTGTGAACCATTGGGGTCACGAGAGGATGAACTTTATCGATTTTCAGTTTTCAGCAAATTTTGTTCTTAAGCAGCTGTTGTTTTCATCGAATGTTTTTCAATTTAATATAGGGTCGCAAGGGTCCTATTGATTTTCTCTTTCTGTGACTTTTCCTTCTGGAGTTAACCCCATTTTTCAAAAAAACTTGTTAACGTGATAGAAGCAGTAGTTTTTAACAGATATTTATCAAATTTGTAAGGTGAAGCATTTAGTCACATTCCAAAATTATCCACAGTCGACACAGTTGCCAACAGATTTCATTCAAATTTGATTTGAATATCTGGCTCATGAGAAAACAAAACTTATCAATTTTAAGTGTTCTGCAACTTTCTGTTTTTATATTAAAAAATACTAACATAAGATCATCCTACCTTTTCCTTGTTAGCTCCACACATTGACACTGGATCCTACTTTAACCATTCTAAATCAACAAATATGTCTTATAGAGCTTTACTTCTGACTGCAAGAATTAATTGTTGATGATGAAAAATCGCTCATAAATAATACATTATATCCTTTTTAAAGCAGTTTCCAGCTTGGAACTATTATTTTTATATCAGTTTGGTTGAAATTTCTTTGTACACACACCAACACATTGTCATACTACTCTTATTCAATATTAACATGTTGAATTATTTTGAATTTGCAGCTTACCAAAAACTGTTTTAGTACATGGTACAGATGATATAGTGGTACCTTTAGAATCTTCAACAAGATTTGGTGAGGCATTAAGTGATATATTTACTGATGTAACAGTTAGAGTTGTACCAGACTGTGATCATTATAGTATATGTTTAGATTTAATGCTCCCCACTAGAAAATACTATGATACAGTAATGGGTATTGTAATGGAAACCGCTAATAGAATATTCTAATGATACTAGATATTGAAATGGTATTCTAATAATATTAGATATTAAACCTTTCTAATATTATTAGATGTCAAACAATTATAATATTATTAGATATTAGATAATTCTAATATAATTAGATATTAAATAAAGTTGTTTTGAAAGCTTTTAATGTGTGTAAAAGACTTGTTATATTAGATTTTTAATGTAAATAATATTTTTTATGCATATTTATCTTATTGCCGTTATGCAACTAATCGGTAAAACAATATGTATGGCATATCAAGGCAATATTATGTAGTTTCATTGTTCAATGGTTTTCATATGCTAATGTATGTACATAAACATACTATAAAAAAAACTTGATTAGGAAATTCTTGTTGTCATTTTATTATTATTAATGAAAACTATTTGACTTATAAGATAATTGCAAGAGTATATTATCAAATTTTTCTCTGAATGAATATTTTTTTCTTATTTATTATTAATTAGATGTTTTGTGTGTATCGACGAGAAGACGAAGCAAAAATCGCAAAAAGTGCTAAGATTAAGATGCATGCAGTATCATAAAGCCTGTCATTGAGTCAACTGGCATAGTTTTGAATTCCCGGTTGCACGTGACAAGGAGTAGGGTAGCCTGTCTAATCTTGTGGGTTTTCTCTGGGTCCTCCAGTTTCCTCCCACTGCTAAAGACCCCTACGTGCAAGCGATTTATTGAAATGAAATGAAACCATGTGTTAGTCTCAAAATGAAATAGTTTGTGTCGAGTGGAGGAGTGGACGTTAAACCCCATTTCTCTCTGTGTCTCTTTCTCTCTTTCATGGCCGCAAGTAAAATTGTTTCAGATGGTTATATAGTGCTAAGCACATAGTATCAATCAGTCAGGGTCAAAAAATTGACCGAAATGTGGTGTTTGACAATTTCACTGACAAAAACCTTTTTTTTTTAAAATTTTCCCAGTCAGGATTTGAAAGATTTTTCTGATATAGCACATTTATGTGTTTTGAAAGTAGCCCAACTTACAAACCAAAATTATTCAAAATCTATGCTTGAAGTCTTAGCACCGTCTGCCTGGTGCTCTCATGGACACATTCTTAAAACGTAAATTATGTTTGTTACTTTGTTTTGAATTAATGAAGGTGAGAGTATAACGAATCAATGTTTGACAAGTTGACCGCAGTCTATCATGGCAACATGGCATACTTTATCCTGTTAAACTGCATTTAGTGTTACTGATATGGCATTATATCTTATTGTATCATTTTTATTTTGTTTCAATGAAACTATGGTTTCAAAAAGATTGAAGTATGATTAATAGGTCTATATTTTAATTAGACGAAAGACGTATGATATTTACATGTATTGTATTACAAGGATTTATAATCCAATTATTATCATTTCATCGATCCATTTAGACTAAGAACGTTAATTTATTTTAGTTTAATTTAGAAAAGTGTTCTACAAATTTATGGCTTTAACTTACCTTAAATTGACATTAATTATTATAAGAATTATACATAATGTATGTAGAGCATTGTAAGTGTTAAAATAAGTATATCACACGGTGAATACGATTAGAGTTTGGGTTTTTACCATTGAAAATATGTCTTATGCTATTTTGATGTACTATGTCAATTTTAAGCACTTTTTTGATGTCTACACTGCATTCAGGAAGTTTTCTTGTCTGCTCAAACCATAAGCATGTGTTGTGACTCCTACCGGTGTTAAGGCCTGTATGCACCAAGGATTATTTGTTTCTGATCAGATTTCTTGACGGCAGGTAAACATCCAGCACAAAATATCAATTTCTGTCTCCAATATTTTGTTTGTGAAAGTATGCAGGGCACAAGAAATCCTTATAGATTTTATAGTTACAGGGCAATATTTACTGAAGTGTCATCCACACAAAACTGAGCAATGTGGCTTGCATCAAAGATGTGGAATTGACTTGAATTTCTAAAGATTTAAGGGATGTAGTAAGTGATATGAAATAACTGACAAATAACCCTTGTTATGTGCGGGCCTTAGATTTAGCTCTTCCAGTTGTTAATAGCAAATAGCTAAAGATAACCACTGAGCGATACTTATTGAACAGTTGTTGGAACCATTGAGATATGTTCAGTAGGCATTAATGAAATATCATAGTTCAATTAGAACAGATTTATCTAAAACGGTTTCTTGAGAAATTTTGTAGAGTTGAGATGTGTTCATTTCTTTCCAAGCCATACTAGTACAATATTTGGTCTGCAATTTGGGGCAGTAGCCAGTAATTTGTATTTCTGTCTAAGATTCTACAAAAGATTATGTGCTAGGTAGATGTATTTCTGGTTGTATTTATAAATATGTTCTTGCCTGTATTTGATAATGTATATATTTGTAACAGAGATTTTACAGATATTTGTACATAAAGAAATCATTCCCATTTTGTTCATACATCAATTATTAATTCATCTTCATCTGGGATTTGCAAATGAACAAACATCTATACCAATTTCTCATTCCTGTTTGACAGGAATTTTGTGTCTTCTTCTTGCGTCATCTGATAGTTTTAGAAAGGTGGTTTAAAATAGATTGAATATTTGGGTATATCAGTTATTAGTGCCTATTCACATTTTGTTATTTCTGAGAAATATATTATTATTTGATGAAAAACAGGGTCTTGAAAGTGATTTACATATATACCATACACGATGTAATGTGTTTATGCAAGGCAGATTAAAGTTGCTTATAATCATATTAATTGGTAACTAGACTGATATATCTGTTGTTTATCTTTTGATAATTTCGTTTACTGTAAACAAATGCTGATTTGGTTACCAACTAATTAAGAAATTGAGATTTCAAATTCTGTATTGAATGAACATAAAATCCATAGATGGCAATAATGCATGATTTTGATCTTGGCAATGTTTGGAATTGATCTGTTTTATAAATTAACAACAATGATTGTACTTTAAGAAGTCTCAAAAAGCCTCTTTAACATTGAATGAGAAAGAATACAAGGGGTTTGATTTCCTTCCTATTCTCTGAGTTTTTCATGGAGACGAGATTTAGAGTAATAGGTGGTAGTAGAAAAATATTTTATAAAGCAATGTGTAGTACGTGAGACAATAATAAAATGTCTTGTTTTACAGACAAGAGTATAAATCTCCATGTATTGTGTTCTTATTTTGGTTCACTGACATTTCGTGTGTGAGAATATTGTTGTCACAACAAACCGTTGAATGTCCAAGATGAAATTATTCATAGTTCGGGTTCGAAAGTTTTATATATAGACACTATACAACAATAAAAATATACAGAATTTTCAGTGGATTGACAGTCCAAAGTGGATTGCTTAAATATCTTGCCAAAACCATACTATGTCATTCTGAAATATTTTTCCAGTGATAGAACAACACTCTAGAAGTTATCTACGGAAATTTCTGAAATTAAACTACTGCGTTAAACAATGAATTACTTTTTATTTAATGCTCTTAATCCCACATATTACTGATTGATACTAAAGAAGTATTTTTATCGACTTCATTTACCCCCCACTGTCGCTTGATTGACTTTTATTTGGTTGAATGTCAAGTGAATTCGATCCCCACCAAGCCATTTATTAGTTGATTTGGAGTTCCAAGTCTCATATGAATCAACATTTGAAACTGTTTTCACTTGATTTATCTTAGTTTACTAATTGATGCCAGAATTTTTCCAAAGATACATGACAGATTGGTCATTTATAAGACAGAACTCAAACAGAAAAATAAGACATTTTGGTAATTTAGGATTTTATTTTAGCAATGCTAGAGATTTGTACAGCTTTTATGGCACCAAGCCATATTAAAACAACAAAATTTGTCAATAAAAATGTTCGCATCTTGCTGTTATATTTTATATCTACAATTCGTCTATCGGTGTAGCTCGGCATCTAAAACACTAACATAAACAGTGGGCGGACACAAACAAAGGAATTAACAGTCTCGGTAACATGGTTAAAGTTATAACACCATCAAAAAAATACATTTTTAATTATTTTTAGGATACTTATCAAATAAACAATACAATTATCCATTAAAATTTCGGTCTCTAAAATATTTATAAACAGTTCTTATGAATTCCAAGTGAATATTACCTTTCCTTTTTTACATGTAGCTAAAACACAACAAATTTTGAAATCCTTTTATTCCTAGCTTCATTTCAATAGCTTGTGTAGTCCCCCAGCAAAAAATGAACAATGTTTTGTGTTTTAATAGAGCAATAAAAAAAACCCAATTGTAATCTAATTAATAATGTATGTGTACAGGACTATCAACCTTTAGTACCATTATACCAGTCAAAAATAAGTTTAAATCTTGGAAATTAATCCACACAAGCTAATAAAAACATATATGACGAACTAATTAATGAAATGAAATGAAATGAAATACTGTTCAACCATTAATTTTACTTATATCAATCAAATTTACTTTAAAATTAAAATCTACAGTCATGTATGTTGTATCACCTTTAAATATATTAAAATCAAAACAATACAATGCTTCAATTCTTCTTTATATATATATTATATACTTGTCACAGACATTCCCTTTATAAAATTAATATTACATACATGTATCTACAACTATAAAATATTAAATACCGGTATGATATTACACATTTCAACATAAATTAAACTCAAAAAAATCTAATAGACTACTTTGAAAATAAATTTAAAACAAGGGGTGATATTGCATAGTTTAAAACCATATTGATATCATTCTCTTCTACACATAAAACAATCACATGAAAACATATTAAATAAAGTGTGTACTGATGTAATATTAACATCACTCTTCTTAGTTTATTTACAATGTTGTTTTTTTTATTAATTTTGTTACAAAAAAATTCCAGAAAAATTATGTGTATTAAGGATGCATTATGTAAAATTTAGATAGAGCTGACACTTCTCACTATAATAGCTTTTAAAAAAAAAGATACTGAAAAGGGAATACATTGAAAATTCCCAGTTCAGTTACTTCATTCTGAGTAGAGTTATCATTGCTTGCAGAACAATGTAGTCTTGATTGTCATTACTACTGTTGGTACAATAATAAACAAATCTTGACTATCTAGTTATAAATTAAATCATTAAATGCCTATCAAAATTTAAAACTATTGAAAATCAAAACCATCTCCAAAGTTCCATAGAGTTGATTATGGGACTGGCATGTGAATAAACGTCTAATTAATGATTTATATAGCATTTGAGGCCCAACGAAAGATCAGCATTAGGCAGATTTAGCTCTTGCATAATGCATCTTTAATTAGACTAGTATAAAGTTATTTGAGTAAATACTAGAAAAGAGTCCTCTTAAAGGTTATATGTTAATATCTGAACACAATTTATACTCTCTATTTAGTTGGAGGTTAGAATATCATTGTTATTTCCCAACATGCTCTTTAAACAAAATCTAATAACAGTTAATACAGGTTATCTATGTTTTACCACACTGATGTTAACTAGAAACTTAAAACAACAATATCCATTCTCTATAGTTTCTCATACAGTTGTCATTCAGTGTACACTACATACCTAAAGTGTGATGATGTTATACGCTGTGAGGATTCATCATAATGCAACCCTCTGGGATTTCATGCACATACTGTGGATATCATATCATTTTTTTATGTGTATACTTGAGGTACTGTAAATAGGTTTAAACGTATAGTCAGATGTATTTATCAATCTGAGTTTAATGACTAGAATAGTTTTCCATATCGCTGTACAGTTGGTCATGCATTATTTCCCCCTTGTACATTATAGTAATAAATCTACTTCACAACGCAATCAATACAAAATCATCACACTACAATATTATATCAACAGATCATTATAATATCATTTTAAAATGGAATGCATCACAATTCATAGCATCTCATGTCAACTATGTTATTAACAAAATATCAACACTAAGCATTTCATTTTCATTCATTTCATTTGACAAAACATATTGTCTAATATACCAACTATTTTATTATTAATTATAAGATGAGTTAAAAAATTTCTGTCGAGATTGCAACATGAGTTCATTTCATGCTATTTTTATTATAACCCTAATGTAGGTATCAACTAGAATCTCAACCATAATTTTACTTAGAAGTCGTCTAAATCATGACCTCATTTTTAATGTGTACAAACAGTAAATTAAAACATCTTCAGTATAAACATGTTTTGGTTAATAATAATATTATATACTAGAAATGAGACTAGACAATTGAAAGCGTCATAGGTTTTATCATTTGTAATGTATTTATCAAGAACAGTTCTTACATTAACATTTCAAATACAACAATAAAAATAACAAGTAAATCTTATAAATCCAACCAGAGACATTTTAACTGTCCAAAATTACACATGTAGGCCTATTTAATTTATATTGAGTAGAACTAAAAATACTGATTACAAATAACAAACTGGGACTACAATGACATTAATCTATCATGCCATTCTTTTATTTTCCAATTTTTAGAACTACAAGATATAATATTTGTATAATGCTGTATAGAAGTGAAATTATTCCTCAGCAATAACAAGATAGGGTTAACCAAAGATTTGTGACCTGTTCTAAGACATCTTTAATCATTATCATACCTATATTTATATGATGTAAGTGTATAAGAGATTCATGTGTTAGAAGTGTTATGGAATATGGAATGCTACACATTCCTCAATACTAAAATTAGAAGCAAAATGTATATTACTCGACCACACAAAGAAACAAAAAAAGAAAAACAATTTGAAAAGTTTATGATAGCAGTTGCTACCCAATTCACCAGAACTACAGAAAAACTGATGATAAAAAAATCCCTGTCTTGAAGAGAGGAATATATCTGTGTCTGGAACGACGTTCAAGTCCCGAACCCACTTTAAATTCTCAACCATATACCAATTATTGAACGACTTGGCTGAGACCACAAAACAAATAAATTATGCGTATAATACAATTATATCTACATGTACAAAGATTATCTCGGATGGCTTGGATTGGGCGAGTTACTTCCCATTCTCTCTGCCGATTTATCGTTGCGTGTTGCGCCATCTGCTGCTGAAAAAAATAAAACAATATTTGGGGTTAGAATAAAGTGTGGGAAACGAATGATGAGGTAAATCAAACTAGCTACAAATATTTTCCCATTGACTTTAAAGTTAATTCTTTGCTCGGCTTCAAATTTTTAAAAAAATTCTAATCGGACTGAGCATTTTTCACCACAGAGCAACTTCTGGCCATGGCTTGCTCTAAAGTTTGTAGGAGGATGACCATTGAAATTTGAGATATACAAATTTGACAAAGGTGCCAGTGAACATACATATCACTCTCATCAACCTCCTAGCTTTATGCTTCCCCCTTAAATCTATGAAAACTGAGCAACAAAGGTTATAAAATGTCATTTCAAACCAATCTTTGATTCTAGACCAAAATGTCAACAAAATATGGGGGAAGGGGAAGAGAGTATATATTGAAAAAATAGGCTGCCAGGCAACGAAACATACGCCCACACAGCAGCTAAATCGTCCGGGCAGTCAACATGATTTGTCGCATATTAAGTAATTATCAGAAAATCATTAGAATTTGTTTGGTTTTTATAAAGTTCTGCCCCATGCTAACGTTAAGTATACGAATCATTTAATATCATGGAATTAGCTGTCACCTCCACTGGATACGAAACATTTAATATTATGGTGATTTTTCATACAATCAATGGCCATAATTCAGGAAGTTACGATCAGATATGTCCAAATATCGACAGGAACCAAGATCTTTGAGTTATGAACATGCTTTTCAAGTTAGACCAAAATCGAATTAAAATTGTGACCTCTACAGGGTCCACAACCTTGATATACCATATTTTTACACTATTCGTGTAAAAGTGGCAGCCACTTTGTTCAGCAATTTTGGTCCGATGTTCACGAAATTCAAACTGAAAATTCATTACAGTGTAACGGTGATATAATCAAATGTTTTTGAACTCCAGACAGATCACAAGATAATAAAGGCGATTTTCCGTATAATCAGAGGCCGTAATTCAGGAAGTTACAATCCGATATGCGCAACCAAGATCTTTAGGTTATAGAAATGTATTTCAAGTATCATCAAAAACGAATTAAAATTATGACCTCAATAGGGTCCACAACCTTGATATACCATATTTTTACACCATTCGCGTACAAACGGCGGTCATTACCCTGTAACGGTGATATAATCAAACGTTTTTTTTAAATCAGGTAATAATTGTTACCTCCAGAGGGACCACAAGGAGATAAAGGCGATTTTTCGTGCAATTTTGACCTCCAGAGAGACCAAAAGCTGAAAAAGGCGATTTTTCAGACAATCAGGGGACATAATTCAGGAAGTTACAATCCAATGGCCACAAATATTGAAAGGAGCCAAGATCTTTGGGTTATAAACATGCATTTCAAGTTTCATCCAAATCGGTTCAAAATTGTGACCTCTACACTGTTCACAAGCTAAAAACGTGATTTTTCGTACAATCAGGGGCCATAACCCATGAAGTTACAGTCCGATACATGCCAATATCGAAAGGAACCGAGATCTTAGGGTGATAAACCTATATTTTAAGTTTCATTGAAATCGGATATAAATTGTGACCTGTAGACTGTTCACAAACAATAGTGGACGGGCGAACGGACCGACAGGGGCGACGACAATATACGTCCACATAATAATGTGGGCGTATAAAAATGTCATTTTGGATACTGAGATATCCATAGTTATTCGTGGTCTGCATCAGTTAGTCAGATTAACGTAATGCTGAACTATTTCGCGGAGTTAATTCCCTTTAAATCCACAAGATTATTTATTGAAATCATTGTCGACTAGAGATAATTCTTGAAAGGATTGGTGAGTAGCTGGTTTATAGTGTAATCATCCACTATGTCCATGGTATAACAATTTATAGAAAGATGTTTATTACTAGCATGTATCAACCAACCTGCATGGTTTTGCATAGCTCTCTGTCGATCACGGTTTTCATATTCCATAACTTCATTATAAATTAAACCTAAAATACAAATTATAACAATCAATACAATGATTAGATATCAACATGAATACTCAGAATATTCAAGTGAAATCAATACAACATACTGTTAGTCTCATTAACTTGTATACTATAACATAACAAAATCAGTAATCTTTTTTAACACAACACCCCTCAAGCTCAAAACAAATAAAATGATCATAGTATTTATTTACTGTCTCTTCCAGGTGATATTCCAACCCGAAAAGTGTGAAGACATTTCTAACCGAATGCACCAAATTTATAAAGTACATGTCTACCCTAATGCGATATGCAAGTGTTCCATTTAACGCATGCGCAGTCGTAATGTTGATGTTTTGAGAAAGTAACTATGTCGAAATTTATGAAATTTACAAGAGAATACTGGATTTTATCATACTTCTAGTCATTTATTCTAAGGGGAAATATCAAAGGGATGACAATTCCAGGTATGTCACAAAGTTTTAGCCATTTTTATTAAAAATTGAAGGCATGGCAAGCATTTTTCGGGTTGGAGTAACACTTGGAACAGACAGTAGATAATAATCTTCTACTTAAAGCAGGGAATATGATAAGTGGTATCGCATTGCAGTTTGCTAAAACAGGAAACTAAGAGTGAATCAAACACCTATTTGATTTGCAGAAAGTTATTAAATTTCAAAGACTTTGCGAAACAAGTTATTATTTTTTTTTTTTTCAAAATCAAGTTCTAAAAGATGTTTTACGGGGATTGAATTAGATGGACGCAGACACAAGAAATGTGTGAATTTCATGCAGCTAAAAAAAACCCTTGTATCAGTGATCCCTATTCTATTTGAATGTCTTTGGGTACTTTTATGATTATCTTAAATATATGATCAAATAAATTTGACATTGATCAAAAATTTTGTGACTTTGAAGATCAATGTCATTACCTTACATTATCAAATATGAAAGATCTATTTATAATAAAAGAGCGCATGGTTTGTGCCTTTATTATGATAATAATACCTAAAATTACATATCAGGTAAGGTAAAAAGAATTGCCTCCTGAATTTATTCACTTTGATTCTACTTACTTTGTGAATTTCTTCTCTACAAAAAGGAGACCTAACCAATGAAATCAACAAATGAAGAAGAAGATGAATATATAGCTATACGGCAGTCATGGTGAAATAATTTTCTGTGTCTTAATTTTTTGGGGATATAATTCAATACATAAGCAAACACACTTCAGTTAGAGTAGGTAGGCCTACTCTTGTTAGAGTTAAATTAATGAACTGTATTTGAAATAATTATCTTAGTGGTTTTTTTTGTAACAAATCCATGTTGGCAAGAAAAAAATGTCTAATCGCAAAAATAACTTTTGCATTTTTGCAGTAATTAATATAAAGTATTGAAATTCAATAGGATTCATTGTTTCATAAATATAAATAATGCATTATAAATTTCATCGGATGATAAATTCTGTCATTAGAGCGTTCACAATGTTATACAAAATCAAACAGGGCATTTAATAGTCTTTTTTGTTTCTCTAATTATAAATAATGCATATAAATACTATACAGATTGCAAATTACTGAAATTCAATAGACATCGTCCTTTTACCAATATAAAGAACACATTATAATTTCCATAAGTATGGATCATAATAACTTTCGTAGTAAAAGAAATAGAAATTCATTAGAATTCTTTGTTTCACTAATCTAAATAATATTTATAAATTTCAGATGATTAATACTATTTCTGTCTACCTATATAAACCCATTATTTTTATATCCCCATACACACATAAATATTACTTTTATATAACGCTAGATTGTGTACTAGATCGTACAATACAATTAGTATAATATTACTTTTATTTTGCTATTCAATCAAATTCTTTTCTTTTTCCTTATCATATTCCCTGAATCAAAGAAGATGGTGTTTTAAAACAAGTACGGCTACTTACGCTTCCACTCTTCAACTGAATGTTCTGTTTCATCTACTGAATGATCATACGGACCTGGAGCAGGCTGAAATATAATCATCACAAATTAATAAACCAAAAGACCTAATAAAAGACTTACTAGTCTAGAAACCACTGTGTTGATTTCTGATTGTAATTCAAAGCTATAAAACACATATGTATAAATTGAATGTTTTCAACTAATATATCACTTCTTGTGTTATTTTCTTGTGTAATAAGCTATAATGGATTTCATTGCTAAGTGTTTCTATATAGCCTAAGGACTAGACCACCATATTCTATTATTTTATTATACGGAAAGTACAAAATATGATTGTTGAGTAAGGATACAATAGGGTCATTCCATGTCAAGTGGGCCAGTGGTGGGAAATTGACCCCCTCGAAAAAATCTGGAAAAAATATATGTTATTGTACATCTAAACTCTAGAAACTGTGCAAAATATGTGGTGTGTAGCTTGAAAATTGACTGAGATACAGGCATTTAAGTTTCATGAGTGACTAATAAGTTTTCGAAACAAAATATGTATCACTAATTTACTTGAGTTTCAGATATCTTGATTTTTCCTTTACAGTGAAGATATACCGCTCAAATTTGGTAGTCTTGGAGAACTTTGTGTGTAGATTATGAACCTGCAATCAGATTACCGGTGAGTTGTAGGGTTCGCATGCTACTTCGCCATGAAAACTGACAAAAATTTGGTGCAATTGTATATTGTCTGGATTTTGTAGAGCTCCAGGTGCTACAAAGTAATAGATATAGACCCAAATATTGGTATATCCAGAGATTGCCAGTAGTACTACATAAGAAACACATTGAAACGCATCAGTCTTGAATTGATTCCCCAAAAATTGATAGCGAATATGGTTTCAGACACAAATTTTCGAAAATTGTCTCATATTTTCGAGCCGATATAACCCGGTAGATGAGCACCTAAAAATCTGATTATAGTTTGTAAATATAGTTTGTGCTTATGTTTTCAACATATGTAAAAGCCATTCTTGTCCCGGGCCATTTTGATATTTTTTCAATTTTTTGAAAATCTGTGTTTTGTGTTAATCTATGTCAACAATCGTATTTTGGAGCCGATTGAACCATGTTTGATGGGCACCTAAAAATCTGAAACTTGGTGGAATTATAGTTTGTACTAATGTCTCTAACATATGTTAAAACCATTCTTGTCCCATGTCATCTCAATATTTCTAAGATTTTTTCAAAATCTGTGTTATGGGCCATTCCTTGTCAATTATCATCCAATGACTTAAACCGAATCACCTTCGATTTTGCTGAAATTTGGTTTAGACATTTATTTGGGCTGAAAAAGCTAATATTCCCAATTTTAGCTTGATCCGACCAAAAGTTCCTGAGATACGGTCCACCAAATTTGGGGGATTTCGGCAAAAGTGGGCGTGGCTGCCATTATTCAAATGACCATACCCAGTAACTGATTGGTCAAAATTGCTGGAATATGTCTTTCAGGGATGGGAATTCTAAATCTACAAGAATTCTAAATCAACACTTATTTTTGACATCCGGGTGTGTTTTAAAAGAGTGAAGACAATTTGAATTTGACCTTATAGACCATGTGACCTTGGGATGAACTTGCATGAAAAGTTTAGCTCAACATGTTTTCTTCACACTGTTAAACAACTGGAGGTATAATATCTTTTATAAGCATGTAAAATCAAAAATCAAGTTAAATATTCACACGTGAGACTTAAAATCAATGTCTTCACACTTAAAGCAGGATTGTCTTCATGGATAAGCTCTGAGGATACATAGTAACCTTCAGCAGACTTTCCTAAAGAAGGATATCTATGATTCAAACAGCACGTCATTACCTTTCCCATTCCAAAAACACTTATTCCAGCAATTTTAACATTTTGGTTACTGGGTTATGGTCATTTGAATAATGTCGATGAAACCCATTTTAGCTGAAAATCTCCAAAATTTGGTGGACAATGTCTTAGGAACTGTTAGTCGGACAAAGTTAAAATTAGGAATATAAGCTTTTTCAGCCCTAAAAGACATATAAAATAAAATTCGGCAAAATCGAATCGGGTACTGTGTACCTCGTTGGGTGATAATTGACATGGAATGACCCAAATCACGGATTTTCAAAAAATTGAAAAAATATCAAAATGGCCCGGGACAAGAATGGCTTTTACATATGTTGAAAACATAAGCACAAACTATATTTACAAACTATAATCAGATTTTTAGGTGCTCATCTACCGGGTTATATCAGCTCGAAAATATGAGACAATTTTCGAAAATTTGTGTCTAAAACCATTTTCGCGGTCAATTCTCTGGGAATCTATTCAAGACTGGTGCGTTTTCATTCGTTTCGTATGTAGTACTACTACTGGCAATCTCTGGATATACCAATATTTGGGTCTATATCTATTACTTTGTAGCACCTTGAGCACTTCAAAATCCAGACAATATACAACTGCACCAAATTTTTGTCATTTTCGTGGCCAAGTAGCATGCGAACCCTACAACTCACCGGTAATCTGATTGCAGATTCATAATCTACACAAAAAGTTCTTCAAGACTACCAAATTTGAGCGGTATATCTTCACTATAAAGGTAAAATCAAGATATCTGAAACTCAAGTAAATTAGTGATATATATTTTGTTTCGAAAACTTATTGGTAACTCATGAAACTTAAATGCCCGTATCTCAGTCAATTTTCATGCTACAGACCACATATTTTGGACAGTTTCTAGATTTTAGATGTACAATAACATATATTTTTTCCAGATTTTTTCAAGGGGGTCAATTTCCCAAATTTCTGAAAATTGACCCACTTGACATGGAATGACCCAATATGTGAAGAATACTTACAGCATTCACTTCATCATGATCAAACCAGACATTAATATAGGGATGATTGAGTGCATCATCTACTGAAATTCTTCGTTCAGGATCTATTACCAACATTTTACCTAGTAATTCTCTGGCCATACTAGCTCGTAATCCGTCATGTTCTGTACTATCAGGAGGAAAAAGCACATCAGGGAACAGTTTCTCAAAATTAAAACCTAGATGTTTAGGTCGATTCTCTACATAATTTCTAACTGTTGGCTGTAAACGCAGCATGAACAATTGACTTGGTGTTCCTAATTGTTCTATAATTTTATTCCACTGATCAATATCTTAGTTTAATATTAAGGATATAAAGAATAAATTAAAATGGGGTTTAATATCTAATTTTGAGAATGACATATGATAGAAGTGTTTTCACTTAATCTTTTAATTACTTCAGTGTTGTGTCCAATAAGAGCAATTAGGTACAATTTCACTGTCAAGTGAATTGTTGAGATCCCTGAGGTTATTTGAGGCTCATGCCGGAATATGGACTGGAGACATTCTAGATAGCAACATGACTCATATTAATAGATTAAAAATAGGCTGGCACTGCCAGGCAGGATACGCCCACATATTCGAGAGATGGATAGAGAACAAGCAATACCGAAAGTGATTTTTCCTACATCATTAAGTCCTGTATTTCATACTGTATTGGGAGCAGCCATTTAGTTGGTCAGTTCCAGTCTGATATTCATGAAATTCGAAGCCGACAATGATTATGGTGTGACGGTACACAACCTAGAAATGTGACTTTTCATCAAAATCGGATAAGAATTGTGACCTGTAGAGAGTCCACAACCATGATATACCATATTTTTTACACTATTCGCGTACAAACGGCGACCATTTCGTCCGGCAATTTTGGTACGATTTTCACGAAATTAGAACTCAACCTTCCTCATCAAAATCAAATTAAAATTGTGACCTATACCGGGTCCACAACCATGATATACCATTTTTTTTAACAGTGTTTGTGTACAAACGGCGGCCATTTTGTCTGTCAATTTTGGTCCGATTTTCCCGAAATTCAAATTCAGATCTTTGGGTTATAACCATGAATTTCAAGTTTCATCAAAATCGAATTAAAATTGTGACCTCCACAGGGTCAACAACCTTGATATACCATTTTTTAACAGTATTCGCGTACAAACGGCGGCCATTTTGTATGGCAATTTTGGTCCGATTTTCCCGAAATTCGAACTCAACCTTCCTTAGGGTGTAACGGTGATATAATCAAACGTTTTTTTAAATCGGATAATAATTGTGACCTCCAGAGGGACCACAAGCTAAAAAGGGTGATTTTTCGGACAATCAGGGGCCATAATTCAGGAAATTACATTCCGATAGCCGCAAATATCGAAAGGAACCAAGATCTTTAGGTTACAAACATGCATGCCAAGTTTCATCAAAATCGGTTCAAAATTGTGACCTCTATAGGGTCCACAAGCTAAAAACATGATTTTTCGTACAATCAGGGGCCATAATCCATGAAGTTTTGATCCGATACATGCCAATATCGAAAGCAGCCGAGATCTTTTGGGGATAAACCTATATTTCAAGTTTCGTCAAAATCGGATAAGAATTGTGACCTGTAGAAAGTCCACAAACAAATTGTGGACGGACGGACGGATGGACGGACGGACAGGGGCGACGACATAATACGTCCACATGAAAATGTGGGCATATAAAAATGAAATGATACAATCGGGCCATAAATGAGGAAGTTATGGTCCGGTATGTGGCAATGTCGACAGGAACCTGAGATCTTTGGGATATAACCATATATTTGAAATTTCATCAAAATGAGATAAATATTTTGATCTCAAGAGTGTCCACAAACAAAAATCACAATTTTTCGTACCATCAGCGGCCATAATCCATGAAGTTAAGGTCCAGTCAATATCAAAAGGAACCAAGATCTTTAGGATATCAACCTATAATTCAAGTTTCATCCTAATTGAATAACCAGCGGCTGCCACGCAGGATGCGTCCACATTTTCCAAAAGGAACCAAGATTTTTAGGATATCAACCTATAATTCAAGTTTCGTCCTAATTGAATAACCAGCGGCTGCCACGCAGGATGCGTCCACATTTTCCAAGAGATGGATAGAGAAGAAATTAATCAAAAGCGATTTTTCATACATGGTGCATAATCCAGAAAGTTATGGTCTGAAGTGCGCAAATATGGGAAGGAACCAAGATCTTTGGGTTATAAACATGCATTTCAAGTTTCATCAAAATTGGTTTAAAATTGTGATATCTATACGATCCACAAGCTAAAAACATGATTTTTCGAATAATCAGGGGCCATAATCCATGAAGTGTCAATCCGATACATTCCAATATCGAAAGCACCCCAAGACCTATATTTCAAGTTTCGTCAAAATCGGATAAGAATTTTGATCTGTAGAGAGTCCACAAACAAGTGTGTACAGATGTCCGGATGGACTTGGGCCACGGCATAGTATGTCCACATGAAAATGTGGGCGTATAAATATTGTGACCTGTAGAGTGTCCACAAAAAAAAAAGATAGGTTGCCAGGCAACGAAACATACGCCCACAGCAGCTAAATCGTCCGGGCAGTCAACAAGGGTTGTCGCATATTTTTACTTTTTTCGCTAATGAAACATTTGTAATACACTAAAGATAGGCTGGCACTGCCAGGCAGGATACGCCCACATTTTCGAGAGATGGATAGAGAACAAGCAATACCGAAAGTGATTTTTCCTACATCTTTAAGTCCTGTATTTCATATTGTATTGGGAGCAGCCATTTAGTTGGTCAGTTCCAGTCTGATATTCATGAAATTCGAAACCGACAATGATTATGGTGTGACGGTACACAACCTAGAAATGTGACTTTTCATCAAAATCGGATAAGAATTGTGACCTGTAGAGAGTCCACAACCATGATATACCATATTTTTATACTATTCGCGTACAAACGGCGACCATTTCGTCCGGCAATTTTTGTATGATTTTCACGAAATTAGAACTCAACCTTCCTAATCAAAATCGAATTAAAATTGTGACCTATACAGGGTCCACAACCATGATATACCATTTTTTTAACAGTATTCGCGTACAAACGGCGGCCATTTTGTCTGTCAATTTTGGTCCGATTTTCCCGAAATTCAAACTTAACCTTCCTTACAGTGTAACGGTGATATAATCAAACGTTTTTTTAAATTGGATAATAATTGTGACCTCCAGAGGGACCACAAGCTAAAGAAAGGGGGATTTTGCGTATAACCAGGGGCCATAATTCAGGAAGTTACGATCCGATATGCGCAAATATCGAAAAGAACCAAGATCTTTGGGTTATAACCATGAATTTCAAGTTTGATCAAAATCGAATTAAAATTGTGACCCTTACAGGGTCCACAACCTTGATATACCATTGATATAACAGTATTTGAGTACAAACGGCGGCCATTTTGTATGGCAATTTTGGTCTGATTTTCCCGAAATTCGAACTCAACCTTCCTTACGGTGTACCGGTAATATAATCAAACGTTTTTTTAAATCAGATAATAATTGTGACCTCCAAGCTAAAAAAAAGGCGATTTTGCGTATAATCAGGGGCCATAATTCAGGAAGTTACAATCCGATATGCGCAAATATCGAAAGGAAGCAAGATCTTTGGGTTATAACCATGAATTTCAAGTTTCATCAAAATCGAATCAAAATTGTGACCTCCACAGGGTCCACAACCTTGATATACCATTTTTTAACAGTATTCGCGTACAAACGGCGGCCATTTTGTATGGCAATTTTCGTCCGATTTTCCCGAAATTCGAACTCAACCTTCCTTATGGTGTAATGGTGATATAATCAAACGGTTTTTTAAATCGAATAATAATTGTGACCTCCAAGCTAAAATAAAGGCGATTTTTCGTATAATCAGGGGCCATAATTCAGGAAGTTACGATCCGATATGCGCAAATATCGAAAGGAAGCAAGATCTTTGGGTTATAACCAAGAATTTCAAGTTTCATCAAAATCGAATCAAAATTGTGACCTCCACAGGGTCCACAACCTTGATATACCATTTTTTAACTGTCTTCGCGTATAAACGGCGGCCATTTTGTATGGCAATTTTCGTCCGATTTTCCCGAAATTCGAACTCAACCTTCCTTAGGGTGTAACGGTGATGTAATCAAACGGTTTTTTAAATCGAATAATAATTGTGACCTCCAGAGGGACCACAAGCTAAAAAGGGCGATTTTTCGGACAATCAGGGGCCATAATCCAGGAAATTACATTCCGATAGCCGCAAATATCGAAAGGAACCAAGATCTTTGGGTTACAAACATGCATGTCAAGTTTCATCAAAATCGGTTCAAAATTGTGACCTCTATAGGGTCCACAAGCTAAAAACGTGATTTTTCGTACAATCAGGGGCCATAATCCATGAAGTTTTGATCCGATACATGCCAATATCGAAAGCAGCCGAGATCTTTTGGGGATAAACCTATATTTCAAGTTTCGTCAAAATCGGATAAGAATTGTGACCTGTAGAGAGTCCACAAACAAATTGTGGACGGACGGACGTCCGGACGGACAGGGGCGACGACATAATACGTCCACATGAAAATGTGGGCGTATAAAAACTGATTAAGAGTAACAACTCATTATGTAATTATCAGAAAATCATTAGAATTTGATTGCTTTTTATAAAGTTTTAACCCACGCTAACAATTAGTATATACATGAAACATTTAATATCATGGATTTAGCTGTTCAGTTATCTAAATTCCTTTAAAATCAAAATACTTGTTCGTTTCAACACCTTAAACTCTATGTATCAATCTGCAGTCAATCGGATGGTAACTTTGAACTCTATAGCGTCACAAGAATTTTTGAAGTTATCAAGGGAGATAACTCTGGCAGTAATTATTTGAAATCGCTGAAAATCAATAGGCTTCTTCGTCTCATGACCTTAAACACTGTGTATAAATCTAAAGTCAATCGGATATTAACTTTGGCCTCCAGAGCGTCCACAAGATTTTTTGAGGTGATCAAGGGCCATAACTCTGGCACTAATTATCGGAAATCGCTGAAAATCAATAGGCGTCTTTGTCTTATGACCTTAAACACTGTGTATAAATTTGAAGTCAATCGGATATTAACTTTGGCCTCTAGAGCGTCCACAAGATTTTTTGAAGTGATCAAGGGCCATAACTCTGGCACTAATTATCGGAAACAGGTGAAAATCAATAGGCTTCTTCGTTTTATGACCTTAAACACTGTGTATAAATCTAAAGTCAATCGGATATTAACTTTGGCCTCTAGAGCGTCCACAAGATTTTTTGAGGAGATCAAGGGCCATAACTCTGGCACTAATTATCGGAAATCGCTGAAAATCAATAGGCTTCTTCGTCTCATGACCTTAAACACTGTGTATAAATCTAAAGTCAATCGGATATTAACTTTGGCCTCTAGAGCGTCCACAAGATTTTTTGAAGTGATCAAGGGCCATAACTCTGGTAGTTATTATCGGAAATCACTGAAAAACAATAGGCTTCTTCGTCTCATGACCTTAAACACTGTGTATAAATTTAAAGTCAATCGGATATTAACTTTAGCCTGTAGAGCGTCCACAAGCAATTGTGGACGCCGGACAGCCGGACCGACGGACCGACGGACGGACGGACGGACGGACGGACGGACGGACGGACGGGGGCGACGACAATATACGACCACATTTCAATGTGGGCGTATAAAAATGTGAACGAACAGACGGTTACATATTTTTTTACATATTTGATCGATGCCATTATAAAATTTTTATTTAGGATACGATCTGTACCAGGAAACATAACATTGCCTCTAATTAATTCTGCCATAATACATCCAACAGACCATATATCAACTGAAATATATAAAACATTGAACATGTAGTTTTAAAAATATTATGAGCAATAAATTAAATTCATCTTGTTCTTTGTTGTGTGACCTTTTAAAATCATTTCATGATAGACAGCACATCTGTGGTATTTTTTGATTGATTGCAGCAAGCATAACACAATTTTCCGATTAACTGTACTCATTTACCACATAACATAATAAAAGAGGATTAACTAAAATTAAACCAGGCAATTCACACACCAAAGACAGCTGAAACAAGAAGATTCAGCTAACATCCCATGACTTTGTGCATGTTTTAGAAGGTACAGGGATTGACAATCCATGGGTTATTGGTTATCAACAATCAAATACTATAAGATGTACGGAGTAACAGACATCCTAATTAGAGTGCCTATTGAAACAATTGGTTCTTCATTCATTTCTTGAGTTTAATGTCCAATTCCACCAGGAAAAAAAAAACAATTGGTAGTTAGACCCTCTATATTTATACTAGCTACTTATAGTGGCCATGAAATAAGTTTAGTGATTTAATCACAGGAATTAATCTGCCTTTAATCACACTAACTGCTAAATATTCATATCAATTTAGAAAATCTGACAAGTTTCCTCATATAAAACACTTTCAAATAATATATCTTGTATATCTACCACAAAATGTTGTTTAAATGTAAATAGGTGATATTTTGATAGCCAACCAATTAAGAAATGGGCTTTTACAATGTGAAAACGTGTGGGAGGTTTCCAGATTACTTATGTTATAAATTTCCATACACTATCCAAAGATAGAACATGATTTGAGTTACATGGATTGATAATATGGCTACTTATAACATGGCCAGCAGCATGGATTGATGAAATTTCAATTCCACATATCTTTGTGAATACTGAATGGAATTGAACCAATTTAGGAAATGATATGAAATGGAGAGAGAGAGAAATGGGGTTTAAAGTCCACTCGACACAACCTAGGTAATTTGGGGACTAACATATGGTTTAATTTATTTCAATAATTTGCTTGCACGTAGGGGTCTCTAGCAGTGGGATGAAACCAGAGCGCCCAGAGGAAACCCACGAGGTTGAGAAGGATAGGAAATGGAGTTTAACGTTCTCCGACGGGGTTAATGAAGACGGAAATCATTTTTGGCTTGTATCCCTATTAGAGATTGAATTTTAACAATATTCTAGTTTGTAAGTAATTTCTATAGCTTAGTTTCATAAAATTATGAAAATAGTTAAAAGTCTAGTACTGATAATACATATAATCATAGATTACACGACAGAGTTATTATCTTTAAAAGATAACCGTTTTATCAATTACAGATATTTTCAACCAGAATCTATTATCTATCTGATGGTGTGATAAAACATCTTACTTGTGAAAATATGTTTGATAAGTAGGCTGTATGAATATATTTAACTCAGCTACATATCATATGTAACATTAAACAGTTCAAGATTTTATTCTTAAAATACAAATTATTAAACATGCAGGAGTTCTGCATTTTGGAGGCAAAATGCAATCAAATATTGTTGAGTATATTTCAAAATAATGATAAACCAGCAGGGCAGTATATTTGTAGATATGAAAGATATTTATAATAATTATTTTATTAAGAGTTCTAAGTTTTATTCATACATTTCTTGGTATGAGTTTTAGTTTCAAAATTACAAGAAACCTCCAAATAAACCTACAGCATAGATTGGCCTTAGTGGCCTTAGGAGACATAATTATTAATACTTCATCTTTTATGTTCCAATATTTCAGTTATCTTCAGAAACGACTGACTGGCAGTGTTGTTTCTCACTATAATCATTTAATAATTTATATAAACAGTCACACCAAGTCTACCTACTGTATATATATTGCTGTTCACATATTTCACATAATAATATTTATCAACATTTAACCAAGTGGGAACCTACTGTATTGTTGTTTACATATTCCATTGTAAGGTACATGTATAAAGATCTTAAAATATCTACTTATGTATTTCAATGACCATTTTTTTTAAAAAAACCTCAACTGTTTCTTTAGCACTCTGAAAAAGCTGTATGCTCTCACACACATGTAAAAAACTTTCGACCCTTTTAAGACAATTATTTGAAGTCATTGTAAAAAAGATAATTGAAAACAAGATTGTGTTTCTGAGCAATCACTTCTAAATCCATTTAGATAATGTAATGTTAGAAAAATCAATTGAAATAGGTTAGCTGGTGTTATAACATGCAGAGAATGATGAAGACCATATATCAATCATGCAGGTTTCATACTGGTAAACTTCATTACATGTACACAGACATTAAACATTGTTATTTATAACATTCTTCCAGGAAGTGAGAGAGTCAGCCTAAAATTTTTATAATAAAAACCTTTTAGCATTTTGCAGATCCTGTCCTGGTGCCAAGGTGTGAATTGTTTTTTTTCTTTTTTATATATATACTATGTTTGAATTTACAGTGTCATTTTTCATGTTTATATTTGATCATATTTCAAATCTGAGACAAAACTGCCAAGCTAAGTTGTATATTCAATTTTTTGAATGGTTTTCATGGAGTTTCACAAATGTTCCTAAAATGTCAGTGCTTGACTTTTGATAATAATGCTATTGTAAGACTATTCTGAACATATCATTGCCCATTGTGTAACCTTCGCTAACAGTGTTCAGGGCTCAAGATCAGTCCTCGGGAATGGTCAGTAGGTTCTTATACCAACAATGCACAGCCGTTGGGAGACATTGTGTTTGCTGATAGGGTGTACCAATGCTGTGGCCATCCTTGCAATCACATTCAGGAACTTTTTCTGGATATAGTCGCCTTCGGCTGGAGTAGTGACCTTTTTCCTTCTGGATCTTTGTCGGTTTTGAGTTTTTCACGTTTGTTATACAGCTGGAAAAGATTGTTAATGGTGGTTGGACTGCAGTAGGAAGCCATTGAGAAGTGACCATGTGTGCCATACCAATAGTCCTCCCTCATTCTTCCAGTGTTAATCTTGACATCTCTGTAGTGCTTTTTGTTTTCATACTGAATCATCGCTCTGTGCCCCCAGATATTTATGCAACAATCATGCATGTGCATCTCCAGAAAATACCTATAATCCTGATTATAGATGACTGCACAAATTCAGCATATCCTTCATACAGAGGCTGCGATTTATACAGAGGATATATTTTGCAAAATGTTTTCTGATAATGTCTAAACTGACTGCAACTTTCTTTTGCCTGGTATATGCTATTAGATTGGATAGTTGTCAATTAAAAATAAGAGGAGGACAATCTGGAGGAAAGTGAAACTTACCATTAGCTTGATAACCCATGCCAAGAATAACTTCTGGTGCCCTATAATACCGTGTAACAACATAAGGAGTCATCATAAAACCTGTTCCAGCCGTTCGTGCCAGACCAAAATCTAATATCTTTAATGTACAATCAGATTTCACCACTATATTGCTTGGTTTCAAATCCTGAAAAAGAAATCAAAAGCATTGCACATAGAAATAATTATTTTTGTTGATGATTCCTTTTGGGAGAGAGGAGGATGAGTGTGACGTCTTGACGACAGCTAAATGCTGTATTACTTCTCACAGGACCAGGAACACTTCTTATTTCTTCTGGAAAAGTCTTATTCAAAAGCCAAAGTACTTAGTTGTGCTGTTCAAAAGCTTTTAGTCCCAAATTTAGAAATATTAAACAAAACATCTTTCATGTGATTAAAGTGACTATTTATTTATCAAGAACAGAAAATCAAAATGGCCTCCTAGTAAATAATGTGAAAGATAAGAAATTGACCAGATTTATATAGAATAATTACCCTATGTATGATCCCTGCATTGTGTAAATGTTTGATACCACATAACATCTGATAAAGTAAATAAGACATTCGTTCATGGTCTAAATCCATCTGTATTACTTGACATAAGTTAGCATCCATCAACTCCATAACTAGGTATCTATAATATACAAATTTATAACAATTTTTATATAAATCTAATTAATCTACTGACAAACAGTGAGAGGTCAAAGAAAACCGTATTGACACAGTATTTTAAAGTTAAATTTCTATTCTTTGGCACTTAGAAATAAACACATATAGGTCACAACGCATATAATGGAATTTAAAATCTTCTAACTTGTGTGATTTCTGCAGTTCCGCCATTGAAAACATAGAACATCTTTTCTGCTACTGTTATTACTCTGGTAAAATTTGGTCTGAATTTCAGAAACTAATCAATAAATTAGATATAGAAATCGCTTTGAAAAAGCAAAATATCCACTTTGGATTTATTGACCAAAGGACATTTCTTAATAGGTCAGAGTGGACCATAACAAACCATCTTTTATTCTTAACTAAATATAATATCTATAGCGAAAAAATTAAAAATAATGCTCCACACAAGAATTTAAATATCTATCGTTTATAAAACACATAGCTAACATAGAAAATAACGCTCATAACGAGATTAGAAGTAACTGGACACGTATATTGGAAATGAATTTATAATATTATATGCAGAAGATGATTATATAAATATTTCTGTTTATAATATACTTATATGTTATGTTGTGTAGATTATCATGTTGTGTAGATTATCAATATGTAATGTTGTATGTTTTTATGTTGTTTTTGTGTTGTATTGTATTTTGTATTGTATTGCCAGTGTTGTATATATTGTATTGTAGAGTTTTGTAATGTATAACTTAAATAAATATTTAAAAAAAAAAAAAATAATAAAAAAAAATAATAATGTAATATGAATATATATAAACTGATTTACATTCAATTGTTTATGTTTTCACAGTAATTTCTAATCAGTCCAAATTGAATGACAGTCTTTGGGGTCTCGTCATTCCAGTCTACACTGGTAGTATTCTCCTACATGGGATGTGTTTAGACTCGTTCATCAAGTTGCTTCATACAAATGGCACCCAAAAGTATTTGGAGTTTTGTACATTATTTACCTATGTTTTGTTTATTATTTACAACTTTACACAGGCATATTACACTTTCTCCATACAGTTTACTGTAACTGTTTATTAGAATAAGTTACATGTGTAATCTCAAGTAATTAATAAATTGAGTAACCAAAGTAAAACTACTTTTTATTTGTGTGTGTGTGGGGGGGGGGGGGTATTAATAAAATGTTACATAATCAATTTGAGTATGTTCTAGCATGGCCACGAAAAAAATACAAAATAGACTTTATTAATGTCTACTATAAATTCTTAAGCTAGTCTACACCATTACTGATTATTACTAAATTCAATAAATGCTTGGATGACAATATATAGATGTGGGCTAAGTATGTTTTATGGCTTGTCAACCTGTAGCTAGATCTCCACTATGAAGCCAGATTATAACTTTCAATAATAAATGTAACCTGGTATCAGATTAGAGTTATTTAACTGACATTCTTGTCACATAATCAATGGCTGCACTCACATGTCTGCCTTTATCTTTGTCTTTATACATTTTCGTTTTGCTCATTTCTTCCTGGTTTTATATAACGATAAATTACACTGGTGGTTGACAACCTGGGTTTGACCAATGATAAACTCAATTTAAGGTAATAACACGTCCCCTACTGTCTAGCTTAATGGTGTTTAGAACTATATTGATTTTGTGGCAGACTTTCTCTTCAAATTTTAGTCAAGTTTTCCATTAGACAGTAATTATTGTGTGACTTCTTCATGTAGGGTAGCATTCTCTTCTAATGGTAACAATAACATAAATAGAGATGCATTACAATATATCGCCAATTTGACCATGACAATACATGTGGTAACAATTTCCTCTAAATTTCAAATAATTATTTTCAATTGAATGAAATAGAGTTTTAATTTTACATATACACATGAATAAAAATGTTACACAAACATTTCATTTTGTTTTATTTTTTGATCATTTGTCTTTGTCTAAAGGAATTTTTTTATAAGACATTCTTAGTAATGTATTGTGTGGGTTGTGACTAACTCAACCAACCAATATAAACCTTTCTGAGAAAAATCAGAAAAGGGGCTTTTGAAAGGTTTAGTTTTTGCAGATTTGTCAACATGTCATTAAATGTTAAAGAAGTGACTAATTAAATGTACAAAACGAAAATAATATCTAGTTTTTAATTAGATTATATAATACAGTTATTGTCAATTAAAACTGTTAGTTCTAGGCAGGAAAATTATGCCCAGACATCATCATTTCTAACCACATGGTTAACATGTGCGCATTGTATCATAAGGTCTGTCATTGAATGAACTGACATGGTTTTCAATTCCATGGTTGCATGTGACATGGAGTAGAGTCACCTGTCCAATCTCAATGGTATACAAATGCCATTCACATGACTATATAAACACACATGTACTGGTATTTATAGTGGGAACTTTGCTAGGAAAATTCAGAAATAAAATTATAGTTCATTACGAGTTATCTTAAGGTCAACACAATTACTTAAACAATATTTAAGAAGATAAAATACTGTAATTTTTCTGACGATAAAGATTTAAGCTAATGAGTACAGTTGTAGTGGGTGGAAACTAATCGTTAACAAGTCAATGATTATTGTAATCATAGATGTGACCATCTAGTTTAACAATATGTGTGTTTATTAACAGCACCGTAAACTTGTAAATATAATCCGGTGTTTAGAGAGAGAATTGTCAATAATAGCCTGACACTGATGATAAGCTTCAAACTTGGCCTCTATCAGCCTGCTGTGTGAAATCTTACTCTCTCTCTATTGATTATTCTGTATATCAATGATGAGATTCCCGACTCATTTAAAACAGGCCATTTACTTGTCCCCCAATTTCTACATGCTTAAGATTTATAGAAAACTTGTGTCTACGTCTGATCCACAGATAACTTAAAGAAACAATTCCATTCAAACTGCAACATGAAATTATTTTAAACTGAACTGGTAAATCCTATCACCAATGTCTGTTTAATAAGAGGCAGATATTTCTTAGATCTAGCATATTTCAGTAATAAATAAATTTGAATTGTGTGACAAAAAACTATTTCTAAATAATAAGAGATCATAACTTTTTACAGATATCGGACATATTTTCTATCACTCATGTATATTTGTACATATTTATTGTAACTCATTAGTGTAAATGTAGATGAATAGACTTTTTATTATTTCAGTTTTTTGTACCTGAACTGAAATAAATCAGTACAGGCAATCAATTTTTTACCCGAAGAATAGAAAATTGTTAATCACACTGACTTAAACCTATGCTCTATTATGATAGAGAGACACACACACCATTGGTCCTGGTTAGCTAACAAGATTCTTTATTATAAATATGTGAATCAGTGGTATTCGTCTTTCATCTTCTATAAATTATATTTACTTTAAAATGATGCCTCTCAGATATAGTAAAGTTTATCTCTACAGATAGTCACACACCAATAATAAGATGATGTTAAAACATAAAATTCACAGAATTTTTTTTTAAACTTAAAAAAATTAAAATTTTATATAAACAACTTACACATCTTGAAAATCTTCTAATGACTTTTGTGGTGTGAATGCGTTTAATAAACCTATAATCTGAAATATAAAACATTATATAATGTAAAACATGACGACTTGACAAGTACATGTAATATATAAATTACATTAGTAATTTTCACAATTTATACAAACCTATACTTTATGCACTAGGGTTAGAATCCCTATAATGTGGTTTATTATCTTATACACATAACATTTAAGACAATGTGCGATGCTTCAACTTTGAATTAAAAGCAATTTGAAAGTTGTGTACATGTATATTTATGTATTTATTAACGATTGTTTTACCAAAATGTCAAATATTTCAATTCTAAAATGTTACTATTGTGACGAGGTGCTAAGATTCTGATATTTCCAACAGCAGTGCACAGATCCTTAAGGTATTCAAAGAAAAACCTTGCCACATTTTTACTTTTAAAGTCACACAGTGCAATTTTCATATAATTGCAGTATTCTTAATCAGAAAAATCATTCTGTTTATTTTCTTTACTATAAGTAGAACAGACTTATCATTGTACATGAATATGCTGTTTGCAAGAACTGTGCAGCATTCTTCGCATTTAATTTTCTATACTGCATTTTTGGCCATTCTAGCAAGATCTATGTTTTTAACAACTTCCGACTTCCATACTCGGTAGAATTCTTAATTTGCAATTGTGACCAAGAATTACCAAAAAAATAATGTTTTGATCTGAACTGGATTTCAATGAATGCACAATGGTGATTATTGTGTATTCTTTAAGGCCTCACTAAAACTGAAGATCAATAATTATTTTTCGTTTGTGAAATTAATGAAAATTTATACTAAAAATAGCAATCTAGACAATTATGGCCTACATGTAGATGTTCTTGAATAGATATGAACCACTGTTCAGGTGCCGGCTAGTGACCTAAGAGGAAATCTGTATAAAGTAATAGGAAGATCGATTTGAATAATTATTTGTCTGATTTGGTTTTTAGTAAGACTACTTTTTATAGTGGTATTGTCTGAAAGTATATACAAGTACCAGTACTAAATGTTTCGCTTTCTAAAAGTAAGAATCATTCTATTTGGAAGAATACTTGATGTTTCAAATATTTAAGGAGACAAGAATATGTTACATCGTGATCTTATTAATGACCAAACACTTGAATTTATCTTAAATCAAATTTTTTTACTCACTTCTGCTAATAGATTTACTTAAAATACAGACATATTCTCCAATAAATAATAAGATAAATACTTCCACAATTATTGTCAAAGGAATATATTTTTTTTAAGTTGAAGCAACAGTAAATGTAATCGCCCACGCGAGCCAAGTGACACTGATAAGATATCTTTTTATAATGAGAAGCACTTAAAGAGGCAGAGTCACTAGGCTAATTTCTGCCTGAAATCATTCTGCCAAATCATTCGATACCAAATTCTCTGCCTGATTCACCAGGCGATTATTCATGGCAGCGACTAAAAACAAGAAAAATATAGCTGCCGTGGTGGGATTTTAAAAATTTTACACTGTATGTGTTGGTGTAGAAAGAGGTAGGAGAACATGTATCATCACATACGTCCCCCAAATCTTCGGAAAATTAACTCTATTAAAACACCCGGAAATAAATACAATCGGTAATCCCGGAATATTCCAAGACCCGTATGTGGAGGCCTTGTGACGATCCCGGAATAATACAGGTACCGTAGGACAAAGGTACATGTTGTCTCCAGCCTAATCAAAACATCCCATCTAACTGGCATATATGACCAAATACACATCTTACCCTTTCCATATTTAGCACAAATAAACTCTTAATTATAATGTAAAAAATATCAATATTTTGATTCTCTAAAATTTATTTAGAGTCAACCTATATCAATTTGAATTTTTATAAATAGAGCTATTTTGAATATTGAAAATAATTCTATTGTATTTTTAGAAATCTCAGTCAGCCAGTATAACAACTGCTTCCGTAGTTTTCTCATCACATACAAAACCTTAATTTGGTAGACTGGTAGAATGAGAGTACTGTACAGTATAATAGTCTTGAATTACTAGTGGTAAAAATCCAAAACGTCTAGTAATCAAATCTTCAGCAAAATATATTATGATTGTATAGATGTGGTGATATGTGGTACCGGTATGTATTATGTAGATATATATCCAGGGGTATGGCTTATGGATAATTACTACATTATGTTACCTAAATTATGAATTAGATCAATTTTCAAATTCACCATTGAAATTCTATCCATATGAGGCTTCTGTGTAATACATGTATATAATATTGTATTATCTAATACATGTATATATTCAGAAATTTCTATCTACATATCCTTTGATATAAACAAGGGAAGTGAAAACTTTTTCAAGTGCTTCTGATTTCCAAAAAATACCACTTAAAAGAACACTTAAGTCTACTTTCTAACTGAATAAAAACTGTAAATGGTAACGGAAGTGAATATTTTGATATTAAGTTACCAGTATCGCTACTGCATAAATAATAAATCACATAGTTTAATAAATAATATATAACCTTGCTATCAATTGATTAGATTTATTCACCATTAAATGTGTGTCTTACAATGAGAAAGGTTGTGAAGCCAATATATGATATTTGATGTAGCTTAAGGCAAATCAACACTTACAAGTATTCAAATTTCTGTAATCAACTATTTTTTTTCAAAGACTGAACTGCAGATACAATGTGAGGGGGCGAACATTTTATAAATTCTATATATTTCCAGATATATTCTACCATGATAGACACTGTATATTCTGACACAATCTAAAGCTTCCATTAACTTAATATATGGCCATCTCTATTATTAACATATTAAGTAGCCTATTGCATTACCCCTACTAGCTGTTTAATAGTTTAAATATTGGTCTAAAAACAACTACAAAAAAACCCCTAAAATATTGGTAATTTATTAGTAAAATATCAGTAACTGTACATCCCAAATCTTGTACCCATACACACAACATATCTAATATTTTATGTGACAGTTATAAGTAAGATGTACTCGGTATATAAATAGCATTGTGTGATAATATAAGTATACCGGAAATCAGATTACTAAACGATTTGATAACAGTCATTTAATACAATATTTTGATTAAATTAGTAAAAGATTCAGAATAGAATATTGTTTTACAGATTGTCACTAATTCCTTAAACTAGGGTCTTAGTTTTTCGAATTACCAAAGACCAGGCTATTCTGTCCAAAAGCATTCAGATTAACTGGGAACTGGCAGACCTGAATTCACTATATAGTGTACATTCATTTATTATTATGTGAAAACTAACAGTTTCACATACTATTTGGTATGTGAAAATGATGTGTATTCTATGTATATCAACAAAGTAATACAACTGAGTTTTGAATATTGTATTACATGTAGGTATAAAAGTGTGTTTCAATGTCATAAGTTACACCAGTATTCCACATCCTTATATACTGTACTCTGATACAGCATATATATGATATACACCAGTCAAAGACAAGGTACACATTTTGATCTGAAGAAATCAATATACATGACGTATTCTCTAGACTACATAAAAACTTAGAAATTAAATGTTTTTGCCCGGACATTGTTACAGATTTTTGTCAAAAACATTTTTTTTTTTTTTTGAAGACGCCTATTGAATTTCAGCGATTTACGATGATTATGGCAATTTGATATTAAACGTTTTGTGTGTTAAATGTTAGAATAGGGCAGAACTAGAAGCCAAATAGGTTGTTATTCATAATTAGGTTTGAGTGTGTTGTAAATTTTTTCATTTCTGACAAAAGAGAGAGAGAAAATATGCGATAACCCTTGTTGATTCCCTTATGATTTTACTGCGGTGAGCATGTTTCCTGGCTACCTATCCTACTTTTAGAACATTTAACACTTATCTAAAGACCTATTTATCAAATCAACTTCTATATAAAATTGTCATGTTTATTTCCCATCAACTCTCCATTTCATAGAAAAATCCCTATAATAATAGTATAATATATGTTGGAAAAATGATAATTCTACCCTCTCTATTTGCTGAAATATGACCTGCTTTACATAGGCTTAGGGGAAGCAAAGGTCGGTGATTTGCTGTCTTAGCCTCCAAGGAGGTTAGTCCATAAATATTCAAACGGTTCCCTGGTATGCACTTAGATAATTTGCCATCCACAAGAAGTGTCGCACCATGGGCATATTCCACATAACATTGGCTGAACACTAACAAATAGAAAATAAAAGATAGCAGCAATATGAGGGTCATAAAAATTCCCGGATAATTTTTATATCTTCATCTAGATTTATTGGTATAGAAATTTATTATTGGGAGTAGTGATTATGGTTCATTTTATATGTTGAAAATTTGTTTCTCTCGTTGGCTGAGAAATAGTAAAATTCTATATTTTTTATGAAATTTTTCCATTTAATGAGAAATGATGCAATTTTATAAAAAGTGTACACATGATCTCTGTCTTTCATCCATCTGACAGTTGTCCTTGTCAGGTCATCCATTCGCGAAAATTCTGAGGAACCTTTTCGGCCAACACCGGGAGCGAAACCTCAATCTCCAGACTGGTGAGCCAGCATCATACTCACTTAGCCACTGTGGCTCCCATTTAAACACTTTTAGTCCGTTGAGACAATTTTTTTTAATAAAGTTCATAATCGCTGGGGTTTTTAAGACAGCCAAAGCAGTTTATCTATTCTGACCTCATCGATTGGAGGTTACAGTTATCTACACATGGGCAGCTTCACATTCTTTATTCGGATTTCGCACGCTTTCGTTAACATTGGCACTGTCTGACCACGATATTTTTACAGGAATGTAATAAGTTACTGCGTACTGCACATGCTCAAAGCAAGCTGGAGCTGGGATTTTTAAGCCATCCCGTTCAGACGGCTAAGATGAACCAGTTTAAAATAAAAAGCCTTCTTGAAGACATGTCGCGAGCTTGGGTTTTTAAACCTGTTTATTTGCCCAACATGTGCATTCAAACGCTTAAGTTAAACTGGTTTAACAATTCCCGTGGTCTGAACGGGCTATTAGACTAGGACTATAAGTTTATAGTCTATGTTATATAAAATAATAGTTCAATGTTGAATATTATTATGTATAATATCGCATTCAATAATATTGTATTCACATTAAACCTCCATTACTATAAATTTAAATGAACAACTCTTCTGTTTTAACAGACAAGTTTTAGTTTTTATTCTAAATCTAAGATACCAGTCCCCCTCTCCACAAAACATAAAATAAGAATAATGTTCAGTTAGATTACTAGTCATATCCTGCGCTAACACTTCAAATACCCCCCCCCCCCCAAACACCCCCCCCCCCCTTTACTTGACAACATACACCTCCCACTCTCCCAGAATTGTGTCACTTGAATTCATGACTATAGATTCTTTTATAACAGGTTTGTCTGGTTTCAGTAAGAAAAATTCAGCATAAATATTTTCAATTCCTTTCTTCTCCGTCCTTTTGCTCATTTATCACTGATCATCAAGTGTAAAAAAAAACCCAAGCTAAGAATAATTGTAATCAATAAGTAATTATCAGATATGCTGTGACGTAAATTAATCGATTATTGATCAGACTCGCTCAAGCCCTTTACAGCATCCAAATATTTATAGTGGGAAGAAGCCAAGCACACTGACTTCTGACATTTGCTACAATTTATACTGCCTAATTAAAAGTGATTAGGTATCTTTTACAATCCAATAAGCTGTTTAACTATTTATTACATGCTTGCATGACAAAATAATAGTAATGTAGTGGCCTATTATATAGCACTGTTTCATTCTTATTCTTCATGCACAGGTTTATTTCAACAAAACATATCAAATAACGCAGAAAATGAAATGGTTTTCATAAAAAAAATAAGCAATGAAAAATCTTGTACGAAGACTACATTTATCATTTGAGAGATCACAGGGACTTGAATTCTTGAATACAGCATGAGGAGCTTTACTAGAGTGAAAATTCCTTGTGTCAGGGTGGACATTTTAATTTACATATTTGTTAACATTAGATTTATGAACATATCTATTAGTGCCAAAATTCTAACATGCTTTCGTCTAATTTCTTACTTCTATTCATGTAATTTCTAACCTCCATTCATGTAACTTCTAACTTCTATTCATGTAATTTCTAAATTAAGACAATGTATAATTCAACTTCTTTATTTGTTCAGTGTAAATATCAATTCTATTTCATCTTATTTCTAATATTGGGGCGAAAAATGTCTACTTCATTGTGGTGTTACATGTTAAGCATGAACGGCAAACAAATTTAGAATTTTGATACATCTACCTAGCAACCATCATTATGACATCGTTTGGTGTCGCCACCGTGTGCTCAGTTTGGGAATTGAGCACCTGATCGGGACCATTCTATTGATACAAACGACTCCCTCTTCGTCAGATTGAGTGGCTTGCCTGAGTGTTAAAATTGAAAACAACATCGGGAGAGAGAGATGGGGACATCGGGTTTAACATCAACTCGACACCAACCAGGTCATTTCGGTATTAACACCGTTCAATTGTATTTCAATAATTCGCTTGCGCGTAGGAGTGTTTAGCAGTGGGAGGAAACCGGAGGACCCGGAGAAAACCCACGAGGTTGGAAAGGCGGCTCTGCTCCATGTCACGTTAAAACGGGAAATCGAAACCACGCCAGTTTATTCAATGACAGACCTTATATATGTTACAGCGTGCACGTGCTAACCATTCGGCCATCCTATACCCTCTAAACAACATTGAACGTGATATAAATGTATGGTTTGCAAATATTATTTTGAATACCGTGGCTAAGTGGGTAAGACGCAGGCTCGCTAGGCTGTGGGTCGGGAGTTCGATCCCTGCATTGGTCGAAAAAAGTTCATCCAGATTTTCTGGCGTGGTTCCCCCTTATTAGTGTCTTGTCGTTCCGATGGGATGAAAACCCATCAAAATTGGGATGAAATTGGGATGAAAACCCATACATATCAAAATTCTAAATTTGTTTGCCGTTCATGCTCAACATGTAATACCACAATGAAGTAGACATTTTTCGCCTCAATAATAGAAATAAGATGAAATAGAATTGATATTTACACTGAACAAATAAAGAAGTTGAATTATACATTGTCTTAAATTAGAAATTACGTGAATGGAAGTTAGAAGTTACATGAATGGAGGTTAGAAGTTACATGAATGGAGGTTAGAAATTAGACGATAGCATGTTAGAATTTTGGCACTAATATACCGCCATACATATCCTCCACTGATTTTTGGCTGCTTTGATTGTTCATAATATCCGATTATTTTTAGTACGGGAATTAATTTAAATGTCATCATTCAAAATGAATTAATTAATGAATGTGCTGTGAACAGTGCACCTGCACGTTTTTAAGCTGAAAAATGTCCAATCAGATTTTATTGATTATAGCATAATTTTTGAACCCCAACGCCTACATGTATTGGCTCTCTTGCATTCGGTTGCCAAGGGACCGCATGAAATTTCATGAGATGCAGACGTAAGCAAAAAAAAAAAAACCATCTTGTATGAGTTGTTGGTATGATGTGGTGGGACACTAGTAATTTCAAATGGAAGTCTTTGGTACTCCAAAATTTTTAATAACAAATTAAGTATTCTTTTTTTTAATGACTCGGTGAAATGATTGATTGGCAGACACTCACAGTTCGTAAAATTTCATCCAGAGAGTTGTTTGAATAATGTTTCAAATTGAGTATAGCACTGCACCGCGAACATATAAACACGAGACAAAAAGCTTGGGGGTGCAAATATTACGCAATAATCTATAGAATCAGATTGTATCATCTAGCTGTAAAACTATGCATGCACACCGCAGCATATTGATTAATTAAAGGAGAAGAATCGTATATAAAATACAATGTTCATGAAATTTGAACTTATTTCCATACTGTAGAACATTCGGATACTGTGAACAGAAAATCTGTGAAAACATGGGTGATACAATTAATTCCAACACGGGTGTATCTGTCTAAATTATCGATAAATTCAATTTTGATGTTACAAGTACAATTTCAAACAAAAATAATTTCTATGTATGGGTTGAGATCCTAGAAGTAAACCATTACTTTATCGTATGTAAACCATGTTTTAAGAGAAAGTTGTATGTCAAGTAATTTAAATTATCTGATAATCGAGCAAATTTGATCTCAAAATTTGATTCTACTGAAACGTAAACAAGATCTATACAATGTCTGTAACATGTCAAAGAACATTAGAGATTTCACCATCGATTTCACAACCACTTTATGTTGTAATACTATCACCTTAATTCTTCCATTTTCTTTTTTCTCAATGAGTAATCATCACACGTCATATTTTCCCTCGACAATAGAAAACTCTCATACAATTACAGGTCCAGTTTACCCCACAGATACTTCATTTAACTACTTACATTATCTGAATATCTGAATAAAATTATAGATGGATGAATCTTTAGACTGTAAAGTTAACATATTTTATTTTATCAAAGAACTAAAGTACCATGAATATTGAGGTAAGAGCAATTGTGTCTGAATATCTGGTGGAGAACGATGGAAGATAAGTACTCTTTCTCAAAGTTTAACCATCTTAAAACATGTCCAGTAGGTAATAAAAAATAAAATCATGAAGTAACAGAGGCTTAAGAATTTTATAAAGCTGAATTTGTATAGAGGAATACGGATCATTATGTCTTTCTATCATTAGTGAGTAAAAAGTATTCCAAGCCACCCAACTAATCAAATTGAAGCAATTCCCCAGATGAATTTTGAATAAATTTGACAGTCTAGATGGATTATGCGACATGACAGAAACCAGAGCATCAATACGTAAATTTCCTAATACATTTTGATGTTAAGGATACTTGACAATCAACCAAGTAATCATAGGAAAATACAATCTTTTATCATTGAGTTGGTGGCTTCAAAATTTGTGCCTCAAGAAATAGATGAGAACTGACAGGAAGTTATACTGATAGTTGATTATTAAGAAAACTCACTCCCAAATATAGCTGCATTCCCAAGAACCATTGTGCCCAATATGCCTGGACTTACAAAATATATTTAGATTGTTATTTTTCACATGAGCAAATATATAATAGGAAGGCAACCTTTTATAAACAGTGAATAGTGAAGCATATGAATAGATAAGATTGATGCAAGAAGCTACAGGCAGCCGGTCATCAATAAAAAGAGAGTTTGATTACATTCCTAAAATACCAGAAATTCCAATAACAGACACTTCATCATTTTTCAATCTTTGACATGGAAATTCAATTGCCATTACTGATCAAATAGTTGTATGTAATGTTAGTCAAATCAATAAACCTCACAATTTTATTCTATACTCATTCATGATGAATTACCGTAATGATCAAATATCATCTGCCAATATCACAGGTTTACAATGAATTCAATGGATTTGTTCCTTTTTTTGTAATAAAGACGTTCTGATGATGCACGTTGTGATGTGTCAGAAATAAAGCAACTAGTAAGTTGTTATTAATATAACATTCAGCTTTTCATTTTAATCGTTTTTTAAAGAGCGCATAATACGATGGTCCATGTATGTGTATAAAGCTGGTTTGATTATTATATACATGTACGCCATTTAAAATTTCCACACAAATTGGACTGAAAATATCAGATATATAATTTATAAGGCCATGCGAATAAAACTATTCTGGTTCTCAGACAATTCTTCCGAAAAATCTGGTGCAGTTGGGGAAGTTTTTATCTTGTTAAGGGAATATTATGGGACAAAATCACATTTCAAGGCACTACATTTATCTCATTATATTGTTGATAGAAATATATTTATCTTTTTGATTTGTTCTTTATCATAACCCTATTGGTTGGAAATTATAGTCTCTAATGAATGAGAAAATACCATGTGCGTGTTATCGAGGTTGTGGAAGTTCCAACAACAAAAAAAAAAGATAGGTTGCCAACCTATGATTACAACAGTGATATGTACTAAACATTTTGTTTCATAACATTAATAAAGTTTTTGAAGGAAGTCCCTGTCAAATTCCATTCCCCCAATTTAATTAAACAAATGTTTAACCGTTAACACCCATTACAAAATAAGGTTATTTAGATATCAATGTGACCATATCCCGATCTGTAAAAGATGAAAGGTGTGAACATAGGTATAATGTATAATATGTGAATTGCATGTATGAATATGTATATTCAAACTTTAAATGTTCAAACTTTGAATGCAGTTAGTCAATAGATAACTATTTTGTAGCAATAAATTGTAAATATTTGTAGAACAATATTTATTTATTATCAATAACTAAAAAAAAATTATTTGTAGATACTTTCGTTTTCAAAGTACATGTAAAGCACTACTATTACCGGCATCATTTATTACACCCTCTGTATTTCCAATTATTATGGGCTTTCTGGAATTCATTCTTAAGAGCACAACACAACAATCCAGATTTGGTATTATCCATCATGATTTGAATTAATATCAAAGGCTGCAAGAACCTAATACTCAAAACTACCGATGCCCATAACTAGCGGATATATGTCCAGAAAGTAGACCTATAGTGTAAGTTAATTTCTTAACGTTAAAAACATAATTTATAACAATTGGTGTTAAAAATTTAAGTAATAAAGTTTTATAAAACATATTATTACTGTACATCTGCATTCCCTTCTATTTGTTTCTGTTCGTAATGCCAGAAAATAAGATCTTGTTCAGAATCATAAACCTATGTACCAAATTTGCATTTAAGTAAATTTCTTTATGAAAGATATATAACATAAATCTAAGTATATCTCAGTAAAGAAGTTTTTATATCTTACTAAAATAAAATATTTTCTGTACACTATTAGTAATAAAACTGATAAAATCCAATAATACACAGTTAAAAATAACTAGAAAAAATTACTCAAAATAAGTTTTCAGAAACTTATTTTAAGAAAAATAATATATCCCATGGGTAAGAAAAAAATTGGTCATGAAATTCTTAAAACAAGATTATTATACCCAGAAAAATTATCTAGTTTTAAGAAATATTTTCCTAAGAAAGAAAACCTTAATTTAAGTTTTGAAAATCTTATATTAACAATAATTTTCTTGATGATTGCAAAGAAAATTGTTCCCATATGATTTTCAAAATTTGATCTATTACTCACCAAACAAAGAAATGCAATCTACTTTTAAGATATTTTCTTTAAATTAAAATTGAAAACATCTTAAAAGTAGATTGTATTTCTTAGTTTGGTGAATAATAAAATCAAAATTCTTCTTCTCAATGTTATGGTTTTAATATTTCAGAAAATGTTTGTTTTTTCTAGTTCATCTTTTTATATTATGATCAATTTTAAGTTCCAATATTTGGAAAAATAGCACATTAAATTTAAAAAAAAAACTCAGGCTAGAACAATTTAACATAATACAAATTATAGATTATACAATATCAAAGCAGGAGTGGAGGAACGGATTGACCGACGAACATGCCTGGGGTGACAACTGTAAGTCCAACTTATCACAAGTGGATGCCATGTATAAAAAGGAATACTAAAAGTCTAAATTATTCTCAAAACAATTTTATTTTCTTCAAGATGTAAATTTGCTATATTTCTTAAGTAGCCTTGTGAATTGTTCCGCAATCACTGTTGTGTACATGTCCCCAAACATTCATGTGGACCACAGGGAGAATATTAGAGATGCCCTGGAATAGGAATTGTTGTAGTTCTGTAAATATTCTTCCATTGGCCACATACAATGTTTCTTGTAATGTGTCATCTGTTATTGAATGATTCCATTAAAACTGCTCAGCGAACTTGATTGCTGAAAAAGGAATTTTAAAAAATATTTTATTACCCATTGATATTATTTGCTTGCCTGATATTATGCGTTACTGGAATATTTTGACTTGGCCGAACATACCGTACTGTTTAACATAGGTATGGCAACCATGCTTTGTCGTAGCCTATAATTTTTTTCAGATCTTCATCAAATTTGCTAGGGATCATCTTCATAATGATATGCTCACTGCATGTCTAAATCACTGATAACGGTGCAGAAAATGAATCTGTCAAATAGTTCCATTCGTTAGTGTGAATACAAGCTGGCATTTTTCTGATTCATTAAAGTTATTTTACCTTGCCAAGGACTCCAAACAAGAACATCACCTCCCATGTTCTCGAGCTTCTCCATGCAGACTGGAACAAAAGTATTCTCCTGCCTCAACTCTCTCTGCATTTCTTCCAAAAGCTGAAATATAGTTAAAACCAATCTTATAACATATTTCTATTACTAATACTAAATACCAGAAAACTAAAACAAGAAGTATGTTGACATGCATGTCATTTTGAAATGGAAAGATATGTTGCATACATACTAATTTGGATGGTATGTAAAACTTAAAACTGTCATGTGCCAGAGGAACTCATCTAGTTTGTATTCAACAGTTTGTAGGCCTATTTGATAAGCAGTCACCTGTGTGGTAGCCTATATTTCACACTGTGATTGTGAATAGTTCTAAAACCTCGGTTTTTGCATAATAATAATATCTAAACAACTATGACCTTTTAAGGCACTTTGACCTTGTTGACATTTGTTTGGGATACGCTGTGGTAATTCATAGAAGGTGAACATAAAAATCACCACGAATGAACAGAACTGAAGCAGCTGATTATGACAGATATCCAGGCCTCGGGTACATAATAATGCATAATGATAATCCATTACGAGCATGAGCAGCATGGTATAGCCTAATAAATAATAATAGTAGATAAAAAAAAAACAAAAAAACACTGTTACTTACCCTTGGATGTGCCTGCAATTTCTGATGAATATTTATCACTTATGGTGTTGTATTATAAACAGTGAAATACAATTACCGTCTGCAGCGGCGAGCAGGGTTGCCATTTTGAAACTAACACGTCGTTTTGAAAACGTCACATAATGTATGACGTTACGTACAAAATGACGTCAAATGCACGTGATGTTCGGCAAATATCGTTATATCTAACAACTTTTTGTTTGTCCGAGAAGTTTAGTATTTGCCCGTTCTTTCGGCAGTGCGTATTGTATAGCTCCGCTACGACTGAATGCGGTTCATTTAAACTTGTAAACTCGTTTTCTTTTCTCATTCACGAGTATACCTTTTTGAAAATGCATTATACGATACAAGATCGATACTATTAAACTATAATGTAGGCCCCTACTATGTCAAAAAGTGCCCATTGAATTGATTTAGTCAAATATTTGTCCCGGATCACGACAGCCATGACACGTCCCACGCTGAATGACACTGAATGAATGATAATCACTATCAGTTTACCGGAACTCTCAATGTAATTGGTATTATTTATATTTCCGCTTTATTAAAATTAAATATTATCCTAAAATCAATGATTACTTTCGAAAATCAAAGTATTGGTCTTCACAATTCGTCAAGATGTATAGAAACTGAACAGAAACCGGGATAATTCTAACGGGTGGAAAGGTAAGCGAGAAGTCACGTGATCGACGTAAACAAAGCTTATGTCAGCATTTGCAATTTTTAAGGAATGAATACTCGGGAGATTATACTAATTATAGCAGTATTTTAAATCATAAAGCAATAAAATATCGTAAATAACATGAAAAAGAAAACATTTTGTTCAATATTTATGTTAAATATCATCTAGAAAATCGCGGTATGTTCGGTTTTTCGATATTTTTTCTGAAGACGCCAGACGGTATTTTTCAAGGTTTTTATTTCTGTGACGTTTTTATATGGAAATACCGGTACCTAAATATCGCCCATCTAGGTGACGCAGGTTGCTGCTTGTTGATTGATTTACTAAAAAAATAACAATACCATTACCAGACATCTGGGTTATCATTCATAATTAAATGTCTTGTTGGGTAAGTCTTGGTCTAGCAATGAGTATTGTATGTATATGATTTGCATTTTATAACGATACCATAGGCATAGATGGAACATTAATACTACAGCTTTGAGAAGTCATAGGTATGGAACTTGCACATAGTGGGGGGGGGGGGGACCATGAAGGAATGGTTATGTTTTGATAGCTTAAATTATAGGTATATGTATGACATGAATTTTGCAAAAGACATGAATCCCCCCCCCCCAAAAAAAAAGAAAAAAAGACAATGAAAATTATTGAAAGAATTATGTCTGTCCTATCAATCAATCAATGAATATACAAATTGAGAATTTTTGTGAGGTGGATCTACTTCCATAAAACCAATACACAATTACCTATAGTAATAATTCATTTAAATTTTCATATAAGCCACCCAACTATCCTTGTTTAAGATGGTTATAATTTCTATATTTTTCTCTCTATTGCAATATATAGTTATTCCAGAAAATTACGGGATATCAAAGTGAAATTTCGATGTAAGCAATTACACTGTGATAGGTTGAATGTCAAGTTAACCACAAGCCTTTGTGGACGGATTATTGACAGAGGCAACAACAATACAGTGTTTCAGTGTGGGAGGCACTGGGAGCATATAAAATTGACAACGGTTTTGGAATGCCGATTCCAATATCGATATAGATTAGATAATTATAATCTAGCTGTTATCTTATTTCAAAAGAGACAAGACACAAAATCTAGATATAAGAAAATTATAATAAATATCCAGAAGTCTCATTTTCTTTCTTATACATAAACTTGATACAAGAAAATATTCTTAGGATAGTTTTCTTATTCCAAGAAAAATTTCTTATTTTAAGAATTATAATCTTAATTGGGAATATATTTCTTAATTTAAGTAAATATTTTGATATTCAAAATATTCTCTAGAAAATTATCTCGATATTTTCTTATTTTAAGAAAATAATTTCTAGTTATAAGATTATTTTCTTATTTTTCTTAAAATAGGAAAATGATTTTTTACTGTGTAGAAAAGATTAAAATAATAAACAGGATGAAAAAAAAGACTAACCTAGATATTTCAATATCATATCTTGCATATGTTTTATTCATATGAAAGGATTATTATTCTGGTAATTAATAATTCATAATACATCACGATTTGTAAAAAAAATATTGGTATTAATATTAGCTAAAAACAGATCCCGCTAATTCTAAAAATTCCTTATTTAATTCAAAAGCAAAACATAAACTAGAAAAGATGTTGACTAAACACAATATACGATTACTATCAGATTTCAGATGAGGAAATTAAAAATCAAAGGATTTATTACAGAGACTGACAGATATTCATTTAGGATACACAAATGGAATTGGATGAGTTACCTTCCTTTCATGTGTCTTATGACTTGTTAGTGAAACAAGTCAAGACAATTTATTTCATATCAATAGTTTAATGTAAGATTCCAGGTTCTGTTAACAATCTAGAATCAATTACAATACAGTACTTGGACTATAGAAATATTTCACAATGTCATTAATTTCAAGGCTGCTGAGACCTAGTGCCATGATTCCATGCTTGTAAGTGAAAAGTAGTAGGGTCGACTGTCTTTAAAATTCTACCGTAAAGACTAAACAGTTTGCTTTTTCATTATTAGCTACAATCAACTAATAAAAATACAGTTTTCGTCTTTAAGGGACCCAGTTGGGATGAAATGCTATTTTAAACAATACATGAATATAATACTTACATTTTTGTGGTTAACCAGTTTCATTAAAACAAATTCTCTATATGCTCGTTTTGCGTGTGTAACATTCTGGAAAGGACGACTAAGCTTTTTTATGGCAACATTCTGACCTGTATCTGTGTCACAAGCCGCACTGAAATAGACAACATAACATTTCCTAAACAAGTTTAAATAAATATATATATATAATGGAAAATTTAAATCTACACGTATTATATTTTTGATTTTAAACATGTATATAAATAAAGATAGGTTGCCAGGCAACGAAACATACGCCCACAGCAGCTAAATCGTCCGGGCAGTCAACAAGAGTTGTCGCATATTTTTACTTTTTTCGGTAATAAAACATTTGTAATACTCTAAAAACTGATTAAGAGTAACAACTCATTATGTAATTATCAGAAAATCATTAGAATTTGATTGCTTTTTATAAAGTTTTACCCCACGCTAACAATTGAATTAGTATATATACATGAAACATTTAAAATCACGGATTTAGCTGTTCAGTTATCAAAATTCATTGAAAATCAATATACTTGTTCGTTTTAACACCTTAAACTCTGTGTATCAATCTGAAGTCAATCAGATGATAAGTTTGGCCTTTAAAGCGTCCACAAGATTTTTTGAAGTGATCAAGGGCCATAACTCTGGCACTAATTATCGGAAATTGCTGAAAATCAATAGGCTTCTTCGTCGCATGACCTTAAACACTGTGTATAAATTTAAAGCCAATCGGATATTAACTTTGGCCTCTAGAGCGTCCACAAGATTTTTTGAAGTGATCAAGGGCCATAACTCTGGTAGTTATTATCGGAAATCGATGAAAATCAATAGGCTTCTTCGTCGCATGACCTTAAACACTGTGTATAAATTTAAAGCCAATCGGATATTAACTTTGGCCTCTAGAGCGTCCACAAGATTTTTTGAAGTGATCAAGGGCCATAACTCTGGTAGTTATTATCGGAAATCGCTGAAAAACAATAGGCTTCTTCGTCTCATGACCTTAAACAATGTGTATAAATTTAAAGTCAATCGGATATTAACTTTAGCCTCTAGAGCGTCCACAAGCAATTGTGGACGCCGGACGGACGGACGGACGGACGGACGGACCGACGGATGGGGGCGACGACAATATACGACCACATTTCAATGTGGGCGTATAAAAACCACATAAAACTACAATGTTTATAAAGCAAGTTCCACCAAATTTTTGATCATGGGAATGGCTGACCCTTTTTCTGGCCTTTCTGTTGGATATTTTGATGGCTGACATTGACAGGTAGTGGAGATGACTGAGTAGCATTTTCAGCCAAAAATCCACTACTAATTTTTTTCTTAAATTTTCACAGAAAAACTCATGCAATCATGTACCATAATGCGTTTCAGGCTCAGTTGTAACAAGAGACTAGAGGAACAAGGCTATACACATTGCACCAAATCAAACAGTGTATGTAGACTGGAATAACCCGACGCTAGAAATTTGCATTCGATTGAGACTGCCAGCTTATTTCGCTGAACATAACTGATTTGAAATTATTGAGTAAAAACGGAAACCATTGAACGTAAATTAGTTTATATACATTCATATTACAGTATTATATGCATTGTGACTCACTTGTGTCAATTTCTAGGTCCCAAATGTTAGCGATTTAGCTCCTTTAAATGAAATGTTTTTTCAGAAATTGTGTGGCTAATAGTCAAATACAATATGGGTACATATAATACTACTGAATGCAATTAATACAGGACTCAAACCATTGAGGATCTGACATAATCAGGTTCAATACATAGTTATTGGTATCCAGAGTTTCAACAAGAGGCAGTGGTTTTTACATGAAGGCAATCTATTGTGTCTGCAAAATAATAGGTTACATACAGCACAATATCACAAGATAAAAGCCAAGTTTGTGTTTGTTACAATCATAAATGAAGGTCACAATATATAAAATCAGTGTCTCCTTTCTTTTTTTTTCATTTCAATGAAACTTGTGAAAATTTCACATTGAGAAAATTTTCTTTTCAGCATTGCAGACAAGATTATTCCCGTTAATCAAACTTGATCAGACAGCTGATTATTTGTATAATAAAGTTGACATGGTAGAAATCTACAAGTATGTATATAAGAGACTGGACCAGTGTGCTTTAATGTTTTTCATTATTCAGATAGCGACAGCATTCTCCGTTCTCTAACCTTGTAAAAACACATCTAGACACATTCAATCTTCTATGATTATTGTGAAAGACTATTACTACCTAATTATTACTCTTCATCCATAAATGACTGGTCCACATCTGTGATGTGCATAAAACCAATCAACTTTACAGTAAATATTGCCCTGATAAACATGAAGATTTTTGACCCTTCATAAAACACAGAATTTCTGTCAGAATCAAGATCCTGTTTAATTTGTCTACGCGGATGCACATGTTACATCAACTCAACAAATTCAATAAATTGATTTCAAATACAGCGTTAACTTTTGAGCGTTTTCTTTGATCTTTCTACAGATCAGAAGAGCCATTTCTAACCAAACATTAAATCATTGGTCTTATTGCTACATCTGACATTCTGTTAAATACACAAAATTAACATTGAAATATCTTAACAGTGAGCTGTAAGAAAAAGATTTCTTCATGTCATTTCCTGTATTGACAAATAAAGTCTATATTACAGAATTAAGTTTGTCAGTTGTCTTGTGGAACAATAAATTTGACGGACAACTTTGTTAACTTATCCCAATGATCGGATAGGACTGTGAAAAATGCCTTACTAAACATCCTGTACTGAACCGAAATTACTTGATTTCAATGAAATATAGGAAAGTATAGAAACAATTTAGTTACAAATAGAAAGTGAATGTTGCAATACAAATCTATCAAAGTTGCTAACTGCTTTGATAAGGTTCAGATACCATTATGAAATAACACTGTAAAAACATTTTTAGAAATTTATATTATGTGAAAGCAGACACAAACAAAAGTTCTTTTAATAGATTTCACGTTCTCGCGAACACAATATTTCGAGAAAGATTTGATGCAAAATTTTGATAGATTAATTGCCTGGAAAATGTTCTTAGTCCAAATATATCATCAAATCACATACTTTGCATGTGGGAAGGTATCTTTAACCCATTTTTTACGGTAGCGAAACAACTCGCATCACGCGCCTGACGGTAGCGAATCAACTCGCGGACCCTTCATACTTGGCAACGGCTTTAGCGAACCCAAGCGAGAAATCAATCAACTTACTTCTATTGTTTCTATTTCATTAATTAATGGTGATTGGGTAATAAAAGTAAAACCCGCGATGAAAAGGAATGTTTAATTCGCTAATCATCCAATAAAAAAGATATGTTTCAACACCGGATCTTTCAGTATTTACGTAACAGGTCAGAGGTGAAAATTCACACCGTGTTATTCAATTTGGCACTATTCCAATATTTTCACGCTGTCACTTACGGCTAATAATTATACGATATTGACACAGAGTAAAAATAACCAGAGTGGAGACTTCTTCATTTGCATACGGAGGAGGTCGCGCATTGCATCTTGGGTCTCGTCTGTAATGTCACTAAACATGGCGGCTAAAGAAGACGTTTCGCAGTAGAACAAAAGAAAATGTAAACATCAGAGTGGTGGATATGGTACCCAGAGTAGGTCCTACGCAGGGTGTTTTAATTTAAGGTACTATTAAAGGATTAAAATTCTTTAGATTTCCCGAAGAAAAACATCTCAGTCTATGTCGCGTCGTCTGCTATGAGTACGATACGAGTCATCGTCGAGTGCTAAGCCTAGCAGTAGCACAGAGTTTTACTATGTGGGCCTAGTGATATAAATATATAATAAATACTGAGCCATAATAACGTAATAGGTTATAATAACAGCAATATATATATTATCAAAAATGTTATTTTGTAAGAGTACATATTTGGTGAAAGATGTTTTCATATTTGATTGGTTAATTGGCATTATATTGCATTTTTCCTGGGGCCTATTCCAAGTTTAAATTGGCAACTTGAACCAGTCTATAGGCCTACTGTCAGTAGCCTACCGAGTACTGCCCGAGAAGTAGATCTATGCTCCTAGTCTCATGATAAACTAGGAAATATCGGGATTAACATGGTTAATTTTTATTTCAATAATTCACTTACAGTAATACAGGTATGTATGGGTCTTTTTTAGCAGTGAGGGGAAACTAGAGGACCCGGAGAAAACCCACGATGTTCCACAGACGACACTACCCCTTGTCACGTACAAGCGGATAATCGAAACCGTGCCACCTGACTCAATGACATGTCATAGGTCTAATAAAAGTATTAATAATATCAATATTCTGTTATTTTAATTATAGGCCTTTTTTTTAATACTTTCGCGTACGCAGGACAAGAAGTAGTTGCGCTCCGATGTAACCAAACCCATTCCTTGCATTCTTTACCATCGCTTAATTGCTGTCTAGTATTTTCGTAATTTTAGAATTACATGTAGTTAAAGGATCAAATTTTAAATAGTAAGCTTTACCCATTAAGTCTGCACAAGCTGCACATGTTCTTTTTACATTCCATAATATAAAAGGCCTATGCTACCATTTAAAGAAATTGAAAAAGAATCGTGTGTGAGGGAACTAACTATATTTTCTGAAGAATTGGATTCTGGCATAATTTTTTCTAAGATTCTGTATCGAAATATGCGATTCTATATAGGCCTACAATTACTTGTGGTAAACAAAGTGTTAAGTTTATTGTATCTGTAATACACCTTTCCAAATTTCCTAACAAAAATTCTGTTTTGCTCAATTATCAGTTGCAATAAACTTTAAATAAAGCAGTAAGCCTAATACTGTTATGCTATTCAAAATCACATTTTCCCTTTTAATAGTTTTAATGTAGGCCTTAATCCGACCACCTATAAATTCCATAATAGAACACTGTATAAATTAAATTTTCTATTTCTAAATAATTCCATTATAGTACACAGTATAAATTAAATTTTCTATTCCTAAATAACCAATTGACAAAAATATCACAAAAATAAAAGTAACTCTGAACACAGATCAGACCTAATGCATGATATCTAGAGCACACTTCAGACTGATAATAATTTAATATATTCTTCTTATGCAGTGGGCGGTCAAAACATTACATGGCACCCAGAGCAATATGCAAAATATTCAATTTCAAGTTGTTTTTGGTTTTGTAAAAAGAGAAACTAATCAACTCAAATATGTTTATTGAAAAATGTAATACTATTGAAAATAAAATATCAAATTATTTTTTTCATTTTTTAAAAATTAAAGCCAACATTAATTAAAAGAACAAAAATCATAAAAGAAGACAGGGAGTCAACATTGGAGCCGAAGGCATTTTTTCTTGGAAAACAACCAACGGCTCAAATCTGTTTATTGGAAAATGTTATAGGGCTATTTAAAAAATTCAATTTTAATATTCTTAAATTATTATTTAATATTTTAATGAAAGCATACTTAATTAAGTAATACGCTCTAGAAGACAGGGGTATTTTTCTTTGGGAGAAAAAAATAAATCATGTTGAGTAAAATAGGCCTTATCCAAAAATTAAAAAGGGCGTGGTTCTTTGACATTTTCAAATGGGCCATTTTAAGGTTTATGGGAATGTATATTTCAAATCTAGGAATCGAAACAACAAGTATTTGGTTGATTAGTTTTAAAGTTAATAAAAAAAAAAATAAAATCAACAATAGTTTACGGCCTTATAAACCAATTCGTAAACCGCCACAATTGCCGTCTTCCACTTCATTTCATATTCATATGCATGTTTCAAAAATATTAATCATGTTTTATAAATTCCCGAAACACACACACACCTAACATGATTGTGTGTGATAATTCTCAGTAATTTTTTTTTAACGAAAATACTATAAACTACGAAATTAAAGAGATTTAGTTCATCGATATAGGAGGTATCGTAACGTTGAGCGTACTGTCAGTGGGTGTGTATTACAGACGAATCCCACCATGCATTGCGCGTCGGGTTGTTTCTATAGGGAGTAATGCGAGTCGCCACTCTGGTTATTTTTACTCTGTGATATTGAGAGTGAAATAGAATCAAATTTTATGATTTACTGCCAGGTATATTGTGGAATATGATAATGTCGAAGAAATCAACTATTTATTATTTTTTTTGACGTTATGATGCGAAGAATGCGTATACTCGAGCCGAGATCAAGCGAGTCGCCGCCATCTTGGATACGCTCGCTCAAACAGATGACAACACGAAACTTACGGTTAATAATTCTAGACTTTGGAAAGCTAAATTGAATCAAAACTTTTAGGGTTTAACACAAGCTAAATATAGGAATATTACACTGTCGAAGATTTCGAATATATATTTTTATTTTCGACGCAGTGAAGCAAAGAAAACGACAATTCCCGTCATATATCCAAAGAAAGGCAGAAATGTTAAATGCCGTAGGCGATGAAGTGACCGTTATTTGGGGTGATATTTCTTTTTAAAAGTTATATTTATATTTACTTAGAACACTGCTGCCAACACAAGGGATTATATTTTTGTTTTATTTTTTTTTTTTAAATCGTAAGGGATACTTTTTCACATTATTTTGCCAATATGATAGAGAAAAGTCATAATTTTAGTGGAACTGGCTTTTCAATATTATTTATAGTAATATACATGCTACTTTGTAAAATTGAATTTTATATCATTGGAAAGAACACGGCAATGTGAACATTTTTGTAACAGAGTATTTTTATGTATAACAATTATTTTTTAAATTATTTGCAATTTTGTAGAGGGTATAAGGATTAACAATAATCCTCTAATTGGCTTAGGAGATGGGGCCCTGCTGGTTCAATGAGCTTAGGGTTAGGGCAGCTAATCTTTTAATTGGCTCAGGGTTAAATGGGTTAAGAATTAGCATTTCAGAAAATCCATTTGCATTGTCAGTTAAATATCTAACACTTTTAATTTTTTTATTGTAAAATTTCTCTCTTCAGACCATATCTATGTTTTTTTTTATCAATCCATATTCATCATCATGATTCATGTTTGTTTATAATAATGCATGAATTATGGGATCTATTTCGGGAAGGGGCACAACTCTTACTTGACTTGTTGAAATTTACCGAATAATCAACTACATAATAAAACAAATCCGAGATTATGCATGGGTAATGTAACTTTTTAGCTAATATTGACAACTGACCCAGACCTTAAATACATGACTAGGATGACCAAGACTGATTGAAAGATGGAGTCAAATGTGGTATCTACTGTTATCAACACAGCAGACTATAATGTTGGTTTTGTTTTTTTTTTTCAAAATGATGGATTGAACTTAAGGATTACCACAGTCATTTATCAAGGCAGCATGCATCTAAAAAGATACAATCCAACAGCGTGGTTTTCTATCATAGACAAATCTATCAATGTGGTGACATTAAATCAGATCTTGTTTCCTAAAACATCCCTCTCTAAAATGCCATAGATGGTTAAAGGTAAACTGTGGCAGAATGTCAAACTAAATCATAATTTGTAGAATTGGTCAAATACATTCATTCTTAAGTAATAAACTCCTTAAAGAAACCACTAGATTGTTTAAAGTCATAATGTTTAAAGTATGTTGAATACACAGGCCTATCTTGTTAAAGAATACTCTTATCAATCCACTAGTGTCATTGACAAGTTGACAAACGTCAAACTATCATTTTTATGTTGAATGTAAATGTTTACTTTGAAAACAGACAGATAGCATCATGGTTACCCCCGCAAAAAAGGGGGCTAACGTTACCCAGGTTATCCAGGTATCATTATCTTCATAATTATCTGTTTAAACACAGACCTGGACAATCAAGACAACTCTCTACTTCCATTATATATAATAGTCTTTTGACAACCTATTAAGCAAATGATATAGAAATAACTGTTTGGACTTTTAAAAAGCATTCTTAGAAAATCAGTATTTTATTTTCAGTACACGCTAACTTATTTCTTCTGCCAGACTGATAGCAAGACCAACAGATGGACCACTACTTTAGTTTACTTAGAGGCACTGTGGGTTGATAAATTAAATCAAGATGCCAGAACACGTCTATATCCAAATTCTACAGATTGACCACTAATCACGGAAATGTGACTAAGTTGACTACAGAGTTCTCTAGACATGGTTACAGGCAATCAAGATATCTTCTAAATCTTAACAATGGTGGCAACTATTTGGGTGGTTATCGACAGGTTGTAGCTAAATACTGGTAGATAATATGCACAACTAACTGAAGAATTGCTACAAGCAGACAGAATTATTGATTACTGATGAAATGTTTCAAAGCAAACAACATGAATGAAAAGGTTTTTACACTTGTACTTGAGTCAAGTCAAAAATAAGTTTTTACATATATAACAGAAAGCCTATTAATAGAGTCACCACTTACATGTACCAGTACATTAGATAATCAATGAATACAAACTGATTAATATCATTAACTATATTAAAACTACAATTGCATAAAACCATATAATTCATTTCTATAACATTAAGCAAAAACATAAACTCATTAACTTATCAATATAGACTCGTTTAATACTAACCGACTTCTTATCTGATCAAATTAAATTTCATTCAAGTTTCTTATTGCTTATTTGAAGATTCACAATAAATCTGTGAAGAAATTGCCAGTACATAACCAATGATATGTAACAAATAAGACAATATCATATCAATCATTTCCCAGCTGAATTAAATTTCTGGTTCATGGGAACTTAAATATAATCACTTGTTTTGATGAAATTTTTGTTTCCAGACAAATAAAATGAATCATTTATTTTTTCTATTATAAAATATAAACCTATATACTTTGATTATAATTTGGTTAGGGAATTTACAGACACATGTTGAAATAAATATCAAACTATCAATCTATTGTTTCAGCAATAAATAAAGTCAGAATCAGTAACTCCCAAAACTTCTAGATCAAGTAAAATTCAGTGAATTTCCCCACTAAATGACAAGAAGCCATGCAATTTACTTAATCAATAAGGGTTCTCAAACATTTGTTACCAAATGCACTTGAAAGGGTTCAAGAGATTACCAAGTTAAATTAAATGCAAATTCACATCAGAATATGCTAAAATATCTTAAAAGGACATAACCTGCTGCTTAATTTTAGTGTCAACAATATGAACAAATTTGATATTTGGTCATACCAATTCACTGAAATCAACTAATATACAGATGTGAAAGATTCACAATTTCTATAGATATCTGAAAATACACTAACAGGTAGCATTTGAATTACATGCAAATAATGACTTTGAATATTCAAATATTAAAATTAAAATTATTTGACGAGACTATTAACTTATATTTTTTCAACAGGCAGGCTGTTTTACATGTACATTAAAAAAGTTATGCCTTTAAAGGGACAATCCCGATAAGAACAGAGTCTCAAAAATTAAAGTCCGAGTATCTATGAAATTTATGGACCAAAATATAGTGGCATGGTGTATTTATCTTGTCTCAAAATTTCAGCTCAAAATATTGAGTCGTTTGGACGTGAACGTCAACACTGCTTATCCGGACACGTAACCCTTTTAAGATTTCGGGTCAATTTTTTCATTGGGTGACCTGATAATCGATTAATGTTTCTTGAGAGGTCTATACAGTGAATGACCCATGCCCTGTACTTGATAACAAAAGGTAAATTTCACCTACATATTAGTTTTATAGAAAAAAGTCTGGTTTTATCCAGATACTGTATAATAAAACGTTCCCCATTTCCAGATGAAGACTGTCAGGTTTAAGTTATTTACAAGCGTATCACAAATATTGGGTTAGTAGGTGGGCCTTAGGTTATGGATTTTAAAGGATTTTAACACAAAATTAAGCAGTTTTATTCCCCAAAAAGTTATCGGGATTGGCACTTTAAGGCGTTTTGAGTCTGTGACAATCATTTGAGAGTTTTTGAATCTCTTGCGAACTACAATATTGTGGAAGTTAAAACTCCAAAGAGAATATCATTCTAAAAAGGGTTAAAATCCATTGAGTATTTACAAAATATTTGACGAGTTGAAAATTTCCCAATGTACCTCGCTAGCTGGTAACAGAACAAAAACTGGGGTACGTGATCAAATAATTTATTTGAAATGTTTAATATTTGCTGTCATCAAACAACTTTGCATTATTACATGTATAACACAGATCTATGTTCCCTACTCTGAGGGGGCCATCTGTACTCTACTGGCACAAGTGTATGGTGCATTTCAAATATAAATATCATTGGCATACACATATGTATTTTTGTATAGCTCTCTGATTGTCATTTGACCATGATGGATTACAAACTACTATATTGTCAAATAATGATCTCTAAAGACATCAGTCTAAAAATGCTTCAATTTTGTTCAGTATTTAAAATTAGTCAACACTCTATAAAGGATATAAATGGGATATGTTAAAAAAATAAAAAGCCAGTGTCTTCTATATCTTCGCTAAAAAATCTTTCAATGAATCCAAGCTGGCAGATTATCCATCATTGATATTTTGATTGTTTTCTTAAAATAGCATTATGCAAGAGCAAAATCTGCTTATTACAGGTCTTTCTTTAGGCCTGAGATGTTATCTAAATAATCAATTAGACATTAATTAACATATCCAGATCATAATAAACTCTTAAAGTCAAGGCTAGCCTTCGATGTTGGCGGATTGAATTCCTATATGCCGCTTAATGGCCGTTGATAATTAAATCAAATCAATCAAGTGGATAATCGAGACTATGCTGTTTATATTAATGATTTGAGTAATGATGACCGAGGCTATGTGAATATTTCAAATGCTTTTTTCTCGGCTAATAGTGGACCAATTTGACTGAAATTTTCAACAAATTACCTTTACACTATCTAGTTTTTAACTATTATAGTGAGAACTGCCATCTCCCATAATGTAACTTTAATTAAATATTAAATAACTAATCAATTTGAGTACATTTTGGCATGGATTAGACATTACAGATTGTCTGAAAAATTTAACAATCACAGTCTAGAAGAGATCTACTAAATACTGATGTATTAACAGTTTCAGAGTCTCAGCCGTTATGCAAAAGATAAATCTGATTTGATGTTATTTGACTATAGACAATTACAAGAGATGTATTTATGATATATTGTAAGCAAAATTTGAGATCAAGTCTATAAAATAAACAAAAAGAAGAATATATTTTAACTATTCATATAAATGCCAAACACATTTCTAGATGGTTTCCAAGGAGTTCAGGCTACAAAAAATACCCTTCTCTAAGTAGGTCAATTGCTGTTTTTTTCTGTGCTTGTGCGAGTCTTACATGTAAGTTATCTGGAATTCAATTCAATTACAATACTTTCTTACGGTAAGTGATAATGGGTTTTGTTTTAAATACATATTACTTGTCTTTACCATAAGTAGTACATGTACATGTAAACAATTTCCAATTGTAAAATTGACCTTTCCTTACTTTCATGTATAGCATCTCTAATAAATTCCTAGCCTGATAAATCATTCAATGGTCACAAATAGGGAACTAAAATAGGTCTGATTTCATTATGGAAATGTCAATGAAAGAAATTGAATTGAATGGAATGAACAACAACTAATGGTCAAATTAAGCCCATCACAGACTGGCTAACATTTGTTGGCCGAACAAGGTTTTCCAACAAAAGTTAGCCAGTGTGCCTTGGATTTCTTCATAAACAATTAATCGGCTAATAATGTGATCATCATGTTTTGGTCAATCGATCATGTGTCATTAACATCAGTCTTTTTTGAACAACATCGATCTTGTTTGCATTATACATTCTTCAATTGCGGAAAATTTGAGAAAGGTATAAAACATTTGTTTTGTTAGGCACCAACAAATGTTAGTCAGTCTGCAGCAGGTTTTAGACAACTGACCCATTGGACATTGATACATGCATCGCCAACCTCTTACAGAATTTCTCTTCTATACAGATTATAGTCTTAAAAATGAAAACCACTAGAAACACTTTGGCACAGGCTAACTAAACTACCTATCTAATTTAGAATTAATAGTCCTGTATAATACTGTGTCATGTTCATCATTCTCTAAAGAAATAAAACTTTAGCATTGCATATTGTTTCTACATCATGTTTAATATAATAAAGTTAGAGACAGGTTATAAAGTATATATGAATGCATTAGCTTCAAGTTACACATTTTCCTATGAGCTTAATTATTTCATTTATTCCAACTTACAAAACTTATTACTAATTGAAAGTACACAGCAAGATATTTCTAATAACTATGAAAAATATAGTCAAATTGCAGAAAGAGAGAGAAATGGGGTTTAAAGTCCACTCAACACAAACTAGGTCATAACATATGGTTAAATTTTATTTCAATAATTTGCTTTAGAAGTGGGAGGAAACCGGAGAACCCGGAAAAAACCCATGTGGTTGGACAGGCACTCAAACTGCATAAAAAGACTATAATAAATTAAATAAATTGTTTATCATCGAGCGTCAACAAGTGTTCTGTCATTACTTTCAGAGTGTGAGTAGTACATGTATTTGCATGATGCATGGCATTTCTAGTACTTGAGCCTCTTTATTACACATGTATTTATGCTTCATATGTTAAACTATTTAGAATTTTCTATTGGACTTTCTGGAAATAGCTTGTAAGATATATTTTTGGTAATAAATTTATATTTTACAGTATATTTTACAATCGATTAGGGCTTCAACTATAAAAGAAGCATTAAATAAGCTGACATAATCCATGTCTTTTCTTCTGACCAATAAAAAAGACACAGACTTTCTGTCTTTATTACTGATCAGTGATAAAAGTTCAGTTTCGATTGAATGAAGTACATGTATCTCCTTCTGGAACAAACCAAATATAGACTAAAATAAGACACTCAATTAACATTTGTCTGGGTAACCCAAACTAAATATCTAACAACTAATTAATCCCACTCGGCTTTCTTGTTGCTGGAAATGCTTGGAACTGACTTAAAACAAACACCTACAATTACCGTATATTATATTCTCAAGGATTAGTTCTTTGGATGTATGCTGTGCACTAACTTTTAATAATAGTGTATAGTTTCAAATAAAGAGGTCTAATTTAGAGGAACTCTGCTAATCACTGATGATATCATTTTATTTTCACTTTCAAGCTGTTGTATTAGGTTAAATTATTGTGAAATATATTTGCTATGAATCATACATAAACACCCTATGTATCACCTATAAAGAACAGAAGAAAATCAATAAGTACATCAATACAGTTTTATCATGACAAATCTTCTGTAACAATCTCATAAAAATATATACATGTTCTTATATTATAATATTCTCATATTCAGATTATTAGCACATGTGTCCTGTCTCCAAAAAGACACTAAAACCCATAAAAAGTAACAACTCATAAATTAATTATCAGAAATTATTAAAATTTTATAGATGTCTAGTTGTTCATTTAACTGATCTTCATCTCATGAACACAAACATTGTGTATAAAAGTCAATCAGAAGATAACATTAGCCTATAGAGCACCCACAAGAATTTTATAATTGATCAAGGGCCACAACTCAGAGAGTAGATGTAATTGTTGAAAATCCTTGAAAACCAATAGGATTCTTCATCTCATGCACAGGTGTATAGAAATATCAAGTCATTTATTCTCAAAATGTTACATATAATCAAATTTTAACATCTCGACCATTGCATGTATGCATGTATACACAACTAATACACTGAATAATGCATGATTGATGTACATGTACCTACTAAAATAACAATGTCAGAACCACTGGTTCACTCTCTGTACATTGTAACTTGATTAATTAACATGGACTTATTTGGCAAGTTGAATCAATAATTTAGAATTTTCTAGGGGCAGGTTGCTCAAAGCTCTGTTACCTTTTAACGTTTAGTTGACATGGAGATAACGGATTGTTATCTTTAACAGAGAGAAAGTCAGTTGCTGGAAGCCCTGTTAACTTGCGGTTATATTTAACGGAGGTGATGCGCTACGTTATCTATTTAACGACAACATTAGTCAGCAGTCAGTTCAAGTATACGCTTAGCAAAAAGCCCCAGATTACCAGTGTAATTTTCTGTACAGCATTTTAGAGGGTTAGGTGATGGAGAATATTCCATTTTCTACAGGATGAATTCTATAGAATATTATTCAAAAGAAGTTAAGGGTCAAACCTTTTTTCTACCAGGTAATTGTCTATGCACATATCACACATATAAATCGTATCAAAATTGGTTCACAATATCCTGACGACAAAACCTGTGTACAAGGCATATGTCATTTTCAAACAAAACGATTTTGACAGTCTCCTTAGAAACCATAAACTGAAGCTCAAAACAAGGCTCCACAACACTGTTTGCATTGCCCAAACGCAGTAGGGTATGATTTTTTGGAGTTGATTATGTCCTTGCACATGCACTATGCATTTTCCATGACATAAAAAAACCTTCCATGACCGTGCTGCTCTCAGTTGAAATTTCAACATGGTCAGACGTCAGCTGAGTGAATTTGACAGAGGAAGGGCCATTTCGTGGCTTTAACAGGGTTTTACACACAGGAATGTGGTACATAAAATCTGTTGTAGCCAGAGTGTGATTGGGAGACTATGGTAGAGTTTCCAGGCAACCAATTCAATTCAGAATCGCCCACGGTCTGGAAGCCAAGATCAACGTTGCAATGTCAAGACCGGCATGTCATTCAAATGGCCTTACGTCAGAGCATTGTTACAGCAAGATATCTGAGAGATGAGCTCACAACGTTGGATCTCGAGGACAAGCGGTTCGACCACCTCTTCACGTCATAGTGCAGCACGTCCTGACTGGTGCACACGTCATAGAGACTGGAGACGGCGATCAATGGTGGCAGGTACTCTTCACTGATAAGTCCTGATTTGCATTACAGTTAAATGATGGCAGACTTCGTGTCTATAGGCGGTGCTATAGTAATGGTGTGCGCTGGAACTTCGTGTCTATAGGCGGTGCTACGGTAATGGTGTGGGCTGGAACTTCGGTACATCACAGGAATTCTCTTTTCGTCGTCCAAGGAAATTTGACGGGTATCAGGTAAATGCATGGGATGAGTTGGGCAGACGTATGAGAGACAATCATAGGCAACCTGATAATCTTCAAGAATTGGTGCAATTCCTTAAGGCAGAGTGGCAGGCCATTCCCCAGATCTTTTTTCGACGTCTGATCGAAAGCATGCCTGGTTGACCCTTAACTTCCTTTGAGTAGTATACATGTATTCTACAGAATTTTAAGGGCTTGCTGAAAATAATGGCCCCAAATATTCTGCAATTTCTGTGGTGTAATCCCATAATTTTTCCGACAGATTTATGCCTTATACTAAAATTTCTAGATGAAAAAATAAAATATTCTATAGTTTTTTAATAGTGTTTTCTGTAGCACATTTTACAGATATCTTTTTTGTCTTTTATCAAGTTTTGTGAACTGACTGCACAGTTGTCCCACTGTCTTCAGTTTCTTCTAACTTCTATGAAGTTGTTACACATTTACATGGAATTTAAAAATTAAAAATTCAGTCAATGAACAGTTTTCTTTTGGATTAACTTTAATCAGTTCGCTAGCTAACAGTTAATGAAACTGACTTTCCAGCAACAGAAATTAAACAGACCTTTAACAAAATGACGGATCGTTAAAAAAATTAGTTTTGAGTCCCTCAAATACCACTTGAAGTCATAATTATAAAAACCTAGCAAAAATAATTTATAGCAAAACTCAACCAAGATTTAACCAAATGTATTTAAGCTAGGACAATGGGTCATTAAAGTAAAAACTCTAACCAAAACAATATTTATGTACTACATGCCGTATGAAGAAAATAATATTGTCTCAAGGATTGTCATGAATCATACATGAGAAATAATGAAAATATCAATAGAAATACGATGGGTAGTTACAAATATAGAAGCTATGTTTTATAGCCACTGTCACGGTCTTCTTAAGATTATATATAATGACGGTGCCACCAGCACAATATTCACATTTCATCAAAGGTCATCAACTTCAAGACATATAAATATTGGTCATATTATTGATCACGTTAATAATATAAGCTTTTTTTTACCTCAAGGTAAGATGATATTTGTGAAGGAATAAGAAAATAAGAGAAGGATATTGATTTCACACAGATATTGATACATTTATTTTGTACCCTCTTGGGCACAGATGACAAAATATTTTGCTAATACAGACCTTTGAATAACATGATTCTTTTAATTAAATGAAAAGGGAAGTGATGTAAACACCACTATGACAGAGGAATATAACTAAGAGCCTTGTTGGTTTTGATTTCATATGTAGGTATTCTCAAAAGACTAATAAAAGTCTTGTTTTTTAGAAACAAATGAATCAAAAATTGTCCTTCAAATTCCTGGGATAATGCAAATTGGAATTTGATTGACACAAGTGTTAGTTTGTAAACTATACAATAGAATTACTTCCCCTTTACACGCCCAACTTATGCAGGCATTTTTTATAAATAAATCTAAATAACCATGAAGTCATTTATATATATGTACATAATATATACAAGTAAACATAATTTTTTTTTCTAACATCAATGTTTCTCTGGAAAATGTTTCAATATTTTTTTAAGCCTCTGGATACCAATATCTTTTATCTACAACTGCAAATATGTACCACCTACAGGTAGCTATGTCACATGTATTGTATACTGACAAACGAAATTTGGTGCTAAAGAAGAAATCACAAATGTAAAAGGTTTACACAGGATAAACAGAAGTCACAATTTATGTAAATTATTTACATGTTTATTGACAAACAAAAGTGTGGGCCCTTTAGGCCATTTTTGCGTGGACAAATAATAATACAAATCACTTTTAAATCTATAAGATCTTATTCTAGGTTAAAATGAAAATCGACATAGGATAAAGGAATATCATTTTAGTGGCGCTATAGTGCCACCACGCTAGCTAATCATGTGTCTAGACGTGATGTGAAGGTTTATTGAAAAATATTTGATCACATTCACATCAATAAATGTCTTGAACCAATTATCCACTGAATGAAAATATAGGCTAACTAATAACTTACAGAAATGTCATGTCTATTAACTTTAGTCTGTTCCTTATCAAACTATTTATATACCATCTCTCACAAAAATCTTATTTCAGAGTTAAAATTCAATAAAAATCTTACTAACAGATATTATTCATAATACATGCTGTAGCTGTCTGAGCTCTTCCGCATGTAACAAAATGTGGGAGAGAATATGATATGCAGGGAGAGGAGAACAAATGAAATGAAATGGGATTTAAACATCCTACTCTTCTGCACCTAACCTGGGCTAATGGAAGACAGGCATTCGCAATACAGTGTGCTATGAGGTAAATTTTGCCCGGGAAGCGCCACTATGGCCTACTCTTATATCGAATTCCAACTGCCATGGGATCTTTTACGTGCACACCAATGTGTACATGGGACCTCGGTTTTTCATCCCATCCAAATGACTAAATAGCTGTACTTGTCAGGCCCTCCGTTCTGCATCACTGACAAGGGGAAACCACACCGGAAAATCGAGATAAACTTTTTCGACCATTGCAGGGATCGAACACCCGACCTTCAGTCTAGCGAACCAGCGCCTACCCACTTAGCAACGTGGTCCCCCGGAGAGGAGAGCGAGCATTATCATTTGTGTTTTTATCAGTTATCAAATGTAAAAGTAGTTTAAACTTGTCTGTTAAAATTAAACTGGTTTAGCCTGATCTCTTGAGGTAAATCTAAAGTATCTATTTGCAAAATGTACCTATCTTTAAAGGAGGTAAATCGCTAACATTTGGGACCTAGAAATTGACACAAGTGAGTCGCAACGCATATACAATGTAATACTGTAATGTGAATGTATATAAACTGATTTACATTCAATGGCTTCCGTTTTTACTCTAATTTCAAATCCGTTATGTTCGTTGAAATAAGCCAGCAGTCTAAATGCAAATTTGTAGCGTCTGATTATTCCAGTCTACACACGCCGGATTTGGTGCAATGTGTTTAGCCTTATGGTACACGATTCGTGTACCAATGGTAAAATGTCTATTTTGTCCTAAATATTGGACATCAGACGCCTATCTTTTCACGGTAAGATCACAGCAACAATGTTGATTTAAATTGACAAATAATTCCTGTTTTTAATGTTGAAGATTTTGGATGATATTGAGTTAGAGACTTAGCTACTTTAAGAATGGAATTTTCTGACTTTCATTTGCCTTCTGAATGGGTTGTCTTAAAATGTCAACAAAGTTCAAATGGAATTGTAAGATTGGACTAGGTGATGAATACATTTCAGTTTGGACTTCAAAAAAGGTCTGAATGTTGACCATAATAATGGCAAAAATAGAACACCAGTAGATGTTTTTCTATAATTACACGTAAGTATGCAAATATAGGTTGTGTACTTACCATACTATTCCTTGAGCACCTGAACCAATGGGCCTTAAATGTGTATAACGTTTAAGTATGGTAAAGGTAGAATCTCCAACTTCAACAGTATAGAACTGACTTGGATGTTTATTCATTTTGAAATACTGATAGAAGACTGTTATTATTTTACACCTCCATCAAGCTCTTCTGACTATTGTGATTAATTCAGATCTTCTAACAACCACTTTAATGATCTGAAAATAGAAAATATTAATAGTTATGGGATAATAATACTATTAAAGATACATTACGTGAGATTAGATGAAGAGCTGTCAGCTCTCACTATAAAAGTTTAAAAACTAGATAATGTAAAGGGAATTTGCTGAAAATTTCAGTCAAATACTGATCCAATTTGAACCGAGAATTTAGCGATCAAATTTTCGGCCCAGTCTGGATCATCATTACTAAAATCGGTACGATAAAAAAACATACATGTAGTCTTGGTTATCCATTTCATGATTAAATCACGAATGAAAGATGATCAGCAAATTGGATCGTAATCCAGTAAATATCGCAAGCTAGCGATGACATTGAGAGTTGATTATGGTCTGGATAAGTTAATTAATGTTGAATGTCTACTTAAAAATACAGATGACATTTCAGGCATAAAGAAAGACCTGCAATAGGTAGATTTAGTTCTTGCATAATGTATGTTTAAGGTATGTAAAATCTACATGTACCTCCTGCATAGAGAGTCTAGGGTAAAATAGTTCTTGTTGAAAAAGTTCAGTCCCCTGTTAGTACATTATTATCGAATTCTCATGCTTTAGAACACTTTCATTTAAAAGAATTTGTTGTTTCAAGGAAAAAAAAACCCAGTTGAACTGACTGTAGATTGTCATTCTATAGCCTACATCCTGTACAGAAAGTCACACTAACCATGATAATTTCCTGAAAGAAATAATTACTACTAAGGCCTAAGGGTATATTTTCCACAGTGAAAAAGAGAATGCGCCTTGTACAAATGTAGTTGTGAATAATGGGTAAGCAAGTAAAAAATCCTCAGTGAAAATTTCAAGAATTAGATACTGCCAGGCAATATTCTAGTCCCCCATATGCATAACCATAGCAAAAAAACCATCAGACATCCAATAGACTGTTTCAATGAAATTTAGTAAATTTGCAAAGGATAATGATACACAGGACACATGTCAATTCTGGGGTTAATGATTACTGGGTACAGATTAATTAAATCACTTTATCAAACAGAACAAACAAATGAGTTAACTTAAAGTAGACACAAGTTTAATTTTCAAATAAATCTTATTACTATGAGGGAGAGAGAGAAATGGGGTTTAACATCCACTCGACACAAACCAGGTCATTTTGGGACTAACATATGGTTTCATTTTATTTCAATAATTTGCTTGCGCGTAGGGGTCTTTAGCAGTGGGAGGAAACCGGAGTGCCCGGAGGAAACTCACGAGGTTGAGAAGGCGCCCCTATCTCCATGCCACATACGCTCACACCAGGGCTCGAAACCACAGCTGCAAGCCAGAGGTGACCGGCCAGCTAGGGGTCGAAGCGCAGCACTCTAGACCACTAGGCCATCCCAACCCCCCTAATTACTACAGTCATTAATTAAAGACAATAATATCCAATGATTAGATACCTCTGTAAAGTGAATTAATCAACGATGTCTCCTATTAATCTATTAAAGCTTGCACTGTGATTCAGGTCAAGAAAACTTCATGGGGTTAGGATACAATATGTCTACTTAGTAGACATTCACTAAGCAGACGGCTGTCTCCCTAGACGGTCTACATTCCTTTGCTTCCATGTATTCAGTTTTGTTTGTTTCTGTGATGGTTGTAATGTGTGTCCTAAATGCATTAATATACTTCAATCCCCTTCTTTGTTCTTTATTGATTTAGTGCACTTAGTTTTTGGAACTAGGCCGACTTCTCTGATACATTTAACGTTGTGGTTACTTGTATAGCCAAATTTATACAACAATATGCTTGCATTCTTAATTCTTGCAACATATGACAGATCATGACACATACTGACATTATATAATTATTTCCTTGGATTGTATTCCCAATTGTTTTCAAATATGAGTGAAGTCTGTGTCACCACAGGCCCGGGACTGTACAGTGCAGTGGACGCTTACAGCTAGCCCCTGGATCCATTCACTCTTTTTGAATTGTTTATGTTTGTGGTCTCTGAGTATGATGTCTTGTCCATATATTTGTTTTTGTGTAGAATTGTGTGTGGTGCAGTCCCCCTGCACTTACTATTAGTAATAAATTGCATACAAAGATTATTCATTATTCAATATTTTACTTGATATATGTATACCATATACTTGTAATAGATATAGTTCAACAATGTATCTATAATAATGTGTGAATACAGCACATAGTCTACTTTGTAGTACATGTACATGGACATGTAACAATGTATTCCTCAATAACTCTAGGTGTAAATAATTAATAAGCCATGTTTTGTAATATTTTATTATTTCAGAACATTAACACCCTATAATTTTTAAAGCTAGAAAACAGAATTAAATTTTGTTTAACATCCTACTTTTTTGCACCTATTATATGTATATGTGGTGGGCATGTGCATATACCATACAGTGTGCTATGAGGGAAATTTTTCTCAGACAGCAGACGTATTTCAACTGTCAAAGATTGTTTTTAGTGCACGCTAATGTGTGCATTGGACCAAGATTTTCCGTTCCATCCGAACGACTAGACACTATCCCTGCCAGGCCATCCGTCCCAGCGTCCTGCACCAAGACAAAGGGAGAACCACATCAGAAAATTCTGAGGAACTTTCTCAGCCAACTCCGGGATTGAATCCAAGACCTAGTAAGAGATATAGCGCATGACCCACTCAGCCACCACAGGTCCTAAACTATGTCAAAACGCAAGAATTTTGTATACGTACTTTTATACAAAAAGACCCCAGTTTACTACACACTAGAAGAACTCATCATTTATAAAATCGAAAATTTCTTAATACCCAAGACCTGTCAAAACTACCTTCAATCAATGATCAACTATTGTTTTTAATTATAATATTTAAAACAATTATATTTGACTAAATGAAGTCTATATGCAGAAAAAAAATAAATATTATCACACAACTCCCTTCTTATCCAACAGAATAAGATGCACTGCCTTGCTAACAACAACTCAATATTTCCCCTGCAGGCTATACATTTCCCAAATTTCAAGACTTTCTGTATCCGTTTTACTGTACCATCATAAATCAAATTACATAGTGAAAATAGACAATAAATAATATACAATAACTGAAGCAGAGTTTATGAGGTAAGTATGTATAAGTTAAAAGTTGAGTAATAGTATTTAATGATATATATGCCAATATAATCAATATTCCGATCCTGAGAAGAAGACGAACATGTACATTAATACAAAATGGATTATGGTTTATAGTACAGATAAATAAACAAATAAAAAGAAACAAAAACACTGCACAAATATAAATTTTCTAAACAGTTGAGTAATTGTCTAAAAATATGCCTTACAAAATCTTCCTGTTATTTGACGCTGATAATTTCTGCTTCAGCTAAAATATTCACCCAAAATAGTGCTATCGACAGAACCGTTCCACCCTCATTGACAAGCTCTCGACCTAGATTTCAGTAATATTTAGAGATAAATATAGTTACCGTTTCAAATCGTTTCCTTCAACGGGGTCTCAGTATTCTTCTTGTGGTTCACCAACTTTAACTTTGACAATTCAACGTTTATTGTACTGAAATCCGTAATTTTGGGAAAATCTGTCCAGCGCTATGATGTGACGTCAGCAATATATGCGTACCTATAATTATCGCGAATAACGAGATAATATATTCCCATCGAGTATTACTACATTGTTGCAGTTTAATGATTATTTTGTGAAATAAAAAGTAAATTCGTGCACATTACATGTAATATTTTGACACTTTTGTATGCAATTTATCATCATGTAGAAAACGTCACAAAAACAGTGCTGTGGTGTGTCGAAGAAATGGGTCAACTTGGTATACAAAGCTCCTGTCTGTTAACGGGACCAATATACTACAGTAAATGCATATAATACAGAGCTAGGGGTAGATGTCGAAAGCAGCATTGCATGATGCCCATTTTATGAATGCCAGCTATATCAACTATTAATGATGAAGCACTGTAATTATAATAACGGGACATTATTGTTAAAAAATGGTAATGATAATAACAATATTATATTTGAATGATCAGAAAATGACAGATTTGGATAGATGAAGATGATGATAAGTTATTTTCACTAGGAGAAAACTCGGGGAGGCAAGTATGACTTTAGTAATTATTAATTATGAAGACTTGATTTATATAATTAACACTTGATTATCTGACTTGGAGTTGGAGGTGAACATATCTGGCTTCATTATTTCAATCAAATAGATTAATTGTATTTTTGCTATAAAGTTAAAGTACATGTTCATGCAAGGACTTTATAGTATTAAGGTCCATGGTACATGCACTATGTACTAATGCTTGAGGTAATAACCAGCATTAAGGGTAAATTATGTACAGTTATGCAAATCATGTTTAACATTGCAGCATATGCACATTACATGTATAAACTTATGTCATTCATCTTAAAGTAAATTGAAGTTTAATTTTGGAGTCTAAGGTCATTTAACATGTAGTACTGGTAAAATTACATTCTCATTATTTCAAATCCATTAATAATAATTTACATATATTCATATTATACTTTTCTTTATGCCAAATTGTCATTTTTAATTTAAAATCGTAAAACAAAATGCAAATTCCAAGCAATCGATTTCATGCAATATGAGATTTATGTCCCTTATAGGTTACAACTTCCAAACTTGCTTGGAAATCGCATTTTGAGGGGGACAGTTGACTCAAAAACTTAAGATTTTGTATTAAAAGTTGTCTTATAAGTTGGAATAATGGTGGATTTGGGTAAATTGTGCTCCCATGCTAGTTTTTTGTCATTTTTGCCAAACTTTCAAAGGTGAAATTAACTTAAATATGCATTATGTAAGAGCTAAATATTCCTAATGCAGGTTTTTCATTTGGCCTCATTAATTAGATATTTATTCACATGCCAAGACCATAAATCATCGCTCTAGAGTACAGATTTAAACAGGATTACTAGTTGCTGTAATAATTTAAATAAAAAATGGATAATCAAGACACTGTTCATCAAATGGCAATAACTCCACTCAGAATGAAGCAATTTAACTGACATTTTTAACATATTCCCTATTTTGGAACTATTATAGGGAGCACTGTCAGCTCTTTTTCTAAGTTTTACATAATGCGTTGTTTAGGGATATTAAAGAATTTTCAAAATCCCCCCCTGGAGCTGGTATCACGTCTATTGAAATCTGATAAAGAATTATTTTTGATATATATATGTACAGTTAGCTCTATTAATAGAATGTACTTAGTTTTGATAATGTATAGCAGTAGGCAATTTATCTAGGTACTTTGATAATTAACATTGCCGTCTACTGTTTCACTTCCTTCTCTTAATTCTTTAATTGAATTAAACAATAATTGTCTGCTAGATGTAAAATTAAAGATAGTGATTGCCTCTTGTAGATAGAAAACAGACATCCTATGCTATACTCCATCCAGCACTGAAATCATCTGTATCAAATTTAAAACCATTTTCAACAAATCCTACAGAGCAAGCTTTAGACAAATCGGTTATGAACTCTTTTCTAAATAAAAATGTAAACCAACAGAATAGTAGATAGAGTTCTTCTTTAATGTCACAATGAACAATTTCACCAAGTTTAAAAAAGATGAGAACTTTGAATATATGATCATGTTCACAAGATTACCTGAATTTAAAGGTACTGGAACATGTAAACTAGAACATCAAACCATTCTGAATTTCATTAGAGTTCCGCCTTGTGATTTTATGAATTTGGAAGGAAAAAATATAACTAAAAGATATAATTAATTTCAGTAGACACACTTTAATATTAGTTTGAAAAATTTCAAAGTTTTGTGACCCCACACCACCCCTTTCAGACATCCTGCACACACTGCACCACCAGTTATTGCTTACATTTTGTGTTATTTATGGCAGTTTGAAAGTAATGTTTCTTTAAAAGTGTGTATCGGTACTTGTACTGCTCTTTATTAGTAAATGTAGGTCTAAGTATATTTTTCAAACAGTGTGCTTTTGATTGAATCAAAGTAATAATGTAGAGTGTAGCTGACATGTGCAGTACTTTAGATACAGAGTTTGCTAGTAACATACTAATATTAAAGTTGTAAACTGATACTTGAGGTATGTGAACTATGCTTGATGGACAGTTGTGCTTCAACTGTACTGTAAGTGAAGACTATAAATATAATAAATCTGAATTATTTTTTTATTACCTGACCATCATAACCCAAATACTGTCTTTTTTTGTGGAATACAAATATAATTAAGTTTTTATCCTCTATTTTATTGTCCCCCGGCTTTCAAAGAAAGCAGGGGACTATTAAAATGGATTCGTCTGTCTGTTTGTCTGTCACACTTTTTTGGACACAATAACTTTCCTTCTTATTGAGGTAAAATGTTCAAACTTGGTGTAGGTGTTTATTAGGTCAATTCCTTGATGGAGTGCGAAGATGAGCATTTTCTGCGGAGGGTAAGCAAAGATATTCAATTTGATTGGTTGATTCCTTGAAAAATGATAACTAAAGTTCTAATTAAGTGATAGTGATGAGATTTGGTGTATAGTTTCATTACATCAATACCTTGACTAAGTTCGATAATCAGCATTTTCTGCTCAGGATAAGCAGATCGACAAACAATTTAATTGGTCGAGACTTTGAAGCGTAACAAATTTGATTGTATTTGATTAATAGTGGTGAAACTTTGTGTAAACTTTGTGTATAGTTTTATTACATTAGTACCTTAACATGATTCAATGCTGAGTATTTTCTGCTATAAGGCTAAGCAGAGACTTCAATCTGATTGGTCAAGACTTTGGAACACAATAACGCTCTCCAATTGAGGTAGAATGTTCAAATTTGGTGTGAATGCCTTGACATAGTTTGTTTATGTGCATTTTCTGCTAAGAAGGGGTGAGCAGTTTTATTGGTTGAGACTTTGGAAGATAATAACTTAGATTCTACTAAGTGGGTGAAAGAGATGAACATGAGTACCGTATGGATTCATTATATCAATATATTGCCCAAGTTCGATGATGAGAATTTTCTGCTTAGGCTAAGTAGCGATAAGCAGTTTGATTGGTCAAGACTTTGGAACATAACAATTCTGCTTTTAATTTGAAGTATAGATGTTCATTAACGGATGTCTTAATTGAGTTCCATGATTAATATTTCCCATTTAAAGCTAAGCAGTGCTAAGCAATTTCTTTGGTCGATGCTTCGGGAAAAGATAACTTTTGGAGAGTGATGAAACATAGTGTAGAGTTTCACTCACTAACAGGTAGTTCAAAACCTGATTTTGATGGTGAACATTTTTAAAATACTTAGACTATTAAGTAAGCATAGATAAACAATTTGATTACTCATACTTTTGAAAAAGATAAATGTGCAATTAATATGTGTCATCTGTTTTGGGGGGGATTTTGACAGGGGGCATCAGCTTCACGGTTGGCTTGTTTATTAAATTTGTTATTGAATTATATCACAGTACAATAATTCAGAAAAACTGCATAACATACTATTGAAATGGCTGAATTGGCTCTTAAACCTCAGATGTTACATGAAACTTGTTTACAAATTTACTCTGTAAAGAATCAGAAAAGAATTATAAAAATCAATGAGTTATATTTGAAAGGTTATTAAATTTATATAAGGTAATTGTTGATAATTTAGCTTTAATGATAATACTGCTTAACTATTTGTACTAGCCTACTCTCAATCTTTTAATATTATTAAATCGATACAAAAAAGCAGACTTTTGAACTCCATTTTAAGTCATTTAATTTCTTTTCTGTTCACAAAATCTTGATATATTTAAAGCGAAATTCACCATTTTCACCAATAAAACCCCTTGTAATATTAACTTTATAATAAAAGATAAGAAAAACAGTTGATTACTATATTTCCAATCTCATAAATTTGGAATAATTTTTTTATTTTTTTATCAATCAGTGCTGATTTTCCTAGTAAGTCATATACATGTATAATAAAATAATATGAAAATTCACTAATGATCTACATGTCTCGAGTATGGTATACATGACTTTTTTTCTTTTGACTGTTAATGCTGGTAAGTTTTGAGTTATACACTATTTTAATGTTGCATTAACTAACTACAAAGGCGTTTTATAGCTAAGGCGCTGGAGACGCCAGCCTCCTCGTGAAAAAAATCAAAGAAGTTGAACCAATAAAACAGGAGAAAAATTTTAATGTTGCATTAACTAACTACAAAGGCATTTTATAGCTGAGGCGCTGGAGGCGCCAGCCTCCTCGCGAAAAAAATTAAAGAAGTTGAACAAATAAAACGGAAGAAAATTGCTAAAACCGATGAGAAAAATGAAATGTACCCTCGTCTGACAAGGGCCTCTCTGTCCAAGGGAAAGGACGCCTGAGTCTGAGTCAGTCATTTTCTTTACACTGTTACTGTCGAATCCACTACTGAATGAGAATGCAGTCATTGCACTGGTATGAAAATCATCAATCAAGCCACCCTTCACCCCCTGTATCCCCCGAAAGAGGGCCCTCAAAATAGTATAGCCATAGCCTCCGCCATGATAAACCTTAAAACGCCCCAGACAAACTATGAAGGGCAGTAGGATTTGCAGTGATAAAAACCGCAAAACTGGATTACTGGTAGTTTCTAAAGATAATTTTTCACACAAAGGATGGAGGATTAATTTTTAGTTGATGACCTAGAGGGTTGTAAAGTTATAAACAGTCTAATTATTGTTTTGACACAGTAATTTATCAGTGAGAAACAGAAAGAATATGTCAGAGTTTTATCAGCTCAGATATTATCTTAGGACCAAATAAAAGAGCATGTTTTATTGGATATGTAATTTCTTTAAATTTCTCTTACTGAAGGTTAAGTATTCAAGAAAACAATGATTTTCCGTTTGTACAGGAAGTATAGAATAAATTGGTAACATTGTGTCAGTCACAGTGTACATGTAGTTACCCAGTAGTTTATTTATAATTACTCTAGTTTGTTGAAATCAAGTCAATATTTGGTGTGTCTAATGTCACAGTTTAAGGTAGGTTTTTTTGTTTACAGGTTAATTCCTGTTCCTGTTTTATTTCTTGATGATTTTTGTTTTAACTTCATGTTAAAGAAGCTAAATTGATAATATTTGGGACCTAGAAATGGGTCGCAACGCATATAAAAATGTAATATGAATGTGATTTACATTCAATTGTTCCTGTTTTTACAATAATTTCTAATGAGTTATGTTCGGCAAAATACTCCAGATATAAGAAGCCCATCTATTCCTGGTAAGATGACAACATCAATGTTGATTTAAATTAACAAATAATTTGTGTTTCCACTGACGAGATTTTGGATGATCTTGAGTTAGAGTATTGTCTATATGTCTAACATAAACATTAAAAGTAAGAAGATCTGTAACAACATGCTGGTATTGAATGTGATATGTTTTGCCTTTTGATATATTATGATGCGACATTTTAAAGAATCATGATTTTGTTCATTTATGTAATTGTTTCATTTTTGAATAATTGTCAAAATGTCCTTAGCATTTACAAACAATGCCTCAGTAAATTAAAGACAACAGTCATCATTTGATTATTGCTGGCTCATTTACCTTTAAGAACAGTCACATTAGTAACCTGCATCATCATCATCATCATCATCATCATCATCATCATCATCATCATCATCATCATCATCAATCTCTTTGCATTTTATAAAACAGTTCATCACCGGAGGACAATTCATCCCTTGACAATTTGCCCCAGGCCTATTAGTGCCAAGGACATCTCCAGACAATCCAACCCCTGGCACAATTCTTCTCATGACTATTCGTCCCCTAGGACAATTTGTTCCCAGACAACAATAATAGTCCATTAGAATGCTTGCACCCCTTACCTCCAACGAAGGATCCCACAATTGGCCGAAAATTGTAGTCTTTGGGCAGGAAGGGGTGCAACTACTAATTTCTTCCCTTGGCCTCCATATTTTTTTTAGCAACCTAGGGAGAAATAGTCCAATTAGACAAAGCACCCTCAGTCGATTAGTTCTATGAGATGAATAGTCCAAGGGGACGAATTATACCCGGGGACAGATTGGTGGAGTACGAATAGTCCCAGGGGACCAAATGTAAGGGGCGAGTTATCCTGTACTCATATAATACTGTAATGTGTACATTGTACATCTATCATCTATAATATACAGTGTATGTAGTATATTACTTTAGATACATTATACAACATTATTGTATATGTATTAACACTGTAGTATATGTTAAACCAAGTTTGTATACAGTCAGTGTAATGTAATGTATAAAACAGATATATTATCTAGTAGGCCTAAGAGTATTTTAATTATGATGATAACATGAACTATGTTCTTAAGAGTAAAGAATTTTTTAGAAATGTTTTAATCAGGATTTTTGAAAACCATAATCTAAGAATTTATATACTGCAGTGTTACTGACACGAGATATTGTGTATTGTTTGATTAAGAAATTAATTGTAAAATTTAGCTCAGTATATATTAAAGGATCAAAACGATGTTTTAATTTGTTTATTCAGTAAATAATATTTTCCTTGTAATATGACTTTTTTTTATTATGAATATAATTGATCGCCTGCACGAAGTACATGTATTATGAAATAGCTATTGAGGTCGACATAGATGTTGTTAATCAAACCTTTAACTGGTGAAATATAACATATGGTTCATTTACATCTCAGGGCTTGAGTTGAACCTTCCCATTTATAAGTCTGGTGTTAATTGCTTTCAACTACATGTTAAATATGTTGTCTACTTGTTAAATGCTCTATGGACGTGTAGAATATTAAAAGGTTGGGTTTATATCTTTTAATTTGTTTATTTCTTGCTGATAAATCTTTTAATCAGAAAGCAACTTTGACAAAAGTTTTTAAATTTTCCTTTTCAGCTTTGAAACGATGGAAAAACATAAAAAGGTTGTACATGTATGTGGTTGGTTAAAGAAGCAAGGAGGTATGATCAAAAGTTGGTCTAATAGATGGTTTGTTTTAAATGGCAGTGTTTTATTCTATTTTACACGGCAAGAAGAAACTAAAGCACAGGGTTCTTTTTTTCTTGATGGACAGAAAATTATAGTGCATCCACCAAATGTTGATATGCCAGATAAATTTATTTTTGAAATATCTGCAAGTAAGTCTTGTAATTTATTTTCCTTGGTCTGTCTATCAGTATTTCTGATCGTCACATTTGTTCGGACACAATAACTCTAATTAATATGTTTGTGAAGATTTTTTTTTGCTGAATGTCTTGACTGAATTTGATGATGAGCACTTTCTGCAAGTAAACTGTCCTTCACTTTTTTGAAACACAATTACTCTGCTTCTAATTGGGATAGAATATTTACTTCCTGGTTAGACTAAGCAGTGATAAGCAATTCAATTTGTTGATGCTTTAGAATCGAGTACCTTTTATTCGGATGGAACTTTATATATTTTCATTGCTTCAAAACCTACACTGAATTCGATAATGAGCATTTTATTCTCAAGATAAGCAGAGTTATATCAGCCTCATTGTTGGCTTGTTATGGTACATGTATTTCTATTCTCTGCCAATTACATTGAATGGTATTGAAGATCTCTTGAATAATAGTTAAAAGAGGATGTAAAAGTCTTATCAGTAGCCATACATGTAATTGCCCATAATATCAAACACTCTAATTTAATTCTAACAGAGATGTACATGGGTAGTGGTCAAATACTTTTAACTGTAGCTTAATAAATTTGTACGAAAGGTTCTTGAATGTGATTGATTGCTTAGTAGGAAGCCTTTTCTATTACTCAGGTCAGTTGAACATTAAAGTGAGAAAGTTGCATTGTTGGAATACAACATGTAACGTTTGTTAATAACATTGTGTTTGGTCCATTTTAAAAGTATGTAAAGACATTTTTTTTCCCCTCTAACAGGCAAATGTTATAATAGAACTGATGTAGAATCAGTGTTATTATGTGCAGCCTCTGACGAAGAAAGAAAATATTGGGTTAAGGCATTAACATGGGCATTATATGGTGGAAAGGGTGGAGGTATGTGAATTTATGATAGAGAAGATTATACAGATTACTATACTAAAAGGATAATTTGTAGCTCGAGTGAACTGTTTTATAGGGTAGTCATGTATATAAATTTTACTCAATAAATTTATCATAAACTGTGATCAAGAAGATAATTTATGAATAATTACAGTATAGTAATTATTTGAAAGATGATTTATTTGAAATACAATTCAGTATTTGATAATCTTTTGACATGGAAATATACCTTTTTAAAAGCTGCATAGGCAATAGGAAGCCACTGGGTGTATATTACAAACCCAGAACTTTATATTTAAACTCATTTTATTGAAATGATGATAAATCCCAATTTTATAGCAGACCATCTATTTTTGTAAAGGCATTGGCACTGGATTCCCACAATGGCATTTATTTTTAACTAACAGATGCAGGGGCTTTAGCACATCCTTATTCAAAGTCAATAAATATAAATAATGAAAAATTAGTGTAATAGCAACTTCCATTTGCAAAGTAGTATCAGGGTAAGCATACACTGTCCTGTACAAGACACATGAAACTCTCCATCAATCAGTCGACAGTATACATATTGTAACTAAGAAGTACCTAAATGCTTTAATTATTACATAGATACATACATTGATAAGTCAAAATGTTTGGGAATTTCCTCTTTGCATGACGAATAACTGAACTTTTTAAGTTATTGGGTGGATTCTTGATTTATATATAGTTAGTCCAGGGCCATAATAAATGTATTGAAAGTAAGATCTCTTTGAGATGTAAAACATATCCCCACAGTCCTGTGAATTGTATTCAATAAGTCCAAGTATACATCATCATGTTCATTTTACATACCGATAGTCCATTTGCCAATCATGCTATTTTATTTAGATTTCGTCCAATAGTTTGGATGCCAATATCGCGGGTGTGGCGCCAGGCAGGGTAAGCTTACTCTTCTAGACACCTGTTACCACTGTTTGTCGTGTATTTTGTACATGGTGAAAAGTCCATTTGCTGATTACACTATTTTGCCTTGACCGTTTTTTAGGACTTCTAATTTTGACTAATGGTTTGGATTGTTCGTACTTGGTTTTATTTTATATCATATGTAAATACTATAATTACTCAGTTATTCAATACCATGTTCCTGTGAAGTAGATAATATAATATAAATTACATGCATGTGTTCTATTTTCAGCTATATTTGGTCATTCTATAGAAACAACAATGAAATATGAACATAAACAACATAGATCGCTACCTCTTATAATTGAAACTTGTGTAGAGTATTTATATAAAAATGGATTAGATGTTGAAGGAATATTCAGGTCTGCAAAAAAGTTTTACATTTTCTTTTTTGATTAATAAATTAACACACCAGCTGTGACATTACAAAGGTAGCTGTCATCTATGAGCACATTTCGTTAATTTAGCACATAAACTGACAGCAACTATAATTGCATCACAGATGAGGTCTTAGTTTGTAAAAGGAGCTATTTCGCTAATATTTGGGACCTACAAATGGACACAAATGAGTCGCAACGCATATAATAATGTAATATGAATGTATATAAACTGACTTACAATCAGTCGATTCTGTTTGTACTCTAATTTCGAATCAGTTATGTTCAGCGAAATATCCCAGAAGTCTCAATCAAATGGCAATCTCTAGCGACTGGTTATTCCAGTCTACACCGATGGTATTTATTGTATTGTGCATGCTCTCAGATTAGAATAAACTGTCACTATTTGACCTGACTTATTCTTTGAGTCCCTGGTTACAAATAAAATGTCTATTTTGTCTGAAATATTGGATATCAGAAGCCCATCTTTTCCCAGTAAGATAAAAGCATCAATGTTGATTTAAATTGACAAATACTTTGGATGATATTGGGTTCTGCATAATGAAAATTATTTTAATACAAGATAATGACTAAAAAATTCGCAACGGCTGGACTTGTCCTTTAATTATCATTTATTACACAATTATATGTGATGTCACATGTAAACATTATAGTCAGAAGAATTACATTATGTGCCAAAACTATGTTATTGTCTTGAATGGAAGCAAAACCCAATTTTGTTTACATTAATGTATAGTTGTTAGTGTTCATAGAAATATTCCAATTGTTTTTCAAGGCTATTTAAACTGGCCTTTTTTTATTCATTGTGAATTCAAATTAATGGAAAATGGCATTTTTATTTGCAGGCTTCCTGGAAGATCTTCATTAATTCGTGAATTAAGGGAGAAGTTTGATAGTGCGGAGTGTGTATCTTTAGAAAGTTTAGAAGTAGATGTTCATACTGTAGCTTCTTTGTTAAAGCTATATTTACGTGAACTTCCAGAATCGATAGTGCCTTGTGAATTCTATCAGAAATTTATGAATGTGGCTCTGAAATTTCAAGGAACTAAAGAAGATAGTGGAAAATCTGAACATGTTTTAACACTTCAAAGTGCCATGTACCAATTACCCGAAGATAACTATACCATTTTGAAATATCTGTGCAAATTTCTGAAAGCAGTGTGTGAGAATTCTAGTATTAACAAAATGGATCCTACTAATATCGCAACAGTATTTGGACCTAATATAATTCGACATATGGATGATAATCCTGAGTTATTTATGGTTACGGCCGATTTAAATCAACAGCTAGTGTTTATGATGGTACATTATTATGATACAGTGTTTGTTTTAGACTATTCACGTAGGAGTAACATGAGGGAGGTACCCGTAGATGATCTACTTGGACTAATAGATGGTGACTTCAATTCATCATCATTACTCAAACCTGACAAAAATCCTATCTGGGCTGATTTTCAAGGTTTAACCTCAGAACCAACTGATGAGGTTCTTCCGGGAGATAAATCCACAAAAACTACTAACAGAAAATCCATGACTTTACCAACGCTTAAATCTTCTGGCTCATTTGCAAATTGTGATCAAGGTAATAAAAGTCCTATTATTGATAAAGATTTATCTCGCAGATTTGATGAAAATGGTACACCAATAGCTCCCAAGCGTAGATCAAAAATAGTTCGAGGTAGAAGGGTGAGTGAAAGGCGAAATCAGTCTGATAGTGATAATAGCGCTGCCACTACACCTGATGATGTTAATCTATTGAATGATCCAATGAGAGCTCTAAATGTGCTGCATATATCTGATCATGACTTGAAATCATCCGATACTAACAATCATAAATCATTATCAGCTACTACTAGCTGTTCTTCATCTGATGTTCATTTGGTTGAAATGTGCACTAGTTCGACACAAACTGGTGACAATGATGAGAGCGAAGAACTGGAGACTCTGGAGTGTAATGGTAAGGTTCAACCATCCACACCAGAACTTCATTTGCAAATAGCAGCCTTAAAAGATGAACTTCAGCGCACTAAAACTAAATCCGATACAACCATAAAATTATTAAAGAGTGAATTGACAAATATGAAGGAAAAGTATGAGAAACGTATCGAGACAATGCAAATAACACATAATACTAAGCTGAAAAGTTTACAAGAAAAATTAGACGAAAAAACTGTAACAGCAGACGATGCTTTAGCTCGAGTAATTGATCTACAAAGTCAACTGAGAGATTATCACATGCATTATGGGGAACTGAATAATAATAACTAGGTTTTTATGTTTAATACATGTACTTCTATGCTACAACTAAGCATTTAATACAGTGGACTTTAATACAGGTGCATTGTCTGTGTCTGATATTGTTGAAGCAGGTGTTAAACAGAGAGAACTCAGGTGTGAAGTCTTTTAGGCTGATTAGTGTTAGTGTATAAGGCTAAGCCTTTTAGGCTGATTAGTGTATAAGGTGAAGTCTTTTAGGCTGATTAGTGTATAAGGCAAAGTCTTTAAGGCTGATTAGTGTATAAGGCAGCCTTTTAGGCCCATAAGTGTATAAAGTCAAGTCTTTTAGGCCCATAAGTGTATAAGGTAAAGTCTTTTAGGCCCATAAATGTATAAGGTAAAGTATTTTAGTGTAGGGTGGGATGTATTGAACCATCAGACAGATGAACCATTATTTTTTTCAGTATTCATCAATAAATTCAACCAACCATTTTACACCGTTTTCTGTTCATGACAGCATTATAGTCATCTCCTAGTGTTGTAGCTATCAAATATTGCTGTCTTATTGCAAGGGGACTGCACTACACATAATTTACACAAAAACAAATCTACAGACAAGACACAATATGCAGAAATCACAAACAAACTACATACATTTATGTTACTGTATTTTCACTCTATTTAAATTTCAAGACATGTTAAAACTGCATTCTGGGCCTGAACCACAATAGAAAGCCAATGGAGGACTGGAGGTATCGTAATCTTTTTGTACTTCCAGGACTGTTTATACGTATTTTATTCAATTTGCTAAAACACTGCAGACATGTAGCCTACATGTACATGTACCTGAAGTAATGCTTCAGAAATTATGGATTGATTGGGATTTTTATACCCCAATTTCTGAGACTATGTGATCTTTCATTAACCCCTTTTGGACGGATGACGTGTTGACACGCAAATATTTTCCGTGCCCAGAGACGGTTGACGTGTTAACACGTCACACGTGACACCCTGAATCAGTCCTCATTTAAATATGCTAAATTTAGCACGGGGAATCCCCCTTTGCCTTGCGATCATAAACTAGTTATCTCCCGTTGTTCTAGATGGCATCACTTGTATTTTATCGTGTAATTTTCTCGAATTTTCCAATTTTCTGCATAGTTACGACATGTAAACAATGGCGGTTGCCAGGAAGCGCCAGCTGTCTTTCGACGAAGTAAAATAGACAATAAGGCAAGGAAAATTCATTTTGTGAACTCAAAACATCATAAAATTACAACAGGAATTCTTTTTTAAGAATTTAAGCCAAGCAGATTGAAGATAAATTCAAATTTTAAAAAAAATGATTTTTTCCCCTAAATAATCCCGTCCAGGGTTACGAAGTTTCGTCGAAAATCCCATCCACAAGGGGTTAAATAAGCCTGATTATTCAGATAGCAGTTTTGCATAATGTTTTCTGATTTGAGTTTTTGGTTAATCAAAGCCTACAAATTTTCTGTATGACAGGTTTTGGTTGGTGACTTGGGAGTCTAATCATTACATTCTGATTCTGCTGAATACAGCTACAAAAAGAAATGTCTTTAGAACATGCTCAAGTGGAGTAAACAACCAAACAATTAAAATAGAATGGAATGTTGGTATATTATATTTTGTCAGATATTACTACTCTTGTCACTAACATGTAGCTACTAATAATATTGTTTGACATCAGATAGTATACATATTGTACTTTAGGTAAAACATCATCCCCATGTTTTTGTGTGCTCAAAATATAGTGCTTTATACCCACTGACAAATGTGTATTAATTTTGTCTTGCCTTTTAAATGTGCCATGTACATATCTATACATGTATATATATATATATTTGTAGATCCTAAGCATTGTTAAATAAAATGGTCTTCCTAATCCTATCCATGTTTAAACAACATAATGTTACATAATATCATATCTGATATCAAAGTAGGTCCTTAAAAAATACTATATCCAATATACAAATTACATATATTTATATATTTTTTAAAATTTCTTAATTATCAGTAATGCTCAACCAGATATGGTATTATTTTTATAATCGTTAAATACATGTAATATTTTTTTGCTGCCATAGAAGGCTAGTCAAATGGTAAAAGGAAAACAAATGCACTACATTTTTTTTCTCTGATTTTAACTTCAGCAAATATTTTAGAGATTTATTAGGGTATGTAACTTTAGAGCAGTGACTGGTATAATGTAGGAGGATTTGTATTTGTTAATTGCTTATTGATAGTCAGTTGTTGATTGACATTAAATCTTTAATAATACATGTACATGTACTGTGTGACATATATTCACTGTTGATGGCATAAAAAGATAAAAACACAGACATATCAGTGAATACTATCAATTATACATAGTACAGATAATAATGATCTAAGATGTTATGTCAAACAGATTATATCTTATCAATTGAATTGTTAATATGCTTTGTTTTTACCAACCTTGGGTTAATATTGTTGCACATTATAAAACACATGATAATATTTTGTTGCATTTATATATTATTTTTGTTTATAAAACCACTGTATATAAAAAATATACAAATATCATTTGTTAAGGGGGGCTTATGTCGACTTTGCAACTGAAAGCAACTGGGGTTTCGGCAACTGAAAGCAACTGGGAGCAACTGAAAGCAACTGAATGCAACTGAAAAAGTCGACCTGAGCGCCTCTTACAACTAGTTGCAGTCAGTTGCAATCAGTTGCAGTCAGTTGCACATGTTCAACTTTCTGCAACTCGTTGCAACTAGCGGCAACTAGTTGCAGTCGACATGAGCGTTCTTGCAACTGGAGTCAACTCGTTTCTATGGAAATAACATCACGTGATAAGAGACACGTGTCATGTGACTTCATAAATAAACAGATGGAAGCGAACGAAGACATCCACTTTTCAAATGTTGATGATGTCGACAATAATATACTAATAGAATTTTAGTAAGACCAACCATGCCTTTGTGTTGCTTCGTTTACGTTATTCGCCATTTTGTTTATCACGTCACATGTTAAGTGGGATCGCTATCAGTCCCGAGTCGACATAAGCGCTCCGAATTCAGTTGGTCCCAGTTGCTGATATAATCGACATAAGCACTCTTGCAACTGACTGCAACTAGTTGCTTTGGGTTGCAAAGTCGACATAAGCCCCGCTTTACATGACAAACTTTATTTACAAATGGCATTGTGAATTTGCTTTATCTCAAGTGATTCAATATATCTCCTGGTACATGTAAGTTATCCCGATAAATTGCTCATTACATTGAACTATCTTTTTTGCTCATGATAAACAACATTCCTAAACAATTACTCACATATTTATTGAATAAATATACATTTATTGAGATTTTATTATATTCTAAAATTACAGCTGTGTCCATGCAGTAATATTAATTTTAACAAATAAAAAATCAACACTGTGATCTCTAGATAGTCTGAACGGTCCATCTACTTGCATCTACAATGTATTTGCATTTACCAATTGTATAATTTTAAGAGAACTAAAAGTCACCAGGGACAAACTATTTATCAGTCAAGTTGCAGATTCGTCAACCCAAACTTTCTCTTTAAAATTCCTGTATTTACTAGTCAAATATTTACTGAGGAAGAGAATTGAAGCTGTGTGAAGAAATGGTTCACATGTATAATTTTTCTAATACAATATGTTATCTTTTTAATACCTGGTAAATTGACAGATTTTTATTATAAGGAACAAGGTATTTCTATTTTCTGCATGTTTAAAAGAATCCATAGATTTATATGTACCAAAGATGAACCAGATTAACTTTTCCCAGAACACACTGCACGACAATGAAGTAGGGTTGGGATATATTAAACTACAGCACAAGTATGCTAGCAATCAAATAATTACACCAGATCCAAATTATTGTGTAACCCAAGTCATTTGAAAGCAGATGGAAAGAAATGGTTTCTGTGATTTATGATTTTATAGGGTGGTTTCTCAAACATATATCCTGCATAATATGACAACATATGAGGAAAAGGGAAATGGTTCAGTAATAAAGCATACAATGTATTTCTCAACTGTTATTTCTGTGTCACTATACTATGAACAGTACAGATATATATTTAGAGGTTAAAATATATATAATATTGTTATGTTATACTGTAAAAGCATATGTAGAAAAAATAAAAAGATTAAGACAGTTGGAATAGTTGTTATTAATTTTTATTGTCATCAATATACATGTATAATAAAAATAGTGATATTGTGACAATTTTCTTTGTCGTCCAGATAAAGAAGTTGCTAGTCGAATGCAATTTTAGCCATGAAATTTGAATGCTTGCTATAGAGAACAAAATCAAGTTCCTTAACAGCAGACCAGTAACATTATAACAATATTGATGCCACAATAGAAAACAAAAATCATTTTTGTAATAAAATAGGTTTTCTTTTCAACACTACTATTCAATAATTCATTTTCCCATTCTTGGAAAAGATAATCTACTAGAAAATAAAACATATAATTTTTCTTCTTAACTGAATACACTTCTTCATGTTACAGTAATGAAATATTTACATGAATGTTAAGAAGTACTATCACATTCACCTGCAGGTAAAATTTATTTAAAACCTCTGATGTGACTAATTGACTAAGGAGTTTAACCGGAAATGCTCATCCATGATGTTCAAATTTACAGCGATTTATCAAGTTTTTTCAGTATTTTAGAAAACAGTTGCTATCAACGGCTAGTTTAAAATATGTTGAACATATAAAATAAATAAAATTGTGTTGTGAAATTTATAGGCCACTTTACAGTTCTTCCTCATATAAACCAAGTCATCATATTCACAGAATATACCGAGTTGACATGAATTAACATATTATGATTGTATGAAATTTGTAACTGAACAACATACAACTGACTATTTACTGAATTACAGTCATTTTACAAGAAAGTGGATTTTTATCTACCTCTACCTCTAAATCCACCTCCGCCACCTCGACCACCCCCTCTTCCACCCCCACCCCTTCCAAATCCCCCACCCCTTCCTCTACCAAATCCTCCTCTTCCTCCCCGACCTCTAAAATCTCCCCTTCCTCCTCTTCCACCTGAAATGTATAACATTTCAAACTGTTAAATAATAAATCTTGATAATTCAAAGGAGACAAAAATCAGTTACTTATTATCACCTTTATTCTGGCATTTTTATTTACATTGCATATTATTGAAACAATTTGGCACACAGTGGTCTTTAGAAGTGGTCTGAAACCTGCGTGTGAAGAGAATCCCCCCTAAATTAGGCAGGGTGACAACTCACTGTAAGATAGGTTGCCAGGCAACGAAACATACGCCCACAGCAGCTAAATCGTCCAGGCAGTCAACAAGAGTTGTCGCATATTTTTACTTATTTCGATAATGAAACATTTATATTACACTTAAATCTGATTAAGAGAAACAACTCAGAAAATCATTAGAATTTGTTTGGTTATTATAAACTTCTGGCCCATGCTAACATATGGTATGGTATACAAAACATTTAATATCATGTATTTAGCTGTTCAGTTATCAAAATTCATTGAAAATTAATATACTTGTTCTTCTCAAGGCCTTAAACACTGTGTATCACTTTGAAGTCAATTGGATAATAAGTTTGGCCCCTAAAGCATCACAAGATTTTTCAAAGTGATCAAGGGAGATAACTTTGGAAGTAATTATGGGAAATCGTTGAAAATCAATAGGCTTCTCTGCCTCATGACCTTTAACACTGTGTATCAATTTGAAGTCAATTGGATATCAACTTTGGCCTCTAGAGCGTCCACAAGATTTTTTGAAGTGATCAAGGGCCATAACTCTGGCAGTAATTATAGGAAATCACAGAAAATCATAAGGCTTCTTCGTCTCATGCCCTTAAACACTGTGTATAAATTTAAAGTCAATCGGATATTAACTTTAGCCTCTAGAGCGTCCACAAGATTTTTTAAAGTGATCAAGGGCCATAACTCTGGCAGTAATTACCCGAAATTGCTGAAAATCAATAGGCGTCTTCGTCTCATGACCTTAAACACTGTGTATAAATTTAAAGTCAATCGAATATTAACTTTGGCCTTTACAGCGTTCACAAGATTTTTCAAAGTGATCAAGGGTCATAACTCTGGCAGCAATTATCGGAAATCGCTGAAAATCAATAGACTTCTTCGTCTCACGAACTTAAAGGGACAATAACACTCTTGCTGGCTTGGCAGCTCCAGAAAATAAATAATAGCCTTATTCTAAGTACTAGATGTTTAAGTGTCCTACCTGTTGTGTAAATTATCCATTACGACCTATGTTACTTGTCCAGAGGGTTCGAAAATATTTTAAATCAAAGCCACATTTGAAAAGGTTTACGTTAGACTTTTCAAATCAATTAATTGAATTTTTCCATTTTCTTAAATTAGGTGTGTTAAGATGAAATTTATATCATCAATTAATTGGAATATTGTAAAATAATACAATTTGTAGACCAGAATGAAGATTGGGACATATTATTCAGTTACAACAAGAGTGTTATTGGGGCTTTAAACAATGTGTATAAATTTAAAGTCAATCGGATATCAACTTTAGACGGCAATATACGTCTACATTTCCATGTTGGCGTATAAAAATGCAAACTCGGGATCAAACCTCTGACATGCATCGATGACAGGCCATTATAATCTATAGTGCCTGCATAATACTATTTGTATTTAAAAAATTTATAAATAGTGATTATAGCTAAAACTTACCACCACGACCACCTCTTTTATTAACTCCAGCACCTTTAGGTTGAGGTAAAAATCTTTGTAATGGTAGTAATTTATATGGATCGATAAAAAACTAAAAAACAAACATATATATATATATATATATATACATGTATATAGAATTTAATAACATTAATTTTTACCATGTCAACAGAGTTGATATTTAAACAATGTTCTACATTAAAGAAGTCATTTAACTTCTGTAAATATGTACATGCAATTAATTGAGAATTCATTGTCTGACACATGTCCTCCCACACACACAAACACCTATCGGTTCAATGTAGGTTGCATATTAAAGTTAATTCTCTTCCAAAGTTTTCTGATCTAAGTGAGTCTTCTGAATATACACATAAAATAATGATGTAGTACACATATGAAGTGGGAAATAAATTGAATGATGTAATTTCTTCTGTCAACACACTGGAACAGGAACACATATGTGTGCCCCCAAAGACAGACAACTAATTAGAACACTTACTTTTGTAGCTTTAGAAAATGATTTTGCTTTCATACTGTCTGAGAGCTTAACAGAAAAATACTAATGTGAGTCAAGGATAATTATTATTCAAGTATTTGATTATTTAGAGTACTCTGTTTAAATAAATTATTTTCCACAATGAAAGTAATTAAAATTATATATATTTTTGTTCACCAAAGTTCATTTTGGCCTCGGAACAATCTAACATCCGATTATAAATAATAGCTCTTCAGTCCAGAAGTAAAAGTATTCAATTAATTTTTATCAGGAGTCAATATTACCAGTAATAAACATTCTTGTATAATATTTTGTAAGGATACAAAGTCTTTTATAGGTCCAAATATCTCATCAACTTTTCCTATTTGTTGTTTATTTTCTAAAAATACTGGAGCATTGAAGTATGGAACTTTTTCATTGGTACATTTACAAACAATGTCACTTTCACATGGATGCACATATTCACCTAATTCTGAAATTACATGAACAATCAAAAATCAAACCAGGTGATCATTTTAATTAACCCATACACTGGCTTCGAATATAAATTATTATTTAAACATTTATTAACATGACAAACCCCTAATCAACTCTCTAGGCCATTGGATTTGCGGGGTGGAGGGTATTACATTTCAGTTTATTGAAAAAGAACACAATCAATTGTATACGGTGAAAAATGTAAGTGTTTTAATTAAATCTGTAAATTTAAAACTATATGAACATATACTGAATCCATATTGGGATAAAACTGATTTTGTGTTCAATGGTCGACCATTTCAAGATGCATTATAAAAACGCCTGAACACTCCCAGATCTTCATTTTGGGACTAACATATGATTCAATTTCATTTCAATAATTCACTTTTGTGTAGGGGTCTTTAACAGCAGGAGGTAACCACAGGACCCGCAGGAGACCCACGAGATTGGACAGGCAACCATACTCCTTGTCACGTACAACCCTAGAGTCTTACCCACTTAGCCACCATGATCACATATAAGTATATTTCATTGTATATCTTGCATGCTGGGTGCCTTAATTTGCCCTATGATAAACAAAACAGATCAACCCTATGAATCAATAATAAGTACCACAACCTAAAATTTCAATTTCAAGAATTTTAATATACACAAGAAAAACTGTACGGTAATGGATGTTACTCATTGTAATATGTACATACCAATTACTGTTTCTGGTGGTCCCTGATCTCTATTATATCCCCCTCTTCCACCTCGTCCCCCACCTCCCCGAAACCCTCCACCTCTTCCAAACCCTGAAATACAGAACAGAGTCACAGTAGCTGATTCTTCAAATTTTCATCACAAATAATGAAATACATACAAACAAATGAAACAGTATAACCTATGGAAAATCAAAAATATCTGTTGAAAAATAGCTTCAGATTACATCTACTTATATTTTTCTGATTTTATACTACATTTTAATCAGCTATTTTCCCTCACAACTGTATCTATCAATATGTTATTTTTATAACAAACCACAATGTACAATGTAAACCCCCAAAACAATCATATTATGTACATTCTTACCTCCTCCTCTTCCTCCTCTACCACCACCACCACCTCCCCTTCCTCTAAAAGACATTTCTCTCCAATAAACTGTAGAAGTAATAATGAAGATAATGTCAAGACATCCATGGAGACAGACAGAAATGGGGTTAAACGTCCACTCGACACAAACTATGTAATTTCAGGACTAACATATGATTCAATTTTATTTCAATAATTCACTTGCGCACAGGGGTCTTTACCACTCTACTTGACTCAATGACAGACCTTCTGATCCGACATGCACATGTTACTGTTAACTATTTGGTGACGCTCCCCCCCCCCCCACAAATATATTTGGAGGAGCTGCTGTTATGCCTACTGATTTTTTCAATGTTCATTGTGTCGTTAAAGAATTTGGATCTCATATTTTTACAGCAGGATAGCAACATCATTGATCATTATTATTGATTGAAATGGACTAATATGGAATTATAATTATTGTTTTTGATTTCGATTCCAATATCATGGATAATAGATATTGAGTAAGAAGTTTAGCTCCTTTTTTATACCATTAACAATAACAGGCTATATTTTTAGTGGGTCTCACACATTACAACATGACCTATATTATATAAATATTTATTATTATCTAGTGGAGACAAGCCTTATTACGACCCGGTATGCTGATTTCACATTATTTGATAGTTGACATTAAAGGTCAAACCAGAATAGTTAGTCAAATAAGCTAAAGAAAGATGAAAGTTGCAAATGCATACCGTTAACTACTCTTATTTGCAATAATCAACTGTTCTGTTTACAGTTATATTTTTCCACGTGTTGTAAATGTTGAAACTCGCATGCGCGTCGGGATATTACGACAACTTGATTAACATTTTTGTTTGTAACTTTTGATATTCACTTCAATCAAAATATAGATTTATGCTATTTGTCAATTGCTGTAGGCTTTATATTTAATTATTTTTAAATAAAAACATTGTAAGATTCCTTAATTTACGACACTTGATATTCTCGAATATCCAGACTTACTGAAAAGTTTCCGAAATCGTTTGGTAAAACGAGACTATAACTTACTCGTAGACTACTTTTTGGCAGGACGATGAAATCGGGAGAACGTTTTGTTGACAAATTCTACAAAAATATTTGTCAATAAAACTACAGACTGTTAGTACACAAATTCGTAATCCCTCGGCACAATACTGGATCATGGCCTAATCGGAAAATACTCAATGGCGGCATTGGTTCTATTAATAGTACGACTTGGGTAAACTTTGACACTAGCGAGTATCCGGTGTATATTCATGCCGAGTTATCTTCTCGAGAATCGAAAGTAGAATGTTAGATATTATATGAATTATGACTTTCGGGCTTTCTGAACGTTAGGCTTGAGAGTTGCACTTCGTTTTATTTACCACTACCAGCGTTCTTTATTGGGCTTATATTTTTATCTACAAACAATTGTCTTTTATTTCTGAGGACATTTTCTGGACTGGTTACGTATTATATTAAGTAAGTTTAATATGTTGCTAATGTAACAGTAATACAGTTACTAGACTATTGACTTTAATATGTGAAGTGAAATTATTTATTAAGTGAAATATGATCAAGTCCTAAAAATAAAAACACCTTTAATTTATGGTTTGTATTATTCTCAAATAGATACCGGGTATCGTTAGGAACCTCTTGCTGGCAGTTAGTAGCACCATGGACCTAGCATGCGGTCATTTCATTTTAAAGTGTTAGATTTTACACACATGCAGATGGGGGGGATAGGGATATTTATTTTGGAATAACATATTAATGTATTTTATAGGTGTTATCCTTGGGTCGAAGCTCAGGTCCTAAATTTTAACCCCTATGATGATTTATGTTTGTTTTTTTTGTTATTTTTAAATAGATATTGTTAGGGACCTCATGCTTGCGGATCAGTTGCATGATCATTTAGGGTGATAGGGTTATTTATTTTGGAATGGCATGTTATTGTATTTTAAAGGTGTTTTCACTCGGTCGAAGCTCCGGTTCTAACACCTTTCATTTATGGTTTCTGTTATTCTTAAATAGATATTGTTAGGGACCCCATGCTGCATGATAGTTTCATGTTAGAATTTTATACAAAATTGTAAAGTCTGAAGTTAGTATCAATGTAAGTAACTTGCTTATCTGATTAACACAAAGGTCCATTTACATTGATTTTGATGGAAATTTAGATCTTATTTAAAACTGACCTATTTAATGTTTAAAAGAGCTAAATCGCTAATATTTGAGATCTAGAAATTTACCCAAATGCTGAAATGGATTGTAACAAATATAATAATGTAATCTGATTGTCTATGAGTTACATTTAATTGTTTCCGTTTTGACTCTAATTTCAAATCAGTTATGTCCAGCTAAATATGGCATGAATCTCAACAGAATAGAAATTTCTGGTTATTCCAGTCCATTGTGCATGCTCTCCAGATAAGTTATGGTGTCGCCATTTGAGATGGTGTACGATTCGTGTACCAATGGTAAAATTAAATTTTATTTTGTGGTAAATATTGGATATCAGAAGTCTACCTTTTCAAGGTAGGATAACAAACATCAATGTTGATTTAAATTAACCAATAATTCATGTTTTCAACGTGCAAGACTTTGGATGATATAGAGTTAGAGACTAAGCTACTTTAAATTACAAATTTAAGTTTCACATTTTTATACGCCCACATTTTCATGTGGACGTATATTGTCGTCGCCCCTGTTCGTCCGTCCGTCCGTCCACAATTGTTTGTGAACAGTCTACAGGTCACAATTTTTATCCGATTTCAATGAAACTTAAAACATAGGTTTATCACCCTAAGATCTCGGTTCCTTTCGATATTGGCATGTATCGGACGGTAACTTCATGGGTTATGGCCCCTGATTGTACGAAAAATCACGTTTTTTAGCTTGTGAACAGTTTAGAGGTCACAATTTTGAACCGATTTGGATGAAACTTGAAATGCATGTTTATAACCCCAAGATCTTGGTTCCTTTCGATATTTGCGCCAATCGGATCGTAACTTCCTGAATTATGGCCCCTGATTGTCCGAAAAATCGCCCTTTTTAGCTTGTGGTCCCTCTGGAGGTCAAAATTGTTATCCGATTTAAAAAACCGTTTGATTATATCACCGTTCCATGGTTATGAAGGTCGAGTTCGAATTTCGTGAAAATCGGACCAAAATTGGCGGACAAAATGGCCGCCATTTGTACGCGAATAGTGTGAAAATATGTTAAATCAAGGTTGTGAACAGTGTAGAGGACACAATTTTGAACCGATTTGGATGAAACTTGAAATGCATGTTTATAACCCAAAGATCTTGGTTCCTTTCGATATTTGCGCCAATCGGATCGTAACTTCCTGAATTATGGCCGCTGATTGTCCGAAAAATTGCCCTTTTTAGCTTGTGGTCCCTCTGGAGGTCAAAATTGTTATCCAATTTAAAAAATCGTTTGATTATATCACCGTTCCATGGTTATGAAGGTCGAGTTCGAATTTCGTGAAAATCGGACCAAAATTGACGGACAAAATGGCCGCCATTTGTACGCGAATAATGTGAAAATATGTTAAATCAAGGTTGTGAACAGTGTAGAGGACACAATTTTGAACCGATTTGGATGAAACTTGAAATGCATGTTTATAACCCAAAGATCTTGGTTCCTTTCGATATTTGCGCCAATCGGATATTAACTTCCTGAATTATGGCCCCTGATTGTCCGAAAAATTGCCCTTTTTAGCTTGTGGTCCCTATGGAGGTCAAAATTGTTATCCGATTTAAAAAACGTTTGATTATATCATTGTTCCATGGTTATGAAGGTCGAGTTCGAATTTCGTGAAAATCGGACCAAAATTGACGGACAAAATGGCCGCCATTTGTACGCGAATAGTGTGAAAATATGTTATATCAAGGTTGTGAACAGTGTAGAGGACACAATTTTGAACCGATTTGGATGAAACTTGAAATGCATGTTTATAACCCAAAGATCTTGATTCCTTTTGATATTTGCGCCAATCGGATCGTAACTTACTGAATTATGGCCCCTGATTGTCCGAAAAATTGCCCTTTTTAGCTTGTGGTCCCTCTGGAGGTCAAAATTGTTATCCGATTTAAAAAACGTTTGATTATATCACCGTTCCATGGTTATGAAGGTTGAGTATGAATTTTGTGAAAATCGGACCAAAATTGACGGACAAAATGGCCGCCGTTTGTACACGAATAGTGTGAAAATATGTTATATCAAGGTTGTGGACCCTATAGAGGTCACAATTTTGAATCGATTTTTATGAAACTTGACAGGTATGTTTTAAACCCAAAGATCTTGGTTCCTTTCGATATTTGCGCCCATCGGGTCATTACTTCCTGAATTATGTCCCCTGATTGTACGAAAAATCACCCTTTTTAGCTTGTGGTGCCTCTGGAGGTCACAATTATTATATGATTTAAAAAAAAACGTTTGATTATAAAAACCAAACAAATTCTAATGATTTTCTGATAATTCCTTAATATGCGACAATTCTTGTTGACTGCCCGGACGTTTTGGCTCCTTCGTGGGCGTATGTTTCGTTGCCTGGCAACCTATTTTTTGATTCTAAAGATAGAATTTGAATTGATTTCTCAATGTTTTAAATGGGCTTTTTTTATGGCTTTGAGCATTAAATTGAAAAAAAAATCAATGAAATGGACCTTTGTTGTGGTGTGGATAGACTTGGGTGTAGGGGTGAAGGGAGCCTATATAAGCAGGGTCGTTAAAAAAAAGTATTAACAGTTGTGTTACTTTGCTCTTTTTATGAACGTTTTATTACAAGTTGTTTTCCTTCATTTTGTTGTCATGTTAATGTAGAATGGTAAATAACTGCCTTTTTCATTTAAATTGGATTTATCTGTTTAGTTTCTGATAGTTTAATTTTTGTTTTTGTTAATAAAGTTGATTCTTTTAAAGGGACAATAACATTCTTGCTGGCTTGGTAGCTCCAGAAAATAAATAATACCCTTATTCTAAGTACTAGATGTTTAAGTGTCCTACCTGTTGTGTAAATTATCCATTACAACCTTTTTTAATTGTCCAGAGGGTTCGAAAATATTTTAAAATCCAAGTCACATTTGAAAAGGTTTACGCTAGACTTTTCAAACCAATTGGTTGAATTTTTCCAATTTTTTAAAATAGGTGTGTTAAGATGAAATTTATATCATCATTTAATTGGAATATTCTAAAATAAATCTACTTGGTGTAGGTGTTCATCAGGTAATAACTCAACTGAGTACAATATAGAAATTAGCAGTTTGATTTGTTGGCTACACAATAACTTTAGAAATTATTGTGGAAGAAATGGAGCTTGGTGTATTGTTTCATTACATCACATCAGATACCTTGTCAATCTGGTGCTTTATAAAAAGATGAATGGTCAATTAATTGATGTGTCATTAATTTATTTTGGGATTGTGGCTGTTGACATGAACCCAGAGTTCTCTTGTTACTATAATCTAATGTATGAACTTTGTGTTATTAATATATTCCAAATGAGGGGTTAGGGGTTCTACATTAATAATTAAATGTATTTATAGTACATGTTAGTTGTTTTGTAATAAAACTATTCCCTTTCATTTTTCAGAAAAGTTAAGAAAATATTTCCAATTATCTATCTTGAGGTAAATCATTTTATTATTTTCCTTGTTCAGTTCTTATTTTTGTAAATTTTCATGTAATTCAACTATTTGTCATTGAAGTGCATCTCAAAATTCACTGTTGTTATCTGCACTCTATGTAATAAGTTATAGTGTTAAGTGTGTGAATTTGAACTAAGCTCATATGTTTTTTATTAATTTTTTACAGATCACAGAGATTAAATGCTGGTCTTGTGTTTAGTGTATAGACAAATTGATGGATGTTATTAACATTAACCTATTGGCAAAAGTTAGCTTGATGATATTACTGACTTTGCAGTGCAGTCGAAGATGTTAACTTAACTATGGTACAACAAAAAGCCTAACCCTGAAGCCAACGATGTACAATATTATGTCAATGTCACAGTTCCACTACCACGCATAATGGGAATATAAACAATACCATACTTTGATGTCCATTCCTACTTAAAATTTGTGTAGATGCATTATTCATTATTACAGTTATAACAATGAAATGAAAATTGTATTTTCTCTTTATTAGTTTAACATAGATCAAAAGAAAAATTTCATCAATTCACTCATGACTCGTCACACGCGATTCTAGAAGTATCAACATATCAGGTACACATGCAAAAAATGGAACTGTGCAGAAAAGGTCTAATGTGAAGCACCTATTTAGGTAGTCTAAATTTGGCAACAAATTGATACAAAATTACTTGTATCATAAATTAGCATGACGATCATGGGTCACCATATCTTTATACTTGCTGGATACCCTTCGTTTTGTCACTAGTGGGGGGGGGGAGTCAAATGATTAAAGCATGTGGATCATGAGGTCTGTCATTTAATGATGTGGCTTAGTGTTGATTTTGAGTCCAGGAGTAGGGTCGATTGTTCTCCCACTGTTAAAGAAGCCTACATATTTAACCATGTTAATCATGAAATGACCTGGGTTGTGTCAAGTGGACATTAAGCCCCAGTCCCCCATCTTAGCAGTCTACTACTACAGAAGACCCTGGGAAATTTGTTATACAATTATCTCCCACCACGCTGGATAACACAAAAATCGAGGTCCTGTGTACAAATTTGCATGCACGTAAAAGTAAGGCCCTAGTGCCACTGTCCAGGCAAAATTTCCCCCATAGCACAGTGTATAGCATATGTCAGTCTTCATAAGCCCAGTTCAGAGTACAACATTAGGACAGTAAACCCCATTTCTCTTGGCAGTGTGCTACTGGGGATTTTGTTAGACAATTAGCTCCCACAATGCTAGACACTTTTTATAGATAACTTTTATAGATATGGGTCACGATAGCCTGATCATCTAAAATGACTACAAAGGTAGTCTTCTACATACCCAGAAGGTGGATTGCATTATTGGTGTAAATGTGACAGACAATTAGCAGAAAACACCCCCTTTTTCCTGTTATTTGAAGGGCACCAGTACCATTTACAGCCCGGGGCCCAATACAAACTTTATCTGAACCTGTGGTTTCTAATTGGTGGAAAATATACACACCAAGTCATCCATATACCTTTAAGGACTCCACAGCTTTTATAACATTAAAACACACCTCAACAAGGCTCCCAACTCCAAAAGATCCCTCAATTGACCCCAGAGGGTTTTCATACCTCCCATGCAGAAAAAGTCAGATACCTAAGTGTTTGTTTCGGACGAACAGACAGACACAAGTAAGCACTTCATTTTTAATTGATTTTTCTTCAACACAGAAAAAGAGATTTATATTTACAATTCTTCACAATTTATTTTAACAATAATTGTATATTATATACATCCTGTTTTCTTGTATATGTTTCGTGGTGTTTTATTTCACATAAAACCTTAGAGTTTGTAAATTAATGATGATGTTAGAAGTCTTTGTTTGAAACACAGTCAGTAGTAATAAAACAATCACATCTCTTGACATCTCTTTAAATAGAAATTCTCTAAACAAAAAACGAAACTAGCCAATACTTGTTTTATGATCGTAACCAGTGCATTGATGCTTAAGTACGATTGTAGTTGGGTAACTGTTCTATTGGACCTAAAATTATAAAAATTTTGAGATATTTACAATACACTATGAATCAATTGGATTAAACTTAGCTCATATTACACAGTATTTAATGTTTGAAAACCTAACTACTTTATGGAATCAAAATAAATTTAAACTTGGGCACTTCAACCATTTTTATACGCTCACATGGAAATGTGGACGTATATATTGCTGTTGTCTACATACGTCTGTCTGTCCGTTGTCAACAATTTCTTGCGAACGCTCTAGAGGCTAAAGTTTATATCCGATTATCTTTAAATTTATACACAGTGTTTAAGGTCATGAAACAAAGGAGCCTATTGATTTTCAATAATATCGATAATGACTGCCAGAGTAATGGGCCTTTTAATCACTTTGAAAAGGGCTAAATTTAATATGTGTTCCTAGGTGTGCATTTGGCAAAAAAAGGTTGAGAACCACTGTTTTAGTGGGTTTTATTGACATTGATCGTAGATATATTTAAGACATACCTCATGTATCACTTCAGCATTGACAACAGCCTGTAATATAAAATTAAATATTTAACACCATTTGTACATTTTATGAAAAGAAACCGGGTTTAACGTTCTGCTATTCAACTGGGCTAATGAACATGGGCATACACCATACAATGTGCTATTAGGAAAAGTTTGTCCTGACAGCGGCACTACAGTCTACTCTTATTTTTAATAAATGTGCACACCAATATGTACACGGGACCTTGGCTAAAACATGATTTTGTTTAAAATCAGGGGCCATAATCTGTGAATTAAGTAACAGTCAGATACATGCCAATTACGAAAGAGAGAGAGAGAGAAATGGGGTTTAACATCCACTCAACACAACTAGGTCATTTCGGGATTAACATATGGTTTTTTAATTTCTATTTCAATAATTCGCTTGCGCATATGGGTCTTTAGCAGTGGGAGGAAACCGGAGTGCCCGGAGGAAACCCACGAGGTTGAGAAGGCCACATACGCTCACACCAGGGCTCGAAACCACAGCCGCAAACCAGAGGTGACCGGCCAGCTAGAGGTCGAAGTGCTCCGCTTTAGACCACTAGGCCATCCCACCCCCCCTCCCCAATTACGAAAGGAAGCAAGTTACGGATAAAATTGTGACCTGTAGACAACAATATACGTCCAAGTGATCAACCAGAGTTCACTTTATGGCCCTCGGCTGGTTTAATCTAAGAACAATAATTCTTATTGCTTATTCTACTTATCTTTATCTTCTTGTTCTTGGGGGGGGGGGGGTCTGGGATCCCCCACTTTGAGTACTATGATAGTTGGCATACTTGTTCATTGGACAATTTTTTATGAGTATGAGGCAAATTTTTTACATAGCTGTGAGGAGATTTTAGGTGCTTTTTCTTTCAACTAATAATAATATATATTGACTGCCTTTACTTACTTCAGTATATTCATCTAGGCTACTGTCAAATTCATCTACTGATGGGCAATTTTTGTTTTTAACTTCTTTATTATTTTCTGTTTTTATATTTCCTGGATTGCTCATAGATTTAACTGACAGTTTTACCACTTTCACTGAAAATGTAATTGATGTAGATGTATATCACAAATAGTATCAGACATTATGCTACCTGCTTTAACCTGGACACAGTAAATATCAATTACAAACTACTATCACCACCATTTATTTCATTACACAACTTCAAAAGACAGGGAAGTTATGCCAAGTTCTACTAGTTCTAGAGCAGTAGATGTGTTAAAGTTTGAAAATTAAACAGAAACTCAAAAAGTTTCTTGGACAGCATGACATTTTTTCTGGATACAACCAAAATTATACACCATAATTTCATAAATTATTACTATTATTATGCTACAGCCTGGTTAGATATAATAGTCAACATAAAATAATAAGATAAATTAAAAACATGCACAATGTCACCATGTGCACTGCCACTGCCGTTTTTTTTTCGCAAGTACTTATAACTTACACAAAGTTATCAAAAGACTCAAACTGAGATATGGAATAATTATTTATGACTATGATGCTTTTATATATACAGTAAATGGTCAGCACAAAATAAATAAAAACAGAATTAATTACTACAGTAATACTGTAAGATATTATGTGGTAATCTAGCTGGTGCTGGTAGGGGTATCAGGCGTTTTCAATACCAGGCTAATTCATTACAGGTAAAGTTATTTGACTTGAGTGGATAATTATTAATTATTAAATTTCAAAGCGTTTGGGTAATTTAATAAAATCATGAATACACTAGGATTCCTGGTAGGCCTATGAAATTCATTTGGATTCTTTATTTTACAAATTTAAATAATCCATAAATTTAATACAGAAAAGATTGGATGATATCTTTATTTGTTTACAGACAGGGTCAAGTAATAATATATTGGATAAAAAAAAATAAATGTAAACTTACGTACATGTCAAACACCACATTCGCTTCACAAAGTCACTGATCATATCATCGTTTCAATAATTCAATAAACTTTTAAGACTTGTGGTGCATTACTAAACAAACAGTTATGCTCCCACCAATAACATCCATGAAATTAATGAAACTATTCGACTTGGACTTGAGTGGATAATTATTAATTATTAAATTTCAAAGCGTTTGGGTAATTTAATAAAATCCTGTGAACGGCACAAACAATATCACTCGACAAATCTCTGCTGATTCAGGCACCCTAGCAAAAAATATTACTCTAATAATAGATAAGATTAAGATAATAAAAAGCGCTTAGTAGATTGCTCAAATATAACATTCTACTTTCGATTCTCGAGAAGATAACTCGAAGGAATACACCGGATACTGTTACTATCAAAGTAAACCCAAGGAGTGCTATTAATAGAACCAATGCCGCCATTGAGTATTTTCCGATTAGGCCATGATCCAGTATTGTGCAATGCGTCGAGAGAGTCGGTTTGTATATTAATCATATTAAACGAGCCCATTGATTCAGGCCACAAAAGTCCATGATATATGCCAAAACTTATAAAGTTATAATTATTATGGTATCACTACCGCCGGCTAAACTAACTGTAAAATAAATACTAATAGACATGATTCCACAAGAGAGTCTAGACTCTAATAACTTCCAAAGTAGCCTGAGTACAGAGGTGGGGAAGAGTAGTATTATACTGAATTTTCTACATTGTAGCTCTATAGGGATCGAAAGGAATGAATGCACCAATTGTAACACTAAGTCTAACAGTAACATGTCGCCACTATACACTATTTGATTTCAATTTGTATAGCCTGAGTCAACTGACTGAGTGTTATTATATAGATTACAGTCATAAATAGAATAGAGCTTTCGGAAATATATTTCTTAGAATATATTTCTTCCACAAGCAAAGTCGTCCACACAGAAAATCTGGCTAAGTCGTCCTCATCCCAAAGACAACTCATCCCAAGACAACTCATCCCAATATAAGACAACTCATCCCAAGCTAGAAGACAACTCATCCCAAGTCAAAAGACAACTCATCCCACTATAAAAGACAACTCATCCCAACTTTAAAACATGGATAGTCATGAGTAATGGAAGATTTCAAAAGTAATGAGTAATGGAAATGTAATTAATTACATACCAAAAATCATGTAATGGTCAATTACATTTCAATTACTCTTCAATTACAATTAATATTTACATATGATAAACATCAAATTTGATAGCAACAAAGAAATAAATTAGGTGTATTTGACACAAATCCAATTCATTATTTTTTTTAAAAAAAGATTTTTAAATCGGTTAACAAATTATAAGAAGGCATTCAACATTTTCTTTTATTACTTTTTATGTAGGATTCTTCTTTAGACATGTGACTTAAAAAGTGAATCTTTGAGGAAAAGATTACTTTATTAATCAAAGATTAAGTGTTAATTTACAGTCAATCATTCAATCAATCAATCAGTTAGATTAAAAGACAATAGTTTTACTTCACTTTAATCTTAATCTCAAGGTGACAAGTGACAAACCAAAGAATGTCTTTCAATTATCTCATTATTTTATGGTTACTTAATATATTAACCATCATATATTTTGTTATAGAATCATGCTGAATAATTTATCAGTTATGCAATATATTATAGACAAACTATTTGGATTGATTAAGAATCTTATAATATAAAATTACTTTGATGTAATAAATTCATATTATTTTTTAGTGATTAATTTGTGGTACTTCTTTGTAACTTGGAATGAGTGGGGGGGGGGTAAAAGTTGGGATGAGTTGTCTTTTGACTTGGGATGAATTGTCTTTTGACTTGGGATGAGTTGTCTTTAAAAGTGGGATGAATTGTCTTTTATTGGGATGAGTTGTCTGGGATGAGTTGTTTTTGGGATGAGTTGTCAGGTATTCGTCCACACTCATTGATGGGAGTCATCCACAAGACTTAGTTTAATTTTAGGATATAATAATAATAATAATATGTTGGTAAAGTCGTCCACACGACATAAATTACTTTCGGGGCATGATTAGTATATTTTTTGTGCTGATTTCTGCGTGATCATTCACACTCGTTGGTGGAGTCGTCCACACAACTTAGTTTAATTTCGGGATACGATGATAAAGTCATCCACATAACATAGTTTACTTTCAGGACATAGGTATTCTTAATCAGTATATATTTTATTTTGCCGAGTTTTGCGTGTTCATCCACACTCGTTGGTGGAGTCGTCCACACAACTTAGTTTAATTTTGGGATATACGGTAATAGTCTAATGATGAAGTTGTCGACAAGCTTGAGCCGCCTTGTTCGTGAATAAAAAACAAAGTAAATCATTTTATTCAATAAATAACATTTTCATAATTGTAACAAATTTAATAAATAATTTAAATATTCAAAAACAATTTCATTAATACAACAAATTCAAAAACAATTTCATTAATACAACAAATTCAAAAACTATTTCATTAATAAAACAAATTCAATTTCATTAAAATAAACCCTGTGCAGAAATATATTCCTACAATGCTACCAAACGACCCACGTTTTGAATTTGTTTTCTAAAACCCACATGTTTTATTATACGCCCACATGGAAATGTGGTCGTATATTGTCGTCACCCTTTCTGTCCGTCGGTCCGTCGTCCACAATTTCTTGTGAACGCTCTAGAGGCTAAAGTTAACATCCAATTGACTTTAAGTTTATACACAGTGTTTAAAGTCATGAGAGGAAGAAGCCTATTGATTTTCAACGATATCTGATAATTACTACCAGAGTTATGACCCTTGATTACTTTGAAAAATCTTGTGAACGCTCTAGAGGTTAAAGTTAATACCCGATTGACTTTAAATTTACATACAGTGTTTAAGGTCATGATACAAAGAAGCCTGTTGATTTTCAGCAAAATCTGATAATTACTACCAGAGTTATGACCCTTGATCACTTTGAAAAATCTTGTGAACGCTCTAGAGGCTAAAGTTAATATCTGATTGACTTTAAATTTATACACAGTGTTTAAGGTCGTGAAACGAAGAAGCCTATTGATTTTCAGCGATATCCGACAATTACTGCCAGAGTTATGACCCTTGATCACTTTGAAAAATCTTGTGGACGCTCTAGAGACCAAAGTTGATATCCGATTGACTTTAAATTTATACACAGTGTTTAAGGTCATGATACGAATAAGCCTATTGATTTTCAGCAATATCCAATAATTACTGCCAGAGTTATGACCCTTGATCACTTTGAAAAATCTAAAGTTAATATCCGATTGACTTTAAATTTATACACACTGTTTACGGTCATGATACAAAAAAACCTATTTATTTTCAGCGATATCCGATAATTACGGCCACAGTTATGACCCTTGATCACTTTGAAAAACCCTGTGAATGCTTTAAAGGCTAAAGTTAATATCTGATTGACTTTAGATTTGTACACAGTGTTTAGGGTCATGAGACGAAGAGTCCTATTTGATTTTCAGTGATATCTGATAATTTCTGCCAGAGTTATGGCACTTGATCACTTTGAAATATCTTGTGGATGAAGGCCTTGAGACAAACAATTCAAACTATTCTAATCATTTCTGATAATTACTTAATGGGCTATTACTCGTAATAAGATTATCCTGTGTTGTAAATGTTCTCCTTACTGACAAAAGAAACAATATGCGACAATCCTTGTTGACTGCCCGGATGGGCGTATGTTTCGTTGCCTGGTAACCTATCTTTCTTCGTACCATAGGCGGGCAGAGGTTACATATATTTATACATGTATTTGTCTTTTTTGTCAGTTTGAAGGAGCTAAATTGCTAATATTTGGGCCTAGAAATTTGCCCAAATCGGTGGCAACGCATAAGATAATATTATATGAATGTATATAATATACACTGAATTACATTCATTCATTTCCGTCTTTAGTCTAATTTCAAATCACTTATGTTCGGCGAAATATTCGCCTGAAGTCTCAATAGCATGTCTAGTGTCTGGTTATTCCTTGTAGTTGAAGCTTAGATGACAAATGCTTCGCTCTACTTAAAAAATCAGAATAAAAGGAACAAGCTCTCGCGTAACGAATTAGCTGAGACACAAACACTCCATAAGCTGGTGATATTGGAATATTACTACTAATAAATGGAAAGTTAACAATCAGAAAGTCAAAGTCATCACGTTTATCGTAGAATTTAACACTCAGTTTATTGCAATCGTCAAAATCAAGACTCAGATCCAAGTAGGAAGCGTAATTGTCACTGTCAGTGGTGTTTTTAATTTCGAGCTCATCAGGATATATGAATTCGATATAATCACTAAATTTAGGATTATTAAGTGATAAAACATCATCGATAAGGGCAAAATGTCTGACTAATCGTTTTTTACGAGCGCTTGGATGTAATCGGCTTCGTCGGAATAGAGAAACAAATCAGCAAGCAAAGGCTCACAGTTGGTGCCCATGGGGATACTTACCACTTACTGATATATTTCCCCTCCAAATTCAACAAAGATGTTATCAATTAAAAAATCCAACATCTGAATTATTTTGATGGCGGTGAATTTGTTATTGGAATCACTGTGCTTCTTAACGAAATATGTGGATTTGTAATTAACAACTAAATATTGATATCTAGCAGTTCCCGATTTAGACGAAAAGACACTGTCAATGATGTCTTTCAACTGGGCTTTTAATTTACTATGGGGAATTTTAGTGTACGAAGTAGAAAAGTGAAACATTTGAATAGATGAGACTGAAGCAAGGGATCTAGATTGCAAACCATCATGTAATTCTTTGGAATTTTAACCAAAACATCAGTAACCATTAAAACAATGATCATACGATCATACAAAAAATTTGATTAATTTTATTACAAAAACATCGTCAATACTAATCCAACAATCAAAATTCATTAAAGAAAAACATTGGCAAAGAACAAAACAATGGTCATACGATCATACAAACAATACGATTAACTTTATTACTAATCATCGGGAATTCGATCTGAAATCAAATAACAAAATAGTCAACGAGTACTAGCTATTTCTTCCATACGATTAAATTGTGAACAAGTCTTATTCTTAGTTGTGTATGAGTCTTATTCTTAGTTGTGAACGACATCGCCAATAATTGTGGACAACATCACCAGTAGTTGTGGACGACATCACCAATAGTTGTGGACGACTTCACTGTGGACGGCTTTGCTTGTGGACAACTTTACTGGTATACATGTCTTAACGGTGAATAGAGTAAACGTCTAATATCAGACCATCCTTAAAGATGGGAATATTAAAAGCATTACATTGCATAAATTGTCAAGAATTAATGATCCAAGTCAATTCCATCCACAAAACAGTTCATCTTGGACTTGGGTAGTTTCATGAAACTTTATACCTATACACAGGTATCATACCACACAATACTACCACATGCTATATCATTATTGTGAAAAACTGACACAATAATTCAATTATTTGAAAACAATACAGTTAATTCACTGAAAACATGCAAAATGTGGTGTTCAATGACTCACTATTCCAGTAATCTACTTTTATAACCCAATACTAACAAATATTAACCCATTCTACCCATAATCTGTCTGGTCCATTTATGTAAAATAAAATGTGACAGAATTACAATTGTTTTGCAGTTTCATTTAGCACTGATAGTAAACTATGTGATATACATCTTTTTGGAATAACATGTATAATATAACAGCTTTTCAATTACAATATTAACTCAAAAGTATTTTAATTTTATAGGTCATACAGACGGCGATCTAAGAGTAGATCTAGAAGTACATCTCGGGACAGAGATCGTAATAAACGAAGAAAGAAGAGTCGCTCTCGCAGTATAGAAAGAAAACGTTCACGATCTCGAGACCGATCAAGAAGATCAAGATCGAGAGATAGAAGACGTAACAGTAGAAGTAAATCTCGTGATAGAGAGAGACGTAGAAAGAGAAGATCCTATACCCGATCCAGATCGCGTGAGAGAAAGTAATTTTATTTCCTAACACCTTAATTGTAATGACAATTTATGTTTTGCTCAGTTTTGGAACAACAAATAAAAAGTTTGTGTTTGCATTCTATAATGACAGAAATTTGAATTATAAATAATTGCTTAGATATTGATGATATCATACATTTCATAATACTTATCTATGATGTGACAAACATATTAGCCATATAAACACGAAAACTTAATTTATGGAACATAAATTACTATTCAATTAAAGCGATATTTCGTTGGGTGTTCTCTCAATGTTATCAAGCACCTTCAACAAAATGTCACTTTTATTTTAAATAGTTATATTGCGTTCCGTATTATGTTTCTTTGTTTATTACATGTGCCAATTGCTAAATGCCACTCCAAGGGATTCGTGGAACAAGTCGGAAAAAACACATTGTCATTGATTGTTCATTGGTACTCTCAGTGTTTATTTAATGACTCTTTACTGTTAAATATTAGCTGATATGTGAAAACATAAAGTATAATACTATAGTAACTGCAGGGGAACTGTACTACACACAAACAAAATGGCGAGATTTGGAAATTCACAATCCACACAGATATATATTGTGCTGAACAGTTATCACCAATTTTAATTTTATGAATTAATTTGATCTAGAACAGCGTTTTGTATGGCAGGCAAAACAAGTACGCGATCTTCTATGGCAAAGAAAATGTGATTTAGCTGCAACAGCAAGTATTTGCTTCCACTTTTACCACAATTTTGCCACTTGTCTAGTATTGTATTGTTTTTTCTTATTTTAACATATTTTGTTTTAGACGAGAGAAGAAAACAAATACAGTTATCCCAGATAGACAGAAAAGTAGATCACCAAGTTGCGAAGTTAAAGTTATACATAAGGAAGGTGCTATCCAAGTGAAAGATGAACCTCTAAATAAGGTACTTTTACTTTTATGATTATTCTGTTATTTTTATTATATGTAATTAAATTTCAAAATATGTAATTGATTTGTCATGGTTCTTACGAAAATGATGTAATACTTTGGTCTTTATATTTCTAGGAAGAGGAACAGAAGAGACTGGAATTGGAAATGCAGAAAAGAAGAGAAAGAATAGAGCAGTGGAGAGCAGAGAGAAAGAAAACTCAAGAACTAATACCAATAAATATAGCTCAACCAACTAAAACATGGACACTGGAAGATGAAGATGATGATGATGAAGATGTTCCTTCACAAGAAAAGAAAGATGGGGATGTTGATGAAATTGATCCATTAGATGCTTATATGCAGGTTAGTACTTTAGGTAGTAAGAAGGTACTTTCATTTTATTAATTATGATGGTAGCAAAATTGATATATTAATATGCATCTTTGTTCTGTATTATATTACAATAAAGTACCTTATAGATCAGTGATATGGCCAGTACTCAAGAGAGTTTCACAATCAAATATCACTAAATAAAGAATGGCACATCAGTAACAATCAATAAGGGCGTATAATCGATCTATTTGATCCTCAGTATCCCCAATGGTCTCGATGCGTTCCACTTAACTAACGCCTGGTTTCATCCATAGGGGAGTCAGGTATTCAAATTATATATCCTTGATGATTGTGCTATTGTTGTTGACCAATAGCAGGATATGGTTGATAGCATAAAATCACTTGAAACTGCCTGTTTTGACTGACATAAAAACATCTTTCCTATCTTTTTGTGTGCATGTCGCTTCTTTTAAATCAAATGTCTCGCAAACTCATTCATAATCGAGCAAACACGCTGCCATATTGTTGTGAACGTAAACAATGAGGCTAAGAGTGATTGTTTGTAAACTGTTGTTTTGATTGGTTCGTAGAATCAAGCTGTGATCAAGATAATTTGAATACAACATGGATGAACTGAATGGTGTAGTGGTGTAGAACGGAACGAGACCACAGGGGATATTGAAGACATTTTAAGATATGCTATCATTGGATCCAGTCATTGTCAAAATATTTATTCATTATTATCCCACAGTGAGCCAAAGTTGGGGAGGGATATTGAGACAGAATCCGTCCGTCTGTCCCGAATTTGTTTCCAGAACATATCTCATAAACCGTTTGAGGTATCGTTTTGAAACTTTGTACACACAACAACCTATTACAGTATTTGTGCCTTTTGCTATTTAGGAGTTTTTTGTCAGGTCAAAATACAGTTTACCCCCCCCCCCCCCAAAAATGGCAACAAAAGGTTTCTCAACTGTTTCTGGCAGGGATAAATATACTTTATAAAATACTAAAAGTTTACTCAATTAAAGTGTTTTTTAAAGATGACGTCAAAAATGGCCACCGAAAGGTCTTAAAATGATCATAAATATGTAACTATCAACTCAAATTTGGGGGCAAGGAAGACATTAAGATCATTAAAAATGATGTTGGCATGTTATGTCAAAAATGGCCGCCAACACCTCTAAATGACCGAAAGTCCGTAACTATTGACTCCAATTTGATGATCTTGATGTCTATCCCCAGGTTTTGGGGGACAAGGAAAACATTAAGAGAACTTTGGATGTCACTGAGCTGTTCAATCATTATCCCAGTCATTAGTTTTCAGAAATAGAGAGCAATATCTACTAAACAGGACCTCAATATTAGAATCAGTGACACTGTTTGCAAAATATGATACATTGTTATATTGATTACCAATAGCATAAAGAAGTATTTTTCCTTATTTCTTCCAAACAACTGCAAGGGTGCAGGATGTTTGATGACTAGTCATCTTGTTATTTATCTGTTATAACGTTTGTATTTTATTATTCACAAAATTACTTTTTTGTTTTTATTGGTACACCCCTAAATTACAAGCTATCATCAAACATAAATCCCTTCAAGACATATAGCATGGTTTTTTGACAAGTTTAGTTTGAAAATCACAATACCACTTGACCAAAAACATTGTGCTACATGTGGACAAATTCATGATTGTTTTTCATATGAATTCTGTTTTTTTTATTGTGCTCAATCGTTAAATACTACTCAGGAATAGTATATGTTTTTTTTATGTAACTAGTGATCTTTTTACATGCATATTCTTTACTATTTGTTATGTATTTCAGAATGTTACTGAAGAAGTGAAACAAGACAAAAATCAACCAGATAATAAATCTGATGGCAGTGTAAGTAAAAACTTATATTTTGATTATTGTTTACTGTTGAATAATATTTTAATCAATGATTTGTGGGTACATTTTAGATCTAATGTAATCTGGGTTTTTTTATATTACAGCAACAACAAAATAACGGAACAGTTGTTACAACAAGTGCTCCAACGGGAGGAAAGGTTACCTTTATAACAGCAGTAGCCAAAAAACGAGCAATTTCAAAAAATAAAGGAGAGTTGATGGAGAGTAATCAAGATGCAATGGAGGTGGGAACTTTTATGGCTATGATTAATTTTAACCCTTTAGAACATGGGTTAGGGTTAGGGTACTGATTATACCGGTTTCTTGAGTGATTTGTCTATACCTGCATATTCGTACACTGCCACGATGAGTCTGAGTCATTAGTTTTTGAGGGTGCCCCTGCAATTCTTTGGACTACGGCATTCTAAGGGGCACTAGTTTGGCATTCTAAGGAGCACTAGTTTTGAGCTGTGCTAAAGGGTTAATTATTGAGAAAGGCTCTGTTTGAATAACACACATAAGCTGAAATATAATGTTAATGTGTAGATTCTAGTGTAAATGTAAACCATCCCGAACCTATAATTATTTTAGTAATGATATCCTTAAACTACAGTGTATTGAATTTGTTTATTTTCTATCTGATTGTAGTATTCATCTGAAGAAGAAGAGGAAGGTATTGATGTTACCATGGCAAATATAGATAAAATGAAGAAAAAGGTTTGTGGCTTTATCTCCCTTTAGCACAATACTTATTAAAATTGTGTAAAGCAGGGCCTATATCTACTTTGCAACACAATGGAACTAGATGCTGTCAGTTGCATGTGTGCTTATGTCAATTATATCAGCCACTGAGGACAACTGAAAGCAACTGAATTTGGAGTACTTTTGTCATCCCAGAACATAATAGCGATTACACTCAACACATGACTTGCTTTATTCATCATGTGATTGATAAAAAATGGCAAATAACTTGGAGCTATTGATATATTATTGTTGACAGCTTCAACATTTGAATGTTGGTGTCTCCATTAGCTTCCATTTGCTTATTTATAAAGTCACATGACACATTTCTCTATCACATGATGTTATTACCATGGAAAATAGTTGACACCTGTTTCCGCTAGATGCAGCAAGTTGAACAAAGTTGAACATGTGCAACTAGTTGCAAAGAGTTGTAATTGTCATATAAATATTATCAATTACGTAATTACTGTAAGCACCAGTATTAATGTTGGTGCTTACCAAACATGTTTACAGAATTTATATCAGAGATTTGCGTGGAATTTTGCGACTTCGAATGACAGACAAAGTTGCAGATACAACTAATGGTACTAGTCAAATAGTACTCACCCAGAAGAACAAATTAATGCTCTGGCATTGATAAAATATTATTTAAATTAATTTGTATGATTTGTTTTTAAGGATTTAGTGGCAGTTGATCATGATAGAATATACTATGCTCCTTTTAGAAAAGATTTCTATGTTGAAGTACCAGAGATAGCTGCCTTGAGTCCTGAAGGTAGGTTGTTTCATTAAACACAGTAGTATTAATATATTACAAATACATGCTTTGTATAGTGTAAACATGTCAAAAATTTCAATCGAATTTATACATTAAATTCAATAAATTGTAATGTATAAAATTGTAATATTTGAAATTATTTCAACTGACTCTAGTAATCACTCAATAATTTACATTTTAATAAAACTGTCTCTGCTCAGAGAACATACCTCCCTTTAAATGTCATTTCCCAGCATTGCTTACCTTACATTGTCCTACCAGTAACCAATTATAGATGGGTAGACTGTCGTATTGAAGGACACAAGGATTCGAACCACAGCATTAGTGAGGATCGATCATACAATCATTTGGTTACAAATAGATCAACCCTGTCAATGTTATGATTTTAGGAAACATGTATACAGTGATTATAGTATATGTTTATGTTTTACAGAGGTTGATATTTTAAGAGAAGATTTGGAAGGGATTAAGGTTCGAGGTAAAAACTGTCCCAAACCAATCAAGGCCTGGTCACAATGTGGTGTTAGCAAAAGAATTCATTTATGTTTAAAAAAGTATGTACTCAACTAATACATTATTATATCTATATGGCTTTTGTAGTTGATCTGCCATGTCACTGGATGGACTCTTTTATCTAGAATGCCTTAGGTTCGAATCTAATTGGGATATTTGCATGGCTGACAAGGAAAGTGTGCCTAGTGTTTTAGATGGCATCAAAAATTGTGATAAACCTGTGTATATATTGGTAACTAGGTAAAAGGTGGTTTGAGGGTAAAATTCAAGGAAAATTTTTTCTATGTAGTCATTAATTGACCTAGGTACAAAATTATACCAATACTAATAAACTCTACTTGTATTACATTCGTATTGAAAAAAAATAAACTGAGATCTTTAGTAATTCTAATGTTTTCTTCATAATTTTATCACTTAATGGTCACAGACTTTATAATGATTGTACACAAATATTGATGATGCTGATAACAATGTTTATTATAATTGACAGATATGACTATGAGAAACCTACACCTATACAATCACAAGCTATACCTGTAATAATGTCAGGTAGAGACATGATAGGTATAGCTAAAACTGGTAGTGGTAAAACATTGGCCTTCTTATTACCTATGTTTAGACATATATTAGATCAACCACCATTAGATGAAGAAGATGGACCTATCTGTAAGTATTCAATGATATACATTATCTGTTGTAACCTACATTTTAGTATCTGTTTATATAATCTTATTAGCTGTCATTTTTAGGTTTTATTTCAAGCTAGAAGGTTTAGTGCTTTACAAGAAATGAAAACCATGTTTATGTTTTTGTTTTGAAATACATGAACCACTGCACCCAAAAATTGTAAAGCCTGTAGTAGGGTACCACACCATAAAAAATATTTCGACAATTATACTACAATAAGTATATAATAACAAGTATTAAGTTACCATCTCACATTTACAGTCCCTAAATAAAAGGTTGTGTTGTAACAAGTTATAACCATGTAACATCAACAAAAAATAGACTGAAAAGATTGTCAATCCGACGCCAATCAATCGGGGCATTCTTGAGTCCAAAATAGGTTAAGTGCCCATGATATGAAATTACTCCTTATCCAGTTTACTGACCATTCTTTTGCTAATTGACAGTCCAGATAATCAAGACTGTTTTCAATCTTATTTAGAAACATGCATTATAGGCAACTCAATGATTGTTTTGAGAACCTTGTAAATTAAAAGGAAAATACTGCTAGTATGTTATTCTTACCCAACAAAGGAGCTTCTGAGATATTAATTATACTGAACCAAAAGATGCTGTTCCTAAAGGTATAGTTCATACTATAACAAATTAAAAAACCAAACGAAGGCAATTTTCTAAATTAGTTGTAAAAACGAATCAACTAAATATTATTGTTATTCAGAATTGTTAACAATATAATTTTGACGGCTTTAATAGTCGATAGATTTGTTGAAAAATTCCTGTCAAAGCTATTTATAGCCTTTTGGACTATACTACTGGTTATTCTTGCACTGCATGTACAACTTTGAATAGAGCAAATTTTTCTGTGTGGGGTACCCTACCTGTAGTAATCTTTACATTTTTTTACCCATGCCCACCATGTAATAATTATATCACAATATTCATATAACAGGTCTCACTTGGTTTTAAGTGAAAATGTAAACTACATACGGACACTACATCTGAGGATTCTTTAGTACAAAATAAGTCATGTGTCCATGCCATGGGTTGCCATTAGTCGTATCCACTGGTCAATTTTCTAGCTTATTAAGAGGCCTGAATAATCAAGACTATTCTATGCTAAACATTACAGAAAGCTAGAACAAGAAATTTAATTTAGAAACATGCAAGTTGGTCAAATCAACGATTGTTTTCAGTACTCCAATGCATTCAATAAATTTATGCCAACACCATGAGTCCATCACAATTGTTTATTTGAATTATTTACAAAAACAACCCACTCTTTCCATAATATAGTTGTACTTGGGGAAATTTATAAAAAAAGGTGCAGTATCTACCCTTTTAAGACTTAACACAATTCTCAGTCAAACAATTAAAGATAATGCAACATTATCAACTTTACTCTAAATATTATAATCCAGTCACAAGTTATAAAATAACAATACTGGACCAGAAAGGCCCATTGTTAACAGCGCGTCTATCATATATAGGACTTGAATTTTTTTATAATGATTTGTACAGTCAGCATGTCAATTGAAGCATGCCATCAATACACATCAGCTTGTGTATTCAGTGATAAATGTGTAGTCCTTGTGATGCCACACAATATAATCAATGTGATTACATGTGTAATCGAAAATTTGTGAAGTGTTTTAAAGGGTTTAACACATAAATCAAATAATTTTAATGAGATTGGTGTACAATTGGTTAAAGTGTTTATAATAAATACTGCCTTCAAGTACTTATAACTTTCATGTGGTCTTTTGATGTGCTCTTTAAATATGGAGATGATGTTTATCTGAATTTCTTGTTCACGTAACCATGAGTTACTCCCGTATTGAATGCAAAACTTTTCCTTGTAGTACACAGCGAATATTTTTAGAACATAGTAGAGTATTTATATTGACTGACAGCTGATGGTTGATAAGCAGTAGTTCTTTGATCAGATATTAATAATACGAGAATGTAAAAATGTCAACATATTATTAAATTCCTAGGGGCATTATGTACTTTAAAACTGTAACTAGAATACAAAATGCCTACATGTATATAACATAAGTCCAAAAGGTATTAAAATGTTCAGGAACAAACGTAAATGTAACACTGTTAGACTGTAGACATGCATATATCCTTGATATAGTAATCAAGACACAGATTCACCAAAAAATCACATTATAACAAATCCTAGCATTGCATGTTGTATACATGTACCTTGTACATGTCACTGCATAACAACTGTTAAATATGAATAGAACTAAGCAGCTCTTATATTGGGACGTGAAGCTTTGACATAACATTTGTCACTAATTTGAAGTAGCTTATCCATTGTGTTTTGTTCTTCTTGAGTTAACAGTGGTAAATTGCTTTCTTCTTCTGTCGAAGGTGAGGATAATTTCGGTGAAGAAGGAATATTCAAAGATTCTTGAGATGGTTCCCGGATAGGTTTTGATTCTTTCTCTTGTGAATTGAGACGCAGCTCCTCACGAGATGGATATTTCACTGTTCTAGGTGACTCTTTATCCACTGGTTTGTTTCGGCCATATTGTTTGACTTCTTTTTGATTGTTGGACGGAGCCTTGGTAGTTTTTACAGGAGGCTGTTTTTTAAGTTTGCTGTTTGATTCATTTTTTTCTGATTTATTGATTGGTTTAGGTTTTTGTGCAGCTTTAGTATGTCTAATTGGTACAGGTGGTAATGGCTGGAAGTAATCACGTTCTTTAACTTTTCTCTTATTTCTATTCTCCTTTTCTCCATCATCCATTGTATTAGTCTCGGTGGGTTCTTCTTGATGATAATTGTTCTTTACTTCCTCTATATTCTTTTCAATTTCTCTGGAGTATTTATCTTCTGTATTGTTCACATCTTGTTTAAGTGACTCCTCCCTTGTGTTCAAATCATTTACCACATCCCTTCTATAGTTGTCTTGTGTTTCAGATATTTCTCTCTTCAGCTCTTTTCTCTCCTCATTGAATTTGTCTGTTTTCTCTTCAATTGTTTTTACTACTTCTTGTGTTTCTTCTGTATGTGATTCCTTTCTGGAAGCCAGATCTTCCTTAATGGATTTAAAATAGTTCTCTTCTTCAGGTGTCCGATCATCTGTATCTATCTTTATGTCTTTATAGTCTTCATGGAAACTTTTTTCTACTTCTGTCTGTTTATCTTGGATGTTTGATCTTGCCTGTTCTTCCTCTTTTTTTATTTGATCCTCGTACTGGTCTGGTAAAAACCATTCATCATAGAAATTATCATCGCGAAATCTACCCGACTCTTTTACGTCTGACGTCATTAATGTATTTGTCTGGTGTTGAGGTGTCTGCTTGTTTTTAGTAGTTTCTTCTATATGACGTTGAGGAGACTGTTTGCTATATATTATATTAGTTACTTCAGTAGAGCGTTTTGGTGTACCTCCAGCTTTGTCTATTTTATTAATCTTACGAGGCGAATTGATTGGGCTCGCTTTCTGGCTTTGTTCGATGTTTATGTATGAAGTGCGTTCTATTTGTCGTCTGGAGTCGTCTATTTTCTCTTCTCTTTCAGTAACACTACTTTCATCTACATGGTTTTGTTTCACTATTTTCGTTCTGTTGTAGGTTATTGATTTGTTCATTGTGTAAGGATCTTGTTTGGGTTTATATTCTACATTATATTTTTTCTCCTCAATTTTACCTTTTGAATATCTATGCAACAAATGCTCTGATCGTTTGGTTTCCTTTGTTTTTGTTCTTTGAGGAGATTCCTTTGTTGTGTAAATGGTTTCCTTTGTGGAATCATATTGTGATGTGGAACTTGATGGCTCTGTTTTTTGTCTTTTCGGTGATGTGTGTGAAATGGTGTCCATTTTGTGTTCAGTTGTCACATCATTATTTCTTTCTATCACAGTACGTTTTTTATAGGACTCTTGTTTTTGTGTAGTATTAGTTTGTTTATTCATAGCGTATGGATCACGCCTTGGTTTATATTCGATGTCATATTTTTTCTGTGTTGGACGAGAGTTCATATACTTTTTTAAAAGTTCATCAGATTTTTTACTCTCCACACCTTTTTCATTACTACTGTATCTAGTACCCCAGCTTTTCAGTTTACTGTAGATGTCATACTCTTTATTATGGATGCTGGGTAATTTTGTTGATGCCATGGTGGTGGTTCACCAATCACAACTTTTATCTGAAAGTTAAAAAAATTATAATCATATAGGTCAGATAATCAGATAAAAATCTGTTTTGCATTTGGATTACCAAAATACATGTATGATATTATTAGATTTATAGATATACAGCATTATATGAATAAAGTGTATTTATAGGCATATAGTGTCCTTTCCTAGATAGTTTATTAGACATTTACTGTTATGAATACTAGGATGATTCTCTTTTTGTTTGATTAAACCAAGTATTGATCATTGATTAATCTGACTTTTTACACTATAAAGTATAAATATATAATAAAGATTAAGCTATATAAGAGTCAGATGTTTTTATTAAAGATCAATATTCCTACCTTATTTGAACCTTTTCTGTTTAATTAAGTTAATTATTCATACTATCTCTCTATATATATATTGAACTATCAATTGATATGTCTGTTAATTGGATTGTACCTGTACATCAAATATTTTCTTTTTCCTCTCAGTGATGTTTGTGTTATTTGATAGATCATTTAAGAATGTATCTATATGATTTCCTTAGAATATTTCAGTATTTTTAATATTATAAGGAATTTCTGTAGTAACCAAGTATTGTTGTGTACATGTATATATTATCTTGTTACATTTTCATATGTTTTTATTGCTTGATAATGACTAAAGAATCCTGGTGAAAACGTCTGTCAGTAATAAGCAGTAATTGTATTCCACAGAATTGTGATCTGTATACTCTAGTTCAATTATTAAATGCCGTTAAAACAATTTTTCCACATTAGTAGGGTGACCCACCATAAATAAATATCTCCAAATATCTCGACAATTACGCCACAATATTTATATATATACCAAGCCTTAAATCAATTGCACACATTTATGGTCATTAAATAAACGATTGTGTTGTACTTAATAAGCTATGACCAAGTATCAAATAAGCACTAAATTCTATTATATTAATTTTCTTGGTAACAAAAGTTTCAAATAAACATTAAATTCTATTACATTAATTTTCTTGGTAACAAAAGTATCAAAGAAGCACTAAAGTAAAATAACAATTTGCCATTGAAGTCGTTGATCATCATTTGCATTGTATGAACAATATCGCATTTTTATAAAATGTACTCAAATTTAAAACAAGATAATCTTGTGAAAATTATAGGTGGTACCTGGCTGATTTTTAAAAAATTCTCACATCTGAATACAAAATGGAATTAATTTAAATCAATTGGACTTATTCCATTTAGTAATTTAGCTAACAATATTGTAGTGTGCAAGGAATTGGAAATCTCTCAGATGATGATCCGGCTTTAAAAATTTAAATAAAATAATATGCTATACCTTTTTGAAAAATAAAAACTGGACTGTTATAAGTTTAACACTATCTATACATGTACCGGTGTTGCTTCTATAAGTGCGAGTTCGTTTTGCATGCCGGCGATATTGTTAATTAATTTCAATTTCTCCACCTAACTACAGTAAACAAACCTTGAGGTAAACACAATTTTTTTTCCAGTGACAGAGTACCACGCACATCCAACATTTAAAAATATAAACTGACAAATCTATATTGGTGTATTAATCAATACTAGTCCTTATTTAAAGGGGTAATTTGTTGATAGTAATGATGGACAAAAGTTATGAATTGGCTGTCAAGGTATAATTTGTTTAAAGTAGAAAATGGTCTTTTCATCTTGATATTTATCATAAGAGGTGTGGCACTTAAAGACCATGTTTAATCAAGGGGAGTAATGTTTTTTTGTGATAGTTGACTGAGCTCATATTGATCTGATCATCTCTATAATTGCTTTCTCTAGGTCTTTAGGTCATTATAAATTCTTTACGTCACTCAATACAGGTTTTGTAACAAATATTATAATTAGGTAATGATTATTATTAAAGATAGGTTCATGTTATTTTTACTGCTAAAATAAATATGGTCTATTATGTGTATCCCTAGAAACAGATGTTGTTATTGTAAACAAAAATAAATCTCTTTAAAATGTAAGCAATAATGCTAGAGGCTTGTAAGAATAAACCCAATATGCTGTTTTTTTAATAAGCAATTTGAAATGATCAATCAATTGATTTTGTAATAGAAACATTGTTGCAAATATTATATAAATTACATTGATTGCAAAAGGTTGTGGTAGTCGATTTAGAATTCCTTAGAATTATTAACACATCCAATAATAAATTGTGAAAAGCTAACATGTTTAATATGAAGTTATGAGCGTGTTACTTGTAAAGAGAATATTATATTAATTTTACATGAATGTTTGAGTTGCTGTATAGAATGACTTGTGAATACAAAAGCATTGCACCTGAAAGTACATTGACTTATTATCCTGTAAATTACTATACCGTACAGAGAGAACTTCAATAGCAGTAGATAACAGAAACTGGCATACCAATGTTATGAAAGATCAACGACAATTTTAATCCTTTTAACTTATTTTGGAAATTAAATTTGTTTGGATGTTGCCAAAATATTAATTACCATTTATTAATTAGTTATAAGGAAGAAACTGAAGTGTAGAAAGGCTAGATTAAAATTTAAAGTTAAAAAAGCTATATTGAATTATAGGGTCGTTTGTAGTTTCCTTCAATTACCTGTAACAGTATGGCAGATATCCCCCGCAGATAAATGGATAACACATATTAATTAATTGAATATTGTTTATTTGTACTTAGTACAAGCAGTAAATAATCATGATCAAACTTCGTCAAGTTTTCATGTAGTGAATCTGTACGCTAAGTTTCATCACTGGCCCTCGATTATCGTGTTCCAAATTATTGATCAATGAAATTTGTTAGCTCTACTTAGCCTTCGCAACAAATGTTAATTATTATGAATTCAGTCAAGACATTTATCTCATCGACATCTAAACCAAGTTTGATCAGTCTACCTCAATTAATAGTCTTGACCAATCAAATCACTTAAAATTGTTTAGCCTAAATAGACGTTCTCAAAGTAAACTTAGTTTAGTTAAGGTATTGATGTTATGAAACTATCCTCTGAGTTTTATCCCCCTCACCCAGTTAGAATCAAAGTTTTCTTGTTCCAAAGTTTCAACCAATCAAATTGCTTATCAGTGAAAATTGTATTTATCTAATAAACACATACACCAAATGTGAGCTTCTAATTCAATTAGAAGGAAAGTCATAAGCAGAGTATACTTGTCTTCAGACTCCATCAAGACATTCACCTGTTAAACACCTTATCCAAATTTGAAAATTCTAGCTCCAATTAGAAGGAGAGTTACACTAGTATCCCAAAAAGTATAATGGGCAAACAGACTGACAGATGGACCTCTCCTTTTTTGCATGTAAATTGAAATTTATCCATGGGAGGACCAAATTTCAAATCATATCAGACTTTTGTTTATACTAAAATTTTAGAAGTTTAGAGCTGTTTTCGTATTAACTTTAAATTGTGACAGTATTTTATTATGGTAAGGACAATCCTGATGGGCGTAGGCTTTATTGTTTGCTTACCTATATTGTTTTCGAGCTAATGGTTTTCTATAGTTCTTGCCACCTTAAATGTCTTAAAATAATTGTAAAACATTTTTTTAGGTGTTATCATGACCCCGACAAGAGAACTGGCCCTACAAATTACATCTGAATGTAAAAAGTTCAGTAAACCATTGGGTCTACAAGCTGTATGTGTTTATGGTGGAACTGGAATATCAGAGCAAATAGCTGAATTAAAGAGAGGCTGTGAAATTATTGTGTGTACACCTGGTAGAATGATAGACATGTTAGCAGCAAATAATGGTAAATTTAAAACCACCAGAACTTAGTTTTATAGAGAAATTAATTAAGTCATGGTTTTTGTCATATGTGTTTCGTTTAACTGTAATATATTGTTGATTTCTGAGTTTATATGCTACTAGGTACAATTGATTAACAACTATTGTAACTTGGAATTTTTCCAATCTTGTATGTGTACAGAAAAATTCATAGTAAGCAGTAAACCATTTATTCAGAATCCAACAATATTTGCAGTACTTGATGTAGCATTGATGAAAATGTCATAATTACAATGGGTTCATTTTGTTTCTACACTGTACCAAGGATAATTTTTATACGCCCACATTTTCATGTGGATGTATGATGTTGTCGCCCCCCGTCCATCCACATTTTGTTTGTGGATACTCTACAGGTCACAATTTATTACCGATTTGCGTGAAAATTGAAAGAAAAGTTTATATCCAAAAGATCTTGGTTCCTTTAGATATTCGCTCATATCAGACTGTAATTTCCTGGATTATAATTATGGCCCCTGCTTGTACAAAAAATCATGTTTTTAACTTGTGGACCCTCTAGAGGTCACACTATATTATCCAATTCTAAAAATGTGTGTAAATATATCACTCTTACAGCCTGATGACAGTTAGTTCGGATTTTGTGAATATTGGACCGAAACTGTCTATCAAAATGTTTTCTCCCTGTACGCAATTGTTAAAGTATGTAATAACTTTAACTGATTTTGATGAAACTTAAAAGATATGTTTATATAAAAAAAAAAATGGATTCTTTTGCCTTATGAACCATCTATAGATCACAATTGTTTTTTTTTATTTTAACATTCATTCACCATTATTACACTGTTATTAGAGCTGTGTTCAAATTCAAGGAAAATCTCTGTTCCTATTGATTTTGATGCATGTTGGATCGTAACATCATGGATTATGGCCCCTGTTTTTATGAAAAACACTTTTTTATAGCTTGTACTCTTATCTTACAAAATTTGGGCATATCTTGCATGGCAACCATTTGTTTGGAATTTTTTTTTATTAAACATAAAAAGAAAGGTTTATGTTTGATTTATTGAGTAAAAGTTACAAATCATGATTTTTTTTATGTTTTGGCGATTTTTTTAAAAACAAAATGAACCATGTATCATGTTACATGTATGTACCTGTATTTAATTTAATTAAGAACAATGAAGGAATAATGTATGTATTGACAATGTTTGGAATATGGAATCGAACTGGTGACGTTTGATTTCTTAATAAAGAAATCATTTAGGGTCCTTAGTCTGTCACACATACGGTGTAATCCTTTTAATTCTTTTTAGCCAGGCAAACATTTGTTTCCATGACAACCCTGCTATATTTCAGTAGCTTTTGATGACCAGGAGATGGGACTAAAAAGAACATAGCATCAACATTTCTATGGTATATATTGAATAGATATATAACATGTTTGTCTTTATAAAAATAAATTATATTAAATTCTATCTCTTTGCTATATATTGGTAAGTCTATATAACAAATGCCAAGGGTTCAAATTTTGTGACACCTTTAATTTCTGGATGAATGGCAAGTTCACATATTTCTTGTACTACATCGCAAAATGTTTCTATTAATGTAGATGACATAATATAGACTAGACAAGATCATATTGTGTCTGTATACATTAATTCTTGTAGCTAGGTGTAGTAAGAAGATAATCTCCTAAATTAGCATGGAATAAAAACACATGAATATATTTTTAAAAATGAGACTATGGTTTTTAATATACATATTTGTTGTATATTTTCAGGTAGAGTAACAAATCTAAGACGATGTACATATATTGTATTAGATGAAGCTGATAGAATGTTTGATATGGGTTTTGAACCACAGGTAAAATAATATTCTTCTTTTTATATACCCACATTATCACATCAGGGAGTTCACATTTTGTTTGTGGACACTTTACAGATCACAATTTTACAATTTGAGCATCTAGTGATTTGTAAATGTAGAGTAGTATATCTATGTTTTTGCTATTATTGTTATTCTCAGGTTATGAAGATTATAGACAATGTACGACCAGACCGTCAAACTGTTATGTTCTCAGCAACATTTCCCAGACAAATGGAGGCTCTAGCTCGAAGAATTCTATCTAAACCTGTTGAGGTACAAGTTGGTGGACGAAGTGTTGTTTGTCAAGATGTAAAACAACAAGTTGTAAGTATAATGTAAATGCAATGAATACACACCACTATTATTTCATTTGGAAGATAGACTTTAATCTTTCATTTCTGAATGTGAGAATGATGTTTTCATGATCACACATAAAAATTGAATTTGACAGTTAAAAATAAAATATGAGTTCTAAAACACTTGGACGAGTTAGTACAATCCATACATTTGTGATGGAAGAAGCAACATTGTGTTCATACAAGAGGGTATGGATAGCATCAGGCTTCCATCCCAAGGCTGTTTTCACTGCATGCATAGACATCATGGGAAAGCTAATTATTAAAAAATAAAATTTACATATAATTCATTTTTATTTTTCTCTCTTTCCTATTTACAGATTTTAATAGAAGATGACCAGAAACTATTTAAATTATTAGAATTATTAGGATTATATCATACAGAAGGTTCAGCTCTGGTGTTTGTTGATAAACAAGAACGTGCAGATGAATTGATGAAAGATTTAATGAGTCATTCCTACCCATGTTTATCATTACATGGTGGTATAGATCAGTACGATAGAGATAGTACTATTGCAGATTTTAAAAACGGTGTTGTTAAATTATTGGTGAGTATGTTTGTATTGTTACTGTTACGGATATAGTTTCTTTTAAAAGCATTGAAAACGGATTGAGGTTTGATATATTTAAAGGTTATATCTGTAGTTCTAATAAGACTTTCTATAACTAATTTTTCAGATTCTCTGTTTCATATTATTCTGTCAACATCATTGATGCTATTTCTGACATTAAGATCAGGTGAAAAATATTTGAAATTACAAAATTATTGACTGTACCAAGTGTATAACTAATATTCATCCCGATTATTGTTGATAATGGATTGGATTGATTAGGTAATTACGTGATCAACATATAAATTTATCATGTTTTTCTGTCCAGGCCTGGAAATAATGGTTTTAGATGTACCTGACAAAATGTCAGGCACTAATGTAATAGTACATGACATTTTCAATTTATACTATAGACAGATGAGCGTATTTTTCTGCCTGATCGTGGCGATTGAAATTTGCCAGCGATTTTTTGCGGCCAATAACAAACAGACACGTGTAGCGATCGTCTCAAAAGCGTACGAGTAATTATGTCGATCACGTGACTTGTACAAAATGGCAGCCATTTTGAGATCATGTGATATCAATGATGTTGATGATTGGCTTATAAAAATGAATCGCCCGACAATATACGCTTGATACGGACACATGAGCGAATTTAATCGCCGGCTGAAAATATCTAACATGCTAGACATGTATTAATAATATCAGTAGAAAAGACATATCAGTGCCAGACAAAATGGCAGGAACCAGAGGCTTTGGGCCTGACAAAACCTGAATCTGTGTCTTACATTGTCTGTGACAGGTGCCTTATTTTCAGTCTTGATACTGTCTAACACCTACCTTGATTAACTATAGTATAATCTACCTTGATTGGCTGACTTAATGCTATGTCGAACAATTCATCAATCTAATCCTGAACAGAAGTCACTGTTTCACCTTTGTCAAACTAGATATCAATCCAATAAAAGTGATTGTCCATTGTCGAAAACATTTTAATCTCTTTGATTCCAACCACGAGCATGTAGAAACAGGTCATAGATGTCATATATTCTATAGTATATAACACCCCAGATCAATGGACCATTGTCTACTTAAATAACGATAAAAGTTGTGCCCCTTTATTTTGGGTAAAATAAGGAATTTTTTGATGTAGTAACACTGGAGTACATTCCTGATGATTGTTAAGAAGTGTTAGTAATGGAACCTTGTTTGAGAACTTTGTTCTGTGATGCTTGGAGTTATTGTGCAAGTTGTGTTCATGTGCACCAATAACCGCATTTACTTACTTTTGTCTCTCCCAGAAATATGTTGAGTGGACTGTAAACCTCATTTCTTTGTCTCTGATTTATATGGGCAGAGATAGCATCATCTTGTAGATCTGAGGCAGGAATATATTGTTACATCAGTTATTAAAACTTTCTGATTTTATATTTTACAGGTAGCTACATCAGTAGCAGCCCGTGGTTTAGATGTTAAGCAGTTAGATCTTGTTGTTAATTATGATTGTCCTAATCATTATGAAGATTATGTTCATAGATGTGGGTAAGTATTAAGTAATTTTAGCCATAGAATGTTGAAATGTTGGTTATATCTGCAGACATTAATCTCATAGTACAAAGAATTTAAGCACTATTTGATATTGAAAGAAATTTGTATAAAATGTTATATGGAAAAAGGTAACAATATCACGTTGTGTGACTCTCTTTGCAGACGTACAGGAAGAGCAGGAAATAAAGGTCAAGCATTTACCTTCATGACATCTGAACAGGAACGATATGCTGGAGATATTATTAAAGCTTTGGAACTATCTGGTGCCACAGTGCCAGATGATGTACAGGCATTATGGAATTCTTATACTGAAAGAGCCAAAGCTGTAAGTTGACTTATTTAAACAATTACTAACCATCACAAGAAGCACTAGAATAAGAAACATTTAGAAGATTGGCCAGTCCGTTGATGGAACAGAGTCCCACTTACATTTCTTCATGGACAGCCTAGAAAGTAGGTGTTAATATAAGAATTGTATCATTCCAAACAGTAAGATACAATCACCAGTAATGCATATTTAATGGCTGATTTTATTCCCTTTAAGGACATACAATATTAAATCTTAATTCTTTTATTAGGAAGGTAAAAAGATTAAAAGTTCCAGTGGTTTTAAAGGAAAAGGATTTAAATTTGATGAAACAGAGGCTCAGTTGGCAGATGACAGACGTAAATTACAGAAAGCTGCTTTAGGATTGCAAGATTCTGATGATGAAGATGCTGGAGTTGATGTAAGTTTCAAATAAAGCTTCTTTATCTGGTACATAATCAAGGGTGGTGGATGGCCGAATGGTTAGCTATAGCACTGCATGGTTTTGATTCCCCAGTAGTATGTGACAAGGATTAGAGGGTCGCCTGGTTTCCTCCCACTGCTAAAGACCTGACCCCTACACGCAAGCAAATCATTGAAATAAAATTGAACCATATGTTAGTCCCTTCAATATCTTCCATTTATTTTCTCTTACTCTCTCTGGTACATAATCAACCCTGATTCAAAAGCTATGATAAAATTTAAGGGCTTGCTTAATTGACATTTGACATTGTTGAACTTTCCAAAGTGACGGGATGGCAATCAATAGTCTTGTCACAGTTCTGCCAGTTGTTGTGTGAGTAGTCATCAACCATGGCTATGTCTTGGCTGTCAATTAAATTGCAACTTAGTCATTTTCTTTCGAAAGATTTGATCAGTTATCCCCCTTCTAAAGTTACATCCAGGGTGCTTGATTGTCAGACAATAACGTCCCGAAATGACAGAATTATAAGTAAGTGATATGGAATTCAGCCGTGTCACAGTTCTGCTAGTCCGGACAGCTGAGGTGGTGTGAGTAGAATTGGGACATATTTTAAGTAACATAGATGTTTCAGTTGTCATGTGTTGTACTCTGACTATTCTCTTTGTCACTCAATTGAAACTTTTTTGGGAATTGAGAGAATTTAATAACAGAACGTTCTATCGAGTATCCCCTTCAATATCTTCCATATGAACTGAGTGGGATTCTTTAACTGATTATCTCCCCTTTGACCACATATTTTATAGTCCCATTTCAGAATTAGTTTATGCTTTTCTTTTTTTTCATTAAAACAAATTCTTCGTTTTCTTTTAGATTGATCAGAAAATAGAAGATATGTTTGCTAGTGTAAAGAGAGTAACTGATGTAGCTAAACCTATAGCTAATCTAGCTACGCAACAAGCTTCATCTAACATAGAAAAACTAGAATTAGCCAAACGCTTAGCAGCAAAGATCAACATGGTTAGAAACCTTGGTCCAGATGCACAAGATATTACACAACAAGCAGCTATGGCTTTTCTGAAGGGTGATACAATCGCAGCTCCCCAAGTAAAGGTAATATTTGCATTTTTTACCTGGTAATCTTATTTACGTTTTCCTCCACTTAGATTTGTTAATGTGTATACTGTGGGTGGTAAATTATAATACTATCTTTTTATAATTACAGTCAAAGACAATAGCTGAACAAATGGCAGAAAAGATTAATGCTAAGTTAGGTTATAGACCTCAAACTGAAGACGATAAAGAAGTTGAGAATCCAGAAGAAACTTTTAAATGTTATGAAGAAGAGCTTGACATAAATGAATTTCCTCAAACAGCTAGATGGAAGGTTACCTCTAGGGTTAGTATTTAATTAGATTATTTCTTTACTTGTATTTAACATATCCCCTAAACCATTTAAAGAGTAAACCCTTGCAGGTAAATCTGAGATCAGCTGTTTGTGCAGTGTTTTAAAAAACAACCACAAACCTATATAGTTAATACATGAAGATTTTGTCAGTGCCTGCCAAATGTCAATACATGTTTCACAAAAACATGTTTCGCTATACATCATGATTGTGACGTCTGTCTGTTATATAGTTATCTATGACTTAGATTTAGAAGACAATTATGCATTAATCTTAACCACAATAGGCCCAATTTTTTTTAAGAATTACATTTTTGATATTGTCATAGAAAAATTTCCCAGTTGTTTCATGTTCAGAGACAAACTATTTAAATTGATTGTGAATATTATCAAATTCATTAAATACATGTACATGTATTGTGAACTATTGTTTCAATTCATATATTAAAGTTTTTCACCACCTGTCAATGTTATGGTAATTAGTTACATTGCTAAAAATGTAAAAAAGTTAAAGTAAATGTAATGGTTACCTTTAAAAAGTAATAATAATGTGCATGTAATTGGTTACATTGGTAATGCAATGGCCTTGCTCAGTTTTATTGACACCCAATTCATTTATCAGGTGAAATAAAGAATCTGTACTTGAATTTTAATGCAGATTATGACAGATTTATCATAAATTGCTCACCATCTTTTGTTTGCAAATTGATGATATGGGTACATATTTGCTAGTTTTGCTTATAATATTTTTTCAAATTCTTGCAGGAAGCATTGGCTCAGATTTGTGAATATTCAGAAGCAGGTATTACAGTACGTGGTACATATATCAGTAATAATAGAGAACTGAAGGAAGGAGAGAGAAAGTTATATTTAGCTATAGAAGCTACCAGTGAGATGGCAATTGGTAAAGCTAAGAAAGAAATCACACGTCTTATTAAAGAAGAATTAATTCGTCTTGTAAGTTCCTTTTACATGTTATCATATAAAACTATTTCTAATAGGAGCTATGCCTTAATTTTTCTCTTTTAAAGGTGCATTTAGTCAGTTTTACATAAAGCGAGTCATTATTGCTGTAATAGTTCAAAAATAGATAATACAAAATGAAAAATTTCATTCAAATTACTTGATTCTAAGCTCAGTTATCACTGTTCGAGGTTTATGTAAGACATAGTATAGATTGTTTATTATTGTAACAGTGGTGCATGCTATTCAGTTCACAGAATGTCTGATAAGATAACCAATTTTATGTTCCACCGTTATAACAGAAAGCATAGAGCATGCCCCTTTCACTAATCGAAAGAACATTGATTAACCTGATGCAGTATTATATTTTGACCTAAAACAAATGTCTTTTAACTCCTTTAACCACTGGAAATTCTGTCACTAATATTTTTTTGTGTATCTTTTCTTTGCAGCAAAATTCTTACCAACCAATCAGCAAGAGTCGTTACAAGGTGGTTTAACTTCGAGCAGTTATGTAAATATTTTATCATGTGTATATTTTTGTACATTATGTATATAAAACATGATATCACCAAATCATGCCATGGATGTTGGCAATATTTTACTGTAATAAACATCAACAATAGATTGTCTTTGTCCATTTATACAGTTTTATGTAGAATATTTCTTATTAAGGTAGCCAGTCATACCTATTGAGTAATTTTAATCTCTGTCAATTCAAAGAAATATTTGACAATAAGCTACAGTATTGCAGAAAATTACATTTAAAATAGCATGTCCCTGTGGAATTATAACATGTATTATTTAAATGGAAGCCAACAGTTTTTATTAAATTCAAATTATGTTGCTAAGCTATAGATTGTTCTTTGTAATGCTAGGTTTACACTGTTGTATTATTTACAGTATCCAAATTTCTTGAATGGGTGTTAGCTTCCATTTTAATTCATTAATGATTATGTTGCTAAGCTATAGTTTTAGTCAGTGGTCTATCCCATGCCTGGTGTACACTGTTTAGTTTTGGTCTATAAATTGTTGCTGACTAAATAGTGTGAAATCTTAAAGCAATTACAAAATGCTAAAACAACTCATCAGGTCAACAAACCAAGAAATAAGTAGTGTGTATAAATTTTGGTTGGTTGTGGACAACGGGTAGACAGACAAGAAAACATGCCAACAATGATTACGTCATCTGAGCACCCTATAAAGGCAATCCTACACAATTCAATACAAAAAGCCTTCCATTGTGAACAATTGTTATTGATGTTTTTTTAGTATTCTATGTTAATATAGAATAAATGAAATGGGGCATCTTAATTTTCTGCAGAGTTAATGTAGATCAATGAAAGCAAAAGATGAATAAAGACATGTATTATTCGAATAATACAAATGCATAGTGGAGTTGTGAGTTGTCTATCTTGTTTATAGTGTACAATTCCGAAGATGTACACATTGGTTAATTTTACTAAAATATTTGTTTACATTTTGGTTTTATATTATGATTAGATGAATGGGACAAATACATGAGAACATCCAATTGTATTGTTGACTTTTATGTATTTTCAAGGCGACTAATACTCACCAAAACATGTGTAAATCTAGCAGATCAGACAGTAAGTTTTGTGGTGAATAATGACGGTACCTCTTAAAGTAATCCACATTCATTGTTAAAATTCAATATTCTGCTTTTCACTAAATTAAACATTGCATATAATTTTCAAGCAGATTAGAGAGTGGTCACAGCTATGTGGGCATATACAAATAAGGCAATTCTTGGAGTTTAATGTGTCCCAAGTATCCGAAAATAACAAACTACTGAATTAATTTGATGATAATTTTATTGAGGGAGATGTACATCATTATCTATGTTGATCCAGATGTGGAGAGAGATGAACACATCAGGTAAATAGAATAGCACCATGTACATCCATCATGTACTGAACTGATTTTTGGCACCAGGGAACATTAACCGGGGATGGTCTATATACATTATATTGCACACAATGACAGAACTCTTGCAGTTGGTAATTATTAATCAAAATGAAACTTACAGCAGTAGCAGTAATATATTATGTTCTTACGATTTTCTTATTTGAACTTTCAAAATACATAACTTTGATCCATGTAAAGTAAAAATTAACACATCAAAAAAAAAAAAATGATCCCACAAAAATGTATTATTAATACATCCATGCCATATATATTAAAAGTTAGAGACATTAAAATGTCTGTAGATTGTAGAAGCTGCCTTTTGTTTATCTCTCAATGTTGACATTTTATTTTTTAAAATTAGGGGTTTTGATTTTAGTTGTTCGTGACTGATAGAAAAAGTTGTTCTTCCAATTAGTTAGTAAGAAACCCTGTTTTGATATAAAGTTTTCGGATATACACTGGTATAATTTGTATGTTTATTTAGATATCAACATAAAAGAGGTAGAAGCAGTTATTTTAATGTATATAATACAAATTATTTATGTTATCACAGTGTTCTCTTCTAAATACTGAATGGCATGAAAAAACTGAATTGTCATGGAAAGTAAATCACAAGAGTCATGGCTAAGCAATCTTACAAATATTACAATATGCATTAATTTAGTCCCCTTTAGAGCGTAATTCACCAACCCATCATCAGAGCTTATATTATTTATGTACTGGTACTAAGAATATTCATGGTTTAAAATATACAATATCACAAGTTTCCATTTTACAGATCATAATTTATCACTGTTTATAAACAAATCAATATTTATATTTACTTTTGCATTTAAGGGGGAATGCTTATTAACAACCTATGTGGCTTTAACGCGTATATTGGTATACATTAACAATTTCTGTTTCCTTGTATGATCAGTATGACAGAAATAAAAAATTCTTCCTAATGGAAATACATCTTAGTGATGTGTATAATAATTTATTTAAATTTATACATTAGATACAAGGAAACATAGTGGTTTCTGCTTGGCCAAATATGACAATAAATGAAGCGAATTATAAAGAATACAACAAAACCATCCCCTGGAGTAAATATTGCATACATTAAAATTGATGATCTCCACATCTGCCATAATAACCAACATTATATATATATTGCACATCTCTTTCACAACTGACAATATTTACAAATTGAACACAAACATTTACAAATTACTTCTGTACAGTTTTAGTTTTTATATTGCCATCTTGGACCAGTTTCTATTATAATATTATGTAACTGGGATGACATAAAATACTGTACATCTTTAAGAACTATCTAGCACTTGATGATGATTACAATGAAAACCGCTATATAGACTAGTCAGATAAATCGAACACTTTGACAGCCCTTTGCAAATTAAGAAAAGAATAAGCAAATAAAGTTTTTTTTAAATACCCCCATAACCATCTTCAAAAGTTATCACATTCATCTGACTAGCCAGTTGGTTGTAAGTAGGAAACTCAATTTTCTTCTTGCCATTTACCAGTTCAACAATGTTAAATTAGTAAGATGTTATTGTAGTTGTACAACTTGAATTTTCATAAAACCATATTGAATCTCCTACCATATGAATAAATGTTCAGGAAGAAATGGTACTAACATGATGACTAATATGAACAATAGGGTAAGATGAACAATTAAATGTATGTAGTAACTACTTGTATGCCAAGCAGGGCTTGTACAGAAGGTCTTAGTTGCGGGTATTAGCTAAACGAAGCACACTACAGTTACAGTTCCGATGCAACATGGCCACTGTTCATCCAACAAGCACTTGTTTAACAAGTACCAGAAATACTGAAATAAGAATTTTGCTTGAAAAGATAGTATGTCAGACTCTTATTCCTCATTGAAATTTGCGATATATCTCTAATGTTTATCCAGGGTTTTTTTTTATTACGTTGGTTCTACACACTAGTATCTATAGACTGTAACCAATCCAGTATGTATGGTATCTGTGAAGTCTGACAGTAGCAGACGTGCTCATCATCACACTTTTATCATTACTCTTCTGTCGTGTGAGCATGGCGAGCCCAAGCAGAACTTACATTACTCCTGTTGGACACTTTAGCTCAGTAACTGAAAATAAAAGGTGTCACAGTTTTAAGTATGTGCTTTTAGTGTAATATAATATGAGTGTGAATCATTAAGTAATATATTGATATTTCATTAGGCAACGTCTTGCACGAGACCATTAAACAACTTAAAATACAGACACTATGCAGCACATGCATTTCAATGAAATACATCACACAGGTCCAATATTTTAACACAGAAAGATGATGACCTCACATCTGTATTTAACTTAAGTAAATAAATAATAGAGCTTAACACAAAAGGTAAATGTACCCACTGACAACTTTAAAATCATTACCATGAAGTATGCAATATAGAAATCAGAGTCTCAGAGGTAATAATGCTGGCAAAATGTTCAAAATAGAGTATTTGACCCAACTACTAATTATTTTGTGGAAATCAGTGACAGATTATCTTTTTATTGAATAAGTGTGGATTGGTGGATCAACCCTACAAAAAAAAACCCAGGTGTAACAATGTGCAAATACATTAACATTTGGGTACATAAAGAAATTTAACACATTTCATCTTTATCATCTATGATGAATATGATGAATGATAAATATTTCTTTCAAACTCTAACTGTACTGGATTGAATACAATCCTTAAATTATGGGTCTCGTGGATAAATATGCAAATATATATATTCTTTGTTTTAAAAAATGTTAATGTAGGTGTACATTTAAAACTGAATGATTTGGAATTGTTTAGTTCGCTTCATATATTTTCCATAAGTATGTATCATTGTTTATTACACAATATATTTAGTTCAGATATATGAAATATGACACAATAACATCAATCTACAAGTTACACAGTCATCTATCTGTTCTGATACTAAAGAAATACCTTACTTTACTTACCGGTACCAATAAATTTAGAAAATAATTAATATGTAAAGATGCATTAACATAAATTTCCTATTATCCATTTAATTGTTAGATATTTAGATATCGTGGTCTTTCTAATCTATTGTAATTTCATCCATGCGATGTTCTTGAGAGTTGATTATAGGGTTTTCATGTGAAGAAATATCTAAATAATAGTTTATATAGTATTTGGATCCAAAATAAAGACCTGCAATAGGCAGAATTGGCTCTAGACTTACATAATGCATCTTTAAAGGGGCCTTCCGCTTTGATTTAGGTCAAAATAAAGTATGGAATCTGATGTATGATTTTGATTAATGATGCAACAAGTTCATTAAGATTGTTTGGAAAGATGAAGTGGAGGTTAGCTTGATTCTTCCCGCACTGGAACACAAAATCATTTATTTGTCAACTGACTTTACATAGCTTCTTTAAGTGTGGCATAGATCTAAATATCCAACGAAGACAGATTTTCATTCTACAAAACCAATGAAATTTACAACTTTATTCTTGACCCAAACCAAAGCAGTTTAGTCATGTTTAAAGTATTATCAAACTATTAGTAATGTTTACAGTCAACCATAAATCATGGTACTACACTGTTTTACTAAAAACAAGGGAGGGGGTGAGGATGGCAGGGATTTTTCCGTAGAGAATTTAAATAATGCTCAGATATTTATTTTTCTTCTGTAGAAGAATTAATATCATTAACAAAATATGGTAAGAACCCTTCTATACATTATGTATCAAGCAGTGACACAAGTAAAGTTATTCATAATTTCTTGGGCATGTGTTATTTATCTAGAAACATGAATTTTCTCATGTCTGAACAATTTTTAAAATCTTTAAGTGTATTTTAGTTGAAGTTATGATTAAGAGAAAAAATATAATTAATATTCAACAAAATATGCAGAGACCTTCACAGATAAAATGCAAAATAAAATTAAATAACATCAGTGTTCAATTATTCTAGCATTCATCATTAAAAACATTTATAAGTTAAAACTTGTTTATGGAAATCAAGCAACATGCAGCAAGTAAAATATTATAGGTAAGATTTTTATTGCACAGTAAAGTTAAATCAATATGTAGTAATTATTTCTTTCTGTAAAGTTATATCAAGTATTTAAATCATTCATGGTTTCACAATTTTCTACACAAAAAATAATCATATAGATTCAGGATATAGTGTCTGATATTTTGCTCTTTTGTTACAAATATTGGGACAAACGTTGATAAAAATCAAATCTCTGACAATGTCTGTGGCATGTAATCAACAGTACTTCGCTATTCAAACTAGAACATAATCATGTCAACTTACCAACAGAATAAACTGAATCCACATAAGTTGGCCATGCTACCTCATCTACGATGTACAAAACAACAACTAAAGATATTAGAAATAGCGTTGGGCAAAATTAATGTCCCAAATAATATGCACTAAAAAAAATTGTTTCCCATTTAAACAAAGATTAGGATCATATGTCTTTAAATTTAAAACAATTTGTTACGCCATATCATCTTATAAACTTACAAATAAAAGTATAACATCAAGTATAGGCCTATTAATGCAAAAAGAATAAGAAGTTTTTTTAACAAATAAGTAGTAGACTTACTTCGAAACTTTGAAAAATTTCTTAGGTTTTTGAAGCCATTTGGCATCCAAAAACTTGCTTCGTTGCTTTTTCTTATCACCTTTAGAAGTAGATGCAACTTCTCCTTCAGAACTTGTTGAAGTTGGCCGGCTAGAGGAAGGGGGAGGAGAGCTGCTACCACCTGAATCTCTTTGCCCCCCACCCACAGCCCCTTCCTCATGCGGTGTATAGAGTGATACCCCTAGATCAAAGGATAATGACTGTTTACAAAGCACCCCTATGGTCCCCATTTTTCTTCTCGCTCTTGAACTTGGTGATTTAGGTGATTGTGGTTGATCTTGTTCTCCTGAACGTTTTAATTTTGGAGATTTGGGTTGGGAAGAGCGGAAGATTGGTCCACTTTGTGATGTAGTTGGTTTCTCTTTACTTGTACCTATGATTTCTATTTGATCATCTGGTCCACGATACCGTCCAGATGTAGCATAGGTAGCTGACCTGTCTCGACCTGGTTCATCTAAAGATTCTTGTCGAGTGGTACTAAGTGTTGGCATGGAGGAGTGATTGGTTGGGCTTATAGTTGATTCTGGTTGCAAGGAACTGGTTGCAACAGGTCCCGATGTGGTTGACACAATAAGGAAAGACGGGGTTGCAGAAGCAGGATCGTACGTGACGCCTACTTCACAAGACCTCCGTTTAATAGTCGGTAAATTAGTCCTTGATGTTGTCTGCAACATACTATCAGATAAAGTCCTTTCGGGAGAATCTAACACTTGTCTTTTGGACAGTTTACTTTGTCCACCATTTGTCAAGTCCTTGAAGGGAGCACTTGTTTTTGGTTTTTCTGATCCACTGGAAGAAGGCAGTGTTTGTGTTATTTGTTGGACCAATTCAGCCTGATGTGCCGAATCTGTCCTTTGTAATGACAAAGAAGAGTTATTTGTGGAAGAGTCTGTACTCTTGACAGGGGTTCCCTCCCTTGATTTTTTCAGCACAGATTTGGTAAATATACCCGAAATATTCTCTTTGTCGTGACGTTGTAACATTTCTTGTCTTAAACGAAGTTCTTCTTTTTCCATATAGCGTTGAAGAATTCTTGTGGTGTAGACTGATTGGCCCTTTCTGTACCGCTGGCTCTCCTCCAAAAGCTCAGCAGCAGGCTTGAGTCGTCTGACTGGAGATACAAGTCCAACACGAGGCAGATACAATGTTGGACTTGGTGTCTTACGTAATTCTAAAAAGTGTTGAGCAGATTCACATACAGTGGCCCTTTTATCATGTACAGAAAACATAACATGACCAGGTTCTCTTTCAGCTAACACTGTTCTACGATTTCTTACTTCATCCACACTTTTTGATCTTGATCCATTTTTTACACTGTGAATGAGGACCGGGGAATGTGTCAAAGGGGTGCTTTGTTTAGGTAACGGTGGTTTATAAATAGTTTGACTCTGTTTTAATATTGGTTTAGGAGAAGCGCATCTACCACTATCTTTGTCTATGGCTTTTGTTTCACCCCTTCTATGGGGGTATTTTGACCTAATAACAGGACTCGGAATAAGTGTGGCCTGCCCAGCCTCAGCTCTAGTAACTGTCCCTGTTGTTTGGCTTGTATCCGAGGTTTTCTGTTTATCAGTGCTATCTACATGTGTAACCGTACTTTCTGTAACAGTCTCTGGGGAATAATCGTCATCAACAACAGAGGGTAACTTAGTGAGCTTTGGTTTCTCACCCCTCTGTCGTTCTTCTGGAATGGGTTTATCAGGGGTCTCTATAGTTACTTTCTTCTTGGTGCTTTCAATCAGTTGACTCTCGATTTCAGGCTGTGATTTCGCCAAAGTGGGAGACCCCTTCTCCACTTTAGGGACATTCAGTTCCTCAGATTTTGAAAGATCTCTGGGCAGGGAAACAGTGGCAGTAGGTAAAACTAATGTACAACTCAATTCAAGGCCTCGTTGCATGGCACTTGTTTTTTGCTTACTAGTATCTTCACTGCTAGAAGGCTTCTTTTTTTTAGATTTTGCTGATTGGTCGCTACTTTTGTCACCGTCTTTTTTGGAAGATTTGGAATGAAACAGTTTGGATTTTTTAAATTTGATTTTTTTTTCCTTCTTTGAAGATTTTTTCTGACTCACTGGCTCAGTTCCTGATGATTCAGCTGGAAACAGAAAAAATATGAATTTTAAGAGATTTGTTAGGTCACATTTATGTATTATATAACTGCTTCTGCTAAATATGTCAAATAAGGCTGAGGAAGTGGCCTGCGCAAGAATATAGAACAGTTTAAGCTCAGAATATCATTTTTACTTCTGGTTTTACTTTTGAAGGACTTTTCAAATGTGAGAATTTGGAGGTAAACAATTTTACTATTTAAATAATGTGGTCAATTCTACACTTTATTACATTTTCTAAAAATATCTAACACCGTTATATACCGCTATAAATAATGCTTAATATTTTGCTGTGATGCAGCCAAGTTTTCTGTACTAGATTTAAAATCACTGTCAACAAATCTTTCAGGACAAATTAAATAAAATCTCTCTGCCAAGCTTCAACAGTCAAAATATGAACAGGCAGAGAAACCCTTTTTCAAAATTTAAGGTCTGAAAATCTATTATCCCAATAAACAATCCCATTAAATTGTTAAATTTGTTATCAAGAACTTTGTCCTGTATCACAATCACAAGTTTTAAAAAAAGTGTGAACTGTAATGTGTAGAGCATAACAAAGACCTGACAGACAAGTGATGAAAGTATATCCACAATTAGACATTGACGTATTAAAGTAGTTGTCAGACAGTTAAATGTGACCTAACGAAAAGTTAAAGCAAGTTCTTCTAAAAGCTGGATTAAATATATCACAGTTTTAGTATTTATTTTCAGGCTTATTATGCTTATATTTACCATTAACAAGCAATATGATTAAATACTATTATTACTGTTAAATGCCTTAGCTGCAGAATATTTGTTAATATTTTTCCATAAATGTGGACCAAACACCAATAAATAAACCCACATAAAACCCATAAATAAATAGAAAGAGACAAAGATATAGTGGTAAGTAAATAACAAAACCTTCAAACATTAATGGTAAGTTTAATATCAAGTAGGCCTACTCATCATTTCTGACTAAAATAAGAAATATTAAAATATTTCATCAGAACAGTCTTGGATGTAGACACAGAATTCTGAAAACATACATTGAAAAATAAGGTGCCAGGCAACGAAACATATAAGAACAACAGCTAAATCATCTCAGTGTTCCATAACATATAATTTTCAGGGAAATCAGATGACACCTTTTCAAATCAATAGGATTCATCATCTCAGAGACATTGTGTATAGCAATTGAATAACTTAAGCCGCCTTTAATAAATAAAGACCATAACTTTGCTAGATTTTCAAAAACTGTTGAAAGACTAGACTATAGGCTTCTCTCTTTCAATTGAATGATCAATTGAGCCACAAGAACATCTATAACTAGTATAACATTTTCCAAAACGATCAAGGGTTATAGCTTATAACCTTTTTAAGTTGAAAATTGATATTGTGCTGAATACAAACAGTTTATAATTTTAAGTCAACTGAATGATAATTTTAATCTCAGAGCATCCAGAAAGAATAGTTGACAAATGGACGAATAGACTGACAGACAGAAGCAACAACAATATACAACCACATTTCAATAACCAGAGTCTTAGTTTTTAGGGGGAGATAAATAAGCCTATCATAATATATTTGTAGAGAGAGTAAATCAACTTTTATAAAATCACTTGCAATAAAATTGCCACCATTTGATGCTGTCTAAGAATCTAAACTATAAGTTAGATAAGATGCTCACAATATATTATTTATCATGCTGACACTGGTAAATTGGAAAAACATGTACTATAAACAAGCCGAGTTATGGAATGGACAGACACACTGACAACCAGATAGATGGATGAAACCAACAAACCTATTTTAAAGGACCTAATTCCCTAATATTTGGGACCTATACCAAAACAACCGGCGAAATCCCCTCTTTCTATTTATAGTACTCGTTATAATATTAAAGACCACTACTCAGCCAATAGCAGCATTTAAAATAGTAAACAAACCCGATGACGTGACGCGCCTATCGCGCGTCTGATTGGTTGAACTTTGGCGATGTCGTCTCAACCAAAATGACGGCCGCCTATCGAGTTTTCGTCAACAGACAAACAATTATAAAGTTATGAATTAAAACTGTAGTTTTAGTAAACAAACATTCCTTGTTTAAATGGCGCTTTGTTCGAAAGAGCACACAGTGGCGAAATGTAGGAACAGTTTGACAGCTTTTAATTTGTCTACATTGGCCAGTGTTCAACAATGGAACGATCTCGTTTTTGTGGATTATTTTTGTGACAAAGTTAAATAGGAAAATTCCTGAATGCATGAATTCATTGCAATTACGTGTCTTATGTTGAAATCTGATTTTCTTAACAATTGTGTCAAGTTTAGTGGCTGTTTGGCATTTTTAACCATGACTTTTGTCAAGCATATCAGAAATTTTGAACGTAATCTTTAAAACTTTAAGCAAAGTTTTCTCGAAATAGGCCTTTCTGGACTCCCAGACTTTGAACTTGAATATCTCGGTGATGGAGTAAGGTAGAGAAATGATCTTAGTATCATTAGACAGCTTAGAACATTCGCTTTATGAAGACATATATGACTCATTTTTGAATTTTTGGTCATTAAGACTCATTTCGTTGTCACCAGTCACATATTGAGTTAGAGACTTATAGCTACTTTAACATTTGCCAACTTTAACACAAATTATTGAAATTCATTATACTGTCACACAACGTTTTGTCTATCTATATAAGACATCAATGTGCAGAACTCCATAATATCATGTAAGGGATTAACAGACATTGATGAGAGTAGCGCAGTTGGATTAAACTAATTCATAATTGCTTGTTTGTCGCGACAAATAAAGGTGTCCAGACAAGTTGGACCAAAGTCCACTCAGATCAAGTTGAGTTACATCAATTTATTTTTCGGCCCTTAGACCCTGTTTTTTTTTTAAAAGAGAATTCTGTAAATGGGATTGACAGAAATTATTACCCGTATTATTCCATTAGCCCTCCTTGCTCTTCAATCCTGTTTTTTTTGTGAAAAATCCATAAACCAGGTAATTAAATAACGCTGGCCTAATGCAATAATTGTAGAGCTTTAGTTTAGTTTAAAAGATAACCTGTCATCATTAGCCTAGCTGGTGCAGAAAAGTAGGACATTAACCCTCCTTTTATTTCTTTTAAATTATACATTTTTTCAAAATACTGCAATAAAATGTTTCAAATAAACTATTGCTTCATACTAAACCCATTATTAAATCCATGCTACACACAATTCTTGCATTTCACTACTTGGTATTTCTCACGTAATAAACAAGCAACTAAAGTTGAAACATTTAATTTATTGCTGTGTATTACCTGTTGCTAATGGAATGTGTGAAATTGGTGTACTTTCTTCAGCTGCAGTTTTTTCTGTTTCTGGTGCACTGGCATGTCTCTGTAGGGTAGGACGCTGTCCATGCTCTTCTCCCTCTATCTGAAATCAAAATAAAGAAATATACCTGAGATTTCTATGATTATATTTATTTACTATTCAACAAAATACAGTGGAATAAAAAGGAATCTTAATAATTTTGTACCTACTTTATCATCTTATCAGATTTATGTTCTGCCCACAGTCTTAAAGGTTATAACCCTCATTAATGTAAACAGGTTTTACATGGTCCATACCACAATTTGAACCCAGTTACCATATTTTTACCAGATATTTTTATCTATAGAACCAGTGCGCATAATACATAGTTTTAAGCAAATGAAATCCCCCCCCCCCCCATGTAAAAATCAAAGTCTGAAGTTGATGATGTCAATATTTCGTGCAATAAAGATGGTAATTTCTATGGAAATTACTGTGTATTACCGAGCAATGTTTCAACAAGGTTCCTCTTGTCTTACCAAGCATTGATATCTCATACTGACATGATTCAATAAAAGTAAGGATATATGCATGTATATACAATAGCTGCTTGGAAGAAAGTAAAATCGTCAACGGAACAAAATTGTGAATTTTCCATATAAATGAAAGGTGGCTTCATGCATAGAAAATAAACCTTCAACTCGACAACCGTTAGCAGAAATTATGGATTAGGCATGGATTTCTGAAGCGGAAGCTAATTGATGAAAGCTAACCTTGGAGACAAATGTACAAGAAAACTGATTTAAAATGTGTAATAGTACTTACAACTCTCGAAGCACTATCAGCTTCACTGAAGGTACCCCAACGTTGAACAGGTGCACCCTCTTGAAACTGATAGAGCTCTGATTCCCGTCTGGTAATATCAACTTGCAATAATAGATTATTAACTTCTTGTAATAGTAACTGGCGTTTAATATCCATTATTTCTTTATTCCTCTCTAAGTGGCTAAGTCTTAAGTTATTCATCTGGAAGAAAGAACAGAGCTTGTCAATATGATGAGATTGTTAACAAGTAAAAATAATAATATAACAAAGCAATTTTTTTAATGGAATTTGAAATATAAACAACTTTTTACATATAATAAAGTAACAACTTACTTGAACCTGTAAGGTCATTGCTTGACTATATATCTTTTCAAATTCATGTAGCGCTGTTGATTTTTGGGTAGCTTCCTCTATAAAATGATATGACAAATTCATTCAGATTACATTAATACATATTTTTCATATACCAGTACATTCTTTCAAAACACACCAAAAGGATAAATTAAATACCATTGCTTTTACAAGCAAAAGGATAAATTAAATACCATTGCTTTTACAAGAAATAAATAATGTAGTCACCAATTGCTAAATGTCACCAGAGTCACATCACCAACTGTGCATGTGCTGCATCTGTACCAGGGTCTCCCCATAGGGCCAGTTGAGGGCCATTTAGAAAGTTAGAATTTGATCAATAAATGTGTTTATAATCTATAAATCTCTAATTGGGTGGGTATATGGTAAGAAAAAAAAATTGATTAGCAGTCATATGATGTTTTAAAAAAAAGTACTAATCAATCTGAAAATTGATTAGCAGTTCCTCTTGATTGAATAGCAAAAAAGTAAATTTTCACCATATCGTATTGAACGATCTCTATAGGCCATAATTTCTACCGGTATACAAGTAATGTTGATGTGTGCAATAGGTGACTTTAATTCCCTTTAATAATAGTTTATATGCAGCATATCGATTTCTCAATACAAATGCACCTTGCTATTTTTCACATTCAATTTTCATACAATATTCAAATTTAAATCCGTATTATTTCTACAAAATTAAGTGCTCTTGCATAAATACGAATATGATAGAATCTAAGCATACCGACCCATCCGCTACCTGCTACAATTTCATGCCAGCAAAATATTCCAAAATTACATGTCTTCGATCATTTACACGACAGAAAATGAAAAGAAAATATCTGTGATAAGAAAATTTTGACGTTGAAACATTGTTTGTATTTGTTATAAAACGGTATTTTAAAATTACATAGAAGCTTCGACACCTGTAATGCATGCCACTCAGCAAAGCTCGGAAGATCTGCCGAGCGCAATCACTAGTGAGTGCAATGCATGCACTTTCGCAATATTGTTGTTATTTGTCCACGTGACCCTTTTCCCGCCAAAGTGAATCAAGTGCAATTTGTCTCAAATTAGTTTGTCAAACGAATAAAAATTAAACTTGTGTGTAGAGCTAATAGTGCGCGATTCAGGTGGATACATTTTTCGTATGATTAAAGACAACGGAATATTTTATTGTTTAGTGAATAGAAAATAATTAAAATATTGTGTGATGGCAAATAGGATACCAGATTGGAACATGTTGTCAATTCTTACAAAGGAAAATGGTTAGGCCTACAGATAAAAATTATTGTTTTAAGAATAATTATCGAGCTTGTACATTTATGGGATTTTGTACCTAATTTGAACTGAATAAATGTTAAAAGGTAAGTTTACAATTACCGTAGATACCGACTAATTACTAATTTAGTGACCGACATCCAGGGGATTAAAATGTCCGTAGTACGCCAGCAGGGAAACGGTAAATCATGTTTGTTAAAACATTTTTCAGGCTTGATTTGGGACAAAAAAACTTGATTCGTGGATTCCGTTCAGTGACTTGAGATTCTACTTTTCTGTTAAATGTACATTGTGTACATATTTTCTTTTTTTTATATATAATTCAATTTCAGTGTGTCTTAATACCACTAAAGGATTATGTCTGTTTAAAAACGTATATATGAAGAGTGGAGGAGAAGAACGATCTAATTCACATTTTTGTCTTTTCGCATAAAAGGCAAAACAGAATTTTAGGATGAGAATGCTTGACGCGAACTGAACAACAAGTGGGTTTAATTACAACTTCAAAATGATGTTTAACATGAATCATAATACCAGTACAACAACTGACTTCCTCTTATCAGCCAAATTAAGGTCAAATAAAGGGTATGATTGACATATTTTCCCAGGGAGTCATTTCAGAAGGGCCTTGCTACCAGTTGCACCATTCCCCTGGACTCTTCATATGTTTCAAAGTGGTCAAGGATAGTAATTCCTACAGCAATTATTGGAAATTTTTTAATTAAAAATGTGAACAGAAAGAACAAATCTGCAGAAGACATTCGCAATTTACAATCCAAAGATAGGTTGCCAGGAAATCAAAAATCAGTTGCCAGACAGCGAAACATACGCCCATGGCAGCTAAATCGTCTGGGCAGTCAACAATTTTGGTTCGATTTTCACAAAATTCAAACTCAACCTTCATTACAATGTAATGGTGATATAATCAAATGTTTTTTTTAAATCGTATAATAATTTTGTCCTCCAGAAGGACCACAAGCTAAAAAGGGCAATTTTTCGGACAATCAGGGGCCATAATTCAGGAAGTTACAATCCGATGGGCGATAATATTGACAGGAAACAAGATCTTTGGGTTATAAACATACATGTCAAGTTTCATTAAACTTAGTTTAAAATTGTGACCTCTATAGGGTCCACAAGCTAAAAACATAATTTTTTGTATAATCCATGAAGTTTCGCTCCAAATATGCCAACATCGAAAGTAGTCGAGATCTTATATCATTTTATATCAAGGGCCATAACTTTTAAATCATTGAAAATTAATAGGATTTTGCATTTCATGACCTTAAACATTATGTATAAATTTAATGTCGATCGGATATTAACTTTAGTCTCTAGAGTGTCCACAAGATTTTTCAAAGTTATCAGGTGCCATAACTCGGGATGTAATTATCGGCATTGTTGAAAATAATGGAAAACAGTGAAATGCTTGATTTTCTAATTACTGTTATTATTTACCCGTTTGTGAAGCATGTTGTAACATATTTTTCATTCTTTCAACCATTTCCATTAACTGTATACTAACATTTCCTTCACCTTCTACAGTGTTCCATTTACCAATCTATAAAATGCATTATCGAAATTTAAAAAAAAATATATAGGCTTCTGTTAGTAAATGCAGGGGGATTGGATTGCACCACACAACAAAGATAACCATGCAAAGCGCGGAAATACGCACAAACAGCAAATTTGTATTGAAAATATTATGATGACAGGCAGCACTCCGAGTTTATCCAAAATGAAACATTGTGGCTTCTAGCTCTCCTGTAAAAAGGCAAAACCTAGTAACTCACTTTTTCATCAAAATTGAGTTATGACCAAATTTGTAGTTACTAGGGTATATATTTCCTGTTGTTGTACTAGATATTCCAATCTTTTGATTTTGTAAGAAGTTACACCCATGACACAACCTACCAACTCCGTTCATTTGTCCAGTATGCCACGGAAAAACCTAGTAACTCAATAGTAAAATTAATAGATAAGCTGGGGCTTAATATTCATTCATTTCGTTTTCCCTTGTTTTCTCAAAATAAGAAAAGATAGGTTGCCAGGCAACGAAACATACGCCCACAGCAGCTAAATCGGCTGGGCAGTCAACAAGGGTTGTCGCATATTTTTACTTTTTTCGTTAATGAAACATTTGTAATACACTAAAAAATGATTAAGAGTAACAACTCAATATGTAATTATCAGAAAATCATTAGAATTTGATTGCTTTTTATAAAGTTTTACCCCACGCTAACAATTAGTATATACATGAAACATTTAAGATCATGGATTTAGCTGTTCAGATATCATTGAAAATCAAAATACTTGTTCGTTTCAACACCTTAAACTCTGTGTATCAATCTAAAGTCAATCGAATGATAAGTTTGGCCTCTATATAGCGTCACAAGATTTTTTGAAGTTATCAAGGGAGATAACTCTGGCAGTAATTATTTGAAATCTCTGAAAATCAATAGGCTTTTTCGTATCATGACCTTAAACACTGTGTGTAAATTTAAAGTCGATCGGATATTAACTTTGGCCTCTAGAGCTTCCACAGAATGTTTTCGAAGTGATCAAGGGCTATAACTCTGGCAGTAATTATTGAAAATCACTGAAAATCGATAGACGTCTTCGTCTCATGACTGTAAACACTATGTATAAATTTGAAGTTAATTGGATATTAACTTTGGCCTCTAGAGCATCCACAAGATTTTTTTGAAGTGATCAAGGGCCATAACTCTGGCAGTAATTATCGGAAATCATAAACACTGTGTATAAATTTAAAGTCAGCTTCCACAGAATGTTTTCGAAGTGATCAAGGGCTATAACTCTGGCAGTAATTATTGAAAATCACTGAAAATCGATAGACGTCTTCGTCTCATGACTGTAAACACTATGTATAAATTTGAAGTTAATTGGATATTAACTTTGGCCTCTAGAGCGTCCACAACATTTGTTTAAGTGATCAAGGGCTATAACTCTGGCACTAATTATCGGAAATCGCTAAAAATCAATAGGCTTCTTCGTCTCGTGACCTTAAACACTGTGTATAAATTTGAAGTCAATCGAATATTAACTTTGGCCACAAGATTTTTTGAAGTGATCAAGGGTCATAACTCTGCTAGTTATTATCAGAAATCGCTGAAAAACAATAGGCTTCTTCGTCTCATGACCTTAAACACTGTGTATAAATTTAAAGTCAATCGGATATTAACTTTAGCCTCTAGAGCGTCCACAATTGTGGACGCCGGACCGATGGTTTTGCCTTTTGACGGGAGAGCTATAGAGCAAATATTGCATTTCCATTCAAATTCCAAATATCTTGCCTACAAGACAGGGACAACCAAAATTATGCTAATGAAAGGGACATCTGGAAAGAAAAAAGCAATTGAGCTCAAATTCAAATGATTGGTTGTGTTGAATGGCATTCCTTGATGGCGTATTGGTGTAAACAAAATCAGGAATAAACATAAATAAATATAATGTGTAGTGAGTAAAACAGGAACAAAACTCAATAAAGAGAAAATCTTCAATACAAAGGGCTACAATTCTATTTTAACAGTGTGCGCAGGAGGGCCCTACCACTCAATAAATTTTATCCCAGAATGAACCAAACTAAACTACCTGAAAGCCATATAAACTGGTTGTTTACATATGTCTGTGTTTTTCTATTATATTATTTAACCTTAGGCAAAAAAATGGAAACATGACAGTATAATTCATATGTACTTGATATCAATTACTTGAAACTCATCTAATTTCTAGATTTGATTCATGGAATGTCATGTTGTACACTTCAGTTTATAGTTGTTATTGCCAAATGATTCATGTAATTTACTGTTGGGTTGGGTTATACTATATGACCGTCTGCTCATCCCAAGGTCATTAGAGTATTCAAATCAAGAATCAATCTTTTTCTTATTACGTTTTTCCTATAATCATACATAATAATTCAACCAGACCACACAAAGTGGATATTTGTATAAATGATGCACCTGTTAATAAAATACTGAAAAACAGATCAACAAATATATTTGGCACAACATTGAACAAGTGAATAACATATCACCGGTTTTTATTCACAAATTGTCTGTTTGCATGCAAACATTTGGTCTACTTAAACAATACTTACAGCAGCTGATTCCATTGAATCTGCTAGTCTTTCACCAAACGATTCCAGCTGCATGATTTTCTCTTCTAGATCAACCACTGTAGAGGCTACGGACATGGGTTCAAAACTCACAGCTGCTAAACTGGCACCATTTATAGACTTTTTCTGCAACTGAGCTGCACATATGAGAAAAATATTTCTAATTATGTTGCATGTTTGCCAATCATGTTACAATCACTGCACTAATATAATATCATTCTTTATGTCTTGTTATTTCATTTCATACAGCTATCAAAATTTATTTAGCGGAGACCAAATTATGCCAAGAAATAAATATCCTTACAAATTGAATATTAGTTCAGAGTTTTCTGTAATACAAATATCATCAATAGATCATCTCTGAGACTTTCTTCTGTTCAGACCCCACCCCACCCACAAAAGTATGTGCCACAATATATCTCTAAAAAATATTGTGTTCAATTTTATCATTTATAGCAAGTTTTTAATGTCATTTTGTATTCAATGTGCAAACATGGACACACTACAGCACCACTATGAAATCATTTACCTGATTGGATTATGTCATAGATTCTCAAATCTTGTCTCTGGTTTCATATTTTTTTCTATTTCATTGTAAAGGGCTTTGCTATTTCATTGTAAAGGGCTTTGCCATTCATTTCAATAATTACAAATTGTCTTTGACAAATTATATAACCAGTATGGTTTACTAAATAATTGTTATGTACTGTTTAAATAACTAATATTTATTTGATAACGATAAGAGGATACCTGTCGAAATGTCGTGCTTTTAGAATAAAACCAGTGATTGTTTCCTATAAAAATTGTGTTCTGTAAATGTGTTTCCCAATCGCTAAATGCTATTTAAAAGATTAATATTTATCTACATTCAAGGTTCAAACCACAAAATAACAATTGTATAATTACCCTCTTCACCAGATCTTTTCATGCGGGCTTCTTCAAGTGTATCATTCAAGTCTTTAACTTCTTGTTGAATTCTGACATATTCTAATTCTTTGGTTTGTAGTTTTTCCAGTAACTGTGCATTGGCTCTTTCCAAGCTGACAAAAGGGAGATCACTGATAGGCCCATCAGAGAAAGAGATTAACAAAAGTTGATCATTCTACATTCTACAAGACATCTGTATGACCAATTGTCCCAGCAACCATTGTCATAGGAAACAATAAGTCATGCAAGATTTTTAAAAATACAAGCAAAACTTAAAATAATGTCTAGAAACGAAGGTAAGATTGTGTGACTACAACTTAACATATAATACAAAGATAAAACAGTTATATATAATACAAAGACAAAAGGATTATCTAAAGTATAGGAAACTATTACATGTGCAAAGACAAATATTATACTAAACATTGTAAAATAATAAATCTAATATTTAGACAATAAAATCTATTTTACACAATTAAAGGATTTCTACCAAAAATATATGATCTAGCCTACATATTCATGTCAAAATATGCCAGCCCCAAGATTTCCTGATAAAACCAAAGACACTGTTGTTTTCTGGAAATTTTATAACAGTCCAGTCAGATGGGTCATAAAGTTATTGATGCTATTCTGAAAGACACGATATAGGACTACAGACGAGAAATTTGAAGCTGTATGGGACATATATGGATAAAATTAACTTTTCTATTTATGGAAATGTATCATCAAACGTCTTTAATACCCTAATGTGAACCCAATGTTGCCAGTTTGTTTCAGAATGGATTAAAAGTTAAGAGCTCTGCTGTTTCCAACATAGCTTGCTGTATATTTGATCAATTGTCTAATGTCTGGTGGGCCTTCTCCTGCAGATACACAGAAACTAATTGACATTGATATATCCCTTTAGAATTACTAATCACTAATGCTTATTAGGCTTATATCATGCAAAATAAAAATAGAAAGTGAAATAACTTAACTAATCTACAGCTACCAAGACAGAACAGTGAACTACGTGATCAAATTTATAATCTCTCCAATGGCAGCCTTTTATAATAAAATATATAAGAGACAATATCATTAATACCTGAATATGTTGGATCGTGTTATCATGCTATCTTCTGTAACACTAGTATCATCACCATAACTTAAATCTGATGTTTTCTCTACTGGCGATGCTTCAGGTGTTCCCCAATAAGGCTGTAATGTTAAAGGTGGAGGTTTATCACTTATTTCACTAGAAATCTCATCTGAAGGTTTAGGGACGTCTGAGTCTGATTTTGAGCGTTCATGTTTTGGTAGGGGTAGCTCCATGAATTCTTCTCTTGCTTGCTGTGCACTACATTTTTGAGCTTCTAAATAAATAGCAGTAGAAATATCATGAGATAAACCTTTCCTCAGTTCCCATTCATGAAGTTTATGAGCAAAGTCTGCTGTCACTTTATATTCAGCTAGAGGACTGAGGACAGGGTTTTTAAATGGTGGATCAATATCAGTTTGACTTAATCGACCTTTCATTTTCTCTAATTTAGCCTCACGTTCTAATGCTCTTAGTCTCTCTTTTTCAAGACGCATTTTCTCTTTATCTAACTTCACTTGCTCTCTCTCAACTTTCTGTATTTCCCTCTCTCGTAATTTTTCCATTTTTTCTTTTTCTCTAACGTCTCTTGTCTTCTTGCTCTTTTGGCGGTCATCTTTTCTTGATTTGCCGCTGCCTTTTCTTATCATTTCAGGACTAACTTCCTTTGTATCGCGGCGATATTTGATTCGTTCCCATTCTTGTAATTTACGACTAAAACTTTCTGTGATCCTTCGTTGTAAGTCGTCCACATTGACAGATGCACCGGTTAGATCAGTTGGTAATAAGACTTCTTCTGACGGTTCATCATCAGTTGTATCACCACTGTGCTTTCTATCCGAATCTACAAATAAACATTAAATTTATTCACATCATACATTGTCTAGGCTGAATCAAGTGTTGTGTTATATATAGGTTTTTACCATGTCTCAAAGTAATTGCAGATATATTGATTTATCAAGAAATCTGTCCAATTACCAACAGTTGACATCACACCAGACTATCTATGGCACCAATCTTGATTGGCTCTACACTTGTTCAATTAATATTTCCTCTTCAATTCTAACATCAAAGTGGTAACCTTTTTGTTATGTCAATGCTTATTAGTTTAGTTATCATAACATATAAACAAAATTTAAAGGGAATTGTAATATAATATATCTAGAGAGAGAGAGAGAGAGAGTTCAACTTCAACCTCCATTCGACACAACTAGGTCATTTTAGAACTAACACATAATTCAATTTTATTTCAATAATTCGCTTGGTGCGTAGAGGTCTTTACCAGGGGAAGGAAACTGGAGGACCCAGAGAAAACCCACGAGGCTGGACAGACGACCCTAATCCTTGTCATGTACATTTGAGGCATCGGGGAAACGAAACCATGCAACTTGACTCAATAACAGACCAACCATGCGACCATCTACAACCCCCCCCTGCCCTCAATATATATCAAAGTGAGCTACTAATGCTACAGGAACAAAATGGTAGATATATTGGTCTCATTTAATCTTTTCTCTCAAACCTTTTTTGACCTCATGAATTTATTTATTCATTTTTATAATGATTATTCTCATCTTGATATTTTCCCTTATAAATACATTAATGTCTAACCTCTGCCTTTAGATCGATCCAACTCACTGGAACGAGAGGAGTCCTGGGAAAATGCGTCACTTTCGTCCATAGCACCTGAAAGTAGAGATTTGAACAATATATCAAAAATAGTAATTAACTCAAGATCAATACATACCAATTTCCAGCTTTGTGTTAAAAATCCATGTGTTATACATTTTAAAATGAAACATCAATGGCACTGTCACATCAATCACTGTAGGAATCTGTTGAACTCAAACTTACAATAACAAGAAATCACTTCAATGTATCAAATGACTGTCATGAAAACACTTTCACATTGCAAGTAAATGAAAAAATCTTTGGCAAATATTTATTACCATTTAAAGAGAAGGGTATAAAGTAAGAAGAGGTTACCGCTACCTATTGGCAACTTGGGCAAATACAAAGTTATGAAATGGATTAATAAACTTGGTCAAATAGAATTTGCATATATTGCATTTGAATTTGGACAATGTCTTAGAAAATTAGTAAGCTTACTGAGTACATGAGTAGAAAGAGAGAGAGAGAAAAATTGGGTTTATCATCCACTCGACACAAACTAAGTCATTTCGGGACTAACATATGGTTTAATTTCATTTCAATAATTCGCTTGCACGTAGGGGTCTTGAGCAATGGGAGGAAACTGGAGGACCCTGAGAAAACACACAAGGTTGGACAGGTGACCCTACTCCTTGCCACGTACAACCACGCTAGTTGACTCAATGACAAGCTTTATGATGCAGCACGCATGTGCTAACCATTCCGCCATCCAACCCCCTACATAATAATTCGTACATTGAATGTTTTAATTAACCCAGAGCTGCAGTTTTCTATGGCTGATTATCAGTAAACCTGCTAGATTGCTTTTGTCATAAAATCATATACATCTTAGATCTATATTTACAAAGTCTATATTTAACCTTCAATTAGTATATAAAATATACATTCCATACATTAAGATATATCATTAAAACTGGCCACTCACTAGTTCCTACTCTATACACACCAGATAACAAATCACTTTACTGTAGAAAAATAACTTAAATCAAAAGATAAGTGAAGTAAAAAGCTTACAGAGCTTCATCAAAACATGTCTCTAGACTGATAATTCCATATCACATTTCTTAGCACCTTCAACACACTTATTTCATTCTCTACAAAAACTAATGATTACCAAACTTCAACTCAACACTTTTATATAAAATGCCTCAATTTATACCATTCCCACCCATAAAATAATTCAAAACAAATTGCTGTACTCAAACTTGGCTTGCTGATAATTTAATAATCAACAAATCAATCAGGTTATATTTATACAGAACTTCTACAACTGCCTCAATATAATACAGCTGCTAACTGACAAACCATTAGTAGAAATACAGACACATATTAAGCAAAGGTGCAGTTTGACCATTCGTATATGAATACTATTCTAATAAGCCACAATGGAATGTATTTATTATCAAACCAACTGCTTTTAGATCAATTTACTTACACATCATTATGATTTTCCAACGAAAATGAAGAAAAATTTTCTCCTTCAATATGATAATGCTACAGTTTGTTAGATTGAAGTACAGGCCGCCATAAAGGGCCATTGCCCAAATCTGATGATAACATCTTGATTGTAATTGAAGCAGCTGACATTTTCGGTGAGATGATGAAACTGTATGATAACGACTATGGGAAGCTTATTCAAACAATACTATTTTTTCTGAACTCATAATGGTTACAGAGTTATAAGAATTTTTACACGGACAGATTAGTTTTGATGCAGATTGAGGATTCTATTTGGAGAAAAAAAGAGAGGGAGAGAGAAGGGGTTTAACATCCCCCTGACACAAACTATATTATTTATGGACTAACATATGGTTCAATTCTATTTCAATAATTCACTTGTACGTATGGGTTTTTAGCAGTCAGAGGAAACCAGAGGACCCAGAGAACACTCGCGTGGTTAGACAGGTGACCTTACTGGGGAATCGAAACCACACCAATTGACTCAATGACAGATTGTATGTTACATCACTCACCATTCGTCCATCCAACTCCCCAATTCTAATTGGACAGTGACAGCCCTTGAAACAGTTGCCAAAAGAAAATTGACTTGACAAATGCCATACTCTTATTATGAGACAATACAACATCCATTTTATATAATAAGTAATTGGAAGTTTAGATGGGCATAACTTATTTTAAAATTAATGCTTTATGATGAGAATTCTTCTTAATGTCTATGGTGTATCTTTGCCTTTTAGTCTGGAATATTATGCCTATATATAGGCACAATATTCCAGACTAAATTATTTTACTTTGATCCAGGTTTCGGCTGAGAAAAAGGTTCAGAATTTTTCAGTGTGGTTTCCATCAGTGGTGCAGAATGGAAGGCCTGGCAGGGAACAGAGTCTAGTCAATTGCAATTTAACATAATCTTGGCAAAAGTATAATTCGTTAGACTGTAATACATGTAATAGTATATTTAAAGAAACCAGTTAATAGTATACCTATGTGATAAATCAATTAAAGATGTTGATTTGAATAAGAAGTAAGGATTATGAATAACACAAGTTATTGTTTAACATAAAGAAGATAAGAGATTGTGTATTTATTATAACTGTCTGTACATAATTATTTTGTTTACATTACTACAGGTCAGTATGTTCTCTTCCTCCCAAAGTTTTAAAGTACACTGAATAAATATACAAATATCATTTCTCACATTATTTCTCAGTAGCCCTCAGTACAGTAAATATGAAGTCAGTACAGTAAATATGAAAAATGAACAAAATTATAGTCTATACAGGCATATTGTGTATCTGGTTTTCAGGATCTTAAAGAAAAAAACACAAAATCAAATGTGTGTTTCTTCTTTAGAATCCATGTTTTATAAATAGGCAAAAGGAGTTATAAAGAACCCATTTTAACAGTCCCCTGCTTTCTTCGAAATGCGGGGTAAAAAAAAAATACTCTATCCTAAAAGAAAATAATTCATATGATTATCGACACCCATACATGCCCATATTGGTCTCTCAACTTTTTATTTATATGTAGTATATTTTCTACCTCCCCTGATAAACTGTCCTGATAAATTAACTCACACTCCAAATTTATACATATTACATCATACCCACCTCTTAAAGATGGGATTGATTTTCGTGATTTTCTGTGTTCCCATTCTTGAAGTTTTTTACTAAATTCATCAGATACCCCAGAAGCTGTAAATAAATAAATTATAAGATTTACAAATGATCTTGTACGAGAGCGAATATAAATTTAAATACACCATGGGTAACAAAAAATATGCCCACAGCAGCTAAATCGTCTGAGACATCCACAAGGGCTGTCACTTATTTTTTTTCTTTGTTGGTAATGGGAACATCCTATTTAAGAAAATCAAGCCATATTTCAGGTGAGAATGAAATCAGTGTCGTACTTTGACACAATACACAACTGTCTCAGTACTGATGATTATACATAGACAGCGGCTTGTCAGATCGTCTATTGGAGCACATCTCAGCAAAATAGATATAGTTCTTCTAAATACCCTAAAGAACAATCCCATAAAGTTTTAAATAAGTTTCTGGTGAATTCAGAGTTATTGTTCAAATGTTGAATTTTTGGAAGAATTGTTATACACTATACACCCATATGTAATATGAATATAAACTGATTTACATTCAAGCATTATGTTCACTCCAATTTCAAATCAGTTATGTTTGGCGAAATACATCCAGAAAACTCAATCAAATGGCTATATCCCAGTCTACTCTGATAGTATTTATTATGCATGCTTTCCTGATAAGAATATGACTTGTGGAATATGTCTAGCCTCGTTCTTAGAGTCGTTTGATACAAATGGCGCTGAAATGGCGATTCGTATAACAATGGTAAAATGTTTATTTTGTCTTAAATATCACACATCGATTCCTACTGTTCACCAGTCCTGCTGTTTTCAGATCAAGTAACTTTATCTAGAACTTTGGATAAGCATCACCTAATCAACATACCTATCAAATTTGGTTAAAATCCATCAAGCGGGACTATGAAGGTTGAGCAACTTTATATTATAAACAAAGCTAAGCAAAATTCTTTCATAAAAACAAAAGAATAAGTCTAACAAAGACAGGGACTACTCTGACTCCCAATACGCCTGCCAGCAGCAAATTCATATGTGTTAAGTCACTGTCAACAAATCCATCATTGTAAATTTTGTAATAATTCACATGAACTCTGTATCAAAGTAGCAAAGTCTCTAACGCAATATCATCTGAAGTCTTCGACAGTTTGCTAACAATGATTTACAACTGAAATTGGTACAAATATTATTACGTGATTGGTGTGCAATCAGATTAGCTTAAACAAAGATACTTCACACAATAATAGTTTTCATCCTAAACCATGTGATGGGTTTCAAGCAAATTTTGTAGGTATGCTGTTAGTGATGCTTCTCAACGTGGTACTTGATCAGATTTGTTCAATCAGTTTTTATTGACCCAGATTTGTTCAATCAATTTTGCTTTACCCTATCTATAGCAACAGATCAGGAGAACTTTGATTGGGCAAATTTTTGTATTATAAATTTCTTTTGCAAAATTATTTCCACATACACTAGCCCGGTCAGCGCAAAACAGTTGGACATTAAACCGCAATTCATTTCATTTCCAAAACTGCTTCCATGACTCCATACCATGCTAATGGGATCAAACAGTTTCATTTGAATAAATTACAACAAATTCTCCCTAAGCAACATATCCACCAACTCTGAATGAAATTTATCTAGTGTTTTAGAACAAAAAGTAAATGGAAGGATAAGTGGTGTGACATAAGACTCATGAGATGATAAATTATAACCTGATAAAGATTCCTGTCTACAAAAAGTTAAGAATGTCACGATCTCTGTCCAATATTGTCATTGTGGTCATATACACAAATGTAAATGTCTTCCTTTTGACCTACAAATTTATTTTTAAACAAAAACATTAACCATCTATCGTGGGTTTGGTCAGGCCATCAATATATGAATAATTTCTCTTTTAATAAAATTGCAAATGCATCCACGCAATAAATCTAATTGATATCTTCAATCTTCAAGCAATATATAGAAGAAATCGAAAATGGCTTAATTTTCTTACTTGAGGTACACTAGCCTCAGTCTTTTGGGGCCTATCATCTTCATTTAAACAAATCTGCACAAGCATAACTCAAATGGCATGACTACAAAATTTGGTCATGATTCACCAATTTAAATTATGATATGCAGCAACTTGTTTCACATGTGATATTGTTTACACATCTCTCAAATAATAATGCCCTGTTCTAACTTTCTGTTACTAGTATATTTCGTAAAAAATAGTTTCGATAATACAGTCAATGTCGAGATCAGTAGTCGGTTAAGAGCAATTATTTTAAAACCAAGGACATGTAATTTATTCTGTACTTAAAAATGTAGATTTGAGTTGTCATATCCCTTTTTATTATACTTTTGTTAGTTATAATTCATTGAATGCAATATCACTGTTTATCAAATGATGATAAATTGTGAAAACTAAGATACAGTTTGTTATATATAACCCCCACCTGCCATGGACTTCATTTCAAGTTTCAGCAAAATTAGATAAAAATTGTGACTTCTAGAGTGTCCACAACCTTGGAATTACATACTTTTACACTATTTGCGTACAAGGAGCGGACAATTTGTACAGCAGTTTCTGTCAGATTTTTAGGAAATTCAAACTCAACCTTCATTGATGTGTAACCGTGATACATTTAAGCATTTTTTAAAATTGAACACAAATTGTGAGTTCTTGCAGGTCCACAAGGTGAAAAATGCGATTTTTTTAACAATCAGGGACCATAATCCAGGAATTTATGTTTGGATATGCGCGATTATTGAGAGAAACCAAGGTTTTTGTGATTTAAACATAAATTTAAAGTTTCATCAAAATTGGATCAAACTTGTGGCCTCTAGCGGATCCACAACTTTGATATACCATATTTTAACACTATTTGCATAGGATTGGCGGCCATTTTGTCTGGTAGTTTTGGTCCGAATTTCACAAAATTCAAACTGAACCGACATTACGATGTACATGTAACAGTGATATATTCGAACATTTGCATAAATCAGATAATAATTGTGACCTCTAGAGGGACCACAAGTTAAAATCACAAGTTTTCATACAATCCGAGGCCAATAATGCTGAAGTTATGATCGAAAGGAACCAAGGTGTTTGTTATAAACATACATTAATGTTTCATCAAAATCAGATGAAAATTGTGTCCACAAATTAAAAACATAATTTTTTTTTACAATCAGAGGCCATAATTCATGGAATTATGGTCAGATAAATGTTACCATCGAAAGGAACCAAGATGTCTAGAATATAGATCTATACATGTATTTCAAGTTTTGTCAAAATAGAATAAAAATTGTGACCTGTAGAGTGTTCACAAACAAATTTGAAATAATTTTATGCCAACACCAAAGTATGATATCATCCTGGTTATTAAGATTAAGATCATCGGAATCTTAAAGAAAATGAATTAATCGTGGACGGACGGGGCGACGACAATATACGTCCACATGAACATGTGGGCGTATAAAAATAGAATTATCAATGCAGCGTATTAAGCATTTTTATGTCCCCAGCATCGACACCATTTCATCTTAAAGACAGAGTCGCAAATATGGCTGTTGCGACAAGTTGATGCTAATCAGGTATGATCGAAATGGTTTAATAATTGTTTGATTAATGAGGCAGCTTTTTTATAAATGCATTTTATCTTTAAGTCAAGTAGGCTGTTAAAATTGTAATTGTAAAGTTAAAGTTGTTTAAATGATAACTGACACTTTCTTCTTGGCACATTAACAGTTTCAGAACAATTATTGTTTGTTGCAATTCCCATGTACATAAATTATGAAAGTGGTATATTGCACAATAATAGGAGGACCTCATACATTTGTTTCCCTATGCATAATTGTAAAATTGTCAAATATGTATTATAATTATATAAATTAAAACCCAATTCTTCAACCATTCTAGACAATGGGATGGGCTCGTGACTGTATTTCAGATTTATCCATTGATTTTTCACCCAGTTTTCATTAAAAAAAAAAAATATCACATCTAAAGAACCAAATTTTTGATAAGTCATCATTATACTTCTATTTCTACTGTAACTAATTAATGGTGGGTTGATGGCAACATTTCCAACTGTTAACTTGAAAATGGTATGATAGAACTGGAACTATTGAAATAGTTAGATATGTTGATGAATGCCAGCAAAACTCACTCTATATCAATTACCCTGTTTCTAAAAATACACATAAAAACACAAGAATCATTCCTTTGCTTGGACTTGATCGCTGCCAGACGCATGTCTTAACCTTTGACCTACACTACCTGAAGTTTTATTCTCAATATTGTTGACCACCTGGACTTTTTCTCCCTCCTATCAACTACTCACATTTCATCATAACTCTGAAGTAAGACTTCGCCAAATAATTATCAGTTCTATTAAATAATTCATACTACAGCTTTCAAAAACTTTTTTGATAGGTATGGAAATGACTTATTTTGTTTTGTCAATAGAGACACATGTTCTTATTGACTGATGCACAACAGTTTTATAATTGACTTGATTTATGCTTAGAACCTGACTGGTAGTCCCTATGCTAATTTCTGTATGGGGTAACTTACAGTGCCAATTCAGTTTCTGTATGGGGTAAATTACAGTGCCAATTCGGTTGTCTTTGCTTATTCCCAAGGCTGTTAATAATCAAAGATAGGTCGCCAGAGGAGAACAAAACATGCGTCCACAGCAGTTACATGTAAATTGTCAGAGTGGTCAACAAGGGTTGTCGCATACCTATTTAATCTTTTGAAGGTAATGTATATGGGAGAAATTCATAAGACAATGTCATACAGATCAAATCACAATTGTAGCACCTTAACTCTGAAAGTAATATGAAGTTCGGCTACCTTTTTCGTTTTACTAATCTAAATAACGTATATCAATTTCATACCAATCGGATGACGACTTTTGTTGTTCGAGCATTCACAAAACAAGGGCAATACCTTTAGAAGTAATTAACGAAATCTGCTGAAATTCCATAGGCTTTTTGTTTCATTCATTTAAATTACGCAAATAAATATATCTCATACAAATATGATAACTTTTGTTAACAGAGCATTCACAAAGTTCAACAAGGTCCATAAATAGAAAGCGAGCTGATGAAGGATGTAAATAGAAAGCAAGTGGGAAAAAGGATTTAACTTGCATTTTATTGTAACGAAGATCGCCAATTGTTGTTAACTTTGTCAAAATATATTAGGGTAGATATCATTTCGTGGGCATGTCACTTTAATATTAAATTTTTTTGCAAACTGTCTAATAATCTAGCTTACAAGCTGCTGTATTGCTGTTAACTTGCCAAGATTAGTATGTAAACTGTTATTTGACATAGGGTCCACAAGGTAAAAAACATGATTTTTCGTACAATCAGGGGCCATAATTAAGGAAGTTATGGTCCAATGTGCCCAGGGGCGGATTGGGACCAGGAATCGGCCTGGGCTCCCGTGTCGGACGGCCCCTTTCACTGACCGCGGAGCACAGACGGGGAGGGGGTCCAGGGTTTTCCCCTAGGAAATTTTTTAAATATGAATCTCAAATATGCGATTTGGTGACATATCTGATTATAATCTCTGTCAAATAATATATTTCATAAATCGATTAACTAAAGCCGAAACCCCGACCTGCAAGTAATTTACAACCATCAACTTTTGAAATTACCATATTATTAATTAACGTATTATCATTGTATCGTCAAGAGTCGAGAGAATTTAACTGGTTAAAAAATGGGACTAGTTGAGAAAATTTTGACTATTTGATTAACCAGTTAGGAATTTTGATTAAATAGGAATATTTTCATTGAAAATTATCCCATTTTTGTTGCCGGGAGTGCTTGTTGATTCCTCCTGTGATGAAAGGCCACGAGACACATTGGTACAGAGTGACGAAAGTGAAATTCATAAAAGTTGCTTTTTGAATTTTGGATTCTGGCGTATCCCCACAAACAAGGTACATTTGCGGGCGACAGTGTCGGGTGAATCCGATGAAATTTTCGGATGAAATTCGAAATCCCCATTGCAAGAGAATTCTGGCCCACACCCAGCACATCTGACCCAGAAAGTCTATTATACCAGCCCATTCCAGACTCCAGTGATGGCGTGGCGGCCCATTAAAGCCACCGGCCACATACAACATGATCATCATCGCTTCATGGCCGGTCCAATACCCCCTCCCCCATATAATGTTAGGCAGAAAAAGGTTTTTTTTAGACGAATTGAACAAAATTATTTTTCTTTATTTTTTGTCCGACCGGCCCTTGGGGTGAGCGTCAGAACGGCCCTTTGGGCGATCGCCCGATGGCCCAATCCGCCCCTGAATGTACCTGAATATCAAAAGGAACTGCGATCTTTGGGTTATAAACTTATATTTCAAATTTCATCAAAATGGGATTAAAATTGTGACCTCTACAGAGTCCACAACCTTGATATATCATATTTTTACACTATTCACGTATTAGCGGCAGCCATTTCGTCCGACAGTTTTGGTACGATTTTTACAAAATTGACCTCAACCTTCATTACCGTGAAACGGTGATATAATCAAACGTTTTTTTAAAATCAGATAATAGTTGTGACCCCCAAGAGGGACCACAAGCTAAAAAGGCGATTTTTAGTACAATCAGGGGCCATAATTCAGGAAGTTACAATTCAATATGTGCAAATATCGAAAGGAACCAAGATCTTTGGATTATAAACATGCATTTATTTAAAGTTTCATCAAAATCAGATTAAAATTGTGACCTCTACAGGGTCTACAACCTTGATATACCATATTCTTATAGTATTCGCTTACAAGCGGTGGCCATTTTGTCCATCAGTTTTGGTCCGATTTTCACGAAATTCAACCTCACCCTTCATTACAGTGAAACAGTGATATATTCAAACGTTATTTCAAATCCTTTAATAATTGTGAGCTCCAAAGGAACCACAAGCTAAAAAATGGCCATAATTCAGGAAGTTACGATCAGATATGTGCAAATATGCATTGGAACCAAAGGTTATAAACATGTATTTCAAGTTTCATCAAAATTGGTTCAAAATTGTGACCTCTATAGGGTCCACAACCTATTCGCATACAAACGACAGGCATTTTGTCTGTCAATTTTGGTCCGATTTTCACAAAATTCTAACCCATTCTTCATTACCATGTAACGATGATATAATCAAACGTTTTTTAAATCAGATAATAATTTTGACTTCCAAAGGAACCACAAGCTAAAATGGGGGACATAATTCAGGAAGTTACGATCCTATGGGCGCAAATATCGAAAGGAACCAAGATCTTTGGGTTATAAACATATACATGTCAAGTTTCATCAAAATCGGTTCAAAATTGTGACCTCTATAGGGTCCACAACCTTGATATAACATATTTTCACACCATTCACGTACAAACGGCGGCCATTTTGTCTGTCAATTTGGGTTCGATTTAGACGAAATTTGAACTCAACCTCCCTAACTATGTAACGGTGATATAAGCAAACAGTTTTTTTTAAATCTGATAACAATTTTGACATCCAGAAAGACCACAAGCTAAAAAGGGAAATTTTTCGGACAATCAGGGGCCATAATTCAGGAAGTTACAATCCGATGGGCACAAATATCGAAAGGAACCAAGATCTTTGGGTTATAAACGTGCATTTAAAGTTTCATCCAAATCGGTTCAAAATTGTGACCACTACACTGTTCACAAACTAAAAACGTGATTTTTCGTACAATCAGGGGCCATAAGCCATGAAGTTACGGTCCGATACATGCCAATATCGAAAGGAATCGACATCTTAGGGTGATAAACCTATATTTTAAGTTTCATTGAAATCGGATAGACTGTAGACTGTTCACAAACAATTGTGGATGGACGGACGAACAGGGGCGACGACAATATACGTCCACATGAAAATGTGGGCATATAAAAACTACATTATTGATATAAGTAGCCCCAAAATATCAACCTACCCATAAGAGCAGCTAAATCCACATTGGGGCTTGGAGGACCTCCAGCACTGGGTAATGTAGGTCTGATAGCTATTGGAGAAGTCTTTGGTGTCGAGCGACTTATCACACCTTCACCAAAAACTTCTCCCACAAAATGTTCTTCTCGTAAAGCATCCATGTCAATTTCAGACGTCTCCTCACTTCTGCTACCATCTTGATCACTTTTGTGTTTCTTTTTCTTACTGTCTTTCCTTATATGAATAATATCCTTCATTCTTCTCCAGGCTGTTTTTTGTTTCTTGGAATCTCTTTCTAGCGAACGCACAGTTAACACTTCATCAGCAGTAGTGACAGAGTCTGTTTCAGATTTATAACTAGAAGATCTATGAAGCGGTTTAGCTTCATAAACTTCTAGCGATTCTTCAAACTCATCAGTGTCTGTAATTAATGTAGGACTAGACTGCCTTCTAGGCAACTTTGGTCTCAATTTTAAATATTTTTCAGTTCCATCACTGTCTTTACCTAAATAAATACTTTTAATTTCTATAACAGAACTCACATCACTACTCACTCCTGAACAACTACTTTCTTTTCTTTCTGACTGATGCTTTTCCAACCATTCTGGTGGTCCCATCCATACATCAGTACAAAGGTCAAGATCTTCAGTTTGATTGGGTGAGCGGGATGGACTTGTGGCCTCAGTAGACGATGTCGACGTTCGTAAACCATGAGGATCCACCTCCAAACTACTACTCACCCCACTGTCTAAGGATCGACCATCATGTACTCTTGAAGTTGGGGGACTTAACTCAGAGGGTGTCGCAATACCAGAATATCTTACTTGAGCACCTTTTCCAAATTCACGTAATGACTTAATACTTGAGCCTAAATCCTCATAAAACACTTTTTTAACTCGTGCCCATTTAGAACTTTTACTCTTCTTGTGTTTTGTGATTTCTTTGTGCATTTTTGATGATTTTGAAATGTAGATTTTCCTGATAACGGATTCATCCTCAGCTTCCATCATTTCAGACGGTACATCAATAGAGCCAGTAGAATAACTTCTCTTATGTAACGTAGTTGGTTTGGGTCGTTTTGGACTTCTATCTGATGAAGATTCAATAATATCTTCAACCTCAACTTCAATCTCTTGTCTAATCCTATCACGACCTCTACGCGCATCACGCTGTTCTTTGGTATCAGGATCTGTGTTGGATTTACGTAGTTTAGCCTTCTGCCTTGGTAAAGATGTATAACCAAGAGGCATGACTTCACTGCCTAATGAAGATTTAAGTTGTAATAGATCTTTGGTACTTTCTAAGTATTCACAGCGATTTTTAAGTCGAGAGTTCTCATCTCTCAGTGTTGAAAGTTGCTCCATCAAACGAACCAGATTGTCCAGATGATCCAATCCAACACTCTGACGCAAAGCACTCGGACTTGGAGATCGCTGCTTCTTTGGCTTAGGAAGTAATTGTATCTGTTCTTTGAAAGATTTTTCCTGTTCTTCAAAGAATTCCATAATATTTGCACTGCTTCTTTTAGCTGGTTGTTCAGCAAATTGAACTGTAAGCCTACTGCCAGGTTTATCTGCCTCTGTACTGGTCTCGGCATGGCCATTTCTTCTGGCCACGTCTGTTTGACGTATTTCTTCTTCCAGTGGATCAGTTTCACCCACAATGCTCTCTGTTTTTTCTGTTTGTTCCTCTTCAGTAACGGTCACTATGCAGGGGACCGTGTCAGGGGGTCGGGTCATTTTAATTTGTTTCTTCTCAAGTTTAACTGCGGGTACAACAGTTCGATTTTCGTATTTAACATTGACTACCAACTGCTCATATCGTTTCTGGTGCGATGGGTTTTCATCCATCTACATTTGCTAACTCTTCCACAAAAAATCTGAAACAAAACAAAAGAACTTTAAGATTTTTTATGTCCTAAGGGAAAACAAATTAGCTGCAGGGTAATAACTCCACACTTAATTAGATACAGCTAATTTATCATTATAGGAATTTATTCATAAATATTTAAAGAATTGTATCCTATCTTGAATTATAGGTTCACTAAACAATTTGATAAATTGAAGTATTCATAATGTTTTGATGGAAATGACTCTAAGAAAACCATTGGCTGCCAGGCAGTAAACACCCACATTTTGCAAGAGATGGATAGAGAACAGGCTAAAAACAAAAACTATTTTTTGTACAATCAGGGGCCGTAATCCAGAAAGTTATGGTCTGAAATGCGTAAATATCAAAAGGGATCGAGATTTTTGGAATATAATGATATATTTTAAGTTTCATCGAAATTGGATAAAAATGGGTCCATAACCTTTGAATTACATACTAATATACAATTTGAATAAAGAGCGGCCATTTTGTCGGGTAGTTTCATTTTGATTTTCCCGAAATTCCGATTCAACCTTCATTATGGTGGAATGGCGATATAAACGGTTTTTAAAATCGGAAAAAAAATTGTGACCTCTAGAGAATCCACACACCAAATACTCAATTTTCAGTATAATCAGGGGCCATAATTCAGGAAGTTATGAGTCGATATGCACGATTATTGAAAGGAACCAAGATTTTTTGGTTATAAACATGCATTTCAAGTTTTATCAACTAGATAGTACACAAGCTAAAAACGCAATTTTTTGTACAATCAGGGGCCATAATCCATGAAGTAACGGTCTGATACATGCCAATATTGAAAGGAATCAAGATCTTAGGAAGGTAAATTTATATTTCAAGTTTTGTTGAAATCATATAAAAATTGTGACATGTTGAGTGTCCACAAACAAATTGTGGATGCACAGACAGAGGTGAAGGCATAATACATCCACATGAATATGAGGGTGTAGCAAAATTAATTTGCAGACCCAAATGTTTATAGGGTTTTTCCTAAAAAAATATAGCATAACAGTTCCATTAATATAATTAAAAGACAGGCACAATGAATTGATGCTTGTTGGATCATCGTCTCATTGGTTTTGTGACCTGACGAGCACTAACAAATTTTTGTAACAATTTTAGAATAATTTCACAAGAGGATCTCTGAACATAGTCAAATCCAAAAAATACTCATAACTGCATTACAAATCTTATAAATAAACAAACAAGCAAAACAAATTTGTATATTTTGTACTTGATGACTTAATGTTATTATGTGAGTCATTGTAACTAAATGGTTCTGGTAGAAACTGGTACTGCATCAGACTTTTCCCAGGTTTCACAGAGAGCAAGCAGTGCAAACACAATATATATATGATAAATATCAAGATGATAAAGGTGTTCTATGTCAAGTCACCATCAAGTGCATTATCTCCTAAAAATAGATACAAAGGTAATCTGTTGCTCCATAAATTTTATTATTGATGTAACAGACATTTTTTCTGGTTAGTTTAGTGAGAAAGTTATGGTAGGTAAAACACTGTTAGACCATTAAATCATTTAACTGGCAGTATTTCTAATGGTAGATTCTCAGTTAGACAATACTGTAGTACTGGCATTTACAAATTACCTCAGATAATAGAGATATTTTCAACCTACTGAAAAATATTTGTAGTCAGAACAAATCATAAGAAAGCAATATGTACATCTTCAGTGACAAATCAACTTATAATAAATAAATTACTAAAGGTATAGATATTCTTTAAATAGTATTTATAGTGAAATTATGCATCTAAAAGATTGATCATCTAAAAAGATTCAAATCTTGAAATCGAAGTCCTTTACAATTACTATTACAAATTACTACCAAATGGAATGTTTTTCCAGGAAACCTTCCAAATTGTAATCATAAATAATCTTTTATTGAAAACCATAAATTGCCATCTCATTTCAGTGTTTCACCCATAACAGTTCAATCATTTTAAATATTATTCAACATTTACCTGTCTATCATAAATCATGCTGATTTTGTAAACTACATGTATGTACATACACCTATTGATTGTTCTAACCTGGTTCTACATTCATAGAAGTTGTGACTAAAGGGCCAGACAATTAGCAATAATTAATTAAACAAAGTCTATTAAAACAAACACGCATGTATGATGTACATACATATTAATCATAGTTACTATGTACCTATAACCTTTTAGCACATGTAGTAATCACTATTTTCAACAGGTGAATGGATAAATAGAGTCAAAATCTTTGCTAGAAGAAATGCGTAGGGAAAGCTTATCTGGCCCAACTTATCTCTAAATTATCTCTACCTCCGCTAACATCCTTCCTTTAAAAGCCTCCATCATGATAAAAAAAAATTGAGGTATCTGTTCATAAGATAAGTTAAAAAAATTTTTTAAAATCTTCAGTATTTAAACCAAAATGTAAATATCTGTCATGTTCAGAAATAAATAACATTAAAAAAGATAGGAAGAACAAGATCAGATTTCTAGTTTAATGAATTCTACAAAAAATTTATATTTCAATCACACAGACCTTCAATTACAATTAAAACTCTCATAAATTAAAAGTGGTAGAGGTTAATGAGGTTAAATATTTTGAACACACATAAATTTAAAAACATTCTCTTTTTTGTACGAAACTATCTAATTGAATTTTGAGTGTTCATCTAGCTCAATCATGTAATTTCTATAGTAGCCAATTAACCCCTCAAGTGGAAGTTCCAAATATGAAACTTTAAAAAGGTTCTGATGTAGGTTTATAGATTTATAAGTATCATCAGATACAAAATCATCAAATTCAGGAATGTCTTTCATCTCTTGATTACCAAAATACTCAGATACTACAAAAAAATCTATGCAAAAGTATTTGAAGAATTTTCCCACACTTCTGCTGCCATGAATCTAAAAAACAGACTGACAAAAGCGATGAGATAGGAACATGTTTACACTATCTGCACACTTATATCATCTTTTAGTGAAAAAATGCTGAATATTTGGTCGACACCTGGCTTAGGTTAGAAACATGATAGCAGTCTTAATGTCTCTTACGTCATTATCATTGGTCTGGATATCCCACCACCTAGTCCCCAATTGTAGTGTATGCTACAACTACTAAACAGCAGATGACATCATTAGATATGAGAAACCCGTTAACAACCTGTGCCAGTTTCATAATACGCTAACTACTGCCAATAGGTAAAATACTGTAAAAGATTTCCACTGCCAGCTAAGTTTCTATCACCTAGAAACACAACCTATCATTTATTTGCCTGTAGACATTCTCCACGCCTATTCCACCATGCCAACATCTGTAACGAGAAAGCATGTAGAAAGTATTCTTTCTCCGTGTTCTCTGCAAGACGGAATGAAATGTAGGTACAATATTGTACTGTCTGGTACATTGTCTGATATTCCCAGACATTTCTCTACTGAATAGCAAACTTTCATCCTGAAAATACTCTACAGATCTGTCCCTTACACAATCGATTCAGAATAAAAACAAAAAGAAACATTTAACATAACGTTTTAGTAACAACAGGCCAAGGGATACAGACCTCATGTCAAGAAATATGTTATATTTTCAATGTTGAATTTTATAGACTAGTCAGGTATTGATGTAATTAAACTACACACCAAGTTTCACCATTAGAATACAAAGTTAAGGTGTCAAAAAGTGTGATGAACAGACAAATGAACCTGTGTTAATAGTTTACTGCTTTCTTTCTTCGAACGGCAAGGGGACAATAATAAAACTTTACCTATGACTGAAAACCTAAATTTCAACTAACAACTAATCACACTATGCGACAGAACTTAATACCATGTGTTACACTGGTTTAAATTGCATTTTTTTTCTGATTTGATCGAAGTCCTGTCTGTAGCATAGCATAGCCACACAAAGCAGGGAAATACGCCCACATAGCAGCTTTGTCTCGAAAAAAAAAAAGTTGGCCAAAGACAGTATTCAAGCTTATCTGAAAGGATAATGAAAGAGCATAACTTTGGAACAAAATTCAAATTTAATTCCAAATATTGTCTATTCATAAGAATCAAATGATATCCAGGAGATTGAAAAAGATTAATCAAAAACTGTGACCTCATTTTAATTGGCAATGACTCCAGAAAGAAATAAGTGACTGAGTTCAAATCCAATCCAATTTGTCATCTAATTCTAATCATAAGAATCATCTAATCATAAAAATCCTTATGTCAAAGGGCCATAATTCTGGAACAAAAATGGCTATTGTGTTCATATTGTAACCTACCCATAATAATCATTATCCTAAGGTTGGAAAACGAGTCATCAAATATTACAATAACTAAAGAGTCATACTGTGGCCCCTTGCTAATTAACAAGCTATAACTCTTGAACAAAATAGCGATTACACTCAAATTCAATCCTAACAGTCAAAAATTGTGGCCTCTGCAGAGTTTACAGGGCAAATGCATTATATGCACATACTATGTGTGGGTGTATAAAAATAATCTCCCAAAAGCTTTCTTCATAAAATACAGTTACTTGGGTGAGCAATAGTTTATGGTTGTCTTGTACATGTAGCACTTTAACAGTAATGGAAGTGGAGTACATGTATAGGTAAAAACAATCTTAATATGTGAACAATCCTGTACAAATAAGCCTCTTCATCAAAGCACATATACCATCCCATAAACTTTAATCAAATTAAGATACCTTTAAAAGGTCAAATAACTGTGCTGAATGCGGCTTATTTCAACAAAATGTGAACTAGAAGGCAGTCATAGTAGTAAACAATACAAAGTCTTTCTAAAGAAACTGTCCCTAAGATTAAAGATATCACAAACAATCTTATCTTTAGTACCAGTATCTCTAACAGGGTACTTCATTTAATAGAAAATCCTGTCCAATACTGTGTTTTTAGATAAATCCATGAAGATCTTTTAATCCTTCTAAATCTTATACTCAACGAAAGTTACTATCCTTAAAGATGCCTTCCCACTTTCAACCCACGTGATTTGATTATACAGTCATACTTTTTAGTTGTCACAAGCTTGCTTCAATTCTCTTAAAACACTTTTATTGCAAGGACAGTACCACATGATAGCAGAATCTATTTAAGGAACCGTGTTTGTCACGCAAAATGATTCAGGGGGAATCCATTTTTAGTTTGTATTTGTGGTTGGTTGCTGTCCATTTAACATAAATATTGAAGCTTAAGTAAATTCTTGGATTATTCTCTGCCAACTTCCTTTACTGCCGTTTAATGTTCTGACAACTGTTAGCCATTAGATCAACACATAAAAAGCACTCATGTCACTCAAGGAGATGTGCTGCCAGTTAAGGACAACTTTACATTTTTGTTCTGTAGGCACCCAATTTGTTTTCTTTTACGGAATCCAGTATTTTTGTAGTAAGATTGTGTGTCACTTTATTTTCAATTTCAAATCAAATATGCCATACTGTTATGTAAATAATTACCCTATAAATCAAATATGCCATACTGTTATGTAAATAATTACCCTATAAATACTTTTGTGGCAATGTAACTTTAATATCTGTGTGCATTTTTGGGTCATTTTAATATCACCATGCAACTCACCTAATAGTGAAGCGTTGTCCAACACCACAGCAGCTGGTAGAGATAGTTGGCACGAGGGAATCAGTAAACCTTGATAGGTGACCTGACCCTGTGCCAGTAATAGTCCCCTGGAACACAGTAACCTGAAAAAAGATTGAAAAAATAAAAATGAGAATTTTGTAAATTTTGCAGTTTGTAAAAGAATATTCATTATAATATGGCCACAATTGTTTTGTTTTTCATTTAGAGAGAAGCTTGTATCATTACAGGCTCGGAGACTGTACAGTACCAAGTGGACGCTTACAGCTGGCCCCTGGATCCATTGATTTGATATTTGAAGTTCATTTCTTGCAATGGAAAGTTGATATAGTTGACTAAGCAACAAAAAACTTTTATAAATAAATCTATACAATACTAGCAGATTAAAGACATCATTTTATATAACACAACATTTATTAATTTATTAAAATTGCTAGTTATCAGACAGAAGTCATTAACTAGCTTGGTGTTATGTCACAAGGTGTTAAAACATTCAGTACTGAATGATACACACCAATACTATCCAGGTTTGTGTATTCATTAGTGATAGGTGTTATAAACAGTCATGCTTTTACACCAGTGGTGTTATGTTCTATGTATGTTTCGTTTAATGGTTAAACATCCATAAGTGTACAAATGTGTTGTTATTGATGTGTTCTCATTTGAATATTGTTCACAATAAGAAGCAAAATAAATAAGATATGTTACAGGATCATTTTGTTATACGAAAAACTAAGTGATGCGTTTTCTATGGCGCCCAGTAGGCCTATATTACGCAATGTCTTTAGCTCAATGCCATTAAAAAACTTAAAATACAGACACTATTCCGCACATGCTTTTCAATTAAACAGGTCACACAAGTCCCATATTTTGTTTAGTATAGATAATGTATAATTGGCAAGTTGCCTGTACATTATTGGAAAAAATGGTACTCTAACATCAAAGGATGATATCACATCTGTATTTTAAAGGATATTAACCTTGTGTTCCCTATCATAATTCATATCAATCCAAGGGGAGAAGGGTTATATCCGACATACAACATCATAGTTTTAATCACCCTTACATTTAATGGATTCTTACATTAAAAGTCAACAATGATTTGATAATTGATAGTAACAAAAATTGCAGAAGTAATCACATGAATGTATGTGCATGTTTTTGTTTATACGTCGCCATTTTGGAGTAAATATATGTTCAATTGAATTGAAAGCAAAAACGAAAAGGATAGGAATACGTTATTAGATGAATAATCTATCCTTTTAGATTGACCATGGAATAGATGTGAATGCAAATTCCGACATAGATCTGTCAAAAGGCGAAGAAAATTTGACAGTGACACTTAAGAATTTTCTGTATGTACAGAGAACAATTTGGCCAACTATGTCAAGTGGGCTGTACTCAAAAATACTTTATAAAGGAACTCTTGGAGTATGTGGATAATCGATCTAATATGCCGATAAGTATGCTTCTATTTCGGTACAAACTATACCATACAAATTTTTAAATGTTGAAAGAATGTCTTCTTTGTATTATTTCAATCATCATCGTCATAAGCGGTTGATATGAACCGAATATATCAACGTGAGGTGACGTCATCAGATGTTGATATGAACTGAAAATATCAACCTATTGATATTTTCTATGCACATAAAAGTAAAAACTACGACAAAGTTGTATATTGCTAGTCATACACCTGATAGTTATTGACAACTGCATAATCTCTTACCACTTTCTATAATATATACAAATCAGTAGTTTAGAATAATGATCACTTCTGTCATTTAATGACAATAACTGTCTTTACTAAAAGCTTCGTAAGTCAACAGTATCAGCTTACAAAATAAAATGAGAGTATCTTTAAATAAACAACATATTTCTGGTATGATGTAATATTCTTAGAACCTCATTATAATGGTGTAAGAAAGTATTTATAAATAACAGTATTTTATTCTAATTTATATAGTAAAAGTGTTTATACAATCTATTTAATTTGTAAGAAGGCTATTTCTACTACAGAAACAACTAATATTCCTCTAAAATAAATGTTTATATTTGGCCTTACTGTTGAGTGAAGCGAACTCAAAAACTGCAATAGTAATTCTGATTTCGTATCCAGTTCTATTTTAGTATCTCTCTGGTAATAAAGATTACATCATTTCCACATACAAAAAATAGCAGTTACACCTCGCAAGAACATAACCTTAATAAATAACACTAGTACTACACTTATCATTCAAAATAATAGTAAAACAACTTGGTCGTTTTACTGCATATTTTATGAAGGTCATAATCTAACAACATTGTGAGCATTTCCGCATTTCAAATGTGTTGGTTAAGTATGAAAAAATTAAAATAAAAAGTTTAACAATTTTATTTGCAAAGTTCCCAGAAATGCAACACCAGTCCATTCTACCCCACCATATCTGATCAACCTTTTTATAAAGGATCTGTATTCCTTGTACAAGTAAATATTTATCATCATCTATCAAGTATATGGTGTTAATTCAGCTACTATAAGTAAAATATTCATACTATCAGAGGTAGAAATCAAATCCATCATTTAACTATTTGTTTCCCTGGCAACAACATGATATGGAGCATCCCCCCAACTCTTACAGACTCTGGAATTTAGTCGAGAAATAAAATCCTCTAGTTTATTGGACTAAAATAGAATGTGCTTATGTTATTGCTTTGAACTTCAGAAGAGAGAAGATTTGAAAATGATCTCCCTGTTTTTCTCTTATATGTAAGAACGGACTTTACACCCATCTTTGCCGTTTATTATGCAAGAATAGAAAACATTCTATTCTCAGGTTTCTGTTGCTATAAAAAGGTAGCATAGAGCCCAATTGTCAAGAAAGCTTAACTAAAGAAAACAGGCCCTGGTTTTACAAAACAATCTCAGACTTAAGAATTTACTCAAAATTGTTCGCCTCATCTTAGCTAAAATATATAGAGGATATTTGTCGTTTTAGAGTTAATAACATATTTTATTTCATCGAGAAGCAAGAAAACTTATATTTTCACGAATGCGTAGCATGAGTGAAAATATAAACGTTTTCTTGCTTAGAGATGAAATAAAATATGTTATTCACGACAAAATGACAAATGTTCTATTTATTTTATGATTTTACAATCATTTTAGGTAAAACAACTGCTAACTGATAAAACGCGGTATTCCACTACTGATCATAAAATAAAAAATCTTTTGTTTTTATTAAACTTTTGGCTTTTTTGTAAAGTATCAAATACATCAATAAGAAACTTTGTGCAAATTGTTGGGTTTCTGGATCAAAGATATTTATCATAGATGCAGTGTGATTGAAAGTATGAGAATGCCTCGTGAAACCAGGGCCTGATCTAATAAATCTTATCAACACTTTTGTATTATAGATAGCTAAAACTATATTACTACATCACAGTTTTTATGAATTTAATATTAATCCATGATAGAATTTTTAAAGATGCCTTCTGACGAAAGCATTTATAGGTGATTTAGCACATGTAGGGAGCCCTTTGTACATTTTGACTGTATGGCTAGCGGTTGTGAGAAGAGAGATTTAAACGTGAAATAGACTCTACGATTAAAGAGTGGATAATCTAAGAATTTACTTAGGCTTCCATATTTATGAATAAAATACAGATATATGCTGATAATGACTCTTTCCTCAGGTTGGTATGTTGCCAAGACAATCAAGTCCCATAACAAACCCAAAATAGACTTATAGATTGATAGGTATATTGGTTTTATAAATAATTTTAGTCCATGGGTACATGGGAAGGCATCTTGAAATTCAAAAATTCCCTACTTATTGGTTAAATGAGGAAGCATTTGGCTTTCTGAAACACCTGCAAACTAAACTATTTGTTACGCAGGGGTGTGGTGACTACTGATTTTGCATGAAGAACAATATCCCATGGGGACACAAAACCGAATATCTATATTGTTAGGAGGGGTCAAGGGGTATTTTCTCCCACGACTCAGAGAAATTTTGGACTGTGTGTAAACTGCTAGTCATTTGTTGCATATACCTGTACCATTTGTCTGGAGAAAAACACAGTTTTGGGGTTATGCATCAGCACATGCTGTCCTACAGTGTCTAAATGAGTAAGGTACTGGATCACTAACAATATAGTGGTTTCCCCTTCGGAAAGTGCAGGATGGAAGGCCTGGCAAAGAATAGCATCTCGTCCTTCGGATGAAACAAAATACCTGAGTTTCTGTGTACACCTTTGTCAAAGAAACCTTGACACAATCTTTCTTCTCATAGCCTGGTAGGTGCAGAAAAGTAGGGATTAAAGGGATTATCTCAATTTGAACAGAGCCTCAAATAAAAGTCTGAGTACATATGACATTTAACCACCAAAATATAGAGGAATGGTGTAATTTCAGCTCAAAATATTGAGTCATTTGGATGTGGACGTCAAAATTACGTATCCGGACCATTTTTTTCGTTGGGTGACCAGATAATCTATTCCCGTTCCAATACAGTGAATGACCCATGTGCTGTACTTTATAACCAAAGGTATATTTCAACCAACAATATTTTTATAAAATAAAAGTCTGGTTTTATATCCAGACACCACATAATAAGCTTAGGACACCAGTCTCCATTTCCAGATGAAGACTGACGGGTTTTTGATGTTTGAAAATGTATCACATATTTTGAGTTAGTTGCTCGGCTCTGACGTAGGGGATTTAAAGGGATTTTAACACAAAATTAAGCAGTTTTATTGACCCTATAAACCCCATTTCATTCATTCATTCAAACTGCACAAGGTTTGTTTATAATCTGAGAGGCATAAGGAAACATAGGGCCATGGCAGCTAAGTCGTCCTAGCAATATACAGCCACATTGCAAAGTGGGCATCCAAAAAACATAAGCAACAATATTTTATGGGAGATGATTTCATAGTGTTAAAGATATGACATCTACCATATTGGGTCCAAAAATGACTAGTTCTTCAGTTAAGTTTCCCCCTCTCTCTCTCTCTCTCTCTCGATACTTAATCTGTACACAGTATTCTCACTCGAAAAGTTATTTGTTGATATTTCGCTACTATAATCAGTTTTATAATCCATTTGTTATTTTAAAAGCAAATTATGCGATCAATCTTGGGTGTGTCACTACACCCAAAAAATATCTTCAAAACAAAACTTGATTCTTTAGCAAATTCTTTAAATATTTCTGGGTTTTATGTGTTTGATCCATTACCAATGTAGCTATATCATTGTCATTCTAAATTTGTGCTAATCAAGGCAATGGAGAGTAAGTCATTCAGACCCTGCACATACCTCTGCATGTGCATTTCACCTTATAATCAGGTCAAGACATGTATGCTATGAGTGGAATGTGAGGATGCTATAAATATCTGAAGGTTTTTGGTGGTATCAGGTTTCTGCTGTAAGCAAGAATCTGTCATGGTGGCCAGTTTGCCAGTCTGTTCCAGATAGAAGAGAGAGGAGTAATCAAACTCCAGTTCAAGATGGGCTAATGTTAAAAGATAAGTGAAAACATCTGAACCGGCCCTTACTAAACCACAATAGAAAGAGAAATACAATAAAACATCTAATCCTATGCATTTTACAGAATAAATAATAATTGTTAGTCTTTTTTTTAATAGACATGATATTTCTGGTAATATCTTTATTGCATGTCTACCTTTGGTATTTATTAATGTTCAGGCCAGCCCATAACAGTGATTATCTGCTGGAGACAAGTACACAACTGTCATAATTGTCAACAATAATTCAACCAGATAATCATTAACACTCAATTGTTTGTGTACCAGCTTACATAAATATTTATGATGTACAAGAATAAAATAATTTATCAATCAACCAATATGATTTGCCCACAATTTTGTTAGTTTAAATTTATAGCTGATAATAATTTAATTGTCAGGAATTTGTTATCCATTTAAGTTATATCAATGATAATTTTTTTCCCATGAACAATCAGAAGCAAATTAAACCAGCGGCTGCCAGGCTGGATACGCCCACATTTTCAAGAGATGGATAGAGAACAAGCTAAACAGAAAGTGAATTTTTCCTACAATCAAGGGCCATAATTCATAAAGTTAAAATTTGATATGTGCAAATATGGAAAGGAACCAAGATCTTTGGGTTATAAACATGCATTTCAAGTTTCATCAAAATCGGATAAAAATTGTGACCTCTACAGGGTCCACAACCTTGATATACCATATTTTTACACTAATCGCGCTCACGCAGGGACCATTTTGTTGGACAGTTTTGGTTTGATTCTCAGGAAATTCTAATTCAACCTTCATTACGGTGTAACAGTGATATAATCAACCGTTGTTTTTAAATCAGATAATAATTGTGACCTCCAGAGGGACCACAAGAAAAAAAGGCGATTTTTCGTACAATCAAGGGCCATAATTGAGGAAGTTACGATTCGATATACACAAATATCGAAAGGAAGCAAGATCTTTGTGTTTTAAACATGAAAGTCAAGTTTCATCAAAATCGAATTAAAATTGTGACCTATTCAGGATCTTCAACTTCGATATACCATATTTTTACATTATTCACGTACAAGAAGCGGCCATTTTGTCCGACAGTTTTGGTCAGATTTTCACGGAATTCTTAGTCAACCTCATTATCGTGTAACGATGATATAGTGAAAACGTTTTTAAAAATTAGATAAATAATTTTGACCTCCAGAGGCATCACAAGCTGAAATAGGTGATTTTGTGTACAATCAGGAGCCATAATTCAGGAAGTTATTCCTCTACAGGGTCCACCATATTTTTACACTATTCGCCTTCAAGTGGTGGCCATTTTGTCCGGCAATTTTGGTGTGATTTTCAAGAAATTCGAACTCAACCTTCATTATGGCGTAACGGTGATGTAATCAGATGTTTTTTTTATATCAGATAACAATTTTGACCTCCAGAAGCACCACAAGCTGAAATAGGTGATTTTGTGTACAATCAGGAGCCATAATTTAGGAAGTTATTCCTCTACAGGGTCCACCATATTTTTACACTATTCGCCTTCAAGTGGTGGCCATTTTGTCTGGCAATTTTGGTGTGATTTTCAAGAAATTCGAACTCAACCTTCATTATGGCGTAACGGTGATGTAATCAGATGTTTTTTTTATATCAGATAACAATTTTGACCTCCAGAGGGACCACAAGCTAAATAGGTGATTTTACGTACAATCAGGGGCCATAATTCAGGAAGTTACGATCTGATATGCGCAAATATCGACAGGAACCAAGATCTTTGGGTTATAAACATGCATTTCAAGTTTCATCAAAATTGGGAACTCTAAAGTTCACAAGTCAAAAACGTGATTTTTCGTACAATCAATGGTCTCATCCATGAAATTACAGTCCGATAATCCCAATATCGAATGGAACCGAGATCTTAGGGTGATAAACCTATACTTCAAGTTTCATTGAAATCGGATAAAAATTGTGACCTGTAGACTGTTCACAAACAATTGTGGACAGACGGACGAGGGCGACAACAATATACGTCCATATTAAAATGAAAATGTGGGCGTATAAAAATGGTCTAATTTTATTTCTTCAAAATAACTTATTATGTATAGATATTGTGTGAAAAATGCCGATGGCTCTTCTGTGAATTGAACAGTGACAAATGAATGACAGGTTTAACCACGATTTCCAACTGTCAGTGGTTCACTTACATGTGCTCATAGTCTTATTTTAATGTTTTTCACGTTTTTATGGTCATTTCTTTTTACATCATGGCCAGAAGGTGTGACACTAAACTTTTTTTCAAAACGGTGCGACTTTCATAAATGAGGATCCCGATTGATCTATTATTCCCATAGTTTTTGTCATATGATAATTCATATCATCTAATTGGCTAAATAAAGTGCACAAAATCTAATAAAGAATTAATATTTTTTTTTCTTTTAATTGATACAGCAAAGTTGCACAGAAATGGCATTGATTCAAACATTTTGTTTAGTGCAACATTTTTCGAGCATTCATATCATTTGTGAATGCAGCTGCAACAGTCTGATTGGAGTTTTGGTATTCAGGTCAGCATAGAATGGGATTTTGGTATCAAAACCCTTGAACTTTAAAGGTGCTTAAAACTCATGGGCTAAAATAGGTGAAAAAAAAATTTTGTTGCGGTTAAATTTTCCCAGATTGAATGTTCAGGGGCCTATTTCACAAAATTTTAACTAAGATAAGATCTGAATTTTAGTTATTTGATTGGACAATATTAGATTGATTTTAGTTCTTAGCCAATCAAAATTGAAGTATCTACTAAAATTTGGATTTTATCTTTAGTTAAAATTTCGTGAAACAGGGCCACCTAAGTTAGACCGTGTTGGACCACATTGAAGTTGCTATGTTCAGTGCAGGAAAATGCATTTGCGGTTGTTGAGTCTTCATGGACTGGAAATGATTGAATGGTTTATAGTTAGGCTATATTAGACCACTTTGAAGTTTCTGTATTGACAGGCAGGAAGAGTTTACGTTACCATTTCCAAATTCTCTTGGGGAGGACCCTAAACAATGAACAGATTTTTTCAGGCTTTCCTAGTCTTACCCCCCCCCCCCCCGTTACATTCCTCGAACCTGTGTGCCTATTAATTTATTGTAAACAGGCTAGTTTGGCTTTGATATCATTATGTATAACCCGTCTCCCCTTTGTTGTTAATTGTCTATAGAAGTGCATGCATGACAAACAATAAATCTCAAATTTCAGCATAAAATATCGCCAGTTATTACTTTGGGAATTTCAAAAGGAATTATACACAAATGAGGTGGATACAATGAATGGTGTTGACAATCGGAATGCAATCTATTACACTTTCTATCATTTATCAGGAAGTGTATCTTTTTATATATGACTACTGCCTTCCATTAGCTATAACCCTCAAACCAATAATTCCAATTTCCCATACACTTTCCCATAATTCACTACAATTACAGACCCATCAACCACTGCAGTTCAAATGATCTGAAAGCCAACTTCTAGTAAATCATAATAGATAAAAAAAAAAAAAACCTGAAGTAATTGACATCTGATTGTTATCAGATTGGAAGGTATATAAAATTATAACAAACAATGGTTTTCAAAACATGAATACTTCTATCAATTATTTTACTAGAGATTTAATTACTGGTATGTGAAATAAAAAAGGTTTGAATTATGGATTTCTCTACTTTTTCCAAAAACTAACCAGAACATTGACAACCTTTAGCTACATAATTTCCATATAACTTCATGAAAATTTGGAGATACCAAAAATTCCAACAGTGGCATTACTTAAAACCAACCTTTTTAGACCGGTTCAAAGCAATGCAACTACATAGAGAATAAAAATAATCACAAAGAAGTAAAAAATGGCTTGACAGCTCATTTTTTATATATATATTCATATATTACATTATCATCCTACACCGACTGGGCTAATGTTGACATATTCAAAAATTTAGCAGCTTTTATAGTCCTTACCTTATAGTCAACTTTTTTTTTCATTTGTTTGTTCTTACCGATTACATAAATGGACTACATGATTGGTTTAATATTATCATTGTTTATGATATAATATGGGCAGAAAATAATGAAGCAATTAATGTTATTAATTCTAACATTTAACTGTGTATGTAACAATTAACATAAAGTCACGTCACATACTTCAAATTTCTTAGCAATTATCTGATATTATTTACTACCTCAAATCTAATTTCATATATAAAGCAAGCGAGTCAAACATAAATTGAAATCTATTTTTTTTTATTATATTAATAACAACTTTCTCTTGATTTTCATGTGGTTACCAGAAAATAAAGACAATATTTTCCACAAACATTATTTAGATTATGCAGCACTTCAAAATAATTATCATTCGGCAGGACATACAAAAGTTTTTTCTGGTACGTTACAAGTACATGTTAGCTTAGATGTAACATTTTTTTTGATGAGTATCACAGATGTTTAAAAATAGCATTTCAGATAATCTAAAGGTGCAATAACATAGAAGTTGCATGATATGACTATAAACATTATATATTGTTGCGCTGAACATGTCACCCTTTCTGTATGAACTTTAGTTGAGATGTGGTATTCTAACCCAGACTTTATGACTAAAATAAAATTTTCATAAAAAATATTAGAAGCCAATCCAACATGTGTAACACCATTCCTCAAAACAAAATCCTATTTTGAGATATTTGGAACAGCCTAGATTTAACCACCTTTAATGACATGTAGATATACCTAGAAAGAAGGGTATAAATAGCACCAATTACCAGTTTATTAGTAAAAGTACCACTAAGAGGAATGGTACTCCTATTAGTACTATTTAACTACTAGTCTATCATCCATTTACTTTTGTTGGTTATTTTAGCTAATTGCTCTGGTATGACGAACTTCACCTCTTACATCTTTTTGAGAAGATATTTCTTTGATCTGGTTCAAAATTAATTTTTAAGAAAGGAAAATATGATTTTTGTTTATAGATGCATGCCAACTACTTTTTGCTTCATTCTTTACCAATTCTAACTATTCAACTCTGGTTGTAGAACTTATTATTGTCACACCCAAATTCTGTATGAAGTTGAACCTGAATGCATTTTTGACCCTGATTCCTACACTACATTTTGGATTAAGTTATAACACAGAATTTAACATTTTAATAGCCTTTTCTTTGGTAAAAATAAAATCAACACAAATATCAATAACTTTTATTTCATATTCCTTGTCCATTTATTCTCTCTTTGTCAATATTCCTACCTTTGTGAGTTTTCTGTGGGATCTTTGGTTTTATCCAACTGTTAAAAGATCTTTGACTCAAGCCAATTATCAAAATAAAGTACCCCATGTTTGTTGACCCTAAACCCATTTATCTCATCCACTCTCTACCCACACCCTGCCATATCATGTTGTTGAAATATTGTTAGTAAATCTTACATAATGTTATAACCGGAATACATTTTGTAATTTAGCCAATAGTCTAGACTTAGTTGATTATTTTCATGTACAGAGTAGTGTCCAAAGGGAGGGGTGGTGGGCGAAAATTTTTGTCAACTTAATTAAGACTGCCTTTTGTTTAACAGTTCAAGTATGTTTGATTGGAATTGTGGTGTGCTTTTTGCAAGGACTACCCAGGGTGGTTCGAACTGTGTAATGATATACCACACCATTCTGTGAGTAAAGACCCTCACATAGAAGTGTTTATTTAACACTGATCATTATACTCAACTTTACAAACCTATTTATTTTTTTTTTTTACAAATGAATTATAAACATCAAATCGATCCCCATTCCTTACCATAATGAAATTTACATGAATTAATGTAATATCTAAATAGCTTAATGTGATGACATTGAAATTGGTGTTTGTTAGAATTCATTAAATATTCTCAAGGCAGTTAATTTTTCATAAGTTTAACTTAAGAATTGCGTCTGCATTCACTTTTGTTTTTTAAACTGAATGTACCAACTATTCACGCCTTTCTATTTGTCTCTATTTATTCTGATTCATCAGGTCAATCCTTTAAAACTAATTAAGGGATCACTTGGTTCAATATGTATTGCTTTGCATTCCCAATTATTTAAAAGACTACCAATGAACCTTTCAATACATTTTCATATAAATAGCAAATAATTCTTGATGTTGAAAATAAATATTTTTCTGTGGATGGCAATAATACTTAATAGGAACTTTAATTGCTCTTTTACATAATATTATGTACTCAGTTTTTATGTAGGCCATCTGGTATAAAGATATCTACAATTAAAATAATCTGTATTTAATTACCAGAATTTTTGTTAATATGTGGCCTACATTTGACCTACGCAAGAAACTAGAATGCAAGCTTAAAGATAAACAAGCTTCAATATGTACATATATATATATACATAGATTTACATAGAGAGCATGTGTATGTATGCTACACATCGGTACCTATCATTCTACATAGTTTGTAAAATTCATTACAAATGTTTGAGAAAAGTTGACAAGAAGTTGCTTACCTTGAAGTGTAATGAAAGATGTGGTGTCGAAGGGTTTTTAAAGTTCTTTCCTACCCCTCAAGTCGAAAAAAGTGGGTTTTTTGCTCCCTTGCTTGAACCAGAGTCAACTATAAGAAGCCATGACAGTTGTTTAGTTGAGGAGTGAAACTTGATTCTTACAAGAGGGAGAAAGAAGAGACTGGCTTCTGATTGGGCCAACTCATCTACCATCATCTCAACACTTAACATATCTTCCAAAACATTTTCTAAACACTTTAATAATCAATTTATCACTTTAAAAATTATCTATTTAGTGATGAGTGACAACTTATCCCGGACAATTAATTGAAACAGACTGAATAATTTTCGGAGATGTTTTGGGTTTGACTTAACGATTATTGACCTGCAATATTGCATTATCACACCTGCACTTAAAAGTACCAGGACATAAAATCAATTTAATAGCATAGAAAAGACAACAAAAACACCTCTCAAACTTTATTTCGCAGGTTTCAGACATTCAGTTTGTGAATATGTTTGGCAACAATCTGAGACAAAATTAGACAGTACCTCGTGATATAAAGTATGTGTTTTATGTCTTGAAAGCGAAAAAGATAACATGAACTATATACATGTACACTAACTATGTGTAGCATTAGTAAATCTTGAAACAAAGATGATCAACAGAATGAATATCACTGAGCTAAAACATCACTTATTTGCATATGTTGCACCTGCAAGATTAGTCATCTTTCAAACACATATAAATAACCTTTGCAAGGCATAAGCATCAATTCAAGAGTGTGAGAAATGTATTTTAATGATTGGTGTTGATAAATAGAATCAAGGTGTTCAAATGTGAACAACATAGCAAAAAAGATAATACAGAGTTCACATTTGCAATGATAGGCAGTTTTGTAAATATGCAACAATTCTTTTAATAGAAAAATATGGTACTATCATTTGAACATTTTTTAAATTTCAAGTTCTCGCACATCTCAGCAACACACCTCACAACAGGTCTTCATATGAATTGAGCATTTTTCATGATGCTATGTTGATACCAAAATATTCTGATCTCATTATGTAGCATTAAAGAAAAGAATAAACACAAATAGGTTGAAACATATAGCCTATCTTTATACAGGTTTAATATTATGATCTTTGCTTTTAAGCAGTAGTTGGAGATTGTTGAACCATTATGTTAGACAGGTGACACTACTCCTTGTCATAGGCATTAACTCTGATTAACAGCGCAAATACTTTGACAGTTCAGCAAACCATTAATGAATCATACCTGAATTAATGTATCGTTGACAGATACAGTATTTGGCTGTGGGTCAGGCACACCTTTTTTACCAAACATTTCAATTTCTAGAAGCCTAAATTTACTTAACATTATGCATTAGACACACGCCTTCTAGGAATTAAAATATTTGGTAAAAAAAAGTGTGCCTTATTAATCCATAGAACAGACAAATATATGGTATGTACAAAGAATGCATCAGAAACAGGACAGGGTAACTGTGTATCTGTGTCCTGTGACCACTCTCTGTAACATGGCCAATTGGAGCACTTTTTAACAACAAACACTATTTTGTTACTTCTTCTCACCTTCAATTTGAGTAAATCTTTTGTTTCTTGATTTCATTAGATTTTAGTGGTTGATTTGTTTGGGGTGACAATCTTTCAATTTTTTCAAAAAATATTGTGTAATACTTTCAACACTCAATATGCCATTAGTCTTTTTGAACATAAATTTAAACACCCATTATGTAAGATTTAGATAAGGAGCTGCTCATTCTTGCTATAATAGCTCAAAAATAAATAATGTAAAATGAAAATTTAATTCAAGTTACTTTACTCTGAGCCAGGTTATTACTGTTCGTAGTTTTAACAAGATGTGTGCATAGTGGTAATTAGGGAACTGGTATATTCGAGACTTAGCCTCACTTCCCACATTTAAATTAAATTTTTAAATGGTAAAACTTTTGTTAATAAATGTGTAATTAATTGTTTACATAACATTTCAGTCCTAAAGAAAGACCTGCAATAGGCAGATTTAGCTCTTGCATAATGTTTGTTTAAATGTATTGAACTGAAAATACATTACTTCACCGACATCAGATCAATACAAGAGGTGTATCATTGTTTAAGGTGTTGCAGTTTTAATTTAAAAATCATAATTTTCCCACCGTTCTTTGGCTTCAACAACAATAACAATCACTAAAATTCTCAATTACCAAAATCATCTATCTAAAATGCATGGAAGTCTTTAACAGTCTAATATAAAAACACACCCATTGGAGTTTTCTTTTTTTGTGCGCATAAGTAGGGATGCATATGTCCAGTGTCCACTTAAAGAGTTCTCAACTGTTATGGTACAGTTGATGATGTTTATTCTACTAACATTTCATTTCTACCATGAACATGACAATTTAATAATCGAACCAACTTCATGATATATTCAAAATTAATTATTGATAGATATACTTTAGAAAATTTCCATTCCATGTTGCAGTCACAACACTCAGAGTAAATTGAAGTGCTTCAAAGAGTACCAATAATCAAGAAGTGTAAATTATCAGTTTCATCAGGACAGACATGTTGTCCCTATGAGCTCAAAACAGGAGAATTAGACTAACATGATTGTATTTTATTTTATCTCTCCTGTCTGACAGCTAGACAAAGACATGCTTCTATCACTACAATCAAAGAAATGAAATGGAGCTAGGGGTATGCCAAGTGATAATATCAGAAAAAACATAGCTTCATCTTCAATCATTGATCACTATTTGTCTTGCCTAAATGCCAAAATTCTTCATGGCTATTTTTTGCTATCACAGTAGGATTTCATTCTCAACAGAGTTGGAAAATTGGATAATTTGGAATCAGTTTCCAGGAAAATTTTCAATAATTTTTCTTTTCACTGTACACATCATGAATCATCTTTCATTCGAAGGTCAACATAGTGTCTTGATGGGACGAAAAAGAGATGGTCCATAAAAAATCAAATATAAGTAATATTTCACTTAAAATATTATAATAATCTAATAGAGTAAGTAAGTATGAACACAAATCCAAGCAAAATGTCCTTTCATCATCCAGGTGCTCTTCGGGGACAAGCATCAGCCAATCAACACATCAACCAAATCTGGTTACAATTAATTAAGTGGTTGAGAAAGTGTTGAAAATGAAAATGACCAAAATTTCGACCCAATCAAGGTGCCATCTCTAATACATTAAGGTCATGTTTAACACTGTTAGAACAGCTCTGCGAATAAGCACAACCCACGCATCATATCTACCTAAATTTTCCACTAAAAGATGCCACTGCCCAGCTATTGTGGGGCCAAGTAACTTATGATGAGCATCATCTTTTCAACATACTGTACCTACGAAAGGAAGCAGTTTAGGGGTAAGAAGCAGAAAATATAGAAACCAGCCCAATAAGAATATCCATGCCCCACAACCATAGCATTGAGTAACTTTATTTTAAAGGAGCTAAAGTGTTAATATCTAGGACCTTGATTTTGACCCAAATGTAATCTGACTGTATATGAACTGATTTACATTCAATCGTTTCCGTTTTGACACTTATTGTAAATCATTAATGTCCAGCGAAGTATGGCATGAGTCTCAACCAAATAGAAATTTCTAGTGTCCAGTCTATTGAGCATGCTTTCCAGATACATATAAGTTATGGCATCTCAGTTTGACTTGAGTTGTGGAATATGTCTAGCCTCATTCTTTCTGGTCACTTGTTACAAATGATGCTGAAACGCACTATGGTACATGATTCGTGTACCAATGGTAAAATGTTTACTTTATCATAAATATTGACTATCAGAAGCCTACCTTTTCAATGTAAGATAACAACATCAATGTTGATTTGAAGTAACAAACAATTTGTGTTTTCAACGTGTAAGACTTTGGATGATATTGAGTTAGAGACTTAGCTACTTTAACAAATAAATTTTCCCCTGTAATGTACATATGGTTTCCAGCCTTTTCAATTAAAAAAACCTTTTATCTTCATCATCTAAGGTGGATTACTACCAATCATTGTTGAAATCAATATAGCAATTGAAAATACATAAATCTCTCCCTAATCAAGGTTTCCCTGCCCTATCCCTATTGGTCCAAGTAACTGCTATAAGAATCACAAGAATTCTTCAAGTCCTGTTCCTCCGCTATGGCAATCGATTTTAATCAACTTTTGCCTTTATCATCTGAGGATGATTGGTTTAAAATCCATTAAGATAACCTAAATTTGTCCCTTAAATATGTTCCTGCAAAATGTGGGGCAACTTCATTTTTCAAACAAATCTGAATAAACACCACCCTAGCAAAATACATGTATGTACCAAATTTCGCTGCAATCCATAAAGCACTTTAGGAGAAAAGTAGAAAGTAACTTATGATGATTCAATGCTCGCAGGACAGAAAGATAAAGAAAGGACTAGTGTACATACAATGGACAGAAATGATGACATATGCCCCTCGGACTGCTGGGTCAATGGGCCAAAAAGAACTGTATTCCAGTAAATGCTATTATTATTTTAACCATTTTAGCATGAAACAATATATCAGAAACTAATATAAACCTCATATGACCAAGACAATTATACTTAAATTAGAATTAATGTAGGGAGAAACCTGATTAAATCCACAAGGTTGGGCAGGCAACCCTACTTGACTCAATGACAGACCTTATAATCTAAAGCGCATGCATTAGATTATTCGAACACCCATACTCTCCACAAAACATATTATGCTGGGAAACAATAAACATATTTGTAGATTTGGTTAACAACCCTAAACTAGAGCTTTTTCTTTTTGGACAGGATGATTGTGATCTGCAACTTTGTAGGCCCACTTGCATTTTTTTTGGTCAAAATATCCTTGTATGTTGTCAAAATATGGAGGGTAAATCAGTATGTTGGAGTTACTGACAACAACTTCCAAGGGTCATAACTCTGGCAATAATTATTAAAAATCGCTGATGGGCCTCTTCATCTCATGACCTTTAACATTGTGTATAAATTTAAAGTTAATCGGCCTCTGGAACTTCCATAAAATTTTTGAAGTGATCAAGGGCCATAACTCTGGCAGTAATTATCGGAAATCTGTGAAAATCAATGGGTGTCTTCATCTCATGACCTTTAACACTGTGTATAAATTTAAACTCAATCGGATATCAACTTTGGCGGCATAACCTTAAACACTGCGTATAAATTTATAAAGTCAATCATATCTTAACTGTGGCCTCTAGAACATCCACAAGATTTTTTTAAGTGATCAAGGGCCATAACCCTGGCAGTAATTATCGGAAACTGCTGAAAATCATTAGGCTTCTTTGTCTCATGACCTTAAATACTGTGTATAGATTTCAAGTCAATCGGATATTAACTTTAGCCTCTAGAGTGTCCACAAGCAACCGACCAACGAACGGGGGCGATGACAATATACGCCCACATTTCATGACTTTGAATACTTTCATAGGTATTTTCTCTGGGTATGAATATTGATAATATTAGTGACATTCGCCAGTCTAGAAGATTCTTGTGTCAATTAGACCCCGAAGTATTAAGCTGACCCCCACTACTAACTATCACATGTATATATTGATGCAGTTATTTAACTTTGATGTGTAGGCTACATAGTACAACTTTAAAACCACAATTGATAAATAAATCCAAGCTGTCTGCTGCACACTCCCTTTTGTTGTAATTTAATGAAAAATTTAGTTAAACATTAACAGATTTATTCTCTTTAAACCAGACAATTTTTTTTTGAAAAAAGCCAGAATAAAAAATTGACCTACATTAGAAATACAGACATGAAGATGATAATGTTGGCAAAGTTTGAAGAAAACTCTCTTAAGAGACTAGAAAATATTCTTAGCCAACCAGCTTATGTATCAAGTTTCTCCATCAAGGGAGATAATTTGACCATAAATGGATATCAAGGTGTCATTGGGGTCAAATATATAATAGTACCATACTCCTGAAGGGTCAATTTTACTAAAGGGTAGGGAAGTCAAGATACGATATCAATATGTTAGTGTGGTGTAATCTTTTAGCAGGAGATATCAGAAAGTAATCTAGGAGTAAGTATTTTTAGACATTGGTTCTCAGTAATAACTGTAGTGGTTGCTCAGTGGTTTAAGTTTTACACCTTTTTGCCAATCAAGATACTCTCATGATTTCACCAGAAAACAAAGTAGGCTTCCACTCTACTCGATTTTGATGAGAACTGCTTCTCTTCTGTAACTATTTTTAGCGGCAGAATATGTTAGGCTATGAGAAAATTTTCATGTTTTACAGTTATTTCTACTCATGTTGGCTGTTCTCCTGGATCTTATTGATAACTTCTATCAAGGTCAAATTATACAACATAATAATCGACCATCCATCCTTCACATAACAAGTAAGCTTTTATTCCCTCAAATACTGAATGACTGCAGGTTGCACCGAGCTGTTTCCAGTCTGATTAAAAAACATATGATTCAAAATACTTCAATTCACTTTCAAAGTGTATTTCTGTATCAAACAATACATCATTTTCATAGTTCAATTCTGCTCTTTGATCAATTCTAGAATCAAATAATTAAGTTTAAGACATTCCAGTTCGCAGTACAAGGAAAACTTATTAACCATGCGTGTGAAAAAAATAACTATTTAGGAGAGCAGGTATGTTTTATCAAGATATTATTACAAGAAGCCACCTTAGTTGAGAGGGTATAAAACCATATATACAGGTAGTTGTATGACTCATCAGTTTGCACATTAAAATTCACATAACTTTCAAATTTTAACTTTAAGCAAATGCGGCACAACTGCAATTTACTTATCTTTATTACTACTTCCAATGTGTTTTTCCTCTTCCAAAATTTTATATGCAAAGTTTGGCATGTTAATATGTAGTAAAATGCAAAGTTTGTTAGACAAAGTAAGCTGCTGCGCAGCTCCCAGATTTCTTTTTAATCTGCATACATTCCAAATGATAAATGCAACCTAATCTTTTCGTCTGGCATATTATCAAAATTTCAGCCATCACAAACTAAATGACAGAATACAGTAAATTGCTAAAAATTTTGTAATACTTTACAACCAATAGTAATTAATTTTAGGATGCAATATATACTAAAAGTTAATTACTTTCTATTATTTTGGTTTTACTTACTACACTCTATTCAATTGTTTTTTTTCAGGAAATCAGAATGGCTAAATACAAGAAAAATATGTTCATTTTCAATTATCCCCTCCCCCCCTAAAAAAATAAACGATGTAATGGTTACCATAATATAAAATTTTCATTCAACTTAAAACCTGAAAGGCAGAGCTTTCACTTACAGGAATATAATGTCATATGCTTTCGATCAACTTTTACGTAATTCTGAGATTTAAAAAATCATGGATAAAACAACATTAATAAAATTTATAAAAGTAGAATAGCTTAGTACAGTGATTCAATATGTCTATAACCGTGCGGTTATTACCCTTCTTTGTAAAGGTTAAACTAAGTCGTTAAAACAGGCACTGTTGGAAAAGTTAAATAATACATCATATAACTCCTGGAAACAAAATGGTTGCAAGAATCTTGAGCAAAGATCATCTTTTGGGTATGACGTGCGTTCTACTTGGCAAGCCTACCAAATTCTTTTTTTTTATAACCTATCAACCAACTGTATCAATTTCTTAAAAACCTCTGACAGAGAGCTATGACCTGAAAGTCAGATTTTAACCTGATTAACATAGCAGACAATAATTAGAAAAGTAATTTAGGAAATAATTGAAAAAAACAGAGAATATCTTCAAAAGAAGTATGTTCAGGTATAATGTTATTATTTCAAACACAACATAACCTTTTTCTTGAAAATTTGAGGCCACTATAACATTTATCAAGCTGGTGAGAAATTTATGGCAAATATTCAGTTCATCTAAATATTTAGTTCATCTAATCTAAAACTTAAACGGTAATGATGCGTACACATTATTTCACAGGGGCAATAACTCTTAAATACATTACTTTAACATTTTGAAGAACTGAATTTCACATTTTCAGTGATAAATAATGACATAAATATATGTCCAGATGAGCTGAAAAACAGATATTATTAAAACCCAAAGCACACAGAGTTAAAAAAATAAACCTCAAATGGTGATTGAAGCAGTATAAAGAAAGAATTTCTTAAATAGAGTATTTTCACAAGAACAACATATCGTATTGTTAAGATGCTGACTTTATATTATATTTAGGCAACAAACAACTTCTGTTTTTCAAATTTAGGTGTAATAATATAGTATGGTGCAAAAGACTAGTCCTGACTAGGTTCAATGGTGTAAATTACCTTTTGCTGAAACTTTACCACACTTGAAACAAATCTTTAAGCCCACTATTTCTCATGGACAGTGATGGGATTTCAAAATTTTTCTTGTCGGACATTTTTGCCGAAATAAAGGGACATAACTCTGATCATATTTTTTAAGAAGGCAGTTTTTAGACCAAACAATAAAATCATGTGTCATTCATTATTTTTCATGTTTAATTCCCGTACGGTATTCAAATTTATGCCAGTAATAATATTTCTGTCGTAATACAATAGAATGAAAGCGTGCCGACTGCCGACTCCTGTCGATCCGTACTGTTTCAAATTCCTAGCAAAGTACCATATTTAAGTTGAAACATTTTCAAGCAATAGTTCGGCATTCGTCTAATTCGTTTTGACTTATATACGGAAGGTAAAAAATGTTATCCCCAAATTAATGTGGCAGTAAACATCTCTCGTTGTGGTAGGACGAGCGAGTGACACTAGGGTTCAATTTAGTCTAAAACCAATGAGTAGCAAATTTTTTTGACAGATTCACATTTTGGCTAATCAATTCAAAATTTGAATAGCATTTGCTCATATTTGGGGAGCAGTAAAACGTAGCCTACAAATATTTGCAATTCAGATTTCTCGGGGTATAAGTGGATACATTTTTCCACCAATGTCCGGCCTTCACTGTACACTCCGCTTCGACTTGTGTATGGATGAAGTTAAAAAAAAAAAAAAAATTGACATTCTAAAAAAAATTTCAGTTACCGTCTATCCCCGATCGTCTAAATCAAAACTACATGTACTGTACAGTACTTTAAATTACACCATTCCAATCGAAATATTTGTAGGCGCGTTGCTTGTTTATTTCTCTATTTAAAAACATCCTCCCCTCCGCCTTTAAAATATCAACCCGAGAATATACAATCAGCATAACATTTTTGTCAGACATTTGTCAAAAATGGCACGTTTCACGCGTCTCGCGAGATGTCAACCTTTAGTTTTCAGTTAAGTTAACCAATCATACAATACTGCATCGTTTTATTCTATTTTAGTAACATATTTTATAAACACATGTGATTAAAAACGGAGTCTGCATTGTCTTCTAGTTATCGAATATATTGAAATAAAAACTGTTTCAAATTAATCACGACCACAACTTGGAATATTAAACAAGTGAAGTTAGTCCTGCATTTATAATTATACTCCACATTCATCCAAAATATAATGAATTGCACTTCATAAGTTTGAAAACAATTTTTGGCTAATGAATAAAATAATTCTATCGCTTTTACCGTGATATGAGTCGCTTTTTGCGATGCGATACCGCTTAAATTGAACCCTGAGTGACACCATCTACTAAATAATCCCATTCAACTCAAACACATTCCATCGTCTAAAACAATTAAGTTTTTACACTATTCCATTAGACATATTCGTCAACATTGCCTACCGTACTTATTTCTTTATTTAAAAACATAAACCTTGTTGAAAATACGATCATAAATCCGACAATATGCCATCTAAATAGAATTTTTCTTTGACATCAGACGCATGAATATGTTTAATGAATAATCTAGTTTATGATCATTAACTATCTGTGAATATAAGTAAAGTCAGTTAAATTGAGGTAAAATTGTGCCATGTAAAAATTCAGTAAAATTGATATTGAATTATTGTGGAAGATCGGCTTAACTCTGTGCCTGCAGAGAATTTCCTAAAGCACTACGAGCTCATTGTTTTGTGCAGTATAGGTGCTACCGAAACAAACATAACTATTATTATCATAAAAAGCGTTTGCCATGCAAGATATGCCCACATTTTGCAAGAGATGGATAGAGAGCAAGCTAATAAAAAAGGTGATTTTTTGTACAATCAGGGGTCATAATCCAGTCATTAATGGTCTAAAATGCATGAATATCTAAAAGAACTGATAGTACCTACTTCTCCTACTTCATCAAAATCGGATCAAAATTGTGACTTCAGGAGAATTCACAAACTTGATATTACATACTTTTAACACTATTTGTGTACATGGATTGCCCATTTTGTAACGATGATATATCCAAAGGTTTTCAGATTTGTTCTACAGTCAACTATGAATGATAGATCTCAGGATCTCAAAGAGTTTTTGTGATTTTTCGTAAAATCAGAGGCTCTAATCCATTAAGTTAGTGTCCAGTACATACCAATACCCAAAGGATCTTTGGGAGATTAAAACATATTTCAAGTTCCATCAAAGTCGCATAGAAGTTGTGACCTGTTGAGTGGCGACTGTCCACAAACAAATTGTGGACGGGCGGTCAATCAGGGATGATGACTCAACCTTCATACAGTAATATAATCAAAGGTTTTTTTGATCGGATAATAATTTTGAGCATGACCTCCCAAGCTAAAAAAGGTGATTTTTAGTACAATCAGGGGCATAATTCAGAAAGTTAAAATCTGATTATGCGCAAATATCGAAAGGAACCAAGATCTTTGAGTTAAAAACACGCATTTCAAGTTTCATCAAAATCTGTTCAAAATTGTGACCTCTACAGTGTTAACAAGCTAAAAACATGATTTTTTGTACAACCAGTGGCCATAATCCATGAGGTTACAGTCCGATACATGCCAATATCAAAAGGAACCAAGATCTTACGGTGATAAACCTATATTTCAAGTTTCATTGAAATCGGATAAAAGTTGTGACCTGTAGAGTGTTCACAAACAATTGTGGACAGACAGGGGCGACAACAATATATGTCCACATGAAAATGTGGGGGGTTAAAAATCTGGAAACCAGTTTAGTAACAATTCTGATGATCTTTAACTTGCACCATCAAAATCAATACGCGCCGTCTTTTGTCATCCAAAACATAGAGTTTGAAGTCAATCCTGAGATTTCATTATTCAGTCTAGAATATTCTGCACACAAATGCAGAAGGTGCGACTGATAACTGTACTATATTCAAAAATTAATAGACAACAGAGCTCGCATGATTCTCATTGCTTGCTATTCTTCTTATTTCATGAGAGTTATTGCCCTTCTGTATGCTGTACATGCATAACTTTACTAAAAAAAAATATATTAAAAATAATACTTATACTTATATTTGGGCACCACATGAAACGCTATACGTTTATAACTCTTATTTCTACAAGAAATATCAGTCTGGTTCCGTCAATATTGTCAATTACAACAATAAATGTTTGGAAAGTTGGAAATTTGGTAAGATGTACAAGGAAATAAGACGTGATCAATTGCTTCTAAAAAGTCATTTGTTTTGATGACGGTAATGTAGATAGGGCTAAAGTCTAGTTGGTTCTCATCAGACTTCATTGTAACAATTTAGTTCCTACAATGAAAATGTTGTCATAAAATGGTAATGATAATTGGCAACTTAATAATGAATCCAAAAATATTTCACTTTGTCTAGGTCAATAGTAAGAATGACGATATTCTAAAAGGGGTCTTAATATGAAAAAAAGAAAAATCTAAGAGATGTGTATTTTCGAGAAATATAAATCTATTTTTGTTCCACTATATATATATATATATATAAAAAAATCTGAAATTTCATAGTGTTTTGTTTTTTTTTATATCAAATATTCAATAAAAAGAGAGCCACCATTATTGTCATTTCCATCCATTATGGAGACGATTGTTGTCATTTCCATCCATTAAGGGGACGATGAAACCTCATCAATTTCCATTTTTCCAATAATAATTTCCAGAGTTGACCACTTGGTAGAATCTTGTTATCACCTGACCTGTTTGAAATCTATATGCATGATTTTGATTCGTGAAACACAAAAGGCTATCAAATTACAACAATTCCCAAATTATTTCTACAGTTATGGCCCATGTTAACTTTGCTAAATCTTGTGAACACTACAGTGACAAATGTTATCACCCAATCTGTTTGAAATTTATTTGCAATGTCTTGATTAGTGACATGAATCAAAGTGAATTTCAACAAATGCCATTAGTTACTTCTAGCTTGAGTACAGGCTTTCTCCACAGACAATTAAGTTGTTATTCGATTTGCTTGTAATTTATATGCATTGTTCAAATTAGGGAGACGTTGCCTATTAAATTTTAACAATTTGTATTAATTACTTTTAGAGTTATGGCCCTTACTCACTTTGTAGAAAGTTTTGAACAATCTACTGAAATGTTATCTAAAGTATTAAATTAGACATTAATTAACTTATCCACATCATAAACAACTCGTGATGTCATCACCAGCCTGCAATATTTACTGGATTAGGATTTGATTTGCTGCTCATGAAATGAATAATCAAGACTATGTTTTTTATCGTACTGACATTATTGATGATGATTGAGGCAAGTCCGAAAATGCAATTGCTAAATTCTCAGTTCAGAGTGGATCAATTTGACTGAAATTTTCAGCAAATTCCCTTACCATTAATTATCATAGTGAGAACTGCCAACTCTTTACCTAATCTCAAAGAGACTTCATTAATTAATGAGCTTTAAAATAATTTTTGTGAAAAAGAATTTCTGGTACTGAAATGCGTGCCTTGAACTGAACATATAGTACAGATCATTCAAGAAACACTCTAATGGCTGTTGTTTATGAAGAAAATTAAAGACTTTAATTTTAAAATTTTATGCTGAATGGGCACATTATCACATCAATTATAAATTTATCTTACCAGGAGGCTGGCTTTAGGAAAACATTTAATTACTGAATAAATATTCTCCATCAGTAACACATAATCCCATGTAAGAAAATCTGAAAATAATAAACAAACAATACATAATCAAAGAAAATCAATCAACACAGTAAAGCCTTCCTTCTTATTGAAAAGACATTATTTTACTTAACAGCTTAATAATAAATCTCCTTATGCAACAATAATATGTTCATCAAAATCTGTCATCATGGTCACAAATGTGGGCGTCTAAAAATATGTTAAAATAGAATGCTGAGAGTATTAATATTTGTAAGCAGAATATAATGAAGGTAAATGATCAAAGAAAATTGGTATGACTTTACAGCACATATCTTTAGACCATGGGAGACTACTCTTATAGTATTGAAGAGATTCAGGGTATGTGTATATTTTATATGATTCTATCTATTTATGTATCTTAAATCTTGAGCAAATTACATTATTGTGGAAGGTGAAACTTTATTGTGTAAGGTGAACTGCTAATAGTAATACAAGTCCAAAGATGTTTACAAAGATATGATGAACTGAAAAATGGTCAATATTTGGCATCTTCTGCAGACAGGGGCGGATTGGGGCTGGGAACCGCCGCGGGCTCCCGTGTTGGAGCGGCCCCTTTTTACTGATCGCGGGGGAGGGGGGGATGTCCGGGAGCTCTCCCCCTGGAAATTTTTGAAAAATGAATCCCAAATATGCGATTTGGTGGCATATCTGATTATAATCTCTGTCAAATAATATATTTCATAAGTCGATTAACTTAGGCCAAAACCCTGACGTGCAAGTAATTTACAACCATCAACCTGTGAAATTATCATATCGTCATATTATCAATTAACGTATTATCATTGTATCGTCAAGGGTCAAGAGAATTTAACTGGTTAAAAAATGGGACTAGTTGAGAAAATTTTGACCATTTGATTAAGCAGTTAGGAATATTTTCATAGGAATATTTTCATTGAAAAATATCTTATTTTTGTTGCCGGGAGCGCTAGTTGATTCCTCCTGTGATGAAAGGTCACGAGACACATTGGTGCAGAGTGACGAAAGTGAAATTCATAAAAGCTGCTTTTTAAATTTTGGATTCTGGCGTATCCCCACAAACAAGGTGCAGGTGATTTAATAATTAGTAAATTGTCGGGTGAATTCGACAAAATTGTCGGGTGAATTCGACAAAATTGTCGGATGAAATTCAGAATCCCCATTGCATTCCGAATTGTGGCCCACGCCCAGCACACCCGGCCCAGAAAGTCTGTTATAGCAGCCCATTCCAGACTCCAGTGATGGCGTGGCGGCCCGTTAAAGCCACCGGCCACATACAACATGATCATCATCGCTCCATGGTCGGTCCAATACCCCCTCCTCATATAATGTTCAGCAGAATTAATTGTTATAAAACAATCTGAGTAAAGTTTAGCTTGGATTTAGAAGCTTTGAAAATATAGATATTGTTTGAAAAATGCAGTTGTAATATGGCCCTAATGGACAAGCAAAAGTGCAGACTAAGTAATTAGAATCAATCATTTCTTGTTCATAATTACTAAAATAGTTTGAACAAATAAGTTCTCATTCCACGTAATAGGTATATAGTCTTCAGCATTTATTCGAAATATATCATAAAGTAAACTTAGCATTATATTTATAAGATAGGCTGGCACTGCCAGGCTGGATACGCCCACATTTTCGAGAGATGGATAGAGAACAAGCAATACCGAAAGTAATTTTTCCTACATCATTAAGTTAGAATTTGATATATGTGCAAATATCGAAATGAATTAAGATCTTTGGGTTATAAAGGTTCATTTCAGTAGGCTTCAAATTTGACTGGGGATCATGTTGCTAAGTGGGTAAGATGCTGGCTCGGTAGCCTTGAGGTTGGGTGTTTGATCCCTGCATTGGGTGAAAAAGTTCATCTAGATTTTCTAGCGTGGTTTCCCCTTGTTCGTGATGAAGGATGGATGGCCTGACAAGAACAGCTGTCAATTTTGGTCCGATTTTCACTAAATTCGACCTCAACCTTCATTACGATGTAACGGTGATATAATCAAATGGTTTTTTAAATGGGATAATAATTCTGACCCCAGAGGGACCACAAGCTAAAAAAAACGTCATTTTTCGTAAAATCAGGGGCCATAATTCAGGAAGTTACGATCCGATGGGTGCAAATATCGAAAGGAACCAAGATCTTTGGGTTATAAACATACATGTCAAGTTTCATCAAAATCGGTTCAAAATTGTGACCTCGATAGGGTCCACAACCTTGATATAACATATTTTCACACATTTCGCGTACAAATGGCAGCCATTTTGTTTGTCAATTTTGGTCCGATTTTCACGAAATTTGAACTCAACCTTCATTACCATGTAACGGTGATATAATCAAACTTTTTTTTAAATCAGATAATAATTTTGACCTCCAGAGGGACAATTAGGGGCCATAATTCAGGAAGTTATGATCCGATGGGCACAAATATCGAAAGGAACCAAGATCTTTTGGTTATAAACACACATGTCAAGTTTCATCAAAATCGGTTCAAAATTGTGACCTCTATAAGGTCCACAACCTTGATATAACATATTTTCACACTATTCGCGTACAAACGGCAGCCATTTTGTCTGTCAATTTTGGTCCGATTTTCATGAAATTCGCACGCAACCTTCATAACCATAGAACAATGATATAATCAAACGTTTTTTTAAATCGGATAACAATTTTGACCTCCAGAGGGACCACAAGCTAAAAAGGGCGATTTTTCGGACAACCAGGGGCCATAATTCAGGAAGTTACGATCCGATTGCCGCAAATATCGAAAGGAACCAAGATCTTTGTATTATACACATGCATTTCAAGTTTCATCCAAATCGGTTCAAAATTGTGACCTCTACACTGTTCACAAGCTAAAAAACATGATTTTTCGTACAATCAGGGGCCATAACCCATGAAGTTACAGTCCGATACATGCCAATATCGAAAGGAACCGAGATCTTAGGGTGATAAACCTACGTTTTAAGTTTCATTGAAATCGGATAAAAATTGTGACCTGTAGACTGTTCACAAACAATTGTGGACGGACGGACGGACGAACAGGGGCGACGACAATATATGTCCACATGAAAATATGGGCGTATAAAAAATAAATGCACCTATTGGTTCCCCAGATAAATTGTAGTAATTAAAAGTTATAAGACACACAGTTAAAAGATAAAGTAATTAGTCAGACAAAAAGGTAGTGGTAATACACACCCCTTTGGCCCCATGCATTGATGCAACTAAAAGCTATGTAAAATGCTATATTTAGGTGTTGCACCTTTATCTGCATGATGAAATCATCAGCTGTAAATAGTTTGTGGTAACAGTTCTGATATTCTTTGATAAATCTATCAATATCTATACACAATAATTATATAACCTGTAACAAAGAATAGCAAAAATAACTTCACCAGATACTTCTATTTGTACCACATTGAAGTGGAATTTAATACTGGTAGTTTGAAGTACTTTGATTGGGACTGGATTATTTCTTATACAATACTTGTACTTATTACCCTTAATTCTATTACATGCACATCTTAATAAAGAATCTGCAGTAACTCGATGTCATTAACAATCTTTAACTCTAAGAGAAGAAACCAGTGCATACAGAGATGGCATCTATAATCACTGGCAAATATCTCTTCTTAATTTATGTACATTTATTCTGATCCATAAAGATATTTCAAATAATATTCATCCAATTAAGCTATTATTACTGGACCTTTTCTGCCCTTTTTCTCATGCAGTTTTGGATTCAAACAGAAACAAGCCCTATTAATGCCGCAGTACTGCCTCACAAACCAGGACATCTCGGGATTGATCCTGGTGTTAACTGAGAAAGTTCCCCATGATTTTCAAGCCAGGTCTCCCCTTTGGAGGTTATATAGGACTGACAGCCTGGCAAGGAAAAGTGTCTAGACATTTGGACAGTAAACCAAGGCTCCCTGTATACACATTCGCATGTAGGTAAAAGAACATATTATGGCAGTTAATATAGGCATGAAACTTTCCAAGCACAAGATCCCACAAAGCACACTGTATAACATATTTCCATCGTCATTAGCCCAGTTGGTGCAGAAAAATGGAACATTAAACACCATTTAAACAATGATAACCCAATTAATGTGAGACATTTATAAACTCCATTTTATTTTATTTCACTTCACTTACAGGTAACCTAGCCTAATCAAACCAAATGTGCAATCAAATCCACTTAGGCTTATATATTATTTATATATTTTCTGTCACTGAACCAATATTCATATACTTAATACGTGATTTAATCAATTTCCTTTTCTGTGTTTTCTTTATTTCTGTCTTTTTAAAAAGATAGGTTGCCAGGCAACGAAACATACGCCCACAGCAGCTAAATCGTCCGGGCAGTCAACAAGGGTTGTCGCATATTTTTACTTTTTGGGGGGATGAAACATTTGTAATACACTAAAATCTGATTAAGAGTAACAACTCACTATGTAATTATCTGAAAATCATTAGAATTTGTTAGCTTTTTATAATGTTTTGCCCCACGCTAACAATTAGTATAGGAAATATTTAATATCATGGATTTAGCTGTTCAGTTATCAAAATTCATTGAAAATCAAAATACTTGTTCGTTTCAACACCTTAAACTCTGTGTATCAATCTGAAGTCAATTGGATGATAAGTTTGGCATCTATAGTGTCACAAGGTTTTTTGAAGTGATCAAGGGAGATAACTCTGGAAGTAATTATTTGAAATCGCTGAAAATCAGTAGGTTTCTTCGTCTCATGACCTTAAACAGTGTGTGTAAATTTAAAAGTCAATCGGATATTAACTTTGGCCTCTAGAGCGTCCACAGGATTTTTTGATATGATCAAGGGCCATAACTCTGGCAATAATTATCAGAGATCGTTGAAAATCAATAGGCTTCTTCGTCTCATGACCTTAAACACTGTGTATAAATTTAAAGTCAATCAGATATTAACTTTGGCCTCTAGAGCATCCACAAGATTTTTTGAAGTGATCAAGGGACACAACTCTGGCACTAATTATCAGAAATCGCTGAAAATCAATAGTCTTCTTCGTCACATGACCTTAAACACTGTGTGTAAATTTAAGGTCAATCGGATATTAACTTTAGCCTCTAGAGCGTTCACAAGATTTTTCAAAGTGATCAAGGGTCATAACTCTGGCAGTAATTATCGGATATTGCTGAAAATCAATAGGCTTCTTCGTCTCATGACCTTAAACACTGGGTATAAATTTAAAGTCAATCGGATATTAACCCTGGCCTCTAGTGCGTTCACAAAAAATTGTGGACAATGGACGGACGGACGGACCGACGGACGGACGGACGGACCGACAGACGGACGGACGGGGGCGACGGCAATATACGTCCACATTTCTATGTGGGCGTATAATAAGAATCCTGAGGTAATCTTACCAAGAAATTAGTGCTAGATTTTACCATTTCAGAAGCTTTGGATGTTTAAAAAAATGCTGAGTTGTTGTTCTATCAGTAAATCTAAAAGTTTAAACTTATTTATATGTTAAGATAAGCAGAGATCAGATACAACAGTATAATGGTTATACACAAAGTCTAGAATACTTTTTCTACATTACTAGGTCTGGCAATATATAAAATTTGGGAGGGCCAAGTAAAGTTGGGCATGTCAGATTTTTTTTTAAGGGTTAGAACAACAACAAATATTGGAGCCTCTGATGGATTATGATCAGCAATGAACAAGTATTAGGCTTTTCTTCTTATAGGACTGCTAACAATCATCCCTGCAAATTCAATTCCGAGCAAATCTGAATAAAGGAACACATCAAAAATTAATTCCAAATCCTAATCATTCTATAGGGAAAAGTAATAAATTGGAAATCGACCAGCAAAAAATGGCCATTTAACTGATAATGGGTCGATGCTTCTTTCAACCTTGATTAAACATGCCTTAATTTGGATATATTGATGGCGTCTTTTGTCAATAAAGCTATCATACAGTCATCCTGACATGTGCCATGTCAAACATTTAATACCATTTAACATCGTTCTACAACACATTACCATTGATTGCATTAATCACGACAAAAGATTTTCCTTTATAGAAACCCAATTGTAATTACGTCCTGTATTTCCCTAGCCTGAAAATTGGGACCTGCTTTTAAAGATTTCTACATAAAGAGTTCCTCCTTGTTCAATTACACATCTGAAATCATTCTATGACTTAAATGTTATAAGTTTCACCGGCTACCAATATCACATGCTGGCAAAAAAGTTAGAAATATTGGTAATTTTCAACGCAAATAAATCATAGAGATGATGCATTCAATAATTAAAATATAAATGAATGTTAGTAAGGGACAGAATGTGTGTTAAATATCTAAACTGTTTGAAGAAGGTTTAGAAAAAATAATAAAAATCAAGCCATAAACATTCAGGCATTTTCTCTTTGCTGTCAATAATCACAATTTTATTGAACCTTGTGAATGCTCTAAAGCCAATCTTTGTGAAATTTATATGCATCATTTACATTAGTCAAATGAAGACTTGTTGAATTTCAGCAATTTTTGTTAATTACTTCTTGAGTTATGGACCTTGTTTCACATTGTTGCACCTTATTGTGAAAGCTCTAACATCAAAAGTTAGCTGTTGATCCTTATGAAATTTATATGCGTCATTTAAATTAGTAAAACGAAATTTCAGCAATTTTTGTTTATTCTAGAGTTATGGCCCTTGTTTCACTTTGTTGCATCTTGTGAATGCTCTAACATCTAAAGTTATCTGCTGATCTGTATGAAATTCATATGCATCATTTAGATTAACGAACCACGAAGCCTATTGAATTTTAGCAAATTTACAATATTTACTTCATGACCACAGTGCTTCACACCAAATTGATACGGGTGTCATGGTGGCTAAGTGGATAAGGCGCTGGTTTGCTAGCCTAGAGGTCGGGTGTTCGATCCTTGAATTGGCCGAGAAAGTTCATCTCGATTTTCCGGTGTGATTTCCCCTTGTCGTTCGAATGGGACGAAAAACCGAGGTCCCATGTACACATTGGAGTGCACGTAAAAGATCCCTTGGTAGTTGAAATTCGATATAAGAGTAGGCCATAGTGCCGCTGCCCGGGCAAAATTTCCCTCATAACACACTGTATGGCGTATGCCCGTCTTTCATTAGCCCAGGTAAGGAGCAAAAGAGCAGGACGTTAAACCCAATTTCATTTCCAAATTGATACAACTGGTTGCCATGAAAGATACACCCACATTTTGCAAGAGTTGGACAGAGAACAAGCTAAAAACAATTTTGAAAGAGATGGACATAGAACAAGCTATAAAATACAAGAGGTTGCCATGCAAGAAACGCCCATATTTTGCAAGAGATGGACAGAGAAATGTTTGAAGGCATATATAAAACAGGTTTATGCGGACAACTAGCATGTTGAAAATATTATTGAGATACCAAAAAAAACTTTTTTTTATCAAACAATTAATTCCTTATAGATTGCAACAAACTTTCTCAACAGACTCTTGCTGTCTTTACAATGGACTTAATGATGGCGTCCTTCAGTCTTCCGAACACACACAGAAATCAACAATGCTATTATTATCCTAGACAAAGGAAAGAAATGGTCAGAATAGACCATTTATTGTAGCAAAAAGCTCTTTTTTCTTGGGGATGTACAATACATACCTCGTATGATCATGTTATGAGATCTTATGTTTAAACATACAAAACATTACTACAACTTCTTCAACGTTTAGAAATGTATCAAATAAGAAAACATTTCACTGAGTTCTATTGATATTTTCAACTTGCATCTGTTCCCGAACAGCTGTGTTGGAGACTTTTTCTACAACCGGTACTTCATTATTGTCAATGGTCTTTACCGGTATTTGTAGAATGTAATCATATCCATCTAGAACCTTACTTTAGGATAAACCTGCAGATCTATAAATCGTTCATGTGCATATGCAGAAGAAGATCAGTTCATGACTGATATCTACATGCAATTTACTACAAATGAATTTGCATTTAGTAAACTTAAACCAGTTCTCAAATACCGGTACACAAAATTGTCAATTTGCACCAAATACATAGTTTACAATATCATATGTCCAAATTTATGACAATTCAAAAGAGAAATGAGGATAAATTTATAAGAAAATAATTTTTGCAAATGAGTAAAATATGACATTCTTTCTGGCCTTTGATTGGTCATTCCATTAGCATTTCTAATCTCAGACTTAATATGTAACATTAAATTTTGGCACATTCACAAATTATCTGATCACATGTACATCAAAGATATAGCAAATTAAAGACAGAGAGAGAGAAAAATGGGGTTTAACGTCCACTCAACACAAACTAGGTCATTTTGGGACTAACACATGGTCTTTTAATTTTATTTCGATAATTCGCTTGCACGTAGGGGTCTTTAGCAGTGGGAGGAAAGCCACGAGATTGAGAAGGCGTCCCTATCTCCATGCCACATACGCTCACACCAGGGATCGAAACCACAGCCGCAAGCCAGAGGTGGCCTGCCAGCTAGATGTCGAAGCACAGCACTCTAGACCACTAGTGCCCCCCCCCAATCCTAGTTAGTGTATACACAACTTTACTATATAACATATTTTAATGTAAATAAAATAGTTTATGATGCAGGATGAGAAAATTTTATCAATTGGCCACTCTATCTCTTTAACCATTCACTTTAAATAAAAGTACATACTACATCATTGTAACTATTAGCTTATAGGGATACAATGTTTCAGCCTGAAAAATACAGCTGTCTTTAGTACACTCAGGTCAAAAAACATGTGATAGCTGCATGGTTTCCCCAAATGGGCAATTATGATTGGGTTGTCCGTATTCACTTATCCAATCAGCTGGGTTGGTAACTAGTTCACTACCGCTCAGTTATAAACAGGTCTTTTGGTTTTCAATCACACTGAACAAGCAAGGAAGGAATTTTTCTCACAGTAACTACATGTTTTAATGGTTAAACCTCTTAATTGATTAAGTATCCATTGTTTAAAATTCCCTCCCGCCACTCCCTATTTTAATTCATTTTCATTTCAGGTTGTTGGGCGCTTTTTACCCCACCTTTGCTTTCCGTTCTGTCATTTATTCAGTTTAGAGAAGTTATTTTGGAAAATTATATATGTATATAATGCATGATATTGTTCATATGCGGTTACTGAATAAATGACCTTTTAACAAACAGATTCTGTTTTGTCAAATCTTTGCAATGGGCAAGCAAACTAGCTTGGTCTCTGATTCTTTGTGGGAGGATATAGCGATAAAAGCTGCTTGGTGCTGTGTCCGTCGCAATCCTGGCAATCATAAATTATATTTATCCATTCATCATGTAGCAATAAGTGCTAGCGTTTTTATGCACTTTCATGAATGCATGTATACATATGGTGTGCACACATGAACCCAGTTGAGCTGTTAATGGGCTTTAAATCTGATAAGATTGAAATGCTGCCTGGCGTTACAATCACCTATTACATAAAACATTGCATCATAATCTACTTTGATAAGCCTAGGAAAAACTGAAGTGTGCTGACACTGTGATATAATAAATGAACAAACATTTATTTTAATGAAAATGGCTTTTTTTAAATAACAAAATCAGTGCCAAACTTTGATATTATTATTGTGACACACAATATCAGGGCTCATGCTGTCAATTGCCAGAGTTGCAATTTGCAATAAAAAAAAATGAAAGTTAAGATTAAAATTGATTTTGGCAATACTGCCGATTCTTTTTGGGAACTGGCGGAAAAAATCTTAAAAGTCTAAACGTTTCATCACTCTCACTTAATTAGAACTAAAGTTATCGTGTCCCAAAGCATCAACCAATCAAATTGCTTATCTCAGCTTACCCTAAGCGGAAAATGCTCATCTTCGAACTCCATCAAGGCATTGACCTAATAAGCCTATACACCAAGTTTGAACATTTTAACTCAATTCGAAAGGCGGGGGACAAAAATAATTGCGACGATTAAAGTACACAGTGACATGGTGATCTCGCTCAATCTCATGTAAATGATGATGGTTAAGAATTTAAGTAACCTGCTATTACATACAAATATCTACTGGTATTTATTATAACTCAAACCCATAACTTTCATTATAGCCACAAAACTTTGTTCTGAACTTACTTGTCTAATAAAATAGAGAAATCAAGAAGATTGCTTCGAGTTAAAATTCCTCTTCGCATATCTATAAGCCTTCAACAGTTTATCAATCGGTTATTAATGAAAATTACCCAATTTCAATTTGGGGTCTGTTGAGGTCAGATGTTGGCCAAGAGTGAAAGATATAATCAATCATCAGATCTTCTCCTTTAATTATATACATGTAATATTAATTATAGGTTGATTAACAATATTACCCAACTAAGCTGGTCAATGCACTATTATGCACTTTTCATGGCTCTTACCATTTACACATGTAGATTTTTATACACTTTCATCATATTGCTTCATATGTTAAATACATCAAGCAATATTGATATTATAATTTATAACTAATGTCCATATCATTGGTAATTTGCTATAACTAATGTGAACCACAAAACAAAAGCAAAAGTCAAAAATAAATTTAATTTAATATAAATCACGAAAACTATAACCCATAACTTACAAATGGACATGACCAACAACATATACATACATATTTTGACGCCAACACTGAATATTTGTGCAAACATTACTCACAAGCTAAATCACCTAATTCATTTCCATACACATACTGTATGAAATTCTTGTATTTTTTTTTTTTATATTTTTTATAGTAACATTCAAGAGTATTGAGGTTCATTGAACTTTATGCAGTTTAGTCAAAGATTGCTGTCAAGAAATATCTGCTATCTACATGACAATCATGGTGGAAATATTTATTGTAAGAAATAATGGTTAAATTCATTTAATGTAATAGATATAGTCTAATATAAAATGAAATGAATATGTTACCCATACTACTTCCTACAAATCATTACTACTATATAAAACATATGTTGAATGGGATACATGCAATACAACTCTACATTTTTTTTGTTCTACAAAAGAAATTTAAAGCAACCACACCAGAACACCCTTTACATGCATTGACAAAATTTCTTGCGGGCTTCAAGAATTCATTGTTATCTCTTTGCACAGAATGTCATTCCTGCCACAGTCGAGAATTATAAATACATCTAAACATGTTCAACAGATGAAGATATTTAGAAGTCTACTGTCTAACCTCAATATTTTTGTCACTGAATTTTTATGTCTTATATATGTTGACGAACATAGAAAAGTATTACTGAAATGATTGTTTCTAGTAAGATTTGAGATAAGATATTTTCTATCATATGTAAAATGCCTGCAAGAGGCAGCATAAATGTATAGAACAAAGATGTAAAAGCAAATAAAAAAGAGTAAAAGATGGGTCACCAGGTAACAAAACTGACGTCCACAGTCGGCCAGGGTTTGTCACATATTAATTTTTCTTTGTCAGTAATGAAAACATTTACAACACACTAAAATCTAATTACCAGTAACAAACATCCTATTAAGTAATTATCAGCAAACATCAGAATGTGTTTCAATTGTTTGTCAATTCAATTTCTGCACACTAATAATTCCTTCGAAGACAAAATTTGTTATATGGGACCACAAGAGGATATATGACGATTCAATAAAGTAATTAAGTGTCATAAGATAAGAGAACATGAGAAAAATAGAAATAGTTCGTACAATCCGTTGTTTATATTCCTTCTATAGGGGAGACCATTTTTTTAACATACATGTTTGTCCTCATTTCATATCGAATGTTTTTATTGGAAGATCCCTTTACTTTATTGTATTGTTAGAAGACATATCATAGTTGCTATCGTGTATCAGATTCAATTAAATTAATCTTTAACTTATTTTTAAAAAAAAACCAACACATTACCGTAAAATCCACTTTACCGTAATGGTTCAGTGTACCCCTCTTTACAAAATAATCAGGGCAGGTTTAACCAAATAATGGGACACATTGAACAGTGCTTTAAATTCCATGTTAACATTGATCTGGACTTTGATCTCAATCCTGGTCATTTATTTCGTAGTGATCTAATGAATCTGCAAACAATCAGTGTATAGATAAAAACAAATATCCACAGATTTGACATCCATGCAACAATCGAAACAAGCAGGGGTCTGGATTTCCTATGCTCCTACAAATCGCTGTAAAATGCACATAAGCTGGGTTTGGTGGGATCAAATTAAACTTTTGTAGTGAATTAAAAAAATTATGTCCAATATTCTGTCTAAATACAGACAGTCTGATTTGCTGATGAGAGACTCTAGTCCGGTAGACCCATGGAGAAATGGGTCAAAGAAATTGTCTCACTTATGTACGTATAGCCTTGGGGTTGTCTAGTATTATTTATAAAGGATATATCCATGGCAGTTCAATGTACCCCGGTCTCCACTACCTTAAGGGGGGCTTATGTTGATCTTGCAACTGAAAGCAACTGGCGTTTCTGCAACTGGGAGCAACTGAAAGCAACTGAATGCGACTGAAAAAAGTCGACCTGAGCGCCTCTTACAACTAGTTGCAGTCAGTTGCAATCAGTTGCAGTCAGTTGCTCATCTTCAACTTTCTGTAACTCGTTGCAACTAACGGCAACTAGTTGCAGTCGACATGAGCGTTCTTGCAACTGGAGTCAACTCGTTTCCATTGAAATAACATCATGTGATAAGAGACATGTGTCATGTTACTTTATATACCCGGTATATGCAAATGAAAGCGAACGAAGACACCCACTTTTCAAATGTTGATGATGTCTACAATAATATACTGATAGAATTTTAGTAACACCGACCATGCCTTTTTGTTGATCACGTGATGAATAAATTAACAGTCATATGTTAAGTGTGATCGCTATCAGTTCCAAGTCGACATAAGCGCTTCGAATTCAGTTGCTCCCAGTTGTCCTCAGTTGCTAATGTGATCGACATAGGCAATCTTGCAACTGACTGCTTTATAAAAACATGGTAATGCACGGACTTTTAATCTGTTTTTCTTTCAGGTTCTCTTATCTAGTGGCAGTCAATTCTTTTTATGAATTGTCTGATAACCTCTCACAGTGTCACACAACAACTTTTGATCTTCGAAGGAATTATTAGTGAGCAGAAATTTGCCCATGTACCTGTTATCACTAGTCATTTCAGTCATCTACATAGAGGAACAATTCGAGTTTTCATTTGGCGTTCACCACTTCTGATTCATGAAACCTTTATTACTACTCTATCGTAGCAATGATCTCTGTGTTAAAATTATATTTGGAATGTGTTTAATCAGTTCTATCTATGACTGACACCAATATTGTCCTTCAAGTCTTAGACTTTACATCCCTGTTTTGAACTTTTTGAGTTTTACTGTTTTAAAGTAAGCTATTCAAGAGTACAACTTCTCCTTCAGCAAGAATTTTTTATGGGCATTCTTTTTGAGAAATTTGTCCCTACAGCAAAGCTTTAATCATCTGGCTCATATGTTTAACATTCAAAAAGAATCACTTGATATGCAACGAATCTCATATACCTTACAGTATATTGAATTTAAAAATGTTACCAGAGGTTTCAGAACTAAACTCTTGGAAGTGGATTTAGATATTATGTCAACACAATCTATATTAACAAGGAACTACTAAGAGATGTATGGTAAAGAAAATTCTAGTAGATATCATTATGTTTGTGTGCTGGTGGAAGGTATGTTCAAGTATGCACTATTGTAAGGAATGCACTCATAACATCTGGTGATATAAACATTCCACTGGTTTCTTGTTATTTGACCCATGCATTGAAAGTCATCTTTATGTATAAAGCTGTATAACCATGCGCATCTTAACAATAAACAGGCCAACAAGTTTATGCGGGTGGGATGGGGGTTATTAGGAACGTTTGAATTTTTTTTTTTTTATTTCAAAATGCCATTATATATTGAATTATTTTTGTATTATTTGTCCAACTAATTGAGTTCTGGTTTTTCTTCTCTGTGAATATAAAAATTATCCACACTCCAAACCTAAATATCATTGTAGAACACAAATATTATTTTAATAATTGATTAGCACTAATTAGCATCATTTTCGATTTAATCTGGTTTCTCTTTATTTCTATTGAATTCTAAAATTCATTTTAGAATTAAATTGGTTCAGTACAGGCGAAAAAAAAAAACTTTTAAAAATGTATACCCTATTTTGTAGTTATTTATAGTTGGACTTCATTTGAGACCAGCTTGATTGTGTATAGTTTAAGGCTTGACTTTGCTTTTGAACCCTGGGTTGATGTATACTAATGAATATGCAAGCAGGCACAAGAAATACTTCTTTATAAAAGTGTTACACCTGCTCAGAATGGCTTTTTTTCCCTTGTTAATAATTAGAATGGAATTTTTTTTTTTTTTTATAAGCAATATTTTTATTCAGATTTCTATCTGAATAGGGATTGGGGAACAGGCATAGCCTATATTAATGGAATTGTCTTTGAATAAAGACAGGAATGTTTATTTGTGATAGAGCAAAGAAAATTTGTTTCTGTTTATAATAGTAACATGAACATCATGTGTTTTGTCATTTATACATAATTCTCTTGCAATTAAGATGAAAGATAAAATAGCTCATTTGATTTCTTCTACACCTGTTTGTTAAATTATAATTAAAACAAGCCAACAGTGAGGCTGATGTCCCCTGCTGCAATCTTAGAATAAAAAGATGACAAATATTTATTTATTGCACATTTATCTATTTGAAAAGTATTGAGCATCTATACTTATTCGAAGCCGGAAAATGTTCAAAATCGAACTCAGTCAAGGTTTTGAATTACCTGGTAGTTGAACTATACACTGAGTTATAATCAGTTAGAATCAAAGTTTTCTTGTTGAAAACAATGATCAATAAAATTGTTGGCTCTGCTTTACTTCAGCAGAAAATGTTACCATTAATCATTGAACTCAGTCACCTATTAACATCTACTCAAGTTTAAGCATTCTACCTCAATTAAAAGCAACGTTTTTATGTTCCAAAGTCTTGACCGACTGAATTGCTTATCGCTTCTTAGCCTAAGCAGAAAATCTTCATCATCAAACTTAGTCAAGGTACTGATATAATGAATCTATACTCTGAGTTCCATCACTCTCACCCAATTAGAACTAAAGTTATCTTGTTCCAAACTCTCAACTAATAAAATTGCTTATCTCTGGTTAGCTTTAGTGGAAAATGCGCATAATCGAACACTTTCAAGGCATTCACCTACACTTGGTTTAAACATTATACCTAAATTAGTAGCAGATTGGAAGTGTCACTCAGCCTAAACAGAAAATGCTCAATTAGAATCATAGTTACCAAGACTTTTAATGCATGAATGTCTGCGAGACAAACCTGGTAAAGTCGGTAGACTAAAACCTACACAAGTTTACACTTGGCATAGTGAGGCTGATCCCCCCCCCCCCAAATCCCAAAATAAATAGATGACACATATTAATTGATCGCACATTTAATTTTTTTCAAACCTATAATGAGCAATCAAACTATAAACTAAGTTTCATCACTCTCTGTCAGACAGAATCAAAATTATCTTGTCCCAAAGTATCGACCAATGAAATTGATTCTTCAGCTCGAAACATAGGCGTAATAGCCAGGGGGGGCAGCTGCCCCCCTAACTTTCGAGCAAGCTGAATTTTCGGGCAGACAGATAAAGTGAGGACAAAAAATATTTCATCTACTTGGCAAAATAAAGTGCCCGAAACACTAATATTATGGGATGGAATAGCAGTAAAATGCGTTTGCGGCCATCAAATATTTCAAAATTTTCTTTGTGAGGTCTATACAAGGTCGGCCCAGCAGTCTGTAAACTTGATTTTTTTTAGTTTTTCTTCCCTGACTGTCCTAGAGCCCTAATAAAACACTAATGTTATTTTTCTCTTTTAATTGAAAACCACAAATTTGTACTGAGTTGACTATGGATTAAAACATTTTGTCTGGAGCCACTCTACTTTGTGTGACATTTTTCGGGCATCGCTTAGTATTTGTGAATGCCACTGCAACAGTCTGATTGGATGGTTTAAATTCAGAGTGGGATTTCGGTTACAAAACCATTGGATACTTTTGGAGTTACTTACAAGGGCTAGAATAGCAGAAAACGCATTTGCGGTGGTTAAATTTTTCAAAATTTTCTCCGTAAGTGTGAGGTCCCCGCGATGATTGATTGTTTTTTTGGAATTCGGGTCAGCAGGTAGGCTGTATTTGACCAAATTGAAATTGCTGTATTCACAGGCTAAAATAGCAGGATGATGCATTTGCGGCAGTTAAATTTTCACAAATTTTCCCCGTCTTCATGGGGTGTAAAGAATTGATTGAAATTCGAGTTACCCACCTTAAGCTAAATTAGATCACTTTGAAGTTGCTTTATTCACGGGTTGAAATAGCAGGAAAACGTGATTGCAGCCGTCAAATATTCAAAAATTTTCTTGAGGGGGAGGCATCTGTAAACCCGAAAATTTTTCGGGCAATTCGGGTTCTGCCCCTAACTGTCATGGAGCCCGTACGCCTATGGCTCGAAATGTTAATCATTGAAATCAGTCAAGACATTCATCTAAGGAACATCTACATCCAGTTTAAACATTCTACCTCAATTAACAATCAAATTGCTTATCGCTCCTTAGCCCGAGCAGAAAATTCTCACTATCAAATTAGTCAAGGTAATCATATAATGAATCTATATTCTGAGTTGCATCCCTCTCACTTTATTATAACCAAAGTTACCATGCCCCAAAGCATCAACCGATCAGATTGCTTATCTCTGCTTACTTTATAAGCAGAAAATGTTTATCATTTAACTCCATCAAGGCATTTACCCAATGAACGCCTACATCAAGTTTGAACATTCTAGCTCAGTAAGAAAATTTGCACTATCAAACTTAGTCAAGGTAATCATATAATGAATCTATATTCTTATTTTCATCGATCTCACTTTATTATAACCAAAGTTACTGTGGCCCAAAGCCTCAACCAATCAGATTGCTTATCTCTGCTTTAAGCACAAAATGCTCATCTTCGAAATCCATCAAGGCATCAAACTAATAAACACCTACACCAAGTTTGAACATTCTAACTCAATTAGGAAAGTTATTGTGTCCCAAAGAGTGTGACGGATAGACGGACAGACAGACGGACGAATCCATTTTAATAGTACCCCACTTTCTTTGAAAGGTGGGGGACAATAACTGTTCGCGGAATTGTTTCTGGTACCTTTAATGTGAAAACTCTTTATAGAAAAGTTCATTTCAGTCCCCCATGCATGTTACCTGGATTAAAACAAATATGGCAAGCAATCACTTTAATTACTTAATTGTTTATTGAGAATTATGAATAAAATAATAAGAAATTAGTAGGTGTTGAGCAAATTGTTGCCATTCTTGAACAAAATGCAAAAGCAAACTGTTTGGTTTATACAGCTGGGTTGTTCTCAGACAAAATTTCCCTGGGGGAATTCTGTAGACCATGACTAAGTTAAGCTTAGTTGACCTGTATCAATTGGCCAATTTCAAATGAAGCGCATGATCCAAGAAGCCAAGGATAGTTTAATATACATCAAATAATGGCAGCCATAAGGAGAAATTGACTTTACCCTGACTGGCTGAGCAATGTAATAAGACTTTAAGCCCTCGTGGATCAAAGAGTAGAAATTGTCTGCTATTTCAACTATTCCACTAATGATTTGATTATATTAACTTAGACCTAATAATAGCACGGGTCATATTATAATTGAGATTTTGCTTGAGGATCAAAGTTACATCCAGAATTATCACAGAATGATTCGGTAAAAATTACATATCCTATCTTGACTATTAGTTAAGAGGAACTAGTCCTTTTTAAAAATTCAAGATGAAAGCTTCCTTTATACAAGCCCCATGTGCCTGAACAAATCTGAATAACAAAATATTACAAGCAGATTGTAAGAGGTACCCCGCCCAAACTGTATGTTTACATCTATGAAACACATATCTGTATTAATAAGATATCTACCTGTTTTTCTTTTCCAGTTATTATATAATACACGTATATAATGAGTAATATCATTTTTAGAACAGTATATACATATGTACATGTATATACAGAGTTTCCAATTATGACCAACTAAATGTACCAATGACGCTTCTAAAAATGCATAGGACTGCAAACGGTTTTGTTAAAAAGCTGAACACACAAATTATATTGTTTAAATAGTATTTAATTTGATTAAATAATTGCTTTGGACTGTCCCAAAAAATCGGAATAGGTACCTGTTACAGTAGTTACATTTATAGCAATTATACCCAAAAAGTACAAGCATACTGAATGAAAAACAAAAAGTTTTCTTTCATACACGATATTTTTCAAAAGTTTATCTCTCTTAATTACTTAAGACTGCAGTTACAGTTGAATCAAAAAATTACCTTTTTTAAATCTCTTAATGTCAATTTGTCAAAACCACACCGTTTATTAACAGAAATAATGAATATAACATGAATACCAATTCAATAAATATGACTCCCCTTGGGAAATCAACCTACTTTTTGCAGCTTTCTGTTTGGAACCATTTAATTAAATCTTTTGGTGTTTTTAACTTGATTGTCTTTAACATGTTTTCAGAATAAGGATACATCATTATTAAGCAATCTATAAAGCATAGTGCTCCAATTGGAATATAAAAAGAATTCTCACAATTCAAATTTACTAAATAATATTAACAAAAAACTAAAAGCGAATGAAAATTTGATACATTTGTTTCTTAAAATATGATTAGCAGTAGGAAGTTTTCACTATTATAACATAGTAAAAGTTTTGAACTCTCTTATCCAATACGTATTTTGGAAAACACTATATTATGCAGAGCAAGTAATAACACTTCCATTCCTCATAAACTCTCCCTGATTAACTTTTATTAAAAAGCTCTTTAGAAACAGGATGATACTACAAGTAACAGATCCAGTAATATTTATGAAAACTGAATCTCCCAACAATATAACAGGAATTTCTATTTCAGATAACAAAGAAATTCTTTCAGAAAACTGTGTTATCAATGCATCAAACAACTCCATCAATTTTTTAAATCAGTAAACCAAGACCAATTCCAGCCAACCCAAAACCGATTCACCCAATTTCATCTCACCAGATACTTTCACGGTGAAAGTTTCACCAATACGACCATTATTGAGATACCTGACAGCAGACCTTGTGTTTATTATTATTTAATATCAACCATGTTTGTATACATTTATTATTTAACACATATTCATTAATATGTTAAAATTCATGTATAGTATAGGGATTATTAATACATATAATGTGCAAGCCTAAAATTCTTTTTGTCTACATACATGTATACCTGTTTAACAGGACTGATTTTGGGGCTTGAATATCACCTACACTTTATCATTTTTTCCTTTTATCCTGAACAGTATTGTTAAGATTTGATCTTGTTGACACTGTACAGGGATTCTTCCACCTATCTGCTGTATTTTCAGTCAGGAGTTAATTCAACACAGTCTTGGATTTCATTATTAAGTACATTTACTAACTCATAGACCTATGCCTGCTACCTAGCTCACGTGGTAAAAACTTTGTTAAGCCGATCAGTAAGATTAAGATTCAACTACTGATCCCCAGTCAATATTATGCCAGATCTTATGGAATTACACACAAAACTGATGGTTTAAACAAACATTGTTTTGACAGTATCTAAAAGTCGATTCCTTGTGCTCGATACCTGAAATTCAGTAGCAGGAACTGTAGAGGAATTGGTATTTGGTTTAGGTCAATAAAGATGTCGTGTGGCGACTGGTTCAGATAACATGGTCATCTGTTTAGTTTCAGCATGTGGTTTAGGTTTATCTCCAAATGGATTCAGTAATTGATCTATTGAGGAATAGATTTCCTCTCACCACAAGTCAGAATTCTTGTTTATTATTTTCTGTCCAGTTGTAATCACCCACTTCATCACCACTGTATTTGATCATCAATTCTGGTATAGTTTTGTTCATATTTTCTAAACAAATTATAATCTGGACTGTAAAACGCAGATTCAAAATTCACAGCACAACAAAAGTGGTTACCAAATGTTTCAGAAAAAGGAAAAAGGCAGTCCTAATAATACCAAAACATGCCAGTGTAAAAATCTATTTATACAAGGAGAGATGAAAGTAATTACACCTTTTCTATTTTAAAATTATCATATTATAATAAATATTTTTGCTACAAAGTTTTTGATTTGATTATCCACATACTGTTATTTCTCTTTCTGGCTTTGAGACTGATGTCATGCAATTTGACAAAGTACCAATTAATCACAAATATTCTATTACATTCTAATAATTCTATTTAATATGTTAAATTTTTAAAATCATGAACCTAATCAAAATTAGATCTTGATATTTTTCAGATTTAAATATTTTTTTGGCCTACATCACATACAGATAGGCAACAACTAATTTATAAGCTGTATCTTCTGTTTTCAGATCATCTTGTGCTATAGTCATCATGAATTGGTTTGTAAAAATAGGAACTGTCCACAGAAAGTATTCTTTCATTGGGTAGATGAGTAACCCGTAGCCGTATGTCTGCCCAAATGAACACCAACTTCTTAAAGATGCTGTTAGAATGTAGTGAAGTGTTAATGTAACTACAAAAACTGAAAAAGAATTGATTTTGTTTTGATTTGAGACTAATAAAGCAAAAAACAAAACTAACATGGGAAATAGAGTGAATTGTAAACCATTGACAAGTTAACAATCCTGCAAAGTACTAAGAAGATGATTATTTGATGATGTAACCTGTGTTGAAGATGTTATAAGGGTGTGAACTGTTTGCCAAATTATATTTTAACAGACATCATCCTTGTGGGAGATGGAAATCACATCATAAACTTCTCCAAAGCTAACAGCTTGTTCAACAACTCATAGTATGTGAAACAAGTGAAAAAACAACAAGCACTGACTCTGTGAAAAAATAATGGTTAAAAGATTACAGAACAAATATATACTTTGGACTGCTAGTAGTAACATCTATTACAGAAAATCACATGTTTTCATGTTCCTTCTGATTTCATCAAAATAATAGAAATAAAATGGAATGCAGTTTAACAACTTACATTTTTGCACCAAACTGGCCAATGAAGGAGAGCATATGCCACGCATTATGCTATAAGGGAAATTTTGCTTGAACCTTTTACGTGAACACCAATGTGTACGCACTACCTTGGTTTTGCATGCATGTGCCATCAGTATGACTATAGACACAGTTCTTTGCCAGGCCCTTTATGCTGCACCACTGACTATGGGAAATAGTCCTGTACTTAAGTACATCTCTACTTTCAACTATTAAAATGCGATTCATACTCTGTGTACTATACTATGATGAAGTCCTTATTCTCGTATTGGATCACAGAATCTATCACCAATATTCAAACAGATGAGATCCCAAGTTTGAAATCATCACATCTTTCATTAAAATGAACCAGAAGTTTTTAACATCTGGCTACATTTTAGAAGCGAAAGGGTTATAGCGATATATATAGTATAGATACATAAAAACGTTATGCAGGTTGAACATAAAAGCATTTCTAGAAGCATATACATCATATATACACTATCTGAAAGATGTGTATCCACTTCTACATCAAATTTTCTTTGAAGTGGTATATTATTAAGAAGTAAAGTATAATCTATAAATTCCTGTCAGTGCTGATGTTTGAGCTTTACTTGTGTTTTAATCATTACAACTATTTCCTATGCACCCCTGCTGATCTTTTTACTGTATAGAAAGACCTGCAAATACTACAGTATTCATGGGTTGATTAGCTTTGATCTTGGTTGTCCTGTAGCCTACTTCATCCACTGCAGCCTCTGGATTGAGCAGACCTGCATATTCATATAAGAACAAACACTGGTATTCTTCAAAATCTATACTGAGCGCCATAGAAAACACATCACTTAGTTTTTCGCATAACAAAATGATCCTGTAACCATATCTTATTTATTTTTCTTCTTATTGTGAACAATATTCAAATGAGAACACACCAATAACAACACATTTGTACACTTATGGATGTTTAATCTATAATCAACGGTACAAAGTCAGAGGGGTCAAAACCAAAAGTACAACAAAGATGATTAATTGTCAGTAGCGCGTGTGTCCTCCACTGGCTTTTACGCAGGCTATGCAGCACAATTAACCATCTTTGTCATACTTTTGGCTTTGACCCCTTCTGACTTTGTACCGTTGATTACAGATTAAACATCCATAAGTGTACAAATGTGATGCGTTTTCTATGGCGCTCAGTATATTAAAATTTGTACAATTTATTTTATGTGTGAATGTGACATTAACTAAGCTTTTAAGAAAGGTTATGTTATCACTTTCTGGCTGTGAAGTCCAAATGTGATAAGATGTGGACAATTCCAGGGTCCATGGCTTGAAAAATGGAATCTTAATAAACCACAGTGATTCACCTTCATTTTCCTGGGGCATTACTGTAAACTGAAAATTCAACTGAATAAAATCCACAGCTAATATTATTAAGAAATTTTACAAACTGGAACGATGTGGGTTTCCATCTCTAAATATACATTAAACCGTTCATGCTACAAAATACACTATATGTAACCGGCTACCAGATTAGAAACAAGTCTGAAATATCGTTATTTATTGTCATCCCACAGTTTTTATAAGACGATAAATTACTTGCAGATGATGACACTTCATGTATATAATCATAAAAATGCTCATTGGCACTGCTAACGACCATTCAAAGACGTCACATTAAGAAACCAAATGGTACTAGAAGAAGTAGAAATATTTCTGGAGGCAATAAAACATACCTTGCACCTATAAATAGGATACGATTCAATTGCTGTCATATATTTCTACATTATACCAGTGCCATCATGACTTGTACAACAGAAACAATTCAATTAACATAGTCCTAAGAATGCCAGACAAAAAAAATTCTAGACAAATAAACAGGGGAATGAAGAACCTTCCAAACACGACGGTACAATAATAAACAGTGATAGTGATAATTGTCTAAAGGTTTACTGATTTCTTCCTCATGTCAACAGATTAAATTAGAAAAAAAGTCGTTTAGCACAATACACTAACCTGCCATACGAGTGTGTCAGTCTCAGCTTCCACTTACCAAGTTCTCAAACAGTGACCAAACTACAAACATTATTAGCTGATTGGAGTTGGCTATCATGAATTCTCCATACCTCCTCTCCCTATAAGAAATGTTCCACTAGTCTCGCTAAACAGTAATACTAGCATCCGGTAATGATAAGTTGTCTGCTAAAACTTTAAAATATCACTGTAAATCTAAGTGTAAGTTAAAGGCTACAGGGCCGGGACAACATAATTTCTCTGAATTGACAAATTTAATTGAGGCCAAATTAGAAAAGCTAACTTGGGTTACAGAGGTACTTGTTGTGCTACTGCTGATTCAGATAAAGCATAGAACAAGATAGTATTCTAGTTCTATGGATGAAGCAACAGCAGAACATACTGCAGGCACTGATATATATACAGCCAACATATTAAACCAGTATAAGCAATATAATATTAGTTCCATGTCATGAGTTACAATTATACATACTTGAATATTGGGGAATCTGAATATTGGTAAACAGCCATCAGACTATAAGCACCAGTTGTAAATTTATTTTAGATATATAATTGAATACCACATACTATTATATGTATATCCACATTCTTGTTTATTTATAGCAATTTTTATTAGCAGCAATTATAATAGGAATAGAATATACTGTGTTCACCATCTGAATATGCAATTAAGTAAATGAAGACTAGTAACGAAATCTTTCTAGTCTGTCAATGTAAGAGTATTATTCTTTCTTCCATTGCTGCAAAGTAATAGATATAGTTATGTTTTTTTAGAACAAACTTATTTACCTATGAATGCATTATTATTTACAAGAAAGATATGTTTAAGATTTGAGATATATTTATTCCTATCTTTATCATATTCTAATAAATATTTTTTCCACAAAGTTTTTGATTAGAATATCCACATATTATACAATCTATATTAGCTTATTTAGATTAATAAATTTAGGAAACTGGAAAGCCACTTTATATATAGGTGAATGCTTCAATAAACATCACCATGTTAACCTGAAGGTGGTCTGAATTTCAGTGCCTAACTATCTAAATGAAAATTCAGAGACAAATAAATATGTAGGGCATGTGCTCTTGAGTTTGTCTGACAATTGTCAACAATGAGACATCAAAATATCAATGACAAATCATCCTTAAAGATACCCTCCTCGACAACAAATCTGTATCCTATAAGGTTTGCATATTTGAAACCAGAATTTTCACCCAAAGCACAGTATGCTTAGTCTTTTTAAAACATCTGATATTACTGTGCCAAAGGAACTCCGCTGAAATCCATATACTATTAAACTAATTTGTCTCTTTTGTCTTTATAGGTTCATATCTATATCTATTCCATTCATGCAGTCAACATATCTATATCCTGTTTTGCCCCATAAACATAAAGGAAAAAGTTAGTTATAAGAATATTTTATTATAATAGTTTATGAAATTATTGAAATCATTACAGACAAAACTAAAGAAACATCTTCAGTCTGGACTAGCTTCTATGAATCAGATCACATCTTACAATATGATTCTGTACTAAAGACAAAAAAACACTATAAATCTACCATTTGGGATATCCAGACACAACAGACTTCTATATATAATGCATCATTATTATGATGGTCTAATTTTAAAAGAACTATATTCATATACTTATATTTTTCTAGACTGACATCAACTAACACTTTATCTATACAGCATGTTATAAAAATTTTCTGAAGCTATCATTTTATTAGTCATTTATTTATATTGCGGAATAACTTTGAACAAAATTAACTAGGTGATCGAGTAGTTGGAATAATACAAAACACAATTGACACTTTAAAAACTAATTTATTGTAAAATCTGTGGTGAATAAAACTGTTAAAAAGTGTCCAGTTGGCAAATTCATAAAGGGAGCGCATTGCATAGTTCATCACATTTCATTGAAATCGCGATGGGGTAGAAGGATCAAGTACTTGCATTATTAACTTCAGTTGGCATTATAAGATAATGAATAGATATTATAACCTTGTCTTGAAAATAGATGTTCTTCTGTCTTTAACAACCAACCATTGACTATTTTACGACCAGAAACTTTCCGTCAGACCAAATCAGAAAACTTGAGCACAGCAGTAAAATTAGAAACCGAATTATAACTTGTAGTCATGCACAATAATCCATTATTATCTATTATTTTTATAGCAAAATGATACATTAGTTTAATAATGTTAGACAGCTATCAGCAACTTGATGGAAGGTTAATAATGAATAAAACCAATAATAATCTGATGATAAATCATAGCCAATATAATATCAACTGTGTCACAGGAACAATTTGCTGATTATATAATCATTAAACCTATTTATGCATTTAAATTCATTTATCATTTATCCATTGCATATCTCGTTTGAAATATTTAATAAAATAGTTTATTATGCAATAAAATAAAGTACCATAGATCCTAAATAGTATTAGTTTAAAACCGAAAGTCTGTAAATGCAATTTCGATAAAATAGTGTACCGTTAATATATATAATAAATATATATTAAAGTAGGTAAAGTACAAGTACTTCTTTGTTTAGGATAGATTATATCTATATTATGTGAGTTTCACCAAAATAAATGACATAGCCATGGCAAAGAAGGGTCAGATGTTTTGAAAGATAATGAAATTGTCTGCACCAATTGTATAGCTATGAAAGAGATGGATTTTGGTTCAAACAGTGGTGCCAGGTACTATGGTCTACTCCTTGACATTGTTCCTTGTCCAATCCTCAGTTATGCACAACTGTCATTGCGTAACCATGCTGGATAATCATTAAGTACTTTCTCTGCAGTACTAACCCAAGATTGAACCCAAAACCCCTAGTTAGTGAGCAAGAGCGTCTCACTGAGCCAGGGTAGCATACTCTGCCTCACAGTGAGGCCTACCATTAACATAATTAAAAGGACACAATTAAGCTAAAATCAAACAATTTTATGAAGCAAACAGAAGCAATTAAATGACTGCATTTCCAGATTTTCCAGTTTGTGGATTTTTTAAACCCTTAAAAGTTTATAAAAAGCATTGTTCATAATAAAAATTAATGGTGATCGAGTATCTGATAATTTTTCTTTTATAATTCATAGCAATATAAATTTATATACATTTTACCAATATTGGCTTCTAATAAATGTTAATACAGTCTTATTAACCGCATTATTCTTTGCTGCATGCTGTGTAAATTTGTAAATGGAGTAAACATTTTAATGGCTAGTTTCCTGAACATAAATATGACAATGTGAGGATTAAGGTGTAATTTGTTCTAATATCCCCCACAAGTAAATGTGAAACATCCCTTTTCATGTCATGTCTAATTTTCCTCATGAACACCATTCAAAAGTTCATTTTATGAGTAAAATTGCTAATTGACTGTGTATGGGTTATACTTGGTGTGTTAGTAATGTCACTGTTTCCCACTGCCAACCAAATCAGCACTGGCTTGTTTATTAACCTCAATCCCTTTAACCTGTGTATTATGTGAGATATTTACCTCTAATTTAACCAACAAAACATTTTCACCTTTAAAAAGTTAACACTCAATTTTCATCCTGTTTGCTTCACACCTCTCAACAATTTTGAAAAGATTTCTTTTACCTTGTGAAATGAAAGGAATGAAAATTAATATCTTGTCAATCTATATGGTTACTCTTAAAATGCAAAGAAATAAACAACTAAATATGGATCCAAAGCCCTGCTTAAATGACTCATAACCAGCAAGAATTTAATTTTACATATATTGAAAAATTTAATATGTATTAAATGTAAATTTCAAAATTGCACCTTACTTTTTATAAAATAAAAGCCTGATTTCCAGACACAGTATAGTAGTACAGCTTGGGATACCGGTCTACATACCCAGATGAAGACTGGTGGGTTTAAGTTGTTTGAAAACAAATTACATGTTGCTCAGCCCAAAAGTAGAGGATTTTAAAGGTTTTTAACACAAAATTAAGCAGTTTTATTCACCAAAATATAATCAGCATTTACCCTTTAACTCAAATTTCTAAGGTAGTTTCATGCTGGCAAACATGAAAGCTAAAAGTAAATTTTAATATTTATCTTATAAAATCTTTATCTTATAAAATCAATTCTAAACTTCATTTCAAGTGTTTATCAGGAAAAAGATATGTAATTCCCGTGTATTATGACCACATCATTTCCATTCTTCTTCAAAAATATAACACTTTAACTCATTTTATGTAAACCTTGTTTGATAATTTTTCAACAAAAACATGTGGTTTACCCATACTATATCAAAAGGCAGTATCATTTATGCTTGAACATATTTTAGTATGGCTGCACAATGCCATAATTTACCTTTAAATACTATAGTTAAAAACTTGAATAAACAAAACTTATCCAGTTCCACTTCAAATTACATGTACATGTTTGCATTGTTTTAATATCAGAATAACAGGACTTTATAATAACAAAGTAGCACTAACTGGGTATCTATAAAGTCTTCTTTAGAAGCTATTTGTTTTATGTAGAAACTTTGCTTGAACAAATTAAGTTTGTTTTTAGAATTGGTATTTCATGAGAATAATACTTCTAGCTAATTTCCATAGTTTTGTCAAATCCAACATCTCAACCCCCCAAAAAATTGATTTTTGGCTTTTCAAATACCATCTATAAGAAATCAGAACTATATTATCTGTTAAAGAATGCAAAAGAGTTACAGACATTTTGACTGTAGATTAGAAACTACACATAGTTATAGTACAGACTACAGAATATCATTATGTTGTTTTGCTTTACAAAATCACAATATGTATGATAAAATCAGTTAACTCCCCACAGTCGGGTAATTTGTATCTATTTCTTTAAGATTTCTTTCTTGTAAATTTGGTCGTAAATTATTAGGTTAATGAGCTAAGATTTGGCGGATATCTAAGTATCCAATTATCACTCAGCTTCTTTTGTCCATTTGGTGTTTTTCTTCAAGGAACTTTATCTAAAAAGATCAGAGCTAAAGACATAGGGGAGTAATGTGTAAATACTTGATACTGTCAATTTGACAAAAAACAAATGCCAGTACCAACATATAAAGCCCTCCAGAACTCCATTCCAACCTAACTACAAATTCCCAAATTTGTACTGAACTCTGAAACACTTACAAGAAATGTTCACTTGTCATACATTGGCTATTACAAGTAATATCCATGTATCAATCATGCTGACAAGGGAATAACATGCAGCATGAACTTAATGTTTCAGATTGTTACATCTTTTTATTGAGAAATTCACATGTCTAACAATTAATGTTTGTTATACTTCTGTATTCATAGAAAATATTTTCATTAAGTTAATTAGCATACAAGAGCTTAGTCTTTGAATTACCAATATGCAAACTATATTTCTAAAAAGGCAGTAAGTCACTGTAGAAACGGTCAGAGGGCTAGATATATCATGCCTTGCAAAGCTGTAATGATCCTGTGGGTTTAGGTAAATCTTCTGAAATCTCATTTATCATTAAGACTCCCTATGAACTGCAATGGTATGAGCTTTTTCTAAATAAAATTGTTTTAAAGAGGACTTTAAAACTTAAAAGTGTTTTCACCAAAACTAAGTTCTATTATTCACAGAATTACTATTCTCATAAATTAATTACATGTTGGCTTAAATACTCTCTTAAATATAATATTTGTCTGCTATTTATGCCATCATACATAACATAAATTCCAATTATTAACATCAGATGCCAGTGCCAATAAAGTTAGCTTAACAGAGGACAAATGCTCTAAGTCGTAGTATAAGGTCCAAAGATAAAATTTATAAATCTTTTATGGTAAAGCAACATATTTAGACAAACACTTATTCTTACAAGTTCTTGCTTCATGTGGCTGAAAAGCTAATATATCTTTTGTCAGATTTATGAGTATAATTGATATTTGTTACAGACTAGTTTGGAACATTGATTTTGAAATTAAGTTCAATAATGAAAGAACCTTTATGTTTAACACAGTATTCTGGGAAACTGGATCATGCTTTTCACTCTGCTATATAAATGTTTGATAAAGGATGCTAAATTATCAGTTTTTCTCCTGATAACTAAAGTATGACTCTTAATCAGGTACCTATACTTATTATGTACCCAATTGGTGTAATAACAGAAGTATAATATGCTGATGAAACCCACAAAATGTATAGAAATAATTCATTTTACAGATTGTAGCTCAACAATAATTTTACAATGTGTTTGTTGTAAATAGCATAAGGGTGTGATGTTTAAATAAGACCTGTTTTTATGTAGTCTTATGTTTAATCTGAAAGGTTAATGAATAATCTCAGACACCGAAACTTTCGACATTTGAACAAACCCAAATCATTACACTTAAGCTATTACTTCATCCCTTACATAACTTGTATAACACAGGCCATACAGCATGATGTATGAGTCTATTTCAACTGTGGATATTCTGGTTGAAAAGTCAAATCCAACATGTCTCTTCTCAACAGTGTTGAAATTAATCAAATTAGATGTCCTTATTATTACCTGACTTTACCATAATATACAAGTATCTCAAATTATGGACTTGAAATTACACTTATAAATAATATTTCAACCAAAACTTGTATACTGAAGATGAATCTTGATAGATTTTAACATTGTAACTGACATTCACAAATCCTCTTATAGTAGAGAGTTAATTAAAATAAAGGCCTTTAATTATATGTATTATTCAAGGTCTTGTTTGACAGTTTACCTATACTTGTTACACTTGGTAAAACCACTTTTCAATCACACGCTCTAGTCTACTAAAATTAGTCAGCCAACCAAAAATTTAACAGAGTAAGATAAAAAAAAAAGGTAAATTCATGTTAACTGTCACCTTGAAGCAGCAAGGGGTTAACACAATATAGTGGCTTCCCCTATCATTATAATTGATTTGTCACAAATCTGAGCACCGTATTTCAGGAAAAGAATGCTCTTTTAAATAGATGTAAAATTGGTGGTCAATACTCTCTCCAAGGTTGCATACAATTGCATTTCCGTGAGCAACAGGAGACCCAACAGATCTGTCGATAAAAAAACAATTGATTATTCCCATTTCACATATATATCAATGAAGAACTACAGCTTAAAGTAACTTTTCCTATAAATCTATATTTCCAGACTCCTTTGGGCAACTGTCTTTATGATAGTGAATCTAAAACTTAAATCACTTCTTCAACGAATTGAGAATGAAATCTCCACAGCAATAGATCCATTCTGAAAATTACTTTTGCATGTTTTCTATACGTAAACCACTCAAATATAAGCTATTTGAAAGGAATTTAATTTATCTTTTCATAAATCAGAAATTTATCTCATCAAACAAGACTACTGCACTGGTATCTAAGCAATAGTTTGGCAAAATAAAAGGAAATCATGTCTGAAAAAGGCAATCTCTTTAATCTATCTGTTGAATCAGCAGACACACTTCAAAGATCTGTGATATTTATAACAGTTATAACACATCTTGGTTACAGGATTCCAATAAACAGATACATTTCATTGTTAAAACTTATAAACTGTAATGCCAAAAAGCTTTGTGTATGTGTAACTCACGAAAGTTATATATTAGTAATTACCCAAAGAATACCAGTTGAAATTGTGAGAAATCAAGAATGGTGTGATTCTTGAATGCACAATATTGTTCTCTTAGAGCAAGAAATTCCATCATTATATTATACCATATCAACATGTACATCAAAAGACGCGTGTCTGCAGCCACTTGCTTGCACTTACATCAAGATAATATCTATATGTAGCAATAATTTTGAAGAGAGGTCGTTAACATCTGTTGATAGATGTTAAGCTTCTCCATTTCAGTAATTTGCTACTCTAACATTTGCAAGACAGAAATTCAATTAATAAAATAAGTATCTTGACTGAAACTGTAGAAACAGATTAAATGTGCTCATCAATATTAAGTTAAAAACAAAATATATCTATTGGGCAATTGACTGGATTAAATACCATCACATTTCAGTTGCTGGTGAATTTAGCACAATATGGCAACTACAAGGAAATAAGTTTACAAAAAAGGGGTCCTTATCTCCCAATTTTAACAACATTTCGTTTATAAATATATTTCAATGAAGTAATAAATAGGACAGTTAAACTGTACTTTGGTATTTAGTCACCATTTTCCTCTACTGTACATGAAGCAAGAGCAATAAAACAATCTGGAATCTTGAATAGACAGCCTTTTACATCTTTATGTACACTTTGAATAAAATATTTATGACTTACCAAAACAATACACCCTTGAACATTTGATCAAATTATTATCAAAAACAAATTGTTTTGTAAAATTTTGAAATGAGGAAAAAATATCTGAATCATCAATTTTGTTAATATTTCTTTGCGAAAGTTTTGATGCATGCATACCAGTTAAAGTAGCTTTACTAAGTCTCTAACTAAATATCATCCAAAATCTTCAGACATTCAAAATATGAATTATCTGTCAATTTAAATCAACATTAATGTTGTGATGGGCTTTTACAAAAGAAACATTTTACCATTGGTACACGAATTGTGTACTATAATGCATTCCAGCGCCATCTGTAACAAGGGACTCAAAGAACGAGGCTAGACATATGCCACAAGTCATGTTAAATGGTGACGCCATATTCTTATCTGTAAGACAGCATTTTTCTTATACTAAATAGTAATATCTTTTCTATAGCAAAAACATTTTTTTCAAAATATCAAATCTATCATTGCAGATTTATTTCACCAACACTATTCACCCAATTTATGTGGTATTGTAGTACTGGCAACTGTCATAGGCTAGGCAGTGTATGCTTACTTGTTCATAAGACATGATACTACTTCACTAAAGGAATGTCACCTATTTTGGTAAGTATCCTGATAAAATCCATGTACATGTATTATTTTTACTCTAGTTTGTCACTTTGTGTTTATATTATGGACTTTAAATCTGAATATCCCTTTGGATGGATCCATATTCTCATCAGTATTTTTGTACTGGTTTTGTTGGTTTATCAGCTAGACTGTTAAAAGCACTGATAATAGCTTTAATTGTTGTAAACTTATCTAATTCAATTACATGTAGAAGTTAACATTTATCAGTAACTGATAAATAAATTGAACTTCTTCCAAATTCATAGCATAATTGTATTTCTGGTTATAACACGATAGTAAATGGCTGTTGATCTGTAATTTCATTACTTTGTTACATACATTGCACTCTGTAGTTTCCAAAGTGTACATTTGGACAAAGTTGTGGTTATATTGTTTTGGGGTTGTTTTTTTTTTTGCAGTGATTCAATACTGTATAGAAACTGCTTAACCAAGGGTCACTCTAATCATTTGGCGGTGTTAAGATTAAATGCAACTTACCTCATTAAGACACAATTAATTCAAGCCACAATTGGTAAATAATCCTATTAAAATACAGTAAATGAATTATAAAAATATAAATGATTCATAAATTTTAAATAACAGTCTTCTACTTTTAGTGTGATTAAAGCTGTAATTAATTAACAGTCATTAATATCCACTACATAGATAAATGTCTCTTTGATATATAACTGAGACTAGTGTGTCCCACTCATGCATACATAGAAGTGAAGCAACAGAATGTGGTTAACAGGCTTATAGGGTTAGTCCATTATCCATCAGTTTACCATGGCTCATAAAGTGTTAATAGTGTGTTAGTATAATGTACCAGTAAATACACCATGTAGGTACACAGAACAGAACACTATAAGACTTACATAAATACGGTGGTCAACACACTAAAAGACACCTCCTGGGAAAAATTTATTCCGGTACTACAAAATTGACTTAGAAAGTGAAAACTTGTTCTAACGATAAATAATTCTACAAAGTTACTTATAGGCAACAGCTCCGACCACATAAACTCTTAACATACTGTTGTGAACCTCAACCTCTTGTCAACCCTAAGAAAATTGTTTTTGATACAAAAATATGTCCAATACTCTGGCTAATAATGTCCACGTAAAATAACATGTATAAACACAAAGTGGCTTTTTGACCAATACTAAAAACTAAGCTCTCGAGTTAGGATATCATTCCTAGCTAGCATGAGAAAGTGCCTGTTCTAATTGCTGGCGTTGATTTATGTGGCACTGGATGGAAGATCTAGCACATAGAGATCAATAATCAATTGTTGAACCTTTTGAAGACATGTTTGCTCAATTTGCTCTGTGTAGCTGGCAGTTCAGCATTAAAAAGACCTGCTTGACAGTCCCATAATATATCATAGAGGGCACTTAATGAAGAATAAAAGAATTGCAAAGAATTTAAGAATAAAGGGCCACGACTTCTATGAATGATGTAAAAGGTGTTGAATTGGGTTGAAGTGATTGCAATTTTTGACTCTAGCTTCAGATCTTACCTGACTTTAAAAAGGAAACCACAGTCTCTCAGTGCCCTGCTTTAATCTCAGTTTGTTTCCCTTGTCAGTGGTGCAGAATGAGAGCCTCTGGCAAGGAACAGTGTCTTGTCATTCAAATGGGATCATAAACCTAGGTATTGTGTACACATTGGCATGCACATTACACAACCTGGGCAAATTTCCCTTCACGGCAAACTGCATGGTGTATGGCCATCTCCAGATGGAGCAGTAAAAAAGAATGTTAAATCCCTGTTTATTTCATTCTGTCGAAACAAATCAATGCAGAAAAATCACTAAAACATATTCTTTGTTTACCCAAATCAAAGACATTAAAATATAGGGACAACTTTTTGAGAGAATATAAGAAAACTCTGAGTTTCTTTGATTTCTACTTTCTACTTTACATTATAACATGTAAAAAATAAAAGAAATGGAGGTTTTATAAATTTGAAAACTGTGAGCTGTTATGAATGTACAAAATAGGCATCAACTATATAATAGGCCCAGACCAGCACAAAGTACTTGCTTTATTAATGTAGAACTTACAATAGCAATCGATTTACAGATTTGGTAAAGAAATAAGATTAGTTTCCCATTGATCATTTTTCACTAAATAAGAGTCAGCACTTTATTATATGAGCAAGATTTCTCTGCACAGTGAGGTGTACATTGTTTATTAGAGATGTTTCAAGGAATAACGTGATGAGACTGAATCCATAAATCAACAGAACTTTATCTTTGATATCTGGTAACAATGTCCACAAAACAAAATAGCTTCACAATCAACTATCAAGTGTCCTCTATTTGATTCATAGTAATGAAGGCACTTTATATAGTATGTTCAGATTTCTTCTTTCAATAAGTTGTTCTTTTTGTAATATAAATGAGAAAGAGAATAAATATTGACCATGAAACTGATCAGATTTTTACATTAAACTGTGATATAGCAGACTGATAAAAGAGAAACACACAACTAATTAGCTCTTGCCATTTGTGACAAATATGTTCCATAAATATAATATTTCCTTACACATTAGGTAAATCAACCTCAAACAACTGTCCATTTTTTTTCTCAGATGCCAGGGGCCCAACTGATGGACTTAGTAGATTGATGGAGGGGAGCAGAGGCGTTTTATAGCTGAGGCGCTGGAGGCTCGCGAAAAAAATCAAAGAAGTTGAAAAAATAAAACGGGTGAAAAATGTTAAAATCGATGAGAAAAATGAAAATGTCCCCTAGTTAGGGAGGGCCCTAAAGGCAGACAAAAGGGACCCTCTGGCCAAGGGGAAGGGCCCCCGAGCCCAAGTCAATCCACCACTGAATGAGAGTGCAATCATTGCAATTGCATGAAAATCATTAATCAAGAAATCACCTACTAATAAGCTATTCAGGAAAGAGATGGCTAGGCCGCCCAGTGTGATCTGGCTTGGCGGAGCGATCATTTCTTTGCTGTATAAATTTCTGGGGTTATGCGTGCTGTTTGCACAATAGGCCTACTGTACCACATTCCATTAATTATAATTTGATTGAGCTCCCGATACGTACAAGTAATTTGTTTCGCATTCAGGCTTCAGACGAGTATTGAATTAGGCCCCGGCCCCCAGATTAAACCGGCCTCGAAGGGCCTGGAGGATATGTCAGAATGCACCAAAATGATTTCTATTTTGCAAAAGTACTCGACCTCCTCTTCCCCCACCCAAAAGAGGGCCCTCAATATAGTATAGCCTCCGGCATGATAAACCTTAAAAAGCCCCTGGAGGGGAGGTGGATTCATCCCGGTAGAATTTGTTCTGGGGTGGAATGTGGCAGAATCCTGGATTTTAAATGGGACACAATAGCACAAATTCATATGATTTAAATTACTGCAGCATCAAACATTTTCTTCATGAGCCGATCCAGTACCAAATTATAAATTTTATTGGTTCTTCATTTACACATTAGGAAGTGTGATAATAAGGCATGATAGAAAATGATACAATTGTTATATTTTTGAGATCAAGTGGCTATAGATAGTTACAGGATGTGTTAAAGTCAGGCTTTTAACCTTACCTACAATGTATTGAATGGAGATATAAAGAATACTTAAAGATGGTGTAGCTAAAACCAGCATTTATTCACAGTCATTACCATAGTCTCGTAGAAAAACTCTACCATACACCCATGTTTGTTTTGGCCTCTTCGCGATTATGTGTGAGAAGAATTACTGATGAAAATCTGGATGCCATGTTATAGAAAAGAGTAGAACGTCTGTCTATCACTCATCTATCAAAGATATACTTATTATTAGCTCAGGTGAGACATCTCTCAAAATTCAGCTTATTTCAACGGAAATTGGTAATCACACAAGATTGGCTTCCTCCATTAACTTTTTCAAAGGTCAAATGTGATATGCATTAAACAAGTTATCTATCAGTGATGTATATTGAGATTTCACTACTCCAATATAGTGGGACAAGATAGCATTAAGTGCGTCTACATAAATACAGACATTATATTGCCTTTAAAAATTGTCAATTATTGATCTCCAATGTTCGGGAAAATAATTCTAACATATCAGCAGTAGATTTGGGCCACTTTTAGAAATGGTTCTCTAATAATATAAAGAGACTAAAAGGTTGTATATTCCCCAGCAGCAGGATGCTATTCTCATGTACAGCTGATTGGTAGCAACTGCATACATATTAAATCAAAAAGAACAATCTAGAGAAAGTTTAACTTTATCAGATTAAAAGAAGAAATTTAAAACAATTGTTGAATTTTGCAATCCATAATGTAAACTGTCCATATGTCTATACGCATGAATTTTATCATGCATAATTGGATTCCCTTGTTGCTGTTGTAGCAATTGTCTTTAACAAAAACCTGGATTCCACCAGTATGATTGACATGAAACTTGGCATGTTTGTCCTTTGGAATGAAACGGAATGAAAAATGGTTTTAGGGCTGTCACCTCCAACCGAACTATATTGCGCCAGACATATGGACATTTGAATATCGATCTACAGACTTTGATTTCTTATGACATCACAATTCAAGACTGCAGTGAAGACGTCACAGTCAATTCTAGGTTCATATAGTATGCTCTTACTTGTCCATCTACTGTGTTGTAGTTATTTGACTAAGTTATAAATTGAAATAGCATTATGCAAGAGCAAAATCTGCTTATTACAGGTCTTTCTTTAGGCCTGAGATGTTATCTAAATAATCAATTAGACATTAATTAACATATCCAGACCATAATAAACTCTTAAAGTCAAGGCTAGCCTTCGATGTTGGCGGATTGAATTCCTATATGCCACTTATTTAATGGCCGTTGATAATTAAATCAATCAAGTGGATAATGGAGACTATGCTGTTTATATTAATGATTTGAGTAATGATGACCGAGGCTATGTGAATATTTCAAATGCTTTTTTTTCGGCTAATAGTGGACCAATTTGACTGAAATTTTCAACAAATTACCTTTACACTATCTAGTTTTTAACTATTATAGTGAGAACTGCCATCTCTTTATCTTATCTCCCATAATGTAACTTTAAGTAAAAAAAGGTTGCATGACCTCCTGAACAAATTTTTCAATATAATTTACAACCATGAATCTGATTATTTAATTGGTATTATAAACTTTTAGCAATCATTAAAGTTCATAGAACAAAAACCCCAAATATACATTCTCTGAGGTAACAGCACTCTAGAGTTTGTACTCTGTAATAATGTACCTAAATATAGCATAAAGGGTTTACCATATCAAACTCAATCACCTTGTAAATGCTAATTACTTTATACCGGCTTTAATTAGAACTGTTTTAATCACTCATGAGAGGGCTGGTTTTATTTCTAAAGCAAAATTCAGTTTCCTTTTTAACACTACAATCACAAAGATCCCCTTACGAGATATAATTGAGTGCAAATCACAGAATATTCCGCTGCTCTAATTAATCTAGACAAGCTTTACAGATTTCTTTCATAGAGAAAAGTTGTTAACTTACCTAATTCAATTCAGATTCTTTTGCCATTTTTCTCTATACAATTTTTATCCAAAGTCTCCATCAGCAATATTTAGTAAATGTGCAATCATTTCTTCAGCTTGAAACTTGGCATACAGGTTGTCGTTATAAAGCCTAATATTTGTAGACATTCTCTTCATTCTCAAATAAAAAATATAATTATCTTGTTTACTATTTGGCACTCTTACACTCCTCTATATCTTCCCATACCAAAAGACTCTTCAAGGTAGAATTTACACTATATTTATTTATAAATAATTTACAATATGAATATACATTTACATTATTGGATTCATGCCACCTGCAAGTCAAAAACTACAAATCCGATCTTTTATCTCTCAATAAAATATCTAGCTGGACATACATAAATATCAATGTAAGTCTATTTCTTTAGTAATTGGCAATCGGAACGGTTACATGAATTTGCACATGGTGAATAAAGATGTGACTATCAAAATGTCTGTAACAGTCTGATTGTAAATATCTAACTTATTTCAAAGCAAACCATAAAGTAGATTAGCCCTAGTCATTGTTATCATTAATATATTTTGTTAACGCAAGGTTAAAGGACAATATTGGTGTCAGTCATTATCACCTATGCGATAGAACTGATTAAACACATTCCAAATATAATTTTAACACAGAGATCATTGCTACGATAGATGTGTAATGAAGTTACAGTCCGATACATGCCAATATCGAAAGGAACCGAGATCTTAGGGTGATAAACCTATATTTTAAGTTTCATTGAAATCGGATAAAAATTGTGACCTGTAGACTGTTCACAAACAATTGTGGACGGACGGACGTCCGGACAGATGTACGAACAGGGGCGACGACAATATACATCCACATGAAAATGTGGGCGTATAAAAACATTCCATCATATATTTTAGTTTCTTTTCTGTGTAAACCTTGAACACCAGACACCCACATTATAATGAGGAATATATGGAAAGTATAATTGATTTACTAGAAGGTATAGACTTTGAGAGAAACTATATAAACCATGAGGGTCTGTATTACTTTCAGATGGTTGTCTGCAAGACCAATCTTTAGCTTGCAAACCAATAAAAAGACAGAATTTCAGATATTTATGGAGTACAACAACTTACAATTCACTCAACTTAGCCCAGTGTAAACATAAGAAAGAGGAAAGGTTAAGCTGGGGTTATATTCAACTTCGGACTTTCAAGCATTTGACTTTCTAGTAACTGTAGCTAACACACTTCACCAGCACAATTTGTGGCGGCTCACTGGTCTATTACTACAATTGCACAATATACATTGATTTTAATGATAAGGGTGGGGAGGAGTATTTAGATTCCAATATTCCAGTATAGTACACAATAACGTAATGATACCAGAATTCCTAATAGCAATTGAAATGAGGTTTAAGTCCAACTTTTCTAGGGAGGTTGGGTGGCTACGATTGTATGATATTTCATTGGGTCCAAGTGGCATGGTATCTATTCCCTCGTGGGTTTTCTCTGTGTCCTCTGGTTTTCTCCCACAGCTTATGCCCCCAAGGCCCGAGCAAATTATTGAAATGAAATGAACCATATAATCCCAACATGCCCTAAGGTAGTTTGTGCAAGTGGACATTATACCCCATCTCTCTCTCTCTCTCTCTTACTTTTTTGCAACAATAGGCCACCAGGAGGCCAGCACCTTTTTTCTTTGTCAAACCTTGCCCCTACACCACTAGCGTGGTAGTGGCGACAGGTTAATTAAACCCAGAGGAACTGTTAAATTTTATATTCAACTGGTTGGCAAAATGAATAACACATCTGACCAATAATATAATGCATCTGACTGCTACAATTGTTCAGCAATAATATGCATAGCCTATGCTACACCAAGCAACTTTAAAGGAATTGGGTATATTTTGTGGCTTAGGAATTTGGACTACCGGAACTTCTGGTCAAGGATTGTATTTTCACTTTTCTGTCAAAAAATTAAAATATTATTAAATTGTTATAATTAGTACACTGTTGCATGAAAGTTCAACTGAGAAACATTTCCATAAAAATTGTATGATACCTCGGCTTTGTAAAGAATGATTTAAGAAAGAAAGTGAGTTATACGGAAGAAATGTAGTTTTACATTTTAAAACGATATTCCCTACTACAGAACATTATGACAACATGGGTTGGTCAACGACATTTCCATCACTTACACTGTCAACTTTCATCGTCCATTCTAGAAGGTAGAAGGCCGCGTACAAGATGAGGTAACCTGACATGTGACCTTTAACAATTTTGGAGGTCAAAATGGTGCGCCGGCTGTTTATTACTTCTTTTAACCTATCAGAACTGGGTAATGTATATGCTGCGAGTCGTACAGTTTTTTTTTCGAATTAGAGACACGTCTTGAACAACAACATCACTGACTGGCTCTTCCTAACTGCCTGTCGCGACACGTGCAGGATGCCGTCTGATATTCTCATAGGTAATTTAATAAGAGTTACCTCCCCTCCACTAAATGTTTTCTGAGAATTCCATAGATTGAGAAAATTTCCATTGGCGCCCATGACGATCCTTAGCTAGTAGCGACGACAATCTAATTAAAATACAGATCTAGCAAATTTATCCTTTAATATAATACATATATTTAAAATAACTTAATGATAATCATGCACAAAACGAAAAATAACCCGAAGCACAATTAACAGTAAACGAACAACCAACCCCTAAAAAGCAGAACCGCCGAATATCAAGATCATTACAATACTGTTATAAATATGAACCTAACACACGACATCTCTCACATACGATGAGTCTAGTACACTTGGTATAAAGTGATCCGTGAAATATCTTATTCCATTTCCTTGCAAGAAACTTTGTGGCTTAAACTTTGTAGTTGCTGTTCTCCTGAATGGTACGAAAATGCGTTTGCGGTGTTCTTATTTTCAAAATTTTCAAAAATTTAAAATACCCCCGACGCCGTGCATCAATTGCAGCGCAGATTGACGCCCTTGTTCGCCGGCCACAGTGCGAAATCTGTTTTCCGACATTCATCCCCAACCCCAAGGAGAGGTCTAGTCCGTAGGCCTACGTCTATGGTAAGGTGTTGTCTGGGACAGGGAATTTGCTTACTCCTGGAACATATGATGCCATCTAAAGTCAAGAAGTTGACTTTATTCCCTTTATACCTTCAAGGTAAGTGAGTAAGACGCTGCCTAGTTAGCATGGATGTCGCTCCCGGTGTTTGTCGAGAAAGTTCATTGGAATATTGCGGTGTGGTTTCCACTTGTCAGTCGTGCAGGACCGATTCCCTGACAAGGACAGCTGTCTAGTCTTTCAGATGGGACAAAAATCCGAGGTCCCATGTAGACATTAGGATGCACGAAAAAGATCCGTTGGTCGTTTGAATTCGATATAAGAGTAATCCATGATAGGACCGATATCCAGGCAAAGTATCCCACATGGCACACTGCATGGCGTATGAGGTGCAGAACAGTAGGACGTTAAACCACAATTCATTTCATATTTTTGGTTACAACAGTCCATCATTTCTTCCTCCAAGACTGCAAGGCGTTTATTCTGAATACCTTTCAAGAGAGTTACCTCCCTCAAATAAATAATCACGATTATTTGATAAATCATTTCACCAGTTACTGCAACGCACTTCGATCGTAATTTGCAAAGTACACATTTTGTAGAATTCTTTGTAATTATCTATAGGATTTGGGGAGGGGTCTGTATTGATTTCATACGCCATAATCCGGCATTTAGGATTTATAATCAAGCATTTTTTGTCAATAGCGTCAATGATATAGATGTTTGATTTTAAAATTAATGCTTTGCATCAATAAAATTGAATCACAATTTGGTCCTATTAATTCATTATAAATATTGACGCCAAACGGGGTTTTAGTTTCACTCTTTAAAAAGCTCAGTGTGTATGTATGTATGTATTATTGCGATGATGGCGTCATACATTGTCAACTGTCAAATTTCCTTAACAGGAACTTGACAAACCCCGCCCTGCAAAAATTCCTTGATCCACTCCTGTAATCTCAACTATTTTTACCCACAAACCTTTAATTCAGTACCTCGTAGCTGTTTATTGTATGTAAATTCAACATTAATTTGGTTGAATTGGATTGCAAGGTTTTAATTCAAGAATACGAGGTTTTAAAAGCAGCCCTTACCTCGTATTTAAGCCCTCCCGTTATTAAGACCTTTTTAATTTATTTTAGAGTGGTCTCCCTACTAAATGTTAAAGCCGCATCTGTTGACATTGATGGAGTCTCGTCGAATTGGTGTACGTTATACTGTTAGTGCCATGAGAGGGTTTCTCATCTTTAAAACTCATTGGACTCCAATTGCAGGTGACATCTTAAGACACTAAACGTGACACCAAATTGTAAAAAGAACCCAAATGTTTGTCGTTTTTTCCGCTTTTCGAATTTTAGCCGTGGGCTTAATTTCAGAAGAAATGCTTTATCACTGACATGGTGAAATTCGAAATTAAGCCCAGGGCTTAAATACGAGAATTCCCGGTACTATTAAAAGACCATTAGAATTTCAGTGAATTTTTTTAACCAGGGGCCTATTTCACGAAATTTTAACTAAGATAAGATCCCAATTTTAGTAATTTGATTGGATAATATAAGATTGATTTTAGTGCTTAGCCAATCAAAACTGAAGTATCTACTAAAATTGGATTTTATCTTAAGTTAAAATTTCGTGAAACAGGGCCCAGTTTTTTCAAAACTTATAATTTACCAAACTGAATGTCTGTATGGGATTTAAACCCAGTATGCACATTAAAACCTCCCTTTAAAATCAGGACTCCTGTTGATTTTGGGGAAAAAGAAACATACTCTAAAAATAATCATTTCGATGCCATATTTAATGTTCTAATTGCGTCATTTCCTTATTTGCCTTCGTCAGAAGATTCTTGTTCACTCACAAATTAGTATTCAATTTTATTTTGTATCTATGGTTTCTGCGCTTAGTCATCTTAAATACGCGTGCCAACAACAGCACGTCAAAACTGTTAATTTTAGCCCATTCGGCTTTGTTTTAAAACATTATATACTCGCAAATTACTGAAAATATATAATACTTATCATCACCTCAGACATTGGATGAAATGATATGACTCACAAGGAAACAATAATATTATTAACATTTATATTGGCAGAGCAAGATGAAATAAAACTACTTGATAACTTGATTTTCATCGGGAGTTAACACACGGTTTATGATCTTAAAGATTCTGATGGGGCAATTACTACTTACAGTAGCTATATACACGTGTACTTCTGTGTATTTCGTCATTCAGTTCGGTGCTAAAATGCAGATAAAATGAAATAGGTATTTTGGATTTTCTTCTTATATATTATCCTATATTAATAACATAAACAACGCCAACGATTAGACTATACCTTATACTTGCAACGAAGTGAATGGGGCAATACTAGCTTGTTTGATAAATATAAATTTTAAATACATGTAGTTTTGGTTCACTATTTGTAGTGAATACTTCAGATTTACTAACATTGTTCATTAATAACGAAGTGGAATCAATAAAATAAGGTACATCCATCCATTCATTACAAATAAACTGGATTAACATAATGATTTATATTTTGGCCTTCCAAATCTTCAAATCCAACACTGTCACGGTCGTATTTCATTATCACTATCGGTCGCCCAAACTCTGCTGCGTGGCTCGCCTAAACTATTTACCTGTAATATATTAAGGCTCGCCCAAACTTTCTACCTGCAATGCACGTGCATACAGGTAGTACAGGTATATAAGCCGGGCAATCTGGCTTGTTTGGGAGATGGATTATGACAGAGGACTCGATACTGCCACCTGGGCCCTGTTTCACGAAATTTTAACTTAAGATAAAATCCTATTCTAGTAGATACTTTAATTTTGATTGGCTAAGCACTAAAATCAATCTAATATTATCCAATCAAATTACTAAAATTGGGATCTTATCTTAGTTAAAATTTCGTGAAATAGGCCCCAGGTACTTGGGTGAGTAAAATTATGCTAAACTTTGTTGCCTTGGGTTCCGCGGTGCATGATTCGTGTTTTTACTCATCGTTGTATATTTGTGTGAGTAATTAAGTTAGTATAGTATGAGTAAATTTATGTACAAATGTTGACTAATTTTACAGGTCCCCTTTTGGGTACCTACTGATGTTAATTGTGCCTGGAATGGTATCGTCGATGACTGGTCGCCGATAAATGGTATCATCGAAGTGTGGTCTTGTCGATGGGTGGACAGTTTATTCCTGGAATGATATCTTTCAAATAGTCGCCGATAAATGGTATCGTCGACAGTGTTCCTGGAATGGTATCGTCGATGACTGGTCGCCGATAAATTTTATCATCGAAGTGTGGTCTTACCGATGGGTGGACATTTTTTTTAAAGTCATAATTCATTTAGTGCGCGCACGTGTGAGAATTGGATGTATATTATTCATATTGTACTGTATAAACTAATTCTTTTGTATCTTAGTTTTCTTTATTCCCCAAAACGGTCACGCATCTCCCATCCTGTGACAAACACCTACAATGAATCCAAAATGCTGCTGCCAAAGTTTTAGCCAGTACAAAATAAAACCCAAACACATCACCCCATTCCTGAAAAAAAATCTCTCGGTTCAACAAAGAAATATTACTCTTAAAGTTCCAATTTCACTTTTTCTAAGAAAGTCAAAATATAATTATTTCTATGTTTTTTGCTCAAAAGGTTGTCAACTCACTATTATACGATCATGGACAAAATTTTGGGGGCATTAGAAAGGGTGACACTGGTTGATTGAGGAAAAAGTTACTCAATTACCTCCCTTGTTTTCCCATTCTTCTCCATGGACGGCCATCTTCAAACATTTGAAGTTGAAAATGATATTTTTGCCAATTTCTCAATTGGCAATAGTGAATTATAGGATTAATAGGATTATTCTTTAACAAGGTAGGACTGTTTATAGGTGTTGTAGGGGGTCAAATTATTAGACAATAAACGACCACACAAGGGTTCAGTTTAACAACTGTTTATTCCAGTAAAGAAAAACCCTGAAAGTATACATTTATAATATAAATAATACAATCAAACATATAAAAATCAATGCGTTCATATTCATTAAAATAATATATTACATATTAATAATAAAACACTTCTAATTACCATACTATTTACTTATACTTAATCTATAATATTGATCTACATATATAAAGGTAAAACTACCTCCTGTTAACCCGCATGACATATGCAGAAACGAGTAGGTTCCTAATTAGTATAAAGCTAATTAATAAAATCATAACATATCTTACCCTGAAAAGGGGTTTTCCTGGCTAACCAGACTTTAACAAAGGTGAAGTACCTTATGAAGTCTGTAATAAAATAATATAAGTTGTGTGAAAAGTAATAAATGTAGTTTTAAAGCGAAATGCTTTAAATAGCGTTATTATTATTGACTATGTATATATATAAGTTGTATTTGCAGAATGCAATTAATAAAAACTAGACTAACTTTAACTTATTTGAAAACTTTACCAATAAAACTAACATGGCCGCCACTTTAACAAAGACCAATTACACAATGAAATATAAAAACTATTAAAACAAATAGCAACACATACCTTTAAATTCTATCACTGGAACTTTATTAAAACACCTGCTCTCAATAATACACTATATTATACTAAATTGAAGAAGATTCAACTACAAAACTCTATAAAATTAAACACAAACTAACCATGAATTACAGAGGATGAAACTATCCTCTGACCCTCATGAAATCATTCCTAAGAAGTGACCATAGTGATGATGATACAAAACTAAGAAAACCTCAGGTCAAAGTTGAAATAAACTACCAGTGAGCTGAGTGAACTGGAACTCACTGGAAACCCCTTTAAGAAAAGTGTATAGGACAGGATAGTTTAAAGAAGCAGTGATGTGTAACATATTATCTAAGATTAAATTAGTATTGTGATTCATTTAAAATACCCATAAAATAAATAAAATCACTCTCTACCACATAGGTTTAATCTATTTTGGGGCTTTATTTTAATAAATTTTAAAAATATAACTTAAAAAAATGCTATTGGAACTTTAACATTCAAAACGTTACGCGATCAATCACCAAAGATCTGATCACTCCATACAAATCCACAAGAACCTTTAAAGATACAAAATTTATGCATCAACCATTGACTTCTACTATATAGAGTATTATTATTATTTTCAGCAAGAACCCCAATTAAATTCAAAATATTTCAATTCCGAACTCTCGCCGTTTACCGTCAGACTTTGCGAACGCGATACAGAACATAGTTCTTGGTAAAATTTAAAAAAAAAATCGGCGGATATGTCCAAGAGGATAAAAGGGGGAACTCTGTCGAATGTGAAAACCATTTAATCATAAATGTTTTCTATAATATGGAATTGTTCTCTAAAAACATTTGATACTAAAATTTGAACCCGTTATCCGAATGTATTTTTCTCGTCATATTTGGTTTTTATCTTTTGAATTTATGTTGCCATTCTGTTTGTCATGTATTTCTCCTTTGCCCGAAAGTCATGCAGAAAATCCTATCATCATCAAAAGCTACCGGAAAATGTAATGTTAAACATTTGAGTGAGTTCTCTTGATTATAATATGGCTGTGGTAATTAATTCAGTCCTTTGGGACATCAACACCTCAGTTTTGAAATAATTATTACACATACTGGAGTACCAGAAGGCAGCACAAACTTGATCAATAACACAGCGTTACAAACACACACATAAAATGAAGCTCGGGGACATACAATAATATTTGAATAAGAAAGAAATCAAATGAAACGGGAAATATAGAGTTTTACTTTGTTATTCATATGAAAAAGAAATAACAAAATCAAATCTTTCTTTAAGGCACTGTTGAATTTCTGGACTGGGACGATAGATGAGTTTATAGTGGCAGACGTTTGGAACCATCGTCTGCTGCTATTGTTGCTCCCACGAGACCCCGTTTATTAGCTTTGTGAACGATGATTGTTGCCAGAAATAAATCTACTTCCTAACGTGCATCATGTGAGCTTGTTATCAAGAATCTGATCTATTGTTATTTGTGTCTACTACAGAAGTCGTAAAGTGGGACTTTAAGAGCTCTCGTGTAATGGTCATATTGGTTTGGTGCTGACACGTAACGTAATTTGGGCTTAATAATAATATGCCTAGCTTTTGGATCACTTTATATTGTGTAGCCAGTTAGTCACGGTATAGTTTTCTCTATTTCCACATATACAAACCGACTTTATTTAAACATCTTGGGCAATTAATGTCTGCGTCTTCCCCTCAATACTTGTCCCATAAGAACTATTGAGTATGCACCTGCGATAAAGTGTACACAAAGATAAGACAACAAAAAATTAAGGACGAAGCTAATAAGTGATAGAATACTTGACCACCGTGTACCGTGTTCAAGCATTATTGCAATACAGCTTCAACACACCGTTTTTCAACGGAAATAAATCAATGCCGAATACTCATTTTAGTTTGTTAGATATGATGAGCCATTTGTTTAGGTGTAACAGTAAAGACTATGCCAAGTGCAACTAGAAAGAAACGCATTTGGTCAGATGATGACATAAGGTATAGTCTAATCCCTAAGAAACACGTTCAATTGCTATGCTCTAATGTGTATGGCTAAACACCGATAATATCACTCGGTAACTCGGATCGGGTAATAAACACTTGCCCCCCACCCCTAAATCTGGTCTGCCCTCTGTTTGCCCCAGACTGAAATACTGCTAGACTGCATTTCGGGCAGTCTACTTTTCAAATTAATGGGGAATTCGTTGAGGTTCATTTGACACTCCCCTCTCTGCAGGGATCGGAAAGACTAGTGATCAGGCGACAGACGGCATCCGATCAGCTCTATTAATCTCTACGATCGGTGCACGAATACTGTCAGGCAGCATTTACAAAGTCTATTTTACAAAACCCCAACAAGGACTCGCTACTATTGCGCTCACAAGGGTACTTCGACGAGGTTTGCAAGTCCGTTCGTTTGCCATTAATGTCTGGTCGGATAAATTAGTGATCAGGTGACGGACGGTATGTGGTCAGATTTATTTTTCTAGACGATCGGTGTCTGACTGAATAGTGTCAGACAGCATTTCCGACAGTCTATTTTTCAAAATTTTCTGGGGGAGGTCTCCCATAAATATTGCCTACTTTGGCGCTCGTGATTGGGATTCGTCGGGGGACACAAGTCCGTTCGTTTGACACTTTGCCACTCCAACCACCGACGGATGGTGCCGCCACTGATACTTTTAAATTTACGTGTACGTAACTTTAGAAGCTAAAGTTACTATTACGTCTTTTGTACAAGTTGTATGCATTGCCTCTAGGTAAGGATTCGTCGATTTCAAGAATCCTATCGATTGACCATGCATGGTTTCTGATAATTATTTTTTGAGTTATTGTTCTTAATTATTTTGAAAAGTATTGTAAATGCTCTAGGGGGTAAAGTTGTATGTAGTATTTATGTTCAAGAGATGAAGGATCTTATTTATTTTCACAGATTTCCCCTAATTACTTTCTTTTCTGTGTGATTGCCGCTGATCACATTCTGTGTTAATGAGATTTATCAATTTGGTCTATCGGCTAAAGTTATCACCTGATTAACATGTTTTTATGTGTTGCCACTTTATGTGTGATGTAAATGCTCTAGTTATCCGTGAAAGATTCACGTTGCAACCACTTTTATGCACTTCCAGTGATACTTAGCTTTTGTGGGTGTATTTTTCTTTGTCTGGCATCTGATCTTTTGAAATATGGTGTGGTGTAAGTTTGGACAGATTAAAATGGGTCTCACATTTACACACTGGGCAAAAAGTCGGTTAAAATTCATTATGGTATATTTTATATCCATTGTCAGGAGGCAATTGCTCAGCCAATTTTCTGCAGTTAAATTTTACGATGTTTTGGAATTGGAATATTGTAAATATCTGTTTGGTATTTATAGAGCACTTCTTAACCGAAATTAGATTTCGGCTATATTTATCCGGTCTGAAACTACAGAACGGTGTTGAATTTACGACACCTCCACTTTGTTATTCCTGGAAGGCAGGCCATGAATTATCACTGGGTCGTTGGGGGATCTCTTTCAATACATTCCATTTTACTTTTCTTTTATAATAAAACACCAAAATTTGACCATCACTGAGGTATAAAACCTCTTCATTAAACTCTTATTCAAACCACTGTGTTATAAATAGAATTTCAGTTTAAAAATAAACGGAGATACCGTTAGTAAATTTAAAGTGAAGTGTTCGATCGATACAATTCATCCGCATTGAATTATAAAAACAACCTTTGGGATATCGAATACAGATTTGTAAATGACACAAACAATTGCACACGTTGTCATTTATACTTGTCCGTGAAATTATTACAGAATTTAATGTGATCACATTTTCCTTAGTTAGAATTTGATTTTTTTAATCTTTATCTGTATAATGAATTTGCTTACAGTGTTGGCGGTACATTAAGTGATTTAACTCTTTGTGTGCAATGTAATCTTGCATAACAACCAACAATCAATTTGTCAGAAACAATTTTGAGATTTTACTGATTTTGTGTCAACATTTTAAACCAAAATGAAACTAAAATTAGTGAACAAACCAACTTCTGTTTGATCTTTCGAAACAAAATCTGAAACGTGCTTTAATTTGAAATAAATCAAAAAGGATAACCTACTTTAATTTGACCAGCTTTATCATGATGGATTGAATTGCGTCACATAGATGCACCAAAGATTACGTTTTATCGATCCATAAAGCAATCCGTATCACAAGATCAAAATCACGAATTAGAGGTCGAATTTATATGGTCCTGTTGTATCTGTGTTCATTGATCACCCCTTTAATGGAGTAGGCTAATACGTGTATGACCTTTGAAATATTTTGGATATATTGTAGTCAGATGCTACTAAAACAAGAAGGAATTAGCCAGCTATGACACAAATGATTTTTTGTGGAATTCCGTCACAGGTTTAAAAATAATTTGGTGAATCAGAAATGACTCGTGTGTATCAGAAATGACTCGTTTCATTTAGGAGGCGTAGAATATAGAGCGTGATTGTTTTCTGTTCGACTAAATATATCTTCGACTTCTAAGACCCAAGTCCGATTCCTACTGTATTCTTTGTACAACAGTACGGTGTCTTCGAACTGTCGAATGTTCTGGCTGTTAACTTTTTATCCCCGACTTTAAATATAAATAAATTGATCATGTACCTGTGTTAAATGCTTTTTAATTCGTTGGTGCACTCTATCGGGTCTCGTTCACGAGGAGAATAATATCCTCACTCCCGTTGCAGGTGACTTACCTTGCTTTGGCTTGTAAAGCATTCAAGTACTGTGTTTCTTGGGTAGTTAACTATTAACTAAACGAACACCCAAATGAGAATTGCCAGAACACCGACACCCAGGGGCGAATCCAGGGGTGGGGGTGGGGGTCCCCCCCCCCTGCTCAGCTACATAAAAGAAAATAATGCGTTGCATCAATGAAATTACATCACAAAGTGATCCTACATCAGTATAAAAATGATTTCTCTGTTTAAAAAGCTCAATTTGTATGTATGCTTATGTAATTTAGAGACGATGATGGCAGATTTCCGTGACAGAAACCTGGCAAACCCCCTCCTGCAAAAATTCCTGGATCCGCCCCTGGACAGCACGCAAATCACAGATATAGTTTCGAATAACATTTAGGTAGAAACCACTTTGTAAGATGGTTTATGATTATCTGCACTTGTCCTTGAATCTAAATTAAACACATGACTCTATATACTGTTGCTGTAAATTAAATCTGTACTGCCCTCAAGGATGTTTATAAGATCCCAGTTTGTTCTGAAGTACAATAATAATACAGATATAGAATATTTTGTATCAGAATAGTAATCGTTGAACAGTGAGCCGACGTTGGTACTGTGGTATCTCCAAGGATCGATCGTCTATTTATTAGTTTGATTAAACAAAATGCATTTAAATGTCTACTCATATACATTGACTTTCAAATTAATATGATTACTGATTACGTATCGACGGGATTGGCCCACATTTGTATAATGTGTCATTTTTCATACTTTGTGACTGTCAAACTTTACCGTTATACTTATATGTTACTGAAATAAAATATGTGCATTGCCATATTACATACTTTCTAATCTTGCAGTAACATAGTTATATTCTTCAATTTTGCTAGAGTTATTTGCAATGTTACCGATATATCCATACTCTACAGTGTTACTGTCATGCTCTGTAATGTTATTGTTATACTCGCTCATGTGCAGACATAATCTCCAATCTTGTATTTGTCGTATCAAATTCGCATCCAAAGAATGCGCTGTAATCAGTACCTGGCTTATAACCCTCTTCGGTTCATGGGTAATAAATCCGTTATTATAAATCTTAATTTATCTTTTCGAGGTTTTAACGACATAACACATACACAGAAACTATTGATTAAGTTGTGTGATGTTAAATACCAAGTCTGTTAATATTCTACATCTGCTGAAATCGTAATATTTATTCAAACAAAGCTGATGTAAGCTCTGATAGCTGTCCTTGATTAATCAGAAAGGTCTAAATTGTCTGAGCGCTTTAAATTACCACCGACAGTTACAGTAATGTAAAGCTCATTTTCACTCTATTGAATCTGAATATTCTTTTTCATCCAATTCTTGAAATCAATGCAAATAATTCACCCAAGAACAGAAATAATACAAACCAATCCCACGATAAGTTCATGCTCAATCTGAATATTAACACGTCTTATTGCGTAAGCAGATAGAAGCATGTCCAATAAATCATCATCATGCCTATATGTCATTAGGAAGAAAATACATTATATATATATACTGTTTCAATTACATACAACATACACAGAACACAATTATATGGAAATCAATTACTGTGTCGACAAAGATTCTTTAGTATTTATCAAGCAAAATATACAGTTTTATGTATAGGTATGGTTAAAACAATTTTCCGTCGTGGTTGCCTTGTCAATGACAGCTGTCTAGTCGCCTGTATATGACGAGAAAAACGAAGTCCCGTGTATACATTGGCGTGCACGTAAAAGATCCCCTGCAGTTTAAATTCGATATAAGGGTAGACCATAGTGCTGCTTCGCATTCATAGCACACCTTATGGCGTATGTTCGTTTTCATTAGCCCAGTCGGAGAAGAACAGCGGGACGTTAAACCCCATTTCATTTCATTTTAAGTTGGGTCTCCTTTAATTCAACTTTTCTCAATACCCAAGAATCTGTTACAAAAACTATTCTGAAAATGTTCTGTTGTGATGGATTTTATTTGTTGTTTTTTATGGTTTTTTTTAGAACTGGTTTTAAAATAAGCATCTGAACGGTATAAGCGTTTAAAGCATACTGTTCTTCTAGATGTATATTACCAGTTATATATACCATGTCATTCAATATGTTTAGGTCTGATGCACGGTAGTATCAGTTGATCTATAGATAATATGCATACCCTGTTCCGTGCATACAGTTTACATAACCAATACGTTGAACTTGTAAACAAGAAGCCAATTTTAGTGGATGGAAGGTAATCGCTAGACCTTTTTATTAGTATTCGACGTCATAGAAAGGTCGGCATGCAGCTGTGAGAAGGTAAATGATTCAGCTTGCGAACAATGTATAATAATGCGAGGTACATGTATATAAGATCAGTGACAGCAGCGTGGGCGGATCCGGAAGGGCGTTTGTGCCCTCCCACTGTCCAGCTACATAAATGTGTTGTTGTAAAACAACACTTTTTATGACAAAAGTGTCATGTTCGTGTGCTTTATCCTTTATCAGGGGATGGAAAGATGGGATGTGCATTCAAAACTCGAGATAATGATTTATCACGCAATAACACATTCTACAGTAGATGTCGCATGTGTGATAAATTTCATAATCTGATTTCACAATTAATGATTTTCATACATGGAATTGAAACACAATGTGATCCTATTAATTTAAAATAAAAATTGCCGTCAAACGCGTTGTTGGGTTTCTCTCTTTAAAAAGCTCGGTGTGTCTGTGTGCGTGCGTAATGCATTGTCCACTGTCACATTTCATTAAGAGGAACCTGTCAAACCACCCCTGCAAAAATTCCTGGATCCGCCCTGGGAATTTGTGTTAAAACACATACAAACCTAAGAACTATCCAAGGATAGTTGACAGTCCTGCAATTTCTGCGTTCAGTTTCTTACATTTAACGTTAAGTTGTTGAACAAAACATCGACACATTTAGGTATGTGGAAGCACGTGTTTGTATGCCAGGTTTACAATACCTATTATGATTTACCTGTAAGTATATATGTATATACAACGCCTGATGAGCCGCTATCGCGGTGAAAACGTTAGCATAAAAATGTAGTTTTATTTTGCCATCTTTAATTTCAATTATATATTATCAAAGAGCAGCTTTAATTAACTATTCTACTACATGTATATATATACTTATTGTTGTCAAGATGTTACTATCTGAAACCGTAAACATTCAACACATTTTAAACATATTACACACATGGCAGCAACCATTCCAGGGAGTAATAAGATCTATTATTGTTATTCCAATTTAATTAACAAACACTAGACCTAAATACTTATCGGTAATTACAGTGTGTGAAAATAAAGAAACTAATTCGCGATGGAATTAATTACAGCATCAGAAATGGCTTGGATTTTGTGTGCAGACTAGCATTCTAGAAACCCCACCACCGGGTCTACAAACAGTAAAATAATGTTTATTATGTACAGGTTTTAGGTGACTGGCTATCTTTTTGGTTATTCAGGAATAAGTCATTTACGAAACGTTTTATTTTCCGGGGTCGCGATGTTATTGTTAACGATTTGTATCCGGAAATCTATACCATGAAGCTACTTTCGAGTTAATTAGTATCTGCGAATGCACATGTCCCTAATCTACCATAAGCTATTTTTTTATTTGGATGGCCGAATGGTTAGCGCGTGCACGTTGTATTAGGTCTGATATGGAGTCAACTGGTGTGGTTTCAATTCCCATGTTGTACGCGCAAGTGACTTATTAAAGTAAAACTAAACCATGTTAGTCCCGAAATAACGTAGTTTCTGTCGAGTGGACGTTATACTCCATCCCTCTCTCTTACCAGCTCTCTTCAACATTATGTTTTAAAATGGAAATGCATATGACCTTGATCAAACATATGTTGGTGTAGTGCAACGATATTACATTTCAATATGAGAACTAAGAATAATCTGAATAATCATAAAAAAGGATTGGTCTGAAAGGTTCTATCAATTTACAAAACCATGAATCATTGTTGTTATGTTAACAAGGCGAATGATTTAAGGATGGTCGACAGCAGTGTATATAGTATCTCTATATATTCAGTTGTGTCTGATATTATTAATGCTGTTGTAAAATGTTTCTCCATATGAACTTTGGCGTATTGTGCGGAATTGCAAAAATTTAAAATTCGATCGTGCACGTGAGGACTCTTATTCGTTGAACATCTATAAACATATGATCGGAGAAAGAAAGATTTTTCTTTTTCAACTGGGCGTATACGTTTGAAAAATGTACTCGTCATTTTCCAGTCTGGTTTCAGCTTGTCAGTGGTGTTGGACGGAGAGTCTGGCAATTAAAAGATGTCTGTCGTTCGGATTCGACATAGAACGGAGGCCCAACCGTGTTCACGTTTGCGTGCCCGTAAAAGAACCATTAGTTTACGAAGAGTAGGCGGACATGCCACCATCTGAGCAAAACTGTCCCCATAGCCTACTTTAAGACATACGACCGTCGTAGTGTGGTAAAATGGGTCGTTTAGCCCCATTTCATTTCTAGATGAGTGAGAGTATGAGTTTAGTGAATGATAGTATGATTTCATTGAGTGAGAGTATGAGTTCAGTGAGTAAGAGTATGAGTTTAGTGTGTGAGAGTATGAGTTCAGTGAGTGGAAGTTTGATTTCAGTGAGCGAGAGTATGATTTCAATGAGTGAGAGTATGATTCATTAAGTGAGAGTATGAGTTCAGTGTGAGTTCATTGAGAGAAAGTTTGATTTTAGTGAGTGAGAGTAGGATTTCAGTGAGAGTATGTGTTAAATGAGTTTGATTTCAGTAAGTGGGAGTATGTGTTCACTGGATGAAAGTTTGATTTCAGTGAGTGAGAGTAGGAGTTCAGCGAGTGAGAGTATGACTTCATTGGGTGGGAGTATGGGTTCAGTAAGTGAGAGTATGAGTTCAGTGAGCCAGAGCATGAGTTCAGTGAGCGAGAGTATGCTTTCAGTGATTTAGAGTCACTCTCACAGAACAATCCAAACACTGAAATCAGAGACGACAAATAATGGGTATGATGACAATGTACTAAAATAGTGTATGGATTAGATTGATTTTGAATAAAATCACACCCTCAAAATAATGGATACGGTTCGAGAAGAAGTATAATTTACTATCACGAATAACACCATGTCGCTTTACAAAAACTTCCCTTTATATATGAAATTCAACTTGACGAGTTATTTTTAGTTAACAAAGTATCCTTAATGGTCTAAGAAATACATAAGTCAGATAAAGATTGCATGCTAATCATCTTCTGGTTTTGCTTTGGGAGAACTCAATTGATCAAGCTAAGATTGGATGAAACCGTGAAGCTATAGATTAGATGAGATTGTTAGTTATCATAACGTCTTCTATTATTGGTTGTGTAATTAGACCGTGCCTAGTTTTAATGATTAGAGATACAAGATTTCCATATTATTATAGTATTATAAAACTCGTCACAATAATAGTAAAACAATCATTGGATTTTGCTAGGCAACTATTTGATCTCCTGAATTTATTCTATTTTTGCCCACCCCATACATCACGACAATTTGATCTATCTGTGATCTTCACGTTTAGAAGAAAATTCAAGAAGTCTAGACCTAGACGATATCGAGATACACAAATACAGGACCAAAGCGAAAATGCCAAAGTATCAATGTTTAGGATAAGCAGTCATCGATCAACCTTAATAATATAAATCTTGATGGGTGAAAATCAATATGTGTAGAAGGAAACAGCTATATAAGTAGATTCCTAACATCGTTCATATTGTTTATCATCAGCAGACGACTGACTTTAAAACATATATCCTGCTTTGACACTGCTTAATCACACAAAATAACGCCATTGTTGTCTTTAGCGCATAAAACAAATTAATAATCGTCTGTTTTTCTTCATACGTTAATGGTGGATTTCCATTTACGTATTAAATTTTAAATCCATAATATAAACAGCAGGGTCTGGAGTTCCTAATACTGATCAATAGTCTAGATTTTATCGAACTCCAACCTTCCAAAAAACCGGCCTGAAAAACAAAAACAGTCGTGATTTATGTCAATTTGTTCACTGAGAGCCATCATTAGGAAAAACTGAAAACAGCTTGGTCGAAACATCTATCTTTATAAACGATTGATTTTCCTTGCCTTGTTCTAAATGCAATACTATGTGGATTTAACCGGCATTAGAAGCCATTACGGTTAAATACTACGCTAGATAGCATAAGATTATTCTTCTTTACGAGTACTTTGACGTAGTGATTCTATTTTTGGAACACCTCGCGCCACATTTGTGTTTGATTTGTGACAGCTGGGCTGAAATGTACATCTCTGGCTATGTAACGTGGTGTAACCTGGAAGCACGCCAAAACGTAATCCAGCATCAGACACATAGAATACTTACAGACTCGTGGTTCCTTAGTCAGCCTACCTGCATCTGGCGTTAAAAATCTCAAGAAAAGGCGGTCAGCTCTATACCTCCACATGGCAACCGATTTTATTGGGCAAAGTTTACACGGTAAAGGTCACTAATCACAACAAAAGGTTCACTGTTGGGAGAATCAGTGATTATTTGAATGCTATACCAGTGTAGTTCGATACCAAAGACAACATGCCAGACTCGAGGGAATTTGCAGGATATAGTGGCACCAACAGTTTCTTCTGCATATAATGCAACCTGTACTAGAATTACACACCTCACTAACAATAGATAAATACATGAACGTAAGTAATCTTATATATATATATCTATAATACAGTCTCCTGTGTATTCTGAGTATGTTTCTATATATCTTATAGGGGTATTTACATGTATATTACATTGGTAAAACATCTTTAGAATGGCATACATGTACTAAGAATATATATACATATACATAATATGTTGACCTTAGTTGTTCTCACTGAATATTTGTAAATAAACTACGCAGTTATGCTGGCCTTAAAAATATTAAATGATTCTGATTTTGAATAGTTTTAATGAGAAAACGGTTTATTAGTCTTACTAAAACAAGGTTTATAATCGTATACCTGACATGAATTATCTACTGGCTTCTATTTTGGGGTTGTTGTGGATAACATATTATTTAAAAGACATATTTTCAAAACACAGTTAAATGGAATTATAAATTATATTTGTTGATGAATACCAAACAATTATTAATAATACATAATTTATCATAATTTGTCATATTTTGAAATATGATTGTGACATGTGCGAGTCATATTGAACACATGGAACGAACTCATTAAGAAAATCTCCTTTTCAGTGGACTGGAAATCACAACAACACTCGATTACTTTGTCCCTTCTATAGACCTATTAATACATTACTTCGTGAGAAAAAATTTGATTTGTCCTGTCTTGGGATACACTAATAATCTGTTTCTTAGAAAAGTGTATTCATAAAAACGCCAAATAATTCTAGTATTGTCAATGAAACACACATAATTGTTATTGTTTAATTATGGGATGGTGCCGTTCATTATAACTATATAATTATTTGTGATGTAACATCATTATATATATCCAAGTACAGGTGTTGTTAATGAGTAAAATGAATCATTATAAGACTTATATACTAGTTACGTATCATCACATTAATTTATTGTAGATCGTGTATAAATTTGTCCTTATTGACCCGGTGTCCATTCACAAACAAGGAAGCAACATAACAAATTGTAAAATATTGCTTTATTATTCATTTTTGTGGGAGGGAGAGATAATTTGAACTGAGAAGACAGTATCATGGTATACCTTTTCCCAAATCATCTATGTAGATACAATTACCGATATATTATTCGTGTTTTAGTTAAAATGATGTTTTAAGGCGACTCATCAATCATTATATTTTTATAGAATTAGGTAAATTATATGTGATACTGCTTAAGGGGGTCTGAAATTAGATGTGAATGTATGTTATTATGCAATATAAAGGATAACAATATCTGTATGTGTATATATATTTAAAAAATTAAAAAACACTCACTTCTTGTCATTGGTAATATGATAATTAATGGCCGCCCTAAACTATTTTTCTGAAAAGAGGAAAAGTTTTATTTCATTTTTTTTAGATAGATCAAAGATATAATATTGAATTATATATCATGCATATCAATCAAGTTCATAAATAACTGTATACCTAGCAAATCAAGTATAAGACTTTGTTGCATTTCTCTTGAAAGCACTGCTGTTTTGAGTCACAAATGTATAATATTGAGAAAAGATCAGCAGTGGACACTAATGCCTGCCTGTAAGTATTAGAGATTAATTAATACCGTTGTTGATATATATGTGTTCTGACGTCAGTTGAAATGACAACTTCATGTCAAAGCTCATTACTCTATCCGTACACGTATGATATTAATTAATCTTGCAAAAATATAATCCAAAGCTTGGATGCCGATTATACGAGATTTGACCTTAGGCTATGATTTAATTACTTAAATAATCATTGAGTGGTGCACAGGACATAGTTATTTTTGGTAACATTTTTCTATTTTCATCGGCATTCTTGTCTATTACATCACAGATTTGTGGAAGTTTTGGTTTTGACGTTCGATAAATTTTAATTAGTAAAAGAGCTATGGTCGATAGAAATACTTTTTAATTAGAGAGAGAGAGAGAGAAATGGGGTTTAACGTCCACTCAACACAAACTAGGTCATTTCGGGACTAACATATGGTATAATTTTATTTCAATAAATCGCTTGCGCGTAGGGGTCTTTAGCTTTTTAATTAGAAGCTTTATTCCAATACTCTCACAGCTTTGTAGAATACTGTTATGTAATTTATCCACATACCACTGAGAAATATACTGATAAACTGTCGTGGAAACGACTCGGATATAAGTTGGTGGCAGAGCTGCTTCATGCCAACCTCTATGAATTCTTACACATATAATTGTTCCAAAAATTCTAGGCCTGTTCATGGTGGCCTGTATAAAAGTTACACCAGTTTGATGGATTAAGACTAGTTATTCTCTCCCCCCCCCCTTAGCCTCCATTTTAAATCCGTGCCTATTCTTCGATTATAACATCCCGATAAATATTTACAGTCACAGAGAACCCAACATACCACAATCCCCTGATAAGCAGTTTGGAATTTTCTAGTTCCGGTCAAAGGAATCAGATAGAGATCCTATCCACCATCCAGATTGACATGTGGATTAGTGGTGGACAGATTTAGGAATAGCTCCAAACGTCATACTGTAACCAGTTTGTCGATTATTTTGCATGTGATGAATTAGTTTTTTGTGGTTGTAGATTGATGACGGCTGAAATCAGATGATAAATCTTGTGTCAAATTGGCCACGATCGTTACTGTATCACCCGTTTGTACTCAAGTAATAATAGGTTTAAACATGTTAGATTAGAAATGAAATGGGGTTTAACGTGCCGTTAGATTAAAACAATTCGTCTGTTGTATACTCAGTTATACGAACGTATTTGAATAAAACATTATAATGAATATAGAAAAGCACCCTCTGTAATTGAGTCTAGACTTTGTATTAAAGGCACAAAATTTCAGAATAAAAGGCAAATATACATAAATAATCAGACCGTATACAATATAGACTGAATTAACTATAACGCATATTGGTCAACCAGTTATCTTAATCGACCAGCACCATTGTAACGATAATTCATTTTTTTTCATTCGTCTAAAAGAACACTTTTGAGCCCCTGTTTTCGTTGAATTCAAATAAGAAGTAATTATGGGTCTTCTGACCCCTGTTATCTAGATTTCTGTAAATATTACTATTCTTTAACATGCTTACCATGTTACCTTTCATTCCTTATGTCGTTATGAACGGCACCGGTCAGACACTGGATATATATACCTACAGCCACTTGACTCTGTAGCATTGCGTTTGTAACTTTATGCATGTTTTTGTTTTTGATGCGCAATGGTGTGGTAATATCATTTTGTAGGCCTTGGCCATTAGTGCAATAAAATAATTTTCATTTTGACTGCATGTTTAAAATAGATTGTATGCAGGAATTAAATTAGATCTCATGAGTGTTCAAGGAAACATACACCTTTTAACCATCAGTGTATTCCAAGCAAGGGGTTTTCCGTAATAAAGAGGGTCTAAGGTTATTTTGAATATATTCGAAATTTAAAACCATCTTTTTCTTGATGTGAGTGAAAATATCTCTTGACCACTCTATTATCACTTGGTGTAAAATCTTCAAAAATATGAAAATTTGAAAATAAATAGCTTTGAATGAAACGCGTATTAACTTTTACCTCTGATAATGAATAATACACGGACATCGTGATAAATTATCTTTTGCCTATATATATTTCATTGAGTTTCAAATACACATCAAAGGTTTTGTGAATCTACTATCCAGTAGCAACAAGGAAAGAGTTCTGGGAACAGTCATGCCAAAGTAAAACGTTAAAAATAAAGAGCTTTGAAGACTAATTACCTACATCATAATTTAATATAAATCCAGGAAGAACCTTATCACTAAAAACCTAATATCAAAGATGGCGTCGTTCAAGTTTGATTATTGGCCATTCAATTACCACAAGCAGATTTGCATGTAAACGTCTCCAACTTCATTAACGACGGGTCCGGTAGGTTCCGGGTTTTTAAATATCAACATGACCAAAACCAATTCTGGTGATTTTCCCGCCGAACTTCATCTTGTTATTATTGATTCCCTTGGTTATAGAGATTTCGTATAGAAAATTAAGCATCTTCACTCTCAAGCTTCTTCTAGTTGTTGGTCTTTGACTCTTTTATTCAGAAGTCGACCAATAAATCAAACGTCTCATGCAGACATTTCTTCCTTTACTGTAGTCGCAGGAACCATCAAAGACAAACGGATTTCATTAAGTGGCATATTTTGTCTTGAAGTATATTTATTCCTCGAGACTAGTGCGTTTTGATATGATTTGAATAATCTGATAACTTTGACAAATCTTATATGATCTTAGTGCATATTGAAAAGGAAATTATAAATGCATTTGAAAGGGTCTGGTACATGCTTAGCAGAATGAAACGTTAATAAGTTGTTTGTAACCAAACACCATTAATTAGGGTTACATGTAAATATACTAGCATTAGAATAATGCAAACAATAATTTTACACACCGGGTCCACTTCTAGTAACCGTTCTACGGGTCATGGCACTGCTAAATCAATTAGTTGACCCTTGTTTTGAGGTTTTCAGTGGCTTCGCTTTGTTATATTCAAGTCTAAACTATTGACGCATTATCCTTAATCAATTGGATATTTGGATAGTGACATATGCTGTTTGGAACTTGATGGGTTTTTTTTTATATTGCCCTTATATAATGGTAATAATCACCGAATTACTTAAGAATATTTGTTTAACATAGTTTTGAACACCTGGATTAGTCTGATAAATCTGCTATATATATACCATGACAAATGACTACCGCTTATCTTTAAATATTGTTTGGTTATATCATTCTTCATGTTGTTTGGCATTCTTTCTACAATGAAATACTTTTCTCGCGAATGACTAACGATAATAAAACGACATGCCTTTTTAGTAGGTTGCTATGAAGCAAAGATAATTCTATTCTTTTGATAAAATACAGGAAGAAACTACTCATTTTCAGTTTCCGGTTCCCTTCAAGTTCGAATATCTGGCAAAATCACGATATGACTATATTGCATAAATCTTTCATGTTCTGGTGATTTCTCAGTAATAAAATAGTGCACATTTCTTGTTTGACATTTGGTGAATCACTATCAAAAAACATATCACCCAAACCGTAAGGAACGCAAGGTGGTAGGTGGGAGGGATGAGTGTGTTACGTTGCATATTTATAACTCCCACCACATATTGATTTATTGCCAATATACGTACTTTTTTATATTTCAAAGTGGGATTTCTGAGTCTGTTGAAGGGTTTGTTCTTCGGTGACAGATTGCTCATCAATATGTTCGATCCCACTGTTGAACTTGACAAAGACTGGGGTTACCTACATTATCCCAAATGCTATCCAATGGCGGTGTTTACTGTTGAGTTGACGCTATATCCCATTTCTCTTTCTTTCTTGTCCACATTATATTTACGTCGTAAAATCGATCAACAGAGTAATTGCGAAGATTTTATATCAACAAATTCTGACATCACAATTTTACTGTCCATTTAAAAGTAGCATGGTGGTCATAAACCGTATAAAAATCTCCTACTAAAATCAAATTCTCCTTAATTTTATACAAATGTGATACGCCATTAAAAACGATCTGGTTTTCCACCTAGTTCCAGAAAGCCATAACAAGGAAACCACCTTACATGATGATAGGAAACGATTTATTAGATAATAATAAAGACAAAGTTAACGTCATCAATTCTTATCAGCTACATTTTTATTAGTCTCGAATATACGTTGACGGAACCCACACGAAACGGGAATATCTGAGCTGCGCCATAAACCCAACCAGCATATAAAAGCTCAATAATTTTCAAATTCCATATTGATCAGGGCTAGTTTTACGATAGATATAAATATCTTCTCACAAATTACTATATGTAAATCGATCAATGTGACACACGGGACTATTCTTCCTTATTCTTCCACATTTCCTTTGCCCTTTTGATCTGAAGACATCCTAAGGTTTTCAGGGATATATTCTTCCCACATTTAGCTATTCTCGTTCAGTTTATGATGTATTGATTGACGGAGAAGATATTTTCATGCATTCGTGTCAATTGTGCTTGCCCCCTTTAAACTCTCATACCACGTCAGTTTTCTATATAATGGTAATCGCGTAGGGTGAAAAATGGGAATGGAGACATTTGGTCGATAGTAAATAAAGGCCGCCTGCTACTCGTTTAATTAATGTTGTATTTCTTCACCGTTTTGTCTAAAAACTGTCATTCAGTTTATAAATAGGAAGTAACGTCACCGTGTCGTTGTCGGTCTTAGAAAATAAACATCATTTCCCTTATCTTATATAAAGGCGACCACAAGCACACAATTAGATTAGAGATCGAAAATAAATAAACCAGATTGGGGTGACGGTATCTATCGCCTTATATTTACAATCACATTAGATTCCATATGGCATTGCTTCATTTGGAATTTATCCTGGTAAGTTTTGGCTTTATAATTATGATGTTGTTTATATTTTGTATTTTGTCGTTGATGAATATGAATATGAAATGGGAGTTAACGTCCTACTTTTGTTTTTAACTCCAGACGGGTTCGAAGAGCTACCGGGTTCGTGGAAGTTAATTTCATAACCAGCATGCTAGAACTTATTGATTTTACGTATTACTACTATTCGTCATTGTCCTTGAAGAACGTGAGGTTTTAAATCATTATTTGATATGCTGCCATATTATCGTTATGCTAGAACTTGCCTTGAGGTGGGTTTTTGGTACTGTAGTGTTTCAGGTACAGCTGAGGTTAGCTATTCTCCATTACAAATACACGTATAATTAGTTACTAGATATACGTACTTCGAAGTTAGCATTTATTGTCAAAATGCAGGTATTATTTATAGATTTACGACAAGATTCTTAACATTTTCAACCATATATACACCACACATAATCTGTATGTTAAATCTAGATATACAAGAGATTGAGAGATAGTTTGTACATGTACATACAGAAGGTTCTTGTTTACACTATGATCAAGATACCAGATACCAACATATATAAATATATATATATAGTGTAGAGTGATGTTTAAGTAATTAGTAATTTACTTATTTACCACAGATAATTAAATATAGCAGTGGTGAGAGCTACATCTGTACATGATATTCTATACTACAAAGTATGTTCCCATCAGCAAGTACAGACGGCTCATCTATCGTCATTGAGACGCCCTTTGGTATTGTAACATTATGCTTGTCGTGCAGTTAAATATATATTAATCACTAAAAGAAACTACGTCATGTATGTTAAAATTTGAATACGTCAATACGAATGATTTATGGGTTAATTTGAAAAAAGCCAAGCCACTGGCATTGTTAGTTGCCTCGCACGATGCATATTCAGGAATATCATTTTCTGATCAGAATTATTTTTCTGTTTTTATTCGATTGTCAAAATTTATCCAAAGCATTTTATTTTTGAAATACAAGCTATGTCCCAGTTTAGAAAAAAATATTATTTGACAGAAGACTAAAAAGTATCAAGACCACAATTCAACTTTCTTTTTATGATGCTGATTTTATTTTAAACCTTTTTCCGTTTGGCCTTTTGTCTGATTAGCAATGAACTATTGCCCTTGTAAGGTCAGTTTTTTTAAGACTCATGTGTCGTACTTACGCTACTACAGTTACAATGATTAGGCATTAAGGAGATGTCCAAGTATCGATTTTGAGATCTCTTGCCTAATTCTGACCTTTCTGGTAAAGACTTCTAAGTCGAGGTATAATGTGAAAAATTGTAAACTGATTCTCTCTTAGAGATACATAGTGTAAGATTTAGATAAAGAGCTAGCCATTCGTTCTATAATCGTTCACAAACAGATAATGCAAAATGAATATATTGAAAGTTTCATTAAAATTACTCTATTCTGAGCGAAGATATTAGAATTTGGAAGTGTGGCAAGATGTTTGCATTGATTGTAACCACCGTGTTGGTTGTTCGAAGCTTAGCCTCGCTTCCCCATTTTTAAATTAAGCATTTAATGGTCGAACCGTTATAATCTATTTAATATCAGAGATGGTCTATGGCATCGAGAGTTGATTATGGTTTTGCCATGTTAATAAATGTCTAATTAATAGTTTATGTAACATTTAAGCGCTAATGAAAAACCTTCAATAGGCAGATTTATCTAATGAATAATACTTGTTTAAGGTCATGCTAGTACGGATTAAGTAATTATGATTCCATGCCAGAGATTTATTACACACCATTTTAGACTTGGTTACCAATTCTGGATATTTTCAAATTTTGCCACTTTTAAGGATCAAAATTTTCTTGATTGTATTTGACATTTGAGTGAAAAGCGGTTAAAGACATTGCCTGTTAACGTCACGTAGAGAGATAATTGAAGAAAATCTGTTGAGGAAACAGGGGTTTATCTTGAAATTGTTAAGGGAAGATGTGGATTTATTTCAACGAAACAAATGTGTTCTCCCAGGATTCCCATTCCCGGATATACCGGACCACTTTTCACTGTTCGGGATTTCGGGATTAGGTGCCGGGGTTCCGGGATTTCATAGTTTACGAGATACAGTTTCCAATGTTATATGGGTCATTTATAAACCACCACAAAGGCATTGCAACTGGGTACAAGAAGGTTGCATCCTAATTTGAAATGCTAGATTAATGGCATTCAGGTGCAAATCTGACCCGCGTTGCGACCCAGCTCCTATAGAGGGCTGATTGATATTACGGTTTGCGCAAACTAGTTCAATCCACACACCAAATCGCCCCTATAACTTCGTAGTCCACTTCCAACAGACGACACCACAAGACGACCATCATGAGACGAACTCTCGGCGAATTCCGTTTCGGAAATTTCGGGACGTAGCGCAAATACCCTTACGGTTCCCCGGATAGAATTTTCGTATTTTCGAAATTCTATTTCATGATCAACGATCGGATTCTTTAAATGTACGTAACGCCGTACGTAGTGACCAAATTCGATCACCTTCGCATTTTGAACGGGAACTTTCATTTTGATTACTTCTTCACATTTTAGTGTTTTAGTTGTCTACTTTTATCAACAGATATGCCATGAAATATGCGGCTATTGATTTTACTACGGCAACTTTTACAGTTGCTGAAATAACTACCAGACGCGTTAGTAAGCAGTAAAACTAACTAGCTTGTCCTTCAATAAATAATATTAGTAATATAACTGTCAGTGCTGTCGACTGTAAAATTACAAATATTATTTATAGAATGTATGATTTCATAGTTTGTATGGGAAAATAGTCTAGTGATTACGTTAGACAGTATTAAGACAAAAACACTCAGCTAAAACTATTTTAGTACTAAATGTATATTTTTTACTCTATCAGTTGTTGTCTTATCTTTTGCTCACCAATGACTTTTCCAGTTTCTGCCTTTCTATTTATAGTACCTACTTATGGTGTTCGATTAAACTTCTGTTTTTTTCACTTGACTGCGCATTTTCTGGAGTGACGTAGTAGTTCGCTAACATCTTTTTCTTGGTATCGTAAAGCAAATTGAATTTTTCCCTGTTGCATTGTTGTGTATGACGATAAATAAATAATATGCTTAACCTCTTTGCAAAGTGAAACGTGTGGCTGGCGGCATTATTTTTGTTTTATTAAGTTAAATCATTATGTCTGAAAGACCAAATGTATATAGATTGTTACACATGATACAGTCGAAATACATCGAACGTTTTCTTAAAGACTCAGAACATTAGCCTATATAGAATCCCTTGATAACTAGACCTATAATGAAAGTCGAATCCCTAATGGAAGTATCGGCCCAAAATGGTTCAATTCCCTTCAGTATTTCAAACAATTGAAATATTCCATTGATCTATTGCTTTGTTAGATCCCTGTCGACAATTTAAAGTAAATCAGTTTGAGGTTGTTATTATTTATTCCAACCATGTTTACCAAAACATAGAAATAGAAAAAGTAGGCCAACATTCCCTTTTCTCACTTCCTGTCTTTTCATGCTTTAATCTTATAAGACAGTGCCAGGAGGTTGACGGGCAGATTGCCATTATTTTACCATAGTCTATATAGATAAACAACGTTTACATCTTACACATAGAAATGGGTATGTGTTGTCTACGTCAGAGTAGAATAGAAGACATTATCAATACTGAAATGAGGTTGACGGCTCCTTCTGCCTAACAACCAATGCTAATAATTTAGGTTAATGTTCTACTTGGGTTACTATTTATAGTGATGTGATGTCATATATAATAATTAACTTATACATGTAGGTATATAATTAGGTTGCGTGATGCTGACCTACACAAATGATGTATTTATAACACAGTAACGATGATTCTTGCCATTCTATATTTGAATATGCGTTTGACTAAAATATAATAAACTAACCGAAAATCGTTGTGTGATTCTGAATTGATGGTCATTTAATTCCAAAAGATTTACAATATAAAACCTAAAAACTAGGGCTGAGAGGGCGACTACACACGCATATTCCCGAAGCAATGGCCCGAGAAATCCCTCTCTACTCTAATCAGACGCAACACTGCGCGGAGTATGCTACACACGTAACTTCTACACGACTCTGGCCTTCGATGGGGTTCATATGACTAGTCAAATACATGGAGTAAAAAGTTGCGAACAATTTGGCTTGTTTTGGATGAAAAGGACACTAACTTTGCAAAATAACTCATTGGCGATCTTCGAAATGTTCTATGACCATGAGTAGATGAAATGTGGCTAATTAAGAAAATCTAAAAAAAAAACCTACAATACACGACCATATTTAAAATGGCGTATACAAATAGACACGATCTGTCACAGGCCTCGATAGTCGATGTTTAGGACATTTAGATCTTGACCAGAATTGCCAATGTGATGCAATCCTAGACATTTCACAGACTTTCAGGCTAATTGGATTATTTCGTGAAGTTAAGATGGGTTTAACCCTGATTCAGAAACGATATTCCTTTTACTGTAAGAGGCTGGTAAGGTTTTCAGTGCCAATTATGCTATTATTATGGTGGTGTTGTGTGGTCTAATTAGGAATCTACTTCTGTTTAATATCAGTAAAAGGTGGCAGACATCTGAAACACTTTGATTCAATTAAGTCCTTACTGTTGGACAACTACTCAACTTGACGTAAACGGTATATTGAATTTACTAATTTTGAATTACTGGAGTTAAAGACATAGACTAAATATGTACATATCCGTTGTCATACCTTTGTGGTGTATTATTTTGAAACGTTGATTCAGTTTTATAATAGATAAAAAGAAAATTGAAGCGTAACGGCGAGATATTGTCTCCGGTGGCGTCCATATCGGGGCTTGCTCGTAAATAAAAATTCAGTCCAGTAATAGTGAAGTTGGAACAGAGCAGATTGAAACATCGATATCTGGACAATTTTGTTTTGTTCAGACATTATTTATTTCCAATATCCTATACAGTGGTACCAAATTCTAATTAAAACACAATATTTATGTTCTTCATTGTCGATTCTATACACTATTTGATTAGTATTTATGCATGAATTTTATGATAAATAATTGATGAGAGTAAATAAGTCTTTAATCAATACGGTATATTTGGAATAGAGTAGTGCTATCGTTATTAATATTCTAAAAACGTGCACATTGGTTCTACAAAGAAATCTTTCTCCTTAATATTGTTTTATATCACATGCATGTATATTTAGAAATTAATTAATTCCATGTGATAAGGCGTATACTTATGAAAAATTAATTAGTTCGTTGAATAGTTCGTTTAAGTCATCATTGATGTAGTTCAGAAACTCTTAATTCGTTTGTTCGGAAGAAAAATTGTTTTGGAATGTCACAAGCTTGTCCAGATTTAAACATTTTAATGAATAAAATTGTGATAGACAAATTTCTGATTTTTATAATCCCAATACACAAATTTTGTTGCATTTTCCTGACAGGATCACATTGTTTTGCCAGTTTTATTTTTATTTCTGGTGGTCAAAAACGATCTGTCAACTTATAAAGACATATAAAATGCACAGAAAATCAGTTCGATGGCCCCAAAACCAAATAGTATTTTTTGTCGTTTATGAAATTGGATTGCTATTTTTGGAACCATTTCTTTTTACTAAAGGGCTACAGGAAAAAAAACAACGTTTGCATTATGAAAGTCAATCGATTCAATGATGTTGGATGTTGTACAAGTGTCCACAAACGCTATCTAGTTTAAATAACGCACAACCATTTTGCAGCTAGTTCTATTGAAATATTGTAGGAAATGAATAGAGATCCTTGAACTCCAGTTTAGTTTACTATACTTGCTATTATATTAACAACACAAATCTACTTAGAAAAATCAACTGTGGTCTTGTTTCTTACCCCGAAATCTTAGATTCTCTATTTTTAATTAAAGAGATTGTCTGGAAGCTCTTCGCGAATACACAAGTATAACGTTTAGATAACTACGACTATAAGATAATTGCATGCATTAGTTAACCCTGTTTCCAAAATGTGAGACGAATATTTATTGGAAACCATTTCTACAAGATAGCTTGTATAACACAAGGGAATTTAGAAGTGATGGGTCTTCGTTTCACTATGATAAAGGAGAAATATTCCTTTGAAGAAGAATTGCACTTCTTAAGTTAAATGCCAAACCAATATATAAAAAAAAATGTCCAATTAATCTAGGAGAATATTTCATTTGGTGGTCAGGCGTTTGATAAACAACCACCATAGTCGATTATTTATTTGCGATAATTTGTGAAATATCATTGAGATTATCCATTGAAAATTATGCTTGAAACGTTCAATTGTCGATGATCTCATCGGCGTCTTAAAATACACGTGTGCCATTTATTATTATGTGTTACTTCAAAAGTTCGACGAATCAAAAGATCAAACGGGTTTCTTGTATTGTATTTTTTTTTAAATATAAATGTTTTTTTTTTATAGATAACTTATTTTTGATTGTGATAAATAGCGCATATGTTATGTTGTCGTTACAACATTCGTAATTTCTTTCAGATTTGATATATCATTTATAATCTGACATTTTTGAACAAGGCATGTGCATAATGTAAAAAACTCAATTTTCAAGAATGTTTTCACTGACAGCAGAATATCAGCAACGGTTCCATGGGTTATGGGCGAAATTACTATTATACTTTACCGTTCATTTCTTATGCAATAGAGTTACAGATTTTTCAATCAAATAAACATTTAGAGAAGTTTTTGTTCATTTAAGTGTGTGAACACCATATCATTTTGTTTCTCCCAGTTACAAAATTGATTCTTGTTTGACGTCATAAAATTTTTCTTCTTCTGTTCATTCATACAATGCCATGATTATGTTGTATTACTTGGAATTAGCTCAGATCCGACGGATGACCTTTAAATATAATGTTTCTACTCTAATGAATATATTGATTGTAATATATCACTGTAATCAAAACGTTACTTAAAGGGATAATTCTAAGTTGCGCAATCCGGTTTTGTCTTACAACCTGGTAGTGAAAACTTGTCTCTGTTCAACAAGGGTCCTTCCTTATTAAGTATGTCAATAATTCGACATCAAGTTGAAGGTACCAAGAAAACCAAATCTAAGCGTTACTGGGACGACCGTTTCGCAAAGCTTGAAAAAGAATCCTCAAACATTCTGTGAATAAATCATTCATAATGTAATTTTATCTTTACAAAAAGTAATATTCTATTTATTAGAATGAAAAGAAGGGTGTTATATTTTATAATTGAGCCCTCTTTAAATCGGAAAACTCAATAATTGAATAATTATGTTGTATTGTATTACCAGAAATGTAATTTAACTTTATTTCCTTTTTCATTTTCACTGTGCTATGGCTTAACTTCGTTGTTTTATATCATATTGATATGGCCTGAAGATGTCCAAGAGAAATCAAAACGTCACATAAAATATGTGTTTGTTATATATCTATATGACAAATCGTGTGCATTTATAATATAAATAACATACATGTAATAGATTTACAATCATTTATTCGATGTGGACTGATATGCAAACAATGCAGCAACTTTAGTTATTCAGTTGAACCGAACGGATTGGGCTGCGTTAAGGTTATTAAACGAATACGTACTCAATTACTGTGCCCAAGGAGAGATACAATTTCCAATCTTTATTTTATTACGGTTCTAAGAGTTTAAAGATACATGCGATAGATCACAAAACATGGGAATTCCACGAGTTCCAGTTACAACACCTTTAAACTGATCTTAATCTGATCACACTGACAATAAAATAATACATTATTTTAAGTATTGAGAATTCGTCCACATATTTATTTTCTTCGTTCTTGATACAATAATATCTGATTTTTTCTATCTCCCAGTTATTCATTAGTGGCTATATTGAGATATACTTTATGGCAGACGCCTTTAAACGAATTATGTATTTGCCAGAAGACATTGGCAAGACCTCTTAGTTGTTTATGGGTATGGTGGAATAGGAAGATGAGGTAAAAAGGCCATGCAATATGTGCTATAATGTAATCATCTAGCTGTCTATCAAATCACTAACATTGATTGGGCTATTTTTAGGGAAGCCAAGCTATCCTAATATCAATCGATTTACAAGCTTTAATCCTGGGGGTATGGATCTATCAGTATTTGAAGCAAGTAGCTCATTTAGGAAGAAATTTCATTTATATGGCCGACATGTTAGACGTTTCGATAAACAGGGGGCTAATCAACCATCTTTAGAAAAACGAGACCGCATTTTCTATAAAAAGCCTTTACCTTTCTGTGTCCCACGGTGCATTCATGGTTCACAGATTCCATCACAATACCAGAAGCAACAATGGACAGAGAAAAAAATCGGGATATTAGCGGATATTTTATATCGGGAATTACTTTTTCACAACTTTCTCGAACAATCAATACGATAAAGAGGAGAGATTGAATTTAACGAAATATTAAATTAATATATCCCAACCCTTATCTCTCTTTAAAGACGTTTATTAGAGAACTAGGAATGAGATTGCCTGCCTTCACTAATATAGGTAATTAATTTTGCATTCATCATATTCGTGCAGAAAGGATAAAACACCCACGTACGTTTATTTTATAAGTAATGTAATTCTAAATAGAATACCATCTATTTAATTATTCCTACAGTTTCTTTTTTCTTGGTTATACTTAGAAATTATTTAGGTACGTATCAGCACGATTTATTGGATTTGATATTGTTTTTATGTTTGTGTAGAAAGTAGAGACAGTGGGTGGTAGAGTTACGTCCATAAATCAATGGACGAATTGGAATAGTATAGCACGCAATAAATTTATAATTCCAATTTCTGGTAATTGAACTACGTATACTTATAATAGATATATGTAATTGATAGTCTACAGACGAATTGGTTCTTGCTTGTCCACGTACCAATTAAACTCAATGACACAATTCATCTGAATCAAATCTGCGTCACGGAAACAATCAAGAAAGGATAAAGCAAATATTATAATATAGATAATATTAAAAAATAGAGATATATTCTAGACCCGAGAAACCCTTACCCAGCCCCACAAAATTAGTTTGGTTTTTTAAAGGGACTATCCCAATTTGAACACAGTCTAAAAATGAAAATCTTGGTATGTATGAAATTTAAGCGCCAAAATATAGCTGGAATGGTGAATTTGCCGTGTCTCAAAATTTCAGCTCAAAATATTGAGTCATTTGGGGTTGATCGTCAAAACAGTTTATCCGTACACGTAACACTTTTGAGATTTCGGGTCAATATTTTCGTTGGGTGATCGATTCCCGTTCCTTGGGAGCTCTATACAGTGAATGACCATGTGCTGTACTTGATAACCAAAAGTAAATTTTACCTTCTCTTTATTTTTATTTAAAAAATGTCTCCACTTCCAGATGAAAACTGACGGGATGGAATTGTTTGAAAGCGTATCACATACATTGAATTAGTTGCTCAGTTCTTAGTTAGAGGACTTTTAGGAATTTTAACACAAAAATAAGTAACAGTAAAATCAAAAGGAAGCCAATAGCCATTCTCTACCGAAAAGCACGAAATTTGAAAAGATGGTAAATAGAATTTAAAAAATGTAATCACTGATATCTTTACATATCCAATGAACAATGTGCCTTGATTTTTTTATAAATTGTGAGTTTATACTGTAGGTTGTTGAACAGCATCCTGGCTAATACCATATGCTACATTTTTTTCTATTTCTATAATAACATTTTGTTTTACTTTAAGACAATGAAAACAGTTAATCGTTTAAGACTTTATTATCAAATTGATAATTATCATTCACCGGAACCAAGGAATTTTCTAAGTGTGGCGACAGGCACTCTACAAAGAAAGGGTGTTAAAGATTGCATAAGATGTATACACATTACATAAGATCTGCAATTATTGGACACATTTTTGAAATTACAATCTGGTTTTTTTTTGTACCTGATAATCAACCTTTCAACCATAAAACGACCAAAATTCACTGATACTTTTTCACGAATCTTGATAATATTTTCTGTTCCACCCGAACGGCTGCATGTTGTTCTATTATTGGTTCAATTAATAACTCATTATATATATTATTTTAACGGTTCTGTCAATAACTACTGTATATTGTTCTATCGGCTCTGACAATAACTCATGTGTATTATTCTATCGGTTCTGTGTAATGTTCTACCGGGTCTATTAATAATTCCCGTATCTGTATATTGTTCGATTGGTTCTATCAATAACGCCTGTTTATTGTTACATCGGTTCTACCAATCACTGCTGTTAATATTATATCTGTTCTATAAATAACCTCTGTGTATTATTCCATCGGTTCTATCCATTATTCCTATATCGCGCTTTCGGTTCTATTTATAGCTCCTATTGTTCTATTGGTAATATCACTGACTACTGTAAATCGTCCTGTCGGTTCTATTAATTACACCCGTATATTGTTCTATCGGTTTATTAATAGTTCATATCTATGATGCTATCGGTTCTATCAAATATTGTTATATCGGTTCTATTAATAACTCCTGTGTATTATAATGGTTTGGAGGATTTGATTGTTTATATGACAGAGATGGGTTATTTGATCAGAGAACATGGTGTGTCTTAGATAGTTGTCTCATATTTCTAGATTAGATTGATTAAATTAGAGCTAATACGGTTACTGACATCTGTGGGAGATTGTGTAGCAAGATTTCTTGAACTGAACACCTACACATACATCATGGAAGGCGAATTATACAGTATTATAGTAAAGAATCATACAATTTCTCGACGTTATAGAATTAAATGTCATGAGCATGCATTTAGTTTGTACAGAGGACCTGGGCCCTGTTTCACGAAATTTTAACTTAAGATAAAATCCAATTTTAGTAGATACTTCAATTTTGATTGGCTAAGCACTAAAATCAATCTAATATTATCCAATCAAATTACTAAAATTGGGATCTTATCTTAGTTAAAATTTCGTGAAATAGGCCCCAGGTTCGCTGTTGGCATAAATTGTAAACGTTGATTTGCACGGAACTGTTCCCTTTCACCTGTGTGTGTGTGAGAGACCACAAAGGAAATTAGGGGTCACTCAAAGTTAGTTACCCTCCGGAAATGCAGTTATTTATTGAAATTAATCTCTGAGTTAACTCTATCTGTTATGCACTGAACTGTATAACCATTTCAAATACTGCCATTATATATTAACACATCAGATAGGTCCTACCTTTGTACCAGTGTCTTACACTTTTAGTACTGTCACGGGATACCGTAAGATATTCGCAGACATCGTCTGCTAAAAATCTGAAATGAAAATATCATTCGTTCGAGATAAAGAATAAATTACTCACGAAAATAAATGGCTATGTTTGAAAAATGGAATTGAAAACTGCATCCACATTTTTTAAAAGAGGTATTATGGTAGGTGATAATTTTCTTGATTCTTATTCCGACTGAAGTCTTTTTTTTCATATGCGCCAGGCTATGTGGTTAATGTTGAAAACTTCAATAGCTTTGCGACGCGTGTAAATATAGCCCCTATTAGGGCAAATAAAGCGAGTTCGGCCAACTGCGGCCATTGTCGCCATGCTATATAGTTATAGCCCGCTGCCAATCTTTCAACAAAACAACACAACGTGTAAAATACTCGGTGTCATTGAAATAGACGAAATGATAATTATGTATAATAATAATATATAATGGCTAAGAGCCGAAAACTATGTAATAATCTGTTATTGCATAGTACTAAGATTAGACAAAAAATGCCATCTGTTTCCTCAATAACATGTGAGACATGAGATAATCGCTGGTTAGACTATTTGAAAAAGGATACCCTGAAACCATACTCATTGGTCGTTATTATTGTGTTCCATTTAAAAAAGTCAATTTATAATTGGAACCCTTGACGTCAAAATGTTTATTAGATATAGACAGGAATGATAGGGCCTACACATACCCATTTCAGTAATCACATACGTCACGTCTTCATTTTCCCAAACTGTGCAAATAATAACCATTAGAAGACACGTTTTACAGTTATTTTAAGATATTATCTGGGTGAGATTTTGGACAGAATGTCGAGGAACTATTGGAAGGGGTAATTCCAGTTGAAGAAAACTGGCACGCTTTTTATTATAAGTGTGCTCGCATCTTTACTTGTTGTTATTCTGTTATTGAACAATCCCATTTGAGACGTCCACCCAGCATTTTGTAACACTTCTGGACTCAGACTATAGTAATTATTTGCCTATTTACTTCAATGTTAAATGGCTGTAACATCACAGACCCTAGCTTTTTGCTCAGCATTCCGTTGGTTCCAATCTTTATTGGAAATTTAGCAATCCTTTCGTCATAGATTTGTAGGGGGTTGACCGTTTAGACTTTTAGCTACGGGAATTTGAAGTTGGCTGGGGTGAAAATCTCACTTCCGACACAATGATTGCTCTACAGAAAGACACTTTACATCCCCTATCCCTCCGCTGTAATAGCATCAGTATTATCCATAACTGCTATGAAATTGAAAATTTGATCACCTTTCTCCTCTTCTAGACCAAAAAGTCAATCTAAAAACGCAGAATGAGGGGAGACAAGAATGAAGGGAAGAATTGGCTATATTATAACCCACAGACTTAGTCCTTCTGTGTTTACAAAAACTTGTCATTCATGGTATATGTGGGAACGTCAGGTTATGATAATTGTAGTAATTTTCAGTAATGGATATGACTAGAAATACTAATTGTATCGTGTTTGTTCTTATTTGTACTGTTTATGAGAGGTGTTGCTGACATCTTCACGTTAGTGCTATTATAGATAGTTTGTAGAACTTCTAATTTTAACATGCCTGTACTTATTGAACTGTTTATAATGGGTGTTGCTGTCATCTAACGCTGGTGCTGTGGATTGTATTTATTACCCCGTGAGTTTCTATTTTCAAACTCAAAGACCGTCAACATGCAAAGTTAAATAGACAACATTGCGTGCCAGAATTTGTAAAAAGCAAAATCGATGATAATGAAATGCCATGCAACGTTATTTTCATTTAGACATAAACGTCAAGGAAAGTTCATGAGATAACGCACATAAATAAATAGATAAATAAATAACAGTGTTTTATGGCGGTCTATGCAATTCAAAATAAGCAGATAGGTCTAGGTCTAACCTTTTTCCTAACCCCAACACTGTCTACTAAAAATAAATTGTTTGGCGTTCAAATAATTTTATTTTAGCTCCGGAGTTTTCGAAGGAAAGACTTAATTTATAAATAGTATAATCTAAGTAAAAAGTCTATATGATTTATAGGGAGATAATAATCACATTTGTTATATTTATCGCTGGTATGATTTTGCCCAAAAAATCAGAACGTCCCTTTGAAACTGGAGAAACAGATTGAATAGAACAAAAAAATGTTATTTCAATTAATGACAGTTTTTAAAAAGAACAATGGTTGGGCTAAAGATTAAGCTTAAGTGCATATAATCTTGGAATTGCAAAATCAAAGATGCAGCTTAATAATCAATATGTTCAAGCTATTCTGAGCAAATCCACACTTCTTTATCTTATGGCGTCATTTCTGATATTAATCCACACAACTTTATCTTATGGCGTCTTAAAGATAACTGGTAGATTGCTAATCATAAACAGATAATCTAAAATAGAAAATAGATAAAAAAAACAACAACAGCAAAAGAATAAACCGCGTTTCTGTTTGTATTGCATGTTCTCTAAACACATAAAAGGCTAAAAAAATAGTCTTTTTGTTATGATAAAAATATCATGTCAAGCTGCATGTCAAAAACAGTTGGACAGATATTTAAATAATTTCTGTACATATACGTATGTATTAAACTGTCATTCGTCATTCATGGCTTCTAATTACGATGCTCACTAATGGTATGTAAAACATTAATCCTAATCAACGTAAAGACACGGCTTGTAGTTAAGTAAAAGGGATTAGACAGTAAGAAGATTTATAACTAAAAATACTTTGTTTGAATGTGAAGAGGCGAGCTATACTTATTTTAGCACATCTGTAAATGAAACTCATTTTGTTTAGAGCTGCTTTTAAGAGAGCTGAGCCTGGTATAGCGTGATATGTGAAAGCTATTTCTTGTCTGACGGAGGGATTAAGTGACGAAGTGGTCATTTTCTCTTCCAATTAGCATCACTGTGGGCAGTACGAGTGGCAAGACTCAGACGTAAAGGTAGTATAATATCTTCAGGACTTACCAGGTACCGTGTCATACAATAAGAAAATGTCAGGGTGTGAACTTGATAGAACAAATTAACCAAGGTAAAATGTGTTTTATATACCAGTAATGTTGTGAAAAAGGAAACGCATTTAATGACTTTAGCTTAGAAACCACTATTGCGTTGAATGATTTCATGGGTTTATTTCCTGAACATTGTTTGTTTTATTATTTTCTCTGACCGTAATGTTCCAAGACTTTTACGATTGTGAGGCAAGCTTGCCTGGGTTGTGGATAGCAATACCTTTGAATTTGATAGAGCTAAGCGGTGAAAGGCTTCTAATTATAAACTTTAAAAAATAATAATAATTTTCCGCTTGCGGAAACACCAAATGTTTGATTATTTAAACTGGCCGGTTTTGTGACATTCTTAACCCGGAGCACGTAGGTGGTAGGTTGTAGCCTACGCTGAAATTTCAGTTTTTATTTGAAGAAACAGAAAATATGGATGGGATCTATTTTAGTCATGTCACGTTAACAAATAATATTAGTCTGACATAAATTTCTAAGATTGAGAATAGAATATCTATATATACTTATGTGTCGTTTTTAATGGAGCCACTAGGAATGGTATGGGAGAATATACGTGTATTTATAGAACAACAGACTTTGTAACATGCCAGATATGTGATTCATTATGTAATGAGGTATTTTCTCATGGTGCTGAAGGCTCTGGTCTTTAAATATAGGAAAACACCTTGACAACACATGAATAATGTAAATATCTTATTTACATACTCTAACGATGAAATTAATCTCGTATATCTATTGTGCTCCCGAGTCAGATTTCTAAGGATATTTTTCTAATGTAAGTAAGTTTTGGAATATTATAACTTGTATTTAAGGCTATGGTTTGATTTTCAATTTGATGTGGTTGGGTAATATTGGTTATATTAGAATAAGTTACAGATATAGTGGGAATTGGAAGTAGTAATATTAGTTCTTAATTTTGGAAAACAAATGCCGTCAAGTATTTGCATAAAATTAAACACAATATCATGGTCATCTATAAACGTATTGGATTTTACAAACCTCAAAACTCTCTTGAATTGATTGACAGCCAGATAAACAATGGACATTATTCGAGAATATTGTACGTACCGGCTTTAAACTGTTCGAATTTCCAACTTAATATGTATATTTTCAACATTTAGTCAGATTATATCCCGATTAATGACAAAGAATAAATTTGACTTACGTAGGAGACTAAACTAAAACTAAAACGTTGTCTGACCGGAATGGGTTTTAAGTCACTGAATTCATTGATTATATTTAGGCGACATATTTACCACCCCTGTCAGTTTTAAGTATATAATTTATTGTTGGCATACTTTCTTTTGAAAGTTAGTTTATTTACAGCCTTTATACACGTATTGTCTAAACCCGTCATCATAACTGAACAAATATTATAAAAAGGTAAAAATACAATGCAGTGAAATTTATGCCTTAAAGCTTTTTGTTACATAAATCTTCTAATTTTGTATTTCATAGCTTTTATAAGATCTAAATCGAGGGGGTTATCGATGTTGGCTATCTATGTGATTTATTCAAAAATAATAACTAATTTGCATTTCTGAAATTTTTTTAGGTGTAGATCAAAGGTTGAAACGGGTGATTTAGACTAACTAGCTTTAGATATATTTATTCTGTAGCGTTATTTAAAAAGTAATTTTATTGTATAAAACAGTGTAAATATTGATTACCTTACATACCTTGCTTATACAAAGTTTTTATATATATAATATATTTTGTATGTAAGCTAAAGGTATAAGGTATGTTACACTATTGATATTTATTGTAATATGTGCACACAGGTTGAAATACGTTACAAGTGAGGTAATTTTATATTTATTACAGTCGTGGCCATTTTTTCAACATTCTAGTTGCTTGATTTCAACATAGAAATGAATATATTTAAAGGGGGTTCTGTGTCTCTTCAACCCTTTATCTATTTTAAGGCCATTCAATTTACATTACAATGACAATTTCATGATGGTTAAGTCTGCAATATTATGTTTAAGGATTTTTTCTCGTATTCATTTCCATATGGTTAGGATTGGTTTCTTGGAGCCAGTTAAGAGCCTGGTAACCAAAATTTATTCTAACAATGGTGAAGAGATTATGATATTTAGTCTTACAGGCCGTTACGTCTAGTTTATAGCCTACTGTACATCCTTTCATTCCTTGTCGCACGTGTGTACCTTGTCAAGGATTTTTACCAATTACATCCAACTATACGTATATATGTTATCACAAACGACTATTCCCCCTTGTCAGTGGTGCAGGACAGAGGGTCTGGCAAGGGGCAACGTATAGTCGTTCGGGTCAGTCGAAACAACGAGGTCTTGCGTACAAATTCTCGTGCATGTGAAAGATTCCTTGGCAGCTGGAATTCGATGTAAGAGTAGGTCATAGTGCCTCTGTGTGGGTACAGTTTCCCTTATAGCACACTGTATGACATATGCTTGTTTTTATTAGTCCAGTCGAAGCAGAACAGTAGGACGTTAAATCCCATTTCATTTCATAAACCGTTGACATTACGACATTGGACACATGTTACACTTCAAACTCCCGCACAATGTCGGTCAATTTTTTTTTCTACAGCATTCTGCGGGGCTTAGATGTAAATGTTATTTTTAATGAAATATTCAAAGGATAGATTCGCTCATCTTTGGTGGTTTATGCATGTGGACACTATAAATGTGGTCAACATAACGTACAGCATGACACCTGAAAAATGCTTTTATTTGGTGTGATTACAAATAAAATGATTTGCCATAGCTCAAGTACCAATCTATGTAATGACTTATTAATCATTAAGATATATATTGTGTAATAAGTGATCTGAAAGTGGGCCAACTACAATAAATTGATAGTAAAGAATATATTGATTATCAATAGCAAATATGGTCCTTCACAGGGGATCGATTATTATCTAAATCAAGGGTACATTGGAAGCCATTTTGGTTCAAATACATACTTAATCATATTTATTGACAACTGCTCACTTTAGCAGGATAAAACATTACTAGATGTGTTGTTTACAAGTCAGTGAGTGTATATCGACCACCGTTATTATTACATACCACCAGACTTCAGTTATAGTTTGTTGACAAACAGTAATCGACTGCTTAATCTGTTCAGCTAGCTACGAATACACGTACATGTTGCTGGTACGCCTATGAGTAAAACTCATTTATTTATATTAAGTTTTAAAGTGCTAAATATATTTTTGTTGGTGTACCTGAACACAACGATGGAAGCATCGTTTTACCCTATAGAAGTATAATAAATGTATAAAATTCTTATATCAGTCTGAAATCTTGTGTGTTTTTGTGTTTTCCAGGAACTTTTGTAATGATGTATAGTGAGCGTGTTGATAGGACCAAGTAAACCAGAACCATGAGCATTAAGAATAAATCGCCCAGGACGAGTACGTCTGACAACTTACAACAGCTGAACATAAAGGATCATTACCTTGTATTAAAGGAACTTGGTAGAGGAACATATGGTAAAGTGCTACTCGCCAGATGCAGGGAGACAAACGCGGAGGTGGCACTCAAAGTGTTGCCGAAACAAGGCACAAAACTCAGGGATTTTCGAAGGGAATTCAAGATAAGTTATTTCTTGTCGCCACACTTTAATATCATGGATACTTATAATGTGGCTTTCGAAACTCCCACTTCATATGTGTTCGCCCAGGAATACGCTCCCCTGGGGGATCTTTTTGATGTCATCGAGCCCCAAGTTGGCATGTCGGAAGAGGAGACTAAATCTGTAGTGAAACAAATTGCATCCGCCCTCGACTTTATGCATAGTAAGCAATTAGTTCATCGTGATATCAAACCAGAAAATATTCTTGTATTTGCTCCAGATTATTCTAAAGTGAAATTAATGGATTTCGGAATGACTAGACAACAGGGCAGTGTGATAAGAAAAACTAATGGCAGTATCCCATACACCCCTCCGGAAATATGTGAAGCTGTCAGAAACGAAACGATAATTGTGCAAACTAATAGTGATGTGTGGGCTTTCGGTGTTTTAATCTTTTGTATCTTGACTGGTAATTTCCCCTGGGAAAGTGCTGATATTGGTGATATTTATTTCAAAGAATTTGTGTTGTGGCAAAGACGAAAAACGGTCAAGATACCGTCCCAGTGGCGTAAATTTACGCCGCGTTTCATGCGTCTCTTCCGCAAAATGTTAGAACTCAAACCCGAGAAGAGATGTCCGTCTAAAGAAGTGTATAAATATATGAGCAATACGTGGCTGGTTTCTGCTAAAAATGGCCGTGGTAGTGAGGATGAGGAAGAGGCATATAGTTCTGACGATTCTGGCCATAAACAGGAACTAGCAACAATGTTAAAAGACCATGGCATTGATACCAAAGTTGACAAACGTCTTCGTGAAAGGCGAATCTCAGAGTGGTTATTATCTCTATGACTAGTGCGAATCAAGTGTTGTGTTTTAAACCATCTGCTGAGAACTGTGTTACATGTCTCAAGACAAGTTCCATCCTACACGGCGTCCTTAATAATGATATTATCTGGAGCAATTCTGACTTATGCATTTATTGTTCATTTATACTGGCAGTCTGCCTTTGTTCTGTAATTTCACAAATGTGACATTTTCATACCTAAAAAGGGAACATTACCTGTGATCAGTTCATAGATTATATTAATATTGATTATATGAAAGCATTATTGACTATATAGATATATGAAATATAGAAGCAGTTTATTAAATGATATGAGTTGCTGAAATGTAAGAATCATTGATATCGTATTGCTTTATATCGTATAAGTTCGACATATATCATTAGGTTGTAGATGAAACAAGGATTAATGGCTATATTTATGTATGGTATGCGTGATATTGTTTTCCATGTGTGATTAATTAGAAATAGTATTATCATCCACTATAATGCCAAAACAACACTGAATGTCAGAATAAATTCCTTGCGTTTCCCAATTACCGTTCATTAATGGGGTATGACTGAATGTGAACATAACAATCCGTTGTCCACAGCTGTTGGATTTTAAATATTAAATGACAAACGTTGCAAAATATACCTCTTAAATAGTCATTATTTAATAGAAACTGAAGAATCCTAGTCGAAACGTTGCTCAGCAAAGTAGTTATTGTTCATAGAATGGTGAATTGGGTATTTTTTCTAGATCAATTACCAAATGTCATTTTAATAAATTGAAATCTGTAAATAAAACAGTATTACTAGTCCTTATTTTTTTAAAAAAAAAAGAGGAATTAATGAGCTAATTGCCTGGTTATGTTTGAGAATATGTGCTGAAATGGCAGCTAAACTAATATCACCTTACATAACAATCACCTAAACTTTTAATCCGTCAATTATTATACTTAAAGTGGCAGATTTACCTTTCCTTATATGTAACCCCACGCTCTTTTAAAGTGGCAGTCTAAGTTTGCAATGACCGGAATATATACCCATCTCTGTATCGTGAAAGTTAAATTCAATAGCTTGGTAAAATAAAGACCACTCGAATACGTTTGTCGGCTTTTAAAGTGGGGGGGGGGGGGGCGTTGGTCTTATAAGGGTAGGTTGGGGTTGGATGGACACAAATTTAAATATAGGTTCAAGGCCCCATTGAAAGTTTTGCTGGAATCCGAGGACTCAATGGTTCTTGGAGTTTCAATCATACAATTGCCTGCCACTTTAAAGCACATGTGCTCGTTTATCAATCTGATCAATGTTAATTCCAAATAAATTACCCTGTGAGTCTCATTTAAAATCCATCCTGTAGGTATTGGTATTGTTCGATATTTCCATGTAGAGAGAAATTATGTAATAATTATGATTTATTTGATATATTGATAACGATCATTTGTACTTGTGTTTGAAATAGGCAATGTTATTTTACAAAAAGAGTAATAAAATGCATAAACTAATATTGTGTCTATTAATATTATACACGTCGCATTTATAACATATTCACATTGTCAAGTATTCACTGATATTGTGAAGTTTTTCTCAAAACCAGGAGTAATTGTTCAATCCCATTCACAAATAGCATATAAGGGCACACTCAAAAAGATGTGTTTTTAAGATTTCGACACCGTGGTTCGTTTTGGAATACCCTGAAGCTTACGTCAAATTTCTTCATTTAAATTTAAATGCCACTTTAGAGAGAGAGAGAGAGAGAGAGAGAGAGAGAGAGAGAGAGAGAAATGGGGTTTAACGTCCACTCGACACAAACTAGGTCATTTCGGGACTAACATATGGTTTTTAATTTTATTTCAATAATTCGCTTGCGCGTAGGGGTCTTTAGTAGTGGGAGGAAACCGGAGTGCCCGGAGGAAACCCACGAGGTTGAGAAGGCGCCCCTATCTCCATGCCACATACGCTCACACCAGGGATCGAAACCGCAGCTGTAAGCCAGAGGTGACCGGCCAGCTAGAGGTCGAAGCGCGGCACTCTAGACCACTAGGCCATCCCACCGCCCCCCTGCCACTTTATAAAGTACGCGAAGAACGGGGTAGGAGTGGGGGAGGTTGTGTTCCTGGGACATATAACGATATATCTTTATGAATCGTTGTACACACGTCATCCTATTTTTGCAGTTTTGTCTTTTGTTTGTATGTAAACTGATTTGACTTTCCTATTTGCTAAACACCTTTTAATTTGCTATTATTAGTGTTGAAAGTAGTTCGATATTGGTGACCAATAACAGTGTCTACACCCTGTATTTTCAAAAACATGTTCATGGGCGCGTGATGTTGATGAGTGGGTCTTTTTGCTATATGCGGAATCAATATTTTTTGTAACTGCAGCCATTTCTCTGGTATAATTCATAAGACCAAAATCCAAAATTGCCTCTGCATAAAATTGCTAAGAAAAAATAACGTTGTTTTCTTCTTGAAAAAAGATTTGTCAATGTTCGTACAAATTAAAAACTCGCCTTTTCAATCGAAATAAATAACAGCAGTCTGGATCTATTTATACAGAGTGGCTTGCATTTTCAGCCCCCTTGACGACAATTTACCTCCTGTTTGTGAATATATAAGTTATACTACAGTGTCTTGATGTTTATTGAATTTTATCACACAGTCTGGTGGTATACAATTTTAAGAGATAAACCGTAAAGAGGGTTCACCAACGTTACTTCACCATTGCCGGCCAAACTTGATTATTGTGCAAGTTATTTATTTCACTTTGAAAGCAAACAAACCTGGCAAAGGTCAGTGTTACGAATTATTTTTTTCGTAACCTTTATTCACGTTTGCGATCATTTGGATAACAGTCTTCACTGATGGAATCGAAAGGTCTTTCCGATAGCATTTGTATACAATTGAATAAATTCCGAAAAAAATGATGAGAAAATTATATGAATGAGTGAGTGATGTACACGGTTTAACTTATTTCGTATGTAGCCGATGGAAAAAAAATTCACGTTAAAAGGAAAGATCACGCTCAGTTTGAAATTAACATGCCATTTCAGAAACAATTTATGGGGATATGGTCAAACAACGACGTAATATCTACACGTCTCCGAATTTCATCCTTCAAAAAGTACAGTTCCAGTATTTTTAAAGAGCTCCCGAGGGCTAGTCAAACTCGCTTTGGGGACCTTAACAATCAGATGTCAATTCTACAAACATTTTGCTTCATTCAACCAGATGGTGCTTCCGTCTTGCTCCAGCCACAAACGTGGGTCGTTTGAAGGACTTCCGTTGGACAAGTTTTGTAGTCATTTGACTGCAAGAACGATACTGGCCTAACTCTCTTAATTTCTAATTAAACTGAACCCAGACTCTACTATACACAGCTTAGCATATCATAATGATAAACCAATTCACATTGAAATAATTAATTCATAAATGTAGTCAAATCCTACGACTACGCCTTATGAAATGTGGTCGTATATTGTCGTCGCCCCCGTCCGTCGGTCTGCGGTCCGGCGTCCACAATTGCTTGTGGACGCTCTAAAGGCTAAAGTTAATATCCGATTGACTTTAGATTTATACGCAGTGTTTAAGGTCATGAAACGAAGAAGCCTATTGTTTTTCAGCGATTTCCGATAATAACTGCCAGAGTTATGGCCCTGGTTCACTTAAAAAAAAAAAATGTTGTGGACGCTCTAGAGGCCAAAGTAGATGAAGTAGGCTATTGATTTTCAGCGATTTCCAGAGGCCAAACTTATCATCCAATTAACTTCAGATTGATACACAGAGTTTAAGGTCTTGAGACGAAGAAGTATATTGATTTTCAATGAATTTCCATAACTGAACAGCTAAATTCATGATATTAAATGTTTTGTATACTAAACATTAGCATTCTAATCAGATTTTAGTGTATTATAAATGTTTCATTAACGAAAAAAGTAAAAATATGCGACAACTCTTGTTGACTGCCCGGACGATTTAGCTGCTGTGGGCGTATGTTTCGTTGCCTGGCAACCTATCTTTAAAATGGTAGCCGAACCAGAATTATGTCACATAAACATTTATTTCAATGCAAACTGTGAAGATATTGTGTTGAAAATATTTTGCAATTGATGCTATTTTACTTGCACCAAGTCTCGTAGTGATGGCCAAAACAAGTACCACTGCAACAAATATTGCAGCAAGGGGTGGTAGGCTTCGGGAGAGAGAGGGAAGAGTGAGAGAGAGAGGGGGAGAGAGAGAAATGAGGTTTAACGTCCACTCGACACAAACTAGGTCATTTCGGGATCAAGGCTTCGGGAGATATGAATGCCTAATGAACAAAACATCATGTGATCGAAGTATTATAAACGAGTCTGTGTGTATATGAGACCTCTGTTTCTAGCACTATCAAAGAAAAAATGTTCCGATTGCGTGTTTGGAAATAATTTGTAGCACTGTATATGGATACGAAGCTTTAATCCCCTTGATTACCTCGACCATGAACTTATGCCTAGAGACAAACACGTTGACTGGTGTTGGTAAGCCTTTTGCGACCTCCACATACTTACATCGATTACTTGTTTATCGCATCATGATCAATTTCCAAAATGGCGCCTTAATCATTGCAACAAACTTGCATTAAAAGCGATTAATGGCGACACATTTGACTATTATACATTTTGCGTATCTACTAATTAACAATCATGCTACTTGAGAATAAGTTGGCCTTCATGGGGGTAAATCTATGTTGTTGTAAACTATTTAATTGATACAGGTACCATTTAGCTACATTACTCATTATCCCATCTGTCAGAATCAGGAACCACTTAAGGCAATATCCGTTTTTACTGTGACACTTAACGAGTTAATCACATACTTTTTCTATGAAAGAAAAAAATAGTATTGATTCCCCCCTAAGGTGATAGAATTGTTCTGTTATATTGATCAACTGTTGGTAAACAACTTATGTACTTTCATAGTACCAGATTAACAAAGCTTTAAGCTTACAAATACTTCTTTGAAGCGCTTCTAGTAAGTTTACTGCAGTCGAAGCCAGAATCACTAACTCACAGTGACTTCACAATTCACTATATAGCTAAACATGAATTTCAGATTTAAAAGCTAGTGACTGACTGTGGCTAACAATGGCTGCATAGCCAGGCTGGTTAGATTACAGTGACCTCAAGATTTACAAAAGTCCCTTGTCAGCGGTGCAGGACGGAGTGTCTGGCAAGGAAAATCGATGGCTGGTGCCCTTTTTCATTAGCACTGTCGATACAGAAATGTAGTCCGTTATAGCCCACTTCATTTCATTATAATTTATAATGATTTTCAGATCACCAGTTTACAGTGACTTACGACGCTTTCCAAATTTATCCGCTCAGAATCATAACGTACATAACGTACAATGATTCCAGATTTACTACCTTACAGCCAGCTTCAGATTTACCATCTCGCCAGATTATACAGTTAAATTCGAATTTGCGAAAGATGTTTTCCAGAAGTCCAAAGCTTACAGTGTCTTTCAGAATTACTAATATTACAGTAAGGGTTTCTCAAGAAACGAATACAGGTGGGCATAGATGTACTAGTAATTAAGGATTCTCTACCTTTTTGGCCAATACAATACGAAATGATAAAAATACTTGTGTTTGCGGTCTTTAACGCATTGCTATTCAGCTTGTAAGGTTGGATTACCATTTTACACCAGACAGATAAAGATTGCATGAACTACAATCTGACTGAACGCTAATAACTAAATATATTTTGTCTGAATAGTTTGGGTGTTAATCACGTTAGGGGGTAGAAATAATTTTGGTCTTTTGTTTGAGTATAATCTGAGTACACTAAGGATCTTGGCCCGACAATATCATCTTTAAATAGTATTGGGGTAATCTTTGTACCGTCATCGTCAATGGTTAAGCCCACACCACACGAAAAGCTGTAGATGGTCTTCTTAGATCGCAAATGTCGCCACCAGGTCTTAGAGAATCGGAAGTAGGTCTTTTTGAAAAGGCATCAACTCGACCTTTAAATTCCCCATAACACCAATGCATGACCTAAAGCGACTAAAATCGGGAGCAGGTCTTATTGTAAGGGTATCAACTGGGCCTCTTTCCAACTCGCTCCATCACAGACCCAACAAGACCTCGCTCGATAATACCTACTCTGTCTAATCACGGTCCAATACGACAAACTCGTTTCAGTCCAGATACTGTAAAGATCCAGACTAGTTGCAGTAATTTTATACGCTACCTGCTAGAAATAACGCCAAACATTTAGATCTGAAACAGATACTGTACTAAAACCGATGATTCGTGACGTCATTACCCACTTATACCTCTGTCAGACTAGGGTGACGTCCTTACTGTTCTATTACAGCAAGGCAACATGGGCAATTTTTTCGAATTGTATTCAAGTTTGCCGGCGACCTTTGGCATTTTCTGGTCACCGATCGGTCGCAGTAGCGCAGGAAGGACGCCATCCCGGTCTGACGGGGGCATAACTAATGTGATCGGTGAAATCATCTTTAATATAATACAAGCCAACAGTGAGGCTGATGTCCCCCGCCGAAATCCCAAAATAAATAGATGACACATATTAATTAATCGCACATTTATTTTTTTCAAACGCATCAAGCAATCAAACTGTACACGAAGTGTCATCCAAAAGTGTTTTATAAAGAAAAATGCTAAATCCGATGAGAAAAATGAAAATGTACCCTAGTTAGGGGGACCCTAAAGGCAGACAAAAGGGCTCCCACGCTTGACAAAAGGGCCCCTCTGGCCAAGGGAAAGGGCCCTCGTGTCTGAGTCAATCGTTTCTATACACTGTTACTGTCGAATCCAAAATGCAGTCATTGTATTGGCATAAAAATCATCAATCAAGATGAACTAAAGTTATCGTGTCCCAAAGCATCAACCAATCAAATTGCTTATCTCTGCTTACCCTAAGCGGAAAATGCTCATCTTCGAACTCCATCAAGGCATTGACCCAATTACACCAAGTTTGAACATTTTAACTCAATTAGAAGGAGAGTTATTGTGTTCCAAAGTCTCGACCAATCAAATTTGTGTATCGCTCTGCTTACCCTGAGCAGAAAATGCTCATTATCGAACTTAGTCAAGGTATTACTGTAATGAAACTATACACCAAGTTTCATCACTCTCACTTAATTAGAACTAAAGTTATCGTCTCCCAAAGCATCAACCAATCAAATTGCTTATCTCTGCTTACCCTAAGCGGAAAATGCTCATCTTCGAACTCCATCAAGGCATTGACCTAATAAGAATATACACCAAGTTTGAACATTTTAACTCAATTAGAAGGAGAGTTATTGTGTTCCAAAGTCTCGACCAATCAAATTTGCGTATCGCTCTGCTTACCATGAGCAGAAAATGATCATTATCGAACTTAGTCAAGGTATTACTGTAATGAAACTATACACCAAGTTTCATCACTCTCACTTAATTAGAACTAAAGTTGTCGTGTCCCAAAGCATCAACCAATCAAATTGCTTATCTCTGCTTACCCTAAGCGGAAAATGCTCATCTTCGAACTCCATCAAGGCATTGACCCAATTACACCAAGTTTGAACATTTTAACTCAATTAGAAGGAGAGTTATTGTGTTCCAAAGTCTCAACCAATCAAATTTGCGTATCACTCTGCTTACCCTGAGCAGAAAATGCTCATTATCGAACTTAGTCAAGGTATTACTGTAATAAAACTATACACCAAGTTTCATCACTCTCACTTAATTAGAACTAAAGTTATCGTGTCCCAAAGCATCAACCAATCAAATTGCTTATCCCTGCTTACCCTAAGCGGAAAATGCTCATCTTCGAACTCCATCAAGGCATTGACCTAATAAACACATACACCAAGTTTGAACATTCTAGCTCAATTAGGAAGAGAGTTATTGTGTCCCAAAAAGTGTGACGGACAGACAGACAGACAGACAGACGGACGAACCCATTTTAATAGTCCCCCAACTTTCTTCGAAAGGCGGGGGACAATAAGTATAGGACATCCTAGATCTCGTTCATTTTATTATCTACATTATTCTGCAATATCTATTTGCCCGAAAATTTTCTTTGTCGCCCGAATATAAGAATGATTCAATTATCAAATACACAAACGGGTTTTCCACAAATGTTATAGTGCGCGTTCTAAAGTATTATAGTATTACAAATATTCAATCATATTTAAAATCATGTTTGTGTCCGAAAAACGGCAATACATTGCCGGAAAAATTGATCCTATATGGCCTAAACATGGAGTGCATAAAACATAAATTAAACTTATATTTGAAAAATAAATTCAAAATATAATATAAATCGCAGTTTGCTACCAAATATCTCAAATCTTGATAGAGTTCTTCCTTATACTCCAGTAAAACAATCACGTCAAGTTTTAAAGCATTCCATAGTGAACTTTTCATGTTCCGCATTTTCATTAAGCGTAAACTGGGAGATAACTCCAGTATTTGCAATCGAACTGTTTCGACTGAAAAAAAATAATAAAAGTACACCATTTGCGGTTGAATAATTCATCATTAACAGTTCACATCTTGTACAATATGGATGTTTGACAACTACATCGTAAATTGCAGGTCCATGGCTAAAGGACGAATTTTAATAAGAGATTGTTGAATTATCTTTTGTCCGAATGGGGAGTCACGTAAACGAACTCACGTCAGTTAATTCCATTGCAAGTGGTTAATAACCCCAGTCTTGCACAACGCACCTTTTCCCACCCGGTTATCGAACTCCGTAGCTCTTCTGGGCATATTTATACCCAGTTGCTTGAATTATATCCTTCAATTTATTTTCCTTAATGGTCCTTTTAAATCTCTTTTTGAGAGTCTGTTCCAGATGGCAATCCACCCGGGTCTGTGGCGGAGACTTATCTCTTTTCATAAAATCTGGGGTGACCTCCTAAATGTTTTTCATCAGACTCAGAGCTATCTCGGGGGGACCATTTCAGACTTTACAAAAAATGAGGTTATAAATTATGAAATAATAAACAAATAATGTACCAAAATAACCAAATTATTAGTCTAAACCTAAAAGTTTCTTATTTCTTTATTAGCAAAATAATACTTTAGCAATATATGGAAATAGCCTGCATATGTACTGGAAATAAAAAGGCCGAAAAGCCTTACAATCGAGACTTTATTATCTATTTTATCGTTAAAATGTTCCAAGCTACTTTCAATCGGAGCCATTTGAAGCACAGGTACTTGAAGGGGTTATAAAACAAAACTTCTTACTACTGATTGACTATAGTCCTAATAGTATAGTATTTAATCCCTTCAAGTGCCTGTGATTCGAAGGCCGAAGGCCCAGGTAAGTAATTTTGGGCCTAGGCTATGCTTGTCATGCAAACTTCACAAACCTCCACTGAAAGCTAGTGTTGAAAGGGAATTAATTACAATAATATGTGGAATTGTTGGAGACAAAAATAAAATAAATTTACTTATCATATGTATACAGTGCATACAGTACACGAGGTATACATTAACCCTATCATGTCAATGCGTGGGCCTAATGCCCCTGCCGGCACAGTTTTAGCATGGACGTTTATAATTATAAGGTCCATGGTTTAGTCATCGGCCGAATACTAAAAAAAACATAATTATTTCTTTGTCTTTTGCCCAATATGGTGTCAACTCACTATTATACGGTCATAGGCATTATACTCCGTGCACGCTTAAAAATCATTGAAACAGGAAATAATAACACAATTGCCTTCAATTTTTTTTGCTATTACCCAATGGTATAACCAAGCGAATATTCACTGCGGGATCAGTTTGGGTATAACTATCTTCAAACGTTTGAATTTGAAGTTGAAAATGATATATTTGCCAATTTCTCAACTGGCATGTGAATTATTGGATTAATAGGATTATTCTTTAACATGGTAGCACTGTTAATACATTTTAAAAAATATATATATACTTACAAATATGAAATTGCAGCTTTAATATTAACAATAGTTCAGCTCTGAACGTAGGTCTCATTACACTCGCCAGTACTACGTTCAGGTCTCGCTCTATTGAATCCTTGTCGAAACTGGAATCTGCCACAGTCAATTTTACTGGGCAACTTTTTACTGCTAAACGGCCGCGTGTCAGTACATGTGAACGCCTGAACAATGTAAATGAACATCTTAGTGAAAAAAAATAAGACCTTGCTTACCTCACTAGAACCAGTATTACCAACACAACACGCTGTTAAAAAATACATTTTCTAGACGACTTATTGGCCGATGCCATGGATGCCATACTGTTTCTAGCGAGATAAGCAAGGTCTTATTTTCTCACTAAAGCCCCGTTTACATGACGAAATAATACACATATGTGCATATTTACATATATGTATTAATTACTCACGTATGCAAAAGTATATTTGCTAAGCGTTCACATGTTATATAAGCATTCACAGTAAATATGTAATAAAGTGTTTAGATGCCATTTAGTCATGGAGCGGATAGCAAGGATTCGTCGTCAAAGAACCTTTCCATGTAAACTTAGTGCTGCAATTATCATAGGAATGTCTCGTGAGAGACACGTGGATGAAGCCAAGGTCAAATGACTGGTATACTTATCAAAGCCCTAGTTGCTTCATCATCCCATGCGATTCCGCGACTTTTGCGACCAACTTTACCTCAAGACATGTTGCTGACTATTGACAGACTACTAATGACGTATTTGTTTTACCCAAAACACCACTCAACATCATATATTTAGCGATGATGCAACTGATAATGAGATATACACACATGCAAATATTGCTGAGCGTTTATATGACACAATCTGCACAAATACTTACCCTAAATACTTTTGCATAATATATACAAATATACTTTTGCATCTGGTCAAGACTAGGTGCAAATTTGCACCTGCAGTATTTTTACACATGTATGCAAATGCGTTTACATGACGAAATTTGCATACATGAGTAATTTTGCATATATGCAAAAGATTTGCACGTGTGCAAATGTCGTCATGTAAACGGGGCTTAAGATGTTCATTTACATTGTTCAGGCGTTCACGTGGACTGACACGCAGTCGTTTAGAAGTAAAAAGTTGCCCAGTAAAATTGACTGAGGGCAGATCCAGTTTCGACATATATTGAATGGGCACGGGACCCGAACGTAGTAGGCCTACTGCCTCTGGTGAGTGTAATGAGACTACGTTCAGAGCTGAACTACATTAACAAGAGGACAGAGGTATTTATATATATTGTACAATCGACCTTTTCATAAAGACCAATGGATATATATTTCAATCACAAGAAGAAATTAAATTAATTTTTTGCTATCGGGACGCTGTTTTTTTTTTTTTAAAAAAAAGAAAAAAAAAGAAAAAAGAGGTAACAGTAAAACATCTGTAGAGTACTAAATCATCGTAGGTTACATAATAGGCCTATTATAGTATTTGTTCCGCAAAATATCAGATTACCCTACCAATCCATTTGAACTGCCCTTTATGTTGATGGTCCGTTTTATGCGAAAACCTCACCAAGAATTCCCAGTTATTACCTCTCCGACAACCTGCCTTTTTAATAAGTGATATACGCCCTTCGGAATCCCCTGCAGATAAGCTGACTGTGATGACGAAAGTATCACTACTACGTCATCAAATAATGTGTACTTTGTCGATCGTCAGTGCGTTAACAGGCTCAACATCGGAGAAAATCTGAACCGGTAAGATATTAATTATGCATTTAGTATGGTCTGCTTTCTGAACACACAGAAGATCACTTATTGTTTATTCTACATACGAATTGAAAGTACGTCGGCAAAATATTGCATATTGTCATTTTTCAACTAAGCCGTACAATACATTTATATGATGCCTGTAAAACATGGCCGCTTGCACAAGATTTGATCGAATGTGCCAATGCATTTTGTTCCGTCTATTTTATGCATTCATGATACACTTTTATAATTACAATTATTTGAGTCTTACGGTTTATAAGCGACGTTGAAGTCTTGGAAATTTATATGAAAACACGTAAGTTTTGCAGACCTGTGGGTAGTGTGCAGTGATAACGTCGGGTTTGACCTGCATCTTTTAGCTTGCATTTATGAATGGGGAGAAATCATTGTATAGAAAATAATATGTCGTGTTAATTTAAGCAAAATTACGCAATGCCGTCGTATAATTAATTCTAACTACCCCAGCTGCAGTGACCAAATATTTATTTTAAAAACTTTCACAATTTGTAATATTGTTAAAAATACCTGGAAGTATTTTTATAAACTGTGTAGGTCAATCTGACATTCAATCATATTCATGATTCACAAAAAAAAATCCATTTTTTTAGCAAGGAGAAAATAAATAAAACAACTGACACTACTATTAATTTATATTTCTTACTTTATAAATTTTGTGTAAGCCATTTTTATGCGTCCACATTTTTATGTGATTGTATGTTGTTGTCCCCCATGTCTGTCCGTCCACATTTTGTTTGTTGGCCTAGTCTAGGGTAGTTTAGTCTAGACTTAAAGTTTACAATTTTTATCTGACTTTGATGAAACTTGAAATGTATATTTACAAACTAAAGATCTAGGTTCCTTTCGATATTTGTGTATGTTAGATTCTGATTGTACGAACAATAATTGGGTGTTTAGCTTATGATCCTTCTTACTTCTAGAGTTGGAAATTTTTTTTCCAATTTAAAAAACATTGAAATATTGTGACAGTATTTGTTCTTAAATCAAGTTCTGGAGGCAACACTGGTGTATACTTCTAATAATGGTTTTATTCTGCTTCTTACAAATAGGTACAAACATCGTGATGTAAACGACCGTAGAACTATCTATATGGAGGGAGTCATGACTTAATTAGCCTGGCTTAGCAACAGTGTGCTAACTCCAGAAGCTCTCGTCTCGTCTCCGACTCCTAGACCTGACTATAGTACTCCTGAGGTACCTTAACTAGGCGCCCGCCTAGCATGGCCTCCTGGACCTGCCTGAAGATTCGTTTCTGTTCTGAGTTTATAAACGTATTCGAGACAAAGGAGCTCATTAGACACCTGTCTAATGTATCAAGCATCATATGAAGGTTTAACATTCAATATAGTTTATCAGACAAAGAAAGTTAGATAAGACATGCCAACAACAAGTTCTAGTTACGCAATGACATAAGGAATACTACCAAGATCTCCAGCCGGGTCTTGATAGCAACAGGTTTATGTTACAATCACTTATACGTATTTTGATATGGCAGGACGCTTCTTTGACATATGTCATTGTGTAATATACCTATCCGTCTTTTTAAAAAAAAATATGAAATATTTTTTTAAAGCCTTTACAAATTTGAATATAACTGGGATCGATAATATCTACCCTAATCTTAAAAGATAAAAGTAACAATAAGAATGAAAAGACATATAAATACAAACAACACTTGTAAAATGTCGTATACAAAAATGTCTATAAACAAAAAGAAAAGGTAAATGAAACACACACGAATTTAAAAGTTATATATACTTGTAAAATGTCATAATATCCAAAAATGTCTTTAAACAAAATGAAAAGGTCAATGAAAAACACACGAACTTAAAAGTTATATACACACAATCGGTCACACACGTGAGTCAATAAAAAAAACAAACGAGATCCTGGAATCACAAACACAGACTCTTATTATTCACATAAATGGTGGAATCGCGAACACAAACTACTCTAATTATCTTCTTAGACCGATTATTTGGTGGAATCGCGAACACAAACTACTGTAATTATCTTCTTAGACCGCTACTGCACTGTCGTAGCCAACTGTAGGGGTGGGGTACATATGATGCCCTTCCTCGTTCCAGTAATGTTGAGGGGTCAGAATTTTCCCTGCTCCGTTTAGTTCAGCTCTTGTTATTGACCGGTAGTCTTTTCATTTTCCATACCGTCTGGCAAAACGGCGTGTTATGACATGTGCTAGGAAGAGTATTAACTGCCACCCGTGCCGAAGTTTTATCGTCTGCTTATCATATATATCATGGAGTGAACTTAATTAATAGTTAATCAAATTAGCAAGTGGAACAGACTTGACTTTAGATAACGATCTAACGATATTTACAATTGAAATTAGGGAGTCATATTGTTTTATCTCAAGAATAATGAATGATCTGAACACATTTAACCAATCTTAAATAAGATATTTTTGAAAGAACTAACGGTTTATCTCTATAATTTTTAAACACAACACAAAACAAGACAAAACGTTTGCTCTTAAATCCGAGCACAACCCTCCTGGGGTTAAACCACTTAACATAAACTTCTCCCGTTACTTATCGGGGCATTTCCCATTAAAACTTTGGGGTATTACAAATAAAAATCTTAATCCCGTAAATATCGGGTCTTCCCATTAATATTTGGGGCACTACATCACAAATAATAATCCCGTAAACCTCGGGGCATAAATATATATATATATGCACAAAACAACACAACACAAAAACTTATAAGAGACAAACCCGTTAATACCGTGTGAATGTTTAAAGAGTTATATCTCTCAATTAGGATACGCTTATAAAACTCTATTCCAGATAACTAAACAATCATAAAACATTTCACTTCGCAGTTATTAGCCTGATAATACTTAGCTACTACTAACTTTAAAAGCCAAAATATGTGTTCAAAACAAACAATTATAATTCATCTTTTTAAAAACAACATGACGCATTTTAAAACAAATAATATATATACAATTTTGTTTTAGCCATTTTCCTGTTCCACTACTAGCCAATATTAAATTTAGTAACCACACCATGATATTTAATGACGCGTGATGATAAACTGCAGATTTCCAGTTAAATTATAATACATAGCACTAATGTCATTTTTTCACCCTCGCCATGGTAGGATTAGAAAAGACTTACCCCGTTGGTAGCTGGGACCTGTGATCTTCTAGTGGAATAGGACTTCAAGCGTTGGTCTGGTCTACGGCATCAATTAATATGTGACAGTATTTGTTCTTAAATCAAGTTCTGGAGGCAACACTGGTGTATACTTCTAATAATGGTTTTATTCTGCTTCTTACAAATAGGTACAAACATCGTGATGTAAACGACCGTAGAACTATCTATATGGAGGGAGTCATGACTTAATTAGCCTGGCTTAGCAACAGTGTGCTAACTCCAGAAGCTCTCGTCTCGTCTCCGACTCCTAGACCTGACTATAGTACTCCTGAGGTACCTTAACTAGGCGCCCGCCTAGCATGGCCTCCTGGACCTGCCTGAAGATTCGTTTCTGTTCTGAGTTTATAAACGTATTCGAGACAAAGGAGCTCATTAGACACCTGTCTAATGTATCAAGCATCATATGAAGGTTTAACATTCAATATAGTTTATCAGACAAAGAAAGTTAGATAAGACATGCCAACAACAAGTTCTAGTTACGCAATGACATAAGGAATACTACCAAGATCTCCAGCCGGGTCTTGATAGCAACAGGTTTATGTTACAATCACTTATACGTATTTTGATATGGCAGGACGCTTCTTTGACATATGTCATTGTGTAATAATATGTCACTATTGTTACACCTTAATAACCATTGTGTTTGAATTTTCTGAAAATCGATCTGAGAATGCCTGAAAAAATGGACACTCCTTGTACGCAAATCAAATACCGGGTAGTGTAAAAGAAAGTAGGCTATGTAATAGAAAGTTTGTGGACCTTCCAGAGCACAGGTACTAAATATTTCTTTGTAACTTACATAAACTCGTAGCAGTAACCTGTACGAAGAGAATGTATGTAAAAATTAGTTTCTAATATCAGTAGTTGCAGAGAAATATGCAATTTTGCATGACCCACTTTTCACATTATTTTGGCTGTAAAAGAATGAATTATTATTCGATTTTCAATTTTCTTTCACTATTTGATGCCTATTGCCACAGTCGACTATGCCAAAGCATTTGAACACTTTCACTGTCAGCAGAAGTGATGTCATTTAGGCAAACTGAATGTTTAGCCTTAAAAGTTAAAACTACCTTCAAATGAGTATTATTTGTAATATTTTTAAAATTATAAAATTTGGTTTCAATCAACAAATTATAGAATAAACCCATACGATCATACAGATACCACAAAATGGTTTTTAACTTGTACGGTTGCAGAGGAATGGATAATTTTCCACAAGTCACTTTTCAAGGTTTTTGGTCTATTAAAAAGTTAGTTATTTTACGATTTTCATAAAATTTTCACCATATGATGTCTTATGCCATTTATGATTTCATAGAACTAATTTAACATTTTCAGTATCACCGGAAGTAATATCATTTTGGCAAAAACTGAATTTTTAGCCTTCAAAACAGATATTTTTATTTGAATGAGTCTGATTTGTAATGTTTTCAAAATTATGATATTTGATTCCAATCAACAAATAGAATGAACCCATCCATACAGATACCGCAAAATGGTTTCTAACTTGTACGGTTGCAGAGAAATAGACGATTTCTTCAAGTCACTTTTGAAGGTTTTTGGTCTATAAAAGTGGCAAATATTATTCGATTTACGTAAACGTTTCGCCATGTGATGCCGTATGCCATTTAAGATTACGTTAAACTAATTGAACATTTTCATGATCACCGGAAGTAATGTAATTTTGTCAGGATCACTTACATGTAACACATAAAATGAATTGATATTGCTGGATTTGGTTGGTTCTGCTTCCATTTTATTTGATGTGTGCTATGTTTATGTGGAAATCTGTTCATTGGTTCCATCGGTACTGGAAGTGATATGAGTTCAAGGGTAATGTGGCACCGAAAGTGACATAAGTTCAAAGGTAACTTGGTACGCAGGTCTAGTTACCATTAGAGTTATGGCCCTTGATCACTTGTGTATGCTTAAGATTAAAGAAAGAAGCCTTTTGATTTTCAGAAATTTCCAATAATTAGACTTAACGTACTGCCAAAGTTATGGCCCTTGATTTCTTTGAAAAATCTTGGGGACACTCTAAAAGGCTGAAGTTGATATCCTATTGACAGCTCTTGATCACTAAAAATCCTACCTTTTATTGCTCAGTTTGTTGTACATATACTTGTAGGTCTATGTCAAAATCGGCTTAATCTTTGGGTAAATAAACGTCTTCTCATTAATAAATCAACATTTTCATAATATATCTTATTTAAGTTCATACAATGTCATATATCTATTTCCAGTATTTGTTTTGGTTTTTTTTTCAGACAAGATGCCAACATTGAAATTAAAGAAAGCTACTGCTGATTATATTGCTGAAAAAGAAAGGGAAAAGGAAAGGGAGAGAGAGAAAAAAGAAGATACACCTGTGAAACAAAAGTCGCGCACACCGAAAGAAAAAGCTGATGGAGCAGGAATGCTAAAAGGTCTTGATGGTGAAGTTTTGTTCGAGAAGAGGAAAAGAAGTATTCCTCCTTCAGAACAAGTATTATTTGACTGGTAAATCATAAACTTTTTATGTCATTGAATTGCCTTTTCATATAAAACAACTACACCCATGACCGGTTAGATGGTCTGTTTTTGTTGTTCAGTATTTGAGTACATGGATACTTTTGGATGTAAGATTTTGTAATCCAGCATGGTGGCAACTCTGGAAATCTTTAGTTTCCTTTGCAATCCGAGGTCTTCAGGGTGGAAAATTTTGAGTGTTTTGTTGGAATATAGACTCTGTAAATCAGACGCTTCAATGTGAAGAGACTTAAGGAACCAATCATTTGTTCATGAATTAATTTTTCCATTATTCTTTTTTAGGGTAGACGAACATTTAACAAGTAAAACTGGTGTACACCTATCTCTCCAACGACTGTATGAGTATTATGGGGATGTCTGTATACGAAATGCAGCTACTATATTAGAGTTTCCTCATTTTAGCAAGGTAAAATCAAGACTTAGTAATGTAAAAAAAACGGGAATAGGGCAAAAATTACTGTTTTGGCACTGTTTGTGTCTTCAGAAAATAATTATCCTTGATTTGATGTGTTTTGATCATTATGAAATCAATCCTGTGACTGTGATTCAGGCATTTGAAGTTCCAATTCATAAGTGGTGTTGGTTGTTTTCAAGGAGTGAAAAAGGCCACTACAAAACAATAAACCCCTTTTTTTTTTATTTGAGCTACACTTTAGTGGACAGCAAGCTTTGTGAATTGATATTTTTTGGCCAACACATATTATTTGCACCCAAAGTCAAAAGACACAATGTTTAGAAATAGCACAAATATATTATGAATACTTTATTTTGTATATACAGATATGTCAAGATAAAGTTGGGAAAGAATTTGGATTTAAAGATAGTTCACTATTGAAGAGTATGATTAATGAAAGACCAATACAACCTAAAAAACCAAAAGTAAAAGGAGAAACACTCAAACTGAAGTTGAAGGATGTGATTGAAGAAATATTTCTAGAGTTAGGAAACTCTGTATCCTTTGAATAATATTATCAGTGATTAATCATGTCAACAATATTATTTCTCAATAGATATCTTGATAAAGCCAAAGCAAAAAGTCAGTCATAAGTATTACCTAGATTTGTGTTATTTAATAAGAATCAGGATTCCAAGGTTGTGGTTGTTGAAAGTACACATATTTCGTACATGAGTTTTTAGTGTCATATTTTTCCTGAACATTTATTAGAGACATGGTATTAGATTTCCCAAGTTAAAACAAGCTGTTGCTGCTAAATATCCTGCATTAAGGGTTGACTTAAGACCTAGACTATTACGTAATGCTTTAGAGAAAGGAGTTTATAGGAAACAGTTTTCTGTGGTAAGTTAATTTCTTTGGCAGCCATTCTTATTCTGTAAATGTAGTTATATCTGTGGTAAATTGAATACATCATGCGTACATGATTGAATAGTTTTTATACGCCCACATTTTCATGTGGACGTATTATGTCGTCCATCCGTCCGTCCGTCCACAATTTGTTTGTGGTCTCTCTACAGGTCACAATTCTTATCCGATTTTGACGAAATTTGAAATATAGGTTTATCCCCAAAAGATCTCGGCTGCTTTCGATATTGGCATGTATCGGATCAAAACTTTATGGATTATGGCTTGTGGACCCTATAGAGGTCACAATTTTGAACCGATTTTGATGAAACTTGACATGCATGTTTTTAACCCAAAGATCTTGGTTCCTTTCGATATTTGCGGCTATCGGATTGTAATTTCCTGAATTATGGCCCCTGATTGTCCAAAAAATCACCCTTTTTAGCTTGTGGTCCCTCTGGAGGTAACAATTATTATCCGATTTAAAAAAACGTTTGATTATATCACCGTTACACCCTAAGGAAGGTTGAGTTCGAATTTCAAGAAAATCAGACCATAATTGCCAGAAAAAATGGCCGCCGTTTGTACGCGAACAGTGTAAAAATATGGTATATCAAAGTTGTGGACCCTGTAGAGGTCACAATTTTAATTCGATTTTGATGAAACCTGAAATGCTTGTTTATAACCTAAAGATCTTTATTCTTTTCGATATTTGCGCATATCAAATTGTAACTTAATGAATTATGGCCTTTGATTGTAGGGAAAATCACTTTCGGTATTGCTTGTTCTCTGTCTATCTCTCGAACAATTATTATCTGATTTTAAAAAAAACTCTGATTATATTACTGTTGCACCGTAAGGAAGGTTGAGTTCGAATTTCGTGAAAATCGTACCAAATTTGCTGGACGAAATGGTCGCCGTTTGTACACGAATAGTGTAAAAATATGGTATATCATGGTTGTGGACTCTATACAGGTCACAATTGTTATCCAATTTTGACGAGAAGTAACATTTCTAGGTTGTGTACCGTCTCACCATAATCATTTTCGGCTTCGAATTTCATGAATATCAGACTGGAACTGACCAACAAAATTGCTGCTCCCAATACAGTATGAAATACAGGACTTAATGATGTAGGAAAAATCACTTTCGGTATTGCTTGTTCTCTATCCATCTCTCAAAAATGTGGGCGTATCCTGCCTGGCAGTGCCAGCCTATCTTTATTAGTGTGGTGGTAATGAATGTTACAAACGCTGGATAAAAAACTTGTTAGTATTGTAGCTGACAACTTTTGAATTGTACTTTAGAGTGCATGCTTCAAAATGAAATCTTATATTTTGCACAAAGCTGAAGCCCCGTTGATTACATCTTTATGGTGACAATAATTATCTTTTTATTGCATATTTGAATGAGAGTGCACCTTTTGTATAAATCACTACATTTAATTGATCTTGTTTTGAACAACGGAGGAATTGTGGCAGGGAACAAAATAACTGTTGACAATGGGTTAGCCGTGAGAAACAGTTCTAGTAAATTTTAGCAGTTTTGGTCATTTGAAATGCAGTTAAATCCATCATGAATACTCCTATATTTAAAATCATTAGTAAAATAATTAATTAAAAATGCATGTAAGTAAACAGTAGTATTTAATTTAATTGATTTTATCATGAGACCGACTGAAGCACATCGGCAGATTCCGACTAATGAAGTAAAATATGTCAAATATTGAGCGTAGTTTTTATCATTAAGAGATAGAGTGAAGACGGAAGACACAAGGCATAATTATTGTGTTTTTCAGATGCATGACCAATATATTCATGCATTTACATATATTATTAAGTCTGGATTAGCACGATTATTATGTCTGGATTAGCACGTCTGAACACAGAATGGCTCCGAAATTCAACATTGTAATATGTTTTTCGAGTATCTGTGAAAGTTTTTTTTATTGCCAATTGAATTTTAAGGGTACTAATACAGTGTAGTTGAAATTTAAAGTTCCAATTTCACATTTTCTAAGAAAGTCAAAACAATTATTTCTATGTCTTTTGCTCAAAAGGTTGTCAACTCACTATTATACGGTCCTGGGCAAAATTTTTTGGGCATTATAAAGGGTGACACAGGGTGATTGAGGAAATAGTTACTCAATTACCTCCCTTGTTTTCCCATTCCTCTCCATGGACGGCCATCTTCAAACGTTTGAATTTGAAGTTGAAAATGATATTTTTGCCAATTTCTCAACTGGCAGTACTGAATTATAGGATTAATAGGATTATTCTTTAACAAGGTAGGACTGTTTATAGGTTCAATCTATTTTTGGGCTTTATTTTAATACATTTTAAAAATATAACTTAAAAAAATGCTATTGGAGCTTTAAGGTACTATATTCATAAAAATGATTCCCAAGTAAAGTTTTGATAATCATCCATTGACTCACAGTAATACTGGAAATGTATCGCAAACAGCAATGCGAACCAGGTTTATTTCCTCTGAATGGAGGGGATACAAACAGTTAAACACTATCTCATTTTATTGTCATTAAGTTTGTATGTTTTAGGTTAAGGGTGTTGGGCTGGCTGGATATTATCGTTTGAATAATAAACCGTCTGAAAGTGAGGCAGAAGAAGAGAGAGTGGCAGCTGAAAGAAAAACTGAGGTTTGCATCTTTAATGTATTCATAAATTATCGGGACATCCATCTTATGGCAATTGACATTTTACGTGTTGTTTGAAATATTTTTCTTTCTGTTGAATTAAAATCTTAGCTCAGTCAGATTCCCTTTTAAACCTCCCCATCGAAGAATTGTATATTGTACCTTCGTGTAAAGAAAAAGAATTTGGTTCAGTTCTAAAAAATGTTTAAGGATTTTCTTTGGTCCACTGAAAATCTTAGCAATTGTAGTTTAATAGCTTATTTGTTAACATTCAACGTAAATCTAAACAAACTAGAACTGAAAGTAAGAATGTACTGATAAACTATTGCATTGTCACTGTTTTTTTTTTTTTGTTATTCAAGTTCAGGTAAAGTTGTCATTGTTCTAACTGTAATTGAAGTTGACTTGCAATGTATAAAAGCAGATAAAATAATTTCCCCATATAATATGTGTGAAACATTGTTATTTTTAAACATCACCTTTTACTGTATCATACAATAGTTTGTGAAACTTAAAAAAATTAGTCCAGATACACTTTTGTTCTAAACAGTCATAACATACTGTTGTATATTTAGTTGGTCTGTTACCAGATCGGTTCATTTATTGTTGTTAATTTTAATTTATTTATTAGGAAGGTAAAAACGGAATTGAAAATGATGATCAGAAAAAGAAGAAAGTAAAGAGAAAGAAGAAGGATAAAGTGAAAAAAGAAGGTGAAAATGGAGAAGGAGATGGGGAAGACGATAAATCAGATATAGACAAAGAAGGAGAGAAGAAGGAAAAAGCCAAAAAGAAAAAGAGAAGAAAATCGTCAAAAAGAGGTGGGCCTATGTTCATTGTGTATATCAAGCAATATCAATAGAAATTAGAATTATATCAGGATGCTTTGTTCATGAAATATTTGAAAAGTCACGCCCAAAGACAAATTATACTATCTCTAAGTCTGATCTGATTTTTGATTTCAACTAACTTTAGTATATATGTTTTTGCCATCTTAAAATTTCCAAAAGAACATGCTGAACACAATTTGAACAGCTGAATTTTGAAATCTCTTATTACTCTCAATGAGTGTCTTGTAATACTTTAATTACCAACAAATGAAAATATATGTGACAAGTGGTCACTGACAATCCTTGTGTGGGTGTCTTTCATTGCTAGGCAACCTATTGTTAATATTAGATTAAAATGTGTGAATTAAAATAGGTTTTTTTAATGTTTTCTTAAAAATAATCATGTTTTTGTTTTTAGCAGAGTACAGACCAGCCAGATCACAAGGTATAAACCATAGTGATCCTCAAAGAATTGAAGATATCTTTCCATTGGCTTTAACATTTGGTAGTGAACCTAAAGAAAGTACTGTGCCAAAAATGAAGAAATATATTTCTAGATATTACCACGAGGTTGACATTGAAAAGAAGTAGGTATTTCGGAGAATGTAAACTATCTGAATCATGCTTAAAATAGTTGAACATACACCACCGTGGAGACACCTATTGGTGTTCCTGGATATCTGTAATCAACGTAAGGTGTTTTTAGAAGTTCGACAGGAAAAGGTTCCTGATCAACTTTTGAACTTACAATATCATTCAGTACTTATGCGACTAAGTTTGACAATGAGTATTTTCAAGTCAGGGTAAGCAGAACAATAAGCAATTTGATAGGTTGAGACTTTGGGAGACAATAACTCTCCTTCTAATGCTCAAAGTGGTGTAGGTGTTCATTCGGTCAATGCCTTGATGGAGTTCGAAAATGAGCATTTTCTGCTTAGGTAAGCAAAGGTAAGCAGTCTGATTGGTTGATTCTTTGGGACACAATAACCATTGAATTTGATGGTGATAATTTTCTATGTAGGCTAAGGAGCGATAAACAATTTGATTGGTCAAGACATTGCAACATAATGATTAACATTTCGAGCTAAAGCTAAGCGGAACTGAGCAGTTTTAATGATCGAAGCTTTGGGACAAGATGACTGTGATTCTATCTGATAGAGAATGATGAAACTTACTGTATAGTTTTATTACTTGATACGTTTGAAAAAATTAAATGTGCGATTAATTAATATGTGTCATCTATTTATTTTTTTTATTTCGGCAGGGGACATCAGCCTCACTGTTGGCGTGTTTCCTTGGGGTATCATGATTTGATAATTTGCAAAAAATGTTGTTCTTGCAGATTAAAACCAGCCCTTGAGAAAGGAGTTGAACTCGGCATATGGGATTTATTACCTGGAAACAAGTATGTTTTGAAGATTGGAGAATTCGATCCTACACTCAGTAAGTTATCTAAAAGTATACTAAACAGCAAAAAAACCACGTCAGTACGATTTCAGCATGACAATGCCCGTGCCCACATCATCTCAGTTACTCAGGACTTTCTACTGCAGACCAGCATAAGCAAAACGTTTTTGTACAGACATATCACTGTTTTACTATATTTTTTCAAATCATCTGTTTATAAGGGAAATAACTCGTATTACACGAGGAACATTGTGTTAGGCTAACCGATGTCATTTTAAAAATACTATTTCATAAAGAAGACTTAAAGCATGTTTCAGCATAATAACCTACTCATATCATGGTGCTGTACGCTTTCATTTCCAATTGTATAAACAAAAACATTTTTTTGCGAATACTGCTTACTTACATAATATGAAGCCAATACGGAACACACATTTATTTTGGAATATAACCGACATGAAAGTGAAGGCTGTGCATGGATTAAATATGAAAAATAGAGAGCTAAATATTGTTCAGAACATGATAATGCTACAAAACAGAAAATATTTGTATTTGAAATTTATTAATAAAGGAAACTAACTTTTATTAGCAATTATATCTTGTGATTCTGTATGGAATGCTTGTTTTATTTTAATGTATCCTCAATTGGCAGTCAAAAGGTCATATCTGGCACAGTTCACCTTTTTGCTTCTTCAGAATGACTGCACACTTTTTCATTTGGCAAAACTTGGATACAACCTGTTAACTCCCCATCAACAGTATGCTGAAATCAAAGGAGGAGTTTCTGAATTTGAAACAAGTTCATTTTTATACGCCCACATTGAAATGTGGTCGTATATTGTCGTCGCCCCCGTCCGTCCGTCCGTCCGTCCGTCCGTCCGTCCGTCCGTCCGTCGGTCCGTCGGTCCGTCCGTCGGTCCGGCATCCACAATTGCTTGTGGACGCTCTACAGGCTAAAGTTAATATCCGATTGACTTTAAATTTATACACAGTGTTTAAGGTCATGAGACGAAGAAGCCTATTGTTTTTCAGCAATTTCCGATAATAACTACCAGAGTTATGGCCCTTGATCACTTCAAAAAATCTTGTGGACGCTCTAGAGGCCAAAGTTAATATCCGATTGACTTTAAATTTATACACAGCGTTTAAGGTCATAAGACAATGAAGCCTATTGATTTTCGGCAATTTCCGGTAATTAGTGCCAGAGTTATGGCCCTTGATCTCTTTAAAAAATCTTGTGGACGCTCTAAAGGTCAAAGTTAATATCCGATTGACTTTAAATTTATACACAGTGTTTAAGGTCATAAGACGAAGAAGCCTATTGATTTTCAGCGATTTCTGATAATTAGTGCCAGAGTTATGGCCCTTGATCACTTCAAAAAATCTTGTGGACGCTCTAGAGGCCAAAGTTAATATCCGATTGACTTTAAATTTATACACAGTGTTTAAGGTTATAAGACGAAGAGGCCTATTGATTTTCAGCGATTTCCGATAGTTAGTGCCAGAGTTATGGCCCTTGATCACCTCAAAAAATCTTGTGGACGCTCTGGAGGCCAAAGTTAATATCCGATTGACTTTAGATTTATACACAGTGTTTAAGGTCATGAGACGAAGAAGCCTATTGATTTTCAGCGATTTCAAATAATTACTGCCAGAGTTATCTCCCTTGATAACTTCACAAATTCTTGTGACGCTATAGAGGCCAAAGTTACCATCCGATTGACTTCAGATTGATACATAGAGTTTAAGGTGTTGAAACGAACAAGTATTTTGATTTTCAATGAATTTAGATAACTGAACAGCTAAATCCATGATATTAAATGTTTCATGTATATACTAATTGTTAGCTTGGGGTAAAACTTTATAAAAAGCAATCAAATTCTAATGATTTTCTGATAATTACATAATGAGTTGTTACTCTTAATCAGTTTTTAGTGTATTACAAATGTTTCATTACCGAAAAAAGTAAAAATATGCGACAACCCTTGTTGACTGCCCGGATGATTTAGCTGCTGTGGGCGTATGTTTCGTTGCCTGGCAACCTATCTTTTATGTGTAGTACTGTATTTTTTTGTATTTTCAGAAAAATCCATGGATGATATTATCTGTGCTGCTATCATTGCAACCACAGAACCAAAATTAGCATCTGCTATTGTCATCAAAAAATACATTTTAGAATATCACCCGAACTTTGACATTGAAAACCGTCCTAAATTATTCACTTCTGCTTTAGAAAGAGCTTGCCATAAAAACATTTTGAGGTAAGTAAGACAACATATTGTTTACATTAGTGTGATAAGAACAAGCTTATTGTATACTATCGGGTTTGTGGTAATACAGGCTATAAAAAAATGAAAACAATCGAAGAAAACATTCCACAAACACTAAATACCAAAAGACGGAGCATTTCTAAAACATTGTATGATTCTAGTGTGTATCACAATTAGTGTTCAGAAAAACAATTTAGAACTATTCAGTTTGTTGAAATGAGGCAAAATGCCAATTACAGAACAAGGCCATTTTGATAGTAATCGATATCTTAAAAAACATATCGAAATAACTGAATAGGTTAGATACAGAATTTGGGGATGTGTCAAAAAACAAAAGCTATGCAGTGAGTACAAGACTGATTAGAGCGATAATTGTCATCAAATTTTAAAAATGGTTATAACCATAGTTATAAATCTAGTTAATTATTTTTTTGTCATTTCAGGCAAGTATCTGGTATTGGAGCTACAGGCTCTTATTTGTTAACATTACCATTCACCCCATCTCCTTCTTTACTTGCTGGTGATGAAGATGAAGATGATTACGAAGAATATGATGCTGATGGATATAGTGATAATTATGTTGCTAAACCATCAAAATCGAGAACAAATCCATTGCCTAGTGATGTAACATATCATAAAGATCGTGCTCCACCAAAAGATCGCAGTGCACCTAGAGTCAGTTCACCAAAGAAGAAAGAGAAACTCAGTGTTAACAGGGGTGTGGTGAAAAAGGTGGATAAAGTGAAAAAAGGAAAAAAGCAGAAGACAGCAAAACCTAAAATTATAGAAAAGCCAAAGTCTGATGATGAAGATGTTATAGAAGAGGAACCTGATGAAGAAGTGATTACTGAGACTGTAGCAAACAAATCTAAAGCAAAAACCAAAAAATCCTCCAAGGGATCTCGTAAAGCAATGCCAAAAGCACCCCCTAAAGCAGCTCCTAAATCCAATAAACCAAGAGGTAAAAATAAAGAAGAGGAAGAATTTGAACCTGATGTGCCACAAGAGGAAAACTCTGAAGATGAACCACCAATAAAACCTGTCAAATCTTCTAAAAGATCGAGGAATATGCCAAAAACAAAAGGTTCATCCAAGTCTTCTGAACGCAGCAGTTCTCGTGGTAGATCTATAACTTCCTATAAAGAGGCTGATTCTGATGTTGATCAGTCAAATAGTGAACCAGATGATGAACCAGTCAGTAAGAAATCACGTAGAAAATAAAAGAAAACAAATAAATGTGACATTCAACCAGAGTTTGGTGTAATAATGCATCATTTATGTGTAATGATGTTTTAAGCCAAGACTAATAATATTAATAATGAAGATTATTAATAAGGGATGTATATGTATTCAAATCTTCAGTGAATAATAAGTGTACTTTTGTTATTATACAGCAACATAGGCTTCAGTATACTCTCTCTTTTCATGAGGTTAATTCAAACATTTGTGCTAATTTTAGAAAGAACAAGAAGACTGTTTGGAGTACATCCTAAAAGTCGATCATAATACTGAAATTTAATATGAAAATATATATGTTCCTAGAGTCATAATGTTATTGTGTTTAACATGTTGTCATGTCTTTATAGTTTTAAAGGCTTATTTGTCAAATGTGTGTATTTATGATAATTTCATTGAACACTTTGTCAGTATTTCAGTTATTTGCATGTTGTTGGAATTGGCATTTAAGAGAAAATTTTCAAGACTTGCACGGATGAATTTATAAGAATTGAACAAAATTTCTCCCAATGAATATGAATAGTTTTCCCATTATGGCCATTGGTCAATACCTGAACTACAGTAAGAAAGTAACACATATAATTTATCTGTTATTCATCTGTGTATATCCATTTTTCAATGGTCGTTGATGCACTTTGTGTACATTAATAGACAATGCCGGCCAACATAGAAATTTACTGTGGTTTGTTTATAACAATTTCAAAAATTTGTTTTTGGGATCTGAATTATATGAGGTCTTATTTGGTTTGATTTAGAAATGTTTTCTTGATATTACATTCTGCTTAATATGAATATATAAACTTCTAGACTGCCACTTCTAGAGGGTAAGGAGGGAGTAAGCAAATGGTAGTCAAGAGTTGAGTTAATACTAGTCATTTTATATTTTAGAAATTTAAAGTAATACGTACGAAGTGCACAGGGGAAGAACGATCCAAGTCATTTTTCCAACTAATCCCAGTTGTTTAAGCTTTCTGTGGAACAATCAATTTTGGGTAAAAATGATCGGAGTCACATCGAACCAAGACCCTTCTGAAATGACCTCCCGGACAAATACGTCCATTGTACCCTTTATTTGACCTTAATTTGGCTGAAAAGTGGGAGTCAGTTGTTGTACTGGTATTATGATTCGTATTAAACATCATTTTCAATTTTAAGTTGTAATTAAACCCACTTGTTGTTCTGTTCGCATCAAGCATTCTCATCCAAAAGGTTGTTTTGCCCTTTATGCGAAAAGACAAAGTTGTGACTTAGATCGTCCTTCCGCTGGACTCTTCATATTATTATTCCTTTTTTTTCTAAGTGCAAATTTGATTTAAAGTAGCTAAGTCTCTAACTCAATAGCATCCAAAGTCTTCGCAATTCAAAACACGAATTATTTGTCAATTTAAATCAACATTGATGTTGTCATTTTACTGGGAAAAGATGGGCTTTTGATATCCAATATTTAAAACAAAATAAACATTGTACCATTGGTACACGAATCGTGTACCATAATGCGTTTCAGTCCCAATTATAGCAAGAGACCCGAGGGACGAGGCTAGAAACATTGCACCAAATCAAACGGCGTATCTAGACTGGACACTCGAAATACAAACGAAAACGATTGAATATAAATCAGTTTGTATACATTCATATTACATTATTATATGCGTTGCTACCTATTTGTGTCGTTTTCTAGGTCTCAAATATTAGCGATTTAGCTCCTTTAAGTAAAACAATGAAATAAATGTATGATTAGTCTTAGAAAAAAAATAATTCTTCCAAAGCAATTTTTATGGTTACTCCTTATTTTCTTGATTTAAAAAGGTGTCATGGCATTAATCAATGTTTTAGGCTCTTTTAGTACTTGGAATGTTTAGATTTTTAATTCCTTTTAAAACTTTATGCTTATTGTTTGTTATGAATTTATTTATTCAGTTGTGTAAAAATATCAATATCTGTTATTAGCGAGTTTTAATTGGCAGTCATAAAAAACTAGTAGTGCCAGTTCTCTCTTATGTACTTAAAAAATATAAAAAGGCTAAGTATGTTGAAGTAAAAATGTTGAATTGTTGTGTGGTTAAAGTCTTTTTGTTGTTGAGTGTTTGTCATAGGTATGTACTTTAAAGTGCAATTCCCACTGGCATCAATCTTTAAGTCCAATTGTGTATCATTCAGTTGACAATTATTTCACTTGAAGGAAGAGGCATTTTATTTGATTGTCAAGTAACTCTGATATGAGTCTATTTGGTGATCCCATAAATCTAGCAAATCATTGACGTACAATATTCAGAAATGTGTAGTTGGTTCAAACAATCTAATGGTTTGGATGCCTGAATTTTTCTTAACAAGTGAATTAAATTTCATTTTTTTGAAAGGTGGTTTCCTTGGATGTAGCAATACTATGGTTCAAAATTTAAATAATCCAAATGTTGTTTGATCTTACAGGTGTAACTCAATTTCAGTTGATTAATGCCAGTGGGATTCTGCCCTAAAATATTTTATACTTTATAAAAATTTGATGATTTAGGTATATATAGTGATGTGATTTTTATTTGATTGTTGTTGTTATGTGACTACATACTTCATTGTTATTATGTTATGGTTGTCTTAGATTTAGGCACTATTTTGAGTTTATTTAGAAGTTTTAGTTAGTTACTCATTGATATTTGTAAATCTTCTCTTATCAATCTATTGCAGATAGAGAATGGCATTCTCTGTATTTTTCATTATAATTGCTATCATTATAACAAGATGTTTCCACATTATATTGTTCTAGTATTTTATCATTTTTATATCAGTTTTCATTTAATCATGTTGAAAACAAAGTGTTACTTGCTTTTTGTATATTTTCCTTCATAATATATTACCATAATGCATTTTAATACACTTTATTGAAACTATGTAGCAGTAGAACAGTAAACCGATATATCATGCAATATATTAATTTGATTTTTCGTCTTATATGGGGATGGGTGGCTGATTTGTTTAAGGCGTACAGGTACACTTAGACCATACATGTTATCTGTACATGTGCCAAACCTTATTTTTTTTTCAGCCTCCCCGTAATATTTGTAAGTATAAGCGACCTTTAATTGGTGTAAGGTATGGACTGTGGATCATACAGCCTATAACCTGTGCAATGGCTGAAAAGTTCAAAGCTTAATAAAGATAGATCAGTTGGGTTGAAGCAAATTTTTTCCACCAACAAGTACAATCATTAACTGAATCATAAATATAATAAGCCGCGGTAGTGTTATTGTCCTCGTACCAAACCATCTTGTGAACATACCCATTGAAATTGCCAGAAATAGACAAAATTGGCTATAGGATAGTCATCGAGTACTTGCAACTGAAAGGACTAACCCCAACAGAGATACATGTACATGCCGACATGATCTCCAATTTAGGAGGGTGATGCCCCTTCCATGTCCACAGTTATCCAGTGGGCTGTGGAATTTAAGTTTGGCAGAGATGAGCCACGCCTTGGAAAGAGAGAGAAACAGGATTTAACGTCCATCGGCACAAAAAGGTCATTTTGGGACAAACATATTAATATGGTTTTAATTTTAATTCGATTGTGCATAGGAGTCTTTAGCAGTGGGAGGACCTGGTAAGGTTGGACATGCAACCCTATTCCTTCTCACGTACTACAGGGGATTTGAAACCACCCCAGTTGACTCAATAACAGGCTTTATGATACAGTGTGCACATGCTAACCATTCGGCCCTCCAACCCCGCCCCCCCCCCCCATGTCTAGAAAGGAAATGAAATGGGGTTATCATCCTACTGTTCTGCTCCGACCGAGATAATGAACACTGACATACATGGTTCAGTGTGCTATGAGGGAAATTTTGCTACAGCCTACGCTTATATCGAGTTCCATCTGTCAAGGGATATTTGACATGCATGTTACATGGGACCTTGTTTTTTTCATATCATCTAAATGACAATACATTGTCAACTTGCCAGCCCCGAGATTCTGCACCGGCGACAAGGAGGAACCATGTCGGAAAATCCTGATGAACTTTTTCAGCCAACGCAGTGACTCAACTTGCAGACCTCCAGATTAGCTAGCCAACATCTTATTATGCTACTGTGATCGATGATTGACCACTCGACATTTTGCCAGTGTTGTGGGCATCTCTCATGAGTTGAATGAGCACATTATTGCCATTGAGTTAGGAATGATGAAAGTTTCTGCTAGATGGGTACCAAAGCTCTTGACAGCAGAGCTCTGAAACATCCCTGAAAATCTGCGCTGTAAGGAATTTGGTGAAAACAGCCATAGTGTAAAATAAAGATTTGTGGGTTATATATCCCCAATATTCCTGAAGCAATGGCCCGAGAAATCCCTCTATGGCCATTGCTGGATTAGCTTCTGATTCTTGAACTTTTGCGGGAGTATGTCTATTCTTCCCGTTCAATAAAAGCTATCACTTAAGTACAGCAACATGACAGTCCTTCGTTTAATCAGGGTCTTCCCTAAAACTTTGGACAGTGATTTAAGGTATTAAACACGGTGAAAGTATTTTCGTTTCCAAACAGTATTGTTTACATTTCATTCGACTTGATAGCCTCGTTTGTCACGCAATTAGTTTTACTGCAGTATTCTGCTATGCACGGATTAATTGGGCATAATAAAATCGTGAGCCATGATGTAACGCTATGTAAACATATTTGGTCCAATATTGGCACTTGTTTTAAATGTAAAGCTTTTGTAGAGCAGCTAGTCATTGGTTGGTAGTCGGACTACTGACCAATCAAAATTTAAAACAACAATATCCACTCATTACAGCAGTGAGTAGTGGGATTACCTGTAATCAAACGAAACACTGCGCGGAGTATGTATATCCCCCATTACTTAATACCATGAATTAAAAATATAATGATTATCAGACAAATCATAGTCACATAATACATGTACATTATATAGCATAAAAAATTCCAAATACTTAATATCTTGATTAAAAGTTGTTTTTTTTATTAAGATTGGATTACATGATACAAGACATTTTGAATATGCTAAACTATAATTTTTGATTTTCATTTATCATGGAAATATAGACAATCACAGTATATTTACAGAACATACATTTCTCTCACGTAAAACCACAGAATAGAACAATTATCATTTAAAATCAATATAGACTTAAGGAATATGCACAGAATTAAACTGTTATAAAACAAAGACTTAAGAATTGAAAGTCAAATTATTCAATATATTGTAGGTATTCAACTCATAAAATTTTGGAACAAACAGAAAGTTGTCTCACACTTGACATGATTGGATTTGAGTCACCACACTATAATTCTCCATTAAAAAATAAATGTAGAGTCTGAAAATAACCCCAATAAAATTTGTTGGATAAAGGTTAGAGGTGCTGTGCAATTTATCTCACCCTTGAAAACTGATTCATAAAACACTGAAAAAAGCTTTTATATTAACAGAGTGTGTCCAAAATGAACCTGGACACATTTTAGCAAAATATTCTACAAACACATTTATATATATTATTTTACTATAAAGTAAGCTCTTATATAAATATATAAGTTTATAGCAAGCTCTAAGTATCCTATTGAACACATTATTATGATATCATTACATACATTACATAAAAAGATACTATGTGGTTGAAATGTTATATTACCTAATTCTGGTCATAAGTAGATGTTTCTATTTTAATACTACAATTTTTGTAAAGATAGGCTGGCACTGCCAGGCAGGATACGCCCACATTTTCGAGAGATGGACAGAGAACAAGCAATACCGAAAGTGATTTTTCCTACATCTTTAAGTCCTGTATTTCATACTGTATTGGGAGCAGCCATTTAGTTGGTCAGTTCCAGTCTGATATTAATGAAATTCGAAGCCGACAATGATTATGGTGTGACGGTACACAACCTAGAAATGTGACTTTTCATCAAAATCGGATAAGAATTGTGACCTGTAGAGAGTCCACAACCATGATATACATGTACCATATTTTTACACTATTCGCGTACAAACGGCGACCATTTCGTCCGGCAATTTTGGTACGATTTTCACGAAATTAGAACTCAACCTTCCTCATCAAAATCGAATTAAAATTGTGACCTATACAGGGTCCACAACCATGATATATCATTTTTTTAACAGTATTCGCGTACAAACGGCGGCCATTTTGTCTGTCAATTTTGGTCCGATTTTCCCGAAATTCAAACTCAACCTTCCTTACAGTGTAACGGTGGTATAATCAAACGTTTTTTTAAATTGGATAATAATTGTGACCTCCAGAGGGACCACAAGCTAAAGAAAGGGGGATTTTGCGTATAACCAGGGGCCATAATTCAGGAAGTTACGATCCGATATGCGCAAATATCGAAAAGAACCAAGATCTTTGGGTTATAACCATGAATTTCAAGTTTCATCAAAATCGAATTAAAATTGTGACCTTTACAGGGTCCACAACCTTGATATACCATTTTTTAACAGTATTCGCGTACAAACGGCGACCATTTTGTATGGCAATTATGGTCTAATTTTCCCGAAATTCGAACTCAACCTTCCTTACGGTGTAACGGTAATATAATCAAACGTTTTTTTAAATCGGATAATAATTGTGACCTCCAAGCTAAAAAAAAGGCGATTTTGCGTATAATCAGGGGCCATAATTCAGGAAGTTACGATCCGATATGCGCAAATATCGAAAGGAAGCAAGATCTTTGGGTTATAACCACGAATTACAAGTTTCATCAAAATCGAATCAAAATTGTGACCTCCACAGGGTCCACAACCTTGATATACCATTTTTCAACAGTATTTGCGTACAAACGGCGGCCATTTTGTATGGTAATTTTCGTCCGATTTTCCCGAAATTTGAACTCAACCTTCCTTAGGGTGTAACGGTGATATAATCAAACGGTTTTTTAAATCGAATAATAATTGTGACCTCCAGAGGGACCACAAGCTAAAAAGGGTGATTTTTCGGACAATCAGGGGCCATAATTCAGGAAATTACATTCCGATAGCCGCAAATATCGAAAGGAACCAAGATCTTTAGGTTACAAACATGCATGTCAAGTTTCATCAAAATCGGTTCAAAATTGTGACCTCTATAGGGTCCACAAGCTAAAAACGTGATTTTTCGTACAATCAGGGGCCATAATCCATGAAGTTTTGATCCGATACATGCCAATATCGAAAGCAGCCGAGATCTTTTGGGGATAAACCTATATTTCAAGTTTCGTCAAAATCGGATAAGAATTGTGACCTGTAGAGAGTCCACAAACAAATTGTGGACGGACGGACGGACGGATGTCCGGACGGATGTCCGGACGGACGGACGGACGGACGGACGTCCGGACGGACAGGGGCGACGACATAATACGTCCACATGAAAATGTGGGCGTATAAAAATGTTTTTCATTTATACTTTAACAATACATTATTTATGTGACATTACATACAGAGTATATACATGATATAGAATCAAACTAGAATTATTTACATTCTAAAAAACAAAACTTAGCTAAAGCTTTTTTCCCCTTAAAATTTATTAACTGTAGAACTTAAATTATGCATACATAGTTACAATAAAATCTTCCACATGAGTATTATTTCCATTAAGGGGCCATGAATGTATAATGATACTAACAGTTAGTAAAAGTTTTCAACAAAACTTCAGTACACACCATATTGGTAATCTTGATATACCTGTTCATGGCTACTCTTAATATCTAGTACAGTATTTGAAAGCATTAGTCAATATCATCTGCTTTCATTTTGTCCACTGATAAGTCAAGCATATAACTGAGGTTCATCATTATAGCACATCATGTAAGATAAATATGAACTGTTGAACAAATCCAAACCAGATCAGTCTTTTGAAATTGTTGGTCCATATATTAACCCTGAAGTTTTACATAAGTATTTCTTCGTAGCATATTATAACCACCTAGCAAAACAATAATCATATCAAATAAAAAATACTTGAATGTACAAAATATTTCATTTATAACCATGTTTTAGTACAAAATAAACAAAACAACTTTCAAAATAATAGTAAAATAGCGGATTGGAAGCCTCATATATGAACATATAATAAACATGCCTTAATATAAAACGCAATATAAAACCATGCAAGACTTTGAGACTGACCATATTCTACCACTGAATATTAATAAATATTCACATGTCCATTCTGCTTTCTAAAAGTTTGTAAAATTATTTCATAAGTCATTATTTCGTATAAAACGATTTCCTTCTGAATGTCTGCCATAGTAAATATATTTACTTTTACCATATGTTCCTGAAATAAAACGAAAAACATAATTTACATAATTATTATGCCTAAAATGATTTAAAAGAAACATTTTAACACGATATGCAATAGAAGGTAAAATCTGTGCACGCCACACTTTCCCGACTCACATTTTAACATAAATTCTCGAAAATAAGCATTGTGTGCCATAACTTATTATTTGCTGGAATTCAAATATCCAGAACTGTTTAAGTGGCAATGACTTTAAAGTAGCTAAGTCTCTAACTCAATACCATCAAAAATCTATACCATTGAAAACACGAATTTATTTGTCAATTTAAATCAACATTGATGCTGTGATCTTACTGGAAAAAGATGATATCCAATATTTAAGACCAAAAAAACATTTTACCGTTGGTACCATAATGCGTTTCAACCCCAGTTCTAGCAAGAGACTCGAGGAGCGAGGCTAGAAACATTGCACCAAATCAAATGACGTATTTAGACTGGAATAACCAGATGCTAGAAATTTGCATTCGATTGAAACCATTGAATGTAAATCAGTTTATATACATTCATATTACAGTATTATATGCGTTGCGAACCACTTGTGTCAATTCCTAGGTCCCAAATGTTAGTGATTTAGCTCTTTTAATGCATGAAGCAGTGTAAGCTTATTCTTTGTAGAAAACTTGATACCACTTCTTATGAGTGGATATAAACACAGATACAGGTTTTCGATGCACATTTGCATGTTACTTTTTTTTTAGGAAACATACCTTTATGATCACCATCTCTAGATGTGGAAGGTAAAGGAGTAAAGCTACCAGAAGATGAGGAAGACTCGGAAAATGGAGAAACAATCTGAAAATATACATTTATATATCATAACATTAACATAATTCATCACAAACAAGGAATTATGATTTTAAATCCGTCTGTATAAAGTCATTATTCCCTCTAAAAGAATAGAAACAAAATGTATAATACTTTTATACAATGGTATGATAATTTTTTAGTAGTATCATAACCTCTTGGGGTAACCCATATTCCTGAAGCAATGGCCAGAGAAATCCCTCTCTGCCCATTGCTGGATTGACTTCTGATTCTTGAACTTTTGAGGGAGTGTTTCTATTCTTCCCGTTCAATCAACATGGCAGTCCTACGTTTAATCTGGGTCTTCCCTAAAACTTTGGACAGTTATTTAAGGTATTAAAAACGGTGAAAGTATGTTCGTTTCCAAACAGCATTGTTTACATTTCATTCAACTTGATAGCCTCGTTTGTCACACAATTAGTTTTACTGCAGTATTCTGCTATGCACGGGTTAATTAGGCCTAATAAAATCGGGAGCCATGACGTAACGTTATGTAAACATATTTGGTCCAATATTGGCACTCGTTTTAAATGTAAAGCTTTTGTAAAGCAGCTAGTCATAGGTTGTTAGTCGGACTACTGACCAATCAAAATTTAAAACAACAATATCCACTCATTACAGCAGTGAGTAGTGGGATTACCTCTAATCAAACGGAACACTGCGAGGAGTATGGGGGGGTAACCCAGTTAGTTGTAGGACAAAATATTGGTTTTGTGAAAAAGGTGATATCAATTTTATATCCAGTTACATCAAGCCCCTTTGTATTTGAACATGTAATTTGATAATTAAAGATACATTATGGAAGATTAGATAACGAGCTAATGTAGAGGCAATTTGCTGAAAATTTCAGTCAAATTGATCCACTATGAATTTAGAACTAAGCGAATGAAAGTTCCGCTTAGCCTCGGTCATCATTATTAAAGTCGGTAAGACAAAACTAGTAGTCTTGTTTATCCATTTAATTGGTAATTCATGAAGGAAAATAATGTAGCATATCAAACTAGAATCCAACAAAAATCTCATACTAGCCTCGACATCGAGAGGTGATGCCTAATTAATAGTTTTTATAACATTTCAGGCCTAAAGAAAGCCCTAGAATATACAGACTTTGATCTTGCATAATGTATGTTTAAAAGCAAATCAGCCACCAGTTTCATTTTCATTCTGTTTCAAAAGGACACTATAATTTTGATGACCCACATAACATGAAGATCAGACCAATTGTACTGGAAGGTCACGTCAGGGGTCATACGAGTGTCTTTTGAACCTTTGAATCCAGACAATGATTAATCAATCAGCTTTGCATTTCTAGAGGTTTACCCACAATTACGTGCAGAACTATAAAAAAAATGAAATGAAATATGATCTGTGTTTTAATCAAATTGCAACATAACCTTATTACTAATAACTCCATTCATTAAATAATGCTTTATGAAAATACCTGATTTTCGTTGACTTTAATGGTTTTCATATATGGCCCCACTCTTAAAGCTTCTTCTACTTCAGTTTTTTTGATAGGAGAAGAATCTAAAAACTTTAACTTTGAAAGACGATATATAACATAATATCTGAAAGAGAAATTCATATATATTTTCTGCGTTAAATCTAATAGTAACATATCATTATAAATTACAGTGCATGTTTTATACCAACTGCAAAAGAATACTTTGCACAGTTCTCCAAGTTAGCAAGGTCCTGCACTAAAACTGTAAACACTAGCACCTCAAATGTGCCGGTAATAATTCTACTTTGTAAAAAAGATAAGCATACTGATTTGTTTAATGTCAATTCAAATTCTTATGTGTAATTGAAACTTTATAATTATTGGCTTTCAATTCAATATGCAGTTATTAAAGTCTTACTGAATCAATTGATTGTCAAGATAATTACCTGTATCGTCTGTAATCATCATCATCTTTCTCAGATGAACTGAGTTGATTAGGACACGCTGTATTACCTAATAAACTTAAATAACGTAAATCTGGTAAATTATTCTGTAGTTTATCTAACAATGCATCAAGATTGTTTATCTGGAAATAAAAAAAATCATGACATTTAGAGTTTTCCTAAATACTATAAAATCCCTAGTATTCACATTTTATTCCAAATCAATTATACAGCTGTGTGTATGCATGACATCTTTCTGTATAAATCAATTAATTGAAACAACTGACATAGTTCACTGACCCTTGGACCACACCCATTGACTTACCTTATTTTTATTAAGTGTAACTGTGTGGAGTTGTTTTAAAGGTGGTATATTCATATCATCAGTTAATTCATTATTATCTAAAATTAATTCTTGTAAATTCTCAAAATCTTCAAGACCTTGTAATGAACTACAATATAAATGTTTACAAAAATAACTATTAAATTCATCATAATATTAATTATACAATATCAAAATTAATTACATATTTTCACATACTGTGGTAAAAAGTGAGAAAATAATTCCAATCAAATTCACTGAAAAGGCTGATTCTTACAAATACATATCTATCAATATATTGTCTCTCTTGTTCTACTTCAGCGTTTTTTTTTATTGGAGAATAATCTAAATACTTTTAACTTTGAAAGATAATATATAAAATAATACCTGAAAAAGAAATCTATTTTTTCTACTTCTAACAGTAATATTTGACTGTAGATTAAAATTACTGTGTATATTTTATATCAAGCACAACAAAAAAGATTGCCCATTTCTCAAAGATTGATAGCAAGGTCCTAAAAATACAAGTACCTTAGAATGTGCGGGTAAGAATTTTACTGTTTTTGTCAATAAGCACACAGATATTTTCAATACTAGGAAAACATATTCAAAGTTTAAACTTGGCAGAAATTGTCAAATTTGAATCCATTCCCTAGACTTGTCTGGCAGAAACCATTTTAAGAATAGACATGGTTGTAATAGCCTACATTCTGGCTTATTATTTGTATCTCACCGAACAAATTTTGCTACTTTCGTTTAAAACTAGAATCATAATAAATTTGTGACAAAACATATGTGCGTAAATCAACATCTTTAATTGAATATAAACTAATCAAACCTTTGAATACTCAATGTAAAGTACTTACAATAAACGATTATAACTTAGATCTAGACGTTGTGTAACTTTACAATAATCATCTATTAAAGACTGAGGGATTTGTTCTATATCTTGGCCAACACAGCTCAACTGAAAAAAAGTTTTAAAAATATATTCAATTACAGTATTACAATCACACTTTGGTGACACAAAATGAATTAATTTGTCCTAAAAATTAATAGAAAAATTAAACTAATTGTCATCAACATAGTAGAGCTATTACTTTCACCAAATTCATATAGGGTGGGGCTTTTTTTTTTCAGTCAGTCAATCGTGTAACCTTACTCGTTTCTTTAAACTATGGTACCTTATATAATTATGTAACATAATAAATGTATTGGACTTGCATCTGCGTATAAAAATGTATTTATTTGATATACATCTGTTACTAAACATCTAGTTTTGATCAATTTATTCAATAATTATATCCACTTAACAAAACCCTATGGCATTCACAAATTGTTTTGTAGATTAAAGGGACTATCCCGATTTGAACAAAAATAAAAGTCTATGTACATATGAAATTTAAGCGCTACAATATAGAGGGTGGTGTAGTTACCTTATCTCAAAATTCCAGCTCAAAATATTGAGTCGTTTGGATGTGAACGTCAAAACCGCTTGTCCAGTAACCCTTTTATGATTTTGGGTCAATTTTTTCGTTGGGTGACCTGATAATCGATTGCTGTTTCTTTAGAGGTTTATACAGTGCAGAACCCATGTACTATACTTGATAACGGAAGGTAAATTTCACCTAAGCCTTATTTTAATTAAATAAAAGTCTGGTTTTATTCAGACACAATAATACAGCGGTCTACATTTCCAGATGAAGACTAGCGGGTTTAAATTGTTTGAAAACATATCACAAATATTGAGTTCATTGCTCGGCCCCAAGGTAGAGGATTTTAACGGATTTGAACACAACATTAAGCAGTTTTATTCACCAAAATATAATCAGGATTAGCCATTTAATCTTTCATCAACTGATTAAGGTCCTGTAACTACTGGTGTTTCTTATTTTGTAGCTTGGTGCTGTATTAAAGATAACATTGACCCACCAAAGGTAATAAAATTGACTCTATCTCTGTCTCAATACAAGGTGATCTACATCTTTTAATTCTTTCTTTTCGAAAGGATGCTTTGAGTATCATTATTAGCCTAATCATCATACAAGATTTAGATATTTCAATTTGGCTACTAGCCTACTACTCGACACCTTTTCTAAGTTGTTTAAAGCCTCAATACCACTCTGGTTGTAACTGAATAATATGTCCCAATCTTCATTGGTCAACAAATTGTATTATTTTACAATATTCCAATTAATTGATGATATAAATTTCATTTTAACACACCTAATTTAAAAAAAATGGAAAAATTCAACTTATTGATTTGAAAAGTCTAACGTAAACCTTTTCAAATGTGACTTGGATTTTAAAATATTTTCAAACCCTCTGGAAAAGTAAAATAGGATGTAATGAATAATTTACACAACAGGTAAGACACTAAAACATCTAGTACTTAGAATAAGGCTATTATTTATTTCCCGGAGCTACCAAGCCAGCAAGAGTGTTATTGTCCCTTTAACATAAATCGCTTTAAAGTTTTAATAAGTTTAATGCAGCCAGATCGTTGTGTATTGATATAACTTATCACTTACTTGTCCATCTGTAAAATACGAATGGTTTTCAGCAGTTTGTTCGGAAAATCCGGCAATCGTAGAAATTTTGTCATCCTCTGTTGTGTCAGCCATTTTTCATGTCACGTGATCTTGTTGATATCATGTGACACGATGATTATATTCGGGCGAAAACTCAAGTCACTTTTTTCAAACCGATCCGCAGCGAATCGTTATCTCAACAATGATGATGCATGTCGATTCTGGAACTTGATGATATGTCCATATAAATTAACAATTTCAAAGAAACAAAATCTAAACTAAAACGAATCTCTAAATATATCACTAGTTACGGGTGTAGTATGTGAGGTAGAGTTTGCAAATGATAGGTTACTTTAGAACAACAGCCCACAGGGCATATTAGTTGACGTTTTGAATGATGATAATATATATTATTAGGCCTAACCCGTAATTAAAGATATTATTACTGTAACAAACCATATATGGTGTGGTGGTTTTCCCCTTGTCGGGGGGGGGGGGGGGGGCCTAGTGGTCTAGAGTGCGCTGTGCTTCGAATTCTAGCTGGCCGGTCACCTCTGGCTTGTGGCTGTGGTTTCGATCCCTGTTGTGAGTGTATGTGGCATGGAGATAGGGACACCTTCCCAACCCCCGTGGGTTTCCTCCGGGCACTCCCGTTTCCTCCCACTACTAAAGACCCCTGCGCGCAAGCAAATTATTGAAATAAAATTAAACCAAATGTTAGTCCCGAAATGACCTAGTTTGTGTTGAGTGGACGTTAAACTCCATTTCTCTCTCTTTTCCCCTTGTCAGTGATGCAGAACGGAGGGCCTGACAAGGACAGCTGTCTAGTCGTTCGGATGAGACGAAAATCCGGGGTCCTGTACGTTACACATTGGCGTGCACGTAAAAGATCCCTTAGCAGTTGGAAATTTGATATAAGAGTAGGCCATAGCGCCGCTGCCCGGGCAAAATTTCCCTCATAGCACACTGTATATGGCGTATACATCGATAATCTACAAGGCTCTCTATCAAAATATGTTGCCGTAGGATCAACGGTAAGACTTAACCTAAAAATATTCAATCTTGTATTATTTTACATCACTTAGGGGCCCTATGCATCCTTATCGTCCATCATTTCCATGCTTCTAAATATGAAATGTCCTTTATTATACACCATTAAAAAAAATATCAAAACGATAGGTGTTTCATTAATTTCATGATCATTAACAAAATGGTCCTCCCCTGCCTTTACAACTCATCTGACTGCAGTAGTGGAAACATTATAGTAGGCCCTATTTGCTATTTGGGTTACTGCAGTTTCTTTTCAGTGTGTGTGTACCCTTCTTTGGAACATTACACATGGGACTAACTCAAAATTACATATCTTTAGCGAAACTATAGTAGTTTAAATTCTGCAACATCATTGCAGGTACTTCTAGGGGGATTCTTCACCCAACTACCATGGAAACGTGCCTGCCTTTTACTCTCTCAACTAGAATGTGTATTTAATTTTTTTGACAAATGAAATGAAATGGGGTTTAACATCCTGCTCTTCTGCACCTAATTTTGATAAGTATGTGGAGGATACGTGTATGCAAGGTTTACTATAGGTTTAGTTGAGCCACACAATTTGACAAGTTATGAATTGTCTTGCATCAGAATGCAAGGTGCAAACAAAAAGATTAGTGTCCTATTTTCAAAGTTGTAAGGGCAGTAGAAACATTTTTTGGGTTATTTTTTTCTATATCCTGTATTGTTAACAAGGTTTTCGAAAAAAGGGGCAAAATTTGAGAATGCCCACCAAAATCAAACTCAACCAAGATCCTTTGACACTTATTTTTAGTTTCATCTAAATCGGGATGGGGGGGGGGGGAGTTTCTGTGACATCCTTAGTGTGCATTACATGCTTTGCCACTATATGAGTAAAGGGGAGAGACCATTTTTACCGGGAATTTCAATCCGATTTTCACGAAATTTGAACTCATCCGCACTTATTGTGGTATCTCCACAAAAGGTTATCACAGTCAACATCAAGACAAGCTCCTTTTTATATATTCAAATAGAGAGCCTAGCACACACATGTATATAAGTACACTGTAATAAAAACACCATTGAATATATTTTAAATATCTTTATTTTGTAATTAAAATTGACAAAGATTTCATATTGAAACATTAAATAAGATTTAAAAGAATCATGGCTGTATAAATTGTCAATACCAGTATATGCATAAGTACAAAATCATAAGTAGAGACCATAAAACTGAAATGTGATCTAATCTTACATTACTATTGGCATGTTTTGAATGGACAGAATTTAAAAACAAAATCACATTGTAACAATTAAATTATCAAACTGATATATACAGAAAAAGAAGAAATTTTTGCAGGAATAAAGTAAATTGTCTATAGAGAGCTAAATTTAATTATATGTATAAATAATCTAATATATAGAAATAAACATAAAAATAAAAGATAGAATATACTTAGTTAAAAAGTAAAGCTGCTTTTTAAAGCACCATAAAAATACATCTTAGAATGACTTCAGCTCCAAGGATTGAAACACCAAATTTACACCCTAATTTAATAATATAGCAAATCAATGCTGGAATGTGGACATTTATTTAATGATTTGAATGTTTCATAAAATCAATAGCAGTAAAAAATACATGATATGAAAATCGTACTTAAAACATGTAATCTGTGGCTTATCTTTTATTAAATCAGCTATCAGTAATTACTGATTAATTAGGACACATCTTGATTTTTCCATAGAAACATGATGGTTTCAAATCAATACATTGCTGTTGTGTTTCTACAGGATTTAAAGTGGGGAGAAAATGTACAAATTTAAAAAGTTCTCACTTAATTAAAATCATAAAGTAAACTCACAGAGAAAAATCAAAATAATTAAGGAAAAGTAGCCTACATAATACATTTGTATTTATACATTATATTAAGTATCTGTAACTACAAAAGCATAAACTGCATATTAAATATTTTAAAAAGCTAACAACCATATGATAGGCTATCACAATAATGCTGACAAAAAGATTCTGGACTAAACATTGTATATTAATAATAAGCATGCTTATGATACATGTATAAATAAACTCCATGCGAAGGAATGTTACGAGATTTGACATGAGATAGTAGAAAATTCATTATATATATACACACAGGTTATGAATGTTTTGGAAGTCCAAGAGCATTTAATTCAGCTGAAAAAGACAACAACAATATTATTTTAGATATTAGGGTATCTTTATCATCAGTTAGTCATGGGCGAAATAAATTAACCGAGTTTTCAAAATTATGGTCAGAATTTAACCCTATTAGATGGAGTATGGAGTTTAATGAAATGGGGTTTAACGTCCTACTCTTCTGCACCTAACCTGGGCTAATAGAAGACAGACATACACTATGAGGGGAATTTTGCCCGGACAGCGGTGCTGCGACCTACTCTTATATCGAATTCCAACTGCTAAGGGATCTTTTACGTGCACGCCAATGTATACACGTGACCTCGTTTTTTGTCCAATCCGAATGACTACACAGCTGTCCTTATCGGGCCCTTCGTTTTGCATCACTGATAAGGGGAACCCATGCTGGAAAATTGAGATAAACTTTCTTGGCCAATGCAGGAATCGAACATCCGACCTCCAGGCTGTATGGAGTTTAAGAATTAGAGCTGGCATGATATATCGCTGAATTGATGTGCCACGATTCTTTTTTCCTTATGTTTTCTTTTTGTCGCTTCAGAAAGTAACCAGTCACACTTAAAGGAGAAGTATACAAGGGTTTGCAATAATCTAACTTTTTTATATTCTTAATTAGTTTATTGTTATCAGTTTGTATATAACCTTCTGTAACATGTTGATTGTATCATTGCTTGATAACAGTGAGAGTGTCCTCTCATTGAAACATTGCAGTTAATAAACTTAGTAAATGTTATCCATAAAGCTGTCTGTTATTATAATATATTGCTTTCACTAAATGCCATTTAAAGATAAAAAAAACCTGAAAATATAATCAAAAAGAATGTATACCTACCACAATGTGCTCTTCCTTGAGTTTCAGTGTTCGGTATTTTATTACCATTAAGGTCAACACACCAGCATATTCTAGAATTATGGTGATGTCCTCGACATTGTTTTTTCGTGTAAAATCCTTCATGATCACAGCTTGGTAGGAAAACATCTGAAATTTATTGTCAGATTAGTAGGCAACACATTGTATATATATTATGCTAAGTTGAAATGGTTACTTTGATAAACAAGCATACATGGTAAGCTCATAATGGAATGTTTGTATATGCTAAATAGTAATAGTAGCCTAGTAATAGAAGTAGAGCTTAACATTTGCTTCCACCTAAGTTGATATCGCAGACAAATGTATGCTAAGCTCAAGTGGGTTGTTTTATAGATAAGCGCAATGTATATTTGAGTCTATATAAACAATGTTTTAGGTATATCGTAGTATAGTGGTGTGCGATATAACGTATACATGTCTTATACATAAGGTGGGTGTGAAATAGATTTATTTAATGTCTGCTTCCACCAAAGTGATATCGCATACATAATGCATGATATCATGGACATGTTGATTTAATTAAGTTATTTACATATAGAGTAATATATAGAAGGTGGATAGAAACACTAAAAGATAGGCTGGCACTGCCAGGCAGGATACGCCCACATTTTCGAGAGATGGACAGAGAACAAGCAATACCGAAAGTGATTTTTCCTGCATCTTTAAGTCCTGTATTTCATACTGTATTGGGAGCAGCCATTTAGTTGGTCAGTTCCAGTCTGATATTAATGAAATTCGAAACCGACAATGATTATGGTGTGACAGTACACAACCTAGAAATGTGACGTTTCATCAAAATCCGATAAGAATTGTGACCTGTATTGAGTCCACAACCATGATATACCATATTTTTACATTATTCGCGTACAAACGGCGACCATTTCGTCCGGCAATTTTTGTATGATTTTCACGAAATTAGAACTCAACCTTCCTAATCAAAATCGAATTAAAATTGTGACCTATACAGGGTCCACAACCATGATATACCATTTTTTTAACAGTATTCAGCGGCCATTTTGTCTGTCAATTTTGGTCCGATTTTCCCGAAATTCAAACTCAACCTTCCTTACAGTGTAACGGTGATATAATCAAACGTTTTTTTAAATTGGATAATAATTGTGACCTCCAGAGGGACCACAAGCTAAAGAAAGGGGGATTTTGCGTATAACCAGGGGCCATAATTCAGGAAGTTACGATCCGATATGCGCAAATATCGAAAAGAACCAAGATCTTTGGGTTATAACCATGAATTTCAAGTTTCATCAAAATCAAATTAAAATTGTGACCTTTACAGGGTCCACAACCTTGATATACCATTTTTTAACAGTATTCGCGTACAAACGGCGGCCATTTTGTATAGCAATTTTGGTCTGATTTTCCCGAAATTCGAACTCAACCTTCCTTACGGTGTAACGGTAATATAATCAAACATTTTTTTAAATCAGATAATAATTGTGACCTCCAAGCTAAAAAAAAGGCGATTTTGCGTATAATCAGGGGCCATAATTCAGGAAGTTACGATCCGATATGCGCAAATATCGAAAAGAAGCAAGATCTTTGGGTTATAACCATGAATTTCAAGTTTCATCAAAATCGAATCAAAATTGTGACCTCCACAGGGTCAACAACCTTGATATACCATTTTTTAACAGTATTCGCGTACAAACGGCGGCCATTTTGTATGGCAATTTTCGTCCGATTTTCCCGACATTCGAACTCAACCTTCCTTAGGGTGTAACGGTGATATAATCAAACGGTTTTTTAAATCGAATAATAATTGTGACCTCCAAGCTAATAAAAAGGCGATTTTTCGTATAATCAGGGGCCATAATTCAGGAAGTTACGATCCGATATGCGCAAATATCGAAAGGAAGCAAGATCTTTGGGTTATAACCATGAATTTCAAGTTTCATCAAAATCGAATCAAAATTGTGACCTCCACAGGGTCCACAACCTTGATATACCATTTTTTAACAGTATTCGCGTACAAACGGCGGCCATTTTGTATGGCAATTTTCGTCCGATTTTCCCGAAATTCGAACTCAACCTTCCTTAGGGTGTAACGGTGATATAATCAAACGGTTTTTTAAATCGAATAATAATTGTGACCTCCAGAGGGACCACAAGCTAAAAAGGGTGATTTTTCGGACAATCAGGGGCCATAATCCAGGAAATTACATTCCGATAGCCGCAAATATCGAAAGGAACCAAGATCTTTGAGTTACAAACATGCATGTCAAGTTTCATCAAAATCGGTTCAAAATTGTGACCTCTATAGGGTCCACAAGCTAAAAACGTGATTTTTCGTACAATCAGGGGCCATAATCCATGAAGTTTTGATCCGATACATGCCAATATCGAAAGCAGCCGAGATCTTTTGGGGATAAACCTATATTTCAAGTTTCGTCAAAATCGGATAAGAATTGTGACCTGTAGAGAGTCCACAAACAAATTGTGGACGGACGGACGGACGGACGTCCGGACGGACAGGGGCGACGACATAATACGTCCACATGAAAATGTGGGCGTATAAAAATAAAGAGTTGATGTGAGGTGTGATATATAATGCGTGTTATAGTACAATTGCTGAACATTAAAAACTTTTGATAACAGACCTTCAAAAGAAACAAATAATTATTCTTGAAATAATATACGAAAGTTATCAAAGAAATGAGATGCAGTATCAAATGAGATACAAGACATACTTTTTTCGTTGGCAAGTATTTTCTCTTGAAGATTCCTTAATTCTTTGTAACATGGTGGCACTGCAATGAAAAAGGTCAGTACATTGTTTTTGATGCATATCTGTAAGAATTAGTAATCATTTATCTAACTTTAACATTATCTAACAGTTATTTGTTGCAGATCATGATATTAACATTTTACAGAAAACATGAACTGATTCCCATAGTATAAAATAATTAATGTTAATATACTTACAAACTTCAGAAAAACAGCAACACCATTCATTTTTAGAAAGTTGAGAATCTTTATTATGATCACAAGAATCAAGGTATGGGCGTAAACAAGGTTCCATGTTATTTCTTTCAATTTCTTGTAATTCAGACTGGTTTAAGTGATGATTTCTATTTTGATCAAGATGACGCATTTCCCACATAACTGATCTCAAACATTTACAGTGGCCCTCTGGAATTAATATGTTTATGATTAGTACTTTGTTGAATGTGAACTTTAGTTTAAATAGACAAAGTTCACACAGACTAAACTGCTAAGGGCTGTCGGGTAAGAAGGATTTGTTTCCTGTCAAATTACCCCTTCAAAACACGAAATGAAAATTGTTTCACATGATTTTTGCATGGTAATATATTTTCTAGTAATATATTTCCCATGACATGTTTTTTCCTTTGGTGAAATCTTATACTAATTTATCCATTTAAAATAATACAAACTGTCATTTTGGGACTAACATATGAAATATCTTAAAATAGCATTATGCAAGAGCAAAATCTGATTTTTACAGGTCTTTCTTTAAGCCTGAGATGTTATCTAAATAATCAATTAGACATTAATTAACATATTCAGACCATAATAAACTCTTTATGTCAAGACTAGCCTTCAATGTTGGCAGATTAAAATCGTATATGCCGCTTAATGGCGGTTGATAATTAAATCAATCAAGTGGATAATCGAGACTATGCTGTTTATATTAATGATTTGAGTAATGATGACTGAGGCTATGAATATTTCAAAAGCTTTTTTCTCGGCTAATAGTGAATCAATTTGACTGAAATTTTCAGCAAATTATCTTTACACTATCTAGTTTTTAACTATTGTAGTGAGAACTGCCATCTCTTTATCTTATCTCCCATAATGTAACTTTAAGTATGATCTGCCCTTGTGTTCTAAAAACCAGGGAACCTTTAGTAAACAATACTTATGACTTGACAGACCTTACAATTTAAAGCGTACACATTAGCACCCCTCCCCCCCCCTTTTCATTTATGATAAGGTAATAAGTTACATGTACATACGATGATGGTGATTTCTGAGTTCTTTTTTAACAGACATGTGAGGTCTGTGTTTCTTGTGTCCATGGTGACCGTGATGATAATGATGAGGATGATCTTCACGATCTTGTGCATGTAGAAGTCGGAACCAGCCGGTAAGTCTTTGCCTCATTTCAGTCATGTCATCTGGTGAACACGCTAAAATAAATAATATCTTTCATCACAATTCCTGAACTGATCAATTCAGATTAGTAAGATGAATAAAAACCAATCCAATTTCACAAGCTAGCATGCAATACAATTTTTGCATCGCTTTAAGGAACTTGTATAAGCTGAGTGAATTAAATTCACTAAATGTAAGCATGGTTTTTTTTTTAGAATGAAATTGATTTTGTGCTTTAAAGCTACAATTCCATTTGCTCAAATTGCATTTAAATATTTAGTGAACCTTAAGAGAGCAGACAGTCCTTGCTAAATTGAACAGAATTGAGATGGTAATGTTAGCATTTCAGTTCGAAACCATGTTTATTAAAGCATATTTATTCCATTATGCTTCAGGGGCAGACAGATTAAAAGCTTTTGAAAAAAATCAATATCCATGTTTGTCAAGTAAGAGAATAAATGTCTTAAATTGTACATCAGACTGCAAATTGTTTTCAATACATGTATATACAAGTGCAAGCTTACATATTGAAGAATATCTGAAATCATTGAGATATGAACTATTTTAATATTTCAGATATATACATCAATTCAAATACAGCAAATATAAGAATGATTTACTTGTACTTATGCTTGTATGTGTTTTCTTATGTTTTTTCCCACTGTGATGTTTTGACTGAAATATAAATAATTTGTATTTTAGTTTTGAAAGTAATTTACTCCCACAAAAATACAGATTGTCTGAAAAAAAGTATGCTGCGTAAGAAAAATAATAAAGTGCAAGTATATTCAAATATAATTTATATAGGATATAATATCTTTGTGGTACAAAAAGATAGTATAACTGTCATATTTCCAGGTTTAATAATTTTTTGGTAACTTATTTTCAAATTAGATACATTTATCTTTTGTGGTCAAATAAAATTCTGAATTTAATATATCTGAATAATCAATTCAACTGAAACAATCAATGTTTGGATCATTTTAATACATTCAATACAATACAATATTTTGTTAATTCTTTCCTTTTTTTTTGAATATTATTAAATTTCATTGACTTTATATTAGTCGATATATCATAGATGACAAAAACATAAAATCCCATTAGTTCTAATATAATGTCGCATAATGAACATCTAAAAAATTAATTCAGTTTGAATATTCAAATATTTTGACAATGGCACTTATGAAATATCCTTTAATTTCATGAAGCATAAATGTATATGAAACATAGCAACATTCAAGTGTGTCAAGAATTTAGTATCATAGTAAGCCATTAAAAAATTTTGATCTTGCTTCCTCATATATATATCTTTGTCCAAAAGTCTTCTGCATTAATCAGTCACTTTGACATGTACCCGGAAATCAAATTCTGGACATTAAGAGGTTTATCTTACATTATATCTATGGTATATACATGTAATTATATAGTACATTACATAACTTGTATTCATTTGGTATCAAAACTGCGAATTAGATTTAACAAATCGAGGTTGGCATACTGTATTGTTTTGGGTATGAGAGAAAGGACATTACCATGATTTAACATGTTATATTTACCTTGGCATGACCAGAATTTTGTACACGATTATCATCAGAATCATATTTGGTTGGGTTGACTTTGACACTAATGTGTTGATTATGGGGTTTGTTCGAATGTAGTTTATGATGTTTTCTATTGTAAAGATGTGGCTTTGGTTCTTTGTCATTAAGCTGAAATCCTTTAGATCTTTGTGCATTGAATTCCTCCAATAAATGTTTCCTTAAACGAAGAATGATTAAAGTCCTTGTATATACTTGTATGTATATATAACATGTAATCATACACAATATTTGTGGAATATTTCTGGACCAACAGGTCAGAGCTGGTGAACATATGTTACGCATGGCCAAAGTGGCATGTGAGAACATTTTGCATGGCAGTTGATATCTTGAGATAAAAACAAATTTGAGATGTTAGAATGTATATTTCTTATGATTTAATTTATAAATAATTTTCTATTTTTTACTTTTGCTGGATGGGTGCAAGTTGTAGAGTAATTTGCTGCAGTCTGCCATGTTATTGATACAATTATATCAAACATAGTATTCTTTCAGTAATTATTTAAACATTGTAAAATAAAATTAAATATTGTAAAATAAAATTAAATATTGTAAAATAAAATTAAATATTGTAAAATAAAATTAAATATTGTAAAATAAAATTAAATATTGTAAAATAAAATTTTGTGGAAAAACTATTAATAAGCCTTTAACATTATAACAGCATTGGAAAAGAAGTTAAAGATTTTCAAATGAGATATGGGAAAGAAAAGAGTTTCAATATTTTCAATGCCACCCTGGAACAATTTTTAGCATGTTTTACAATTGTAATGTTTAGAATGCAAAAAAAAAGTACTTGGCACGCCAAAAGGTTCTTACGAAAAGTAGAGAACACGGATACAAAACCCATGAGGTTTGGCAGGTGGTTGTTTTTCTTGTCAGTTGGTAAAATCTATCCAGTGACTATACAGTTGTGTTGGAGATAGATATGACAGTATCTATAACAACCAGTCCATACAACATCTTAATGAATATTTTGTTTTTAAGATTGTGAAAGACATATACATGTATAAAGATAGGTTGCCAGGCAACGAAAAACATACACCCACAGCAGCTAAATCGTCCGGGCAGTCAACAAGAGTTGTCGCATAATTTTTCTTTTTTCGGTAATGAAACATTTATAATACACTAAAATCTGATTTGGAGTAACAACTCATTATGTTATTATCAGAAAATCATTAGGATTTGTTTGCTTTTTATAAAGTTTTGCCCCACACTGACAATTAGTATAGGAAACATTTAATATGATGGATTTAGCTGTTCAGTTATAAAATTCATTGAAAATCAAAATATTTGTTCATTTCAACACATTAATCTCTGTGTATCAATCTGAAGTCAATCGCATATTAAGTTTGGCCTCTAGAGCATCCACAAGATTTTTTGAAGTGATCCTGGACTACAACTCAGGCACTAATTATCAAAAATCACTGAAAATCAATAGGTTTCTTTGTCTCATGACCTTAAAAACTGTGTATAAATTTGTAGTCAATCGGATATTAACTTTGGCCTGTAGAGCGTCCACAAGCAATTGTGGACGCCGGACTGACTGACTGACTGACTGACAGACGGACGGAGGCGACGACAATATGAAGCCAATAAAATTATTATATTGATGAGAGAAAAATAACTATTTTGTACTAATTCATTGCTCAGATCCTGCAATGAGAGTTAATTAACTAGCTCCACATCCTACCAGTAAAAGTAAGAGCTGAATTCAAGATCCTCGTCATGGTCTACAAGTGCCTGAACAATCTGGCCCGGACTATTTAAAAAATTTAATTTCATATAATGTAAATCAACGTTCAACACGTTTAGTTACTACTGAATTCCTCCATGTGCCATTTACTAAAAAACGAACATTCGCAGACAGGTCGCAGACCATTCGCAGACAGGTCGCAGACAGGGCCTTCAGTGTGGCTGATCCTAAACTATGGAATGATCTTCCAGATTCTATAAAGTCTTCTTCAACACTAGGAACATTTAAACAATCATTGAAAACATATCTTTTTAAGCACACTTTTCCAGAATAAATAAACTCTGCTATAGTTGATTTAAATGTCACAGTCAAATATTGTATACTACGTGTATGTATGTTTGTTATGTTCTTTGAATATTTATTTATGTGTTTTGTAAAGCGCCTTTGAATGCTGATATCGGCAGTAACGAGCACTATACCTATAAAACTTAAACTTATAAAATTATTATATACTTACCCTTCTTTAATAAATTCAGCTGTTACACATAATGGATGACCAGTAGAAGAACCATCTACACACATCTGATTGGGTGGACAGTTACATCCATCAGCTACAACAGTACACATTGTCATATTATGTATTTTATCTTTCATACTAAATTAATACCAGCAAAGCAGCTTTCATCAAGAGCATTTATGACCTCTAGCAACACGAGCATTTCTCAATAAATTCTGGTAATTTCCTATGTTTTAATATTACTCAGACATATATACGGAAGAATTTTTCCGAAGTTGGGAGAGATAATTAATCTTTCATTGATGAAGCCTAGTTGCTTGCAAATCGCAATATAATATTGTTTACTTTCTTTTCTACGATCTGTGGAATTAGTCATACTGCCTTTGATCAAAGGTGTATTATAATATGCATTCATTCATTGGTTGGTTGGTTAGGTATTCTTTCTTGAATTTTTTTTTCAGAAATTTTGAAATCAATTTATTCTCAAAATGACATACATTCCTCGGATATATTTGTAGAGATTGAAATGACCCCACATATAATTCCCGACACGTATGCAAAGTGGAGTAAAAAAAAAAAGTTATGAATACTAGGAATAAGCTGAAGAAAACAATAAGTTTTTCACATAAGCTATGCAGTGTGAAACTGAATTACAACCATATTCTCAAGATGATTTCAAAGAAAAATCAATAGAGCATTTACTTCACTCCTGACCAGATATATGATGGGATATTAAGTAGAATATTATGTCACATCAACCTGGTCACAATACCAGCAGTAAGTATCTACATTGTACTTACATCTATTAACTACATCTACTGTATACAGAATTTTAATTTGCACATCCGTTATACATTAAATGAATATAATTAGGATTTATTGGGTTATTTTTTGTAAAACATAATGTTTAGACATAGAAATTTCTCGACATTTCAAATTATCAAATAAGTCACACTACATACACAGAGTAAAAATAACCAGAGTGGCGACTCGCATTACTCCCTATAGAAACAACCCGACGCGCAATGCATGGTGGGATTCGTCTGTAATACACACCCACAGTACGCTCAACGTTACGATACCTACCTATATCGATGAACTAAATCTCTTTAATTTCGTAGTTTATAGTATTTTCGGTAAAAAAAAATTACTGAGAATTATCACACACAATCATGTTAGGTGTGTGTGTTTCGGGAATTTATAAAACATGATTAATATTTTTAAAACATGCATATGAATATGAAATGAAGTAATGAAGTGGAAGACGGCAATTGTGGCGGTTTACGAATTGGTTTATAAGACCGTAAACTATTGTTGATTTTATTTTTTTTTTATTAACTTTAAAACTAATCAACCAAATACTTGTTGTTTCGATTCCTAGATTTGAAATATACATTCCCATAAACCTTAAAATGGCCCATTTGAAAATGTCAAAGAACCACGCCCTTTTTAATTTTTGGATAAGGCCTATTTTACTCAACATGATTTATTTTTTTCTCCCAAAGAAAAATACCCCTGTCTTCTAGATAGAGCGTATTACTTAATTAAGTATGCTTTCATTAAAATATTAAATAATAATTTAAGAATATTAAAATTGAATTTTTTAAATAGCCCTATAACATTTTCCAATAAACAGATTTGAGCCGTTGGTTGTTTTCCAAGAAAAAATGCCTTCGGCTCCAATGTTGACTCCCTGTCTTCTTTTATGATTTTTGTTCTTTTAATTAATGTTGGCTTTAATTTTTAAAAAATGAAAGAAAATAATTTGATATTTTATTTTCAATAGTATTACATTTTTCAATAAACATATTTGAGTTGATTAGTTTCTCTTTTTACAAAACCAAAAACAACTTGAAATTGAATATTTTGCATATTGCTCTGGGTGCCATGTAATGTTTTGACCGCCCACTGCATAAGAATATATTAAATTATTATCAGTCTGAAGTGTGCTCTAGATATCATGCATTAGGTCTGATCTGTGTTCAGAGTTACTTTTATTTTTGTGATATTTTTGTCAATTGGTTATTTAGAAATAGAAAATTTAATTTATATTGTGTACTATAATGGAATTATTTAGAAATAGAAAATTTAATTTATACAGTGTTCTATTATGGAATTTATAGGTGGTCGGATTAAGGCCTACATTAAAACTATTAAGATAGGTTGCCAGGCAACGAAACATACGCCCACAACAGCTAAGTCGTCCGGGCAGTCAACAAGGGTTGTCGCATATTGTTTCTTTTATCAGTCAGGAGAACATTTACTATTTACAACACATGATAATCTTATTACGAGTAATAGCCCATTAAATAATTATCAGAAATGATTAGAATAGTTTTGATGGTTTGTCTCAAGGCCTTTGTCCACAAGATATTTCAAAGTGATCAAGTGCCAGAAATTTTCAGATATCACTGAAAATCAAATAGGATTCTTCGTCTCATGACCCTAAACACCGTGTACAAATTTAAAGTCAATCGGATATTAACTTTAGCGTCTAGAGCGTTTACAAGATTTTTCAAAGTGATAAAGGGTCATAACTCTGGTAGTAATTATCGGATATCACCGAAAATCAATAGGCTTCTTCGTCTCATGACCTTAAACACTGTGTATAAATTTAAAGTCAATCGGATATTAACTATAGCCTCTAGAGCGTTCACAAGATTTTTCAAAGTGATCAAGGGTCATAACTCTGGTAGTAATTATCGGATATCGCTGAAAATCAATAGGCTTCTTCGTCTCACGACCTTTAACACCGTGTATAAATTTCAAGTCAATCGGAGATTAACTTTAGCCTCTAGAGCGTTCACAAGAAATTGTGGACGATGGACGGACGGACGGACGGACGGACGGACGGACGGACCGACAGACGGACGGACGGGGGCGACGGCAATATACGACCACATTTCCATGTGGGCGTATAAAAAGGGAAAATGTGATTTTGAATAGCATAACAGTATTAGGCTTACTGTTTTATTTAAAGTTTATTGCAACTGATAATTGAGCAAAACAGTATTTTTGTTAGGAAATTTGGAAAGGTGTATTACAGATACAATAAACTTAACACTTTGTTTACCACAAGTAATTGTAGGCCTATATAGAATCGCATATTTCGATACAGAATCTTAGAAAAAATTATGCCAGAATCCAATTCTTCAGAAAATATAGTTAGTTCCCTCACACACGATTCTTTTTCAATTTCTTTAAATGGTAGCATAGGCCTTTTATATTATGGAATGTAAAAAGAACATGTGCAGCTTGTGCAGACTTAATGGGTAAAGCTTACTATTTAAAATTTGATCCTTTAACTACATGTAATTCTAAAATTACGAAAATACTAGACAGCAATTAAGCGATGGTAAAGAATGCAAGGAATGGGTTTGGTTACATCGGAGCGCAACTACTTCTTGTCCTGCGTACGCGAAAGTATTAAAAAAAGGCCTATAATTAAAATAACAGAATATTGATATTATTAATACTTTTATTAGACCTATGACGTGTCATTGAGTCAGGTGGCACGGTTTCGATTATCCGCTTGTACGTGACAAGGGGTAGTGTCGTCTGTGGAACATCGTGGGTTTTCACCGGGTCCTCTAGTTTCCCCTCACTGCTAAAAAAGACCCATACATACCTGTATTACTGTAAGTGAATTATTGAAATAAAAATTAACCATGTTAATCCCGATATTTCCTAGTTTATCATGAGACTAGGAGCATAGATCTACTTCTCGGGCAGTACTCGGTAGGCTACTGACAGTAGGCCTATACTATAGACTGGTTCAAGTTGCCAATTTAAACTTGGAATAGGCCCCAGGAAAAATGCAATATAATGCCAATTAACCAATCAAATATGAAAACATCTTTCACCAAATATGTACTCTTACAAAATAACATTTTTGATAATATATATATTGCTGTTATTATAACCTATTATGTTATTATGGCTCAGTATTTATTATATATTTATATCACTAGGCCCACATAGTAAAACTCTGTGATAGGCCTAGCACTCGACGATGACTCGTATCGTACTCATAGCAGACGACGCGACATAGACTGAGATGATTTTCTTCGGAAAATCTAAAGAATTTTAATCCTTTAATAGTACCTAAAATTAAAACACCCTGCGTAGGACCTACTCTGGGTACCATATCCACCACTCTGATGTTTACATTTTCTTTTGTTCTACTGCGAAACGTCTTCTTTAGCCGCCATGTTTAGTGACATTACAGACGAGACCCAAGATGCAATGCGCGACCTCCTCCGTATGCAAATGAAGAAGTCTCCACTCTGGTTATTTTTACTCTGTGCTACATATATGTATAAAACTATAAATACCCACCTCTATGAATATTCAGTTTAGCAGGGCCATTATGGTGGTTTCCATGGTGATGACCCTATAAATAAATTTTATGTCATTTAAATATCATCTGATCAAGTGTAAAGTATTTTTATATGTATTTAAGCTGAACAATAAGACTTGGGCTTGACTGAATCAGATTAACATAAACATATATCTATTGTGATCTTGTGGGATTCAATTTTCATGATTCACAAAAAGCAATTAACTGAAATGAACAGGTTCAGTTTAATTTTAAAATATGTTCAGAAAACTGTTAAAATAGATGCCTTTAAAACAATATTCAATTGTTGTTTCTCTTGTGGCGTTCACATCATGTGAAAATAAACTTAACTAATCAAAGTGTAAAAGTGTGGATAGGCCATGAAGAATATGCTAACAGCAGTTGAGCCGTTCTACAAAGGTTGTGGCATACATGTATCTTTTAATTGTATGGAAATGAAATGCAGTTTAATGACCTACTGTTCTGCACTCCCTGGAAATGAAATGGGTTTTAAGGTCCTATATATAGTTTTGCATCGACTGGGCTATTGGTGAATGGTGATGGGCATACATTTTGACCAGAATCTTGTGCTACAGCCTATTATTATATATACAAAGCTTGTAACAGTAATCAAATGATAACTTTAACTATCTCTGTTATTGTAAATCATTGAAATAGATATCTCATCAACATAAACATGGCATATAAATTTAAGTCAATTGGATAATAACCGTAGTATCTAATAGTTACAAGATTTTCATTGATTTCTGGTTTGGGGTTAAATGTGCAAATGTGCACTTTAAGATTACACAATTCTTTAAGCCAGCTCCCAGTCTTGGGAATCCTATTGCTTATCTACATGACTCGGCATCAATCAAGACATATGTTCTTTCAATTTCAAAGCAATGCTGTGATTTATTTGCTGTAAATCACATTACATAGTTTAATGTCTTTTCAACCATTTATACATATTAACATTCATTTCATTATATCAATTTAAGTGGCCAGTGCCACTAAAACACTTTTTGATTTTTCAAAAGGTACAATTTTTGTGTAACACATATCCTAATGTTGAAGGGATCTTATTTATATGTGACATTGAAAACTACATGTACATGTATGCATATATCCAACAATTATGTTGGTCACCTATAATCATTGGCTTATGGTATCTAGAATTTTAAAGACTTTACATATTTAGATTTACATGTAGTTCATCTCTATTTCAACCATCAAGGGGGTCTTTAATCTTGCCACTAAGGGTATTATAATTCCATTATTTATTTATTTATTTATTTATTTATAAACAAAACAGTTTCTGAATTATAACCAGAAAATATTTATTGGAACTATTATGAGAATAGTGTTGAACTAGAAGCAAAATTGTAGAAATATGTGTGTTTAATGACAGCTTTATTCATCCACAATTGAAAGAAAACCAGACCCCTATTATCAATCAATCAAGAATTTGTGAAACGGACTGAACATACATTTAACAGCCTGCTAGGCATGATTGACCTTCAGATACTGTCAATGGTTTTTCAAGCACAAATACTGAACACGAACACTGGAAACAAGATTAAAACATAGCAAAAATCAATGACACTCCATGCTAAGTTAAAAGGCTCACCCACATCATTCACTAAGTCCCTTACAATCCTTATATTAATGATATTTCTAAAGCAGATCATGATACACACACAAAATCAACAGGAAATTTCAAAATGATTCTTTTTTAGGGTGGTTATTGCATTAAAATCAAGTTGACATAATAGAGAATCTAAAATTATAGTTCATAAACTGTTATCTATACAATAAAGGGATTTTATAAGAACTGCTTGATATTTTGACAAATTTAAGTTTTAATGATATTGCTAAGAAAAATAATCCCTGGTATTAAGGGTTTGACATGTACATTCAAGAAATCACACAAAAGGTGGCAAATTAGATATCATCTTAGCCTATTTTTCTTTCATTCTTATTTTATAGACAAACATTAAATAATTCTGTTATCTTTTCATGTATCATGAAACTAAATTATGGATTTTAAATATTAATTTCAACTGGAAATATAATCTTTCATATTCATTTGTATAATTATAGCTCCAACCAATTACAACTGTGGGTATAGGCTAGGACTAGGCTGGACAAACTATTTAATTGGTTCTTGTTTAATAAAAGTTTATGTCATTCCTTACATATCATGTACAGAATAATATAAATGATGTGAAAATGAACATTATCTTATCTGAACATCCTGCATTCCTGATTAACATGCACACCCTCACAGAAGTAGGCTGGGTACACATTAAGATCACCAAAGTAGTGTTTTGATTTAATGTTAGCATTAGTTTTACTATTTGTATGGTCTGTGTATCTGGGTTAAACTGTCAGAATCAACATCAAAACTACAGGGTAAAATACCATACTACTAACTAACATGTAATAACATACTCTTACCAAAACCATATTAGTCAAAAAAGTATTGAAATCAACAAGTATTGACTTTCAGTTGTATGAATTGTTACATAAGTTTCTATAGATGTCAAAATTCTATATTTGTACAATCTATTGCTTTTTTCAGCTCAGATTGACTTTTTCCAAATTTAAAATAGTTAACTCCAAACACAATTCTGGACAATCTGTTTTAAAAAAAAAACTGATTTAAATTGATTCCCAGACCATTTTCTGAAAGCATATAATGTATTAAAGCTGATAGATACAGCTGACTAACAAGTATAAATCAATAAAAAGCAATAAAATAACATAATCAGATATACTGACTACATAAGTCACAATTCATTCTCAAGACAAATGTCACAATCTGTTATATTAATAAGACATTAGAAATAGAAAGACCAGCTGGTACTGTGATTTATAATGCAGTTGTTTAGTGTATGAAATATATTGAGTTTAGAAGATAATTTTCAGTTCAATATGGTACATGTACATGTATGTAACTAGTACAAGTTTAATACATGTCAAAGTTATAGATGTAATATGGTAACATGTACACAAAAACATAAGTACAATGTAGTAGGCATCAGTCGATTATATTTAACCTTTACCAATAATCACCCACATTTTCAGTTTACTCAATTTTCACTAGCACGCCAAAGATAAAATATCATGGCAGAGGGGATGCACGAGGAGAATGGGCGAGACCTGTCTGCATATCCAAATGAAATGATCTAACTTTGACTATTATCTTTGTTGCAAGATTTTTGCAATGTACATCAGACAACATATAGGCCTACAGTCTACAACGTAATTATGTCATTTAATGATTACTATTAATCTAGAGTTATTTACATACCAGAGAAGTCAATGGAGGTGTGATCAACTTGTTTAAATATAGACTTGGTTGATTTACTGAGTTGCTCCCATCTCAAATCATAATTAACTACATGATTATAACACACCAACCTTTTATGACTTATTTCACATCAAAATAGCCAATCACAGAAAATTTTTCCTTGGGTCTATTAAACCACAGAAAGAACATTTTGATCACATATTTCCCCAAATGTTGGAGTTATAATCTTACCTAAATGATCACTCAAGATGTTATTTAATGTTATAATTGTATGATCACCTTTTGTTTAAATTGTGTATGCTGTCCTTGGTGCATGCAATGATCTTATCTATCTGTATTGGATCTTTTACTGCTTGAGAATGAGATGGGTAACAGAATTCTTGATATCAATCAAATATAATATTTTAAATTTTAGATTTAAGGCAATACATGTAGGCCTGATGTATCATGTTTGTTCTGCTGTTTATGTTCAAACACTCAAAATCTTGTAAACAAACACAAAATATAGTAAAATCTCATTCCATTCTCAATTGGAAGGATGAATAAGAAAGATGTATATCCAAATTCATAATTTTCAATGTCAATCACATTTCTTTAAATGTACTCTTAAATGTTTAAATGTACCTGTATGGGCACTCTCCTACCTCCTACACTGCCATTACCACAATTTGAATTTGATAACGATAAGAGTATACTTGTCGAAGAGTTAAAGCTCAAGAGTGTGAAGGAATATTTCATCCAAATTGGCTTTACATTCACAGGCAGTACTCCCTCTTTGGTAGGTGGAAGAGGGTGGGGGTATTTATAACCTCCATCTATGCTCTTTTTATTGCAATAAATTACAATGTATAATTCACAAAATATGTCATTTAATCTTTATTATAACATGTGTTTTCAGTCACCGAAGACGTTTAATGTTTACTATTTGATTTAGATACTGGGTGTTTTCTTTACAATATTTACCTTCTCACAGCCATTATGTTGGACAGGATTTGCCTTAAATACATATACACTCTCATACATGTAAGCTTAGAATTAGATAAAATAATATTTGTATTTACAAGTAAATGAAACCATCTTTAACCTATTCCGTAACATGCAATAAGTATTTGTCTTTTAAGATACATGAGTACATAATTCCTATCAAGAGAAAACAATGAAATGGGGTTTGACCTACTTTCTGCCCTATTCGGGGAAATCAAGATAGGTATACACAATGCAGTGCACTTAAGAGGTAAATATTTCCTTGACAGCCTATCTGCCAATTCTTCTTTAAATTCTTAGTGCCAAGGTTTTCTTATGAGCTCATCAACATGTAGACAGAATATAAAATTGCACAGATCGCTGATTTACACATAACAAATCTATACGAAAAAAAGGGAGTCTCATACCTGGGTATATCAGTATAATTTCAATAATATTACTAACACAAATATCAAATGACATTCTAGCAATGGCTTTACATGTAACTCAAGTTGATCAAATGAGTAAAAGACATTTCTTCATTTCATCAGATACACATGTATTTAATGTTTCACAAGAATACAAATTAAATGTCCTACACATGTATCTCCTGTAGGCAACTCCATTATAATTATCAATTACAAAGCAGACAGAATCTATGTGACCAAGAGGGAATCCTTGGTTGCATGATTACATGATGAAATGAAGACATATTGTGCTTAAATAGATCATTATTGGAGAAGAATAATAGCCATTATAAGTTAAAAGTATCCAACTGGGAATGCATTCAATTTGTAATTACATAACTTTTTATTTGTCATCACAAATTGAATTCACTAGAGATGATAATGTATTGGCTACTGCATAAAGCATAGAACATCATCATTAATAAATACTACAGACATTAATATCTATTTATTAATGACACATAAAACCTAAAAATAAATATTTTTGTTCTGAAAAATTCAATTTAAGCACATTACATAACATAACATTATCATTGTACTTGTACATACATGTAATGATACTGATCGTACCAGGAAGTATGGAAGTTATACATACATACTTTTTCAAGGTCTTTTTGACCATACAAATAATTGTACATGTACATGTACGTATCTAAACATTTTAAACAGTATTAAATAAAATTCATTGAAATATTTTAATTTGTCATGGTATTACAGACTGGTCAGACTTCAGACCATTACCAATTTTTATTAAAATAATTATTTTAATATTGTCAAATATAATCTAACATGAACCATGCCGCTTCACTAAGTAAATCCCAGCAGAGATCTTATAAAGGATCGATTGTTGAAAGATAAAGAAATAGAACAGACAGACATTTGTACAAATAACTGTCTAGGGAATGTAAAATCTAGGTCAGTTTAGCAGTTTACACCTGAAAACAAGGACATCATTATTTTTCTTCCTGTTCATTACCCTAGCTACTGGTGATAAACACACCTGTGGGGATGTAAAACAATAAATTATATCACTTGAACTGGAAAAAATAAAAATTATAACTAAGTGTACTGCACCTGAGGACATTAAATGTTACTGGCATGGATTAGATATTTGCTCATATATGTAACATCAAACTTATAACCATATGAAGCTTTATTATAATCAATTATGTTATCAATTTTTAAAGCACCATACTGTGAGGCTTCAGTCATTTGGTGGCACATGTAGCACTTTTGGGTAACGTGACAATATAAGGACTTAGAGGATTTTAATTTGAAGGAAAAAAATGTTTCTATTTTCCAATATTTCACAACATATCACTCAGTTCCACTGTTCTACAGTTAAATATGTACGTACATTTTATTCTATCTAAGAGATATAGTCATTGTAGCTGTTAAATCAATTCTGCTAAGTTTTTTTTAACAAAAACTCAAGGAAAAAACATAACTTCAAGTGTCCTTTGATACATGTATTAAACAACTATGTTTGTCTACAGTTATTTTGTAATATATTATCAAAAATGATTTAAATTCATTTCTTCATTGTATTAATAAATCCTCTTTGGTCTTATACATTGTTAAGCAAAATTTGGGATTTAAATTCCATTCACTGAAAATAGTTCAATCCTTTTGTTTTGAGCTATTTTTAATGAATGTGGCCAATTAGCTTATAGTAATATCAGCTTTGTTTAAGTGAACACTTGTTATTAGTATTCATAAATTCCTTTTGAACAGAGTTCACTGTGACAAATCAGGGGTGGTCAAACTATTTTATGGCTCAATTCTATGCTGACAAAAGTTAAGGATAGAGCTGTTTACTCTTTATTTATTACCATAATTTGCTTTTCTGTGAAAACCTATCAACATGGTTTAAGCTTGCCTCAAATCTCATTTAAATACACCTTAAATCACTCCCAGTGCTCAAGCAGCTTGAACTTTTTTTTATGGTATCCAAACCTCTCAAAATTTTCTATATAACCCCCTGTATGTACATCGTGGCTCTACAATAGGTTACAATCTGCTGGTCAAGTTTCTGGTTATAAGCAATCAACACAGTTCCTACTTTTAAATTTATAATTTAAATCTACTGGTAATTTATTGTTACCAATTAACAATTTCATTATATTATATCTGTCAATTAGAATACCAGACCAGACAAGAACAGACCACATGAAGCCCTTTCCACACTAATTACAATGAATACCTATAACTATAATAAATTTACTTGTCATGTTGCGTGAAAACATTTATATAGGATGCATCCTTGACCATTCAAATACTTACTATACCTGTACCAGTACTACCATAAGCTTAAACACATGTACATGTATGGCAATTAATTCAATCCTTCTGTTTTGCAGCTTTTCTGATTTTCTAAATTATTTGGGAGGGTGGTGGTGGTGGGGGGTAATCTTTGAAGAAATTATGATCTTACAATACATGGTCATGTTAATGTAGTTGTCTGGTTTTTTAAAATACATTTACAGATGCCGATATGTCAACAACTAAATTATCATAAAGATGTTTGATTTTAAGTTTGTCATCATATAGCAAAAATGTCATTGAAATTCAACACACCCAATCCAATTGACTGTTACCAAAGAAAAAAAACGTGCTTCTGCTGTCAACATGCCACAGCCACTCAACGAATAAATTAAGTTCGATAAATCGGTATTCAATTAATACCTATAAACAAATAAATATTGTTTTTGGCTATATTACTGGTCTTTGCGTTCAGGTAAGGAGAAAAATACAATGACTGGTATGTAAATGAAGTACTCTTGACGAACAATATATTACTAACCTGAAGCGATTTTTCACGGTGTTTCTCGTGATGATTTACTTTTCCGAGACGCCTAGCTTCACATAACTCATCTATTGTCAACACAATCAACAGGGCGACTAAAAGCCGCATGATGCTGTTTAAAACTTTTTTAAAAAAAATCTTAAAAACAAAAGCACTCTCACAATCACGTTGACTACCTACACTTCGCTCTCTTTGATCCTTCTTTCTCAGTTTCGCATTGACAGATAGTCTGACTGAAGGGCCGTGTTGGATTGTACCATTATACAGAATGGGGATTTGAAAGCAATTATTTGTATCCCCGTTACAAAATCATTTAACAGAATGCATACAATTATACAAAATTAAAAGCACAATAACCACTTTTACACTTCGTAAGGGTTGTAATCAATAATAAGTTTTTACAACGTCAACATTAGCTGAAAACGCCTCATTAATTCGATAAATACGAACAAATGGTATAGTCCAATATCCACAGCGCCACAAACATGCGGTTATGTCCCTTGTAAACTATTTTGTCTATACTATAATATTGCCAAATAGTTATTAAAGAATTTTCATTTTTAAGATAATTGAACTTAAAACGTTGTTTGATAAAGTAATGATAAAGACCATTGCTCATTGGCCACAACCTCTGAATATGCCACAAGCCTCTCATAAACCCCATAATATATACAATAAAATTATTCTCGTTAATATTGGAATTTCGGTGCCGAGAACGGATAGTTTTTTGGTTTTTTTTGTAGCCCATATTTGATATTATATACTAGCCTACATTTGATATTATATTGCCGATGAATTTAGAAAATAATGAAACATGTTCAAGGTACTAGTTAACAAACCATGCGGTTCTTTGAATTGAATTTGATAAACATTCTTCTTTGAAATTGCAATCAAAATTCTTATAATAATAATTAAACTTTTAACTCTTTAAATATAAGTATAACTTTAAATAGTCTATACGTATAAAACTTTTCTTTGTAATTCATTAACTGTATATATAATCCTAATTTATGTAATTTCTTAGGGGATATGAAAATATAAAGCTCTAATCTGTTTTCACATTTGTTTGAATGCTGTATTAATATCATTATCATGCAGACATTTTAATCAATTAATTGATTAATTAATAGTATTGGAACAAAAAGAAGTAAACACCCGAATCGCGCATATTATACACCTATTCTTACCAAATAGACAGTATAAAAAATAAACACTAATAAGAAAATTAAAAATTGAGAAATATCTTGTTCTCAATGAGTTTACGAAATAATATTTTTACTGTGTGCAAGTGTGAATTTTCAAAACTGGTACAAATATCATAATAAGGCCAAAAAATGTTAGTTTTCAAAGATTCTTCTCAAAATCGTCAGGGCTCATTAATAGGATCGACTTTCTTAATAACCGCCTTTATCAGTCTCTTAAGGTCTACATTGCGCGTATTTCTTAATTCAATCTGTAATATTTCGAATAGTTGATATTAAAAAAAAAAGAATAACATTATGATGAATTTATTTGAAAATAGAAAACCTACTCAAAACGCACATCAAATAGAAAAACCTAATAACACTCCCATTGAATGAGTTTTCAACATTGAAGTCTTCGGATTCACAATAAGGAAGTACAATATCAATAAATTTAATTACATTCCTGTATTTCAACGTCATCAACCTCGTAACTCTATTATCCTTCCGCATATAAACCACAAATATTCACCAAAACCTAACAAAAAGTGTAAATCAAAACACTTTATATCGATTCTTAACCAAACTGTCAAATAAAATCACTATGCAAGAGGAAGAAAAAAATAAAATCAAAGAAAATCTATAAATAAATATTGCACTACATTGGGTAACCAGTGTAGGAATTTGATGACCTTATGGTGAGCTGTACCTGCATCCACAAAAAGGCCTTTGCTACGACCCTCTTATGGTGAGCTGTACCCACATCCACAAAAAGGCCTCCTGGGAACACCGGGTGCCGTAGACGCCTTTTTAATTTAAAAATCGACAAAAGAATCATCCATTATTCAGGATCGCATAACTACGGGTTTTGTTCACCTTTCCTCGTCTACGGCCACACCACGTTGAAAACACCAGTTCTCGTCCGATCACTGAAGTTAAGCAACGTCGGGCCCGGTCAGTACTTGGATGGGTGACCGCCTGGGAACACCGGGTGCCGTAGACGCCTTTTTAATTTAAAAATCGACAAAAGAATCATCCATTATTCAGGATCGCATAACTACGGGTTTTGTTCACCTTTCCTCGTCTACGGCCATACCACGTTGAAAACACCAGTTCTCGTCCGATCACTGAAGTTAAGCAACGTCGGGCCCGGTTAGTACTTGGATGGGTGACCGCCTGGGAACACCGGGTGCTGTAGACGCCTTTTTGTCCTGATCGTTCGTGAAAAAGTCAATTTTCATTCCGTCAGGCCACTGCGCGCCCTCTTTTGCAAGACTCGAGCCCTCCGCTCGGCCCGTGCCCCGCGGGAAAAAAACACAGAGAGAATTGAGGTGCGCATAACTACGGGTTTTGTCCACCTTCTCTCGTCTACGGCCACACCACGTTGAAAACACCAGTTCTCGTCCGATCACCGAAGTTAAGCAACGTCGGGCGCGGTCAGTACTTGGATGGGTGACCGCCTGGGAACACCGCGTGCCGTAGACGCCTTTTTAATTTAAAAATCGACATAAGAATCGCCCATTATTCAAGTGCGCATAACTACGGGTTTTCTTCACCTTCTCTCGTCTACGGCCACACCACGTTGAAAACACCAGTTCTCGTCCGATCACTGAAGTTAAGCAACGTCGGGCCCGGTCAGTACTTGGATGGGTGACCGCCTGGGAACACCGGGTGCCGTAGACGCCTTTTTAATTCAAAAATCGACAAAAGAATCGCCCATTATTTAAGTGCGCATAACTACGAGTTGTGTCCACCTTTTCTCGTCTACGGCCACACCACGTTGAAAACACCAGTTCTCGTCCGATCACTGAAGTTAAGCAACGTCGGGCCCGGTCAGTACTTGGATGGGTGACCGCCTGGGAACACCGGGTGCCGTAGACGCCTTTTTAATTTAAAAATCGACAAAAGAATCATCCATTATTCAGGATCGCATAACTACGGGTTTTGTTCACCTTTCCTCGTCTACGGCCACACCACGTTGAAAACACCAGTTCTCGTCCGATCACTGAAGTTAAGCAACGTCGGGCCCGGTCAGTACTTGGATGGGTGACCGCCTGGGAACACCGGGTGCGGTAGACGCCTTTTTAATTTAAAAATCGACAAAAGAATCATCCATTATTCAGGATCGCATAACTACGGGTTTTGTTCACCTTTCCTCGTCTACGGCCATACCACGTTGAAAACACCAGTTCTCGTCCGATCACTGAAGTTAAGCAACGTCGGGCCCGGTTAGTACTTGGATGGGTGACCGCCTGGGAACACCGGGTGCTGTAGACGCCTTTTTGTCCTGATCGTTCGTGAAAAAGTCAATTTTCATTCCGTCAGGCCACTGCGCGCCCTCTTTTGCAAGACTCGAGCCCTCCGCTCGGCCCGTGCCCCGCGGGAAAAAAACACAGAGAGAATTGAGGTGCGCATAACTACGGGTTTTGTCCACCTTCTCTCGTCTACGGCCACACCACGTTGAAAACACCAGTTCTCGTCCGATCACCGAAGTTAAGCAACGTCGGGCGCGGTCAGTACTTGGATGGGTGACCGCCTGGGAACACCGCGTGCCGTAGACGCCTTTTTAATTTAAAAATCGACATAAGAATCGCCCATTATTCAAGTGCGCATAACTACGGGTTTTCTTCACCTTCTCTCGTCTACGGCCACACCACGTTGAAAACACCAGTTCTCGTCCGATCACTGAAGTTAAGCAACGTCGGGCGCGGTCAGTACTTGGATGGGTGACCGCCTGGGAACACCGGGTGCCGTAGACGCCTTTTTAATTCAAAAATCGACAAAAGAATCGCCCATTATTTAAGTGCGCATAACTACGAGTTGTGTCCACCTTTTCTCGTCTACGGCCACACCACGTTGAAAACACCAGTTCTCGTCCGATCACTGAAGTTAAGCAACGTCGGGCCCGGTCAGTACTTGGATGGGTGACCGCCTGGGAACACCGGGTGCCGTAGACGCCTTTTTAATTTAAAAATCGACAAAAGAATCATCCATTATTCAGGATCGCATAACTACGGGTTTTGTTCACCTTTCCTCGTCTACGGCCACACCACGTTGAAAACACCAGTTCTCGTCCGATCACTGAAGTTAAGCAACGTCGGGCCCGGTCAGTACTTGGATGGGTGACCGCCTGGGAACACCGGGTGCCGTAGACGCCTTTTTAATTTAAAAATCGACAAAAGAATCATCCATTATTCAGGATCGCATAACTACGGGTTTTGTTCACCTTTTCTCGTCTACGGCCATACCACGTTGAAAACACCAGTTCTCGTCCGATCACTGAAGTTAAGCAACGTCGGGCCCGGTTAGTACTTGGATGGGTGACCGCCTGGGAACACCGGGTGCTGTAGACGCCTTTTTGTCCTGATCGTTCGTGAAAAAGTCAATTTTCATTCCGTCAGGCCACTGCGCGCCCTCTTTTGCAAGACTCGAGCCCTCCGCTCGGCCCGTGCCCCGCGGGAAAAAAACACAGAGAGAATTGAGGTGCGCATAACTACGGGTTTTGTCCACCTTCTCTCGTCTACGGCCACACCACGTTGAAAACACCAGTTCTCGTCCGATCACCGAAGTTAAGCAACGTCGGGCGCGGTCAGTACTTGGATGGGTGACCGCCTGGGAACACCGCGTGCCGTAGACGCCTTTTTAATTTAAAAATCGACATAAGAATCGCCCATTATTCAAGTGCGCATAACTACGGGTTTTCTTCACCTTCTCTCGTCTACGGCCACACCACGTTGAAAACACCAGTTCTCGTCCGATCACTGAAGTTAAGCAACGTCGGGCCCGGTCAGTACTTGGATGGGTGACCGCCTGGGAACACCGGGTGCCGTAGACGCCTTTTTAATTCAAAAATCGACAAAAGAATCGCCCATTATTTAAGTGCGCATAACTACGAGTTGTGTCCACCTTTTCTCGTCTACGGCCACACCACGTTGAAAACACCAGTTCTCGTCCGATCACTGAAGTTAAGCAACGTCGGGCCCGGTCAGTACTTGGATGGGTGACCGCCTGGGAACACCGGGTGCCGTAGACGCCTTTTTAATTCAAAAATCGACAAAAGAATCATCCATTATTCAGGATCGCATAACTACGGGTTTTGTTCACCTTTCCTCGTCTACGGCCACACCACGTTGAAAACACCAGTTCTCGTCCGATCACTGAAGTTAAGCAACGTCGGGCCCGGTCAGTACTTGGATGGGTGACCGCCTGGGAACACCGGGTGCCGTAGACGCCTTTTTAATTTAAAAATCGACAAAAGAATCATCCATTATTCAGGATCGCATAACTACGGGTTTTGTTCACCTTTCCTCGTCTACGGCCATACCACGTTGAAAACACCAGTTCTCGTCCGATCACTGAAGTTAAGCAACGTCGGGCCCGGTTAGTACTTGGATGGGTGACCGCCTGGGAACACCGGGTGCTGTAGACGCCTTTTTGTCCTGATCGTTCGTGAAAAAGTCAATTTTCATTCCGTCAGGCCACTGCGCGCCCTCTTTTGCAAGACTCGAGCCCTCCGCTCGGCCCGTGCCCCGCGGGAAAAAAACACAGAGAGAATTGAGGTGCGCATAACTACGGGTTTTGTCCACCTTCTCTCGTCTACGGCCACACCACGTTGAAAACACCAGTTCTCGTCCGATCACCGAAGTTAAGCAACGTCGGGCGCGGTCAGTACTTGGATGGGTGACCGCCTGGGAACACCGCGTGCCGTAGACGCCTTTTTAATTTAAAAATCGACATAAGAATCGCCCATTATTCAAGTGCGCATAACTACGGGTTTTCTTCACCTTCTCTCGTCTACGGCCACACCACGTTGAAAACACCAGTTCTCGTCCGATCACCGAAGTTAAGCAACGTCGGGCGCGGTCAGTACTTGGATGGGTGACCGCCTGGGAACACCGGGTGCCGTAGACGCCTTTTTAATTCAAAAATCGACAAAAGAATCGCCCATTATTTAAGTGCGCATAACTACGAGTTGTGTCCACCTTTTCTCGTCTACGGCCACACCACGTTGAAAACACCAGTTCTCGTCCGATCACTGAAGTTAAGCAACGTCGGGCCCGGTCAGTACTTGGATGGGTGACCGCCTGGGAACACCGGGTGCCGTAGACGCCTTTTTAATTTAAAAATCGACAAAAGAATCATCCATTATTCAGGATCGCATAACTACGGGTTTTGTTCACCTTTCCTCGTCTACGGCCACACCACGTTGAAAACACCAGTTCTCGTCCGATCACTGAAGTTAAGCAACGTCGGGCCCGGTCAGTACTTGGATGGGTGACCGCCTGGGAACACCGGGTGCCGTAGACGCCTTTTTAATTTAAAAATCGACAAAAGAATCATCCATTATTCAGGATCGCATAACTACGGGTTTTGTTCACCTTTCCTCGTCTACGGCCATACCACGTTGAAAACACCAGTTCTCGTCCGATCACTGAAGTTAAGCAACGTCGGGCCCGGTTAGTACTTGGATGGGTGACCGCCTGGGAACACCGGGTGCTGTAGACGCCTTTTTGTCCTGATCGTTCGTGAAAAAGTCAATTTTCATTCCGTCAGGCCACTGCGCGCCCTCTTTTGCAAGACTCGAGCCCTCCGCTCGGCCCGTGCCCCGCGGGAAAAAAACACAGAGAGAATTGAGGTGCGCATAACTACGGGTTTTGTCCACCTTCTCTCGTCTACGGCCACACCACGTTGAAAACAACAGTTCTCGTCCGATCACTGAAGTTAAGCAACGTCGGGCGCGGTCAGTACTTTGATGGGTGACCGCCTGGGAACACCCCGTGCCGTAGACGCCTTTTTAATTTAAAAATCGACATAAGAATCGCCCATTATTCAAGTGCGCATAACTACGGGTTTTCTTCACCTTCTCTCGTCTACGGCCACACCACGTTGAAAACACCAGTTCTCGTCCGATCACTGAAGTTAAGCAACGTCGGGCCCGGTCAGTACTTGGATGGGTGACCGCCTGGGAACACCGGGTGCCGTAGACGCCTTTTTAATTCAAAAATCGACAAAAGAATCGCCCATTATTTAAGTGCGCATAACTACGAGTTGTGTCCACCTTTTCTCGTCTACGGCCACACCACGTTGAAAACACCAGTTCTCGTCCGATCACTGAAGTTAAGCAACGTCGGGCCCGGTCAGTACTTGGATGGGTGACCGCCTGGGAACACCGGGTGCCGTAGACGCCTTTTTAATTTAAAAATCGACAAAAGAATCATCCATTATTCAGGATCGCATAACTACGGGTTTTGTTCACCTTTCCTCGTCTACGGCCACACCACGTTGAAAACACCAGTTCTCGTCCGATCACTGAAGTTAAGCAACGTCGGGCCCGGTCAGTACTTGGATGGGTGACCGCCTGGGAACACCGGGTGCCGTAGACGCCTTTTTAATTTAAAAATCGACAAAAGAATCATCCATTATTCAGGATCGCATAACTACGGGTTTTGTTCACCTTTCCTCGTCTACGGCCATACCACGTTGAAAACACCAGTTCTCGTCCGATCACTGAAGTTAAGCAACGTCGGGCCCGGTTAGTACTTGGATGGGTGACCGCCTGGGAACACCGGGTGCTGTAGACGCCTTTTTGTCCTGATCGTTCGTGAAAAAGTCAATTTTCATTCCGTCAGGCCACTGCGCGCCCTCTTTTGCAAGACTCGAGCCCTCCGCTCGGCCCGTGCCCCGCGGGAAAAAAACACAGAGAGAATTGAGGTGCGCATAACTACGGGTTTTGTCCACCTTCTCTCGTCTACGGCCACACCACGTTGAAAACACCAGTTCTCGTCCGATCACCGAAGTTAAGCAACGTCGGGCGCGGTCAGTACTTGGATGGGTGACCGCCTGGGAACACCGCGTGCCGTAGACGCCTTTTTAATTTAAAAATCGACATAAGAATCGCCCATTATTCAAGTGCGCATAACTACGGGTTTTGTTCACCTTCTCTCGTCTACGGCCACACCACGTTGAAAACACCAGTTCTCGTCCGATCACTGAAGTTAAGCAACGTCGGGCCCGGTCAGTACTTGGATGGGTGACCGCCTGGGAACACCGGGTGCCGTAGACGCCTTTTTAATTCAAAAATCGACAAAAGAATCGCCCATTATTTAAGTGCGCATAACTACGAGTTGTGTCCACCTTTTCTCGTCTACGGCCACACCACGTTGAAAACACCAGTTCTCGTCCGATCACTGAAGTTAAGCAACGTCGGGCCCGGTCAGTACTTGGATGGGTGACCGCCTGGGAACACCGGGTGCCGTAGACGCCTTTTTAATTTAAAAATCGACAAAAGAATCATCCATTATTCAGGATCGCATAACTACGGGTTTTGTTCACCTTTCCTCGTCTACGGCCACACCACGTTGAAAACACCAGTTCTCGTCCGATCACTGAAGTTAAGCAACGTCGGGCCCGGTCAGTACTTGGATGGGTGACCGCCTGGGAACACCGGGTGCCGTAGACGCCTGTTTAATTTAAAAATCGACAAAAGAATCATCCATTATTCAGGATCGCATAACTACGGGTTTTGTTCACCTTTCCTCGTCTACGGCCATACCACGTTGAAAACACCAGTTCTCGTCCGATCACTGAAGTTAAGCAACGTCGGGCCCGGTTAGTACTTGGATGGGTGACCGCCTGGGAACACCGGGTGCTGTAGACGCCTTTTTGTCCTGATCGTTCGTGAAAAAGTCAATTTTCATTCCGTCAGGCCACTGCGCGCCCTCTTTTGCAAGACTCGAGCCCTCCGCTCGGCCCGTGCCCCGCGGGAAAAAAACACAGAGAGAATTGAGGTGCGCATAACTACGGGTTTTGTCCACCTTCTCTCGTCTACGGCCACACCACGTTGAAAACAACAGTTCTCGTCCGATCACCGAAGTTAAGCAACGTCGGGCGCGGTCAGTACTTGGATGGGTGACCGCCTGGGAACACCGCGTGCCGTAGACGCCTTTTTAATTTAAAAATCGACATAAGAATCGCCCATTATTCAAGTGCGCATAACTACGGGTTTTCTTCACCTTCTCTCGTCTACGGCCACACCACGTTGAAAACACCAGTTCTCGTCCGATCACTGAAGTTAAGCAACGTCGGGCCCGGTCAGTACTTGGATGGGTGACCGCCTGGGAACACCGGGTGCCGTAGACGCCTTTTTAATTCAAAAATCGACAAAAGAATCGCCCATTATTTAAGTGCGCATAACTACGAGTTGTGTCCACCTTTTCTCGTCTACGGCCACACCACGTTGAAAACACCAGTTCTCGTCCGATCACTGAAGTTAAGCAACGTCGGGCCCGGTCAGTACTTGGATGGGTGACCGCCTGGGAACACCGGGTGCCGTAGACGCCTTTTTAATTTAAAAATCGACAAAAGAATCATCCATTATTCAGGATCGCATAACTACGGGTTTTGTTCACCTTTCCTCGTCTACGGCCACACCACGTTGAAAACACCAGTTCTCGTCCGATCACTGAAGTTAAGCAACGTCGGGCCCGGTCAGTACTTGGATGGGTGACCGCCTGGGAACACCGGGTGCCGTAGACGCCTTTTTAATTTAAAAATCGACAAAAGAATCATCCATTATTCAGGATCGCATAACTACGGGTTTTGTTCACCTTTCCTCGTCTACGGCCATACCACGTTGAAAACACCAGTTCTCGTCCGATCACTGAAGTTAAGCAACGTCGGGCCCGGTTAGTACTTGGATGGGTGACCGCCTGGGAACACCGGGTGCTGTAGACGCCTTTTTGTCCTGATCGTTCGTGAAAAAGTCAATTTTCATTCCGTCAGGCCACTGCGCGCCCTCTTTTGCAAGACTCGAGCCCTCCGCTCGGCCCGTGCCCCGCGGGAAAAAAACACAGAGAGAATTGAGGTGCGCATAACTACGGGTTTTGTCCACCTTCTCTCGTCTACGGCCACACCACGTTGAAAACACCAGTTCTCGTCCGATCACCGAAGTTAAGCAACGTCGGGCGCGGTCAGTACTTGGATGGGTGACCGCCTGGGAACACCGCGTGCCGTAGACGCCTTTTTAATTTAAAAATCGACATAAGAATCGCCCATTATTCAAGTGCGCATAACTACGGGTTTTCTTCACCTTCTCTCGTCTACGGCCACACCACGTTGAAAACACCAGTTCTCGTCCGATCACTGAAGTTAAGCAACGTCGGGCCCGGTCAGTACTTGGATGGGTGACCGCCTGGGAACACCGGGTGCCGTAGACGCCTTTTTAATTCAAAAATCGACAAAAGAATCGCCCATTATTTAAGTGCGCATAACTACGAGTTGTGTCCACCTTTTCTCGTCTACGGCCACACCACGTTGAAAACACCAGTTCTCGTCCGATCACTGAAGTTAAGCAACGTCGGGCCCGGTCAGTACTTGGATGGGTGACCGCCTGGGAACACCGGGTGCCGTAGACGCCTTTTTAATTTAAAAATCGACAAAAGAATCATCCATTATTCAGGATCGCATAACTACGGGTTTTGTTCACCTTTCCTCGTCTACGGCCACACCACGTTGAAAACACCAGTTCTCGTCCGATCACTGAAGTTAAGCAACGTCGGGCCCGGTCAGTACTTGGATGGGTGACCGCCTGGGAACACCGGGTGCCGTAGACGCCTTTTTAATTTAAAAATCGACAAAAGAATCATCCATTATTCAGGATCGCATAACTACGGGTTTTGTTCACCTTTCCTCGTCTACGGCCATACCACGTTGAAAACACCAGTTCTCGTCCGATCACTGAAGTTAAGCAACGTCGGGCCCGGTTAGTACTTGGATGGGAGACCGCCTGGGAACACCGGGTGCTGTAGACGCCTTTTTGTCCTGATCGTTCGTGAAAAAGTCAATTTTCATTCCGTCAGGCCACTGCGCGCCCTCTTTTGCAAGACTCGAGCCCTCCGCTCGGCCCGTGCCCCGCGGGAAAAAAACACAGAGAGAATTGAGGTGCGCATAACTACGGGTTTTGTCCACCTTCTCTCGTCTACGGCCACACCACGTTGAAAACACCAGTTCTCGTCCGATCACCGAAGTTAAGCAACGTCGGGCGCGGTCAGTACTTGGATGGGTGACCGCCTGGGAACACCGCGTGCCGTAGACGCCTTTTTAATTTAAAAATCGACATAAGAATCGCCCATTATTCAAGTGCGCATAACTACGGGTTTTCTTCACCTTCTCTCGTCTACGGCCACACCACGTTGAAAACACCAGTTCTCGTCCGATCACTGAAGTTAAGCAACGTCGGGCCCGGTCAGTACTTGGATGGGTGACCGCCTGGGAACACCGGGTGCCGTAGACGCCTTTTTAATTCAAAAATCGACAAAAGAATCGCCCATTATTTAAGTGCGCATAACTACGAGTTGTGTCCACCTTTTCTCGTCTACGGCCACACCACGTTGAAAACACCAGTTCTCGTCCGATCACTGAAGTTAAGCAACGTCGGGCCCGGTCAGTACTTGGATGGGTGACCGCCTGGGAACACCGGGTGCCGTAGACGCCTTTTTAATTTAAAAATCGACAAAAGAATCATCCATTATTCAGGATCGCATAACTACGGGTTTTGTTCACCTTTCCTCGTCTACGGCCACACCACGTTGAAAACACCAGTTCTCGTCCGATCACTGAAGTTAAGCAACGTCGGGCCCGGTCAGTACTTGGATGGGTGACCGCCTGGGAACACCGGGTGCCGTAGACGCCTTTTTAATTTAAAAATCGACAAAAGAATCATCCATTATTCAGGATCGCATAACTACGGGTTTTGTTCACCTTTCCTCGTCTACGGCCATACCACGTTGAAAACACCAGTTCTCGTCCGATCACTGAAGTTAAGCAACGTCGGGCCCGGTTAGTACTTGGATGGGTGACCGCCTGGGAACACCGGGTGCCGTAGACGCCTTTTTGTCCTGATCGTTCGTGAAAAAGTCAATTTTCATTCCGTCAGGCCACTGCGCGCCCTCTTTTGCAAGACTCGAGCCCTCCGCTCGGCCCGTGCCCCGCGGGAAAAAAACACAGAGAGAATTGAGGTGCGCATAACTACGGGTTTTGTCCACCTTCTCTCGTCTACGGCCACACCACGTTGAAAACACCAGTTCTCGTCCGATCACCGAAGTTAAGCAACGTCGGGCCCGGTCAGTACTTGGATGGGTGACCGCCTGGGAACACCGCGTGCCGTAGACGCCTTTTTAATTTAAAAATCGACATAAGAATCGCCCATTATTCAAGTGCGCATAACTACGGGTTTTCTTCACCTTCTCTCGTCTACGGCCACACCACGTTGAAAACACCAGTTCTCGTCCGATCACTGAAGTTAAGCAACGTCGGGCCCGGTCAGTACTTGGATGGGTGACCGCCTGGGAACACCGGGTGCCGTAGACGCCTTTTTAATTCAAAAATCGACAAAAGAATCGCCCATTATTTAAGTGCGCATAACTACGAGTTGTGTCCACCTTTTCTCGTCTACGGCCACACCACGTTGAAAACACCAGTTCTCGTCCGATCACTGAAGTTAAGCAACGTCGGGCCCGGTCAGTACTTGGATGGGTGACCGCCTGGGAACACCGGGTGCCGTAGACGCCTTTTTAATTTAAAAATCGACAAAAGAATCATCCATTATTCAGGATCGCATAACTACGGGTTTTGTTCACCTTTCCTCGTCTACGGCCACACCACGTTGAAAACACCAGTTCTCGTCCGATCACTGAAGTTAAGCAACGTCGGGCCCGGTCAGTACTTGGATGGGTGACCGCCTGGGAACACCGGGTGCCGTAGACGCCTTTTTAATTTAAAAATCGACAAAAGAATCATCCATTATTCAGGATCGCATAACTACGGGTTTTGTTCACCTTTCCTCGTCTACGGCCATACCACGTTGAAAACACCAGTTCTCGTCCGATCACTGAAGTTAAGCAACGTCGGGGCCCCGGTTAGTACTTGGATGGGTGACCGCCTGGGAACACCGGGTGCTGTAGACGCCTTTTTGTCCTGATCGTTCGTGAAAAAGTCAATTTTCATTCCGTCAGGCCACTGCGCGCCCTCTTTTGCAAGACTCGAGCCCTCCGCTCGGCCCGTGCCCCGCGGGAAAAAAACACAGAGAGAATTGAGGTGCGCATAACTACGGGTTTTGTCCACCTTCTCTCGTCTACGGCCACACCACGTTGAAAACACCAGTTCTCGTCCGATCACCGAAGTTAAGCAACGTCGGGCGCGGTCAGTACTTGGATGGGTGACCGCTGGGAACACCGCGTGCCGTAGACGCCTTTTTAATTTAAAAATCGACATAAGAATCGCCCATTATTCAAGTGCGCATAACTACGGGTTTTCTTCACCTTCTCTCGTCTACGGCCACACCACGTTGAAAACACCAGTTCTCGTCCGATCACTGAAGTTAAGCAACGTCGGGCCCGGTCAGTACTTGGATGGGTGACCGCCTGGGAACACCGGGTGCCGTAGACGCCTTTTTAATTCAAAAATCGACAAAAGAATCGCCCATTATTTAAGTGCGCATAACTACGAGTTGTGTCCACCTTTTCTCGTCTACGGCCACACCACGTTGAAAACACCAGTTCTCGTCCGATCACTGAAGTTAAGCAACGTCGGGCCCGGTCAGTACTTGGATGGGTGACCGCCTGGGAACACCGGGTGCCGTAGACGCCTTTTAATTTAAAAATCGACAAAAGAATCATCCATTATTCAGGATCGCATAACTACGGGTTTTGTTCACCTTTCCTCGTCTACGGCCACACCACGTTGAAAACACCAGTTCTCGTCCGATCACTGAAGTTAAGCAACGTCGGGCCCGGTCAGTACTTGGATGGGTGACCGCCTGGGAACACCGGGTGCCGTAGACGCCTTTTTAATTTAAAAATCGACAAAAGAATCATCCATTATTCAGGATCGCATAACTACGGGTTTTGTTCACCTTTCCTCGTCTACGGCCATACCACGTTGAAAACACCAGTTCTCGTCCGATCACTGAAGTTAAGCAACGTCGGGCCCGGTTAGTACTTGGATGGGTGACCGCCTGGGAACACCGGGTGCAGTAGACGCCTTTTTGTCCTGATCGTTCGTGAAAAAGTCAATTTTCATTCCGTCAGGCCACTGCGCGCCCTCTTTTGCAAGACTCGAGCCCTCCGCTCGGCCCGTGCCCCGCGGGAAAAAAACACAGAGAGAATTGAGGTGCGCATAACTACGGGTTTTGTCCACCTTCTCTCGTCTACGGCCACACCACGTTGAAAACACCAGTTCTCGTCCGATCACCGAAGTTAAGCAACGTCGGGCGCGGTCAGTACTTGGATGGGTGACCGCCTGGGAACACCGCGTGCCGTAGACGCCTTTTTAATTTAAAAATCGACATAAGAATCGCCCATTATTCAAGTGCGCATAACTACGGGTTTTCTTCACCTTCTCTCGTCTACGGCCACACCACGTTGAAAACACCAGTTCTCGTCCGATCACTGAAGTTAAGCAACGTCGGGCCCGGTCAGTACTTGGATGGGTGACCGCCTGGGAACACCGGGTGCCGTAGACGCCTTTTTAATTCAAAAATCGACAAAAGAATCGCCCATTATTTAAGTGCGCAATAACTACGAGTTGTGTCCACCTTTTCTCGTCTACGGCCACACCACGTTGAAAACACCAGTTCTCGTCCGATCACTGAAGTTAAGCAACGTCGGGCCCGGTCAGTACTTGGATGGGTGACCGCCTGGGAACACCGGGGTGCCGTAGACGCCTTTTTAATTTTAAAATCGACAAAAGAATCATCCATTATTCAGGATCGCATAACTACGGGTTTTGTTCACCTTTCCTCGTCTACGGCCACACCACGTTGAAAACACCAGTTCTCGTCCGATCACTGAAGTTAAGCAACGTCGGGCCCGGTCAGTACTTGGATGGGTGACCGCCTGGGAACACCGGGTGCCGTAGACGCCTTTTTAATTTAAAATCGACAAAAGAATCATCCATTATTCAGGATCGCATAACTACGGGTTTTGTTCACCTTTCCTCGTCTACGGCCATACCACGTTGAAAACACCAGTTCTCGTCCGATCACTGAAGTTAAGCAACGTCGGGCCCGGTTAGTACTTGGATGGGTGACCGCCTGGGAACACCGGGTGCTGTAGACGCCTTTTTGTCCTGATCGTTCGTGAAAAAGTCAATTTTCATTCCGTCAGGCCACTGCGCGCCCTCTTTTGCAAGACTCGAGCCCTCCGCTCGGCCCGTGCCCCGCGGGAAAAAAACACAGAGAGAATTGAGGTGCGCATAACTACGGGTTTTGTCACCTTCTCTCGTCTACGGCACACACCACGTTGAAAACACCAGTTTCTCGTCTGATCACCGAAGTTAAGCAACGTCGGGCTCGGAGAGTACTTGGATGGGTGACCGCCTGGGAACACCGAGTGCAGTAGGACGCCTTTTTAATTTAAAAATCGACATAAGAATCGCCCATTATTCAAGTGCGCATAACTACGGGTTTTCTTCACCTTCTCTCGTCTACGGCCACACCACGTTGAAAACACCAGTTCTCGTCCGATCACTGAAGTTAAGCAACGTCGGGCCCGGTCAGTACTTGGATGGGTGACCGCCTGGGAACACCGGGTGCCGTAGACGCCTTTTTAATTCAAAAATCGACAAAAGAATCGCCCATTATTTAAGTGCGCATAACTACGAGTTGTGTCCACCTTTTCTCGTCTACGGCCACACCACGTTGAAAACACCAGTTCTCGTCCGATCACTGAAGTTAAGCAACGTCGGGCCCGGTCAGTACTTGGATGGGTGACCGCCTGGGAACACCGGGTGCCGTAGACGCCTTTTTTAATTTAAAAATCGACAAAAGAATCATCCATTATTCAGGATCGCATAACTACGGGTTTTGTTCACCTTTCCTCGTCTACGGCCACACCACGTTGAAAACACCAGTTCTCGTCCGATCACTGAAAGTTAAGCAACGTCGGGGCCCGGTCAGTACTTGGATGGTGACCGCCTGGGAACACCGGGTGCCGTAGACGCCTTTTTTAATTTAAAAATCGACAAAAGAATCATCCATTATTCAGGATCGCATAACTACGGGTTTTGTTCACCTTTCCTCGTCTACGGCCATACCACGTTGAAAACACCAGTTCTCGTCCGATCACTGAAGTTAAGCAACGTCGGGCCCGGTTAGTACTTGGATGGGTGACCGCCTGGGAACACCGGGTGCTGTAGACGCCTTTTTGTCCTGATCGTTCGTGAAAAAGTCAATTTTCATTCCGTCAGGCCACTGCGCGCCCTCTTTTGCAAGACTCGAGCCCTCCGCTCGGCCCGTGCCCCGCGGGAAAAAAAAACACAGAGAGAATTGAGGTGCGCATAACTACGGGTTTTGTCCACCTTCTCTCGTCTACGGCCACACCACGTTGAAAACACCAGTTCTCGTCCGATCACCGAAGTTAAGCAACGTCGGGCGCGGTCAGTACTTGGATGGGTGACCGCCCTGGGAACACCGCGTGCCGTAGACGCCTTTTTAATTTAAAAATCGACATAAGAATCGCCCATTATTCAAGTGCGCAT